>SNRZ01000013.1:0-1321321 GCA_008729115.1 Dirofilaria repens | reverse complement strand
ATATACACAATTCTGATAAATAAATGGATCACAAAATAGAGCTGAAAGTTAAAATTCGAATTGAATTAAAAATTAACAATTTGAAAAAATTATACAATTATTCTTTTTTTAGAAAGTATTATTATTCACTGCAAGTAATATTATATTCTAATTACTACAAAACTTAGTATTATAAATCAAAAAAATAAATTTAATTCCAAATATTTCAAAAAATTTTTAATTTTTTATTTCATTTAATGTAATTCTTGTAATCAATAAAAAATGTTAATGTTATTTTAGAAACGAAATCCTAAAATATGCAAAGTAATGTATAATTAGAAAATAATTATGGATATTTTTCAAATATATTAAAGTATCTATCACTCAGTTCGAGAATTGATTCCCTAAAAAAAATGCTTTATTTTACTTATTTTTATATGGATTAAAACAGAAAACAATTGATCGCAAGTGATAATAAAAAAAATAAAAATTGAGATAAAAAAAGAAAACAATTGTTGGTAGTTGAAAATTTTGGTAAGGAAAGCAAAAAATTTTGAATTTCCTCAATATTTAGCAGATCGTCTGTTAAGAATGAAAAAGGTCAAATATCAAAGAATAATCAAAAAGTTCAAGGAATCTTAAAAGAAAATTTTATCATATTCAACAGACAAAAGCGGAAGTTAAAAATCAAAGAATATCATAAATCCTTAAAAATCATTGAAAAAATTATCAAAATTTAATAAATTGAAAAACGGATTATTAGAAAAAATTAAAACTCAAAAAAAATGTTTAATATAAAATTTTTTAAATTTGGTAATGAAAATGGAAAATTAAAAGAATCAAAAATTAAGCGGATAATTAAAAGTTTAACAATAATAATGGAAATTAAGAAATTCATTTCATAAATTTACCTTCTTGTCTTTAATAGATGGCTCAATAACAACTGTTCGCACACCTGTACGTGAATAAAAATTAGACAAATGTAACAGCCATATTTTTGGGTGAATCATTTGACGTTTTATTTTGAGATGATAGAGGATATGATATCAGGACTGGACCTGTTTCATCATATATCACTGATGTTGCATAATGTTTCCTAAATATTTCACATAATTATCATTCATTTATTTAATTAATATAAATAAAATAGTGATGTTTTTTTGAACTATTCAAATAAATAATTGGAAATTAAAATACTACAAAAGAATCTTAAAAAATTAAGATTTTTTTTCAAAAATTCTGTAAATCATAGTCAAATTAAAATTCAAATAATTTCTTTCATTGATGTTTATCTTATAAATTTAAATGAATAATAATAAAGGCTTCCAAAAAAAATCAAACTTTTTAATTCGACTAATTATTAAGTCTGAATTATCGATTTAATTTTTTAAAAAAAAATCTATCAAGAAAATCCGTCTTCAACAAACTGTAAAATTGCAAAAATTTTGATAATTTATTGAAAAAAGTTAATTTTTCATTTCTCTTTTTAGATAAAAAACAACTTTTTCATTTTTCCCATTTTTTTCTTAGCTAATTTCCGAATAATTTTAGCAACTTACTTGCAAATAATTTGCGTGAAAGTAATGATACTGCAAACATTTATCAATTTAATTCCAAATTTATCGTTCCCTTTGTTATATACAAATTACCTTCAGAATTTTGTAGTATCAAACAAATCGTTTCATCATCCAAAAATGCTATATCAAATACCTGAAAAATTGTATCGTCCTAATCAATGATGTAATAAAAAGTAATGAATTCGAAAATAATTCTTTTTTAATAAATTTTAAGTGATTGTTAATAACTTTATAAATTGTTTTTAATATTACACGTGTTTTTACCAATTATTCGATATTAATTTTATATAATAACAAATTTTTATAAAACAAAATATTAATATCACTTTGATTCATTAAACAGTTTCTATTAGTTATTCAAATTCAAATCTGTAGTGCATAATTTTTTTTCATAATTTAAATATTACCGTATCCTCCTTATGTTTCAAATCAATTCCTGTAATGTATAATCACTGCATTGATTTTCATCATCAATATGATATAAATAAAGTCGTCTATTAGTTTTCCTAAAATTTCAAAAAAATATATTTCTTCAAGGAATCATATGACAGAAATATTTTAAGAAAAAATTAAAATTTTTTTTTTGAGATTTTTAAAACTACTCTGTGTTTATAAAAACAAATCAAGTGTTTAATTTTGGAATTTTCAATAGATTTAATTTGAAAAATTTTAACTTTTATTTTAAAAATATTATTTCAACAAATAAATGCTTATGATATGTAAATAATAAAAATAGATTGATGTATTTGCAAAACATATACTTTATGTTATATTTATCTCACTTTTGAATCTTTAAAAAATCAAATTTTTGAAAATATCAATTTTTGCAATAAAAAAAGTAATAATCTTACTATGTTTTGCCAAATTTTTTTTTTTTTTAAATTTCATGCAAAAACAAGCAATATGTATTGAAAACAAATGAATATATAATCAAAAATGAACGAGAAACAGAAATGAAAGGAATTGTTATAATTTCGATCTTTTTTAATTAAAATTTTAAATTCTAATTTTGTAAAGGAAAAATGCAATAATTTTAAGTTCCTTCAAATTTTTTTGATTAAATGCCGTAAGAAAAAGATATAGTGATAATAAAGAGATATATAATCAAATAATCAAACATATAATCAAATTATATAAATATATAATCAAAAATAGATAAAAGAAACAGATGAACAAATAGATGGATGAAATTGTTGTATTTGAAATAAAAAGCGATTTTTATAAACTTTTAGTAAATTTTGTTGAATAAATTCATAAGTCGTATAAATTTATTTGTTAATTATGAACTGAATTTTTTCAATTTATCTTTGTTATATACTGCATTTTTTGTTACAGTTTTTTGTCGTTTGTTCCTACTGCACTTTTTGAGCTTGTCTTTCATTGTAGCAGAATAGCGCCGCTCCATGCAATAACTTGTTCCATTAATTGAAATACATATCCGATGTTTATATTTAAAATATAATTTGAATTTTAAAAAACAAGAGCGAAAAGTAATGCAAAATTGAAAAAGCCTCTCTTTTCTATGAGTAAGCTTTTTTAATGTGTCATTCGAAACTAAAAATTTTAACTCGTCGTAAAATATTTATTATTAAATATGCAAAGAGAATTCAATCAAAGATCAATCTATTTGTATTATTTGTGATATTTATGGAAGCATAAGGTAAAATAAGAATTATTTTCTCGAATGATCAATTTTCACTCCCGTTAGAATTGATTTCAATCAATCATTTTTGATGAACAAATGGTGACATAGTAATTCATTTAAATGTTAATTTTATTTGAAGTTGATAGTAGCATATTTCCTATTTCTTTTTTTGAGGGATATTTGGATTCAAAATAATTTAATTGGTGAAAATTTTCCCTGATAATAGCATTCATTCAAGTAATAAATCAAAAAACATGTAATTGAAACTAAAAAACTTTTCTATTAATTTAAAAATTTAACAGCCATACTATCACTAATGTCAAAACGATGAAGATTATCACTATTTCATAATAATGGTGTAACATATATAGTTAGTTTGATTTTTTAAATTACTGATATGCAATTTTGTTATCAAATGAAAGTTGATTATTATAGATGGATAAAAATTTTGAAATTTATTTTTTCGAAAAAAAATTTACTTAAATAAAAGTTTCTTCGCATCTGGTGAAACAGCCATAGTACGATATGCACTATTCACACCGGTAAATGATTGTAAATCCTTCATTTCATCCATATCACCATCAATTTCAATTTTTGATCCACTTGCGCAATTTAGAATATTCAAATCGATAAAACTACGATATTGCGAAATTTCATTTCGATTAACTCTTTCTTTCATTGTTGCTATTAAATTTTTGCAAATGAAGGAAGAAAATACTTCTTCAAAATATTTACGATAACAATATGAGTACGATACCTCGTTCCATATGAATACAGTATCACATTTAAATATTCATAGTAATTACGATGCAGGTAGTAAAAAAAACTTAATAAGTTAAACATTTAGTAATAATGATGGTAAAAATGAATATAGCAATAAATCATAATTCATAATAATACCAATACTTCCAAATAACCGATAAATAGTTGATGATGATAATGCAGTAATCAATTTAGTGTTATCACACAAACTGAGATGGAATAATAATCGATTTTGTGTTATGAGAAATTGAAAAAATTTATAGTAAATGTCACAGTATCATTCTTTTTTTCTTTCGCCGCTTTTTTTCCTATCCTAAATTAACAATAAATAGAAGAGAAAGAAAAAATAATAATAATAATAATAATTTATGAACGATAAAATGCTATTATCAATTAATAGTTGAATAAATAATATTTCGGTTTTTTTCTCATTTTTTTTAAATAGTAATAAAAGTTACGCAAATAAAAGACGAATGTTTTTTTTCGTTCAATGTATTTTCAATATTTTTTTTAAACAATATTCAAATTTCATTTAATTCGCTTTTTTAGTAGATTGAGAATAGTATTATTTTTAAATACTTTTCTTTTTTCAACTATAACTAACTGATAAATGCATTGCACTGATAAAATGATTAATTAAACATGAGTCAAAGAGGCCGGAATAATCTTGAAATAGATAAAATATACATATGTCAGGTTGTACTAATTTATAAATGCACTGATAAAATGTTATCCAAACATAAATGAAAAAAAGAGCAGAATAATCTGATATGTTTAATCATTTGATGACGGCGACATTAAATGAAATTAATGCCATATATATATTACGTCAAATTTAAAATTTATTCAAAAAGCAAATAAAAAAATAAGTTGGAAAAGTGAATTGATTCCAAGATTTGATACAAATAAAAATAACACAAAATGTCAAAATAGTTAATTTCTTAACTATTTTATTTTTTTCCCGAAAAGTTCCAAATTTGTTACGTCAATTAAGTTTTTAACATAATTTTTTTAAAAAAAAAACAAAAAATTAACAATTTGTCGTACGCGATTTCGAAATATTTTAAAATTAAAAATTTTACGTAAAATTTTTTTTTACAAATTAGCATTTCATCATTAAATACACAAAAAAAGGTAAGATGGTTAACAGCTGTAAGCTAGTTTTAAAATTTTCAAAACTAGTTTAAAATAAATAATATGTATGTCAATCGAAATTATTTCTCGCAATCTATTGATCATCGTCACTCTCATCATGAAACAATTACCAATGACCATATACAGTTTTTTTTTCTAAATTTAATATTTCAGTACCTGTTACTACCAGTTCAAATTTTTGTTTAGTTTCATATTATGGAAAAAATTATATCAATTTTTTTTCTCTTTTAAATTAATTAAAAAAGTTTTGTGTTATGCAAGAAATTATAAAATGATAACAGAACATATACATTTCTTTTTTCACTTCAATTAGAAATTTTTTTTTCTTTATATAATCGATAATTAATTTTATTCTTAAAAAAGAGAAGGGCATTTGTTTTTCAATTATCATCTTATCTATGCTGGATAAAAAGTTTCCAAAATCGAAATTTTCTTTACTTAAAAAGAAAAATTTATTTTCCGAGCATTATCTTATCAATGCTAAAGTAAAATTTTTCAACAAATTTTTAAAATTACTAAAATTTCTCACTAAAATTGAAATCAGAAATTCTCGATATGAAATTTTTCATAAATAAAAATCAAGAGTGATAATTGAAATGATCAATCTAAAATGATTTATAACATAACTATAATCAAATGTTGTAGTATATATCTATATATTTGCATAATTAATAAATTAAAATTAGAGAAATCCTTGAAAGTGATTCATTTCTTAAAAAAATATTATATCTGTAACTTGCACTGCTGTAACTTTCATCTTATAAGAAAAATTGAAAAAATTATTTTTCAAAAAAAAAATTGAAAATAAAAAAGCGAAAATTTTTTTTTAATAGAAATACTATATATAATTTTAATATTTTCATTATCAAAGTCTCGATAAAATATTATGAAGTATTTTAAAAGAAATTTAATCAAAAAAGAAACAATGAAATTTTTCATTTAAAAATAGAAATTATTATTTATATCATCGGATATGTTGTAAACATTTATTTCGTTGAAATATGCAATATTTGCAAATGGAGGAAATAAAAATTTTCAAAATATACAAATTTATTTTTGAACAATTTACAATTTCCGTCGCAAAGTTTCATTTATTTATTATAAATATAAAACTAATTTGGTTGAATAATCAAGTTCAATTAAATCACCAAATTTTAATTCTATTAAACAATAAATGTAAAAATAATTCAAATAAGCAATTTAATTAAACTATATTTTGATCCATGAGTATCAAACGAAAAACGATTATGTACAAAGCATGAAAATAATTTTGGATAATAATTAAGTCAAATTAAATCCAAAATTTTAACTCATACCACTAAATCATCAGTGCGAAAATATTATAACTAGTCTAATTAATAAGATTGAATTCCCAATTTTTAACTTACTGATTTATAAATATAAAACAATTTTTGGATGAAGGTAATTAAATGAATTAATATTTAGATGTAACAGAAATACTAGTTTCATTGTAAATTACTGAGTCATAAAAATGATAACAACAAGTAATCATTTTCTTACCATTAATTGTTTTCCTAATCATTTTTATTTACATTCGTTTTCTTTTGTGCTCCAAAAAAATCTATTTAGAGTAATAGAATTGGATGTTTACCTTCGCTTAATGTTAAAGATATTTTGTCATTATTAGATTTAACAATAATTCTAAAAATAGATTTAAAAAAAAAACAAACAAACAAACAGCATATTTACTTCCTTCGTCACTTATCTTTTATTTAATTTCGAATGATTGAAATAATTGAATACTATCATTTCTGTTAGGCAAACAAATGTGAAATATCAAATTTCTAATAAAATTAAATCATAAAAGTTTCATTCTTTTCATTGTTTCGTCAATTAAAAATAACAAAAAAAAAGCAAAAATTCATAACAAATTTCAAAAATTTGTGACAAATTTCTTTTCATTTTTCCAGAAATTAATTTTACAAAGGAATAATTACTTACCGAAACGATAGAAATGATAAGCAAACTTTGAAAAGTAAAATTTTCTATTTTTTTCTTTCTTTACCATAAATGACGAATTGTTTTCCAAATGTTTTCATAATTAAAACTAATAAATTTATACCAGCATTAAATGTTTTCATTTGAAAATTTTATTCATTGGTAGTATAAAAGTCGAAAAAGTTAAAGGGAAAGATGTTTGTGTCCACTTTCTTTTTTTTTAAATGGAATATTAAAATAAATGACAATAATAAATATAATTTAATCTCAATATTATCATCAAAACTTATCATATAAAAATCTTGAAAAGATCTTTATACATTATAATAAAATTTCATTTATATCACAATTTTAAATTATTGTTGATTAAAAATAAAAACAAAAAAAAAACAATGAAATTCTTTAAAAATTAGAATAAAAATGAATTATTTCGATATAATATCAGCTTATAACTTAACATATATTTCAATTTAAATTAGTAATATAAAACTAATCGATTAACAATTTTCTGAAGCATTTTCTTAAATGAAAAAAAGAATCAGAAACAGAGATAATGGCACTTAAATTGATTGTTTATTTTAGCATTTTTAAAATTAAAAGTAAACATATATGTTCGCGACTATAATCACCTTTCATTCTTTTTTTCTTTCTTCCTTCCTTAATATCAGCTTAAATGAGAAATAATTTTAGCAAAATTAATATTTTAGGGAATTAAAATTGTCTCTTCATTTCTTTCATAAATTTATCATATCGCTTAGTTATAAGGGAAATTACACTTTTTTTAAATAAATATCTATCATTTAGTAAGAAATTTTTAAAAATTTTCAGAGAAGAGAAGAAAGGTTTTTTCCAGTAAAAAAAATTTTTTTTTGCTTTTTTATAAAAATTGTTAAAATATTTTTGATTTCTCAAATAATTTCCGAACTCAGAAATAATCAAAAATATTTGTATATTTGAAAAGATTTTGAAATAATTTAGAAAAAGAAATTTGGAAATTTCTCGAATATTTTCAAATTTATTTACAAATAACTAGGGTGATAACAAGTTTATTTTGGAAAGAAAAAATACTAAAATGAAATAGGAAAAAATGTTGAATTTTTAATAATTCTAAATTTCAAATTATTCGATAAACGACTGTATAAAGATGTGTTTCATATTACAGCATTTCAGGGTCAAATATATTATATAACTTTTTTTTCATCATTTTTATTTTTTATAGTATACAGCTTGAAAATTGATGTAATTATTTATGTGAGTCGTTAAAATACGAAAAAAAAGAATCTTTGGTCGTTTGAAATAAATATTTAATACACATCAATGCTGCAAAAGACTATTTAACAAAGATTATTTGCAAAAAAATGAGTCGTACCGTTTAGAAACGAAATAAAAGAGATATAAATAAATAATCATAAAGATTTTAACTTATTATCAGTCACTTACATTCCTGTATAATTTTAAGAATTTAAATGATACGAATTGTTAAAATTAATTGCTCGACATTACTATATTTAAATGTTGTATTTGTATAATGATTAAGAATTTAATGATTAAAAATTAATAAAAGCACCCGACATTGCTATCTCCATACGTTATATCTGTAAATTGATTAAAAATTAAATAATTAAGTAGTCGATACTGTTGTATTCCAATGTTCTATCTATTAAATGATTGAGAATTTATAATTAAAAACTATTAAAAGTACTCGATATTGCTATTTCCAATGTTATATCTATATAATGATTAAGAATTTAATGATTACAAATAATATAAAATTAATCGGCATTACTATATTCAAATGTATAATATTTAAAATTATTTACGATTATTATATAAAATAAATGAATGCATATATATATGTTAACTTTTGAAGGACACTGTAGCAAGGATGCTTTCCGGCGCATCTTGTTTTAGATTTTGGAACTTATTGCAAATTGATTTTTTTCGCCTTAACTATTCCTTCTACTTTCTTGTTTTTGTGCAAGCAATTTAAACGAAACAAAAAAAGTAAATTCAAGACTTTATTCTAAATGGGTATGCTGAATCTTGAGCCTGCTATATGTTTTACCTAATAACTTTGCTATTAATATATGATATAAAAATTTATATTCTACACTCATATTAATGCAATTTCTTACGATTAAACTTAATTTTCTATATACATGCACAATTTGCAAACTTGAAACGTTATGTTGAATGATATTATATTCTAAAAAAATAATAAAAATCATAAATTATTAATTAACAAAAAATCAATAAATCGATTTCGAAAAAAACTATTAAATGATATAAAATCGATATATTGATTTCAGAAAAATTATTAATTGATAAGAAATTAATGAACTGTTTTCAAAAAAAAAAAACTATTGATTAATAAGAAATCAATAAATTGATTTCAAAAATTAAACAAATAGTTTTTTGTGCAATGCTCACATTTCAATACTATTTTACACTATCGTTACTGATATTACCATTATTGTTATAGCATATGGCATCATAACCTACTATTTATATTATTATCATACTACTTCATATTATCAGTGCTATCATTTAAATACTATTTCAAAAATATTCTATTGATAAGATAAAGAAAATGATAAAAGTACAAATAATGTCTAAATGATGCTAATTTAACATTTTTAAATTCAATCAATAAATTATTAATAATTTATAGCTTGCAAAAAACAACCCACGCATCTTAGCAAATTTTTGATAACTTAAATGAAAATTTAGCAAAGATTTCGAATAGTTTTTAGCAAAAAATCTGTTAGAAGTGTTAAAATGCTTCAAATATCAATTTAACAAAGCAATTCATCGCTAATTCAATGATTCATTCTATTGAATTTAATGTTTAAAAGAAAAAGCTCGAACTTTTTAGCAATAAAAATTCCACTATAATACTTATAAGCAAAATGATTTGTATTGAAGAAATATAATCTAACAATTTATTTAATTTAAAATTATTACTTAATTTTGTTTAACTTAAATTGAAAGAATGTATTTATTAGTATAATATATTTATAAAAATAACAATAATAATTCAATTATTTAATTTATAGTTACTATTAATTTTGTTTAATTTGAATTATTATTACTTTTTTGAAATAAAAATTTTTTTCACATGTAACCATTTAAATTTTTTATAAAAAATAATTTCCACAAGGCAAAAGTTATTTAATACAAATATGCAATTTAAGACATGAAGTATAAATACATAAAAAATAAATAAGATGAATATCGATATATGAATACAAATAATTTATACAATAGATATTAAAAAACAATTTTTGTTAAATTTATCAGGAATTATTTTTAGCTTAGCTTATCTGCTCTTAATTCACTTCATCAAACTCTTTCTTCCAAATTTGAGTTCTGGAATTTTATGTTCGAAAAAAAGTAACTGATAAAATTTTTATCATTAAACATATTTTATCAGCCTTTTTGACAACAAATTACTCACTCATCAAATAAGATTAATTTACAATTAAAATAATAGTAATATATGTTAAAACGTAATTGTAGTTCATTTCGGTACTAATCAACATCAATAGATGTAATTTGTAGAAAATTGCTGAATTATCAATTCATAATTAACAGAAATTAAGGATAAGAATGATTAAATGATATGAAGAATATAAATATGCGGTAATAATTGAAATACTTTATTCATCTAATAAAAAATTGTTGAAATATCCAAAAAATCAATAACTAACAATATGATTCATCGATTTTGACACATTCGATGTAACATTGATACCAATATCGAAGATTAAAAAAAGTTGTAAAAGAAAAGATTGGCAAAGACAAGCTATTATCACTAGAAGGAAAAGGAGAGACTTGCAAAGACAAGCTGTTATCAGTTGAAGCGAAAGAAATGATAGTGATCATTTATAGCATCTCTTTTATCTTATTAAAAGAAGCGTTAAACATTTTTTTGCAATCAATTAATTCGTCTCTTTGAATTTATTGGAACTTAAACTTGATATATAAATTCTGAATGCTACGTGTCAAAAAGAAGCTTAGTTTATTTTGATTTTTATAACTCACTAAAACATGGCATGATAAATTGCAAAATGAAACAGATCGAATTATTGTATTTATTTCAGCCTTTATGCAGTCAATGTAATTTTTTAACTTTGATATTCTCAATAATCCAAATTTTCACTCATCTTTATCTAAAATTGCTTTAATATTATTCGTACTTAAGCTAAATTAATGTCTTTTGCTTACTCATAACAGCACAATAAAATATAATTAAATAGTTACATGTGATTGGCTCAAAATATTGATTAGAGTAGGCAGACATTAGAAATTGCAGATTTCCAAATTTTAAGTCAACAGATTTTCACATTACCAGATGCATTATCAGACTCCGTATTTTCGTTTGATGTAATTGAATTATATTGACTAGGGACGAAATTTTATTTGTGCAGTACGTAGATGGTAAATATACAATAATGGAAACATCGTATTTGTTTCTTTATAAATAAATCGTATTTTAATTAATAGTATATTTGAGCTTTGCTTTTCGGCACAAAACAAGGCAAAAGAATATGCAATTTATCATACCTACAGAAATAAAAAGTCTCCTTATTTTTTATTATTTGAAATTAAAATCGTATCAAACGGTAAGCCTCGAAATGTAAATTATTTTTGCTTCTGATAAACCTGGCAGAAGGTTCTTTAGTGCTACTAGAAAATATAGATTGAAATTTTTCCGTAGAAAATTATAAATTCAAATAACCTAAAGAATTTTTAGCAGAACTATTTCATCTCTGTCAATGTTAGCATTACCAATAAATTTTGCATGTGTTTTGGCATTCGCAATATTTCCTATTGCATTTGATGCTCTGATACTGTAATATATATAATCTTAACAATCAAATATTAAAAATAAATCTTCGTAAAGATGGTAAGTTTGAAAAAAAAAAATGCACAAGAACAAAATTTAATAAGATGTAAAATAGGGAAATAATCTTGAACTGTCAATCAATCCAGAACTAAGAAATTTAGCAACGGATAACAAAGCTTGTGCCGTTACCAGACCATTCGTTTGATTAGAACGTATCACATCCAGAAACAGACATAAACATATCTGGATTCATATCCGATAAATCTTCCACCTTAATTATAGTGTTTACAATATTTTGGCAACACTGAGAAGTGTACTTATAAACTTAAAAATATGACACGTATGTAGCGCAGAATCAATGTATACTTTCTCGCTACCACCATAGCTGACCGTTGCACGTTCGTTACGGATGTCAGCCTGAAATCGACTCGAAAGAAAACGTATCGAAAGTAAGAAATTTGATATTTAATGTTTTAATGAATTCAAAATTAATACTTACCTTATCAAGAATCTCTTTACCATCGATGATTAAATACAGCCGGAGAAATGTTGCCTTTATGATGATCCACATGTACTGGGACCATTCCTTGATTCCAAATTGAACTGCTTCTTTGGACGGTTTCCAGACATAATCAAAACCACGTATTTGTTCCGAAGATTCAAATACAGTTTGAATCGAACCTATATTTTTGCCATATTCATGGCCACTCCAACCAAAACAAGCAGCAATTTTCGCCACCATCATTCCAAATACGACCCATAAACGTTCACCAGATTGATATTATAATGCCACGTACTGATTCGGATTCTCATTAGGCAAGATATTAAGAGCTCTGAAATTTGGCTCTTTCACTACTAATTCGAAAATGGACAGATATTGCAATGTTAGAATAATAAATGATACCGTTCGAGAGCTTGGACTGCTTTGCCAGCAGTTGGCCACACGGATCACCATTACGGAAATCGGACCATTCATCAAGCGTAACACGAACAACCGGTTTCGCTGGTCCAACACTAATTCGTGGCAAGTACAGTTTTATGGTTCACCTTGTAGTTCTCGAACGATTACATGCATACCATTTAGTGCACCACCCGAAAGATCTACTTTTCGATCATGTGAAAATCGCACTGAAATTGATTGTAATATATTATTTCATACTAAATGTAAATAAAGCAAAGTATGATTTCTTCATGATGAAGAATATTAATATTGATTGGCGAACTGTTGAAAGAAATAGATAATTTCAAATTCATTTGTAGCGAGAAAAAACAATTTTTTTTTCTCACCGATTTCAGTTTTATCAATGGTCTTTCCTTACGATCTTTCCAAAAAATAGGGAACGAATCACCACAGCGCAACAATTCAGCTCCTTTTTCAAATTTCTCAAACCGATCCTTATATTTAATCCAATTGTATCAAAAGCCTAATGATAAATGATCTCCTTTGATTTGCAACACCTGAAAATGATCCACTTGAACTTCAGAAACGAAACCTTAGAAGCCTACTTTTTTAGCCTAAATGATAAAAGAAAAAAGGGGAATGAACTAGTAGACCTGAATTTGTCCACCGAGATCTTTGGCACCAGTAATGCGAGAAAAACACAATTTTTTTTTTCTCACCGATTTCAGTTTTATTATCGTTTTGAAATGGCAAATTTGGACAATTAATGTGCTAATTAATGCGCAGGCGGTAAGATAAATGCCTACTGCAAATTTTGTTTCAGCTTTCTCTATAAGCCACATGCACACAGATGGAGAAATACCACCGAAGACCCCTGCAGATATGTTGTGACGGAAATCACAGCTGTGGCAATTGAATTTAGAAGGTTGCATATGAAAAAAATAAGCGAATATAATTTCTGTCCGAGACCATGTGGTTCTGATTTATTTCAAAATTTTAATTTTTTCGTTTAAATTTTGATTATTTCCTTGTAGCAAGAAAATTTGTTATTATTTAATGGAAAATAAATACTATTTTTTTCTTTAGAAATGGAAAGTCATAGCTATTGAAATGATGACATAATATGTTTAGAAATGAATAAATTTTTGAATAATTCTAACAAATATATATACTTATGTAAGATTTATATATACCTTAACAATATACTTATGCATGTATTTACATTCTTGCATTTCATCAATGATAATCCTTCTGTTCTCTGATTTAAGAGATAGATTATACCTCCATTTTATTAAACGACATTAGTCAATATTTTAGAATCAACTAACCTATATTCAACTCCTGTTCATTTGGAATTCTCCTCCACTTCAGTCTTCAAATATATCACTTGGGTATTTGTTACTACCAAAATCTGCAACAATAGAAGTTCCAATTGAGTCTACATCTCATAAATACGTATTCCTATGCGATTGAAGCGAAAACTTAGTCATATGCAACCATGTGTCATGAACAAACAAAAACTTTCTTCTTCGATGTAGAACAGCGAATTGATGTTTTGCAGACAATTATATTTGGAAAAGTTTATTGGATCAGAAGTATTGACAAGAGAAAGATATTGTTGCACCAGTTGAGGATAAATTTGCCGTTTTTTCAGAAGCCTGAAAATGATGCGCATCAAGTAGTAGTATTATTGTTAAATTTACAATCTTTCATAACATCATTAGTCCTGATAAGTTGATAGCATAATAATGTGCAAATCTTCGATGGTCAAATCACCTCCAAACGCACATCCTAATTTGCAACAACACGTTTAGCTTCGCGAACCGTAGCGTCGTATTCATCATCGTCAAGCATATTATTGCCAAATGCATTTACGTTTGATTTATGACTAACAGTATCATGTTCAAGCTGTACACTGACATCATCTTTTATTTCAACTCGAAGTTTTTTTTTTTCAGCAAAA
Organism: Dirofilaria repens; assembly: GCA_008729115.1. Classification (NCBI taxonomy): domain Eukaryota; kingdom Metazoa; phylum Nematoda; class Chromadorea; order Rhabditida; family Onchocercidae; genus Dirofilaria; species Dirofilaria repens. The sequence goes on along the minus strand of SNRZ01000013.1, from coordinate 1,306,531 downwards.
ATAAATTCATCAGATTACGAGGATCCTTGCAAATATTATCCGCTGAAAATTGCGTTAATTTCAGATAAACAAATATAAAAAAAATACTAATGTTGAAGAATGGAAATTATTGATTGGATTAATGGTAGCGATAACAAACTGGGGAGAATTTACTGACATTTTTTAATAAGACTACTAAATAATTGAGTGATGGCAGATGCTTCTTGCGCCAAGTTTTTGTTATCTTCAATTTCTGATCGTAGTTTCTGTACCAGAATTGATGTGAATGACAGATGTTCATTCGTTTTCATGCATCTTACATCGGCAATATTCTGCACTTCGTTTAACGCATTCGGTAGTACTCTGATTACTTCAGTTACACCCTTAATAAATTATTATTTAAATTATTATTTGGCGTGCAGTAAAATAAGTAATCTCGCTTATTTTTAATTAAACGAAAATTCTCGGCGTCTCGCAAAATTCATTTTAATTTATTGAATGTTTCTCAAGCCAAATAATTGTAAAGTTCAATATTGAACTAGCAGTTTTAAAATTTTGAAAATTCTATTCCTAAGCAGACTTCAATCTCAATTTTAGCCATGTTTAGAGTGAATGAATAAAAAAAAGCTTCATTCTACCAACCTCACATTGTTTCTTTAATTCCTTTAAGTACGAGTAAGTTCGTGAAGTAATCGTCTCGTATCTTTGCCCAATAATATTCATACTTTCCACAGACTAAACATTCAAAAAGCTTAACTTTGAAAACTCAATGGGAAGAAAGTAGCCAGAAGTTATCTTGGCCATTTCAGCATTTACATGAATTATCCTTTGAGCTCATAGATGATCTTACTCGCAGGTATCCAAGAATGAGCTTCACTGTTGCATTGGCCTTAATATGTCAAACATGTATATGATCAGTCGAAAATGATCAGTGATTTTGTTTGCTTTTGAGATAACCATGTGATATTGGTAAGTGGTTTATCCAGGAATTTGTTTCTTGATTATACCCATTTGACATCACTGATATATTACTTCTATTAAAATCAAAAAAGCCCAGTTAAGACATAATTATTTGGTTGATTGGATTAATTCTTCTTTTCTCTGACACTTTGATAAATTTCCAATGCATAAGGCACAAATGATTTTTTCATATTTTATGTGCCATAGATACAACGTTGAGGAGGTCTGTGGTGAATGTAAGTGCACTTCTCGCATTGCCAATTCGTAGAGTTAAATCCTTAAACAAATTTCCGTAAATTTTTCTTCAATTATTTGATTATTTTGCTGTGATGTCATTATTCTTTTTATTGAATCCAATTTTTCATTGAATTCTGAGATTCTGAGACAACATATGAGGAATGCTATGGTAAATGTATTGTCATTATAAATATATAATGAAACTTTCATATGTTATTATATAATTTTCATTGATATATTCGAAATTGATATGAAAATTTCAACTTATATTTAATTTAAAAAAAAAAAGAACATAAATTTGAGGAAAATTCTACTTCGGAATGATTCATCGCATAATATTCAGAAACTTGAAAATAAACGAAGTTTTCAATAATCGATGGATAATCAGAAGACTGATAGCAGCAATGAAGCCAATCAAGCTCATAAATGGTTTTTATATCTATCATAAACTGAATTTCAATATTTCGAAAAATTTTTCAAATTTTCAGGAAGTAATAGCTCACCTACCGAATTATGTAAATTTTGTTTTCAATTTTTGATATTATATTACAGTAGTATTAGTGTTTGTTATTGGATACTTAGAGCTCTCTTGATAATCTATGATTATATGAAAAGATGGATGCTTCATGATTTTAACAACTTAAACAATCAGTTTAAGTGAATCCTTATCATTTGTCTTGGTTACGTCTGATTCATTCACAATTCCCAAATGCCGATGAAAATGCACTATCCCTTTTCCTTTGTACTATTCTTTCCTATATCACTTTAATAAATACAATATTTGTCTAAGATTTGTCAGGTTTGAATCTTAATGACAAAAAAAAAAAATCAGTTGCAACTTATGGCTACAATAACTTTCAAGATTTCCTTTTTTCTGTTGTAACCGTTTTTCAGTTCACTTGGCTTTGGAAACTTTTTTAGTTGCAAAGGAATTAAGCGAGAAAACGAATTGATGTATTTCGTCCAATAAAACAAATCACAATATTTCTAGATATATTCTTCGATATTGATTCCATTCATATATAAGCAAACTTAGAGTGTAGTATTCATAAAATGAGGAGAAATATTTTAACTTGAAAAAAAAAAATCATGCTTTACTGTGCCCATGATTTTAAATCTGATCTTTATTCATGCTAAAAACAGATCGCATTTTTAAATGGCATTTAGCCTAAATACTTTTTTATTAACGTCTCAAAAATATTGAATTGAATGTTAACGATAAAACCAATCATTATTGCAAGGAGGAAATATTACATGCTGCAGAAATCATACGAAAGAAACGTCAAAAAAAAATGTGCTGAAGTAATGCAATATTATAGAATAACTATAAACAAGTTAAAAAAGCTTATCACTTTGAAAAATTCCATTGCAAAATTTGCATCTGTTTTTAATCTTTTAGACTAGACAAATAGGCATTTTTTACTTGAATAAAAGGCTTAAGCGACAAAGTTGATAAAATTAAATGGTATGACTGAACTGAATAGTTTAATTCCAGTTTGAAAATATTGATATGTTATCGATTTCTTTATATAATAAAATATTTACTATATAATTTACTATTTTACCAATATCTTATTTGTTTAAGTGATTGAAAGATGGATTGATAGAGTGATATGAAAGTTATATGGAAAAAATTGTTGACTACTTTGCTGAAGATATCCATAAGATATATTGTAGAGCAGATTTAGTATCGATAAGCAAGTTATTACAAATAATGATAGCTTTGTTACATAGTTCTTTTCTAAAGTAATGAAAGCTGTTGAGATATTTCGTGAAGAGCAATTTAAAAAATACAGAAAAAATTATAGATTATAAAATTAGAACTTGCTAATCATCAAAAATGCTAGCAAACTTTTTTAGTATTTCGCTACGAAAGAAGGCAAAAGAAAGTTAAGGATTTTTTTCTGAATTTGCTGAAAATCATTCATCTTAGGGAAAAATCGAATCAACATGATGGAACTGATAGCATCAATAATATTATATCATATATTATGTAGTTGTGTTGAGCTGAAAACAACAAAATAAATTTAAAGATAAGGCATTTTAAAGTGATAATTTATTTAAAAAAGATTTTCTAATTCTAACATAATACAGTTCAAATTAACTTTGGTGGTGCTATCATTTCAACTATATAACTGGAATAACTTTCTGATACTTTGTGTCGCGAGTAAATTGCGAAAAGGTCCCCTTTTAAAAGAAAATGTGAGTGTCACTGAAATCGCAAGTAGAACACGAAAATCAGAGAATTCAACGATTCGTTTGTGTTGAATTTCACATTGTGCGTATATACTGTAAGATGTAAGCTAACAGTCATCCTTTGTCTGTGAGCTGCATTTCCCACAAAGCTAACAAAGGCTCTATTTCTTATAATCAACTGTACGAGGATCGCCCACCCAAGAAAGAAGTGGTCTTGAATATTCAAATCATTGTCGAAATAGGTGCTCGGCGAGTTAGGTTGGCGAGATAATGTTAGGGTGATATTGAAGATAATATTTTTCAGAGATAATGTTGAGTTTTCATATTGCTACCGTTAATTTCAATCGTTGAGTTTGTTATCGTGTTAGAATAACTTATTGTATTGAAGTTTAATTACCAAAGTTTGAAATTGGTATATTTGGACTTTGTCTTGGCGATAACTTCAAGTGGGAATAAAGAATTTGCAACTCTGTGTACCTTGTTGCAACGCGAAAAAGAAAAGTTTTTCACTAGTAATTAGTTCTTAAATTGTGAAAGTTTCGGCCGAAGAGAGGAGAATAGACATTTTTCCCTCGGTTTGCTCTATTCGAAATCTACATGGAAGAGAATAAAAAATATTAATGAATTTAAATGTATTTAAGTTAAATGTGGATTAAAGATTAGTGTTAACCATTAATTCATCAAATGATCTTCTAGAAGGAAATTTTGATTAAAACATTAAATATCAAAAATATCAGATGAAATTTTATAAACATTAATGAATGTGGAATTGAAACGGCTATGAAAGAAGAATTTTTGATAATTTTCATTAAAATAACAATTTCTTCCAAATAAATCAATAAATGCGAAAGAAGTAAAGGCAATATGATCATGCAATAAAATCGTCATTGCGGTACCAATGTGGTGAATAGTTTTGAAGTTTTTGCTCTTCACTTATTTGCTAGAGAAATTCATGATAAAAATCAGAAAGTATGGTGCTCAAAGACGTGTGTTATATGAAAGTAAATCAATAAAAATAATAGAATTTCGACAAATAAATGATAAAACTTTGAGAAGCTGATCGAAACAATCAAAAGATGGCGCATACATTTTTTCAGGAAGAGCAAATAGGATGGTGGGGACTTCACGGTTCTTAATTCTTTTTTTTCAGTGTGATTTTTATTTTAGAATTATCATTATTCAGAAATCTACATATTCATAATTTCTGCTCTATTTCAGATTTCTGTTATCGTTACAACACAGTCTCCTACTATCATCTTCATTCACGATGTAGGCCTTATCAGTTACCTGACATTTATCTATAATGAGACTATAAATGACCACCTATGAAAGTTTATCAGTACTGGAAGGCAAATTTAATTTTAATTCTAAATATTAATTCTAAGCTTAAATTTAAGTGATATAAAAATGTCTAATTATCGAACGCTCACTTGATCATTAAGAATTATATTTAAAAAAAAAAATCTTGTCAGTTATATTATTAATTATCACTTACGAATTATATTAGGTATATCAAGCTGTATTAAACATTAGCTTCATACCAAAGTTGTATAATTCTTACAAAGAATAAAATATATGGTCTTTTTTTGTGAGCAGGAAAAGTTCAAAAGTACAAGATAAATCAAAATTTTATAGATTGATATTATCACTTCAATAAGGTTGTTTATATTAATTAATTAATTTATTTAATAATGTATCCAAAATATATTTCTCTTTTCGTTTTAAAATGAGCGAAAACTTCAAAATTGCTTAACAGAAAACAATTATAATAATCTCATCAATGAATATTCGTTATCAACAGCGCAACTGGCAGTATAAGCTTAGCAATCAACATATTCTTGCTAAAATCGTTATATTAAATTGTAAACATATTTGTAAATTATTATGCATGGGCTTTTTTTTGATTATCACAAGTCAACAACTGTAATATTCTATTTAGATAATCTCTTCTGCAGAATATTTATGATATTTCATAACAAAATAATTACAGATAATTATTGGATATAAAAATATTCTGAAATTTAAAAGTTATCAGTTCTTAAACATTTAAATTCTTCTAACTTTTGAAATTTAATTTCTTTTGCAAAGTATATTTTTTTGACAAAATTGCAAAATTTTTTAACAAATACTCGTACCTATCATTATTGTAATAATTTTACTTAAAGATATGAAAGGTATTAATTTTTCAACCTCAAACACAATTTATCAATCAGTTATCATCCAGTTATCATTTGATTTGATTACCAATACATTTATTGATTTCGATATTTGCTAAAATAAAGCAATCCAATCTTCAAATGATTTGAATAATTTACAATAAAATTACAAAAAAACGGTTTCAGTGAAATATTGAATTTGTTTTAGAATAAAAATATTTAATTGAGATTGTATCACAATGATGGCTAAAACTTGAAGACCATCGAAGTTTAAAATCAGAAAAACCGTTTGTTAGTTATTGCTAATTATAATTGGTAAATATATACCATCTTTTTATCAAAAATAACCAAAAATTAAGTGCATTCTTGATATTTATATTTCTCTCTTCATAACTTTATAACTAAGAAAAAGATTGCATAAATGTTTTTGTAATATAAAAGAATATGAAAATATGTATCATTCGACAGGAAATTAATGTATTAAATTTTTAAAAGTAACAATAACGTTACACGAAAAAATTGAAGAATTTCTCAATCATACAATTATTATACATTCAATGTTTATAAATATGCAACATCTCAAATACTTAGAAATCAATCGATCATATTTCTGATCATGACTTTTTTTGATCCGTTTCTTATTAAAACATATAATTTCAATTTTATGAATCGGTATTTTATTAATTACTGGTTCTTCTGTATTTTAGGAAAAATGAACCATTCCGTAAGATATTTTACATCCATAAGCCCTTTAAATCAAAGCTGTAGTCCATTGAGGTACTAAACCTGTCAAGCTGAGGTACGTATTTTAAAAAAAAAGATTTTTACTTCACTAAACATCAAAAGAATTCAACATTTCTTCAATTACCCTTTGCTTTCTCATCGAGACCAGTTTTCTCGATTCAAAAATATTGCCTTATAAATCGATTTTGCTAACAGAATCACTTTTATCATTACTAAAAATTAATTTAAATAAATTTAAATTATAGTAGAAAAAAAAAGTGGAAAAGATTTTCATGGTTTGATATTGGAATTTATATTTGCTTACTTTTTCAATGACTATCGAGAAATTTATTATCTTATTAAAATTTTAAATAAATGAGTTTTATAAAGAAAGACAAAACTTTTAAAGAAAATAAAAAGTATATAAAGAACGGCTAATAAATTACGTGGAAATTGATAAATGATTGATCATCTAGTACAGATTTTTTTCCAATTTATCGATTCAACGTTACAACTTTAAAAGTGAAATGCCTTCGGGTAGCTTAAAAAATTATTTAAAAAATCAGAAAAAAGTGTTAGCTATGAAGAAATTTAATTTGCTTCAATATGAATGATTCTTTCCGTGAAATATATCAAAATGACTAAACTATTTGAAATTTTAATAAAATCAATGAAACTGTTTTGAGATTTATAATTAAAATGATAGCTTTAGATAATAAATCATCACATTAATGTTAAATTAATTATTTTAACAAATAATTTTTAAAATAATTTAACAAAATTTAGTTTAAAAAAAAGCAAATGGTATTTTATTTGCCGGATTGTACAAATTTCTTTACATAAAATATTTGATGCAAAACATAAATTTTTGCTGATTGTAAGTGATATTAGCATTTTTCATTCCGTTAAACAATGATTTCAAAATTCTTTCGAAATGAAAAAACAAAAATGAATGTTTGAAAAACAAAAATGATGAAATTTCAGTTTCGTCTCAAAGTAAAACAAAAAGGAAAAGAAAAAAAAAATTCTTATCAGGAAGGTCGTGCTTTCGTACACACTCATACCATATTATTAACACCTTTAGTGATAAGCAAATTCAGCATATATAATTATTTTTCCTTAGATTACATGTAGTCCAAAATTCTTTTCTTCCCGATATATTATATACTTTATGCGTCGCTTTCAACTATATATTATTTAAAAAAGGAAAAAATTTTTATAAAAAAATTTTAAATAAAAAATTGATCCACAAATTATGTTAGATAAAATTTATCGATTGATTTGATGAATGAAAATATATGCATTTATTTTTGAAAGAATTTAAGAATATTCTTTCGAAATAAAATCTTCAAAATATTTTTAATAGATTTAAATTCATAAATGTTAACGTTGAAGCACAATAAAATGAAAATAGAAAGGGAAACAAAGAAGAAAGGAACTAGCTAAAAATAAATGATTATCATGCTGAATTCTCGAGACTTGAATTTTCGAACACCAAAAAATATGCCGAGATAAAAAGTTTGAATGGAATAGTTCATTGTCCTAAAAAAAATTGAATCATGCAAAAATTTTTTCAAAAACTACGTAATTATTTTCTGGTTTTTCTACTTAAGAAAAACTACTTAAGAAAAAAACTGTTTAGAAATTGTATAACTTTATAAAATCATTTAGATTCATAACTGTAACATGGTATGTTAATAATTCGTTAAATAAATGACATTATGTTCCTGAATATCAATATTTTGCCAAATTTTATCTGATAATGATTTAATTTTTGATTTCAATGTTTTCTTTGATAGCAAATAATTTAACATATTGCATCCAACCATGATGTCATTTTTCTCGAATCAGATTGATGTACAATTGATTACTTGTTTGATTCATATATTAAATGAATTATCAATGATTAAATTCCATTCAATTATTCATCTTTTATTTTAATTTTAGTTCGCATTGAATTTAATTTGAAATTTCTCATTTGAAAATAATTGTGATTATTTCCAGAAATATTCGATTACAATTGCCTTATCAAAATTATGTTATAAATTTAGAAAATAAGAAGGAAGCAAAACTTTAAATATTCTGAACTAAAAATTTAAAAATATTTTTATTTCAGAAGCATTTGTATTGTATGGGAAGTTTTGTCCTACACAAAGTATTTGAATGGTAGTAAGAGAATGAATGATATGATAATGGGTACGATGACATTTATCAACAGAAAGCATCGAAAGAAAAAGAAAAAAGTGTGCAATCAATATGCAAGTTTAAGTGTTTGCATATTTTCTTACATTTATGTAATAAGCGTGCAATTTCAATGCTTGCATATTTTTGCAATATTACAACAAGTGCAAATAGGTTATTAATTTCGTGAAAATATCATATCAAACATAAAAATAATGCTATAAGGTCTGATGAAAATATACTAAAATTTTATGTATGTACATGATACTTGGCTAAAAATATTTCAAAAAAAAATTTCGAAAAAAAAATCTCGAATTACAATATTTTAAATTCGAAAAATTATAGCATAGTCGGTTTCAAAAGTATATTTTATCAAGATATAAACCAACAGCTCAATTTCCAAAAAATATAAAAATAGATTTTATTAATTGTTTTAACCGAAGAAAATTCAAAAATTTTCTTTGTGATATTTTAAATTCTACTAATCCCAAACATTCAAAATACAACAACTATTCTCTGAAATTTTTGAACCTTTTCTGAAATAACGTATTGAATTATTAATAATAACATGGAATTTTTTATGCGAAATATATGATTAATATGCGAAACACATGATTCTGATAATTAATCTCTGCAATTAACTAAATGATTAACTTACCTGTAATTGGTCAACTTTAGGCGTAATTATCTACGCTTTTTCTATTGCTAATTATTATTTAAATGCTTTAAATCAAAAAAAGGAAAGTTTATGTAAATAAAAAGCTCATGAAATATTTTCGATGTTTATCATAGTCAATTCAGTTATACTTTCACGATTTAAATATTAAGTAATTTAACTTAATTATTAAGTACATTTTATTTTTTTTAACATTCATAAAAACTTCGGAAATTCAGGAATTAGGAAATCAAAAAAAAATTTTTGTACTAAATAAATAAAATGGAAAAACTGCTATCTTAATGTAGCGTTAAAAAATTTTATTGTTATCCTTTCATAAATAAAAATTATTTCATCATACAGGATTTGATATAATAAAATATAATGGAAGTTTTTTTTTTTATTTGCTATTATTAAGTTCCGCAAAACATTCATTTTTGTTTTTTCATTTCGAAAGAATTTTGAAATCATTGTTTGACGGAATGAAAATGCTAATATCACTTACAATCAGCAAAAATTTATGTTTTGCATCAAATATTTTATGTAAAGAAATTTGTACAATCCGGCAAATAAAATACCATTTGCTTTTTTTTAAACTAAATTTTGTTAAATTATTTTAAAAATTATTTGTTAAAATAATTAATTTAACATTAATGTGATGATTTATTATCTAAAGCTATCATTTTAATTATAAATCTCAAAACAGTTTCATTGATTTTATTAAAATTTCAAATAGTTTAGTCATTTTGATATATTTCACGGAAAGAATCATTCATATTGAAGCAAATTAAATTTCTTCATAGCTAACACTTTTTTCTGATTTTTTAAATAATTTTTTAAGCTACCCGAAGGCATTTCACTTTTAAAGTTGTAACGTTGAATCGATAAATTGGAAAAAAATCTGTACTAGATGATCAATCATTTATCAATTTCCACGTAATTTATTAGCCGTTCTTTTATATACTTTTTATTTTCTTTAAAAGTTTTGTCTTTCTTTATAAAACTCATTTATTTAAAATTTTAATAAGATAATAAATTTCTCGATAGTCATTGAAAAAGTAAGCAAATATAAATTCCAATATCAAACCATGAAAATCTTTTCCACTTTTTTCTTTCTACTATAATTTAAATTTATTTAAATTAATTTTTAGTAATGATAAAAGTGATTCTGTTAGCAAAATCGATTTATAAGGCAATATTTTTGAATCGAGAAAACTGGTCTCGATGAGAAAGCAAAGGGTAATTGAAGAAATGTTGAATTCTTTTGATGTTTAGTGAAGTAAAAATCTTTTTTTTAAAATACGTACCTCAGCTTGACAGGTTTAGTACCCTCAATGGACTACAGCTTTGATTTAAAGGGCTTATGGATGTAAAAATATCTTACGGAATGGTTCATTTTTCCTAAAATACAGAAGAACCAGTAATTAATAAAATACCGATTCATAAAATTGAAATTATATGTTTTAATAAGAAACGGATCAAAAAAAGTCATGATCAGAAATATGATCGATTGATTTCTAAGTATTTGAGATGTTGCATATTTATAAACATTGAATGTATAATAATTGTATGATTGAGAAATTCTTCAATTTTTTCGTGTAACGTTATTGTTACTTTTAAAAATTTAATACATTAATTTCCTGTCGAATGATACATATTTTCATATTCTTTTATATTACAAAAACATTTATGCAATCTTTTTCTTAGTTATAAAGTTATGAAGAGAGAAATATAAATATCAAGAATGCACTTAATTTTTGGTTATTTTTGATAAAAAGATGGTATATATTTACCAATTATAATTAGCAATAACTAACAAACGGTTTTTCTGATTTTAAACTTCGATGGTCTTCAAGTTTTAGCCATCATTGTGATACAATCTCAATTAAATATTTTTATTCTAAAACAAATTCAATATTTCACTGAAACCGTTTTTTGTAATTTTATTGTAAATTATTCAAATCATTTGAAGATTGGATTGCTTTATTTTAGCAAATATCGAAATCAATAAATGTATTGGTAATCAAATCAAATGATAACTGGATGATAACTGATTGATAAATTGTGTTTGAGGTTGAAAAATTAATACCTTTCATATCTTTAAGTAAAATTATTACAATAATGATAGGTACGAGTATTTGTTAAAAAATTTTGCAATTTTGTCAAAAAAATATACTTTGCAAAAGAAATTAAATTTCAAAAGTTAGAAGAATTTAAATGTTTAAGAACTGATAACTTTTAAATTTCAGAATATTTTTATATCCAATAATTATCTGTAATTATTTTGTTATGAAATATCATAAATATCTGCAGAAGAGATTATCTAAATAGAATATTACAGTTGTTGACTTGTGATAATCAAAAAAAAGCCCATGCATAATAATTTACAAATATGTTTACAATTTAATATAACGATTTTAGCAAGAATATGTTGATTGCTAAGCTTATACTGCCAGTTGCGCTGTTGATAACGAATATTCATTGATGAGATTATTATAATTGTTTTCTGTTAAGCAATTTTGAAGTTTTCGCTCATTTTAAAACGAAAAGAGAAATATATTTTGGATACATTATTAAATAAATTAATTAATTAATATAAACAACCTTATTGAAGTGATAATATCAATCTATAAAATTTTGATTTATCTTGTACTTTTGAACTTTTCCTGCTCACAAAAAAAGACCATTATTTTATTCTTTGTAAGAATTATACAACTTGGTATGAAGCTAATGTTTAATACAGCTTGATATACCTAATATAATTCGTAAGTGATAATTAATAATATAACTGACAAGATTTTTTTTTTAAATATAATTCTTAATGATCAAGTGAGCGTTCGATAATTAGACATTTTATATCACTTAAATTTAAGCTTAGAATTAATATTTAGAATTAAAATTAAATTTGCCTTCCAGTACTGATAAACTTTCATAGGTGGTCATTTATAGTCTCATTATAGATAAATGTCAGGTAACTGATAAGGCCTACATCGTTTTCCAATCCATAATCTAATCCAATTCATAATACAATGAAACAATAGGATGTTATCAATTTTACCCTAATTGATTGGTAAATATTTATTTGTTTTCTAATTTCATTCATATTCTTCCTTTTTAATCATAATTTATCATATATCCATTTTGTCAGTTTCAATGATCCAATAAATGAACGATTTTGAATTTTCTCTGTCTCATAATCAAATTTTAGAGATACTAATAATTATCATTGAATTGTTTAGTATGATTATTGCTACTGATAATAATTTGATAGATGAGGACAAAATAATAGAATGATAATAAATAAAATAATTTATGATAATGATTACTACAATGATAATAAGTTATACATATATGCTAATATTAATAGCAATAAAAGTGCTAATCTAGCGAAGGCTATTTTCTACATCAAAATTTCAGATGTACTTAGAATCTATAAAGTGCCTTCGAGATCGTCGTCTTCAAAGCATCGAACAAATGGATACCTCGAAATAGACGGATACATCAATACATACATACATATTCATCATTTTTCAAAACATCAACAACTGTTTAGAATTGAAATGAAATGAAAAAAAAAAAACCTTTTTATCATTTCAACATTTTGATGCTATTTGCTTCTGTCCTGCCCCTATTTCAAATTCTTCAAAATTTTGTGTTTTCTTATTGATTTCTTTTTTGCTAAAATATTTTTTCATTTATCATTTATATTTATTTGTTATGAAAATATAAATATATATATAATATGATGAAACATCTTTAGGCTTATTAAATGATATGATAAGTCTAGGCTTATATTACCGTACCCTATTATAAGAATCTCTAGGTTTACATTGTGGAATAATATGATAAATATATCTATACTTATATTACTTATCTTTTTACATTCTGACCCGCATATTTCTTAGATATTAAAAAAAAATGAATAAGTTGAAATTTTCTCATCAATAATTTCAGTTTTTTAAATAAACATCTTTTAACAAAAATTAAACGATTTTAAATTTATTGTAAAAAGTATTTTCACCAGAAAAAAAGTCAAATAATTCAATTTTTCCAAATTCCAAAAATATTTTTCATTAAATAAATAAATTTCCATAAATCTTTCATTTCTATTTCCTTCAAATTTACATAAAGCTAGTTAAATTTTTTTTAAATTTTGATTTTATGAAGTATAAAAAATTGTTCAATTTTGCATTCGAAATTGTGTCTTGGAAAGTGTTCTCATTATTATTAGATAATTTTTTGAAATCAAATATTTTAATCAAGAAAAATTAAAAAAGTCATCAAATATCAAGATATACGACATTATCATTTTTCATTTGGTTCATAATTTTTTTAAAATAATCTGAATGGAAAAATAAACATCTTACTGTCTTTAATATAATTTAACTTGAACAACATTATTTCTTTCGCAAAACTTTCTTTTGCAATATAAAGAAATGTATTTGTTAATCTTTTTTTGCAGTTAGTAATCAATTTGGTCTTTATAAGATGAATTAAAAAAAAAAAAAAAAAACATTCGAATTTTCTTCATTGTGCATATTTTTGTTTCAAATATTAGAATAATTTATATGATATAAATAAAAATATAAAGTAATAATATGGTTAATTCAAATGCATACTTTTATATATTTATTTTTATCATTCCAATTGATTTTTTCATTTCGTAATGTCAAATTGCGAAGTTCAATTTTTTTTTGATACAAATTTTTATTTCTTCATTTACAGCAATAAAAAAAGAAAAGGAAAAGGAAGAGATCGTTGATGCAATTTTAGCTAAGCATTAAATCATTTTTTCCATGCTATATTTTGATGAAATTCCTAAATTGAATTTTAAATCATTTGATCGTAAATGGTAAAAATTTTCTTCAAAATCTATATAAATACTTTCAAATGTTACGATTTTTTTAAAAGTGTTTTCTTCGTTTTTTTACGTAATTTAATTTATTCGAATACCTAATAAGTTCATTTAAAAGTGAAAAATTAAAATAACTTTTAACTTGAATGTAATTTTTTTCTTCATCTTATACTATTACTATGATTATGATTACCATTATTATTATCACTATTATTATTTTATGAAATGAGAAAACAATTATTTCAAAAATATTAATATAATGAAAATGTATATATTATCAAATGCTATATATTTTCACAAGCCAGTTTTAAAAAAAAAAAAAAATGAAGCAAAAAAAGGAAAAAAGACAAAATATATGCAAATATTTTGTTATAAACCGATGACATTTGGAATAAAACATAATATGGTAAATAAAAGTTTTTTTAAAGTTTAATTAGGATCACGAAAAAAAAGTTTAATTAAGATTAGGTTGAATTGTAATGAATGAAAGATGGAAAGAAAACAAAAAAGAATTCGTTTTGAAAAAGTTTATTGAAAAAAATTGAGAAGCAAGAAATATTATAATTTTTTAAACAGCTTATTAAATTTTATTAAAAACTGCTTATTTCATTTTTTCTTATCAGTAATCTTTCTTTTTATTTTCTCTAAAAGGAAAAGTTAGAACTCAAAATTATAAATGATAAGTTGAAAGACATATATAATAATGCACTAGTAAAGCTTTTAAGAAAATGTTAAAAAAGCTGATTATAATTCCAGCAAAATGGTTGATAATAAAATAAAAATAGTAGAAATGGTTTATCCAATAATCAATGTAAATTTTTTAAATTGATTTCAACAAAATTGAAATCAATTTGGTTTTACGATTGAAACCATTTGAGAGATTGAAAAATTTTAATCTACAACGATAAATAATCAACCATGAAATATTGATTTTAACATTATAAAATTAATACAATATAACAGTATAGGAGCCAAATTATACAAATAAAAATTGATTATCGAATATTCATTTCCTGAACAAATTTTTATTACAACATATGTCATCTTCAAAGGTTTAGATATTTCATAATATGCGATATATAATTCAAAAATTTCAAAATTTTAAATTTACGATTTCGTAATTTTAGAATATTTCATAACAAATATTATCATTGTTTGTATTACCAAAAATTTTTAACAAAATTATTTTTTTAAAAAATCATTTATCCATTCAAATATTTGTTTATGTTTATAGTAAAATTTAGTAAAATGAAACAAACAAAAAAAGCACTGATTTATGGTTTCTTTCTTCCTTCTTTTTTTTTCTTTTTGTAAACATGATAAATGTTGAAATAATATATATATTTTTTCTATCGTTTCTTAACATAGCAATTTCTATGATATATATCAGTGAGATTACAACATTACTGACTGGATACATATTTTCGACAAACTTTCTTTCTTTATTTTTCCAATTTAATGCTTCATCATCCAATCCAGCTTATTTCAACTGTTTTAAAATGAATCATTTCTTGATTTCCTTCTGCCCTTTACTTGTTTACAATACTTTCGTTTATTTCATTTTATTTTATTTATGCAAATTTTTCATCTATTTAATATATTAATTATAATTTGGAAGATTTATTCAAATTAGGGATTATTTTTAATATGCATATATCAACATATTTCTGATGATATATTAAAAAGTTTTATTTTTTAAATATCATATACTTTTATAAATAATCATATGAAAATAATCTAATTTCAAATTCAAATCTGCTAGAAATGTTACAAGTTTTACACAGTTCTGTAGTAATCAGAAATTGTCTTTTGCTAAATTCAAATTAATCAAAAACGTTGGCAAGATATGGTAAGTGATTAAATCGTATATGGTGAAGAATTTTGAACAATCAAAAATGAATGAATCATTTTAAAGATGAAATGATAGAAAATCAATTTCTGAATTAATTAATTATTAATTAATTCATTATAAATAATTATCATATCTAATTCCATCTTTTGTTTCACACTCTTTTCATATTCTATTGACAACAACTTCTTTGCAATTAAATTGAAAAGTGTCAGCTGTTGTTTCACGCATCAGTCATTTCAATAATTTGTGCAAATTTCTTTTCGTTTCTTTTTTCTTTTTTTTTGGAACATTACTCATCAACTTTTACGTCACTGCAAAGATCAAAAAGTGCTATTTCGATGATCTTATCTTATGATAATATTTGAAATTTATAATTCAATATATTTTTCTCATTTTTTCCTGTTTGAAATATTCTTCGAATTATTCATGCAATTTAATTTTCGTTTTTAAACAAAGAATGCAAATGACCGATTTTTTGTTCAAATTTTTACTTCATAATAATGTGAAAGCTAGGGTTAAAAGTTGAAATCAATTTTGATTTAAACAAAATGAAGTCATTTCTCATCGATTATTTGAATATTGTAACAAAATTAAATAATAATGTTTATCTGCTTGTATCAAAAAATAACTATGATAATATTTGAAACTTATAATTTTAGTATATTTTCTCTTTTTTTTCCTGCTAAAATATTCATTGAATTATGAAAACATTTATGCAATTTAAAGACTCATTTGTTTCAGGCGCTTTATTTTCTTTCAGTACCAGAAATTTCAATCTCTCTATTTTCTACTATACGAGAAGGCAGGAATGACGAGACTTTTTAACTTTAACATAATGAGAATTTGAAATTCAAACTGAAATTATGCATTTATTAATGAATGTTTATATATCATTACCCTTAATTTCTCTATCTGTTGTTGATATCACTTAGACAATTCAAGTCCTAATGTGTAATTCTATTTCTTATTGTAATTATTTGATTCCAAAATTTTATTTAGAATAAAATCGAAATAAACACGACTGGATATTCATGCAATAAGCTAATATTAATTGTACGAGTTCAAATTTTGAGTGACTTCAAATAATTTTCAAATTATGAGCTTATTAAGCGCCTGTTATTGCCGGTAGAGAAATTTGAATGAGGGTTGGTATTAACAAAAATATCTACTTCGTTAGTTTTGATTTTAAATAACAAAATATTATCCAATTTCAATTTTACTTCAATTTTCGTTTGAATATTTTAAATCACTGTAAGTATTTGATTTAAGATAATATGTCCTCAGATTCTGTTATATAACGACCTTCTAAAGAAATTACTTCGTATAATATCAGCCATTATCTGCCATATGTTAAAAAAAAATTTTTTATTTTCCGATTCAATGACTACCATTGATTGCTAAGATTTCCTGATCATTAATTTCATGATCTGGTTGATTTGAGAAAATGCATCGTCAAATTCTATTAGATAACGGTCTTCTGATTGTAAATACTCCTTCCGTATGTTCAAATTAACGACCATTGATTGCTTAGATTTCTTAATCATTATTCTGGATATTCTTTTGAAATATCATTGATCATTAATTCGCTTACTAAAAATATTCCATGCATAAATTAATATCAGGCTAATTTCACTTCAAGGATAATAGATTATGCTGATAAAAAAATAAAAACTACGGATATAAATTAATTGAAATATAATCATTCAGGAAATGTTAAATAAATTATTTGATGATTCATCCCGTCTTATCTTAAATCTCACTTATCATTGCCAGCAATTAAAGATACATTAGTAGAGTTTGGAACAATAATTGGATTTGGTCCGGAAGCAAACAGTTTGACCCAATATGCCTAATAACATTGTTGTGATCCAACGCATTAATAAATCACGTCTTTGGCCTCTCGATTTTTCTTTCCCGAATGATGTTTAGAACTTGTATTGCAGTACCACAATAATTTGATAGATTCTGACGAGGGATTTTAGATAGCTTTGTTTGTCATATTTGACGTGATCACATAAACATCTGGAAATTTATGTTACTTTCAAACAGAAACAGGAAGTAATAAATAAGTCGAATTCAATATTAGAAAACTTATTTTTAATAACAATGGTTTTTTCATAACATCTCAGAGATTACCATGTTTGTTTCAAATAATCCTCGATTTAGATTTCCTGCAAATATTATTAAACATTACTATATTTAAAATCATCACAGAATACATTGATTTTTTTCGCATTTAAATAATCAGTCTGACGAAATTTAATATTTTCGAGATTATCATATCCATTTCAAATAACTTGCGATTTACATTTTCTGCGAATATTGTTAAACACTATTGCATTCGGAATTATTGAGGATATTTTAATTTTTCTGTATTTAATTAGTCAATCTGATGAAATTGGATATTTTCGGGAATAGCAAATCCATTTCGAGTAAATTGCGATCTAGGTTTTTTGCGAATATTTTAAAACATTAGTACAGTCGAAATCACCGAAAGATATTTAGTTTTTAATCTTTTTCATAGAAAATTTGACGGAATTGAAAATTTTGAGAAATTTCTTATAAATTTCTGCAACACAGAAGTAAAAGGATGAAACATCCCTTCTTCATCAAAAAAGTCCAAGAAATTTAATTCTGTGTTAAATTGATGAATGTTCGGTGAAGCAGAAAAAAATTGAACAATAAATGATAATTTTGATTTTCCACACATTGTTAAAACTTCTTACTTTCATTTTTCTTCCAAAGAAAAAAAAATTTCCGAGAAATTTAATTCAAATATGCAATACAACAAAAATTCAATTTAATTTCAATTTCATTTTTTCCAAAAAAGCGGAAAATTTACAATCTACCTTTTTATTCATCCATTTAATCACTAACATATTTAATTTCCGTCTTGAAAACCGGAAATCTTTCTCAATCATACATTATCATAATTCCATCATTTTTTTCTTCTCTCACCAAACAAATAAACGGAATGAACTGTAAATGTAATTAAGGAATATTTTAGAAATGATCAAAATTGATGATTTTCATTAAATTTCCGGCTTTTTTCTCTGAATCTCTTCGTTTTTTCCAGCAAAAATTGTTATCTGATTGGAATGAGAAAAATTTGCATTTTACAAATCAAAAAAAAAGAAATATTGGATCATCATTTTTTTGTGTTTCTTTTTTTAAAAAAAAAACTTTTCTTGAAACTTAAACTCGATCAATTACCGTACGAAACTTTTGAAATTTATGATTTATTTCGATTGTTTCTAATTATTTCCATATTCATATATTCATTTCTAAGCATTATAAGTTTAAATTACTAACTTAAAATAATTTATTTCGTTTGGAAAATTAAAAAAATGAACTTTGTTAGCTTGAAATGCAAATGCATGCCTGCATTGTTAAAAAGAAAAAAAAAAGATGAAAAAGCAAAAAAAATTGTGAAAACGAACATTTTCTAGTGTAAGATTGATGAATTATTTCAAGCAAACAACATTTTGATAAATTACACTTCGATTACAATATTTAATAGTATAAAAGATGTAGAAAAGTTCGAAATAAAAATTGAAATTTGATTAATTAATTAATTGATTAATCAAGCCAATCAACAACTGATAATTAATTACCATAAGGCTTGGCTTTTTTTTAACAGACATATAAACAATTTTAAAAATTTTTCATTCGATTGAAATATTTGATGAATTCAAATTTTTGACAACAAATATCATATCATTTTATTTGACAAAAAAAAGCAATGAACTTTTTCCCGCAAAGTTTCGCGAACATTTTATTTTGTAAAAAAAATTAAATGATGTACTTTTTTCTATTTTTCTTAATTTTTTTTGAATTCGAATTTACATCAAATCAATTCAAACTAAAATTGGATTATTTTCAAGAATAACAAAATTTTTGACATCTTGGTGCCTTGATACACTATAAAATTCAATATAATTTTTGAAAATGAGTTTTAATAAAATTCAGCAAAGTTTAAAATGAGGTTATTTACTACTATATGTTCTCAGCTGAGAAACCAAATCATCTATGATTAGATGTCAGAATAGTTGTAATTTTGTTTTAAAAATATTCTCTTTTTTTGACACCTTTAAGATTTTTTTTGAATAGAATTGTAAAAATGGAAAATTATTAAATTTAGATATCATTGAAAAATTCATAAGCAGTGATAAATATAACGAGAAAAATTGATTCTATCAATTTATCATATTTGTTTAAAACTAATGCATACAGGAAATAACTATGCTCATTTTAAATCATTTAAAACCATATTTACAAAAGAAATTGCTAGGCGCATTTCTTTTAATTTTCATTAATTTTTATTTTAAGTGGATAAGATTTTAACAGGAAAAGATATGAATAATTAATATTTTACTTAGCTGATACTTTTATTTTTTGTTTTTCGAAATTATAAAATTATTTGATCTTTTAAAATAAATAAAATAAAAACGAAATAAATGATGAGGCCTAATCAGTTAATCAATTTTTTATCAATGGGTTATGAGTTGCTTTTATTAATACAAATAAAAAGAAAAAGCCTAGTAAAGAATTAAAGGATGTACATAGTGTTAATTGACTAGTAAATAAAGCAGAAAGACTAGCAAGATTCTCGGAGTCATATAGCACCATTTCATAGCATTAAACCGATTTCGAATATTAATTAAAATGTAAAATTAAGTAAGTCAGTTTCGAATAACAATTGAAATCATGTTCAGATAAATTTTTCCAAATTTTATCAATAATTTTATTAATAACAAACTAAATATAATAAATAATTACTTAAAAAAAAGCGAGTGACAGTAAGAAGTTTTATCAATGGGTTATGAGTTGCTTTTATTAATACAAATAAAAAAAAAAGCCTAGTAAAAGAATTAAAGGATGTACATACTGTTAATTGACTAGTAAATAAAGCAGTAAGAAGGAACAAAAGTTGCCCAGCAAAATTGACAATTCTGATATCTTTTTTTCATAAATTTTATATATTTAAAGTGCTTTCAGATAAAATAAATTATTTAAAATTATGGAGATTTTTTTGCTTAACAAAACGTACGTTTTCTTTATATTCTTTTATAATTTTAAGTAATTTCAAAAAAAAAACAAATCAAGAATTTTTTTTATTATGAATTGTTTTCGTAGACAATAGTCTTATGTATATTGATTTTTTTTTAAATTTTAATTTCTTCGCTTTGCTATTAATTAAAATACATTGTTGCATTAATTTACTGATAATTAGAATTCATCATCGCATTAATTAATTTATAAAATTTAATTAGTTCTAGCAGAAATGATTTTGATATAAAATCCCCAATTTGTTTGTTTTGTTGGATTTGTTTATTTTTATTTTACAGCAATTTGTTTAATATTAATTTTACTGATTACATGTTTAAAGTTTACTGATTACATATTCAAGCAATGTTGATTGATATTCTTGTGTTAATCATTTCATTTTTTTTGTGATCTTTTTTTCGTTCTGAAATATAATAAGAATTTTAATTTTTTTCTTTTTTTATTTTTTTTTTTTGTAGGAATAAATGATTCATCAAACATTAATAATCATTATCATTTTAAGTATACGATATTAAATACTGCTTGTAATATTGACACATATTTGTTCGGACGTGACAGTATTTTACATTTTCTTATTAATACTAAAAATATAAATGAATAGGATAGACATGATGAAGTTTAATTTTCATTTTTTTTTAAATTATTATTATCAACTTATCAATATTTTTTTCGTGATTATCTGTATTTATTCGTCTAGTTATCAGTGTTTTTCTACTATAATCATCTAACATCTTTAACACATTTTAACTTACATAATAGCTATATTTATATTAATTATCATTCTATCATTAAGAAATAAAATACTAATCAAATATATTTCATAATTGCAATACAAAATTCAAATACAAAACGTTCATCATTTCTTTGCAGTTATCTTTGTCGCGAGCAATATAACAAATTGCAAAATCCGAGAAATATGATAAAAAATATTTATATTTATATAATTAAAAATGCACAATGAAATTACGATGTTGTTAACGAAAAATTATCTCCAGGAATTCAAGATTCAAAAACGAAAAATTATCTCCCGGATTCGAGATTCAAAATTTCTTGCTTATATTTTTTTAAGTATTACTCTATCAATTTATGTTTCATCTTCTTGAGATATCTAATTATGACATAGTAATTAAACCGATAATAATCATTATAGGATAAGCTTTTTAAATGATTTAATTGATAATATCATTTATCACCTCCTGCTTTTTTCTTTTCTTTTTCCTTAATTATTTTCATAATCTTTTATTCGTTATAGTGAAAAAAAAAAAAAAAAACAATAACAATAATGAAATAAATTAATCGGATATATACCAATTACATATAAGTATATCAATAATAAAAAAAAGGGAGAGATAGAGACAAAGAAAAGAGAATTTTAAAATTTTTGAAATGAATTTTTTTCCATGTGTTTTTTTCATAAATTCAATTTCATTTTTGCATATTTTACTTGTTTTTTTTCAAAAAAAAAGAATTCTCGAATGCTTTGCTTTTCCTTTTTTCATGAACTTTTTTTTTACTTGTCGTAGCATACTGTATATTATAATAATATCTCATCCTTCAAACTTTGTTTCTTTTTTGCTAAATAATTTCGAACATTATTAGTCATTAAAATTGAAAAAAAAATAAGAACTTCGCATCTGATAAATCTCGAAATTACGGTATTGATATATTTGGGATGAAAATTTAAACTAGGAAGAAGTGAAAAAAAAGGACAAAAAGATAAAATTTTTCAAAAAAAAGGAAGCGATCTTTTTCAATCCTCCTCTTTTTCCGCCCTCCCTCCCGATATCTCTTATCATTCATCCTGGGAAAAAAATCTTTTTTTTCTCCGTCTATTGCCACTTTTAAATTTAAAAAAAAAAATCAATCCTTTTTTTCCCATCCGACTTTTCGCACCGTAAAAATCACAGCAGGAAACATCTTTGGGGAGGCAAAAAAAAGGAAAAGTAGGATGGAAAGAAAAATGAAAGAATTAAACATCGATATTTGATGGCCGCCATTTGTATAACAATTTTTTTTTACTAAAAAATCATTAAAATAAACTATAAAATTGTACGAAGTAAATTTTTTTTAAAATTCAAAAGTTAAAAATTTAATCCATTTCAAAGCCAAAGGTTAAAAATTTTGTCCAATTTTTTACTGCCTTCTTCATTCTTTATCTTCTTCTTTTCCATTATTTTATTTCTCTCTGCTTAGTATGATTTTTCTTTTTATGATATTTTTGCTTTTTTAAATTGCCTATTTTTATTATTGTCGACCGAATTCAAATTTGCATAATTAAAAAAGTTAAAAAAGAGTTTTATGAAATTATCAATTAATTTATTCGGTTGATCAATCATGAAAAATGCGTATTTTTTGATGCGCTATTTCATTTCCAGCCTTTTTCTTTATTGCAGTTTATTATAACTTTTATTTTAATTTTATTGTGATAAATCTTTTCGCCATAGTTTTCTTTTTTCCTAATATACATATACATATATATTGAATGGATAAAATAAATTATTTCAATGGTATATTTTGATACTTAATTTAAGTATTATTTTCAAAATTTTCCTGCAAAATTTAATAGAAATTTAGTAATTTACAAAAAGTTTTCGTTTCAATATATTATTCACCAATTATTATCATCATCATTATCATCATTGCTATCAACAAAACAATAACATCAAATGTAAACAATTAATGTACAAATATTTCATTTATTTGTAAAATTATCTCTCAAATCACTTGATTAATGGAAATGGATCAATGAAGAAAATGAAGAAGATGCAAAATTTATCAGTCATGAAGAAGGAAAGGAAGAAAGAAATGTTGCATATTTATTGATAATTTTAAAACGAAAAAGAAAAAAAAAGGAGAAAGCTAAATGAGGCGAAAAGCAACAATAAAGGAAATATTAATAATTATCATTGGAATAATAAATTCCAATGATAATTATCAAATTTATCTTTGCACACACATATATATATATATAAAACAATGACAGATCAAATTTTTGCATTAAAAAAAATTAAAATGATTAACTGATAAACTATTTGATTTATTAATCATTATCTAATTAATTATTATTAATTTATTCATTATTCGAGAAATTCCCAAAATTTAAATCGTCTGCATTCGAAATTTATCAATAATTCTCTCCTTAAAAAAAATAACCAAACAAAATATCGACAACATTTTTTTATTTTTCATTTGATATATCATTTAAATATATTGAGAATAAAGTTTTTATTGTTTTTTTCCGTACCACCAAGTAAAAGCAATGAAAATTCGAAAAAAAAATGATAAAAATCTTAATTCCAAAAAAAAAAAACTGATTAACATATCAAAAAAGAAAAAGGAAAGAAAAAAAAGTTCTATAAATTCCAAAGAAATACAAAAATAAAATAGAATCGAAAAAAATTTTTTTTCGAAAAATAGTAAAAATTTCAAAAAAAGAAGAAATTCCACAAAATTACAAGCAAAATTTTAATAATAATAACTTTGTCAAAGAATAAAATAAGAGAAAAACGAAAAAACTTAAAAATTTAAATTTAAAAAATAAAACATTCTATGCTATCATTTCATCATCACCATCATCATATTCATTTATTATTATTATTATTTATTTTTATTGTTATTTCTTTTCGGTATACTTCTATAAATATTAATATAGCATTAAAATTCTTAAATATAACAAAAAATTTTCAATAATAATAACAAAAAAAAGATAGAAACCAGAAATTTGATATTTTCAGGAAAAAAATCACTTCTGTCTTTTTTTGCCTCCTCAATTCTTTCTCTTTCTCCTCTTCTTTCCTCCTCCTCTTTCTCTTCTTCATTCCTTCTCTTTCTATTATAAAAATTTATTTTGCTGTTACATATATAAATAAATTTTATAAAATCAGTAAGAAAAAAAAAATGAATCATTGACAAATATTTCTGTTTCTGTGTATATTGGTATGTGTATGTATGTTGTATGTATGCATGTTAGTTGTATGTGAATGTTATGTATATGTATGTGAGAAAAGAATTTAAACGTTGATCATCATCATCACTATTATTTTTATAAATCATTATTTTTTTCATCATTATCATCATCATCATCATCAGTTGTATGATGATCATCATTAAAGCGACATCAGGGATTGATAGTTTGATGGTCTAAATATATATATATATATATTCCATTACTTTCATCATCCTCATCATTTTGGTGTTTCCTTCCAATCATTCTATTTGATTGCTTTTAAAACACACACATACACACATACACACATACATATATGTATTCATATGCATATACATATACATACATGTAGCACAAATTCCGATGAAGCAAAAGTGAGTGATATAGAATGATATCATCGATAATTATGGATATGGATATGAAACGATATTATCATTTTCAATATTTCATTATTATTATCGTTCAGCTATTTCTTACTATTTCAACTGTATTTGTATCACAACTACAATTAGTTGCTACAATTGAAAATGATAGTAATTATAATAATAATAAATATTATCACCACTCAATTGATAATTTATTCATTCTTGATAGTAGCTTATCAACTGTATGCTCCAAAAAATGTCCCAATTTTTGCCCAAATCCTGATTTCTTGGATTGTTCTGAATTAGCACAAGATCCATGCGATTGTTGTACTGTTTGTATGCATGATATCGGTGAATCATGTGGTCCTGGAATTGGCGCTGTCGTTATCCTAATTATTTGTCAACCAAAATCCGATCAAAATGGTATTGGTATTTGTAGTGGTAAGTTATCATTTTGTTAAAAAAAAAAATTTTCTAAAAAAAAAAAATTTGACAAATTAAAATCATAAATTTCTAAAAAATTTTATTTTTTTTCATTTTCAAAATATTTATGTTAATTTAAACAATGTCAATGATTTCAATGATTAAATATTGAAAAACTTTTTTCGAATTTGCAAAATTTTCATGAAATTAATTTTGGAATATTTGATTTCAAAATTAATTTTATCAACTTTTTATATTTTATTTTTTAATATCATTTTACAATAATCAAAAATTTATATAATATATTGGGGGATGATTTTTCTTTTTTTTGTTGAAACATAAATTACACGCAAAGTTTAATAAAATTTATAATATTAAATTGTTCGGATATAAGCTATCAAAAAATGATTCCACATCTAAGCTATAATTAATTTCTTCAAATTTATCTTTTTACCTCTAATAAATTCTTATCACAAATTTATCATTATCAGTAATTCTGTTTTATTAATTCAATAAAATTTTATCGGCGAAAAATATTGGTTTTTTTGACAAATTAAAATTGAAGTAAAATAAAATTATGAACAAAAATAGAAAATTTTCCACTAAAATTCTTTTTAAAATTTTATAGCATACATTTATGGTTTTTGCTGAAATATTCAAAATAATAAAATCAATTTTATTTTTAATGATAGGATACAAAAAAAATGCCATATGATTTAAGGTATTAAATTTATGATAGGAAGTGTTTTAATATTACTATCAATGTTTATGTATTATTTGAACTGTGATAATGATATGATTGTCTCGATACACTAATGGATGCAATAAGAGAAAGTGTGGAAGAAATTCTTGGAAAGATCAAATATTAGTTTAATAAGATATCAATGGTAGCGTAAGATAATAATATCGTTCGCCAAAAAATAATAATGATATGATTGTCGATATTACGTCTGAATAGCCGTATAATAATAATAATGATAAAGATGTGATATCTTTGGTAATAATATAGTTATCCAATATTGGTAATCATATGATTTGTCAGTATCGCTGCTGAATAACCTTATTACAGTAATAATAATGATATAATTATCCATTACATAGTAATAATTTGGTATCCTTCGATAATGATATAGTCATTCAATAATTGATAATGATGTATGAATAGTATAATTTGTGCTAGCAGTGATATAATTATCTAGCAGATGATAATGATAGGATTGTTAATGATAATAACATAATTTATTCAGATGATAGTATGTATTTGCTGAATTATATAATTATCTGTAGATGATAATGATATGATTGTTACTCTTAATGATATAGTTATTCAGCAAATAGTAATAATATTTGAATATGGTTATCAAGGAAGATATTAAAAATTAAAATGATACATTCTACAAATAATTATTCATTTATATGCAAACATTGTACAGATATAATTATATAAATTTAGTTTTCATTAAAAACGAAGAAAAAAGTTTGCTAAAAACTTTTTATATAATAATACATATTTTAGTCTCATACATCGATAATCATAAAAGATTTTTTTGATGCAATTCGAATTATTAATGAACACTAATAATAATTAAATTATAATATATAATTTCGAATTCAGCAATGCAGTACATTAAATGTAATATGTAGGTGAAAGCAATAATTTTTTTTAAATTGCATTAAAATTTTTTTGCTAATTTTAACCATTTTATTTTGATTTCTTATTTTGCAACTTATCTATTTCATATGTTTTTAATATTTCGATTTCTTATTTTTCAATTTATCAGCTTCATATAATTTTAATATCTTGATTTCTTATTTTAAATAAAATATTAAAAAAATATATCAAATAGATAAACTGTATAAAAATATCGAATGGATTTACTCATTTGATATATTTTAAATATTTTGATTTCTTATTTTCAGTTTATTTTGACATATTTCTAATATTTAGATTTTTGTTTTGCAATTTATCTATATATCTTTAATATTTTAATTTCTTATTTTGTAATTTATCAATTTCGTATTTATTTAATGTTTTAATTTCTTGTTTTGTAATTCATCAATTTCATGTGTTTGCAATATTTTAATTTCTTATTTTGTAATTTACCGATTTCTTATTTATTTAATATTTAATTTCTTATTTTACAATTTATCAATTTCATATATTTTTAAGCAAACAATGATCGCTTCAAAATTATATTAATTTCTTATCATTTAATAAAATTGATCAGCAAATATTTATTTAATTATTCATTTTTGTTCGTGATGATTATCCACGAATTAATCACTTGGTAAATAATCACTGATATACACAATTTATTGCCAGTTTATTTATTTTAAAAAAAATAAATCCAACTTTTTCTTCTCTTTTTCTATTCTCTCATCATCTCCTCCCCTTTTTTTCTAATTAAAAGAAATGTATTGTTGTAATAGCATATTACAACAATACAATGAAAATTTCATCAATTTGAGTGCAAAAATCTTTGACAAATTAATTTTCCTGTTATACATTCTCTCTTTCTCTTTCTCTTTCTCTCTCTTTCTCATATTCATTATTTTGCAACATTTTTTTTGTTCTATTTTTTAAAGAATCGAAAAGATTGCTGTTCTCGAAAAAAAAAAAAGATAGAAGTAGAAGAAAATAAACAAAAATGAGTTTTGGTTCTTTGATGTAAAAAAAATGAGAAAGATAATAATTACCTGTAATACTTATTATTACCAGTTTCCTATAGGTAAATAAAAAGAAAATGAAATCTTTCTTTGCTTTTTCTAAATTTAATGCAAAAATTTTTACTTGAAAGGTTTAATTTCAGTATTCAAACACATTTCTTATTCTGGATTAAATAATATTATTATCATCAATGTTTATTTTATGCCAAATTTTATTAATTATTAATTGAGTAAAAAAAGTAGGTTTGAAATGTTTATAGTTTAATTTGATTATTGAAAAAATGTAAATTCAATGTTCATTATCTTATATTAGGTCACATTATTATTTACTGATTGAATTGATAATGATTTTTCCGATAACGTTATTACAATTTTCATCCTCTATTAGATCATATAAATCAGCGATTGAATTGAACTAATAAAAAAGAATTAATTTGGTAACATTATCATATTTTAATATTTAAAGTAGATAAGTTAAATTAATCTTATCAAAACAATATATCATAAAAAAACATTTTCGAATTTATCAAATAGCTAAAAAAAATGAGTGAAATTAATTAAATCTATTTTTTTTCCCAGTGAAATAACTGTAAGCGAGTTAATCTTATTACATTTTTCTTATTATCATCTACAGAATGATATGGTAAATTTAAAATTTTATGCGTTATGTTAAGAATTATTATTAATCTTAATATTTTCTTAGTTAATGATAATTTTCCTTTATTTTTCAAATATATGCTAATAATATTACATATATTTTTTAATTTTCTATTAGCATATATTTGAAAATTATCATTTTAATAAATCTTGTTGAATTCAGTTTTTGTGATAGGTAAATTATCGATCGAGAAAAAAGAATGAAAATTAAATTACTCAAAAAAACTTCAAAAAAACTGTTGTTTGTGTTTTAATATCATAGCTTAAGAATTTGAACAAAAATTAGTATTAACAAACGAATGAAAAAAAAATTTTTTTAAAAATAATTTCGAAATTTTTTCGAGCAAAAAAAGAAATTGTTGTGCTTTTGATAATAAAATTTTTGTTTATTTTATTTTAGCCGATACATTTGAATATTAGCAGCTTTAAATGTATTTCAATCTTTTGCTATGTTTCATTTTTTTTCCAACAAAGCAATCATTTCATCATTCTTTGTGAAAATAATTTCTCCTATTTCAGTAAAATGCAACGAATAAATGGAAAAATTTTTACAGCAAAAACGATTATTTTTACTATTTCAAAAAAGAAAAACAAAAAATTAATCAATAAGTAGCATATTTTAAATATTATATACAAATTTAATTATTTCAAAAACAATGAACGACAGTTTTTTTCTTTTGTTTTTTGTTTTTACTATTTAAAACAAGAAAAACAAGAAAAAATTAATCAATAATAACATACTTCAGTATTGTATAGAAAATTTAATTAATTCAAAAATAATCATCGCTCTATTTGTAAAATCAGTTCTGATAAGAAAAAAAAAGTTTTTTAAATCATTCATTTAGTACTGCTTTGTTTTACTTTTTGAAAAACAAAGAATTAAAATAAAAAAAAAATAACGTGGTGTTTTTTTTGGAAGGAAAAATTTTTATTTGTTTATTGATACTCTCGAGTAAAATGGTTAATGTTAATTGAAAATGTTTATTTTCTTTCATTTAAAACTATCCAATATTACTTTAGAAGTTTGAAGCAAACATAGCCATTTGTTGATTTTTTTTTTTTAGTTTAAAAATATTTCTTACATCGTCAATTTTTATGAACATTATTCAATTATTTTCATATCGGAACTGTTTGATGCAATTTTCGGCTTACTTTTTTTTCAACAATTAAAATTATCGGTAAATTAACTTTCCAAAAAATTTCAATAGTTTATATCTCAATTTTTTGTTGTTCTCATTCTTTTATCATTTAGTAGCTTAGAAATTGTCACTGAAGAATATAATCAAATAATTTTTTCTTTAATTTTTTTCTTTAATTTTTTAAATTTTCACCAAAAAAAATTTGCGATATTAATTTATTAAAAATTTATTTAACATTCTAAACAAGGTATGATCGGGAGTGAAGTAGTCATATTTTGATATTTAAAAAGCATAAATATTAAATTACTAGATTCATAAATTCATAAATTTTGCAAATATACATATCTATTATCGAAAGCATAAAAAATTAATTAATTTTTCTATTTTATCTTTTGAAATCTTTAATTTTACAGCTTTATAATATAATATAAAACAATGCGATAATATTTTAACTTGACATTTTTTAAAAAAAATGTTAAATTTCGAAGTTCATAAACTTTAAAATTCTCTCTACATATATATTATTAATTCTAAGATTTCTTATATATTAATGACATTTTTTGATTATTTTATCATACCATCTGAAAACAATACGCAGTAATATGTAATAATAATATTATTATATTTGTGTTACTAAAGTACTATATGTTATTTGTTATTAAAACTTTTCACATCACTAAAAACATAAACATACAAGATCAATTATTTTTTTAAAAAAAAACTTGTTTGACTCATTGTTTTCAAAAAAAAAATTTGTCACTTCGTTGACTGTTAAAAATTCATCACAATCTAAAAAATGATTGTTAAAAATTCATACCAATCGAAAATTGTTGAAAATTCATCGCAGTCCCAAAAAAAAAAATTTTATTGAAAATTAGTCGCAATCCTCCCTCCAAAAAAAGTGATTGTCCATTAATTCCTTAAAAAGTAATTCTCAAAAATGCTATTTAAATTTATTGCAAAATTTTTTCAGTATTTTATTTGCGTCTTTTCATTCATAAAGTAGAAGATAAAAATAAAAATGGGCAAAAAAAAAAATTGGAAAAGAATTTTGCTCTTTTATTTTTTTTCCTAAACAAACTAATTAATCGAAATGGAAACTAAAAATAAAAATGAATTCTTTTTCTTCCTCCCTTTTTTAACCATTTTTTTATCATTTCCCATTTCATAAATTCTTTTCTTTTTTTTTTGTTTTCAAAGCTTTTATTATTAATGTCGAAAAAGCCAAGTTTTGATGTTTGGAAATTTCTGATCAAAAATGAATTACTTTGGCAATGAAAATAATTTCTTCCCCTTTCTCTCTCTCTTTTTCTTGTAATATACATTCGAATTTACATACTGCATGTATATCATGCATTCGAATTTACAATGAAGTATATATTAACTAATTAATATATTTAATAAACTTTTTTCGTTCTTTAAATAATCAATTACAAATAATCGTTGATTTCTATTTCGCAAATTTTTCAATTTTAAACTTGGAAAAAGTTTGAATAAAATATTTGCCTATTTATTTTTGTTCCTAAATTTGATTATAATTGATGATGCTTATGATTATTTATAAACTATCATTTTGCCATAAATTGCTCAAATTTTATTCATTAAATCGAGAAATAATTGCAAAATTTTGCTCAAACAAAAGGATCAGAAAATATTATAACTCAATAAGTAAAAAAAAGAATGTTCTTCAAAAAAAGAAATTGATCAAATCGATCAATAAATTCTATTACTATATATTTTCTATGCTGCTATTTGATGATCTTGATAAGCTTAGCTAATAAAAAATTTTGTATATATTACAATGTATGAATAAATAATGCAAAAGATATTAAAAGCAAAATTAAATATATCATCAATTTTTAAACAATCCATTCATTTAATATATCAATTTCTGAATTGTCAAAAAAAAAGAAATTGAAAAGAATAAGAAATAAAAAAGAAGAGAAGAAAAGAAAATATGTCGAGATGTTAATCATCACTTTTTCTTCTTTTTTTTCATTATTAATATAAAAGAAAAAATGGCCAAATAATATTTATGGAATTTCAAAAATCTTTACTGTAAGTTTTTTTTTCGCAATCATAAAAATACGAATGAATAGAAATAAACAAAACAAATGGAAAAGAAAAAAAAGAAATGAAAAAAGTGAAAGTATAAAAGTTTAGAAAAGAAAGGAGCAAAAGAATGAAAAAGAAAAAATGTAAAAAAAAAGGAAAAAAGGTAAGATGGATTTTCTTCGAAGATAAATTCAAAAAAGAATTTTTCTTTTACATATAAAAAAATGTTATAATATAGCTAAGAAAAACAATTTTATTTACTGACATAAAATCATTTCACTTAATTTCATTTCATTTCATTTTTTTAAATTTTTTCTTTTTCTTTGAAAAAATGTTAAAAAAACGAACGAAAAATATTTATTTGTTAAGCTATCAAATATATCTTAACGAATGAATAAATTATGGATGAATGAATGAGTCATGCTAAACATATTTCATATTTACACTTATTCTATTTTTCAATCTCGAGAATATAACTTTTAAATACTTTCATGAATGTTTTATAAATACGCATATAGAAATAATTTTAAAATATAAAATAACAATGTTGTTGATTTAACATATTTTATTTTATTTTTTATTTGCTTATATTTTCATAAAATCATTAATTGATTCATTGATATTGAATATTTGAAAATTATTGAATATTCAAATTAAAACACGAAAGTTGGAAAAAAACTGGAGTTCCTTTTTTTGAATATTTCAATTATTAATTTCTATAGAAAAAAATGGTATGATTGAATTGAAATTATGCATTTTTTTCGCAATCGTAAAAATGAAATATGGTTTATAATTTTATAGTTTATATAGTTTAGAATTTTATTTCCCATAACCAGAGAAATAATAATATCTCGAGAAATAATAATATCCTGAGAAATAATAATTATTTTTATGAAATCAACTGAAATATTTTAAAAAAATAGGATGAATTAATTCAAGCGGAAGTTTTTAAGTAATAGTCAAAAAAAGAGTTATCTTTTGCAATACGTTAGTTTAATGAATCCAAGAAAATCAAGGTCAAAGGGTATATATCAAAATCACATCTGATAGGTTGTAATTAGTATATGAATTGTTCACTTTTGATAATTATGAATTGTTTGTTTTCCTGATAGTATCGTAATAATCACATATATAAAATGGTTATTTGCTATCATTTTTACTATCAGTTATTTTTTCTGTAGCATTCCGAACGTTCTTTCAATATTTTATGTTTATAAATTATAATTAATCAGCTATATTTGATAATCAAAAACTTGATCACATATTATTGAGCAAATCTCAGATCAAGATCGAGAACTCGAGAATTATAGCTCAAATTCTTATCATTTACTACATTTTGAAATTGGCTAATTTTTCTCATAAATGTTTATCTACGCTGTTGTTTTAATTAGCTAATAATAAAATCAATAAATTATTTTTTCATCTTATCATCTTATTTTACTATCTATATTTTTATTCAACATTATTGAAATTATTTTACTAACTCGATTAAATTTGTTCGCATCATAAATTAGAAATAAAGTTATGAATCGTATCAATATAATTATATACTTTTTACTAACAAATCAAGATATGAATTATCGTGATTCAGCTAATATTATATACTAGTAAAAAGATTTGTGCTCAATTATGAAATTGTTATTAATAAGTAATTAATCGAAAAAGATTTTTTTTTTTTGTTCTAGAATGATCTCCATCTATTAATCAAATAATAAATCACTGATAACATATATTATTTATATTTATAGTATTTGAATTATTAATAATCGCAAAAAATTAAAAATTTGAATAAAATTTTAGAGAACAAAATGAAATTTATAATTTAGCGCATCGCTTTTTTTTTAAATTTTTTCTGAACAATCATTGAATTTATTTGAATTTAATAGTATATTTTTTTTAAATGATAATTAGTAACAATTTTTACCAGCCTTTTTTTCACACTTTTTCAATTTTTCACCTTTTTTTATTAAATTTTCTCAGAAACATTTATTTTATGACATTTCAATGTGACCGTTTCCTTTCCAATCGCCTTTTTTCCTTCTCTCTCAATTGCTATAATTTTATTTCTAATTAAATTGGGCAGTATTTGCCAAAAATTGTTTTTTCTGCTCTCAAAAGAAAAAATGGTACCATTTATTGTTGTCAGTGATAAAATTATCATCATCATCATCATTATCGTCTTTTTTTTCGTTTCATTTTCTTATCATCATATTTTCGAGCTGCTTCACAATTTTTATATCTTTAAAAAAAAAGTTATTAGTTTTTCCACAACTAAATTAGGGTAAAATTAATTAAATTAGGAGACTGTTGAAGATGATTTATAAAAATTGAATCGAATAGTTGAAATATGATTAAATGATAAATAAATCGTTATCATATTATGAACATAATAACGTATACATATCGAAAGGTAAGAAGAGAGATTTCTTTTTTATGAGATTTTGAATCAATGATATGAATTTTTAGAAAATGAAATCATGGCGAGAATGAAAAATATCATTATTTCTTTTTTCTCATATCAAGCTGATAATAACGATGACTCATGATGAATCATCGCTTCCTCTACATTTTTTAGTTTTATTTTTTTAAATTCAAATTAATGTGATTTGTTGTCACAGATGTCACCCAATAATTTTTGTGCGGAGTTGTTGTTGGAAATTTGAATCAGTTATTAAAACATATATCATAACTTGAAATCACTGTAACAAATAAAATGATTAATTAAAACCGTTTATAAAAGTTTATGGAAAATTATATAAGCAGCAAACAATCGATTAAATTCTTATATATCATATTTGTGAAATAATTAATTGAAACCGATTATAAAATTCGCAGCGAATTTCGTAAGCTATTGATAAATTAAATTTGCATATTTTACTTAACAAGTTTTAAAAATAATTTCATAAATTTGAATCATGAAATTTTTTCAGAAAAAAATAATTGAAGCAGTAATCAATTCTGGAATATCTTTTATCATCATATTGGATATAATTTAACGAAAAAAAAGAAAAATTAAAGAAAAATTCATACAAATCATTATCAAATTTCTAATATTTAATATTAATTAATTTAATGAAATACATGTTAAATTATCAATTTTCTATTTATATTTTATCTTCCCCCAAAAAAAGTTTTTGTATATGAAATATAAAAATTTTAAAAAAAGAGTTAGTTATTCGTATTATTAAACTGTTGCCATTTGTTTTTTTTGCTGAAAACTTTCATAAATTCAATATATATATTAAAAATATCATATTAAAAAAAATTATATAATATTTTTTAAATTTATAAAATCACTTCCGAAATTTGTAACAATTAATTTCATCCGAATATTTGGTCTTCTTTCTTTTTTCATTTTATTTTGCACAAATTCACTTATAATTTTTTTTATTTCCCAAATATTTTTAATATGACAGCGAAGTTGATAGGTCGATTATTTCTGAATACTATCGAACATTCATATATCCGTGCATACAGATATGCGTATAAATAGAAAAAATGATTAGATTTTAACTTAAATTACAAATTATCAATATCAGTATCATTAAAATTTACTTTATTCATTGATTTCTTATTAATATATATATAATTAATTAAAAATATATTGCAACTTTTTTTCCAAACTTTAAAAGATGCGCTATTCGGTTTATCTATTTTTATCGATTTCATATTTTTCATTTTTCTCTTCCTTTTCTTCTTTTCTTTTCCTTCCCGTTATAATATAAATAGCTAGTGATATTTACGATACATTCTTTCTCCTTTCTTTACATTTTGTAATTAATGTGAGAACGAAGAAAAAAAATGCAAAACTTGCTCCATCTTCTTTCTTCCTTATTCCATATATACATATTATTATTATTATTGAAATATAAATATGAACGACAAATTAAAGCCAACTAATCGATATTATATAATTCAGTTGATATTATTGCTATTATTATTATTATTATTATTATTTTTGTTGTGTTGTTTTGCTGTTATTACTGCTGTTGCTATTGTTTTATTTTGTTATTGCTATCAAATTAGAATCAAAAATTATGTTAATATTAAATTTATTTGAGTAAATATATATATATTTCATAGAACATTTAAACAGTCGCTTTCGTAATATTATTTTTGTTTTTATTTTATGCCATAAATCATTGATAGAATAATTTTTTACAATTTTATTTTTAATTTTTGAATATGAATTAAATATGTTCTTTGATCTTCTGAAGAGTAGTTCTCTTCCTTATATATAAATATAATTTACCAAAATGAGTTTAGTTAATGGACATTCAAATGGTCAATTAAGAGAATGCAAGAAAAGATGGAATAATTAATTATTGTCATTGATCAATTGATGATTCAAAGTATTTTACCTTTTTTTATTCCTTTTGTTTTCAAAATATAATTTTATTTTTATTTATAATTTATAATTCAATTTGCTCTTTTTCTCCCTCTCCCATTGCATTTGCGAAACTCGTTCCATCAGCTGCGATTTCGCTGGTAAGTAGTAGACGGCGATTCCTATTCATATGCGATTTTAAATTATATCTCTAGTTATATTTGTAATTATAATTTATATTTTTCCAATATAATATAATACGTATATTCATGTTTTCAATTATATTCTATTCATGTTTAAGTTTTATATTAAATTTATGCTCATATTTATAGATATATATAGAGATACATATATTTATATTTAATAATATTTATTATGATTTTTGACCTTATCATCTATCTTCTTATCTTGTGATAATGTTATAGCACAAATCATTTATTGAAAAAATGCTAAAATGATTTTTAAACCTATTATTGGTTAGACCTATTATTGGTTTTCTTTGATCATTATTTTCTTTGTTACTGTAGTCTACAACATTTACTGAACTAATATTAATTGTTATTTATCATATCAGAAGTGATAAGCAATAATGTTGTTAGCCTTACATGAAACAGATTAAATGATAAGACTATTTGATCTAATAAGTAATGATTATTACTAAAATAACATCCTATGAGAAGTGATGAATAATATTACTATAATTGCTGTAAGTGTTAGTTGTGCAATAAACAGATTAAATGATAAGGCTAACTGATTGTGATATTGATTATGAAAAGTCATAACTGTTGTTGCATTTGTTAGACTTTGCAAGTAAATTAAGCGATCGAGTTAAATGATCGATAATAACATTGATATCAGAAATATTTATTTGATGCGTAAGCTTTATTTGTTTTTCCCTTTTTAATAAGGAATCCATTAAAAGATACGAAAAATTAAAATAAAAAAAAGAAGAGGAAAACTTTAGAAAATTCTAAACATTAACAAAAAAATTATGGCACAAGAAGGAAATTTAAATTTTTGTACAATAAATGTTTTCAAAAAGGAAATTATATATAATAATTTAAAAATTGAAAAAATAATATAAAACTTAAAAAAACATATATAAGGTTTAGTGGCATTTACGCAAATAAATCTTTTTAGGGGAGAAATCATGTATAATAATTTAAAAACTAAAAAAAATAATATGAAGTTTAAAAAGATATGTACAAGGTTACAGAGCATTTATGTAATGGAATTACGAAAAAAACTAATTAATTTCTCTCTGTCTCTTTTTTCTTTATTTTTATTATTATTATTTTTATTTAAATATTTCGATTAATTGATAAACAACTTTTGCATGTTATGTATTACAGCGAAATAATTAATGCTTAATGCATTTAATAAATATTTGATTAATTAATTCTGACCATACATTTCTTATAGATTTTTTCGATATTTTTTTTGGGTCTGAAATTTAATAGTATTCATATAATTGATGTAATATATTTA
The DNA here is from genome assembly GCA_008729115.1 of Dirofilaria repens. Classification (NCBI taxonomy): domain Eukaryota; kingdom Metazoa; phylum Nematoda; class Chromadorea; order Rhabditida; family Onchocercidae; genus Dirofilaria; species Dirofilaria repens. The sequence goes on along the minus strand of SNRZ01000013.1, from coordinate 1,268,603 downwards.
ACAAAATTCATTGATTCTTTCGTATAATAATTATTTTGAAATTTTCGTTTTAACTGATATATATATGTATTTCTGAAATTCTTGAAGATCAAAATTTATGGGAAGTAAAAAAGAAAAAATAATTCTATGAATAATATTAAATATATGGGAAATTAATAATTATTCATATATCAAATATTCGATATTGAATTGAAATTTTAATTGTTACTTATTTGGCATAATATTTAATTCGTTTAAATTAGTTTCATTAATTTTTATTTATCAATTTTCATTGATTCTTTAAATTAAATTCTTATTTATCGGTCATTCATTATAATTGTTTGATTCATTTAAATTGATTTTTGAATTAAATCCTTTTTACTTCTTTTTCCATGCTTTTTTAAGTTTTTTCTTTTAAAATTTAAAATTTCATATATAAGTTAAAATTAATTGGAATTCAATTAATCTATTTTAACTAATATTCCATTTAGCTTCTTCTATTGCTTAATTCATTTTATTGTTGTTTTGAATCAAGTTAAATTTTTTTTTGAATGCTTTCTTCAAATCTAAGTTTTTTAACTTTTTTTTCATAATTTTCAAGCTTATGTTTTATTTGGCTATTTTTTTTTTTTGATAATTTTCAGTGGTTATCATCCTTCTATCGTGTGCTCATATTTCCCTTCGTCGATTCTAGTATTGGCCGAATTACTATTTCCAAAAAAAAAAAATCATCCTATAAAGCCATTTTTATCGTAAGGTATTCTTGAACGTCCCAATGTCTAAATAGTTTTTGCGCATTAAATTTCCTACTTTTAAACGGTCAATTAATTTGTCATCATTCCGTATTATGAAAATTACAACTGATTTGATAAATTTTATATTCTAATTAATTTTCATATGCTCATGCATAATCATTGAAAATTACAATAAAAAATCAGGAAAAATCACCTAGAATATGCAACTGTTTATTTCGCAACCTATGAACAATCTTGTGATAAAAAATTTTTGAAATTTTAACCTGGTTAAAATATATCTTCTCATTGATTTGAAATCAAAATTTGCCCTTATTCGTAATCTGAAATTAACAAGTTTTGATTGGAAATATATATCATTTCAAACAGAATTTTTTTTTGCACGATTAATTTGATCAGTTATATTTCAAAACTATTTTTTTGCTTTCTACAAATAATTGATAGTTATAATGAACAAATAATAATTTAGCAACAAATTCTTCATCCAAAATTATGCAAAATATTCTAAACTTATTAATCACTTTTTAAATTTAAATTTGAATTTATTTAGTATACAGCTTTTTTAAATTAAGTATGAAAAAAATGATAATGATAGGTTTGAATTAAGTATGATGAATAAGATGATGATAGTAGTATTATCATTTTTTATCTTATTCGATATTTTCTCGTTTTTCTTGAGAAAATGATTTTATTTCACAGATAAATTATGCTGTGTGAAATATGTATGCTTTAGTAAGTTTTATGCAACTGGAAAATATCTGATAAGAAAGATGATAAGCAATTTCTAATATATCCCTACATTGTTAGATAGTATTAACTTTTGATATATCATTACATTATTGAAGGTGTTAATTAATGAGGAAAATTCGAATTCCATCATTTTGTTTTCTTCGATCTTTTAGTAATTTCTCTAGTATGATTTATATTTTCAACATTTATTAAGCTAATTTCTTTTTTATTTCTTTCTTCTTTTTCATTTTTTTTTCTCTTATGAGAATTGAACATTAAAAAGGTATGACCAATAAATTCGATAATATTATTTCTAAAATTATGAACATTTTGAAAGTTGCCAAGAAAATTTTACAGTATCGTATTTTACGATCGATTTCATATATTTAGCATTTTAATCTTTTTAAAATTTAGTTTGAACCAATGAATTTTTTATATATAATATTTAGAAACAAATTTGATTATTTTTAATTTGTTGAAAGTATAAAATAACTTAATAAATAAAAGTAACTTTGAAGTTTAAAAAAAAAGAACGGAATTTAAAAACCGAAAATTATAGATTTTTTTAGTTTTATATAATTATTCAAATAGCATACTCTTCTACTTATATTTTATATTTTCTTTCTTCTCATTTTTATAAATCGATGTGGAAATAAAGAGGAGAAAAATATTATATAAGAAATATATACATATATATATCTATTAGCAATACATTCGTTATGAACTGTCTCAACAATGATAATAAAACATTAATCATAACTTTAAAAATGATTTATCTTAACAGATTTTTTCTATTTTGCTCATAGAAATTTTCGATTACATTTATTGTGCTTATTTTCTAAATTTTCGCAGTTTTTTCATTTAACAAACGGAAAAATCGAAAATATTCTAACATATATGAAATGAATCTTTCTTGCAATTCTCCCACTACTAATTCCAATAGTTCAATCGGATGCTATAGTTTCGTCATGATTTTTAAATATTTTTTCAATGTACTATAACTTTGTTATAGTGTTGAAATATTTCATTCAATATATTATAAATATTTGCTATAACATTGAAACATTTAAAAAGTTTCGCTCGCTCGTTCACATGTCGATGGGGATTAAACTTTTGCATAGTGTCATATGCTTATAACTAACTGTAAATGACCGTTAAAATTTTTTTTCGTTTCACTTCGTTAAACAACAATAAAACGATAAATTGTATAGAATTAAAAATTTCTAATTCCAAGGTTTCCTATTAAATTTGGGGACATTTATTTTTTTTTCATCCTGTTTTTAGAATTGACCATATGGAAAATTGTAATTTTGCGTATTTTATAATCAATTTATAATCTTTTACAAAATTTTTTTTCTTTTTCGTTTGCCCGAATCATATGATTGCTTTTTTTTCCTATTCTTCTCATTCTCTCTCTTTTTTCTCTCTCTTTCATTATTTCTTTTCTTTCCATTCTTCTTTTTTTATAAAAATTATCTGTTTTACAATGAAATATGCTATTATTTCAGCATCTTTTTTTTTCCTTTTCATGAAAATAAAAAAAGATTTAAAAAAAAAATTGGACGGAATAATGCCAATTCAATCCCTCTATTATTTTATTACCGTATATATTGTGTAAGGAAAAAGAGATGTTAAAGGATGTGGAAAATGGAATTATGAAAAGAGAAGAAAGGATGCTAAAACTTTATCAAAAATAAAATTGTTTCGGGATCATCTAGCGTGCAAATCAAACTATATGTTAAATTTGGTATCTTTCTAGGAAAAAATATTTTGATAAAAAATAAAGCATGAAAAATTTTGAAAGATTTAATTGTTAAATATTTAAATGTATAATCATTTATTGATAGCTCTAATATATTGTGATAGTAAAAAATATTTTTTATTCCTAAAAGAAAAATGGGAAAAATTTTTAAAGAAAATCCATGAAGAAAGTTCAAGATTGAAAAAAAATTGATAGCATAAATGGCAATTATAAAATAAATAGTTGAATATTTTTAAATGATAAATGTGATGTTAAGGAAGAAATTTGATAATTGATAACGTAAATAGAATCCAATATTCTGTAGTATTATGCAGTAGCAACACTTTCCATATAAATATAAATCATTCAATTTACATAAGTGTCTCATTTATTTAATATCATTTAAAATAGAATTAGGTTTGATATGATAAAGAAATGATTAATCAAAACAATATTAATGATCTTCATGATAGGATCTAATTAGATATGATAAGAACGCTTATTTCATTGATTTGAATTTTTCTAATTTTCTATGCTTGACATGTTCAAATATTCAGATTGTCAACATTTAATCATTTAGCTGTCATCAACTTATCAACTTTGCTAAACGATTATCGAAATCGGATAAATTAAAGTAAGTTACTATTGTTGATATTTTTTCTTAATATACTGTTTATATAAGATGTTAAAAAAATATTTCCGACAAGGAAAAAAAATAAAATAAGCAAATAAAAAGAAATCAAAATCAAATTGATCATTAACATTATTTTGGTTAATCATTTCCTCATCGTATCTTATCTAATTATATCATGAAGATCACTGACATTGTTTTGATAATCAAATTGTCAAATTTGATTAAAAAATGATATAATAAAAAATTGATTGAAATTTAAAAAAATTTATAATATTTCATAACTTCTTTTTGTTTTTTGTTTTTTAATTTCTCATTTATTATGGCATATATTTTTTGAAAGACGAAAAAAAGTAAAAAAAAGATAATTTTCCAATTTTTTTAATTTTGTCACTTTGAAAAGAGAAGAAGACAGAAGATAGAAGATAGAAGATAGAAGATAGAAGGTAGAAGATAAAAAGCAGAAAGCAAAAGATAGAAAAATAAATTTTATCGGAATATTGATGATGATAAATTTAATTTATTTTAACACATTCATCAATTTGTTTCTCTTATTTTGTTTATTTTCCTTCCTTCATTTCCCAAAATTATCGAATTCTATTTCCCGCTTTCCGGTGATTTCCTAGTAGCATGGTAGAAATGCATTTTCCTTCATTTCCCACGAATTCTATTTCCCGCTTTCCGGTGATTTCCTACTAGCATGGTAGAAATGCATTTTCCTTCATTTCCCACGAATTCTATTTCCCGCTTTCCGGTGATTTTCTACTAGCATGGTAGAAATGCATTTTCCTTCATTTCCCACGAATTCTATTTCCCGCTTTCCGGTGATTTCCTACTAGCATGGTAGAAATGCATTTTCCTTCATTTCCCACGAATTCTATTTCCCGCTTTCCGGTGATTTCCTACTAGCATGGTAGAAATGCATTTTCCTTCATTTCCCAAAATTATCGAATTTTATTTCCCGCTTTCCGGTGATTTCCTAGTAGCATGGTAGAAATGCATTTTCCTTCTTTACCCAATTATCGAATTCTTTACCGTGATTACTTAGTGGTATAGTAGAAAAGAAAATTTAATTTTGAGCCAGAAAAAAAAATCTTCCATTTTTTATTCTAAATTATTTTAAACAAAAATCAAAAATTTTTTTTGATGTTCATGTGCAACAAATAATTCTCCACTCTCTCCCAATGTGACAACTGTTTTTCTCCATCATCATCAAAAACATCCTTGTCTTAATCAGTTATAATTCCTGAAGTATTTTGTTTTATTTATTTGTCAAAACAATTTGTTTGATGTTTGAAATTTCAATCTCGAAATTTTAAACTTTTATTTCGACTTATAATTTTTTTTCGTTATTTCATTTTCAAAATTCATGCTTCAGTTCTTAAATATATTTTTCGATATTTCACATATATTTTTAATTTATATCTTTTGATAAATTTTCAACATTGAGAATAAATAAAATTATGCAGTATTTTGACGTAAATAGGAAATAGGAAAAGCTCGAGATCAATAATAAAAGATCAAAATAAATCATTTTGACAAAAAATTTATACATCCTGACAATTGTTAATAAATATTTTCGTCGAATATTTATTAGAAATATTTTAATTCTAAATTTTAACGAATAAACACATATCATACCAATATTTTTTAATTGTTATTATACATAAAATATCCATCGCATATTTACAACAATTCCTTTTCTGACAACGAAAAACAATTTTCAGTTTTGATTTTTTGATATTAATTTTTTTTTACTATTAAATTGAAAGCTTTTGTCAAAAGTTAGATCAAATTTTAAAATAAATAAATTGAACTTTTATTGAAACTTAGATCAAAAAAAAATAAATTTTTTACGAAAAGTTAGATCAAACAAATAAGATAATAAAATTAATTAGTTTTTTTTGTTATTTGTTATTTAAATAATGTCCGTTTTTTTGTTTCCGATATTTTATCATAATATCGAAATTTCGTTGATTAAATGAAATTGATGATAAAGGTTTTTTTTTTCATCACTTATCAACTAGATCAAATAAATATATACTAATAAATATAATAATTTAAAATATGTATAATAAATATATATATACATAAATATACAGATCGAACAGATATATACTAATAAATATAATAATTTTATACCAATAAATATAATAATTTAAAATATATGTAATAAATAAATTAGTAGGATAACTTTTAAGAATACATCGATTGACACAATATTGTTTTAAACTATTGTTAGGATGTGCTAAAATATCGTATACCATTTTATTAGAAGTACGCAATCACAAAAGATATATGGAAGTGCTGAGTAGAAATAATTGTACCAATCCAAGAGTTAAACTTGCCTATCAAAAAATTTGCCTTAAAACTTTTTTGTTTTGTCCTTTGAATCAGTAAAACGAAGCAATATTTGACAAGAAAAAGGTCATTTTGAAAAAATCAATTTAATCTTTTAAATTATTCTTATTTTAATTAAAATAAAAAAATTCATTCGGAATGTCTTACTAAAATGCGGAATTCTTTTTTCATTAATACGATAATTTATTTTTTTAAATAAAATTGATTAGAAAAATTTAATTTACTATATTCAAATAAAACTTTATGCTTAGAAGAAGAAATATGATTTTGATTCAAAATTTTGTTTTTTTTTTTCAAAAAAATCATTAATTTTTTTGTTTATTAATTTCAAAAATAAAAATTGACTTTTTCAATTTGTTTTTTTTAATAATTTTGAAATCAATTTGCTTTTGATTGCAAAATAGTAAAATTCAAAATATGCTATAATATTTATATGCTAAGCAATCGAAGATTATCGAATAATAATCCAATTTGATTATCTTTTAAGTTAATGATTGATTATTTATTGTTGTTGTTGTTGTTTACATTTAATCATTTAATGTTTACAATTCGTCGTGTAATTCATGTCTTTTAATTTTATATTTAAAATCCTTTTTGAAATTTAAATTACTATTAAATTACAAATCAATGAATGATGACCATCAGCATGATAGATCAGTTATTATTTTTTTTTTTTTGGTTATTGATTCAGTGATAATTATATTTTGAAATGATCAAATATTTGATAAAATTCACTTTTTACTTAATATTTGATTGAAATTAAGATATTTGATATTCAGCCAAATATTAAAATAAATTTTGAAGGTCATGACTTTAGCATTATATCGTTTTTCGTTTAAATTTTGTTAAAAATAAATGAGAATTTGAAATTTCTAGGAAAACATTTTAAAATTTGATTATTCAATTCTGATACCTTCCAGACAAACAAAACGATAGCTTTCTATTTCAATTATTTTTATATGATATTTCCATGTGATATATTTCGTTTCGGATACTAACATTTTCGATGACATTTTTTGCTTCATTTTTTTTTTAAGTATTTCTATATGCTAGTAAATAACATAAAGCATTTTTATGGAATAAACAATGAACAAAAGTCAATAATTTCCGATTTTTCTAAGTACTAATAGCACTTTTATTTATTTATTTTCATCTCTAATAAGTTAAAAATGCGTCATATACTAAAACAAAAAAGAAAAATAATGTTGCTGAAGGAGAGTAATGTTAAAAGATAGGAATTATTGATTGATTCAAGAGATGCAATGTTTAAAGATAGGAATTATTGATTGATGCAGGAGATGTAACATTAAACGATGGGGAATTATTGATTTTTTTCGTTTTGTTTTTGGTTTTTCAGAAATATTTATTTTTATAATTTTTATAAAAACATTAGCAAAATATCAAATGATTGGATAAATTTGTTTTCAATTTTTCTGTTTTTCTATTCACCTAATGATTTATTGTTTTAGCAGTGAAATTTTAAAATAAATTTGACATTCTCATATGTTATCACTTTTTTATTATTACATCATTATAAAATATAATTTTAAAAAACAGTTACTTTTTTTCAAACAAGATATCAAATTGATAATATTTGTTTATCTTTACTTCTCGGTTATTTCTTTTCTTCTTTGGATTCTTCAATAAATCTTTATATTTATTACCAGCAATTAAACTAAAATAAATTGATTGAATATTTCGAAATGTCATCAATTATTGCCAAAAACTATCGTTCAAACATTTGCACAATGAAAATAAAATGAAAACTTGTAAGTATTTTAAAATTTTCAGAAGTCTAACATAAGAATCTCGATTCTAATACTTCGAGAATTTTTTAGTAAACTATTTACTGATCTACATGAAGGATACATTTAATCGTATTTCTATATTATCAATAAAATAATCGATATAACAGCTATTATCATAATAGGTGATATCAGTTTATTAGTTTAGTAATTAATTAAAATACGAAAAAAAATTTTTTATTGTAATTTTTTAGTTTAGATCAAACTGATTAATGTAACATATCATTAGATATTTGTCCGCAGAAAAGTTTACTACAAAATATTTTTAAGCGATAAGCCAGTACGTTAGATATGATAAGTTAAAAATGTTTGATAATAAATTTGAAATTAAATATCATCTTTTAACAGATCTAAATCAAAAAAAGGTTCTATCCCTGCATATATCCATAATCTTTGCTATCTACATGCTTTACATATCAGCAATATCATGCTACAGAAAAAACTAATCAAAATTAGGTATTTAAATTTTTTCAAATCAAAAAAAAAATTCTCTATTAAAAAAAAAGAAAAAGAAAACGACATTGTCTTTCAGTTTAGTAAAAACAATGAAAAACTCTTTTTTCTTCTTTTTTCTTTGCAAATTATCAAAAAAAATTTATTTGTGAAATTTCACATACTTCTCAGTAAATAAAAATATATTATTTACTAATAGTGGAAAATGAAATTCTCTTTTTTTTGTTAGTAAAATTTTTTGTTCTCACGAAAAACAAAACAAAACAAAAGCAGAGATGAATCAATTGAGGAAAAAAAATTTTTTTTAAATGAATAATTTTATTGTAATTTTTTTGATAAGATAGATAAATTATGAACGCTTCATTTATTTCATTTTTAGAATGATCTTTTTTTATTTTTATTTTTTTTCATCTTCTCTTTTCAATTGTTCATTTTTTTTGTTCAAAATGATTCATTTCAATACCAACAATCTTTTTCCTCTTTTATACTTTTTTTTTGCAAAAGTTAAAATGAAGTGGTTAAAAAGAATTTAAAACAAGTTTTTTTTTGTTGAAGACATAAATAAAGATGAATAGATAAGTTATTTGAAGTAGAAAAATTTTAACTTAAAAAAAATTTTTTATAGCAAATTTTTGAGTGTCTTTTAGTCTTTTAGAAAACAATATTTTCACATATAAAATAATTTCGAGAATAGACGAATTTTCTCTTATAGGAGCTATGAAAGATTTTACTCCATCTAATTTTTTTTAAGTATCTATTAAATTTTATTTGAATTTTATTGACAGATGATAATGAACTTTCAAATGTTTTTAGATAATAAAAATAATCAAATCATTTCAAAATTTTGCTAATTTCTTTTCCGATTTGAATAAATTTTATATTTATAAATTGAATAATTTATTAATTAAATTTATTCATGAATAAATTTTTAAGACTTATTTTTCTCTGTCGCAATTTCTTATTTCTAGGAATAATTTTCAATTTTATACAAAATTTTTGTCAAATGAAAAAAGTTATTGTAAAGTTTTATTAAACAATTAGTTATGAGAAATGGAAGTAAATGATAAGAAAGTTTATATAAAATGAAATGCTTTTCAGCCACAAAAATAATTTAATATTTTGCGATTTTTTTCCTCTAATTAATTACAAGAAAATTAAATTATATAAATTAATTTTAATAGTTGTTTTGATTAAAAAATATAGATTTAATATAATTTCAGCAAATTATAAATTTTAAAATTAATTTATTGTTCCTAAATTTTTCTTTGTTTTTTTGAAATTCTTCAAATTTTGCTCAATTTTCCTCCGTTTTTGTATCGCATCATTTTCATTTTCTCCACAATCTTCTTTATCATTTTCATAATTCGTTCTCAGTGGTGATAAAAATGATAATGATAATAATGATGATAATGGTGATGATGATGATAGCGATGAAATGATAAATGATGCTGATAAAGGTGACAAGTGATGATTGGTATATTTATAGATTGATTGCTGATTGATTACGATAAGATTTCGGCAATTTGTGTTGATTGTTCCGATCCATCATAATATATATTTCATCTCTCTCATAAACATTTCTTCTTTTCTCTCTTCTCGAACTTAATCTAATTATTTTATTTGAAAATATTATAATAATTATTCCATCTTATGTTTCATACGTTAATAATTATAATAATTCATTATATAACATTAATTTTATTATCTTTTATGCGTTGATAAATTAAATTATTGATTGAATAAATTATTCATTACATTTGCAAATTAAATATTTACTATCAACATCGAGACATTGATTCTTTGAATTATAATATTTTATTATCATTGATAATTTATCAAGTAATAACTATATCACATTTGCAGATTTGTTTTTTATGATGATGATAATGATATTAGTGATGGTGATGATGATAATGATGATGTAGTGATAGGTAGGAGGTAAAGAAGGATTTGTATATAATTACTAATTGCTTTGTCTTTTATTTACCTATCAGTTAATTTACTGTCAGTTACCATTCTTTCTCCTCCATTGGCGCATTTTCAATCATTTTAAACTTTCCTATTCTCGAATTCCTCTAACAAATCAACATTACGAATTATTGTACACTCAATGAGAAATAGTAGTAATCAAGTATTTCTATTTTTTTTTAACAAAATTTATTATTAGCAAAAAAAAGAAAAACTTTTTTCACCAACAAATGTAGTTATTAATTACTTCAATTAATTATGATAAATTTTCATCTTATCAAATATCTCATTAAAATTAATCAGTTTTGGTTTATAATAAAACTTTTCTTTGAAATTTTATCACAAATTTTTATAAGAACTGATTTAATCATAACGAGATAATAGTTTCGGAATACTAAGCGAATTCTTTGTTAAACTAATTTTCGAGCAAGAAATTTTTAAGTTTTGGTACTTTTTCTAAAATCTAAAAAAATCTTTTCACATTTTGATAATCATTACGAGAGAAAATGATATTTGCAGTAATTTTGGATACCATTGAAATTATCTTATATCATAAATTGTTGCAAAAAACTTTTAAAATAATTTTATCAATAAATTAGGCTTATCAAGAAATACTTTAAAAATATATATAATTCTAAAGTTTTTTTATCATAGCATATTTCATCTGAGCATATATCTTTAAGTTACGTGTGATTGTATCATTCAATTCAATTTACCATATTCAATAAGTTAATGTTACTGTATCCTGGAAATTATGATATGATCATATTATCTAAGGTATATAAGTATATATATAATTATATGCACCTTAGATGATAGAATTATTTTTAGTATATTTGTAATTCAAAAATCTGATTAGCTAATATATTTTATCTTACAGTCTATCATTGTTACTTATCACTTATCATACTAATTTCCTATTTATCAAAATGACTGAATAGCTCAGTCATTGATTAAATTAATTACAAGATATCATCGAAAGCGAAATTTTCACGCTGATTTATAATTCTATCTAAAAATAAATTTTAAAATTTATGTTTAAATCGTCAAGAAATTTTGAAGCCTACATCTTGAAATATGCATCCGGAAGCATTATTCACTCATCCAAAAAAAGAAAATAAAAAATTTTTATTTTTATTTCACATATCTATCGCTTTTCTCCATCTGATATATGAACACGATTTCATTTTATCAGCACTATTCTCGATCGGCATTATTCTCGATTAAAAGTACCAATTAATTATTATTTTTCCAGCTTCTCCGTAATTTCCTAATCTTTTAATAATAGTTAAATTATTAATTAATTATTAGTTTAGTCAGTAATCAATTAATAATATATTTTATCATATTTGATGCATGAATGAAACTTTCACGGTATTTAAGTATTATGTATTCTCATAACTTTTTATTAATTTTCCAATTTCTCAATAGTGTTTAAATTAATAATTAAGCTAATAATCTTGATAACTATCTATTTAAACAAGTAATTAATCTAATCATTAATCAATCAATACTACACCTTATCATATTTATTACATGAATACATTTGCAATGATATTATATATTTCTATAACTCCTTATCAATTTCCCAACCCCTTACTACTATTTAAATTATTAATTAAATTAATCATATTGATAATTATCTATTTAAACTAGTAATTAATCTGATCAGTAATCAATCAGTAGTACTTCTTATCCCGTTATCATTTCTTTCATTTAAATTTTTTCCCTTTTTTCACTATTTTCAAATGAATTTGTTCATTTAAAAAAACAAATTTCTATAAATAACATTTTCAAAAAATTGAAAATTAAAAATTCATAGAAAATATTTCTTTAAAAATTTCATTTTTTCCAACTAAATTTTTTATTAATTTAAGTTTTCCTGAATCATCTGACATGCATACTAGTTTTTATATATTTCTTTTTTTCCCTTCTTTGTACTTCATTTTCTTTTATCAAATGGCTTAATGGTTATCAAAATTCCTTCTACTTTTTGTTTAGAAATAATTTGCACTTTTTTTTATCATATCATTTTAACATTGTCATTTAATAATATGCTTTTTTTCTTTCTTTGCTTAAAGGTATTAATCAAATACTTGAAATAAATATAATATATTATTAAATGTGGAAGAATATATATAAGGTAATCATTAAATATTGACAAAAAACTTATCCAATTCAATCTTTCGCTTAAATGAAAATGATTTTTTCATTCTCGAATATTGCTGTTATTTGCAATATCTATTATATCTTCAATCATTATTAGACAAAATTTTAAAAATTGAAATTTGAATGAATTATACAGTTTCAACTTATTACCTGTTCTAAACTATCTCAGGTGAAAAAGGAAAATTATTGAAAATACAGTTTTTTTTTCTCAAGACTTTAAACTATTTTAAAATCATTAATTCGACCTTTGACATCATTAATAATAATATCTTTTCTATGAATCAAAATATAGTTTAACGTTTAACCTTTGACATCACTAATAAATTGCTCAATAAAACATCTCTTTTGTAAAGTAAAGTAAAAATTTTTAAAATTAATCTATTTCTCATAATTTTTACCGCAATCTTTTTTTCCGCTTTCTGTTTCTCGTTTTCCTGTAATTTTTCCATTTATTCTTTCAGAACTATTAATTTTTAATCTTTGATTTCTTTTTTTCTTCAATATCAATGATCGACGATTAGAAATTTATTTGCAGTAAACAAAAAACCTGATCATTTTAGCAATAAAAATTTCAAATTTTTAACATCAAAATCAATTTTTCGAAAAATATCTTTTCAATAAATGTCAGCTGCTTTTTACGTTTTACTTTTTTTTGTCCTTTATTTTACAAAAATAATTTATAATATTGTATGGAATAGAATTATTATTATGAATTTAAATTTAGCAAATTATAAAGATTTGAAAGAGAAATGATAGCTTTCTGAGTAACGGTAGTTTTTCGAGAAACAGTATTTTTCTAAATGAATAAACGAATAAATTATGCATATTATTATTTGTTACTTATCATTGCATAAACGATACAAAATGACAATTTTTCGAGAAGCGGTAACTTTCCGAGAAGAAAGTATTTTTCCGAGAAGCATCAGCTTTTCGAGAAACGATTACTTTTCGAGAGCGGTAATCTTTCTGAGAGTATCTTTCCAAGAAAACGGCAGCTTTTCGAGAAACGGTATCTTTCTGAACAAATAAATGGATGAGTATGCAAAGATAAACGAAACAAAAATTGAAAAAAAAAACTATTAGACGAACAACTGTATAAACAAATAATTTTTATTTTAATTCATTGCTTACAAATTTGAAAATCTAAATTTTCCATGATAATGATGAAATCTAATCTTTGATTCTTTTTAATTTAAATATAAATAAATGTGATTGTTATAACACTGAAATAAAATGATAATAGATATCTCTATTTGAATGATATCTAATCTATCTGTTCTTTTTTCTTCCCAGATTCTCAAAATTTATGCTACCAAATAATACGAATTTCTCGAGAAAAAAAAACCATTTCAAATCATTGAGTATTTAAATTCAAATATTGTCAGTTTCTTTTCTCTATTATTTATTACTATTACCATTACCAGCATTGAAATCATTGAAGTATTTGAATTCAAATGTTATCAACACTATTATTATCAATTATTTTCCTATTTATTACCACAATACTTTTATTATTAATTTTATTACTTTTGTTGTCAAATTACCTGATCAGTTTTTAACCTTTTTACGCTTATTATTAATTTGTATTATTATTTTTGTTATCATCCAACTATTTTTTATAGTATTTTCCCTAAATCCAATTATCAAGTACTTTATCTGTAAGAATAATTCATTAATTATCAAATGATTATCAAGTGATTAAGACTTTAAATTGTCGAATTTGTAATAATGATCAAGGTAAATTACTTTCCATCGATTAAATATATGTTATTAAATTATTTATGATTGAAGCATTTCAAATATAAACATTTGAAGATCAATAAATAGTCTTCTTAAACTTTCATATAATTACAAGATATGATGATGAAATGGATTCATAAAGGTCATTTGAGAGATTTACAGTTGAACAGAGAAGAGATAAAGATGGCCAATAAATGACCAGACGTCATTAAATGACCGCTCAATCACCAGTTCTCGTAAACATTTATTTATATCTATATATTACCATCATTTAATTATTATCTATTTCTCTCATCATTGTCTATTTTATTTATTTGACAAAATAATTTTGTGTAATTTATTATCGAATATTATTAAAGGAAATCTATTATCTAAATCTCGAAAGAGGCATGAGAATAAAATAATGGATTGCTCTAATCATCTATATATATTTAATCATTATTTGTATTCCTCTTGTCATTTTCCTTTTTTTCATCTGACAAAATAACTTGATGTAACTAATTATCGAATATTATTAAAGAAAATGAATTATCTAAATCTCGGGAGAGGTCATGAGAATGGAAAAAATGAATTACTATCATTGATATTCTAATAGGATAAATAAATGCACAGATCAATAATTTAATAATTTTTTTGATAATTATTTATAGTGAAAAATTTTTTTTTAATACAATTCATTACGGCTACTGATATAACCAATAGATATTCGATTCTAAATTTGATTTCGATGTCGTTTTAGAATAATTTTATTATTAAAAAATTTTGAAATTTATCCATCGTATTTTAATTTATATTGATTTTTTGATAAGGCAGTTTTTGTTTTGTTCTCTTTTCTTCAAAAATCTAATTATTATTTGTCTAATTTCGCTCTTGTAATTATCAGGGATAGTTTTGTTTAGTGATAATAGATCAAAAAAGCTGAAATTCATCAATTTTTCGTGGTATGATCAATTGAATATTTTCAGTGATATGTGATCCTAAATTTATATAAATAATATTGTTGCCATAAGACCAAAAATTTTTCATAAAATTATAATATTCGAGATTGAAATAATGTCATAGTTTGATGTTCTATTCATTTCTCAATTAATATTTTTTATAAAATTTATTCTTTGTTTATCATCTTTCCAATTTATTCATTATCAAATTTTCTAAAAATTTCAATCTTTAACTTTTATCAAAAATAGAATTAATCCTATCGATCAACAATAATAATAGTGACAATATGATTTTTAATCACTTTTTTTTGTAGTAACATATTTGCATATATGTTTTAGTTTTAATATTTCAATTAAACAATTAGGAAAATTTTTAGAAAAAAGAGTTCGCGAATTTAAATAATTTTCCTAATTTAATATTATTAATTTTGTCGAATTATATTTTATTAATCTATTAATTAAATTAATTCAAGTATTTACAAATCTATAATTCCATAATCGAAATTTAAAAAAAAATAAGAATACAGTGGATATTGGAAACTTAATAAATAATATCTATTATTCTTTTTCAATTACTAATTCAATTCATGATTATTTAATTTAAAAGAAAAGTGAGGAGATGAAATAGCTAATGATTGATAAGTCAGCTAATTATTATTATATTTACTGTTAATTGTTATTATTATTTCCAATGTCATTTAATTTAGCTAATTACAATTATTACCGTTACAGTTGTTGTTATTATCAAATATCACATTTATTATCATTGTTGATTTTTTTTAGGCTTTCCGAATTTTCATCCATCTTTCCATAGTACCTTTTTGTGCTTATTATCGCTGGATTAATATAAAGTAATGAATTAATTAAATTCTAATGCTTAATGAGCTAATTAAATTCTAACATTTTGTTTCCAAAATTATTTTATCAAATAAGATAAAACATTTTGAAATTATTGCTGAAAAGAAATAAAATTTCTTGATGGAAAATTATAGTAGAATATATGCTTTAATCAATAATTTTTTTAAAATTTTTTATCATTAATAAGAAATCAATGATTTAGTGAATATGATAATTTTCGACAAATTATAATTATTCCTCAAAACAAAAAAACTTAGATTAAAATCTGGTGAAAAAACATGATACAAAATATTTATATGAAAATAGGATAAATAAAATTATAAAAAATAATAAAATTTCAATGAAATTTTTTTTCGAATTTTTGTTTTTAAAAGAAATTAAGAAATCAAAAGATAAATGAATGCAATTAATTAATTTTTTTGAATTTATTTTTATCATTTTTTTTAATCTCATTAGAATTTTTATTATTTAAGAAATAGATCAAATTACTGAAGTAGTATTCTATCACTTAAAAAATGAAACTAATAAATAAAATTTTCATTAATAATTAAATTTTCATAATATTTATGAACAAAGTGAAAAGAAAGAAAAAAATAATATACGAATGTTAGGAAACGAAATACATAAATTGTCGTCCAGTTTTGGTACAACTCTTCATCAGATATTTAGCTCATTAATAAAAGTAGTTAATTAATTTCGTTCTTTAATTTCATACTTAAAAAATGAACTTTTTTCCTTTTTTTAAATATCGGTCTTTAATAAATTAAAATTAATATTTATATTATTTTTCTGATTTATATAAATTTTTGAAAATCATTTT
The DNA here is from genome assembly GCA_008729115.1 of Dirofilaria repens. Taxonomy (NCBI): domain Eukaryota; kingdom Metazoa; phylum Nematoda; class Chromadorea; order Rhabditida; family Onchocercidae; genus Dirofilaria; species Dirofilaria repens. Next base: position 1,251,659 of record SNRZ01000013.1, on the reverse strand, counting down.
CATTTTTTTAATATAAATTTCAAGAATTCTAATATTTTTTTCACTTTGTATAGTAATATTTTTTAGCATAATTTCGTTTTTTTTATCTTCTTTTAGTACAAATTTCAAGAATCCGAATATTTTTTAAATATATATTTTCTTAGCATAATTTCAGATTTTTTATTTTTTTCTTGTATATTCGAAGCATAGATAATCGATGATGAAAAAAATTGAAATATCTCGTATGATATATTGGTAAATTTAGGAAAATTAATAAATTTAAATTGAAATGATTAAAATATGATTTTATTTAAGTTGCTAATGATAAATAATTCTCATTTTAATGTCGAAAATATGAAAATTTCGATAATATGTTTTTTAAAATGATTAATCTCGATAATTTTAGTGCGGTTTTGAAATGAATAATCTCAATAAATTTAGTATATTTATTAAGGAATAATTTTAAGGAATAATCTCGCCGATTTTAATATAATTCTTAGATAGATAGTCTCGATAAATTAAGTATAATTTTTAAATGAACAATCTTGGTAATTGCAGAAGCTTTTTTTTTTTTTTTTGGTAATGCAATAATGAACATTTCATTATTGTATTTTCCAAATGGATAATGAATGAATGATGATTTATGGGTAATGACTAAAATTTTTTGATCATTTTATTACTCTTTACTGATCTTACGAATTTTTTTTTTTATTTTCATATCTTTAGTTTTAAATTTGAAATTTTGAAAATAATTTAAGATATCCTTTTGATTAAGAGTCAGATATTCTAAGATTAGAATAATCCTTCAAACATGATAAAACCTCGAAAATATGAATCTCATAATTTAAATTCCTACTAGTCAATAGTTAGCCATTACCAGTCTATATTGCATATTATAATAAATTTATTCTTTTTCCATTTCATTTAAGTCAGACAAACATTCTAAAATTGTTATCTAATCCAGTTCCAATCCAGTTATATGTGAAATGCATTTTTCCCGCGGAAAACTTTTTCTTTTTCTTTTTTTCCGCGGGAAAAACGCTCGGGTGAGGTTTCTTGTTCTATGCAGGAAAAATGCTCAAATAAAGCTTTTTCAAACTAGAAACTTATATTATTCAGTGAGGAATTCAGTCTTAATTAGCTAAGTAATACACTAGCAAAATATAACCAGAAAACGAAGTTTACGGTGATTGAAAGAAAGATACAATTAGTATGCATGGCCAATGAATTATCTTGGCGCGTTACTTCAAGCTTATGAATTTATTAAAAGAATGTTCAGGAATTGCCTACTTGTTGATAACGAAATTACTTTTTTGAATTTATTTGTTTACACTTATTAACTTACTGTTTAGTTGCATGTATTTTTATCATTTTATAAAGGAGCAATATTGTAAAGCCTGTGATATTATTTTAACATATCGAAATAGAAAAAGCTGCTTTTTTTCATTAAAATAATCCAAAGTAATGATTGTTATCCTACAGTTATTATTGTGTTTTTGATTGTCTCTATTATTATTATTAATATTATTATTATCAACATATTGTCGTGATTATTATTTCGTTCTTAATAAAAATAATCCAAAGCGATAAATTGTCACCATTATCTCTTCATACAATCATTATTGTTGTTTTCATTATCACTATTATTATTATTATTATTATTAATTGTTATTAATATTATTACTATCAATATTATTATGATTATTACTTCGTTTTCAATGAAAATAATCCAAAGCGATAAATTGTCATCATTATCTTCTCCACTCAATTTTATTTTAGTTTTCCATTATCACTATTATTATCATGATATGATGACCATTATTTGAGATGAGTGCAACGTTTTAAATATATGTTATGATTGAAAATATTTCAAGAAAATATATACGATAAGAGATATATTAAAATAATAAATTAACATTTTCATTAATCATAAATATACTAATTTAAACATATATTAATTGATTAATTGATTTAAAAAAATTTTATTTTATTTTAATCAATTTAGAATTTAAAAGAGAATAAGATAATAATTTTTACGACAAACGATGAAAATTTAAAAATAAAAAAAAAAGAATTTTTCTCATTCAAAATCATCGATTGCAAAAATAAAAAAAATTTGATAAAACATCGCAAAAAATTTTCGTTGTTTTTTCTACTTATTTCAAGTATTTTAATTTTTTATTCCGTTTTTTTAAGTAATTGATTTAATAATTTTGAAAAAAAGAAAATTAAATTTATTTATTTTTCTCTTTTAATCTAAGATTTCGAAGGATTCAAAATAATTTATTCAAAATATATTTAATTTAATCTTATGTGTTGAGGGTATATATATATGTAAAATTTTACTCTAGAATTTTTTTATCTTTCAAGTCATATAAATTTCAAATATTTCCTTAAAATAAATAGTTATTTATAAAATTAAGTAATTTAAATTTGGTATTATATGATACTTCAAATTAATTGCCAATATAATTTGATATCAAAAAAACTTTAATTTTGAGGAATGAAGAGAGCGAGAGAGGGAGAGAGAAAAAAGAATAAATTAAATAATTTAAACTTAGAAAAAAAATGTATTAAAGCGATAAATTATAGAAATATAATCTTTTGCTTTTCGTTTTTTTTTGCAAAAATCGCAAAAAAAGTGATGATATTATCAGTAGTGCAAATATGTAAATAATTCTAAAACTAACAATTTCATAGTTAAAAGATACTTCAAGATAGCTATTCGTAATTATATCAAAAGAACTTAATTTCGAAAGAAAGAGAGAGAAAGGGAGGTGAAGAGGGAGAGGGAGGGAGAAAAAAGAAAGGATTTCTATCGGATATTATGTCAACAATGATTCAAATTCTATAATATGCTTGAATAAAAAAAGTTTAATGGCGACATTTAGTAGGTACTACACCTATCATATCATATCAGTCAATATTCGAAATAGTGGTAATATTAATAGAAAAGATGGTAATAGTAGTAATAAAAGTAATAATACTGATAATAATGATTCTTATTTATATGAGTAAATAAAATTAGTGATAATGATAAATATTCAAAATGGTGGCAATATTAAAAAAAAGATGATAATATTAATAATGACACTGATAACTGTTTTTCCGATGCCACCTAAGTTTTATTTTGAAATGTCTAGTTGATAGTACTGATCATTTATTTATTTAATTATAGGTTTTTTTTTTTCCTATAATAAAAAATTTTTGCACTTTTGTTTTTACGTTTCTTTGATTTTAAATTTGATTAAGTTTCAGGTTTTTTTTCTATGTCTTAAAATAATATATTTATCAGGCTAGAGTTATCTTATGATATGAAATTTGGATAATTTAATTCATTTTTTTTGAACTAGTATTTGAAAAGATCTAAATAAATTATTTTTTAGATTATTGCTATTTGAAAATGACTGAAATAATTACAGTTTGCTATTGCATTATATGTTTGATATATTTATGACATTATTTAATTCTTTACTGATATGCTAATATACTTAAATGATTCGATTAATCTGTTATTTCATTATGCTATCGAGAACGAGAATGTATCTTCGAGTTGATAAAATTCATTTTCGAAAGTTTTAAAAATCCAACGCAATATTCATATTGAAAGAAATTTTCAACTAATCTAAATTAGTCAAATCTAAATTATCATTTCATTTAACCGTTTTCAGATTTAACAATTTTTTTTGATTCCGAGCTAAAACAAATCTTATTTAGTCTAAGATCTAATTAGTAACCCCTATTTGGCCCAAGAAATAAACTTTATCCAGAGTCTTTGAATCTTTATTTTATATTTGGCGAATGATAGAAGAAAATTCTAACAATATATTTTAAATAATTGTTCTATGAAATTACGCATAACTCTTAACTTTTAATCAATTAACTTATCATTTCGAAATTAAATGAATGGAAGGGAAATAATAATAATTATTTTTCTTATGGTTTCTTATCATTATCAGAAATGATAATAGAAAATGAAACGATTTCATTGAAATCTTAGTTTAATTCTACAGAAGAAATTACTCGAAGAAAAAAAGGAAAAAAAGTATGCGAAATAATTATTAATTGAATACTTAGGAAATTAATTGAAATTTCATCATCTAAAATACTTGTTGATGATTTATTATTAAATTAATGTTAATATTTTTATTGATAAATTTCGTAATATCTTCTTATCAGTTTTAAAAGTATTTCGAAAAATTTCACACAAATGAAGAATATAAATATATCAAATTATCAAATAACTAATTTAATTAAATTACCAATTTAGATGAAGTGATTTGTACATTTGGTACCACTGATCTTTACCGAGAATTGATAATATATTAATGTGAACATAATATGCTCATTTTGCATTTATTAATCAGTTCTGATAATTTAGTCAATTACACCAATTAGTAATTTATGATAATTGTATTATATTCTATTCATAAAAATTAAATGTCTAATTATACGAGAATTATAAATTAAATATAATTTCTTTATTAACGATCGAAGAATATTGGTGAAACTTTTTTTTTGATCTTTTATTGATAATATCACTAAAGTTTTATTGGAGTTTAGTGTTTCAACTTTAAAAAAATTGAACTTTCTTATTGGTATATTTAAATTTATCATTTTTCAAATCGCTACATATTTGTTTGGATAATTTTCGTATTTTAGAAGTATCATTCAAACAATGCTTTTCTTAACGAATATATTTTTTAAAAATTTGTATTTGATTTGATATCAGAATATCAATTAAAATTATATATTTTTTATTTGTAAATAATTTTATTGAACAAATTACTGTGGTGATTTCATCAATTAATGCAATTTATTTCATTCAGTTTATTTAAAATTCTTTCAGTTATTATTAAAAACGAAACGATTATTTATTTGAAAATATATTAATATTTGAAAAATTATTAAAATTTTTATTTCGTATTTTTTAAATATTGTATGAGAAAAAAGAAATTTATAATTGCAATGAGTGGATTTTATCTGTGATAATTTTTTTTGTTGAATAAAATTCACTTTTAAATATAATGCTTAAATAATGCTGATTAACACTTAAATACGAAATAAAAATAATGATTTTGAAGCATTACAATGAAAAATAACTATATGTCGATTGATTAGTGAAAAATGATCATCGTTATCATAATTATCATTGTTATCATCTACATCATTTGGTTTAATTTTCTTACATTACAGTATTTCCCATCGTATCCTCAATTATTATTATTACAATTATATTAATTTGTATGCAAATTGCGCAGTAATAGATTATGTGAAAATATGTCGAATATAATTATCGTTCTTATCCTAATTATTGTATCACTAGATTATGTAAAAGTTCATCAGATATAATCATCGTCATTATTACAATTATCATTTTATTATCTTCATTATTGGTCAGTTTTCTTGCATTGCAACTGCATTAATTTGCAAGCACAACTATACATCAATCGATTACAATATATCAGTTATAATCATTATTGTCATAATCATCATTATTACCATCATTCATTATTCGATTACTTTTCCATACTACAAAATTTCTTATAGTAGTCTTTCATTATTATCATTATAATCATACTAATTTGCAGACATAATTTCACGTTCGATAGATGATAATGATACCATGTAGCAGACCATATTTATATTTATCAATAATAAGAGCAAAGTATGATGTTAAGGAAATCAATTATAAAAGTGATATATGATTGTGTTTTTTTTGCTTTTCGGTGGTAGCAATTTTGATATTACCAATTATCTTTATTTGTAATGTTCATTTTCATTTTATCATACCTTTCTCATTTCATATTTTTTGTCCTTTTCTTTTTTCTTTATTTTTTTCTCTTCCTCACCCTCTCCCTTTTTCTCTCTTCTTCACCATTTCTTGTTATTCATTTCTAGCTAAAATAACATTAATTAAATATTCATTTTTATTTTTCAAATTCAGTATCTGTTTTATCCAGTGATAATTATTAAGCGATATTTTTATTTTAATACTTAAAAATTTTCGAATTTTCTTGATTTGAATTCATATTTTTTGATTACTCAGTCATTTGGATATATTTACAAATTTTCGAATTTTGCTAAATTGGATTTTTGATTATTATAATTTATATAGCAATTGTCATTGCTATATAAATTATAATTTCTTGCTACTATAAATTGTAATTTCATTTTTTTTTCATCTTTTATTTCATTTTTTCATCAAAAATACTGATATTTCCTCGATAGTTTTTACAAGATTTTATATCCCAAAGCTTTGATTGAGATAAAATTTAAGCGATCCAAGTCTTCTGATCAAAAAAATTAATCATATCGAATGATTTTATTATTAATAAAGTGAATTGTAGGAATTACTGCATTATCGAACTATTATCATATGATGAAAGTATTAGATGAGCTATCTTATCATTACAAATCAAATTAAAGTATATAGTTATTGATTTAACATATTATTTATAAGCTATCTTATTATCATTATCTTATTATCATATCTTATTATCATTAAAATATATATTATCATTATTAATCAAACGAAAAGCACTTATTCACTGGTTTAATTTATTGTTTATTCAGTTTATATGTAAATATTTACCTTTTTTTATTTTAAATTTAGCCTTACTTAAAATACTTTCTTAATCAACAAATTATGTTAGTATTATACTTTTTAAAAAATATATAATTTCGTGTATAATTTTAATTTCAATTAAAACTTCATTTCTCTTTTTCATGAAAATTTTATTTTTTAATGTTCTTTAATTACGCGCTTTTTTTTCATATTTTTACATAAATATCATTTGAATATTTCTTAATTATAATTACAATTATGATAAATGATATCCTCTTTTTCTTTATTATTTATTAATAATTTACTTTGTTAAAATTTATAATTTATTATAGAGATGTGGCCGGAGAACTGTTTGAAAGCAAAATGTGACACGGTATATTTGCATAAATGCCCGGAAGATTCTCGATTAGTTATACCACCACCACCACCTGGAGAATGCTGTGCACCACGTGGTGAATGTCATTGTGATATACAGGTTGATTTTTTTTTTGACAAAGGAAGAAAATGAATAATTAAATTCTATGTTAGGCGATAAACTGGCAAATAAGTAAAGGAGAAATAAATTATTGATAATGGATTAACTGTTTAATATTATCGTATGTTTTGCAGTTATTAACATTATGTGATATATTATACAAAAATCTTGTCAAGGTCAAGTTCTATATAGGCCGGCAAATATTAAATAAAGGAGTAAAAAATTACTGATAATAAATGAACTGTTTGGTATTATTATATATTTTGTTATTATTAACATTTTGTGATATTTCTTATCAAGCTATCCAGAAGTTAATAATAATTAATTTCATATAAATGATTTAGAGCATCAATTTTTATTTAATTATTTTGATTATTAAAAGAATGGAAAAGATTATTAGTAGAAACAAATGTTTAATTATATTTTAATTGAATTATATTGCCATTCGAATGAGCATACTTTTATTGAAATTGATAAATTTATATTTTAATTCAACAGAATTATTGATAATATTATCTTATTCTGATTTTAGAAATGTTATCCACTGATACCTATTTGTGAAAAAAGTCTTGAACGAGTTCTTATACGAAAAGGTATCAATGAACCAGGTCATTGTTGTGATATTTTTGAATGCAAACAACCGGGTTCGTTTGTAATTTTATAATATTTAATAATTTATTTAATTTTATTTAAACGAAAGAAATAAAGTAATAAACTAAAAAAAATTAGAAATTAAAATTTTGAAATTTAGTAATTATTTATCATTTTTCTTTTTTTTTATTTTTATAGAATTACGATGCGAAAATGTACATTGTGGTCGTCATTTTTTGGATTATGAAAATGAAGAATGTCCTGATGATAGTATTCGAGCTGCTAGTTATGTGCCTGCCGGAACTTGTTGTCCAATTAGTCCCGAGTAAATTTTTTTCCCGTATCTCATTATTTATTTGTTTATGCAAATAAAATAATTAATTTTGGCGAAAGGTTCATTTACAAAAAAAATAAGATAATTTGTAATCAAATTAGTCTCGATAAATTTTTTTTTGTCCCATATTTTTTCACTTTCATCGTTTATTTGCTTATTTGTTTATATAAACATAATAAATTAATTTTCAGAAAAACCTAGTAGATTTATAAAAAAGGATAAAATAATTGTTATCATATTTTCTCAAATTTTATATCAAAAATATAAAAATTTCTCAAAAATTTGTTCATATTTTCTTAAATAAAATTTTAAATTATAATAAAGTTTTTGCAGATGTCGGTGTCGTGCATCAATTTGTATGCCTGCAAGTTGTCCAGAAGGTCAAAAGGTGAAAATTTTACAAAAAGGTATCATTTGTTTTTAACGATTTTTCTATAATCAAATCAAAAACAATGATAGCATTAGTTTTGAACATTTATTTTAAACAATAATTCGTATGCTTTTTTTATTGAATACCTGAAATTTACAAATTGCTGTGAAAAAACTATTACTATATTATTTGGAGAAAAATATAGAGAAATTATCGATCAGTTTTTTAATTATTTACTACTTTTTGATAAGCCATTAAAATAAATTATACAGTATTAAAACTAAGCAATAATTTATATTTAATTTTTATCATCACCTTACAGTACTGTTAAAATTATCATACAATGTTAAGAATAAACAATAATTTATTGATAAAATAATTTATTGTTAAAATTATATCATACAACATTAAAAATAAGCAATAATTTATTGGTAACATAGTTATTTGTATATTCAATTTTTATCATCACCTTACAATACTGTTGGAATTATATCATACAATGTTAAGAATAAACAATAATTTATTGATAAAATAGTTATTTTGTTTGTATATTTAATTTTTGTCATCATCTTGCAGTAAGATTATTTTCCTCTCTTAAATGTAACATTAAATTTCGTCTAAATTTAGCTGAAGTTTTGACAATCAAAAGTAGAATTAATAGTAAATGTAAAAAGATAAGTCAAATCAAATTGAATTTAATTAAGTTGAAATATTAAGTTTTTTTGAGCTTTGCTTTTAATGAAGTCAGAATAAATAAATGGCAATTTTTTTAAATGCTTAATTAGTAAAAATATTATTCCTTTAATTATTTTATGAGAAAAAAACTATGACACTAATTTAGATTTCAATTAATGAAAAAAAGAAAAAATTTTTTTTATATAAATTAAAGGTGATGGTACACCTGGACGATGTTGTGATCAGTTTACCTGTGAAAATGATGATGATATATTAAATAAAAGATGTCCATATAATGGTGAAATGTATGATGATGGTGAACAATGGCATACAAATAGTTGTGACAATGTAAATGTAAAGGTGGCATTGCATTATGTAGTAAAATGACCTGTCCAAGTCCTCCATGTTAGTTTTATTTCACTTTTTTACTTAATTAAAATTTTTATCCATCAGTTTATATCATTTGTGATAAAATTTGATATAAGCTTATTTTATTCATGTTAAAATTTGGTATCAGCTTATCTCATTTGTGATGAAATTTGGTATCATTTGTGGTACAATTAGAATGAATTTATTTCATGTGTGATAAAATTTGAATCAGCTTATTTCATTTGCGATAAAATTGGAATGAAATGAACTTAAAATTCATTCAATTCAAAATCGAAATTATAAAAGTTTTCGGAATAACTTACAAAAACGGAATATTGTAATTCTTGTTGCACTGAGAGAGGGACTTAAATATAAGTGGCAGTACCATTATTTATCAATTATCATATCTTTAGATAGAAATATGATAAGAAATGGTTTATTAGATAAATTTATAAAAATAAATAAGTAATAACTGGGTAAAGAATTAATATATTAATTCAAATGGAGTCATGGACTTATGCTTAAGTAAGATATAGGTGGTTCTTATCAATTATCATATCTTTCGTTGATTAAATCTAAAACAAGAATTAAGCATAGTGCATATTCGTATAATTTCGAAATATGATAAGAAATGGATATCAAATTGAATAAATAAAATTCTTAATTATGAATTTTTTTTTGCACAAGTAAGTAAATATCTTCTAGCTTTTCTGCATTGTGAAGTTTAAATTTTTGCTAATAATTTAGATATCCCATAAATATTATTTCAAAATTTGTAGCACATTGTACTTGGGTAGCTATACCAGAAAATGAATGTTGTCCGGTATGTCTTGGCTGTCAAGCAGATGGTGAAAAGCATAAACGAAATGAAATATGGCAAAAGGATGATTGTACAAGGTTTTTATGATTTTATAAACTTTTTAAATTTTAATTTAAATTTCAAAGAAAAATTTTAAAAAAACAGAAAATTCTTATACAAATTTATTTTGCTAATTTTCTTTTTTAAAAAAATGTCATTTTTTTTTGATTGAATTTGATTCGGATTAAATTGATAATATTTAATTAACCAAAAATGATAATTTGATAATTCAATTATTTATTAAATTCTTTTAATTTGATTTTTTGCTGTTTTTTGTTCAAAAATATAGCAAAATGATATTTTTTTAAACTATATACATATCAATCAATTTCTTATCACTTAATATATATTATTAATTTTGAATTTAATTTTAGTTGCTCATGTGGGCCAGATGGTGTACATTATTGTCAAAAACATATGTGCCAAGTGGAATGTGATAATCCAAGAAAAATTCCAGGCCAATGTTGTCCTACCTGTGATGGTTAATTAATAATATTTGATTAGTTTTTTTCTTTGGATTAATTGAAGATTTCCTTCGTTTTGATCTAAAAATTTTTAAATATAAATTTTATGTTTTGATGAGAAAATTCAATAATATTTCAAATCTTTTGCTTCATATTTATTTCTCTTTTTCCTTTTTTTTTTGCAGTTCTGAATCTCGAGATGGGAACGATTTTTTTTGCAATCCTCAATCTCGGGATAGGAACGAAGGAAAGTTTTTGAAATTTTCAGAACCAATAGTAATAATAAATCCAGCAATTTGTCCATCATTGGAACATTGTCCATTGCGATGTGAAAATGGCCTATTACGTGATTCAAATGGTTGTTTTCAATGCAAATGCGCACCTGTACAGAACGTAATCAGTAGTAATTGTCGAGAACTCAGTGATGTTAACTGTGATAAGTAAATGATTATTATTTAATTAATTCTCCAAGAAATTAATTCATCACTTTACCAACATTACAAAAAATTGCAATCATTTTCAATATCATTCACAATTTTTTTTAGATTGATTATTCATTATATATACAAAGCATAAGAACCTAATTAATTGATTAATTAATTTTTTTCACTTTATTTTTAACAAAATTTAGCTAAATATTAAAAATTTTAAAAATATTTATTTTCTTAAATATAATTGGAAGCTTTTTTTTTAATATAAATATATTTTGAAACACAAATATAATTTTTGAAAAATATTATCATCATATCTAGAATAAAAATTTTTCAAAATAAAAGAGCATAGCTTATTTTTAAAAGAAAAATCAAAAAAAATTTGATAATTTGCAAAAAAAATTAGGTGAAAATTAGAAAAGTCATTCATTCATATTAATATCATTTCATTGTATTTTATCTCTTCTTATGGTAACATTTAATCAAAGGTTGCAGAATTTTGCTAATCTTTTCAACATTATCAGCTCGCAGTCTTTTATATTATTATCTTGCACATTTATATTATCAGCTTGAACTTGCAGAATTTGCGCTCATGGCTATTTGCGAGATGCGAAAAGTTGTGCGGTTTGCAAGTGTGAAAAATGTCCACCACTTCATCAGTGTTATAAGCATTGTTTATATGGCTTTGAAAGTAATAATTATGGTTGTCCAGTATGCAAATGTCGAGGTATAAACTTTAATTGTTATTTCTTCTTGCAAACGTCTAATAATTTAATCGCTATAAATCGCTATAATCGTTATAAAAATTTTTTTCTTTTTTCTATTTATAGCGATCATTTGTCTTCTGAATGGAATAAGAATTAAAATTATAATTTTTGAAATCTCGGTGATCAGTTTCCAAAAACTTCAAATAATACTAAGTGAAAATCAATTTTACATTTTTAAAAAAAATAAAAGTTTTTTTTTTCAATATTATTAGCCAAAAATTTGAAATATTTTTCATTTAATTACAAGAAATTGCATTTGCTAAAATTTCTTGAATTATTAAATATTCTCGAGAATAACATTTCATTCAATTTATCATATTATTCATTAATATTGCTTTAATAAATATAATCTATGCAAAATTTTTTATTTAAATAAGCAAATATTATTTGTCAAATTGATTTTATGTTGTTCAAGAAAGTCAAATTTTTTTCTATCCCTACTATGATTAGTATTAAAATATTTTTCATTTACTTCATAATGTAATTGCATATTATAAATTTTCAAATTGTTAAATATTCTCGGGAATATTTTTCATTCACCATATATATTATTTTTTAATATCACATATATTATTTTTAATAAATTTTATCAATTCAAAATTTTTTATTTTAATAGAAAAAAATTAAATAAATTGTTGATTTAACTATACTTTAAATATTATCATTTCTTTCTGCAAATTAGTAAATTGATTTTATGTTTTTCAAAAATTAAAGGCTTTTTTTCATTATACAACTAAAATTTCAAATATTCTTTGTTTAATTTACAACATTACTGCATATTAAAATTTTCAAATTGCTGAATATTCTCGAGAATATCTTTTCATTCATTTATTTTATTAACGAAATAATATTGCTTTAGCAGAACTTCTGTATTAAAAATTTTTTATTTAAATGAGGAAAAATTAAATAAATAATTGATTGGCGATATTTTAGCAATGAATCAATCGAGTGTATCCCAAATTATTATCAAAATTTCCAAATTGTCAATTATTTTCGAGAATAATTTTTTCTAGAAATAATCTGTTCAAAATTTTTATTTAAATATTAAAAATGAATAAAATTAAATCAAAAATTAATTAAGACGATTATTTTAGCAATGAGTCGAATTGATGCAAAATTATTATCAATAAAAAAAGAGCATGATGGTTGGGATAAGTGTTATTCATTTAGTACACAAACAGGTAAATTATATGAGCGTGATAGTGGTGAATGGTGGAATGATGGTTGTCGACATTGTTTTTGCGAACAAAAACATGTTAGTTACATTATAACTTCTTTTTCTTGAATTAAAAAAACAAGTTAAAATTAATTCTTATAAAATTTGTCATTTTAAAGTTTTTCTTCTTTTAAATTAATCTTTGTTCATTTAGTTCAATTCGTATATAAATATATTTACATATTTTATTTTATTTTTAATTCAAAACAATAATTGAAATTTATTTTTCTTTCTTTTTTTCTTTTAAGGAGTTTTGCTCACTAATTTCATGTCCCGAACGTAATGAATCATGTCCGATTGAACATTGGAAAAAAAGAGAAGGTATATGAATTTAAAATACTTATATTTTAATTTAATAATTTCTCACATTGCTTACACATGTATTGCACAAAATATAAATAAGTATATTCATTTTATGATGAAATTAATTAATAAAAAGTTCTAACAAACGTGTGTTAAAATTCATCATATAATAAACAAAAAAAAAAGAAACAACCAGACGTATGTCACATAATAAACAAAAAGAAAAACAAACAAACGCATTAAAAACAAGAAAATGAAATAAAACTTAAAAAAAAGAAAAGTTGTGATATTTTAAAGATGCTTGTTGTGCAAGTTGTGATTTAAAACCATCAGCGGAACTATCGAAACATGAGCATACAGTTTGTCAAAGTGCTGGACGATTGTTTGTTGACGGAGAAACGTGGCAATTAGCGCCTTGTACGTCATGTACTTGTCGCGTTGGTAACGTGTTATGTCGTGTGGTTGAGTGTCCGCCAATTGCCTGCTCAATACCTATTTTTGATGAAAGAAATCAGTGTTGTCCTAAGTATGCTTTTAATTTCCTTTTTATTTTATTTTTTAAAATGATTTTAGTTGTATAATCAATTTCAGTAACAATTATAACTCATCAAATACTGTAATTCACCACATCAGATAAATTACTTTGGCTACTAATCATTTGATTTGTCTTTTGATCGATTATTGATATATTTAATAGTTGATAAGTGTGTTTGAAGTTTAACAAAATCACGATGATACAGAAATTTAAAAATTTACTAAATCGATAATTGCGCATATGAAATGTTAATCAATAAAACTTTCAAAACATTAGATTCGACATTTGTCCAAGATTATATTTTATCATTTCTAATAGTCTACAAGTGGAAAACTTATTCTAGATGTCCAGAAGAACCAAGATCAACAGCTGATCGAGAAGTAGCATTGTCAAATACCGGTATAGTGGTATGCACTGATAATAATTATGTTGTGCATGTTGTTGGATCAAGTTGGAGGACAGATGAATGTACATCATCATGCAAGTATGTTATAAATTTTATTTTTATTTTTTTGCATATTTTACAATCAGCAAGTTGAACTATAAATTTCGCTTAAGATTGCAAATGATATTCATATTCGAATAAATAATAAATAAAATTGAATGTAAAGAAATTGAACGTAACACGAATAAACGTTGTCGTGGAATTTGTTGAGTTGTGAGTTAATGTCGACTGAGCCGGATACCACCAGTATTTTGGTACGAACTTGACAATGATGGTCGTTGAGTTGATTTTTTCAAGCACTCGATTGTTAATGGTTTATTGATAACCGTTCTTCGTTAATACTATAGGGTTTATATGGATTAGGAAATGGGAGTAGTTTTTTAACTATTCACGCAACAAAAACAAAGAACTGTAGGGATAAATTACCGTATAAGCATTATAACAAGATCGGATGAGAAGATTAGCGTGGGATGGATAATTTTAGATACAAAGATAAAATTGGGAATTGTTTGGGGGAATTAACGAAGAACGCTGGGAAATAATTTTAAAAACATACATTAATATAAAGGGATGAATGATTAGAAATATTTTAAGCATTTAAGGTATAATATATAATATATGCTATCGGTTTTTCGACAACTGTTAATCTAAGGAATTAAATGAGTCATGATATTAGGAATATTTAGTTACAATGTGGATGAGTTGATCATTTATTTAGTTATTTGGGGTCTCGCGATATTGAAATTCGCGACAAACGTCGCAAATAACGATTATTCTCTTAATATAGTCAAATGTCACGTCATTTAATTCGTAACGTGCATAAACGAATTAACACGATTTGCATTTGTCTCTATCTACTATCATCTAGCGAAGTTATAACCCTGAGAATGGGCTTGGCAAACACAACTGCGAAAGAAAAACCCTGTTGATTTAACTATAATCCAACAAATGAGGAAATTAATATTTGAATTTGTTGATTACATGATAAATTAAATTTTTGAATTTTTGTATTCTTTTGTTATATTATTATTCTAATTATGGGTAATTAAGATGTGTTGTAATTGATGACGAAGCAAAAATTGAATGTTTCGAAGAAAAATGTCGACATTTGAAGGATTGTCGAGGATTACCGTTAACAATTAAGGGGAGATGTTGTCCTGTTTGTTCAGGTATATTAATAAAAATTTTTAAAGATTTATTGTTGTATCTAAATTTCTATAATTACTATATGCTGAAATAGATTAAAATATTAAATTAAACCCTTGGCTTTAATAAAATAATTGAAATTAAAAAATTTGATAATTTTTAAATTTTATAATTTATTGATGCGTATCTCAAAAGGAAATGAAATTGTAGAAGAATATTTCAAATTTTTTGAATTTTTTTCCAAATTAAAATTTTTTTCATTTCTGGCTTTATTTTTATTTTTTTCAGATATATTATCATCTGGTGCAATATGCAGTTACAAAGGTAGTGTATATGGTGTAAACGAAGAATGGCGTGATGGTCCATGTCGTAATTGTACCTGCCAATCAGGTAGTGGAACAATATGTAAAGAACGACAATGCACAACCTGTAATCAATCTATACAAATACCTGGACAATGCTGTCCGATATGCAATGGTTCTTTTTTTTAATTTATAAAATTTCATTTCATTTTATATAAAATAATTTAATGAAAAAAATTATTTCTATAAGTGAAAAATTAAATAAAATCTTATCATAATGCTATTATACATTATATATTTTACGCACACATAGTTTAGATTTATAAATATATGTAAATATGGCAGTATAGATTTATCGATAAAACTTTTCAAAATTTATCTATTTACTTATTTTTCATTTATTATTTTAAACTAATTATATTAATCATTATTTTATATATTTTTGTTGATTTTAAGGTTCAATGAAATTTTAAAAAACTTAAAAGTTTTCAACATATTAAAGAAAAAAAAATGCAGGAAAGTTAATATAGATGTAGAATTGCGGCCCTTTGGCGAGAACCAATTTCAACGAATATTGCTGGATGGTAACGATTCAACATCTCCCTCAACATCTTTATCAACAACTTCACAAATGAATACGGTGTTATTCGGTCTTTGCTTATCTGGATTTATCCTAATCACTGTCATTATACTCATTCTTATCTATAAATTGATGAAAAAGAACAAAAGTAACGAAGAAAAAGTCTGTCATTTTTATGATTTTTTTCCTATTTAAATAAAAATTTCTAAAATTTTAGATTGAAAGTCAATTAAATTATGTATATTTCTTCATTTTTAAATACTTCCATGAAATTTTAGGTTGTTACAGAACTTTTGTTATAGGTTTCATAGAATTTATATATTGTTACAAAACTTCCATGAACATCTACTTTAATATAATGTGGTTATCACTATTGTTACTTATAAATAAAAGAAGAATAGGGAAATGCATTGTTTACTTAATCTTCTTAACATTCTATTTAGCTGAATAGTAAATTAAAATTGCTCATTAAATAATCTAATGTCATAGATATTTTTCCTAGAATTGATTATCAATCATATTTGGTGGATAATTCTTTTCAATATTTTAATATATAAACAGTATTAGAGCAATAATTTCCGAAATTCTCTTTTTTTGCATATTCGCATTTATTTTAAAATATTCAATGGATAAGTTGTCTTTTTAATTTTAGCATAATTTTGCAGAAATCGCCAATTCACTACAATAGTTCAAGTGTTTTATTATCAGCTACAAAAGCAATTGGATCAACACCACGATTATATGATGATATATCAACTCGAAGGGATAGTTGTGATGATGGCCAAAGTGAACTACTTATTCAATCACAGTAAGTTTATGAATTTTTTTATTGTGAAAATTAATTGAATTTACAATGCAATTCATTTCCCCTATCTGTTTCGCTTAATTAATATATAAAGTTTATTTATATTTAAAAATTCCATTAAACTATAATTTATTTAATTTTATTCGACTTTTTTAAACTATTTAGGTACAGATTATTTTTAGTTAATTAGTTTAATTTATTAATTGATCGAATATTACTTATTGATTATGATTTTGGCGAATTAAAATATACCTAGTATATTTTAATCTAGTTAATTTTTATTGGCCATAACATCAGTGATTACTTTTCTTTAATTATTTCGGTCATTTAATTTTGAATCTTTAATTAAATCGATTTAATTATTTAACACAAATTAATTTGGCGATTTGATGGAAATTGTTTAATTTAATTTGCATATTCCGAATAATAACTAATTAATAAATATATTTAATTGCTGCATCAGTTAAATTTAATTTATTTTTCAGCATAGTTGTTATTGATTTTTTTCATTTATCATAATGTATTGAATTACTAAAAATTATTCAAATTTTCAAAAAAAATTAAAATTGAATTTTTTTAAAGCAATGACAAAAAATCAATTAAAAAAGCTCTGATTAATTTAGTTCTGAAACAAGCTCCGCATCATCAACAAATGGTAGCTCAGGATACGGACCGCATTACGATACTTTACCATTAAATCCAGTCAAGAAAAGTGTCAGTCGAACAAAATCGATGGATTACGGTGTTCGACGTGGTTTTGGTTCCTTCCGAAATAACACGTTCGGTAAATTGGGCAATAAACATGGATCATGCAATGTATGACGACAAAATAAATAAAACTATATAGGAAAAGAAGAATTTAAAATAAAATATTTTTTCTTTGAAAAAAGTAGAAAATATAATTATTGCCTTCTATACATCGTTAGTATAATTTTCTTCACATTAATTTATTATTTTTTTGTTGCGTAATATTTCAAGTTTTATCGTAATTTTCAAAATTTACATAAATCATATTATGGAAATATCACTCATTATTATCAGTTATACTAGGAATTAAACTTGATAAAAAAAATGAAGTTTGAATTCATCTGACACCATTTTTAAACAGTAATAAATAATGGATAATCATAATTTGAAATTTGAATTGAAGAATATGATGGAATAGTTAAATAACATTTATGTATGAAAATATTAGAAGAGCTAAGGAAGCTTTCATCTTTTGTTGCTTATTTCCTGTGAATCTTCTCCCATTAATAAATTTAATGATAATCAAAGTGATAATCTATATTCTCAATAATATGCCAACGTTATAATGTGATATGCAAATTTAAAACTATCAGTAACAAAAATAATTTTTGACAACGGATGAATTGTAGGTATGTTTTCATAATTCAAAATCCATATAATTATACAAATATGTAATATATTTGATGATATTATTTCATGAAACTCTTCAACCAAAATTCATTTTTTAAATTTTGAAAATTCCTTTAATTACTCTCAGTTAACTATGAGAACTGTAAGATATGTTATTCATTTTTTTATTATTACTTTTGATGTTTCTTGTATTTTTTCTCAAACATGTTGATTTTTTTTTTGTAAATTTTGGGAATTAATTTTATTTGATTCAAAAAATTAATTAACATAAAAATGAATTTTGTAAATTGTCAAGATCGATTCATTTATAATAATAAATCTCTTTGTATAATCTTATCTTTTCAATTTTGTTCTAAATGAAAACAGTATATTTAATGAAGTTTAAATACGACTAATTTCTCTGCATATTTTACAAAAAAAGAAATTGTATTCAAAAAAAACTTTTTCTTTCACCTCCAATTATCTACAGAGCTTTTTTTTCCTTTTTTTTTCATTTTCCCACAACACTTTATTTGAACATTATTTGACTTATTCAGAGATATTAAATTCCTAAAACAAATATATTACTCGTCAAAATCTTGAAATATTATCGTTTCACCTGCTTTTTCTCATCTACTCCAAGAAATTCAAATGTTCACTTCAAGCTCATTGAATTGAATACATCTTTTGTGAAAATATTGTATGGTATGGGAATTTTTAATTACGAAAATTATAATTCATTTAAGAATCATTCAAAAGATTCATTTTATCGAATCTTTTATAGATATATTCAAATAGTTAAATGTACGATGCAACAATGAAATTATATATACAATCACAACTTTTTGGTCACTTCGTTCTATGGTGTTATTTAATTACCCAGGTTAAAATCCAGAATAGGATGAAGTATCTAATAAAATATGTTTGATATCATTTTTAAAATGTCTCAATACTATATTTCTCTAGAATTTTCTTCACTTCGAGAACTATCTCCTATTATCCAGTTTATTATGGGAAAGAATGTTTAAGAATTTTGTTTAAAATATCAACTTATCACTGGTTCTAAAAACTTTTTATCAAAAATTTTAAGCGGCGCGCTTGATCTAACTTTATTTCGGTGTTTAAAAAATTGATATGCCGAAAAATATTAAAAAACTGTTTCTTCCTATCGAGAATATTTTCTCAATACTCGATTTTGTACATTTAAAAAACATCGTTTATTTTACTACGTTCAAATATTTGTCTTGAATTCTCGAAATATTTTATTTTCATATTTTTTTGTTGGTGCTCATATATATGCGGAATGTGTAATTAAACAAGCATAAAAAATAATTAATTTTTGTTACAAATTCTGCTAAATGAAATTCTTCCAGCAAAAGCATAAGCCACAAAAATCATATTGTAGGACATAGGACTGAACTTAAATAATTTCCAAAAACAAACGTTGATTTATCTGTTAATTAATTGATTACTAAAGATTTTTTTTTAATCATGATACATGAAAGAAGTTTCATTATCAATAAATCCGATTTCAGTTATCTGTATCAAATTGGAAACTGATAATAAGTTAAGATGATGTACTCGACCTGCTCAGTTTATGTGCCCAGCTAAATATATTAGTCATTTGATTAATTTATCCATTTAACTAAATCATTGATTCATTTAACTAATTAAAACGATATTATTCAAGTTTTTAAAAATACAAAAAGAGATAATTTTTCCTAGCTTTCTTATCTTCAGAAAAACATTCTGTTTTTCATTTTAAGATGTTCTAAGTTTTTAAATTCTAATAAGTTAAAACACAAAATTTCTTCTGAAATCATGGAATAAGTACTGAAAATATTTCAGATTTCTTCGATCTTGTTTAAAAAATTTCAGCTTCTGGAAACTTGTAAAAATTTCAAAATCGCTGCTTGAGTGATACCAAAAATAAACTATTATAGTAACAAAGCATTTTTGATCCATTATAAATGATAATGATGTGAATGAATTATTCAGTCACGTCATCTTACGTGAATAATTCTCCAGAATCGTCAAATATTTGGAAAAAACTAGTATATTCAGCGGATCAGTTTCACTATTTGAGTTAAAATGTTTTGGTCCCGACAGGTGAAAAAAATACTCAACATTGGAATTAAAGAATAAAATTCAAGGCACGTAGAAACTAAGTCTTAGTGAATCCAGTGGATGAAATATTTTTTTGACACTATCAATCATGTTTCGATTATTGATCGTTTGTTTTCATTTTACAAGATTTCAAATAGATGAAATAGTATAGTTTTAGATGTTATTTTCATGGAGACAAACAAAGTACATATCATGAGATTTACAAAGTGATATAAGGAATATTATGCAAATTTTGTATTTGATTTTTGAAAAGAATTAAGTAAGATTTGAACAAGTATTGGAAAACATTTGGTCCATGTATTAACATCATCAAATATAACAAAGCAGAATCATAAATCAGATAATAAAATACTGCAACGAAATATTAACATAGCAAATAGTCTTGAAAATTATGTAGAACATGAGTAAACATTTTGAATCAAATTTCATATATCTAAAAAATTGTTCAAAAAATCTGATGCATGTCATAAACTTGTATAGAAATTTTGAAAACACTAATGTTGCAAAACGAAAACTAAAAAAAATAAAATTTAATTTGTTCATCCAGGAAAGCAGCAATAAAGAGGAAACGGAAGATCGAGAGTACAAAAAGTCATAAGCAAAGCTTGATTTCTCGTTTACAAATAAATATAGTATACTTAGGTCTAATAATTCTAGCAGAACCAGTCGAATTCATAATTTTCAACACACTACTTACATACATAATGCGATTCTAGAATTTTTTCCTCTAATATTTTAATAATTAGTGTAATTATTTGTGCAGTCGCTACAAAGAAAGATGAGATAATCATAACGTAATCAAATGGCAACAAATTGTGATCAATAACACGTTAACAGAAGATTAGTGCTACAGAAAATGGCGTTATCTGAATTTTTTAATTTCATGATTATTTAAATTGAATGTTCGAAAGTAGCAACTAAGAAAAATAATTTACATCTAAGGCTAACTTTATATGCAAATTAAAAAAAAAGAAAACAGAAAATTAATGAAATATTCATAATAACATTTCTGGCACCGTATCTCTAGGAATTGAAAAAACAGTAAAATAATCATAGTATAAATTCAACTAAAGATAATATCATGATGAAGATAAATACCAACTATTTAGTATACTATAAAAATTTTACGATAAGAATCAATACAATCGTTTAATGATTCATTTTCTTTTTTTTACGCATATAGTTAAGCTTCAGAAGAATTACGAGAATCGATATAAATTTGATGACATAATTAGTATAATTTTTAATGCTATAAACTATGTTACGTACATTAAGAGATGAATAATACATTGTAAAATTAAAATGACAAATTTTAAAGAGCCGTAAAATCATCTAATTATTTTCCTGAGATAATCATTCGATTCCATAATAATAAAAAAAAATTCAAACGAGATAATCATTTCTGAACTGTGATTATTTTACTTAATTTTTCAAAAAAAAATATTTGTTAATAATTTTGAAATGTTTGTTTCACCATATCATTAATTTGATTCTAAGTGGAAACACTGATTTCGTCAAATTGTTCAATTTCATGTCGAAACCACCGATTCCAGCATATCATTCGTTCGATCCTAAATTGAAACACCTGATTCAACCATGTCATTTTCGATTCCAGTCACTGAATCTCTTCGGATATTAAAATTTTCATCAATGATTAAATTAATGAAAGATAAGAAATGATAGTTTATCGATTATTTCTAGAATATTCCAGACATTTATTACTTAAATGCACGTAATGATCAACTTTTTCCCTCTTCCAATGCCTTTCGTGGAATGTTTTATTCAAATAAGCTAATTTATGGTTGATTCAAGATTATATGTACTGTATTATGGATTCTACTTGAAAAATTGCTTTATAAAACTTTCTATTTTAATTGAATGCACGTATGTTGCGGAACTACACGCAATTTATAACAACTGTTTACTAACTCTTCTTTTTTTTCCTGTTTTATTGGTGGATGACTATGAATACGTGGTTGTTATCATTTGATCGAATTCTACTCTATCGAATGCGCTATCGATATCATTTGATCAAATCCTGTTCTACGAATATATGACCGATATCATTTGATTAATCCCACAGAGTAAACTAGCAATATTTTGGATTTCCTTAACACTTTACGATTAAATGTAAATAGGAGTCTTGGTTGGAGAAAAAATGATAACTATAGGATTGACTTGTTTTATAACTCTCTAATTTGAGTCAGCTTATTTGGCTTTCATATGAAAGTTCTAAATATAATTTAATCTTAATGATGATTACGTTTTAAAATGACTAAGAATTATAAAAATATGAATTTTTTTTAAAATAAATCTTGTTCTTGGAGAGATGGGTGATTGGATTCATTGTAATGTATGTATTCGTATGCCATCTCAGGGTAATGAAGAGTATCCATTTTATTTCACATCATGTGGTCACATCATTTGTGGTAAATGTTATGGAACAGGTCAGTCACAATTTGTTCTTTTTTTTCAATCTACGCATGGAAAAATTTTCTGAACTTCTTAATTCTTTTATAATTTTTGGAACTCTTAACTCATTTTGAAAATCACTGTAATAATTTCAGTGGAATCCAAAAACTGATTTCATCGAATTGACATTTTCAGCTCCTCAAGATCATTGTATGCGATGTAGTAAGCGTGCCAATGCAGTGAAAATTAATCGGAATCTACGAAGCGATTTGCAAATGTATTTTCGCAATCCAAAAGAATTGCTAGAACAATATGTCAAAAATTTGAATGCAGTTTTGGATTTTCAAAGTGGCCATCGTCAGCATTTGCAAAAAGCAAAACAAGAGCAGGCAGGTAGTTCACATGAATTAATGGTGAATTTGCAAAAATCGGTATTGATTAAAATTACCAGCGAATAGGGACTTACAAGTGAGCAATTGATTGTTAGATATTCTAGCAGAAGAAAGCAATGAAATATGTAATATCGGCACAATTCGCAATCAAGCAGAAGAGCGAAAGAGAAAGGTTTGTTGATTCGACGTCTTGTTAATTAAAGATTAAGATAAATATGCATTCACTTAGAGCTCTGAATAATTTTTAGAAAAGCTTTGGCTGAAAAAGAATCATTGGTAAGAGAAATTGAAAAGCTTCGACATCATGCTCAAAAATTAGAACAAATGTACGTGTATTGATTTTCATTGCTTATTATTTTTCAATTTCATGATTATTTCGAATAATAGGAGAACTTTTTTAAAAATTGACTTTGTAGAGAAAAAGATTAAAATGGATACACATATCGTTTGCTCAAACTTCGATTTATACTTTTAGAAGGTGAATTTATAATTTTCCAGATTAGCTAGCAGCTCTGTTTCACGTAGTACTTTACAAAGTCCTCATTCAGTTGGACGAAGCAGTAAGTTGATTTATTTTTCGTAAGATAATATGTTTGATAAATTGGTAGCTGAAAATCTTGAAATGGTAGCTCTTTTCTATTTTCTCATAAAATTGAGGATGAGAATAATTTGAATTCATTACATAACCATCATACAGATGAGTATTGCGGAAAATTAGTTTCTATTTGGAATTCTTTGTTTTGGAAGTTATCTTAAAACATTACGACGTGATAATTTTTTTATCAGAAGGAAGTATAGCTTCTTCGTCAGAAAGAAGTGGTGGAAGTTCTTCAGGACGTTTTGCAACGAGTACTCCCATTAGCGACTGCTTGGAAACGGTGCTTATCAAAGATTTTCCTTGACATTTGTTTAAGTATATTCAAATTTAATCAATGCTTATTCTCTAGTTGAAGCTAATGTTACATATTCTGGCTTATTAAAAAAATTTTTGTAACTTTCAGGACGGATTTAAGTTGGCTGGAGACAATCGTTCACTTAGCCGAGTAGCTGCTGCTTTTTCTCGTAGCGGTATAGAACCAAGTCCTATTGCATTATCCACTGTTGCCATTACAACACCTGATATGCCTTGGCTTAAGAAAACGCTCAGAAAAGTAAATTAAATTTTCTGTCAGAAAATTTTGTAATTATATGAGCAGTAAATAGCTGATAACTTCAATTCTTCCAGTAAGCTGAATCACTATCAACGTTAATTTGAAATGTGATCAATCAAAGTTAGAATGATGTTTTAAATACACTGAGTGAATTTTTGGCTTTTTTTGACGTTTTTAATTATAAACTACTTTTCTTATTCATATCTTATGTTTAAATAAATGCTTTTAGACTCGATAAAAATTGGTTGAATGGAAAAGGAGCAACTCCGAATCACATATTTGCATAGATTGCATCCATTAAGTTCAATTTTCCGAGTCAATATCTAATAGAGTAATACAGTAGTTTTGTTTTAAAACTAAATCATAATTTTTGTAGTCCGTTATTTATTATTTATTATTTATTCCATATCATTTGTAATCATCTTCTAATTGTAATTAAATTTTTATTGCATTAATTTGTCAACTATTATTTTGCAAAACTTTTCATAAACGTGTTACATTTTCAAGATATACTTGCTATTATATTAGCATCTTATATCATCTTTTTGGTTATGATCGAATATTTTTGAAAATAGAGCACTTTTCGGCCTTTAAAATGGTATCAGTTGGTTGAGGAGATACAAGCACTTTTGATAATTGAAAGGCAATGCTTCGATTGGCATGTGATATAAATATAAATAAGTTTTAGAAAAATTGTCTTATTTGTTTTATTGCGTTCACAATAATTAGATATTCTAATCACATAATTTTCAATGAAACTTTCGAAAACGAAGAAAATGCTGGTTTTTTATTTGTTAATTGAAACAGTAGTTATAAACTGAGTAAAAGAAATATTTATTTATAAGCTTCAGACATTTTGTACTCAAGGTTGTATTCGTGTAACATATGCATACGTCTAACATACGTCTTTTTTTGTTTTTTTTTTAAATATATGATAGCTTGTATGTTTTAATATATGGATTGTAAATTGTCACTGATATTCAGTAATAGTCGAATAAAAGTCATATTAGTCGTTTAAAAATTTTACGGTCCATTTCTCCAAACTTGCTTGTACAACTTTGTGTCTTTTATTTCTAGTATTTTTCTATTTTTTCTTTTTTATTTTTCAAATTAATTAATGATGTTATGGAATATTTGCAGAGAAATAGTAGAAAAGTGTCAGGAAACATTATTTTATAGTTTTTACGGTTGTAATGGATAATGTATGAAGAAATCTGAGAAAAATAATTAAAAAGTTTTGAGTGTTGTTACTAAGTCCCTATTTCTGACCCATAACGAGTTCGTGGTCATTCAAAAAATCTCAGAAGTTTATGTCGGCAAGAAATAACATATTAATAAAAAAGTCATCAGAATTCTCTTCGAATCTGATACTGTTGATTCCGTTTGTCAGTTTAAAAATTATTTGGAATAATAGGTAGGTCAAAAGAAATCTTTTAAATTTATAAGAATAAGTGAAGAGGAGATAATTCGATTTCATGAACTAGAATAACCAGCTTTTTATTCAAAACTTCAATAAAAATAATTGATTTAACATTATAATAGTGAAATATTATTTTGTTTCAGTGTGATAGAAAAGTACTTAACCTTGCTATAAATTTCGTTTACGGCCTGACTCGATTATGGTTTGCTTGCGTGGTTTGGCTTAAATTTATCAGTCTGCATTTGCAGTAAAAAAGAACTGAAAGTGAAAAGCATCCTACTAGCATAGATGATTCAATATATGTTCAAATTTATTATTTCAGTCTGAATGTTGATTTCCACAAATTATGAATATAATTTTCTCTGAACTTCATTATTCTTAAAAATCATATTATTTTGCTGCTTTTGTTTTTTGACTGGAGTATCAAAATATTATCGTGTAGGATTAATTTTGAGCTTGCGATATGGAACTATAACAAATCATAAATTTTGGGTAATATCCAAACCTAATAACTTAGGTGATAAACTTTAAGTAATTTTTAACATAGTCAAAACCAATGACTCAAACCTCGAATATAATATTGCAATATCTGTCCATTTTCGAATTAGTAGTGAAAGAGCCAAATTTCAGAGCTCTTAATATCTTGCCTAATGAGAATCCGAATCAGTACGTGGCATTATAATATCAATCTGGTGAACGTTTATGGGTCGTATTTGGAATGATGGTGGCGAAAATTGCTGCTTGTTTTGGTTGGAGTGGCCATGAATATGGCAAAAATATAGGTTCGATTCAAACTGTATTTGAATCTTCGGAACAAATACGTGGTTTTGATTATGTCTGGAAACCGTCCAAAGAAGCAGTTCAATTTGGAATCAAGGAATGGTCCCAGTACATGTGGATCATCATAAAGGCAACATTTCTCCGGCTGTATTTAATCATCGATGGTAAAGAGATTCTTGATAAGGTAAGTATTAATTTTGAATTCATTAAAACATTAAATATCAAATTTCTTACTTTCGATACGTTTTCTTTCGAGTCGATTTCAGGCTGACATCCGTAACGAACGTGCAACGGTCAGCTATGGTGGTAGCGAGAAAGTATACATTGATTCTGCGCTACATACGTGTCATATTTTTAAGTTTATAAGTACACTTCTCAGTGTTGCCAAAATATTGTAAACACTATAATTAAGGTGGAAGATTTATCGGATATGAATCCAGATATGTTTATGTCTGTTTCTGGATGTGATACGTTCTAATCAAACGAATGGTCTGGTAACGGCACAAGCTTTGTTATCCGTTGCTAAATTTCTTAGTTCTGGATTGATTGACAGTTCAAGATTATTTCCCTATTTTACATCTTATTAAATTTTGTTCTTGTGCATTTTTTTTTTTCAAACTTACCATCTTTACGAAGATTTATTTTTAATATTTGATTGTTAAGATTATATATATTACAGTATCAGAGCATCAAATGCAATAGGAAATATTGCGAATGCCAAAACACATGCAAAATTTATTGGTAATGCTAACATTGACAGAGATGAAATAGTTCTGCTAAAAATTCTTTAGGTTATTTGAATTTATAATTTTCTACGGAAAAATTTCAATCTATATTTTCTAGTAGCACTAAAGAACCTTCTGCCAGGTTTATCAGAAGCAAAAATAATTTACATTTCGAGGCTTACCGTTTGATACGATTTTAATTTCAAATAATAAAAAATAAGGAGACTTTTTATTTCTGTAGGTATGATAAATTGCATATTCTTTTGCCTTGTTTTGTGCCGAAAAGCAAAGCTCAAATATACTATTAATTAAAATACGATTTATTTATAAAGAAACAAATACGATGTTTCCATTATTGTATATTTACCATCTACGTACTGCACAAATAAAATTTCGTCCCTAGTCAATATAATTCAATTACATCAAACGAAAATACGGAGTCTGATAATGCATCTGGTAATGTGAAAATCTGTTGACTTAAAATTTGGAAATCTGCAATTTCTAATGTCTGCCTACTCTAATCAATATTTTGAGCCAATCACATGTAACTATTTAATTATATTTTATTGTGCTCTTTAAAATGAAGCGATTTTTCATTGTGATTCAAAATCTTAAAACTGATTTTATCTTAACTAAAATTAATATTAAAATAATTTTAGAAAAAAAAAAAGATGAATGCAAAATAGATCATCAAGGTTATCAGTGTTAAAAAACTACATCTATTAAATATGAATGCATAAAAAACTAAAAAAAATATGAATGAAAATTCGACCTATTTCATTTCGCAATGACCGATGAAGTAAAAAAGCAATATGGGAAATGTTTAAGTCGTGGATAGCGCTTACGAAGTTTTGAAAGCCAATTATTCTAATAATTAATTTTGCGCAATATTGTTTTATCGAGGTTTTTATTCTTATCAAGCAAGGTTTCCATTTTCGTTGAAGCTTTTAATCTCATCGGGACTTTATTTTCATTCAGATTTTTATTTTCACCTGATTTTTATTTTTGGATTTTAATTTTCGTGGGGATTTTTTTTCGTCAGGGTTTTATTTTCATCGAGATTTTTGTTTTCATTTGGATTTTGTTTTCATCGAGATTTTTACTCTCACCGGTATTTTCATTTTTATCGAGATTTTTATTTTCACCGAGATCTTTCGTTTTCATTGGGAGTCCAATCTTTTTTTATTTTTATCAGGGATTTTTGTTTTCAGCGAGATTTTTATTTTCATCAGGGATTTTTATTTTTCATAAGATTCTCAGCATGTAATATATTTGTGATCTATTGAGATAGATAATTTGACGTGGCGTAATGATTGAAATGGAATTGCGGAAATTCAGTGAGATGTATGCAGGTTAGATAGTTTAACTGTCGGTAAATAGCATGCGCATCTGAGAGAGTACAAAGTTTACTTGGAAATTTGCAAAATAGTCGCGATTTGCTGGATAGTTTGACTTACGAGGAGTCAGAGATGGGTGGGAATGAAAGTTAAAATATATTATTAGCATAGATTGAGAAAATTAAAAATAATCATTGATTTCTATGGTGTTAGAGATTGAGAATAAAAGTTACGTCGCTTAGAAATGGAAGAGTTATCTTCAGGCTTATTTTTTATGCAAAATATCTTACGAAATATGTGTAGTCATTTTTTTTTAAAATTTGGTAATTTGATAGTTTATCCTTATTGGTGATGAGATGCGATTATAATCACCTTAATTATAGGTAGATTAAAATCAATTTCCAGAAGGAAGATGTAAAGAAACGATTTTAATCTTAATTAAATACTTACCTTAATTTTGTCTTTCAAATATTCTCCTAAGTTATTCATATTCATAAAACGTTTCCTTAAATCGTCCTTCTGAAAATTGGTTTTAATCTAGCTATGAAATAGAAATAAGTTATGTAATTTCTCGTCTCTTTTCATTTTCGTAATTTATTACTGTGCATATTTAGTATTTAATAGAAATAAATAAATAATAATTAATATTTAGCGAGAAGTATAAACATAGATTTATTCATCAATACATTTTGTTTCTATAAATTCATGAATTAATGACAGTATGAGACAGTTTGCAGTTGATATATTCCAAAATTGTATTTCATATGATGAATTATAACAAACAACTTTGATGTTAGTCTATATTTTTTTTAATATTATTATTATTTCGTCTACAGAAATTCAGGAATTGCACATGACGTTATTGGACAACGATCATTTCTTGGTAGAATTAGCAAAATTATTTCAGAAGTGTCGAACCTCTTCCCAAAATACAATAACTATTACACTGAAGCATTGTAAGTAATTCTAATGTTTATCTAACGAATATTTTGTTTGTTTCCTTCTTTTTGTCATGTTTAAATTAAAAATATTAGTAAATGTAAAAGTTTGTCATATAATGCAGAAATATTAGCAAAATTGCAATTTTTTCTACTGTAATTTTGGAAGCTGAGCTCACAGTTATGAAATTGTTTGGAATATGATTTATACTTTCTCAAAATCTATTACAAATGTAAGATGAATTCTTGAAGATGAAAGGAATTGAAAAATATCTTGAATCAATAATTAACTGCAATTTATTGCTATGGTATTTTTGGATAAGTTATTATCGACGCATTTTATTTATTTGTTTGTTTTTATTCTCTCATTCATTAATTTTTGCTATATATTTTCAGATGATGGAAGGACGAAGCCTTATCCAAAAAATGAACCACAGCAATCGTTGAAAGGCGAAGATCTTTGCCTCTTTCGAGTAAAATTTGGTGACAAGAAAATTAGTACTGTAGTAAGTGTAATGAATGACTTGAATATAAAATTACTTGTTCGGGATGAAATAGTTTTTACAAACATGTCTGTTACTACCTGAGTGACAGACTTTAATTTAGTTTGTTTTTGCTTTTTTGTTTTTTTTTGTGTCCATATATTTATATATCCTTACAAATATGTATGTCATATGCATTTTCTAATTTTTGTTTAAATAATGTAATATTTGAAATTTTTTTTCAACTTACTGAGATTCGTCTGAATGTGAAAATATATGGAAGCTCTTATTTTATGTATATATTTACATTTATATTTATTTACTTATTTTATTTATTGTTTTTCAGGTTCATGCTAAAGAAGTGAATAAATTCCAGTTGGCATATGCTGGTATTCTGAAAGCAAATATGGATAATTTGAAGAAACGTGAACGGAAAACAGCATTAGAAACGAAAGCCAAATCAATAAATGCTTCAAAAAATGCATTGAAGATTTAATTAACTCATAACTATCACCACTATGATTTAGGACTACATATATATCTTTTGAAATTAATTATATATATTATGTTTTTTTTAGAAAATGTTTCTTTTAATTGAGTTGCCCAAATTTATAAACTGCCATAAAATTTCGCTGCTGTCATATTTTTGCATATATTTGTTTTTATAAAAATTTAAATGTTTTTATAAAAAAAATTTTTTTTTAATAATTGTTCAGTGATCAATGTAATAGTATAAATAGTTATTCCGTCAAATGCATATCATTGTATCAATATTTTCATGATAAATAATTAAATATATATTAATATATGGAAGTGCGCTTTGGGATAAGCTAAAGCAAACGTTTTTCTAGAAGTGTGCTTTGAGATGGATTACTAGAATAAGGATTTTTTTAACGATAAATTATTGTCTGATATGATGTACTCTATATTATTGCAAAATAGAGCTCGAAAACATTAAAAGTTATGTTTTATCTTAAAAAGAAAGCGAAAGTTATCATTCACAAGTAATTATCTATTCTTATTTTTATGTATTATTTGAAACAACCGAACACATAACTAATTTATGCATAAACAAGGAAAGTTTGTACTCGCACAGGAATTCGCTTTCTCAAGTTTTACTTTATAATTATGTCCAAAAATAATACTTTATTCATTGATTAGTATTGATTAAATTTGAAGGAGAAAGTCAGTTATATTTTTGGTGATGGACTAATGCTGCGCATGTTTCATAACATTGATAGCAATATTTTCCTGAAGACACCATTTTTGCGAAGTGATCGATTGTAAGATAACAAAAATCAGGTATGAGCATTGGAAAATAAATTCATTTTATATCAATTTGATCAATCATGTTTAACATTATTCCACAACATATGATAATTTAAAAGTTTAATTTTGATGGTAAGCTAATTATTACAAAGATTCTTTTTATTTTTTTTCAAAAAGAATTTTTTCTTCGCGTATTTATTTGTAAATAGAAAAATTAATAAACGTTATACGATTTAAGCATAAAGGAGAGCGAGAGAAAAATAAAAGAGAGATGGAAATATAAAAGAGAGATAAAGAGTGGTAAAGAAAGAATTTATGGATGATTTGTTTCACAAATTACCGCCATATTTTTTTTCATAGTCTTCTTCATACAAGCATTTCGTACATTGTGACTGTTTCTACTATTTTTCGAGCATTTTGTTCAATTTCATCAATTTTATCCTTTCCTTTGATAAATTCTTCCGGGAATCGTTTACTTGTTTCATTAAGCTTTTTTAGATACATTCTGATATCATGAACAAGTTCGACAAGTTTTGATTCATCACGAAACATATTGTCCTGAAAATAATGAAATTGCATTTTACTGACAATAATATCATTGATAATTTCTTGAAAAAAAATATCAATGATATGAAATATTTAATTATTGAAATGATGATTAGGCAGAGGTATGCTTATGTGATTAATGCGGAAAGATTGATATGATAATTTTTTTTGATTTGCAGAACTTTTAAGAAATGTTTTAAGCTTTCAATTTTCAGCATTATTCAGACATATTCATTAATTGAAATATTTTCTTTTGTACCAAAAGCTTTTATTGTAATTCTTAATGATAAATAAAGTTATCAAAAATTTGTTCTAAAAATTATAAAATAAAGATATTATAGATATAATCTTTTATTCAATTACTGTTTTGAAACGACAGATTAATCTTAATTAGTTTTTAAGGATATTTAATTATTTTGTTGAAAAGTTAAATAATTTGCAAAGTAACATTTTCAGTTATATGATAACATTCTTATAGATGATAGAATATGTTAACATTTATAGATAACATTCTATTTTTTTTATTTTTTTTATAGGACAACATTTTTGAGAAATAATAAAACAGTTGCATTAAAAATATTGAAATGTTGAATTTAATTCATTGATAAGATTTTATCATTGTATAATATTATCAATAAATAAACTCTAATTATCGTTTTCTCAATTCTAGCAACCATTTTAAAACGTAATAATATAACTATTTCTAATTAATTTAAAAAGATTGCAAAGCTAACATCGTGAATCAGAAATTCTTTTCATGTTGTTTAGTCTATGCATGTTGTAACATTATTCGTACGAATCATTATCATTATCAATCATCAATTAGATGAGACACAAACTATTGTCGCTATAACACGTAGTTAAATTCATCACTTCACTTCATATCAATTTTGAATTTTCCATTAAAAAAAGCAAAAAATTGTAATATAAGTTAAAAAACAAAAAAGTTGATTAAATTTTAAAATTATGAGAGAGACAATAAAATGCTTTGAGATAAGATCTGATAAATATTATAGTGTATTGATTAATAATTTCAATATCTCTTATTTCACCTTTCTTTTTATATTAACTTTTTTTAGCGTTTTAAAAATAAAATTTACCTGAACACTTGCTCCATTAATTTTTACAATAAGCCAAGCGCAAAACATCGATAAACAAATTATTTGTAAGCAATTCATCATTTTTCAAATAATCAATTCGAAATAAAAAATTTTCAATCGATTTAAAAATTTTTCTTCTTTAGTTCAAAGTTTTTATCTAAATGGTTTTGAATTATTTCCGACACAATTTCTTTTATATAATAAAAACCATTTATTAATTAATAATGAATAATAAAAATATTATTAACTATGACTGATAAATTTGTATAAATTTTCGGTGATAGCATTTGATATAAAACTATTCAAATTATTTGCTTGGAAATATTGTAGGGAAAAAAATTTGATCCAGTGATTAATTTATACAATTGTAACCAATTAATGGGAATAATTTGAAAACAGAAAAAAAATTTTTAAAAAATGGAAAAAAAAAATTTGCATAGTTTTGTTTGATTAATGTATGGAATTGTTTTGTTTAGAATGTGATAATAATGATAATAGATCATCGATTATTTAAAATATTTTAAGTGGTTTCGAAATTTTAAATTAATCATTAAATATTGAATTATTATTAGGAAAAAAATGCTACAAAATAATATGTAACTTTGCGCTGAAATTATCATATTTTGGAGAATTTTACGCCAGTATGATATCGAAAGAATTGTCAATAATGAGTAATAAATAATATTTAAAAAGACCGCATTTTCTATGTAATTCAAAAAAGTGAGGAATAAATAAAATTCGAATTTCTGTTAGTATTTATATATTTCTAACTATGTAAACATCATCATTTAACCATTATATATATATATATATATGTAAACATATGCATATACAAATACCGGATTACCGAATTATGTATGAAACAATTTAAGTCCTTTTATTATTTAGCATTTATGCATAAATATACAAAATATTCAGAAGTATTATGTGAAAATTATTACTAAATTATAGTTGTAATCTATCCAGCAATTAGTAGTAATCGATGATATTTTAATGATTAATTATCAATAGAAAACTATAATTGTAATCCATCCAACGAATAATATTTGTAAATGGCATTTCTAGAATTTTTACAATTCCTTTTATTATTCATTAAAAATAAGGAAAAAAAATAGATAATTTAAAATTGAACTAATAAATTAAAATATGATAAACAAAAAAAATTTCGAATTATAAGTAAAATTTCAAAAATAAAGATAGATAAACTTGCCATTAAATGCAGTTACTATTTGTTGAATTTATAAATCACGAAACAATTTTTATTTTAGCATTTTATCATTATTTTAACATTTTTTTAAATTAATTTCTCCTGATTTTTAATCGATCTATTTTAAACTGATATCATCTGAATTTTTTTACCAACTAATTTTAAATCGACATCGCTGAATTTTTACCCAATTAATTTTAAATTGATATTGTGTGAATTATTATTATTATTATTATCAAACTGATGCCTTCTGAAATTTTAAAATTTCTTTGTAAATAAATTCTATGCACTACTCATATTTGGTTTAATTTAAGAACTCATTTAATTATAATTTTTGTTATTTTATACTTTCAACAATTACCGTTATCATTTGCAATTATTTGATTAAAAAAATGAAATTTTTTATGACAAAAACAAGATCAATGAATAATTTTATTTATATTATAAAGTTTGATTTCTCGATACATTTGGATCAAATAATTTGCAGCATATATTAATAATAATCAATATAATAATTTCAATATTAATTTTTTAATTTTATCACTAGAAAAAATTAGATATTTTATACTAATAATATTATTTCATTCAATTTTGCCTGATAATACCATGTAATTTTATTTCTTGCAGTTATCACTACAATAAACTTTTCGTAATAATTAACGAATTTGGTTTTTTTCGTATTAATTTACGGTCAATTTCATTAATAACCTTAAGAATATTTCATGTTTTAGTTATTGAAAAACAAACTTCTTTATTTTACAAATATGATTTTATCATTTAAAAAGAACAAAAATTTAAATTTGACAAAAAATGAACTTTTGTACTATCGTACGATTTAAAAAATTAGCGGTAAGCATAAAATTATGATAGAATACAGTACACAAGGACAATACAGTTTTTGATAATTTTTTAGATAAGGCAATAAAGTATATTATTGCTTTTTTTTTCACTGCATCCAATAACATTTCATTCATTGAAATTGCAATTTTTTAATAAATTAATTATCATGATTTTGTGATAAATTATTGACGAAACTGCAAATTTTACGATAAATTGTTGTTGCAATTATGATTTTATGAACAAATCATTGATATAATTTATATTTTTAATAAAGCTATTATAATCTATTGAATAAGAAAAAAGTAATAATAATTCAATCAATTTTTTTTTTTGATATTAATTATTTAAATAATTTATTAGATTGAATTATTGATAAACTTTTTATAAAAATTTTAAAAAATATGAAAATTTTGTATTTTTTACATTTTTATACAAAATTTATAATAAAAGTAGCAATGTAATTTGAGCGATAAAATAACATAATAAATCAATTATTCATAATTTTATAATTTAAACGATAAAATAATAAACCAATTATCATGCTTTTGTAATTTAAGCGATTAAATAATAACACCAATTGTCATGATTTGATAATTTAAGCGATAAAATATGGTGCTGAAAGTAATATGCCACATGATGAAGCAATTATAAATATTGTAAAAATATACAAACATAAACGATCAACAACAATTGCTGCAAATTTCCAATTGTTTGCTTTTGCGTCATCTTTTTCAGCATCCATCATACGCTTGGTTATTGTCTGAAAAAAAAGTTTAAAAAAATCAACTTTTTTTTCACACTCATAAATTCAGTTATTATTTGAAAAACAAAATATACTGGTGTCAAAAAAAATTGTAAGAAAAATCATAGTTTTTTCATATACATCATAAATTCATTAATCATTTGAAAGAAAAAAGTTTTTTCCTACCTTTTTTCGCAAAATCCATTCCGTATTTTCCTCAATGATTTTAAATATATATTTGTAAACAACACTTTTTATTTTGCAAAAATTTTAAAAATATTTATTTCTATTTTGTCGTGAAGTATCTTTATTTACTTTTCCATAATCATTAATTTTAAATTTTATCTTCCGCTTTTTAATTTCATTTTAATCTTTAAATAAACTCTCATTTTTAAAATAAAAAACAAATCAAATATAATATATATATAATAATAGTAATTATTATAGTAATTATTATGATTATAAATATATGATAATTATTTATTAATTCCATTTGCTGTTGCATTAATGAATTAATTTATCCATCATTTTTTTATTTATCCATCATTGCACCTATTATGATTTTACCTTAAGTTCTTGGTATATTCGTTGTTGTAAAATGAGCAAAGTAGCCTGTTGGCCAATATCAACACATGAATTCGTCCGGCTTAATATTGGTCCATTAACCACCGTTGAAATAGGACTTTTACCATTTGAAATACCATCGATATACTGACAAACCCTGCATTCAACATCTAACGAATTTGACCTAAAATATAACACAAATGAATTTTTCGATAAAACTTTACCGTAATCGTATATTTAATATTTTATAAACTTTTTTAACTATAATTTTCATATAAATTGCAAAAAAATATACAAAAATTTTATAAATTTAAAAATTTGACTTAATTTTTTTTATTGTTAATTGATTTCTTTTTAAGTATTAATAAACTAGAAAATGAATGGAAAAAATTAAAGAAATAAGTAAAACAAATATAATAATTTTAAAATATATGCTTGAATAAATGCAAAGATAAAATAAGAGATAAATTTCATACAGTATCTTTTAAATTCACAAATTTCATACTGTATCATTAATTCATAGGTTGCATACTGTAGAATTTAATTTTTAATTTGCATTTACCTTGAGCTTGATTCAGCTTCTTTAATATTTCGTATAAGTGATTCGCTATGCGTTGTCCTTGGTTTTGTAGATGGAAATAATGATGGTAATGCTTTCCATGATAAATTAACACCTGGCCGATTTATTCGAAGCAAATATGGTAACCAATAGAGTAGCAATGTTTTTGTCTGACAAATTATTTAATTTATTTTTGAAAAAAAAAACAGCAAAAAGAAAAATCGAACTTGCAATCAAATGATTGTTTTCATTTTTTGCTTATTTATTCATTATACGATTTTACATTTTTTTTTTCCACAAAAAATTATTTTAATTAAATTTAATTTCAGAAATTTTTTCTTTACACAAAAAAAAACAAATTGCAAAATTACTAACCAAAGCACCCATTTCATGTGTTTCAGATGTTCGATAATGTAAATTTAAAACGTATACAGTAAAAAACTGTTGATGCCGTAACAACAATCATACAACAAGAAAAAAATATTCCTAAAAATATTATACGCAAAAATAAAATAAAACAATTTTTTCCTATAAAATATTATAAATGAGAGAAAAATTTTTTTTAGAAAGAAATATTAGAACATGAAAAAAATTTTTGAAAGAAAAGTAATTAGATTTGTTGTTAATTTCGTTTATTCATTTCGCATTTCATGTATTTCGTTTTTATTTATTTTTTATTTGTTTTTTTTTTGCAAAAGAAATATATATGCAATATCAAAAATATTTTGAAGTGAGCAAAGTTTTAGTTAAATTTATTTTTAAAAAAGGAATAAAGTTTTCAAGAATTTATGAGATTTTAGTTAAAAATTTTTTTTTGTATTTTCAAGTAGTAAGATTTGATGAAGCGATTTGCTTAAATTGATAATAACTTTTCGTTATTATGTGCCAATAAAGGAATTGTTCGTAAGATTAATTATTTAAGAACAATGGTCTGACCTTTTTGCTGATTGTACGTCAATAACCAAAAATTATTAATTTATAGAAATAAACTGATAAAAATTCAACAATTTTTTAAAAATTTTTATTAAAAGCTAAAATTTATTTCCATTTCTATAGTGTTAGGCTATCGATGAAATAATCTATTTTAATTTTAATTTAAAAAACCTAGTTATTTATAGAATATTTAAAAAATATTAATATGAAATATTTTATAATATGAATACCATATAGTTTATCATTTTGTTTATCATTCTCAGATCACAGAATTCATTAAGATTTATTTATAAATTTACACCTATTTTTCGTAGATTTCAATTGAATTACCAAAATATAAAGAAATATTAAAATATAAATTAAACCTAAAAGTGGCACTGCTTCTGAGGTTGGCGGTGACATTTCGGATACAACACTAAGAAAGAAGCATATTGATAAGAGCACTGTTATCTCTGAAAAATAGAAATTTTTCCTTTTTTTTGAAAATTTTATCTCGATATCAATATAGAATTAATCATTTGCAGTTCGATATTTCAATTTTTAATTATTTATGTAAAATTTGCTCATCCAATTAAAACTATCAAATTTGTGTTAAAAAATTCTTATCATCAAATAATAAAATTTTTAAATTAATAATTATCACTGATTGGTATTTTAGAGATATTCAGGTATTAGATGAATAATTTACCTATATTCTAATTTCATCCATCCCATACCTGTTCGATAATATAATTTTATATAACAGAAATAATTAACTTTGATATAGCAGAAGTATCCTCTAAGTACCAATAAATAATTAAATTATCAATTATTGATATTTGCGCATAAATCTCGCAGTAGTACTGATCTATATCACAACTATTCTCTATCGTTTCGAAGACATGTCTCAGTATCAATGATTATTTAAAGCAAAAGATTAAAGCAAATTTCGGAGATATAAATTTAAATCTTAATCATATCAAAACGATAAATTATGATTGACTTTATAGTACTTGGCATTTTCTTAGTTTATTAAAAGCTTGCTTTTATTAAAGTTTTCTCTTCCTTGAAAAAAAAACGAATTAAAGTGATAATTGATTTTTATTGGTAGAATGAATAACCCTGGGCTTACTTTTATCAATGTTAGTATATACGAATTTAATTATTAGTAATTGATTACTTCAATAAATTGATTGATTATTTTAGAAAAAAAATTTGTGAATAAAAAATAATAATTGAAAAATCTAACGTAGGGTAATCTTTTCACCGGCATCAGGTGGTAATGTAAAACCAAGTAATGTCATCATTGTAGTTAATATACAAGGCATTATTAAATTAAAACCTAAAAATTAAATTTTTTGATTAATTTAGTTAATTTTTAGTATTTTTTAAAAGTATTCATTTCACTTGATAATTTTCACTTTCAAATATTATCAAATATAACATATCATTTTCCTTTTAATTTGAAATTGTACGAAATATAAATTTTATAAATTTAAATGTGTTATCAAATATATAAGATGAAATAAAAAAAAGAAAATTAAAAATT
Organism: Dirofilaria repens; assembly: GCA_008729115.1. Classification (NCBI taxonomy): domain Eukaryota; kingdom Metazoa; phylum Nematoda; class Chromadorea; order Rhabditida; family Onchocercidae; genus Dirofilaria; species Dirofilaria repens. Next base: position 1,212,037 of record SNRZ01000013.1, on the reverse strand, counting down.
TAACCATAATATAATGTACGACGTCTTAAGTGTAAATAAAATTTGAGGTCAGGATATGGTTCTGGACAACATTCATAAAATTTAACAGTTCTTGATACGGTAGTCACTGAAAGTGTTAACAAATTACTTAATCGGTATGATCAATATTTTTTTGGAAATTGCGCATAAAAATTGGAAAGAAAAAAAGTTATTCTTTTAAAAAACGAAAAAAAAATTGATTAAATTTAAAATGATAAAAATATTCATCATATCGCAAAATATTATTCCAATTTTATTTATTTTTTTTTTCCGCTGAATTTAATAAAATAAATATGATGTTTGGATGTTTGGATAAGCCTTACTGGGTAAAGCCCATTCACCACTTGGCATATATTCTGAAATATCAAAACCACCCTTTCCAGGTTGTAAATCTAATTTATCACCATCATTGTCCATGAACCAAACTAAAATTTATCCATTATAATACATCGTATTTCCATTACTAAATTATATTAAATCAACAAATAAAATAAATACTTTTCCAAAAAAAAAAAATTTTCTATTTCTATTTAAATCTTAGAAAGTAAATGCTTTTGAGAAAAAAAATAAAATTACAATAATAAAAACTACAAATTAGAATGAATTTATTTCTTTCATACAAATTTCTCGTTAAAAAATCTTTTACGCATTTTATACTTTGCTTATAAAATCATTCATCTATCTTTATACAAATTATTAGTGATTTTGATTTTTAAACTAATCGTGATATTTAACAAATTGTAGCATTGTTATAAGTTTATAATTTTGATTTATAAAAAAATTATGATATTTAATACTTGATATGAATGTAGCGATATTGGTTTATAAATAAAATGTAATATTTAATATAAAATAATGATTTTGATGCAAATGTAAGATTACAATTCAAACATTTGATATATATGATTGATAATTTGCAAAAATATATTTTTATATTTGGTTCATTATTCTTATACCACCGATTAATGAAAAACAAAAACCAGACGAGAAAAAACTTGATAGCCTACTTAGCTGATATATTAGATCTTATCAGGATGAACAACTCTTTTGTTTTGATAAATAAAATTTACTCGTATAATAATCCAGAAATTAGTAATCTTATCATTTGAATATATTACTGATTTTATGTATTCAAAAAAATTGCAAACCTGGTTGAAAATTTTACTATATATATTCATTTATGACAATATATAAAAATGGGCTATATGAAAAAAATTGATTAATTTGAAAATTAAATAAATTTTTTAAAAAAACCTCAAATAAAATAATGGATTTATAAGTAATGAAATTGTACCGTAATTCCATGTATGAAATGATTAGAAATGAAATTGATTTCTTCATTACATAGTTTTTATCAGTACTATCAATATATTATTATAATAAATTACTGTAATAAAAACATTTTAAAAATGGAATTAAAAGTAAATTTTGAAAAAAATCAAAATTACCTTAAAAAAACAACGTTGCTCATCAAATGGAAACCATTCGATATTAATTTTGCAACTAATTTTAAAAATCGCAGGTGGAATCCATGAAATATCACCTGTATTATAAACAATCATATTCGTTGGATACGTTGAATCAAAATTTGCATCTACGCTGTAAATTAATATTAATATCATTTCATTTTATTGATTTAATATACAATCATTAAATGAAAATTTTGAAAATAAAACACATTAAAAAGAGTATAAAATTGATAAAATTAGTTTAATATAAAAAATTAAAAAAATTTTTTTAAAATACAAATTAACAAATTATTATTTGAAATATTAAAAGTTCATAAATTTTTAATTGAAATTTGAAACAATAAGTTTAAATTAGATGAGATTAACCTGCTTATATATTTTATGAAAAAAAGTTATTATTTAAAAAAATTTTATGAAAATTAACTATAAATTTTTTAAGAAATTAGATTTAAAAATGATGAATTATTTGCCATACTTTATAATAGCTACGAGAAGTCTAGAGTTTTCCTGAAAAATAATAATCACTTATTATTGTGATTAATTTAAATATTTACAAATATTCTGTATAATTTAACGAGACAAAACATTGGGAAATGATATCAGTAATTCGATATGAACATACTATCAGATGAAACATAATTTAGAATATAACTGCTAACAGAGATATCAGTAATTGATATAAATAAACATAATATTACATGAAATATAATTTAAGTAGTAGCATAATAATAGATAAAAATTTATCGAATAAAATTTGAAAATAAATTTCATATCATCTCGATTTTTTTTGAGCCTAAATAAATCTATTTTGATGAAATTTCACTAATTTTATCAATTATTAATTAGAGTAAGTTTTTTCAAACAATTTAATTACCTGTTGTAAAGTAGAACATCTGGTTTCCAAATTTTACCAGCTGGAAAACGAACATCTGTTATATTTCCGTATTTGGTTTTATCCCATCTAAGTTTATAATCATTCCATGCCTGTAAGCAAAAATAAAACTTAACAGTATATCAAAGATATGACATGATTTTTAATCAGGATCGTAGTAAGATGATACTCATGTCATTTAAAGCAATCAGTTCGAATAATTATGAAATAATATTATAGTGTTATTAAAATTAATGAGTAGAATTAGCAATAATTTTTTTTTTGTTTTTTGTTTATCAATCAAAAAATCGATACATGCAAAAAATCTATATATGAATTTTTAGATACCGGTATATCCTTCTACTGATTTATTTCAATCTTCTAACGTATTCACACTAATGATACTGTATTATCTAAAATTCATATTAATGATACTGTGTTGTATTACAGTACTAGAGAACTTAAATTAAACAATATATATAGCTATTAATAATTATATGACAAAAAATATAACTTACAAAATCAAGCCATGCATTTACATAAACAATTTGATTCTTCTCATCAACATCAATAATTTGTTGCAATGACACTTTCAAATAAACCTAAATAAATTGATTCTTTTTCTGATCTTAATAACGAATACATTTGTGATATTACTTATTAGGCAGATAAAATAATTTGTCAAATAGACTTAAAATCAAAAACGGCGATTATTGGTTTTTTTCTGATCTTAATATCCAATAAGTTTATGATATTACTTTTTAAATGGGTAAATAATTTGTCAAATAAATAAAAAATCAAGAAAAACTATTAAACGAAATAAATTTAACATTTAATTTGATAAAAGCATCATTTATTATTATATAATATGATATAATGTAATATGTAAATTTATGCTTAAAAAATTTTGTTTACAAAATTAAATCACTACCAAAAAATACCACAAAAATCGGAAACATAGAGCAATATCGTTCATATATTTTCAATTCGTTAATTTTTTAAAAAAAATTAAAAAAATAAAACTAACCACAACAGGTTCTGAATAATTTTGTACCGGACGTTCCAAATTATTATAATTTTTCATTAAATCATCATAAAGCCGACGTTCATGATAGCTACCGGTAATCATTTGTAGAAATGCAAATAATGATATCAGAAATAGGCACCGTATTAATGAATTCATCCACGATTGTAACATCTGATCAAAGGATTTTTCTTGTATTTCTATCACAGATAATGAATTATCCGTCCGAAAATGACGAATTTAAAAGTTAAAAAAAAAAAGTTGTAGTAGAAGTTACGAAAAGCCGATGAAATGATTTTAAGGAATTTCTTTTTGCTTCGCTATCACTTAAAAAAGCGAAAGAAAAATTGTCAATGTATAACCGTATAATTTTGTTGATTTTAATTTTCGCATAAATAATTATAATTAATTTTTACAAAATACATTAATGGCGAAAAAAAAAAATTAATTTATTCATGAATATAATGATTGATAATGAATGAAAAATTAAATTATTTTAAATTATTAAATAAATAAAAATCTTCAAAATCATTATATTTCCTATTCATATCACATCATATCATTTTTTTCGTTTTAATGCAAATAAATATTGTTAGCAAATGACTAAAAATAATTTTAAAAAAATAAATATTTCAATATTTTTAAATTTATTATTGCTTCCTATCAAATTTACCGTTTCGAATTTTTGTTTATGTGATAACTGATAATAAATAATTAAAATTAATTTGAACTAATTAATACTTCGAAACTTTAGAATTTGCTAAAATTTTTCACTAAATTTATCTTTTTTCTCTTCTTTATTTCAATTAATTTTTTAGTTATTTGTTTTTGAAATCTTTGGAAATTTTTTAAATGCTGACAAAGTATTTTGCTAAATTTCATGAAATTCAAAAATCGCAAAATGACTGAATAAATCAACATTTGTAATTTATAAAAAGTTAATAATTTACTTGAAATACTTCAGTTTTTCTTTTACTAATTATTTTATTATTATCAACAATAAAAAATTAATTGAGACGAAGTTAGAGTAAAGCTAAGCATGCTTTTCAAAGATAATCAAAAGACTAATTAGTTTGTCATTATCAGTGATAAAAATTAACGAAATAAGGTTGAGATAAAGCTAAGCATATATTTCAAAGAAATACTCTTCAAAATTCAACATCAATTATAAATAATTATGTTGTTTGGTGTCTGTCAGTTGGTATTTTACACAAATCGGTAAGTTGAAAATTTCAAAAATTTTTGAAAATAATAAGATTTTTTTCTTTTTGTTTACTTATTATCCATTTTCCGTTTTTTAATTATAAGTAAACAAAAATAATGAAATTTCAAATAGACAATATTATAAGTATTGTATCAATCATTTATTTTTTATTTTTTTTTGTCACTAGCAATACAATGATTTGTTAGTGATGTTTAGAAGCATATATCAGTTTATTATCTCGAGAAAATCGAGAAAAAAATGAAAGAAAAAATCCGTCGATAACAACTGTTTAGATATTTTCGTTTGATCATACCGGCTAATTTAGTTATAAAAGTTATTATTTCCAATTTTTATTTATTTCATATGATCAATAAAAGCGCAAATATTTACTTAATCTTTTTAAAAAATTCCATAAAACTTATCGAAATATTTCATCAAAATTTAAGATTAATGTTTAAGGTCTAAAATTGAATAAAGCTATGATAACATTTATAAATAAGTAAAAATTTTTCAACAAATAAGTTAAAATTTTGCAAAAATTAATTATCTTTTTCCATTTTCCATTTTTTCTCTCTTTTCTCCCCCCCCCCCTCCGAATTTTTCATTGAATTTAAATTTTCCTCTAAGATATGACTAAAATTTAAAAAAGAAAAAAATATTTTGGAAAAAGAATTTAGAAAGGGAGAAATGAGAAGGAAAAAAAAATGAAAAGAAAAGAATGTAAAAAAACGAATGAAATCTTCAAATTTCATTCACTTAATAAGGTATTTAGCAAAAATGACTTTGAATAAATTTCAGTTTTCCAATTTCTTTTTTTCTAATTTTCTTTCTTTGATTTAATACTTTTTGCTGCAAATTTTTAAAAATATTCAGAAATGAAGCAAAAATGAAAAAATAAGATTTTTTTTATAATATAAATACATTTATAAGAAAAAAAGATTATTATGAGGAAAGGAGAAATGAATGATATAAAAAACCATTTTTTTTTGACACAAAAATATTTTTTCATTCTTGCATTTTAATATTTTTTAAAAAAAGTGTATTTAGAATGGAAAAAAACGAACGAAATCTTCAAATTTCATCCACTTAATACATATACATATATAAGTGAATATTGTTGCATATTTAAAAAATAATTGTGAAATAAAAATTTTTTTAAATTTAATTTGCAAAAAAATAAACAAATTTTCAAATTTGTTTATTTCCGATCAAAAATAGAAAAAATCAATTAATTAATTAGTAGGAATGGCTTTTATTTAACTGTCTCACCGAGAAGAAGAATGTGATATAAGTAAAAGTTCTGTTAATTTAAAAGAAGAAAGAATGGAAATTATTGAAATGATAAGGATTAATTTAGTTTAGTGTTGAAGTGATAAGAAAATTAAATTATTCAATTTCAGTAACTGTTAAAATACCAGGAAAAAAAAATATTTTTTCATCACTTCATTGATATTTATTTTTTATGATTAATCATATAACATTCGTTTAATTTATTAATAATATAAAAATCAGTAAATAATTCAAAAAGTTATTTCTCGTCTAATCATTATTCGATGGTTTTACTACTCGAGAAATGATAGATAAATGAATTAAATGAATATAAGGAAATATTATGTCTTGATCATTTTTATAAACATCATTAATATCTTTACTGCTCTTGCATGAACTTGAAATTGAACTTGGAAACTAAAAATCTGGAAAATTCGAAAGCTTGGAACTTAAACTTGTATTATTAATTGAAATTGTACAAAAATTTGTTTTTGTATATTATGTAATTAGTAATAATTATTATAAAATTATTCCTATTTAATTTATTTCTTGGTACTAAATGTAATAATTAAACTATCTCTTAATCTTAAGTATCTAAAATATTATTTCAGTTAATTTGAAATTTCATAAAACATATTTCAAGTATTGTAAAAACATGGTTGGCTAATATAATTATAAAATGCCTCTACAAAAAAAAATCAAGATGTAAAGTCGAAAAAATTAAACTTAATATTCATTACAATATAGCATAAAATTTGTCGAGATAATGTCAGAGGTAATTTTACAATAATAATGTTCAAATTACAAAGAATTAAATCTGAAGTTTATCAAAATATCAAATCTGAAGTTTATCAAATACATAAATTTGTCGAAAAAAAGTATTAAACTGATCATCTCGTAAAATAAAATTCATGTTGTAATATTGGCAAAAAAAAATTGATTTAATTAAATTAAATTTCATATAAGAAATTAAAATAAATTGTGAAACTAATTTTTTAGCTTTATCATGGAAATATAATTGTTTATCACTTCTGTACGCTAAATAACATTTGGGTTCAATCAATCATTTTTTTTTTTCTCATTTATTAAAAATTTCGTTTCATACTTCATTACACAATAATCCTTAGAAAATTGTAAAACAGTTAACAAAATTGATTATCATTCTATCATTGATAATAATTATTACCAATTTTTAATCTAAGGAAAAACTAGTTTAAAGTCCCAATTTCCCATTATCACAGTCTTTTCTTCATATTTTATTGCAAAATTAATTATCTCATATCACTGATAGCAATTATTAGCAAATCTTGAATTAAATAAAAATTAATTTAAAGTCTTAAAATAATTTTTAATTTTATTGCCGAATTAATGCAGTCTTTCCTTCATATTTAATCGTAATTAATTATTATCGTGTCATTGATAACAATCATTATCAAACCTCAAATTAAGTAAAAATTATTTTTGAAGTCTCCAAAGTAGTTTTTCGCTTATTTCATTTCCCATTTGATACAATTTTGCTTCATATCGTATATTCGTATTGAAATTTTGATAAAAATTACTAAAAAAATTTTTTTTAATAAATTAATAAATTAGATTATTTGAAAGAAATTGCGGAAAAAAAGTTTATATATATACATAGATATATTTTAAAGGTCTTAAAAAAGAACTGAATATTGATGAGCTTTAAACTGGCAAAAAAAAACGATGGACAGATATATAGATAAACAGATAAATGAATGGAATGAATGATAGTTGAGAGGATAAAAGAAATTGCATATGTTCAAAACTAGCCAAGTTTTTTTTTTTGGTAGAATAATTTGCTTTCAAGAATTTTCATTTCAGGAAAAACAAATTATATGATTTGTTTTATGAATTTACATATATATTGCACAAATATGTGCTAACATGTTATTCAATAATTTTTAATATTTTATCATTTTGTCGGCTATTGTTTCTGCAAAAAAAGAAATAGTATTTTTTTTTATTAAATGATAAATGGATTTTTTATAAGTAACTGATGAATCAAGTGCTAATGTTAGAAAATCATAATATTGATTAATTGTATTGTTGAATTGATACAATAAGCAACTATTGTAATACTGAAGAATCGCAATATTAATTAATTCCGTCTTTGAATTAGTATAAATTCATGCAGTTTTTATGAGTATATTTTTCAAGGAAGAAAAAGAAGAGTGGAAGAATTTTAGATAAAGTAAGCTTAAGAAGAATGCAGCAACAATATAGTAAATGTTGTATAGATGGTTGATGAGTTTTAGTAAATAGCAATGGATTTTTGATGAATGCTATAATACCAAAGCCAAGAGCTAAGAGCCAAGAGACGAGAAATGTCCATTTTAGGCTTAGTTATAGGTTTTTAGCCTAAAACTATATGTTTAATTTATAAATGTTATCAATTTTTCGATTTTTTCTTTGCCAAAATATTTATTTATCAAATATATACTTATCAGTCAATTAAATATGTTAAAAGAAGAAAACATGTTTTTATAATATGACTATTATTACCTATTTTAAATTAAATACGAATTAAATCACAAGCAATTGCGAAATATCATGAAAAAATTTTAATTCAGTAAATTTTGTACAACTATTTTTTAAAGTTTCGTTTTGCCTTTTTAAATCATCATTTTTTTATTGTATAATTTGAAACAAAAGTAATTATTTGATACAATATTATTTCTTTATTTTTGTTATATTTTCATACTATATATTTTTTTTTCTAAAAAAAAATTATGATATTTGATACAGTATGAAAGTATATGAGGAAATAATGAAATAATATATTCCAAATTTGTTCAAGAATGATCATACAATGTTAGAAGATAGCAAAATTGATTGATTGTTTGAACTTCCTGTTTTTTTCAGAAATTATAATATTTGATAAAATATGAAATTATATGAATATTGCAATAATATATCTCAGATTTCTCTAAAAATGATCAATATATGAATGAAATATTTGAATAATATAATAAAAAATTTGTTCACAAAAAAATCATTAAATGATAAAAGATAACAAAATTGATTGGTTAGTTTTAACTTTTTTTTTTGAAATAAAAGATATTAAGAAAAGAAGTATTTTTTTTCCGTTTTCCTTTATCATTTATCATTTACATATGCAGGAAAAGTCTAAAAGATGGGAAAGAATGGGAAGAAAAAAGGGAAGTGTCAATAAATGTTGTTTTATTGATGAAATAAATAATCTAACATTGTGGGTGGTTTATTTTAGGGCTAAAATCTTTAAGGCTTCTTCATCATACAATCATTTTCTTATCTTAGTTAATCATTATAAGAAAAAACAAAACAAAATAAAACAAATGATAGGAAAGATGAAAAAAAATAAAGTAATAATCGATTACATTTATCAATGAAACAAATAGATCCCAGTTGATTTAAATTCTAGAATATTTGAAGCTTTCCTTTTTATTTTTTCTATTTAAAAAGTTATCCCCAATCACTAAGAATTTCCGATACTTGCTTATTTTTTTCTTTCTTCACTAGTACTTTAAAAAACAAAACCGAATTTTATGTTTTTATTCTAAAAATTCGTTTTTATTTTTGTCATTGAAAGATAGATAATCAATTAATTGATATTTAAATATTTTGATATGAAATGAAAAATAAATGTAATGATCATTAACAAATATCGAAAATTTTGATTTTTGTTATTGTTGTTGTAGATAATTATATATCTTCCTGCAAATAAACATTAATAGATGGAAATAATTGGAAATTAAAATAAGATAGAAAAGGAGAGGGAGAGATGGAAAAAAGAAAACAAATTCTTGCATTTATATTAAAAATTTGCTTCAATTTCTATTACTAGAAATGAATGTTAATTAATATTAATATTAATAATCAATTATAAACATTTGAACATTTTTCGGCATAAATAAAAAACTAAATATAATCCTTTTTGACTACCGCTATCTGTTATTATTATTGTTTGTTATAGTAATTCGATATTTCCCTACAAACAAATATTGAATAAATATTATGGAATTAAATGGAATTGAAAGTAAAAAATCAAAGAAATAATTCATTTTTTTTATCAATTTGTTCATATATTCTTGGCATACGTTATCATTAATAATAATAATTATCAATGAAAAAAAGAAATGCATTAAAAATGATTTATAACATCCTTTTTAACAAAATAATAATTTATTTTAATTATCAAAATGGAAAAAATATTTTTGTTTGTTTTTTCATTATTTATTAAAAATTTAAATTTAAATTTTATAAAAAATTGCGCCCAAAATTATAATTTTTTTTCTCTCAACTTTTTATTGCTGAATTTATCGAATTAATTAAATTTCAATTATCTCTTCCCGATTACAACTCGAACGAAAATATTGTCGGAGAAAATATAATAAACAAATTAACCATCTAATTATTCGATTAGTATGCAAAGTGTTTAAAATTTTGTGATAATGAATTCTTAGCTTTATATTTTCATTTATAATTTAATATCAATAATAATGATTATATAAGATATATCAGATGTCTGGGGAGGAAAATTATTTTTATTAATTAAATAAAACTCAGTTTTTTTTTTGCAGAAGATTATGATGTCTGCTGGGAGCGATTAATTATTGACCTTTCAATAAATATAAAATTTGCATTGAAATTAATTAATTTATACTATTGCCCTCTTATCATTATTTCTCTCTATCTTAATTTCTAAAATATTCTACTTCCTTCTTTTTTTCAGATAATAATAATAATAATAATAATAATAATAATAATAATAATAATAATAATAATAATAATAATATTAATAATAATAATGAATTTAACATCAATCACAATAATAATTAAAGCGAAATATTTATTCAAATATCTGAACAAAAAAATTCATAATTTCTATTGATTGAAAACTGTTCATTTCTGTCTCTTTTTTGTAATAAAATAATTTCCAATTTGGTAAATTATTTTAAAAACAAAAGAAAGCAAATTAAGCTAATTTTAAAAGATAAACAACATTCAGTAATTTATTTTTATCAGACCAAAATCTAAAATTTGCATTTGCATCGAAAATTTTCATTTTCATTTTTTTATTCATACAAATCCCGTAGGATAAGCAAAATGTTTGTCAACCAAAAATTTTCCTTTTTTTTTCTTCTTTTCATCCTCTCTTTTATCTTCTCTCTCTCCCTCTCTCTCTGATTCAATTCATTAATTTTAATTATCCAAGACGCGAGAATATAAGAAAATTTCTAGAGAAATTTTTTTCATTAAATTATAAGAAATTGAAAGTTTTGTCGAGAATTTGCTGATATTTATTATTGACATATTTAATATCTATTAATCTACTGATATCCATTAATTGCTAAATTAATATCTATTAACATACTGATATCTATTAATTGCTTCAGTAATTAGTATTTATTGATGTAATGATATCTATTAGTTGCTATACAATAATTATAATATAAATAAATAAAAATGCGATATACATAAATTAATTACATTAATCCCAGTTATTTTTCAATTCTAATAATTTTTCTTTCTGACAAAACAATAAATATAAATAATTAAATAATGATTGTGACATCAAAGATTAATCAATATTTATTCAAATAAATAAAAAAAATTATACCGAAGTTTTTTCCAATTTTCTATAAATTTCTTTATTTTGTCTTTTTTCGTTTATCAAAAAAAATCAAAAAATTTCAACCATTTTTTTGATTTATAATTACAAAAAAATTAAACGTAATATTCTTATGTTTAAATTTTAAAAATTAAATTTAAAAGGGATGTTATTATAATATTGTTTTCCGTTCTGCAATATATGAATAATATTTTTAATGAAATATTCACTTATCTATTATTTTCTTATCAGTTGATAAATGATTTGTGAAATAAATTAAATAAAAATGATTGATGAAATTTTTCACTCCATTACGATCAAATGATAATTCCAAACTCTCATAAGTGATAAATTATTGAAAAAATAAAATTTTAATCAACTAGTTATGCAGATTAATCAATGACATACATGATTATGAGAAATTATACAGTAATATAAAATAATAATTGATGATAGAATAAAATGATGGAGAAAAAAATGATAAAAAAAAAATAAAATAAATTTTTGCATCTTCAAAATGCTTTATGAAGTGATCATTCATCAATAAATTATTGCAATTTTAGCATTACTTTCTTCAAAAGTAATTTGTCAAAAGTTTTTAACGATTAGCAATTTTCCAACTATTCTTCAGTTAAAGGAATTCATCAAATAAAATAGAGGATGTGGTACAATTCGAGAATTAATACTGTTGATTAGAATTTCGAAACTATTTTTTTATCAGATTAGATGATCAAAGATTAAAATCAATGATTTTTTAGTATCAAATTCACTAATAAATTTGGTTTATTATGATTAAAACTTTAAAAATTTTGCTTATCAAACATAAAGCGCAAATGATTCAAAGAATTGATTAAAATTGCCAAGAAATTTCAATCAAATTCACAGACAAATTTCAGTATGGGCAAAGTAAAGTAAACAAATTTGACAAAATAATTTTTTAATTTTCAAAAATTTGATCAAAATTTATTGTAATTTTAATATCTTTGATTATAAAATTTCATAGATAAAGCAAGCATGAATTAAAGAAGAAAAAAAGTTTTTTTAGTAATTTATCATTCTTATCTTCCTATAATGTTTCAACTTCGATTGAAATTCATTATTAATTATCATTGATTTGAGTTAAAATTGAAAAATAAGAGATCAAAAATATTGCAAATTGATAAAGCACATTTGACTGACTATCACGAGAATGTACGCATGCATAGAATGAAAATGAAATTTCATTTGTCAATCATACATCTCATTTATCAGCTTATAATTATTTTTAAATTAATTTTCAGAATTATCTTTGCAAAAGCTTAAGCATCACTTTTAAGAGATGAAGAAAGAAAATTTTTTCTTTTGCATATCGAAAATGATAAGACAATTGGTAAAAATTGATAAATATGGAATTGTTTATTGATTAATTTACATCATCCGCTGTTTAAAAACGAAAAAAGCTAATAAATAATGCATTTTATACTTGCCATATCAAAGAATTTTAGGACAAAATAAAAAAATTAGCATAGTATAATCTGATAGTCTATCTTTTACCTGTTTAAAAAAAAGAACTGATAAAGAGCACATTTTATATTTGTCATGTCAAAGAAATAAAATAATTAACATAATGATATGATTAATCTTTAGTTTTCAACATCTGATAATTAATCTTTTACTCAAGATCTGATAATTGATTCGTAATTTGCTGAATTTGATAATTTATTGCTCATTTTCGAGGATTTTTTAAACAATTCCAACGTAATTATAAATGAAGCAAAAAATTTGTTTTTAATTTTTTTGTTTTTCTAATATTTCAAAACAAATTCTATAATAAAAAATATTGCTGAAACCGATGATATGAAATAATGATAAAAATGGATTAAAAATTAATACAAATTAGTACATTCTTGGGTACTATTTATTCAGATTCGAAATTCATCATTACATCACCTAGCTTAAATTTTGGATAACATTTTATTTATCATTATTTAGATGCCATAGTTAGAATAAAATAATAAGAAATTGATGCAAAAAAAAATTTTTTGATAAGAAATATATAATAAAAGTTTTGATCAAACTTTAAATTTCAAATATGTAACACTTAATCATGTACATATATGTATATATCAAAATAAATTAGAAAATATGTCTTGTTATTGCTACAAAAATTTTAACAACTGTAGATATAAATTGAAGTAATCAAAAGTTTGTAAATAAGTATTATTTACAAACTTTTCCTGGAACAAAAGTAAAAAAATCAATACGATATATTTTGGAATAATTATTCGAAAATTTTCAAAATATTAGCAAATTTTTTCTGAAAATTTTAATTTCTTAAATTATTTATCTTTAAACTTTTTTATAATTTTTCGTATTTACATTAATCTTTATTTTTGATTACGATTCTGATATATTATTTAGTTATTTAGTAGCAATCACAATTACATGAGAAATAATAACATGTTATGAAAGTTTTTAGATTTGCAAAAATGCGACAAATATCTGGATAAATATGAACAGAGACTATCATCATGTTTGCTGACATATTTTAAAGGTAAGCTATATTTGCTTTTTGAAATTTGTAACTTTTTTTCAAAGTTTATTCGGATTTTTTTTTTGAATTGCTATATTTTTCTCTTATAATCTAAAATTTACTTAGTGATCATTGTCAATATTAGCAAGTGGAACAATCTTTTATTAATAAACTACCAATTTTATCTATCAATTAAAACAAATAAAATGATGAAAGCTCATTTAAATTTCATAATGTAATTTTATTTTGTCATTTATTGATGATAGATAATATATTAAAATTATAATTTATTGAAAAATTACAGTAAAATAAAAAAGAAAAATTTAGAAATAATGGAAATAAGTAATAACATTTCAATGTATGTAATAATATATTATGTACACTGTAATTTAAATACTATATGAAAACATTTTAAACTGATTTCAGGATTTTATGCGTTTTATTGAAAATTTTAAAAGATTTCACCAATTTTTTTGTTCTTTTTATTGTAATCAAATTTTAAATTTAAATTTTATTTACTTTTGCTGTGATCAAATATTTAAATTTTTTAAGATTTCTCTAATTGTTTTATTCCTTTTATTTCAATCAAATTTTTTAATTTTAATTTTATTCTTTTTTATTGTAATCAAATTTTTTAAATTCAGGATGAAAACCATATTTACATTTTTTCTTTTTTCCACATTCTTTTATTCAACGAATTTCTTTTTTGATGAGAACCTTTTTACATTTATCGTTTCCTATCTTAATATGATGCAGTATTCAGGAGATTTGAAATGAATTATTAAGATTTTTTTTTCTTTCTTTATCTTTATATCAACAATTCTGACAATAACTATTTTTTAGAAAAAGTTTTTTAATTTAAAATAATTTAAGAGAAATTTGGTGAAGCATAAATATTATGGTAATTTTAAAGAAAAGTAAATTTGAAAATTTCAAGTAAAAAGAAATTGATTTTTATTGTTTTATATGGAAAGATAACGAAGTATTCGCTAAATTTGTAGTACTGGGTAAGAATTATATATTTTTAATTGTATTTTATATTATGAATATCTATGAAATTTTAAGCTAACAATTGATGAGGAAATACCTGCTTTTTCTAATAATTATTATGAATTATAATTTTTAGTGTTGCAAAAGAATTATAATATTATGACTAATTACATTTAATTAAATAAACGTAATGTAATATCTACTGAATAAATATCATTCTAATAATAATAGTTATATTGTACGATTTCTTTTTTTAAATTATACTGTATGATTCTTTTTTCCAAATAATTCAAAAATATCTGATTTACAATTGTAAATTCATTCAATATTATATCAATAAATGTCAAGAACAATAATTAAATTATTATTTTTAATGATTTATTTAAACAGTCGAAAGTTTTTCAACAAACATTTTCATATTGACATAACCGAATATTTTTGTTTTTGTTTTTTTTTTAAATTAATTTATGAAGAACATGTATTGCTTGTTCAACTTGATCGTTTGATTTTTTTCACTTCGATTTTTGCAAGGAATTCTTAAATATCAATTCATTTGATTGTTCGACCAGATTATTACATTTCTAAATTATTCGTTCATTTCATTTTGATGAAATAATGTCTAGACTTTGGAATATTCTCATCATTATAGTCATTACTTTTTTTGATAATACCATACCGGGTTAGTTAATTGAATTAGCAAATCTAAAAATAATTAATCATAAAAAATCATTCGAATTTCAATCGTAAAAAAAGATTCGAAATTCGAATAATTTTTTAGTTTCTTAAATTTTACTACTATTGAATAATAATAACAATAATGAAGCTTTTGCTACTTAGAAAAGTTGCTTTTTTATTTCAATTCTTTAAGTATTTTTGATTGATAGTAATTTCTAGCCTAATACTATTTTTTAATTTTTTATTTTTTGCCAAGTGAAATTTAAACTGTATAAATGGTACACCGTATGGATGTAACGATGGTAGGATATGTTTTTTTAAATCAATGCTTTCAATCATCGGGCTGTAAGTTTATAATATTTTATTATTTGAACATAGTAATAAATAAGAATTGAAATTGCAAATATCAATCAAAATTAAATCAAAAATAAAATGATTTCTGCTTAAATTCATTTTAGCAATTCAAAACAAAAACAAAGGAATGCAATAACTGCAAATAGATGATAAAAATGAACGAAAATTTTTTCAAAAATTACTTTAAATATCAAGATTAATTGTTATAAATAATTACAGAACTTTAAAAATTTTTTGCTTTTTTAATAATAATTTAGTAAATTTTATTATATAAACTTGGCAATATCTTATAAAAATTTCAGAACAAATTTAATTAAATTTTTTCAAAATTTAATTTTTAAAATTTTTCAGCCTGCACTGAAGGCAATTGCTCATTTGGCTTACATGTGTGAATTATAATATTTAGATATCAACACACCTGCAACTTCGGCAACGGTATTTACAAGTAATCAATTTCCAATGCTAAAATAATTAAACTTGTTCTATCTTTAAGTATTATTCATGTTGACTTAAATCAACCTGTCATAAAAGCGAAATAATCTATAATAAGTATATGAAGTTATCTTTTTGACTCATCATCATCTGAATATTTACCTAATTCTCTTCATATATCTAGGCTTATATGCAATGTTTAAAATTTTGCCCATTTTTTGGTCATTATTTTGATAATAAAATCCTTCGCATAATTAATGCTAATCATATTAATATTTAATAATTTATTATGTATTTAATTCGTAATTTCAGCGAAAGCAATATATAAATTTCATTTCAAATATCAAATTAATATTAATTAAATTAATATTTGAAAAAATTAAGTTATTATTATACTTACTTTTTTGCCTATTGTTCTCTTTTTGTTTCACCATTGCTGTTTCTCAACAGTGATTCCTGTCGAACTGTCCCTCCGACTTGTTGTTCCTGCCGAACTTCCGCTTATCAAACTATTGGACTGCTTCGGACTATATTTCCTGACTGAATTGAACTGTGAATGTCGGATTGAACTTGAGTTATCGTCGAGTAACTGCTCTTGAGTAACTGCCGAATTGTTGTTAGATTTCCAAAAATTTTCAATACTAATTATATATGAGCCAATTCACTATCCTATTACAAGAAAGATCAAGGATCACTAAAATGGACTTTTCATGATTAGTTTACACGTTTCAGGGGATGGTTAGTTATTCTTCCAAGCAATATCGGCAGGTCATTCTTTCTTTCCGCTGTTACATCATTCGGCGGCAAATCTCTCAATCCTCCGATATATTACTCAAGTTGTTGGACATTTTATTGCTTACTTTATTCAACCTATTTATTACTGATTAAAATAATTATCACCATCGAGGCGTTACATTCCGTGATTCAATTATCAGAGTTTGAAACGCAAGAACGAATGTCTTCCTAACATATCTACCAGCAAAAAAGAGAATGAAAATAAATTTTCTGCAAAACTTAAAAATTAATTTGTTGAATGTATTTTATTGTTAAAAGCCGAGTCTTATTTTTCCATCTGAAATGGTCTATCAAGCACATCAAAATAAAATCACATGAGGACATTCATAGACATATTTTGAAGTAAATAAACAATGACAAAACACAAAACAATGTTTGTAAATAATTTTAAATTATTTTGTAATATATTGAATTTTCGAAAATTTGTAATCGTTTCTTTTCAACTTAATCTTCGACTTTAAATGTTTTTATTGCTAAATGCATTTTGACGCAAAATAAACAATTACAAAATTCCTATATACAAAAAATACAATACTATTTCGTAATCATTAAATTCTCGAAATCTTCTAGTTTCTCCAAAATTTATTTGAATTCGAGATTTAGTACTCATTTAATTTGTTCTTAATCAAATGAGAAAAAAAGATTTTAGCAACAACGGACTATATACTATAAAACAGTAACAACAGTACCAATTCAAACGATATTAGAATATGTAGATCGTCATGCACCTGGTCGAGCCAGTGATTGTCCACAGGCACGATATTTATGCAACAATACTATATACTATACAATGATGACAGAACAATGTCCATCCACGTGTAATCGTTGTCCAGGTAACAATTTTCAATGAAACCTAAAGCAGATGATATTTTAAAATTATTTTGAGAAGGATGTAGTATGTATACAATGCTAGAACGAAAATATTTGCTAACAATATTTTTATTTAGTTTCACTTAACATAAATGTACTTGATATAACAAAAAATCATTATTTACACATTTAAAAAATATTTTTTAGCAATATAGAGCTACATAATTTTTATATTCATTACCAATAATATACGAAACATATAAATTATATTTGATAGTTTGATGACAGAACAATGTCCATCCACGTGTATTGTTGATATTTATAAATGAAATTTATAAAATATTTTTAGCAAAAAAAGTTGAATTTGTTATACCAAATAAAAATTAATTAAATGTAATATAATATTGGATAACAAGCAAATCAAATTCAAAAATTATTCGTGGAAATAATCAAAAATGAAAACTTATCTCGAGAAACTGTTCAATTTTAATTAAAAGAGATCTGTTGATATACGATTAATATTTTATTTTAATCTTATCATTTCTAAATTTATCAGTTTACTGATTATTTTGCTATCAATTATTATTTGAATACATCTATTGATAATGAATCTCAGCTTGCTTTGATCAAGTTGAACTAAATGGTACTTCAGATTTCAGTTTCCGTCGCATATTTATGTCAAAACCCTTGTACTGGAAGCTTATGAAAGAACAATGTCAACAAACTTGTACTTACTGTAAGTGATTATAATGGAATCAAATGCGAAACATATTGAATTGTCTAAAATATATCATTTATAATTCCATAAAACAAATGTATTTAAGGAAAATAATGCTGAATGGGTTTCATGGTATCATTACGCTTGGAAAATGATTACACTGCATATTTTGTATAGTATCATTACGCTTGGTATTTGTACAGTATCTTATTGCATATATTAAGCAAAATTCAGTGTTTGAAAATACAGTAATAGATTTGATGTTTTCAAATTAAAATAAAAGTGAATATGAAGGTTATAAAATAATAAAAAAATGGACTTGGAAATCCTAAATCAGTTGCAAGATAAATTTGATTATCTCAAGTTCAAACTTGAATATATCTAAGGATTTTAATTCAGAATAAAAATAAATCTGAATGTTCCAAATTAAATTAATGACAGATCTAGAAATCTTAAGTCAATGCTTATCGGGAAACTTCAAGGAAAATTATCAGATGACGTATATCTCAATTGCATTGCAAATATTCAACCATATCTATGGAGATAAATATGTTATGGTCAACAGAATTTTACAATTTTTCCATAAAAATATTGAAATAAACGCAAATTAATTCAAAGTGATAATGGGAAGATATTTAAAATTGGAAGAAAATGGTAATGATGGTAGTAATTGATAACGATGATATAATAATAATAGTTTTTATCGAACAGGAAATAATTTTTAAAACTTTGCTTTTTTATTTTGATTTTTCAGATACTGGATATTATTAATAAATTATTATATTAAAATAAGTTTTGACCTTTTTAATTATCACTATTAAATAGTACTATTACTAATATAATATGTATTTATAGATTTAAGCTTAAACTGCTCAAATTAAACAGCAAATTATATATAAAAACTCGAATTTTAGAATTAATTTGACTGCTGAATTACACTAAACCAAAATTGTTATTGATCGAATCGACTGAAGTGATCATGCAATCTTTACCTTTACTTGTTTGAACTTGAAACTACATTTAAATTTTGGAATATATTCACAATTTTAACTCAACAAAAAAATGGATCAATTAATTTTTGTATTGAAAATTGATGTAATTAAGAAATTAACGTTTGGTCCAATTAACAATTATGCCATGGATTACATTGTATCTATTTCACAATTATGTCACGGATCTGATCTAATCAGCAATTATATCATAGATTTGATGTAATTAACAATTATGCCATAGATTTAATCTAATTAATAATTATGAATTTCAAAGTAATTTCTTAATTACATCAATTTTCTTTTCAAAATTACGTCAAATTAATTAGACTGCCTAATTGTCTCAAATTAATTAGACATATCCTAGCAAATATTAAAACATTTTTTTATCCTTGGTGATATTTCTTGAAATTAAAAAAAATTTTCAGCGCATATCAATATATATGATCGCTCCTTGAAAATATTTCTAAATATATGTCATGAAAAAGACTTCTCAGTCTTGCAAATGCATCAATTCCATAGGTAAATGTAAATTTCATTTTAAAACTTTAAAATTTCAGATCAATAAACGGTATTTTATCACTTACCTATCATTGTATCAATTCCAAAAGTGTAAATGTCAAATGATAATCAACTTGCACAATAATACTATTTCAGCACACTTGAAATTCTGCTAAATGGATATAATTTTCTAATATTTTTTAACGATAAACAATTTTTGTATTGAAAATTATTATTCCAAATGATTTAGCTCGGCGGAAAATATTTCCAATGATAAATAGATTAAATAATAATTTCTTAATTTTATTTGTTTCTATTTGCATAAATCAATAATTATTTCATGTGATCACTCCAACAAAGTTTATCATCGATTTAAATTATTACTGCCGACATTAATTGGGTAATAAATGATTTGAAGAATATTTGATTAACACAACGATTTTTGCATTAATAATAAGTTTGATGGCCATTTTAATCTCAGCAAAACAGGAGAAGTTTTATATTAGAATTCATCATTTATATATCAGAATTTATCATCTACATTTTCAAAATTTCACATTCAATTTAAAATTAAAAACAACGTAAACTTTCAAAGGACATCATTTTTTATTTAACTAAAACTTTTTAAAAAATTTGTTTCAGGCTTGTTTTTTTTGAATAACTTGAATACAGCTGCAGAATATGTATTCCTAGTTTACAATAAAAAAGACAGATAAATGACGATAACAGCAGTAGTAAGAGTATTGATAATGATAATAATAGCTATATTATTAACAATTTTAATTAGTAGTAGTAAAAAAATACGAATTAATGATGAATCTAATTAATTTATTAT
Organism: Dirofilaria repens; assembly: GCA_008729115.1. Taxonomy (NCBI): domain Eukaryota; kingdom Metazoa; phylum Nematoda; class Chromadorea; order Rhabditida; family Onchocercidae; genus Dirofilaria; species Dirofilaria repens. The sequence goes on along the minus strand of SNRZ01000013.1, from coordinate 1,190,960 downwards.
ATTATAACAAATGAAATGTTAATCATATATTCAACAAAAAAAAAATATAAAATATTTCTTAATCCAAATTATTCAGTCTTAACCTAATAATTAATAAAAAGAATTTAGTATAAAAAAAATGAAATGCGAAGTAATCGGCAATCACAAAGATAGTATTTATACAAATAATTAAAATAACTGCATAAATTTATTATCATCAAAGCTCTTCGTCAAAATACATTTATCATTTTAATCAAAGTTTGTCATTAAAAAATTTATGATTTTATTTCGTCAATATCATCATTAGATCGTCGAAAAGAAATCATTTACGTGCTATGTTCGAGAATATGATATGAGTGTTGACTTTTTACGACGAATTAAAAAAAATAATCGAATTGATGAAGATGAGGTCGATTTTATTTTCGACAACTTATTGAAGCACTTGTGGTATTCACATTAATATATATGTATTCAAATTAATATATATATATATATATATATATTGATATATAATTTAAATTAGTATATTACTAATTTAATTAGTTAAGCAAAAAAAATTTAAGTTTAATTTTTTTCAAATTCGGATAAATTTATATGATTACAAATTGAATAGAGATAAATTTGAATAGCTATTAAATTAGACAACTAGCTAAATTTAGTGAATTATCTAAATACATCTTTTAATTTAATTACACTTCTGATTGTTTCAATTTTCTAGTACTTTAATATTCTTACTAATATGAATTTGAAATTTTGTACAAATCAAAAACTTACAGAGATTTTGTCAAGTTTTATTTATTGAAATAGTTAGTTTTTTTGTTTAACAAATTAATAAAATTTCGAGACGACAGGAAAATTGAGAGGAATTCATTATCTTTTATCATTAATTGATTAATTTTTCAATTAAATTTTTTTAAGGTAATTTAGTATTTGAAATCAATCAGTGTAGCACGTGACATAAAATGTGAAAATGTAATATTGGACGATTGTGATAATATTAAACTCAGCGATTTTGGCTTTACTCGATTTATGAAAGTTGACGAAATGTCCAATACATTCTGTGGATCTCGAGCTTATGCTGCACCTGAACTATTAAGGTAACAATGATTATGATAAAATTATGCTTCATTTTTCTCTGAATTCAGATTTTTTTATGATATAAAATATGAGATAGATAAATTTGTGCTAAATATAAGCAATATAAATGAAAAATTTAATTTATATGTAAATGAATACTTTAAATTAATATGATATATTTCTTAGATCATATCCGTATAATGGTTTCTTGGTAGATATTTGGAGTACAGGGATATTGCTATATGTTATGGTTACTGGATTTGTGCCATACGATGATCGAAATATCAGTAAAATACTTGAAAAGCAATTGCGACATCGGTAACTTTGGCTTAAATAATTTATGATTTTTGATCTTTGCAAACAGAATAATCTGATCGATAATAAATATTCTCAATCATCTAGCTATTATATAATGCTAATCAGTTATGAATGATAGCATATTAAAACAGTATCGTTTCTTTGCGCAGTTTCTAAGCCTGGTGGATAATGATATTTTCACGTCGTCATTTCTTCACTCATTTTTTCCGCACTTTCGAACTCCGTGTAATACAGGATTACGTTTCCACGTCGTCATTTGTTCAGTTCTGAGGTAAAAGAATTGATCTGTACGATGTTACATCCGGACCCATTGAAACGACGATCATATCATGAAGTTATCAAATTCTCTTGGCTTGGTGATATGAAATTCGAGCTTCGCTCAGCAACATTCTCACAAAAATCCAACAAAACTCTACCTTTATCATAAATTAGGTTTGTCTGTTTCTTTATCCTAGATCTGGCTAATCACTGTCTTTTTTATTGTAAACTAGGAATACATATTCTGCAGCTGTATTCAAGTTATTCAAGCCAAAAAACAAGCCTGAAACAAATTTTTTAAAAGTTTTAGTTAAATAAAAAATGATGTCCTTTGAAAGTTTACGTTGTTTTTAATTTTAAATTGAATGTGAAATTTTGAAAATGTAGATGATAAATTCTGATATATAAATGATGAATTCTAATATAAAACTTCTCCTGTTTTGCTGAGATTAAAATGGCCATCAAACTTATTATTAATGCAAAAATCGTTGTGTTAATCAAATATTCTTCAAATCATTTATTACCCAATTAATGTCGGCAGTAATAATTTAAATCGATGATAAACTTTGTTGGAGTGATCACATGAAATAATTATTGATTTATGCAAATAGAAACAAATAAAATTAAGAAATTATTATTTAATCTATTTATCATTGGAAATATTTTCCGCCGAGCTAAATCATTTGGAATAATAATTTTCAATACAAAAATTGTTTATCGTTAAAAAATATTAGAAAATTATATCCATTTAGCAGAATTTCAAGTGTGCTGAAATAGTATTATTGTGCAAGTTGATTATCATTTGACATTTACACTTTTGGAATTGATACAATGATAGGTAAGTGATAAAATACCGTTTATTGATCTGAAATTTTAAAGTTTTAAAATGAAAATTTACATTTACCTATGGAATTGATGCATTTGCAAGACTGAGAAGTCTTTTTCATGACATATATTTTAGAAATATTTTTCAAGGAGCGATCATATATATTGATATGCGCTGAAAATTTTTTTAATTTCAAGAAATATCACCAAGGATCAAAAAAAATGTTTTAATATTTGCTAGGATATGTCTAATTAATTTGAGACAATTAGGCAGTCTAATTAATTTGACGTAATTTTGAAAAGAAAATTGATGTAATTAAGAAATTACTTTGAAATTCATAATTATTAATTAGATTAAATCTATGGCATAATTGTTAATTACATCAAATCTATGATATAATTGCTGATTAGATCAGATCCGTGACATAATTGTGAAATAGATACAATGTAATCCATGGCATAATTGTTAATTGGAAAACGTTAATTTCTTAATTACATCAATTTTTCAATACAAAAATTAATTGATCCATTTTTTTGTTGAGTTAAAATTGTGAATATATTCCAAAATTTAAATGTAGTTTCAAGTTCAAACAAGTAAAGGTAAAGATTGCATGATCACTTCAGTCGATTCGATCAATAACAATTTTGGTTTAGTGTAATTCAGCAGTCAAATTAATTCTAAAATTCGAGTTTTTATATATAATTTGCTGTTTAATTTGAGCAGTTTAAGCTTAAATCTATAAATACATATTATATTAGTAATAGTACTATTTAATAGTGATAATTAAAAAGGTCAAAAACTTATTTTAATATAATAATTTATTAATAATATCCAGTATCTGAAAAATCAAAATAAAAAAGCAAAGTTTTAAAAATTATTTCCTGTTCGATAAAAACTATTATTATTATATCATCGTTATCAATTACTACCAATCATTACCATTTTCTTCCAATTTTGTGTTGTGTTAATCAAATTGTAAAAATTATCTGAAAAAAATTCGCGAATACAAACTTCAAAACTTTTGATAATATTTGCATTATTAAATTGTTGAATGATATCTTTTTCATGTGGTAAAAAAACGTATGATAAAATCAGAATTTGAGCTGAAAGTAAAATTTTATATTTTTTTGGTTCATGATGATTATTATAGTACGTTTTCTTTTTTTTATTTCTTTTTATGTTGTTTTCAGTTTTTATATAGAGTGGCTTTTTGTTAAGTTAGTTTGAATTTGTTGGGTTTTTAGTATAAATTAAACACAATAGCTTTCAATTAATAATTGTGAAATTAAAAGCTAAATAATAGTTTTTATTTGATAATTGGAAAATTTAAAGAGGATGAAAGTGATTTGAATTAAATGATTTAAATCAAAGAACTAATTATTATTAAAATCCAAAAATACTAATTCTAGAACTTAAAAAAAAATTCATATCATATATATACCAATCGTTGGTAATATGATAGCATTATTATTATCAAGTTTAAGTTTTTCGCTTTTGTACTATTTAAAAAATTTTAATTTCTTATTAATTTGTTTCAAAAATCTATTTTTTCATTTCTGTTAATATGATATGTTTAATTTGATATGATTAAGATTAATTTGAAGTTTTCTTTTATGATATTAAAAATTATAATTCCTCATTAATTTTTTTGAAATCAATTTTATTTAAATTATCAGAAAAATATAAAATGATAAGTTTCAAATTCAAATGTCGAATAACGTATTTTATGGCTGATAAGCGATCAATTTTAACGCTTAGAAAATCAAAATCAATTTCGTTCCCACTTTTTTATAAATTATCTTGATAAAAATTTCTAAAAATCCAAAGCAATCCAAAGCTCTTTTTCAAATCCTTCTTTCAGATTTTGAGACCGGAGCCTTTTTACCTTTTTGCAGATCTCTTATTCTTATTTCGGATCATTTTTCAGAATTTCAGTTCATTTCTAGTAAAATTTTCAGAAATAAATATTGAAGACTATTGCATTGGTGAAAATGAGGGTATCTATCTGATGTACGAACACAATTGATTTTCTCCAGTGCTTACACCTTCGGTACAGATGAAAACTTCTGTGTTATTTAATACTATATGTGTTATTTAATTTCTGTGTTATAATTTAAATGTGTTATTTAATTAAACAACTGTTTTAAAATTTTTCTTAAAAATTTTCAAAAATCGTAAAAATAAAAAAAAGTGTTTTTGATAATATCTTTTAATAGTTCGTTCACATATAAAGTATTTTTTTATAAGAATATTTTGTTACTGTATTTTGGACAAACTTATAATTCGTCTATAATGAATTTCTTTTTTTCTAAACATTTTAAAATTGTTGATTTTGATGAGTTTGTTTCAGAATTATCAGATTCTGATTCTATCGCCACTTTTTTTCACGCATTTCTTTGTTCATATATAACCTTTAATATTTTTAATTAATTAATTTTTATTAAATTTTTACAAATGTTAACAAAAACGATATACAAATTTAAAATTTTACATATTTTTCCAAAAATGATGATTATATGATAGCTATTTCATATATCATTTGAATGGAATTAACATTATCAGCCATCAATTTGATAAGGGAAGATTCGGATCGATAACCCTCTACAAAGTTAAACAATTATTAAAATGATCGATTACTAGATTCATGTTGCATTTTTATTTAGATTTAATTATTTATAGAAAATTTCACTTTGCAAATGTAACTTTGGAATTATAAGAAAAATGATTATTTGAAGATATTTTAACTTTTGCAAAATGGAATTAATCCTTAAGATTCGAGTTCATCTCGACTTTAAAAAACTGCTGTGATTTACGAATCTCATATTTTACATTTTACCATTTAATACCATAAAATTTTTAACGCTTCAGAATTTCTAAACAAAGTCATCAAGATTCATTAAAGTAAAATAACTTTTTCTGTCATTTGATAAGTATCTCGTAAAAATTTAAGCAAGAAATTGCAATAAAATATTAAATTTTAGATTTTTTCAGAAGATTATTTAGTTCGAAAGGATTTCTTTTCAATCAATAAATTTAAATTATATGTGGTGCTATAAATTCACAATCTATCATTTGTCGAACACTCAATTTATACAATGTTTTCAAAAGTTGTCATAATATTTGGCTCCAATAACGGTTACCCCTGACAACCTTTCCAATCATCCTTAAGGCTCAGTTCTATCAGTTTAGCAATCTTGTTGTTTCATGTTAAGCCTTCGACCAGAATTTGCTTATGGAATATCACATCATATCGTTCCTGGATGTGCAAGATTTGCTACAATTGATGATACAGGACAATTACAACTTATTGTTGCAACAACAACAAATAAAGTTGGATTGAAATTTTTTTTATTATGAAAATTATATCGATTAATTTAATTAAGAAATGTTAAATTATGAAATTTTTCTTTAATTCAATTAAACATTTTATTAGTTTTAGTATTCGAAAATGAAAGCAAATATTTTATTATATTTTTATCATGATAATTTCCGTATTTGAAAGTGATATTTAAAAAAATATTTCATTATATTTTTATCATGATAATTTCAGTATTCGAAAATGATATTTAAAAAAATGTTTCATTATATTATTGTCATCTTATTGTCGACACTACCTTCTTCATTTTAGGTTATTATCCATGATAATGAAACAGTTCTTAATGTAAATGAAAAAATTCGAGCTTTGGAAGTGATCGCGTTAGATAAGACGTATGATATGATTATTGTTGGTACAGTATGCGGTATATTAGTTTACGATGCCTACAATAATACAGCGTTGATTCAACGTGAACTTATGGATGGCGTCAATTGTATAAAAGTATTCATTTAGATCTTTTAAGTAAAAATATAAAAAAAAGAAGAAAAAAGTATGAAAGTTATGAAGTAATTCTTTTTAAATAAAAAGGTATAAATCTATTTCAAATAAATTTGAACTTTGGACTTTATCATCTTTCAACTTTGATGAATTATTTTAAATTTTGGCTTTTTTGAAACTACGTTTCTTGTATCTTAAATAGAAATTAATTCTTGTTGAAATTTATAAAAATAAGGGAAACAATAATTATCGATAGCTTATCTTTTCTTTCTTGCAATGCTCACTTTGTTTCGTAAAATTTTTATTTTTTCAATTACTTCAGTAACTATAAATTTAAATTTTAGGTGGGAAAATTTAACACTTATGATAAGCTTATCTTTTGTGGTGGTAATTGTGCTGTTTGGGGTTTAGATATTGAAGGAAAGGATGCGTTCTGGACCGTTACTGGTGATAATGTTTTATCACTTTGTTTATCTGATGTCGATAATGATGGTAATAACGAGGTATGAAAGATATTTTCATGATTCAAATAATTCCATCTGCTAAATTAGTTTTCATTAATTAGATTTAATTCAATTACGAATAGAATGAATTACAATTCCTTGCATTTCATTAATCATTCAAAGATAAGTAGAAATTACTAAAATCCAAAATAAGATGAAGAAATAAGATTAAATTAATTTTTACTTAAGAATTTTACTCGAAAGTTACTGAAGATTAAAAGCATATAAAAAAGTCTTTACTTCTTTCTTACCTGAATTATTTGAAATGTCTTTACATCTTTTAAATTCTCGAATTTTTACAGCTTGTTGTTGGTTTAGAAAGTTATGATATTCGTATTTACAAGAATGATTTATTGCTTTATGAAATAACCGAAGCAGATGCCGTAACCGGATTATGTGATTTGGGTGATGGAATTTTTGCATATGTTCTGATGAATGGTACATTAGGAGCATACAGTGGAAATATACGCTTATGGAGGATAAAAAGTAAAAGTCAAGCTGTAGCATTAACACAATTTCCAGATTCTGAAGTTTTGGTATGTGGATGGATTCATGGTAAGGTAAGAAATTAGTTTAATTAATTTAAATGATCAAAAAAATCATGAAAAAATTTAAATGAGAAAAAATACAATTCCATAAAGTTCTACTAATATTCATTCGAAAAGTTTGATATTAAAGAAGATACTGGTACTGAAAATTTTAGTATAAAATGATGATATTATATGAATTTTATAGGTTGATATGAGAGATCGAACAACAGGTGAAGTGAGACTGAAAGAATTAATTAATGAGCAAATTGCTGCTGCTTTTATCGCTCATAATCAATTAGTTGTTATTTCTACGGATGGAAATGGTTTTTTTTTATTTTAGTAGTTTTATTATATATAGTTTATCTGCATTAATTTTTAAATATTTACGTGATCTTAGATATCTGAAATATACACGCAAAGTATTGATTTATCATTTCATAAAGATAATATTTCTTTTATCTTTGATGAAGACATTGAATCACTGGAAATATATAAATTCTCTAAAAAAAAAAATTTTATTCCTTATTATAACCATTATTTAATTTAATACTAAAATTGTTTGTTTAATATATATATATATATGAATTTTAACTTTTTTCAGTTCATGGTTTTATCATTGATAAAGAACAAAATGAAGCTAATGATGGACAAAATTTATTACACGAATCAATCTTAAAAAACACGATTTATTAGTAAGTATATGGGTGTATTTTTATTTTAAAAATTAAATCCAAAGGTTTTTGGTTAATTTTTCTTCAAATCCATTCTTTTTTTACTTACCTTGACATTAAGATACGTGTTATCAATTTGTTCAAATATTAAGTATTAAAAATTTCTTTGTTAAATTACGTGTTACGTGACAAGTTTTATTTATATTAGACGTGAAAACGAAAGTATAAGCAATTAATATAGAAAAGTGTTAAGTGTAAGTAAACTAAATGCATATTTCTTTTTTTCTCTATTTATCTAACAATTTTTCTACTGGTGGATATTTTTTCTTTTTTCTACTGATGTCCCTAAAAGAAAAAAAGAAGAAATTTGTTAGATACTAAGATACGATGATGAAGATAGGATATATTTTTTCTTTATCCTAAAGACAGTCTTGAATTCTTTAAGGAATTAATTTGAAATGCTAATTATTAATTATTCGTTTTATATCTATTCGACTTTAGGCAGAATTGCAAAATTATGAGCAATGTCAAAATAATGCAATATCAGCTGATAACAATAAAGAAATTGAACAGCTCATTCCAGTACGTTTCACCTTTTAAGTGTAAAAATATCATTCATTTCTTTTTTGATATTGTTAGTTTACATGTTTTCATTTGACCATTTGTTGCGTATTTATGTTCCATCTTGTGACACATTCTTACGTACGTATCCTTGCCTTCTACGTTGCTAGTGCATTCGCATTAAAAACATTCTGCGCAAAATTTCAACTGATAGTTCATCGAATATTTAACCCAACTTTTCAATGTTAATAGAACGAAAAAGTATGAGCAAATATAACACTTAATGATACATTCTGGCTTATACCAATTTGAACTTTAACCTTCTGATCATATCAGGCAAATACCATTTTGGAAACTTCGTTAACACTGAATCAACAATCAAAGGATCCCAGCGTTGAGTTGCAACTAAAACTTTCTAGTGATGCTATCATTCGAGCGGTCGTTTTTTTCGCTGAAGGTATCTTTGATGGCGAATCATATATTGTGTAAGGTTTTTTTTTTTTTTGCATCCTTCATTGAAAGATTATTTCTGATTCATACCGATTTAAATTTAGTCTTCTGATTGTTACTGTTAAAAATTTACATCTCCTATTTTCATAAATTAAACTATTTCATAGTATTAAATTTCTTTGCACTAACTCTTTCTAATTTTTTTACATAAAACTAAAAAATGAAATATTTTAGAAAAAATAAATTTTCAGACATCCAACTGAAAATTTTCATCCTGCATTGCAATTCAACTTCGACCTACCAAAGATATAGCTATTGATGTTCATATTAAAGCTTTCGTAGGATATGCCAAAAGGTTCATTGATAAATACTCTTTTCAAATTCTTCGTTTTATTTTACTAATTTCTTGTTATCTAATTGATGATAGAAAAAGTTGAATAAAATATATGAATTAAAGAAATGAAAATTCTCGACTTAAATCTCTAAAATTTCATGGTCATAAATTTTAAAGTTTTCTAAATTTCTGGGATTATTTTCATAAAAAATGTGTTCTTTTAAAACAAACAAATGTATAGTCATTTCAGTTCTCAATTACACGTATTTGAAGTAACACGTAATATTCCACGTTTCGTAATGTATGCATTAGAAACAGGAAAAATACAACAGCAACCAGAAGGAAACGTTGTATTTCATATTAACGAACGACCACCACATGTAAATTTCATTCTATAATTTTTTTCAAGAAATCCTTTAAAAAAAATTAAGCTAGAATTAATTTTGGTAATCCTAAAAAAACTTTTTTTTGATTTTTTTTTAATGTTAACGATCCTAAAAATAATATTTATTTTCAGTTAGCAATTTGGATTAATAATAATTTTCTATTGATTAATGAAATTGTTTGCGAGGATGAATTAGCATTAACTGTTAATTTTATCAGTTTAAGAAATAAAGAACTGCTCGTCATTGAAATGGATGGAAATGGAAAGGTTTTGTTTTCAAAAAAAATTCTGAAATTTTTTTTGAAAGAAATAAATAATTTTTCTAAAAAAAACTTTCAATCTATGAATTAAGTATTTTTCGAGAAAATCGAGAAATACTTCCGATAACGGAAGAATTTTGATTATGGAGCAATAGTATGATAATTCAAATTTTGGCTTTAATTTTCTGTGTAAGAATTATTAGGCTTAGAAGACAGACTTGCCAAAAAAAATAACCAATCATCTTGAGTCCAAAATATAAGTGTATCCAAAATATAAGTGTATTTAACAAGAGATATAAATCACTAAACTTTTTTCATTACAAAATTATCCAATTTCATATTATAATTAAGTACAATTACGCATAATAATTGAATTTATTACAACTAAGATATCAATTAAATTTTATGCAATTAACTATACTAATTAAAACTACAATTAACTATGTACTAATTAAATTATCAAAGGATTAAAATTCAGATATTTCATAACTTTTTTTTTGTTTCATTTGTAAAATTTCACATATCCAAAATATAAGTGTATTCAACAAGAGATATAAATAAATGTATACTTAATTAACCGATTGCCCTGTTTAAAGGTGTTAATATATCTGTTCGCTAGTGATAAATCCTATCATTAGCAGACGTCGCAATCGATAAGAAAAATCATCAGAAATATATTAGAAGAATTGAAAATTAGAATAGAAGTGTCAAAAAAATTGCTAATATCCCTTTTCATTTATCATAAATCGAAAAGAAATCAAATTAATATTTAAAATTGTGATACAAAAGAAAAATATGATTTAAGATTAAGATTAAATTGTAATATCATTTTTATCATATTCTCATATAATAGAAGATATTAAACAAATTTTTATAGCAACAGAAAAAGTAAATTTACATATTTGATGAAAATTTTTTCACAGATAATAATTCGAAGCAATGATATCGAATTAGTTGGTGATGTGATTCAATCAATAGCCGAAAATTTTGGTATCACTGAAATACAAACAACGGCACAATTTCCTAGTGAAATCAGACAACTTAATGATATTACAGAAAAGGTATTAAGTGATACGCCACTCTCGAATCGCATATTTGATAGAGATCTCGATAAAATGAGAACTTTAATAGAGAGAAATCAAATTGCTTGATATGAATGAAATATTTTCCTACGTAACAAAATGATATAATTTAAAGTTATTCTCTCAAATATTAATCACTCAAATATTAAAGTTATTCTCAAAAAAATATTAAGCATGTTCATTATTAAAGAATAGCAAAAGTATTGATTGATTGTTGATTGTTTTCTTTTTTTTCTTTTAATAGCTACATGAAATGTATATTATGCGTGATCGATTATCTGCAACAATAGCTGAACGATCGAACTCGATCAAAGAAATGTTAGTACGAGCTGAAGATGCCCGAACAATCAATCAATTGTAATTTTCTTTTTTTTGTATTTCTTTTTTCTGAGATATTTGAATAATCATCAATCAATCTTTTTTTCAAATACTTTTCAATCGATTCACTTTTAGCTTATAGTCATCTTTTTTTTGAATCCGCAAATACGACATTTATATTAAATTTATATTAAAAGATAGCGATATTGATTGATTTTAAATAATTAAAAATATTTTTTTTTCAATATTTTACAAATTTCCGAGAAATTTTTTCAGACGTTTGATGTGTAAATATTACCAGAAGATGAATACATTAAATCAGGCAATTATAGCAGAACATAAAATACGATGCAATAATCATGAAGAATTGTTAAAACTTCTTCGAAATTTAAATAAAATTATCGAACAAGGCTCACGACTTCGAGGTTAAAGTCTACGTTAAATTAATTAATTAATTAATCAGATTTTATCGTTCATTCTAAATCATAAATTAATTATGTGTAAAAAATTCTAAATAATTTTAAATAATTCATTGTTTGATTAATAATCGGGAAAAATGAAAACAATACGAAAATTTAATAATTATTTTTTAATTAAAATTTAATTGTTTTTAATTCATACTTATGCTTAGGAATATGATATATTGTTATTATTATGAGATTTCGTAAAATTGTTTCTTTCGATGCTGCTTATATTAAATATATATTTGAGTATACATATTTCATGTATTTCAATAAATATATATTTGAGTATATATGTTCTATAATTTCAGTAGGTGCACCGGCAAGTCGATTAATTGCAGCATGTCGAAATGCGATTGTTGAGGAACATTTTGATATGCTTCAAAAAATTATTCTATACGGTATATGAATATGGATTGATCTTTTACGTATGTGATTCGGATTCAGGAAATAGTTTTCTGATGACGGTACACTTGACATAATTAATAATCTTTACGTGTATGATTCTGAAAATAGCTTTGACAACGTAAAAAAAGACGATATATTTGATGTAACTAATAAATCTTTACGTGTATGATTACGAAAATAATTTTAACACGTGAAAAAAAGATGATATATTTGAAACAATTAACGAGAGAAGTAAATGCGTAAATGAATTGGAATTACAATTCCGCTACAAGATCCTCTTTTTCATTCGCATCCATTTCGGTCGCTAAAAATAAATCAATCAATCATGAGCGAAAATATTTAAAGTTATCAAATTACAACAATTTATCAAAATTATATTGCTAATAATTGAATATCGTAAAAAAAACTTCAAAAAAATGTATTAAAAAAAAACTGATAATGCAGGATTCATTCAAAATTAAACAGTTTAGAATTCTATTCAAATAAACCATAGTAAAAAAATACCATATTGTCCACAATCCGGAAGACGGCCTGTTACCCGTGATTTATCAAATTCTCGACCGTATTTATCGACACACCAACAAGAATTCTCATGACACTGCTCTGCTTTATAATATCCTTCCAATGTGCAGCGTGGATGGAAGGCCCCTTGAATACCGTATATGTTATATTTTTCGTTATGAAAAATCCTATATCATAATAAAAGTACTATTTCTAAGTGAATATACGGCAATAGTTTTTCTGTATCAAAAAGATAAATACAGTATCATTTCGAAATGGATATATATACGGCAAAAATTTTTATTGTATCAAAATGACTGATGAAATGAAGTATAAAAACTTCAGATTGAATCATTCTTCAAATTCTAATCGACATCATTAGTTGGACCTTCATCAGATTATTAGTCTGTAATCATTCGCAATATCTTTATCAAACTTTAATGAACAGTACCAATTAATAATTCTTTCCGGATTATTCGGATTGTTTTTGATCAGTTTCCGTTATGATCTTCCCAAAACACTATAAATAATAATATGTAGAACAGATAAACTTACCCAACAAATGTGGATCTTGTCGATGTTTTGCTGCATGACATGGCGGTTCATGACGATCATCATCAGCCCAAGCAAAACAGTCGCACCATTCATCCAACGTTATCACATTATCATTGCCTGACTCCGTATCTATCAATGATATGCTTAGTTTATTATTCACAAAAAATTTCAACAATTGGAAAAAATATTTCTTAAATAAGCAATAAAACATATGATAAATCACTCATGAAGTTTTTTTTTTTTATTTAAGCTAAAATTTTGGAAAATATTTACACAATCATAGAAATCATATCTTTTTTTGCATCAAAAATATGGTCACTTAGCGGTTGCAATTTGATGAATAACATAAAATTTGATGAATAAACGCAACATAAATAAAGTGCAAGATGACGTATAAGACTGATAAATGATTAACACGAACCGCAACGGTCAATATATGCTTTCAAACATTTCTCGTTTAAATCTGCCTCAAGCGGAGCCAATTCCTTCATCGTCAATTCTCCATCCTTGTTACCATCCCACTGTTGAAACATCCACGCGACATCGTTGCGACATATCAACTTATGCTCTATAATTCATTCAATTTCATTACCATTTTCTATTATTTGCTTATAACTTTAATTAATTAATTATTCTTTTACTTATCGTTGTTAATTAAAATCCTTTTTTTTTTGTTCCTACTTCCAACATTCTAGTTATTGAGATTTTTAGAAAATAAAAATTGCATTCAAATAAATATTCGTTATAATCGTTGATGCTGATATGTTGACGCAAAATAAATTCGAAGTTTTTTCCCGAATCCTTCTTATTCCACACTTCTTTTCTTTAATTCTTTTAGTTTCATACCTATAGATCATAGTTTCCCATCTAATACATGTAATCAAAATCTTACGCGACAATTGTATTTTGACTGGAACATTGCGTGAAACGTGAAAAAATGGATTAAGGCGTTTAATCCAATTAACGTATACGATAAAGGAAATTCTGCCTTTGGGAGAAATATTGTCGGAATAATCGAAATATTTTTTTAAATAAATATGTTGGAAATAATCAAATATTCAATATGATCAAGAAATTTTATAAATTTGCTTTTATGTTTCTCTAACAAAAATTCATTTCTTTAAAGGTCAATTTACGCAATCAGATCTGAATATATCATCCTTCAAGTCATAGGTCATTACTAATAAAATTGTAAATATCTCTTTACTATAAAATAGAGTGATCATTACTTCTTATTTACTTTATTCTGATCATAATCAATTATTCGATGAGCGGCTTTTTTTTCCAACTCCCAATATTAATGATATCGGACGATTTCTTTATTTATAAAAATATTTATCTACTCGTTATATTTCCATTAAGTTTGAGCACCGTAGTTGCGACCAATAAAATCCATCACAGCAAAATTTCGTTAAAAAATAAAAAATCTATTCAAATTTCCAATGCTTCAATAATCACAAGTAAACGTTTCACGACAAATATTGCATGAAACGTAGAAAAATGATGAGAAAGATTCTGTTTGGAAGTTTCATATTATCAAGACAAATCATGATGAAACTACAAAATATCGATTTATTAATTTATCATTAGAAAGAATCAATATTTGCATTTTAAATCATTATATCATTGCTTCTTAATATATTTCGAGAATTCGAAAAAATAAGAAATATAAGGATTATGTTAAATTTTCATTTCTATGTTATGGTTTTAAAAAAAAAAAAATGAGAGTTTCCTTTGTCGTAAACATTCAAATAACAATTTTTTCTTGCTTTTTTCTTTTTTTTTTCTTTTCTACCCTCTTTCTCTCTCTTCCCCTCTTTGTTTTAATCATTATACATCAATCATTTTAAATTAATGAAATTTTGTTAAGTTTTAAATTAACGTAACCGTTTTTTTCAATTTTCAAATTTGATCAATGAAATTTTTGGTGATGTTGAAACATACAGAAAACATATGTTATTCGATAAGATAATTCTTATTTCTTTTCATACAACTTGTCATCGGAGATAAGCATCAAAAAAGCGAGAGAGAAAAAGAAAGAGAGAGAAAAAGAAAAAAATAAGTAATGCCGATATTTTTTAAGACTTTCATAATCTCTATGACCTCGTTTTATTTTACTCCTCAACTAATCTATTTTATTATCACTTGCCCTCTTCTAAAACAACTTACTTTTCTTACTTTTTCACCTGAACCGCGTATCATGAATTTTGCCATTTTTTTCAAAAATTTTCATCATCATACATCAGATTTTTATTTTTTATTTAAAAAAAATTTTACTAGAAAGTTTCTTTTACTATCAATTTATTTCAATATCAAATAATATTTTTTTCTTAGCTAAGTTCAAAAAAACAATAAATTACTTTACGGATTTTTTTTTGTAATTTCGTTTTAAAAGAGTCCAAAAAAGAATTTGGAAATAATTTTTGGTCAGTCAAAAAAATAAAAATTGGTCTTTTCATAGAATTAATTTGAACATAAATCATTTTCATTAATTGAATAAATTTTTTCTGATTTTAATTACTATTTTTGATTTGATTTTAATTTGAATGACAAATAACTGATCTCAATATTTGCATCAATGCAATTTTAGTAATTTTATAAATACTAAAAGATATTTTTAAAAAATCTATGCAAATTTACACACATCCTTCTTATTCTATTTTAATTATTTAATCTAATTAAATTTACATCAATTCAAAAGAAATAGTTTGATCATTTTGATCAAATATGATAGATCTGTTGAACTATAAAAGACTTAACAATATCAATCGTTCAAAAAATTATTAAATATTAGGAAAAAATATTGAGAAAAACTAATTACTCCTTAATTTGTCCTAAAATGCATCGCTTTACTTTTTTATCTTGAGCTTATGATAAGGAAAGAAAAAATACGCGCTATTCGGAGGATCCTGCAGATACGGTTTCTATCTTCTCTCGATACGATCTGATTTCAAGAAACAAATTTAGCAACAGTTCAAATTAATTATCATCGAGAGCCTTTTACTATCAGGATGATAAAAAATAGTAGTGGAGAAGACTTATAATTTAGAAAATCCGAAATAATGTTTCTAAATCAAATTCTTCAAAATTCTCTTCAAATTTAAGTTCTCTATTTCCTATTCCTGAAAATTGAATCCTTTAATAAAACTTATGATTTATATGAAAATTCTAATTCACCTATTTCGTTTAGGAAAATTTAAAATTTAATATGAAATCATATACCTAATTCCTCATTTACTTTATTTCAAGACCATTTATTTAAATTCTCATTTATCTATTTATTTGCGTTTAATTCCATTTTCCATTTCCCTTCTTTATTGCCTTTTTAATTTCCTATTGTGTTTTTTATTTCCGCTTTACAATCTGTTTTCCTACGCTATCGTCTAATCCGGTTTTTTCAACAATCATTTTTCAAGCTATTTTCGGGAATCTGATTCATCCTTGCTTTCTTTTCCCTTTTCTTTTTCTTTGCTTTAAATTGGAAATATACAAAAAAAAAGAAAATTTGGCGCCTAATTTGATAGATTTTAATCAGTTGAAAGCATATATATCATGATTTGATTTGACTGATGGCCGTAGCTATTAATAGGCTGTGAAATTAATTTTGAAAATTGTTGAGGGTCATTTTGTGAAGGAATTTTCAAAATTTATGCTATCGTATTTAATATAGGTAGGAGAGAAGAGTTTT
The DNA here is from genome assembly GCA_008729115.1 of Dirofilaria repens. Lineage (NCBI taxonomy): Eukaryota > Metazoa > Nematoda > Chromadorea > Rhabditida > Onchocercidae > Dirofilaria > Dirofilaria repens. Next base: position 1,173,981 of record SNRZ01000013.1, on the reverse strand, counting down.
GGTGGGTGTGTGCCTGTCAATTTGATCAAAATTGAAATTCGTCATTTATCGCTAAATTTTCAAAATTTGGAGGAATTGAGGGTCATTCTCTTACCATCAATTCGATCTTCCAGCCGAACAAATAATTTTATTTGACAATAAATTTGGGATTATCAAAATTAGCAAATTCTCAATTTTAATTCTAATTTTTGATACTTCTTTTTTCATAAAAAGATCTTCTGCTAAATATATTTGCGAAATAGTAATCAAATCAGTAGCGATTTATGATTGCAATGATTCCAATTTTATTACAAATTAGTGATCATCATCAATGATTCCAAATTTTATTAATTTAATCCGATTAACGAATATCACATTTTCGTTGCTTTTGCAACGAGTAAATAGAATTTCAAAATTTTCAAATTTGTAACAATTTCGAAATTTTATAAATATCATTTTTGGTTTGGAGCAGAAAGCTGTTTGTGAGTAATTTTTTTGCAGTCGAAATAGAATACAGAAATCGGTCAATTTTTATTTTGATTTCTAAGTTTTAAATTTTTTGAAATATTGTAGTTAGCACTTTTTATGATATTGATGTAATGATAAATTTATGATAACGTCATGTAGTCCAAGGTCGATCGTACTTAACTACGTAGTATTTTATGAAGTATTTACGTAGTATCTTACGCATTCAAGATTTTGAATTCATTGAAATGCTAAAATATTACTTGAAATTTTATTAACACTTTTTGCAATAGTAATATTAATCAATTTAGGATAACGTCATATAGTTTGACGTCGATTATACTTATCTACTTAGTGTGCTAATAAATTGGTTAAAATTTTACATGTTCGCTTATAGTAATAAAAATTAGTCTGATAAGGGGCTAAAATAAATTTTTAGAAACGTAAAAGGTAAAAAAAGAATGAAGGAAGAAAGAAATTCCGGTAAAATTTTATGATAAGAATAGGGCAAAAGTCCAAAACATACCTTTTCGTCATGCTCTAAAATCAATCATAATCCAATTAATCGGTGATAACATCATAAAGATAGATAAATAGATAGATAGATAGGTGGATCAGATGAATAGATAGATCAGATAGATAGATAGATAGACAGATCATCAGGCAGATAGACAGATCATCAGATAGATAGACAGATCAGATAGATAGACAGACACTCGTTTTACAATACATATCTATTATTCAACAATATCTATCCCGAACATAAAAACTCCCTCGAATTGATTCTCGATTGATTCTTTTATTTTATAATTATTTATGAATTAATGAGAATCCATCATTCCAATTAACTAAACTGTTATTCACAAATAAATTACAAAAAATTTCGACCTATTTTTATTCAATTAAAATTCAATGAAATCGAAAAAAACAGCGATATTTCGATATTTTGATCAACTGATAGATCAACAAGAATGAGAAATTATTTTGCTAAAGAAAAAATTTTAGATGCCTATTTATTCACATATTGTATTATTATATTAATATGATACAGTAATACCATGTAAACCAAATATAACTGATATATTATTTTAGAAAATTATTCAATCTTCTAATTTTTGAAATAGTATGGAAAAATTTTTCGAAAAAAAGCAAAAACTTATAAATAATCATATATTATAATGAAAAGACATTTTTTTTACATTTACAATTTTAAATTAGTTATGGGCTTTTTTAATTATTTTGATTTTTCAATTATTTTAATTATTTTAATTTAAAATTATTTATAAGTTTCGACGAAATAATTATAGCTATTAATTTATTAATTTAACATTAACTATAATTTATTAATTTTCAGATTTTTTATTTTTTCCAGGAAAATTTTATCATTTTCATCAGCGGAAAAAAGCATTTTTTATGCTTTTAACGAAATTTCATTCAAATTTTACATTGAAAGTGATGAATAAATTTGAAATGGAAGAACCAACAAAAGCTAATAATTACCGTAATGGAGGAGAAATACATATGACACGACAAACTGAGATATTACTTTATTCTGTATGCAATGGTATATTTGCAACTATTGCCTTCTTTGTATTTCTGTATTTTGTCTTCAGGTTAGTTAATTAATTATTAAAACTTAATTTTGAATCACTAATTTTAAATTAGTATTTCTTTAGATTAGTTGTTTTATTTTAATTTTAAATTATTATATCTTTAGGCTAGCTGTTTATTTAAATTGCTAATTTTAAATAAGTACATCTTTAGTTTAGCTATTCATTTAAATTAGTAATTTTAAATTATAATATCTTTAGGCCAGCTATTTATTTATATTTAATTTTAAATTATTATATGTTTAGGCCAGCTATTTATTTATATTTAATTTTAAATTATTATATGTTTAGGCTAGCTTTTTATTAATATTTGATTTTAAATTAATAAATCAAACGAAAGAATATTATGTTAAGGAATATATGTTGCATTTTCTAATATTCATATTATTGTGATAAAATATATTAAGCAGTGGGATGTATTTATTAAATAAATAATAAAATTCATTAATGATTGCAGTTTAACTTTATAATTACTAATTTAATTGTAGAATTTGTTCTCCATATAATTACTTATTTGTTAATTTATACAAATTAAATAATCCCATTCTAAATTATCGCAATTTCAATTTCTTATTTTTTAAATTATTTAAAATAAATTTTTGTTTTGTTTCGTAAAATTGACTAGAAAAAATAAAAAAATAAAATTTGTTACCATTTGCAGTAATTAGAAATTAAAAAAAAAACTTCAATTTATTTATTATTAATGAAATACTTGAAAATTGTCATTATATTATCATTTCAATTATATTATCATTATCAATTCTTTTTCTTCCTCAAACAATCTTTAACATTTTTGATCATTATCAAATGATTTCGATGATATTTTTCTAACATGAAAAGATAAGAAAGTTTTGCTGTTGATAACAGATTCATTACGGTAAATGTCGTGGTTTTTAAAAATTTCAGTTTTTTCCGAAACATAAGTTTTTTTTTTCTCTTTTGCTAAATGTTAATGATGCCTTACAATTATACAAATTTACATGTACGTATTTAGTAGTTCTTTGATATGTACCGGTAGTTCTTTGATATTTACCGCTTTATTATACGAGAAATATAAAGGTAGAAGGTCATTCTTTGGTTTCTTATAAAAATTACGAAAAGAAAAATTGTAAAATTTAAGAAGGGAAAAAGAAAAAAGAAATTGAAGCAATTACAAATAAAATTTGCCCTTTTTTTGAGTTTTATTAGAATTTAGCTTTAGCTGAGATATTAAATTTTCAATTTCAAATATATTCGATAAATCAATCTGTGAGTAAAAAATAAATATATATGTTTATTTAATAATAATTCTTGCAAGGAAAAAAATATTTAAATTATTCTTTTATCAAGCAATACTTTCTTATAAAATAACAGAAATTTCTGCTCGGAAATTTTTTTTTTTGGAATTATATAAATTAAATTATTCATAAAGTTATCATTTTGAATATTAATTTTTTTGTTTATCTGCAAATTTATAATATTTTTTGGGATAATAATTAAAATATAATATCATAATTTAAATATATAAAGGTTGATAATTTTCTTTCCTAAAAAATTTTATTTTAGTTTAAATATATATTAAAAAATACTTTAGTTTTTAGTGTCCAAAAAAAAAATAAGCAAACGAAAGAAAGAATTTTATATTACTTGAATATATACTAAATAAAAATTTTATATTACTGCAAATATATATATACATAAATAAAATTTTGTATTACCGTAAATATATATTAAAAAATACTTTAGTTTTTTTTTATTCAAAAGTGAAAATAATCAAACGAAGGAAAAAATAACGCTAATTAGCAAGGAATAGTAATTATCAGAAATTTAAAAATAAAAATTCAAAGATCAAGTGGGACATATCATTTGAATCATGCTGAACTTTGTTTTTACAAAAAATTATTAAAATAAAGTTCTTTAAAAAAATTAGTAAAGCAAAAATTTTATCTTTGACATTTATTATTATTATAAAATAAAATATTTTAATAAAATGCTATCATTCCATACTATTTTAATTTTTTCGAAATCTATCAATTTCTCTTTTAATATTTCTCAAACGATCGCTTAATTAATCAAACCAATTAATCAGGCTATCGAAATTATCATATTTTAATACGCAATAACAGCGTTCATGATAAGTTAAGCTAAAATTTTATTTTTTGGTTATATGTTTAATTTAAATTTAAATTTAAAATGAAATACTCAAATGTATAAATAGTAAACCATGACATGATTTGTCATTATTCCACAGCATAAACCTGATTGTTCTGATAATCCTGATTTTAAGTTCTTTTATAAGATTCATTTTGTAATCAATAAACTAGCGAAAGAATAAGAAAGAATATGTTGTTGAATGAATAAATTGTAATAAATCACAAACTAAAATTTTGCAAAGCTCGATTTCCCAAATGGAAAGAAGGCTAAAGAAAAGGCCGAAGAAGGTCATCGAGGACATAAAAATCAGTAGGGTGCCTACCAGCAATAGTGATACAAATCATGAAACTTAAAACTATTATCATCATTTATGGAATACACAAATACTATAATTCTTATTTCTCTTCTTCAAATATTACTATCACTGTAACAACTTATTACTATTTTCCTATGCAAACGCAACTTCCTAATAATATATTTTGAAGGGAAAGAGACAAAAAAATTTTTTTGAACAAAAAATAAATAAATAAATGATAAAGATAGTTTTAATAATATAAGCAAAATAGCAAATTGATATCTATGAGAAATTACATCCCTTATCATTAGAATAAATTAGAAATATTCAAAAAAAAAAAAAAATGACGTATTAAACAGGCGATCAAATACTTTTGGATATCACAAAACGAAAAAATTTTCAGAAATTTTACAGGTATATAATTAAAATCTCATCAGTATCAAATGATGTACGAGAAAAACAAGCTGAGGAAGGATGTGTAAATGATGCTCCACCACCTTATGACGTAAACTTTTGCTTTTTAAAATTTCTTTAATCATTTAGTAAAAAATTAAAGATAAATTGATAAATAAAACTATTATCTTATTTGCACATAGATGGGTTTTAGATTATATATTTCATTTATGAATTATAATTTCAAATTACATTAATTTCAAATATTTTATTTAGCATTCGCAAATTTGAATTTATCCGAAATTATAAGATTGAAATTTTTATTTAAAGAATTTTGAATTATATTGCAATTGTTATAATGTATTTACATTTTGAATAAGATAATTTAAAGTCATTTCATCATATATATGTACAGGAAGTAATAAATGGAATACGCTATTAAATGTATTACTGTAAAACGACAAAAAATAGTACGCACTGTGTAACGGTAATCCGGAATCAGTGGTTGCTAATTTATGTATCTCGCTGAACCATTGCAATAATCGTCCACCAACACTATGCAACTTTTTTTCGTCACATTCTGTAAATATTATATTTATTTATTTATTTGATAAACATTTCTGTTTCCGGACAAAATTCATGGATACTAGAAATATGGGTATACCGGATTAAAAATTATACCGTATGAAATTATGCCGGATAAAACTGTATGCTGTAAAAGAAAAAAAGGAAGCACAAAAAAATGATTTATATAGCACTCGCAAATGACAGATTGATAACTTATAAATGCAAATGATAGGATTGAAGGGAAATAAATATGAGAACTAATAAAAGCATTAATAAAGCGCAAAATAACTATTTAATATAGAAATAAGCGCAAATTACTGCATATCATATATTTTGTAGACAAATGGCCAATTCGGTCATTATTTGGTCACTTTTTTCATCAGAGTTTTTCAATTGATTATAATTGTTAATAAATAATATGTCTAAATTTTAATTTATTATAATTGTTAATAAATAATATGATATCATTGCAACTTATTTTTATCATAATCAGACATGATAAAGGAAAAATTATGCTTACTGATTAACTGAAGAATGAATTAATCAAATAACAAAAATGCGGAAAACAAAAAAAGTTTTCTTGTTTACTTTTTCCTTTTTTTATTGTTTCACTTATCAGTATGATTTATTGATAAATAGCAAAATATGATAAATGAATATAAACAATCAATAATGTTGCATACTGTATCTGTTTGCATAGTTATCTGTTCGAGCAATGTACTTACTGTATCTGATAAGATATGAATTGACAGTTTTTTTTCCCTTTTAAAGATTCTCTTTTTCTCAGTGCTAGTTTTCATGTGTCATTTCACATTTTTTAATATTTGATGAATTGAAATGCATTCGAAAATTTATATTAAATCATCCCTTCGCATCTTTGTCTATATCTATGTAAATCAAGGAAAATTTTTCATTATTATATTTCATTGTTTAAATAATTTATTTTTAAAATATAACTGCTTATGTTTAGTTTTGAATTATGGCAATCAAAAAAATAAATTTTTTGAATAATAAAATAAATAAACAGGAATCATCGATCAATTTGATATGATAAGCTCAAAGTTTAAATAAAATAAATGGCTAATAAAGTAAATAAAAAATATATATATGATTAAGAAATGCTAACATCAAAGATTTTGTAGCATATATAAATATATAAATGAATCTAAAATTTAAATTTTCCATATTTAATCCTAAAACTTTATTTATATTTCGAAATTTTCGAAAATACTGAAATTAACACAATACCATTCATCATTTCAGCATGTTCATAATGTCGCGGCAAATGTTCATGATTATGGTGAGATTTTTTCGACTTGTCCTGTAATGGCTTATCTCCTGAAAATATTTCGTAAAATTAGAAACTAATAAATATCAATATTCTCGCTTAACAGTAGAAATTAATTGATCAATTAATCAGTTTAATTAATCTGCAAGATTAATTAATAATTAACAAAATTTACCAAATTTTTACATTTTACAACAACGATCAATCAATCAATCAATCACCTCAGCATAATGATGAATTGGTTTACCGCTAGCAAAGTCAATATGAACACCATCTCTGTAAAAAAATTATAAATTTTAACATATTTATCACCATCATTATCACTATAATTATCGTTATTATCACTATCATTGTTCTATGCACCACCATTGTTCTATGCACTACCACTGTTCTATGCACAATTAAATTTAAACTAAATGAAATAATTAAAAGGAAATTGAAATTAGATTAAAATTAAAACATAAGGAACAAGTAAATAATTAACTTTTAAAAGGTAATTAAAGCAAATTGATTGAAATTGAAAATAATAATAATTCCATCCAGCAATTAAATATATGATAATAGTAATTTTAATATTGTCATTGTTACCCTAGTATGTTTGATGCATTGATATTATCAATTTAATGCTTGGACTTAATCATTTCAATGATTGATTGACAGAATTTCAAGTTTCATTTAAATTTTTAAATATTCATTATATTATTTATCTTATCATTATTATCAGAAATATATAAATCAAAATAAATCATTGAAATGATGCACTCTCTCATTCCTATAAACATATCATACAAATAAAAGTAAAAATGTACATATCATGAAGTTTGTAATTTTTAATGCAACGTGCTGTTTTCGCGTTTATAACGCATAATTCATCATTTGAACATCGTAACGTATGGCAATATTGACCTAAAAAGTTCAAATTTTAATTGAATAGATCACTAAAATTGTGATTTTAACTAAATCGATCATTAAGTTTTAACTAAATCGATAATTTTTTGATCTCAATCAAATCGATCGCTAAGTCTTAATTTTAACCGATTTAATCATTAATCATTCATTGAATTATTATTTCTCAGTAATATAAACTTTTAAAAGGAAAAAATTTAATATAAAATTTAATTCAATTGTTGGGGACCTTCGTCAAATAATTTGAAGCAAAATTCAAGAAATATATTTGCTACAGTTTTATTGAAAAGTAATTTAGAAGAAAGGAATATAAACCAATTCAAATTGTTTGTTTTATTTCTTATAATCAAATAAATAAACAAAATATTTCAAATGGGGCTAAAATCTTAAATTTTTTCCATATTCGTATCAGTAGTATTTTCATTATCCTTATCATTTATTAGTTATCAAATTATAAATGTTGTATTTTATCATTTCTGAAAGAGATAAACATCGGTTTATTTCATCGATAAATGAAGTGATAGTTGAGCAAATCAATAATTAACCATGAAAATTATATTATTTGAGTTTGACTTTTTTTATTCAATGAATGAAATCCTTTATTAATTTCAAAAATAAAGTGTAAATTATTCACATTAAAAAATTTTTACAAATTGTTTTTATTCTCTTTTCAATGATCAAATATTCTTTTAATCTACCGATAGCAAAAGTTTAATTTTATATCCAACAATCGATTGAATATTTCTTTATTATATCCATCGATCAATTGAATATTTCTCCTGATGATTTGGGAAAAAATAAAAATGCGATGATAATTAACATTACTTACTTCTATCAAACTGATATGGATAATATACAGTCCATATTTTATCATTATCATTATTATTTGTCGTATTTTCTTCTGCGAAAATACAAATGTTGGAGAAGATAAGATGAACGAGGAAGATTGATGCCAGAGAAGTACATTGTATATACACAAAACCGAGACTGATCTATACGAGTAGCACAATCACCAACCTCCCAGTAAATACTACTACTACTACCACCACCACTGTTAACATTAACACTTCTAAAGCTCTTCAATTTCCTTCCATCCATCATAAACATCCACAATTTGAAACATAAACTGAAGCATTTGTATATATATATATATATATATACAAACAATCAAATACATACATTCACCCACTCATATACCCGTGTACACCCACGCATACATAGACGACCCACGTATGCGTTTGGACTTATATGTCGACAGGAACCCAGGCCTACATGTACATCCATGCACGTATACCACATAAATCCATACATACATACACAGATACATACAAACATACATACATACATATATATATACATACATACATCCGCAATATGTACGAGAACTATTGTATATTAACATAAAACTCGGCTCCCATTCAATAACTTATCATCTATTCATTCTAATGAATATACAAATTATAGTATCATGACAGACAATTAGGAATGGATTAATCAGTGTATTTAGCATAGAGGTTAATTGGGAATGAATTTATGACATATTGGGAATGAATTTATGGATACAATTATAATATTTGAAAATTTTTAAAATTATTATTGCAATTTTCGGAATGGAAGATAAAAATAAGGAAGATAAAAAGAGGAGAAAAAAATGTTAATTTTTTGCTAAATTTTGTGCTATAATATTATATAATGAAAGTTTTCAGTGATTACAAAAAAAAAATTAATCGTAAATTTTAATCATCATACATATTCCAAGAATAGTAAAATCATCATTAATATTCCAAAAATGATAAACAAGCATTATATATAGTGTTTATATTTATCACACATAATAAATATTTGTCAAATATGATTGATACCAAATAATTTAGAATGCTACTTAATCATCCGATAATTTAGAATTTTCCACTTCGTAATTTTAATCATATCAATAAAAGATCGTTCATCTTTTGCATTATCACTTTAGTCTTTTTATATTAATTATGCATATATTATATCATGTGTTTTTGTGTTTTTTTTTTCTTTGAATATTATAAATGCTAAATGAAAAAAGTACTCGAAAGGTTGAAATTTTCAAAATGCCTTATCATAAATAGGTATTATAATAAATATGTTAAATATAAATTGGAAGAAAAGCTAACAACAAAAAGAAAAAATAAAAAACAAGGAGTGATAAAAAGAAATTTCGTACAAACAGAAAAAAAAGATAAAAATCAATTAGTCATTTCATATGAAATGGCCAATAAATTTTTTGCCAAAACTTTAATAGTTGGCATACCAATTGAAAATTATAAAATTAAATTTTAATGAAATATTAAAATACATTTTAAAACGAAAAAAGGTGAGTTCAATTCATTGAATCAAATTTAGAACAACCAACTACTTATTGCAATATTAAAATAATACGATTATGATCAAGGGAAATAATAAAATTTGAATTATTCTTGAATGACATCCTTAAATTATATATTATTTTGAAATAGCTGATAGATTAAATTTGCAAAAACTTCGTCATAGTAATAATTAATTCATAAATCATCTTAAATTTTCTTTAATCCATTGTTTACACTAGAATTATACGATTAATTAATTAATTAGTTGATTACTTGAATTTTTTCTTTAATCTCAGATTTATAAATAATAATAAGGAGAATAGTAATTAGATCAACTAATAATCATAAAAATAGTATACCATCTAGATAAACAGTTTAGCAATCAAATGACATAAGTTTTCTCGATGATCTCGAACATCGTTAGCGAATATGAACATGCAATATTTTTGGCTTTTTTTTATGATTATCAAGTTGAATCTCTAAAATAAAAATAGAAGCAGGATAATTTTTTTCGAATTAGGCCTCAATTATCGGTTGTTTTCCATTGGGAAAAAGGAACTATATTTTCTATTTTCTCGTTCTTCAGCTTATATTGCTTTAATGTTCAAATTGTTTTTATTATTTGTTTATTCGAACTAACATTTGCTAAATAATTTGTTTTTTGCTTTTTTTTTTAATTTAAATAACTTGTTTCAACACTTACTTATGTTATCCTCATATATTCAGCATTCGTAAATGATCAATTCTTATCAATCCATCATCAGTTTAAATTAAATTTTCATTAATCAACAAAAAATCAAATATTTCGACTAACTAAAATTAGAATTCATAAAAAGTGTGAAATTAATTTTCTCTTGAAATAAATTATATGAAAAATCCAAGAAATTGAAAAAAAATTCTTGCAAAAAATTCGATTGTAAATACATATAATGAAGATAAAATACTTTACGATAAGAATAAAATGAATATAAAAAATAAAATAAATAAATTCCTCCTCGAAAAATAAAAAAATGCTAGCAAAATTTATCATCAACTTTCCGCATAAGTTTTTTATCTTCTTCCTAAACTTTACACATACTTACTTTCCTTAATTTTTTATAATATTATATTTGCTTATATATTTGAAAATTTTGAAAAAAATTTTTCATTTTAACTGTAAGAAAAAAATTTAATCCAAACACTTTGATTATTTCTTATCATTATGTTTTTTTAATATTTGTTTTTATTTTTTTGTATCTACAGCATATCTACCGTATATTCATTTTGATTCAATAATTTCATTCCAATAAATAGATAAATGAGTAGAGAAATAAATGTAAATACTTTTTGCTGTATATAAATTATTTAGATCAATGAAGATACTGTAGATACTTTGACACTTCAAAAATGATGCACAGATTGCGAGTTTATTTACGTGATATATAAACATTTATATATTGTATTAATAATATGATTTATTGTATGGAAATTTTAACTCATTAGTTTATCATTTTTATATTAAAGGCTCAAATCCTCTTTTATTATTTTTTTCTAACTACAAAAAGTAATATTTTCTTTAAAACAGGATAGCTTCTATCTGGCTTTTTTAAATCGACAAAAAAAATACCTTTAAATATATCAATTAAGTAAAGAAATTTCGGATCACAGACACTGATAAGAAGCAAGTTAATCTTTTGATTATCAAATAAATTAAATAAGATAACATCATCAATTACCAATTAAAAGCCTTAATTCTTTCAAGTGTGTTCAATCTTATTCCTTCTGTAAAGAAATTGGACAATGCAAACCAAGAACAAGTAAACATTAACATTGATTTTTTTTTTTGTTTTTATTACAATTCACTGGTAATCTTTTAACTCCAAAATCATATATGGCATAGAAAGAAAACGTATATTCTTTAGTTGTCATATAATTCTAAATATCGTGATATGTTGCAGTGAAGCATACCCTTAATTTCTTTTTCGATCAGTTATACTGTGGAGCGGGATAGAATATTTCACAATATTTTGATACTGAATTTAATTTGGAAGGAAATCTGAATCTGTAAATTGTTGCATTCTGAAACTCATTTGATACTTCTAAAATAATACTCATTCCTATTTCAAATTATAAGAAAAGAAATGAAAAATTTCAAATTAATAACAAAACATAAAAGAAAATAACAAGATAGATCTCACGAAAGTGACTTGCAAATGGCTAGCAAATTACATCAAGCAACATATGTTTAAATCAAAAAGTTAACCTCACACAATGTTTCACTACTGTTTTTCTATTTATGTATTTAATAATCAGGAATTTCCATATAGTCCTACAAACGATATATGTCGTACCTAACATTAATTACGATTTGAAAATTTGGTTAAAATTTTTCAATAGATTCATTTCCCGATGGAAGACATTTCATTCAAGAGATATACAGAAAACTTATCATTGAAAAAGAGGGTAATAGAAAGAGAAAACAAGTCAAAATTTTTATCTGAAAAAATTCAAAATTAAAAAAAATACAAATTTAGCGATTTCTTCGACTTTTCTTCTTTTTGCCATTTTGCTTAATTTTTTTCTCATGTTTCATCTTTTTTCTCTTCCGCTGGCTCAACCACACCGGATATGAACCATCTAGTTTTTTCATCGTTTTCAAATTTAAATTTTCATTACTGGTTTCCATCTAAAATATTCAGAAATAGTTTCCTTTTTTTTTTATTTTCTTTTTCTTTTCATCAAAAACCATAGAAGAAGACGGATAAAAAGTAATAATTCTCTCCTCAACCTCTATCATCCACTTCTTTCAAATGATTCTGAAGGAACAATAACAAATGGGAAAGAATTGTATCGGTCAAACGGTCCAAGCCATTTAATATACTAATTTCTGTTTGCAAAGATGCAAAGAATCATTCTTATCATACATTTGAAATATTCTAACTCGTAAAAAACCGAACTAATTCCTTCTGTATATTTAATTTTAATCAAAAAAGTCATTTACTTTGATTCTGTTAATGTATTCTTGACTCAAACCGTATTCTAATGAACTCTTCCTTTTTCTTGAGGTGAAAAAAGTACTCAGAAAATTGTACTTTATTTCTTAAGAAGAAAACAATTTATGCAAAACGATACTAATAAATTTTATGCACCGAAACATAGCTTACCCTTGCAAATTGCACATCAGAATCGACTGCCAAATCTGCAATAAGCGAATGGTAATTGAGAACAAACAATTTTGGTAAATATAATAAATAGTCTTATATTGGATATAAATATATATAACATGAAAAAAAAAATATATAAAGACTGGATATAAAAATATATAAGATGAATCTTGATTTGGAGTATGACTTCACTAGATTTTATTTCTCAACAGTTTCAGTGTTATCACGATATTACGGAAAGCCAAATAATTTATGTCAGGTACTCCCGCATTAAAATATTTAAATTATAACTATTACCTCTAATATGTATGTTGCTTTCCTTACAATTTTAGTCCTGAAATGAGTCAAAGCAAGCTATTCCATTTGAGTTAATCTACTCACCTTCAATATTTATCTGCTAACATTTACGTTATCATCTGCCATAAGTATTAACTCAATTTTTTCCATATAACATTTATACCAACTCATAGAATGTTCAAAAAAAAAACAAAAACAAAAATTAATTTTAAAAAAAATTACTGGAATCACCAATTTCCACTTTTATTTTATTTGAGTCAAAATTTGAGACGGTTGCTTGCAAACGCTTCAATATACGTGGCTCAAGTCTCTGACGCTTCATAGCACGTACTCGCCGTTTTGATTTCGATCGAATACTCTTCGCCATTATAGTAACTGTATTTACCTAAAATTAAATTATTAATTGTAGAATAAAAATGAAAATAGTAAAAATTAGATCGAAAAAATCACTTATGAGATTATCGTGACGTCAAACCCTATATTTCACGTAATCACGCAATTCTAAAAGCAAAGTAATATGACGTAATTTTAAATTATCCACAGCAATATTTGTCACAATTACTATTTATTCTAATCAAATCAGGATATCTTTCGGAAAATCGGAACTCGTGTATTCAGATCAGACAAACAACCTTTACTTTATGCTACTTCTACGTATATTCAACATGGAAATAAAACGTCTAAGACAGTTAGAAGAAAAAGTTTTCATGTATTTGTTAGAAAGAGATAGACAGTTAGATGAATAGCGATATGGTTACTTGCGAATTCATCGAGCATTGAATGCTGATTGGTTAACGAATTTTTTTAGTTTTTGGGTTTTACATTTTGATTGCAATCATTTGAGGTTCGGGTGATCTGAGGGATTTGAGAGAACTGGGTGATTTATGAAGTTTAAGAGATTTTAATTGGGAACCTTTACTCTTTACTTTTTAAAAAACCTTTATTTTTTTTTTCTAAGACACAGTTGGGCGGATAATTTCATATCGTTTTCCATTAGGATTGTGGAAGTGAACTGACAAATTTTACTTATGATGTGTGTGAGTTTTAGCAGTTTCAAAATTTGGAGTTTTACCATTTTGAAATTTGAATTAAATTTTTACATTACATTTTTTCCTTTTTGTATTTTTTACGTTACATTTTTCCCTTTTTGTATTTTTTACATTACATTTTTCACTTTTTGTATCTTTTTTATTCATTCACCGATATTGTCGTCTTTTAGTTAGTTCGACGCAAATTTTGGTAAAATTGATAATGCACCATTATGGATGATAATTTATATCATTTGTTAGCAGATACGAAATTCTCTACCAAACATATCACTCGAGGAGTATCATATTTAGTATCATATCAAAAAATCATCATATGACATGTAGTAACATTTTCACTGCTAAGTTTTGATATATTTCGTAATGAAATTATTGGAGATTATCTACTGCTAAAAATATAATTTTGAAAATTTGGAATGACAATTAATATTCGAATTTATACCATTTCATTGTTATTCATCAGTCTACCTTAATTACCAACGGTGTGATCTTCATATCAATTATTTATGATCTGTCAGTAATTCCAGGAATAATAATTCTATAAATGTAGAAAATTGTTACCAAAATAATTCAAAGTTGCCGGCATTATTATAGACGATAACTAAATGCTAAATTTTGTTTCATATTTTCAGAATATTGTGATGATAATATAGGAATTTCTATTCATATAGTTATCTACATTGAAAGTTACCAACATTTATTATAAAAAATATCTATGCCTTCCCTTTTTTTTCTAAAGAATGACTTATTTGAAATATTTATGAAAATAAGTATTGTGAAAAACTGGTATGTTGTAGAAAATGCGCATATTCATTTTATTACTAATTCTAATTCAGCAAATAAATACCATAATTTCTTTTTCAGTATTCCTTCTATTTTTTACTATTTTTAAAACTTTTAATTGTTCAATAAGTTTTCTCTTAAATTGAAATTTCAATTTAAATTAAGATTTCCAAGAAGAAAGTTCATTTTTTTTAGACTTTTCTATTCTAAATGTTAATAAGTACCTTTTGTCCTCTTCTTTTCCAAATTATACACTAATTTTTATGCGAACATTTATTACGAACAAAATCAATTAAGGATGAGGTATAGCTCATTGGCCTCAAAATATTGATTTATATGAACTTAGCCTGCTTTCCTCTATATTTTTGTTTTCTAGCATTTTCCAATTTTTAATTTAGTCATTGGCTTTTCAGCTTTTATAAGTTTGTTTATCTTCTACTTTTCAGTTTTGAATCTGAATATGTAAATTAGTTATATGATATAGTGATTAATGACAGTAGTTAATTCATTTCTTACTTTTCCTGAGAAACGGTTGAGTGGATAATTTCATATCGTTTTCCATTAGGATTGTGGAAGTGAACTGACAAATTTTATCTATGATGTGTGAGTTTTAGCAGTTTCAAATGCCAGTGAAAGATTTTTATAAAATCCGAGATCAGAATTGCTCATGCCAAAGATATTTCAAGATTTGGAAGACCGAAAATTATTCTGATAGCTAACATTTGTCCTTAAAAAAAACGTAAAATTTCCCTACGTTTATTTATCATATAATTATTTCTCTTGTTCGTTAAGTAAAGAATATTGACGAAAATTATGACAAAATTAAGGCTTAACTTAGTTCGTTTTTATGAATTGATAGGGAAGATTTATAAGCTTATTTTCGTAGGAAAGATTTAACGGTTTATTTTCACATTTTTTATGGTAGTGTATTGCTATAAAAAATATAAACGGGAAGTTTTCATCCGTCTCAGTTTCGAGATAGAACATATTTAATATACCATATCAATTGATCGCTTCTTTTGGATATAATATAACGAATATAAAAATAGTGGTTATAAATTGTCGAAATTTAGCGTGCATCATTTATTGTTAATGCTAAGAATTAACAATTGTCGTTCTAGGAGATGGATCCAACATCCTTCGGATTTGTGGCAATAATTGCCGTTTTGATTATTATAATTTCGATTGTTGTTTTTAAGATGTATCCGAAGGAAACTGATTTTGAAAAAGTATGACTCAGTTGATTTCAATTACTATTTACCCGATACAAAAATAGTTATAAATATAAAAATCTTCAAAGATTTTTTTTTCTGTTTTGCTTTATTGAAATAAGAAAATAAGTTTTTAGGGTCATAATGACTTGAAGTACGTTTATTATTACATTTTTCTTTTTTTTTTTCGTAGGCTTATGGTAAAAATGCTCTACGCTTGTTCACGGAAGATCGTGCAACTAAGACAAGAAGCACAAAAAGCAAGAATAAGGGAAGAACCGGTGAGAAGAAGAAAGACTTTGGAACAGAGGAAAAGCAAAATCAAGTTGAAGTAAGTAGCTGAATAAGTAAAATTATTTGCAAATGATTTATTCTAGAAAGTTAATATTTAGTATGCGGTAATTCATGCGCAAATGTTACAGATAGCAAATGCTTTAGTGTTACAGATATATAATACATATTCAGATTACAGACTTATGAAGTTTCATATACAACCGTCAATGTAAATTTGCTATATATATAAGAAGGTGTTAAAAATATTGTATGATTTTATTTTTAATATTATTAAAGGAAGAATAGGCTATGCTATGTTATAGATATCAGCTTTTTCCTATTTAAAATATTTCTGCCCCTGCTCATTGTATTCCTACATTTCATCAAATTTGATTAACATCAGACCTCAATAATTTGTGAAAGCTGATATATATGGTACCGAAATTTGAAAGGAAACAGAAAATTTTTGTGTGCAGAAAGTGGTGTTTATGCTGGAACATTAATGTCGAATTTATAAGTGGATCACTGTACTTATTAAATGATTGTTGTTACAGTTTAATTGAAAAAAAAATTCATGGTTTTGTTTCTAGAAACTTGCAAATGATGGTTTTTTGGTGTTCCACTATCAGCTAATGGTCATTCTGGAATCGAAAAATGGAATGGTACGAATGATGGTGAAAATGATACGAAGATGAGCCGTAAAAAACTCAGAAGCAAACAGATAGTGGCTCGTCTGTTTATTTTTATTTTTTTTATTTTACTGGTCAGTGATAACACAAATAAATTTCAATTGTTATTCCTTCACACTGATAACTTATTTTATGGTATTATATTCATATTCCCATACAGTTTTTATGATAAGTTATCAAATAAATTTGTCCAGTTGTTGATCAAATCGTCTGAAAAAATCTTAATTTTGCTTCTTATTTTTAAAATTATTTTCAGAAGACAAACAATACATAGAATTAACGAAAGATGAGAAGATTGCAAGAAGTATGGAAGAATTATCAGGGCATCGGGGTGTCTGTCAAAGATGAATGCTGAATTAGAAGAGATAGCTGTTACAAAGATTCTTCAAGATGAAATAACAACAATGATGGTTAGTTTTCAAATTTAGGAGATTCAAATCTCTCATAATACGCTATAATATTTATTGTATGATTCCATTCAACATTATTCTGTTTTTGGATAGAATTGTTTGGTGATGGCATCAGTTCTGATTTTGTGAAGTTAAAATTCATGATATCGGCTATGATTGATTTGATTTCAAATTAACTATCATTTGTTGATTTTTGTCAATTTTCATCGATCTACATGTTTCACAGCATGTTTTACCGAAAAAGAAAGGCAAAAATTCTTTCACTGTTTAAAACCAAAATTTATCTGTCAAAAATCGAAATGTAAATATTTTAAGGTAGCGAGCGGAAAGTGAAAAAAAAGAATCGTGCTCGACGAAATGAAGAGCATTTTCATGAAATGCCAAAGGAAGAAATCAAAATGGCAAAAGAAACTATTCCAGCTATGGAAGTCACAGCACCTTTTGAGAATGAAGAGAAAAAAACGAAAGCAAAGAAAGGTAAGCAAAAGTAAGCAAAAGTTTCATTGTAATGATATTACTAATGATTAATTGTTGAAAAAGATCAAATAGCAGTTCAGTGTGTATAATTCTGTAGAGAATTTGCTGATATCCTTTCCTTTTTCATAATTTCTTTATGGTAAGTGAAATGGAATGTATCGGAATTTTTTTTTTTCAGCAAATCCATTAAAAGATATCAATGCGAACAAATTCCAAGCACGTTTGAATGCTATTGCAGAGCTTGAGCCAGAGTATATTACGTTCTTTACGAATTATATAACCAATGTGAATACGCAGGTTACCTAATTAGTTACTTCTTTTTTGCTTACGTAACATATACTTCAGTGATCAGTTATCGATTATTAAAATGTAAGGTAATATGGTTGTTTAGTTTAGCACGGGACAGTTGGCAATAGTTTTCATTGGGCAAATAAACTTTTAAGTTATTAAATAGAATTTTATTCCATTATTATTAATATAATTAAATTTATGTATTAGTTACCTCTCTCTGATCAAAAATATGAGAGTAGTACTTCGAATTATATCAGTATTCTCACCATATTATTTCTTATGTGCCATGGCAAGAAGGAATAAATAAACGATTAATTGAAGAGACAAACTCAGCATTCCTTATTGTATGGGTTTCAGAAAATTAAATTAGATGATGAAATTGCTTTGATGAGAAAACAAATTGCTGACAAAGATCGTCTGGTCTTGCGTGTACCGATAAACTCACCGCAGCAGAACAAAAAGATTCAGAAATTGCTGTGCTTCAGTAAGTATAAAAATGATCTTACCTCCTATGAAATCATCAGACCAAATAAGAGGACCTCTAAGAGTAATAATTTTCCAATAGATATAGCAGTAAAAGGTAGTAATTTAGTTCATGATTTTAATTCTCATTTAACAAGTGGATTTCTTGATTTTTAGTTAAATATTTGAAGTATAACATTCCTTTTATTCATCAACATTCCATTCATCGAATAGCTAGTTAATTGTTAACTGCTATTTCTAAGATACAGATTGACAATGAAAGTAAGTTCTACTTTTTCTTTATAGGAAAGCGTTAACTGAAGAGAAGAGAAAGCAAATTATTTGAGCAAACAGTATGCTCTCAGTTGAGTAGCAACGCACAAGAGAAGTCATATCTACAACGAAAATATGATCAGGTGCAGTATTTTGCCCACATTTTTTCAAGGCCAAAGAATTATTGTTCATCGTTCGATGATAAATAATTTAGTTGTAATGGGATTATGCGATGTACATTCTAAGATCCCGAATAATGTTAGAGATGAGAAGAATTTAATGTTGGGGTGTGTTTCTAAATAAATTAAGAAATTTCCCGTTTATTTGGAAATATGAAAGTCAATTCATTATTTGTGAAATTGACATAAATAGAAAGGATCTTTAAATTTCGTTTTTTTTTCTCTCAGTTGCAAGCAGAATTTGGTGTACTGAAGGAAGAATTGAAAAACGCGCAATCTATCATTCACTCCACACCGCCACCTATTGATACCAAATCCTATCAGCAGCAAATTGATCGATTGAAAGCTGTATGTTTTAATTTTGTTTAAATTCTGATTCTAATTCTGTTTCATTTTTTCGGTTAAAAAAATACTTTTTTAATATTTAACCATTTTTTTATCTATTGTTTATTTGGTTGAATTGGATTGTAAATGAGCCTTGTCAATTAAAAAAATATTGAATTATGAAATATATAAGTGAGTTGGACGATAGATATTAACTGAAGGTAAAAATGTCGCAACTTCTTTTTAGGATAGGCAAATTATGTGCACTTAGTTGCGTAATGGTTTCAATTTTTAAAAAATAAAATATTTTTCACTTTGCAAATTATTATTTGATATACTTTAGCTAGGAGAATAAATGGTAGAATGAGTTTTTTATATTTGTTTTCAGGAATTAACGTCTAGTAAAAATCGTTGCTCGCAACAGGAATTGGATTTAAATCAGCGTATGCAAACAATACAACAAATAAAAAATGAGTTACAGGTAAGACTTTAATGTATGTATCATGAACGGTTATATATTATCCAGATGAGGATGAACCATTGGAATATAACGAAGCGAATGACGATCGATCCAGATTGATTATTTTCATCCTTCCATTATTTCGACTAGACTAATTTTCTTATTTCGAGATATATCAAGCTCAGTAATTCTCCTGTAGTTCTATTAAGATTTCCTTCACAGTCTTCCAACATTCAACGAAGATTATAGAAGATATAAATATGCCTTTCACGATTTGGATTTTCTGAAATAATCTTTTTGTTGACCAAGTTTTCATTATTTTTACTAATATTGTTTGCAAGTAATGTTTTTCTCTCCCTTCCTAGAATCAAGGTTGTCAAATCGAACATATGAACAAAACAAATGCTTCACTCGAGAAACGCTTACAAGATGTGGAAGGCAATGCGGTAAGACTAGATTGTTATAAAATTATACTGTTACAGAAAATGGCTTGGAAGATTTCGAGAAGCAAATATATGTGACTAGGTGGACTCAATAATTGGATTTTGCAATTAAAAATTATAGAAAATTTTGCATGTAAATTTCTCAGCATATCAAAGATAATTTTTGTTTCGAACTTACCGACTTCTGAAGATGATAGTAACGGTAATTCAAATGACGATATTTTATTCGTCTGTTTTTTCCAGAAGGCAGAACGTGATACTCTTGAGATGAAATTACAAGATACGATGAAAGTGGCGGAAGAATTGAGTGTGGTAACTTCCGAGATTCGGGACGAAATGTTACAACATAGAGGAAACGCTGAAGCAGCAGCTCAAGAACGAGAAAAAGTGAATTTTGTTAACTTTTTTATGATATTAGTATTTTGCTAGGATCGGAGATTTATCTTTAATGACAGTCTCTGAATGTTTAAGAAATTTAATTTTCTCCTCCTCTACGAATTATAATGTTCAGTTTCAATCATTCTGATTGATTTCACAATTTAGGAAGCTGTAGGAATTTGGAGAAATTTGGGGAATTTATTAATTTGAAACAGATGGCGAAACTAAAAAAAGCACAAGAAAATGTAGAGAAAGTGGAAAGGCTGTTTAGTAAAGACTAAGGCGATTTTGATTTATTAACTGATGTTTGGAAAAATATTTGCATTACAGCATTGCGAACAAATCCATATTTTAAATGCACAACTTATGGATGCTAATCGAGAACGCGTGAGGTATTTAAATGATTGCGCTACTTACAGCAAAAAGTTGGCCGAAATGAAAACCGTAAATGCAGAGGTAAGAGTTTTGTCTTTGCTATTCATTCTTTGTAAAGCTTTCTCAGACCAAATCTTTGTTCCTAAGGAGAATTGTTAATCCATTGCCGTAGATGCCATGAATAGAATAGTAGAAATTTTGATTTATCTCTGTCGACTCTTTTATTTCTTGATTATATATTATTTGAAGACTTTATTACAGTTAAGTAGTCAGCTGGAAGTACTGCAAAACGCAAGAACAGCCAGTGACAGAAACTGCTGTGAATTGATGCAGGAGGTTGAAAAATATCGAAAGCAGCTTGTTGATATTTTGGAAGCGCATGATAAGGTTGGTTTTTCTTACAACAGTTTGAAATTTCTTAACTTAAATTGAATTTGATCTTTTATTATCTGTGGTATGCTGATTCCACTATGGAAATACAATGTAAAAAAGACATAGTATCGGTTACATCACTATCATTTCATCCGAAGAGAAAGTTCAACAAGATATAATTTTTGAACTCTGAACTCGATAAAGAATGGATTTTATGATAATGGTTTTCAGAGTATATGATGGGCTGAGAGAAAATAAATAAAACAGACTGCACTTTTCTAATAGTTAATTCTAGATTATTTCAGGTTTCGTAACGCTTAAAGATAAGTGAAGGGATAGCGTGAAATTTATTTAAACTTCATATTTGGAGCTATAGATTTCACAGTGCTATCAGTTTTTATTTCCTGATTTCCTAGAAAATTCGCTTTAAATTTCTTTTTTTTTTGAGGATACTGCTAAATTGAAGAATGAACTAGAATATATCCAAGCAGAGAAAGAAAACTATGTTAAGCAGATGTCTATCAAGTAAGTTATTTTTCTCTGTTTATGGCACTGCAACCATTGAGCCCAGTAATTTAATCTATTTAAAATAAGATAAAGAGTGTTTTAAAAGTTAACGATTATGATAACTTAAAAAATTGGAAATTATTGCTTTCCGTCGCCTCACTACCATCTTTTTAAGCATTTCTGGAGAAGCAGCTGCAGTCGCACAATGTCGTAAAGAATTGAACGAATTTAAGAATGATTACAATAAAAAATTAAATCTTATTGTTTGTTTGGAAAAGGAAATCGCGAACTGTAGAAAAATTAAAATGAAAAGGTTAATAGGGAAATATTTTAACAGTTACTTTTGGTAATTATCATTAATTGAAATACTTTTAAACTTGTGGTTTTTAAATTGGACCAGTGAATTGCATAACTTCCTTGAAATATCTTACAAACTTATTAGTTTTTTTTTTTCTTTTAAATATGAAATTTTAGTTGAGTTAATTTATTCTAACCAGATTCAGTTAGTTATGACAGTGACTTCTGATGGAGATAGTAAACATTTCATAAAAGTAAGATTAAAATGTTTTTTTTTTTTTCTTTCTAATAATATTCTTATATAAATCTATTCTCATTTAAATATTACACATCATTTTTCAGTGAAACGATAGTATCTTCTTGTGATGATATGGGCACGCATGAAAAAGTAAGTAATTCTAGTCTTTTTTACGTTTTTATAAATTCATTCCTATGAACCTTTAAGTGAGCAACAAGCAACGCTTTTATGAGGTATAAAGTTGGAGAACTAATTTCGTTTGATCAGAACATCTGCATAAAGTTAAAAATATAGATCAGGAAAATTTATATGGTATATAAATTAAACTTCAATTAAATCATTTCAGCAGAATTTTTTCTATTTCTCCACAGGATTTTTTTAATTTCCAATATTTGATTTCTAAGACAGAGCTGATGAAATATTAACATAGTTCATGGTTTATTTCATCACCCTTCGCTAGTATTTCTGTTTTTTTTTCATTATTTTTTATTTGAAAATGAGTGGTTTTGGTACTGAAATTTTAATAATATAGTTCAGTCGGTTTTAATTTGGAATTGTAATGCTGTCTTATTTCTTGCTCTTATTTTCTTTTTAAATTTTATTTGAAATCATATATTATGTCATGCTCCAAACAGTTTGCGATATCATCAAAAGTTAGTTACTATGGGAAAAGTCAAGTCTAATCTCTTTTCTACTTTTATCTAAAATCCGAAGTTGAAGCACTTAAATGGTGGGTAATTCTGTATATAATCCTTTTTTTTAATATTATTGAGATTATATAAAGGATTATGTTTTATTTCCTTTTTTTTTGAATGAAATGAGACGAGAAGAAGAATAAAAATTGTTTTTATGACAAATGTGGACAAAATTGATTAGGTTAAAAAAAATGCTTAGATTAAGTCCGTAAAAAGTTGATTTTTAAAATTCATTAGTTAAATACAAGCTTTTCTTCTTTTCAAAAACTTTCTTGTACAAATCTTGTACAAACTAGCACATTTCTTAAGAATTTGTTCGATTGCAGATGAAGGAATATAAAGTTCAGTCGGCGTCGGAAGATGTTGTAATTTGCGACGACAGTATTAAATTAAAAATCAACGAGTTGAAAAATCAAAACGAGGTTAATTAATTAGATTTCATTAATATCGAGATGCGACAGATATATTGAGCATATGGATTTATTTCAGTTGTATATCTTTTCTCACATGCATTTCAGAAGCTAATTTATAGTAATCTATTCATTTTATTCAGGAATAATTGTTGATTTTAATGTCAACAAAAAATATGCCCTTGACATAGCTAACAAAAAAAATCAAAGAGTAAGAACTACTCTTATTATCATAGATGGTTTCATCTACGGCAAGTCAACTCGGAATTTTCCCCTTCAAATAATGTAATGTTTTTTTGCAGGAATTGCGTGATGCGAATTACAAGATTGTAGAAATTTCGCAGCAGCAAGAAGCTAATTTCAAGAACCATTTAGAGGAAGTGAAGGTGATCTGATTGATTTTGGCGAAGGAGAGATAAAAGAGAAATGAGATTTCAAAATTGAAGTGTTGCATAATTTCAGATATTTGTAATCTTATTGTCCATACATTTGTGCAGAATGAGATATAATACTTTTTTTTACAGCGAAATCATGAGAAAACTGTCAAACAATATATCTGTGATGTATTTAAAACGCTTTCTGCAATTATACCATCGAATATAACGCTTCCTCATCTTTCGAGTGTTCGTGATGTTGACCAGTTCTACAAATGGTTGAAGGATGTCGAAAATGTGGTACAAAAGGGAGAAAATATAATGGTCAGGGAAGCTAAGATTTGTGATTTCTTTGGCCATATAATTTAAACTGGAAAAGTTTATAACGGCTTGAGAAAGATATTATTCTTATTTATTGTCCAGTGATTAAATAGATAGATTGATTTTATCAACTCAAACATTAGTCAGTAATTTGAATTTTTGTTTGAATGGTGAACTGTTGCAAGTTTTCTGATCAGTTTAAGAGAGAAAATTGAATTATATTATATCTTTAAGCAGTTCAATAAGAATGAAAGCGAAGACGGTAAAGGTAGAATGAATTTGGCGAAAGTTGCAGAGTTGGAAGCAAATAATCATAGGTATCGAGCAGCACTTGTCAATCTTGTAAGTTTCTATTTTCTGATTTCTAAATTATATTTTGATTCGTCACATTATTAGGATGTTTGGTAATCAAAAAGTAATTATTTATCACGTCGACTATTTTTGCTATTGTAGCATTTTATAATGGTTATTCTCCGTTTGTATATATATTATCGTAATTAGAATTCTGCTCTAGGAAATATCTGGGATGTATGTAATAGCGTACTGAAAAACAAAATAAGTCGTAACATTTTATCGAGCTTTTTTACGGATAATTTTGTAGACTGCTCACATTGATACAATCGAGCATGAAACCATTTCAAAAGAAAAATTATATTTGGCGAAATTTCACGTTTACGGCAAGAAATAAACGAGGTTTATTTTGATTTTCATATACTTCTTGCTTATGGAAGAGGATTTTCAGATTTTATTTTTTCGAAGATTCGTATTAACGAAGATCTGAAAAAAACAATGTAATAATAAGGTACTTATTTTATATCTAAAAGATTTGGAAAGTATGAGCATATTTACTAATCGCATGTTTTGTTTTCAAAATTTCTCGTTTTTAATGCTTGTTGTTTATTGCTTTCTTTAGTCGTTTTCAAAATTTTTTGCATGTTAACAAAATAATGGCTACAAAAAAGTGATACAAACCAGCATTTATTGCAAGAATCTGAAATATTTGATCGAATTTTTTTCATAAATAGAATTAGCAGCGACATATTTCGGGAATAGACATGCTTTTTCTTTTTTATAAGAAGTTTTAAAATGATTACATAATAAAACAAGAATAATAAGACTTAATACCTTGATGACTCTTCAAACTATCCTTCTCGTTGAAACATTAATATCGAAGTGTGGTTTTATCAGTATATGGACTATTTTTTTTGGTTGAATGCATTTTTATGAGCACTTTTCACTTTATACTTTCACGTTACAGCAACTTAAAAAGCAACTGGAAAATGAGTGTAAACGAAAACTGGAGCTTATTTCTCAAGCATCCAGACTTTGTGAGATAATAAACAGATCGCAAAATTATGGCAGTGGAGAAATGAATCTGTATATGGACGATGTTTAAAAATTATGATTAGGAAGGAAATCATAGAGAAGTGGTAAGGAATGGTTATGATAAACTGAAGAAAAATTTTCTTTTCAAATTTTAATTTTTAATGTTATAATATACGTTGATGGTCTGTTATTTTTACTTTTGATACTTCTTTTCCTAAACATTTCTTTCTCTCACTAATTGCTATTGAACTTTTAGGTTAAGTAAAAAGTATCCGCTTATTCGTTTCTTCGCATGGTATTTTACAATTTTCCTAATTGCTTTGCTTCCCTAGAAAATTTTGCATATAATAACTGATTATATTGGATACAACACTGCGTTGTGTTATGTCTCAATATCTAATATACGTTGATGATCGTTGTTTTGATATTTTAATTTTTGAACCAAGGTTAAATCATGGTCATACTAATCACCCGATTTGCTAAGAATAAAATCACTGATGTCATATATGTAAATAGTTTTACAATCAAATTTACATCAAAATGTTTTTTCTCTGCCATTCGCAAAAGGACTTAACGTATATAAGAGAGGACATGGACTAGGTCTGGATATAATTCATTCTGACATTTTAGATTCTAGTTTTATCTCTGCTCTGTTTTTTTTTTCTTTTTCCTTTTTTTTTTTTTTGCTTTACGATAGTTTTAAAATGTTTATTTTCGTTTTATTGTACTATTTATCCATTTTGTTTATGTCAGGTGCCACTTTTGGCTATCAGAGATATTCGTTTGTTATGATATGTGCATGTTTATCTTCTAAATGCATGTACATCAACTACTATTCCTTTTCTTCTTTACTTCGATTTCAGTTAACCTCTAACAATACTTTTACAAATTTTGTAATTGAAATGAAAGGTCCTTTTGCACTGATAATGATCTGAAATAGAAATGAGAGTAAAGGAGGAAGAGAGAACATTTAAACGTACAATTCCTGAATTCCTGAATAATTTTCAACAACGGTTAAAAGTAATCAGATATTTGATACTGCTTGAATTAAGAATTAAAGGATATTAATGAAAAGGGGGAAAGAGGTAAGGGAAAAAGAAGGGAATGAAAGGAAGATGTGGACAAATCCATCATTTTGCAGATATGATTTAATTAATGGATTCTTTTGCTTTCCTCTTCCTGCAGTTGAATTTTTTGTTTGATTCAAGATAAATTACATAATCTCTCAAGATATGAAATACATTGATTTTCATTCGATCAAACCAGTGCCAATTTAAAATGTTAAATTTTCCACAATTTAATATCGACAAAATTCAAAATTTTACATTGAATATAAAAATCATCTAATTTCTGCATCGTTATTTCAATTTTTTTTATCATGTAAAAAGAAATTATATTGCAGATAAATCATCAGCGAACAACATTAACAAATTGATGCAGCGAAGTGAAGAAATTGATCTAAGGATTGATTAGATGTAAACAAATAGCTTTCGCATAATTTGAAATAAAGCAACGAAAACTTCCGTTTCTCTCTTTTTTTCTTTCCCTCTTTTCTTTTTTTAGATGGCAGAAATAATTGTAGTGAAAAGCTGATATAAAATGCTTAGTAAAACAAAAAAGAGTTATTTTTAGTATTGAAGATATTTTTTGTTTTTTTTTAGAAAAGTTTTATCTCGATTGCTTTAAGGTTTTAAATTATTTAGAGATATTTAATTAGTGTCTTAAGTCGAAATTGACTGGATATTGAAGGGAGAGATATAGTTATGATTTTAATATTGGATAGTCCTAATTAGATCCGATGAATTGTATTTTTGTTTGAATTGACGCATCTTGTCAATTTTAGACCAAATCACTTATGTGTTTTATAGTCTCTATTTTTCCGTAAATCTTCAGCTATGCATTTTTGAAGAATTCTTCAGATTCTTTTGAAATTCAGTATTCTTTCTCCATTGATGTTTTTTTATCGATTGTTGTTGTTATGATGTTCGAAAGTTCCATTCATTTGAGATTGCTACGGGATTTTCTTTTATACACCAAAATTATAAAATATAGTCATTTTTCAAATTAATATGAGTACATGCGTCACTGACTACATTTCAAGAACAAAGTAATTTCTGCATATCGAAAGAAAATTATCTATTATGTGAAAAATTTTTTTTTCTTTTTTGCGATTATCCAATTGTGGGAGCATTTTGCATAGCAGTCTCTGAATGGACAAAATATGTTAAAATTTTAATTTATTTTTTTTTTCCTTTTTTTCTTTTTTGAAATTGGTGAAGTATTCGTAAAAGTATATATTTGCAGGACATTTGTTAATTTAGGAATAGACCATTATTTATTCTTTTATTCGTAGTGATGTTTTATCTATATATATATATATTAATTTGGAGATGATAATTAATGTTTAGAAATAGGAATTGAAACTTGCCGAATTTTTTTTTTTTAATTAACTAATGCAAAAACCTCAACTTTCACCAGCAAGTGTTTTTTTTTAAATTACCATACATTTGTTCTTTTTGTTTTTCTTTTTTTCCTTTCAACTTTTTCAGCCTATTTCTGGTTGCATTGTTAATTGTGGTACTATTTTTATTGTTGTGCACTTATATGCTTGTAAGACATTGTTTCCAACTTGCATGATTTATGCCTGCATGCATATACAGTGCGTTTCTTGGATATAACAAGAAAATACAAATTTCATATATTGTTGTTAGAATGAATGCGGGGAAAAATAAATGGTGAAGGTAATGAAAGAAAGTTTTTGAATTTAATCTATTTATAGGTTAAATTATTATATTGCTTATGTTTTCATATTTTCTCTCGTTTTTACTATACATTTCAATATATTTTCAAATTGAATTGATTTGTTAAAATCATAGTTATTTTGCCTGCAGTCAATAAAAGAAAATAGATTGTCATTAGAGATTCGAAAAGCAGCTATATATTTTTTTCTATTTGCAAGACTAATTTATTTTAGCAGTTTTGAACTTTATGAAATATTTTTTGATAGATAACAAATAATACATTTGATACATCAAAATTATGATTGATAATATGACACTACATTGATATACTCTTAATACAATGCTATTTGCATATTTGTGTGAAAAAATCATAATTTTTCATTTATAAAGTTTAAGTAATTTATAATCTATGTATAATTTGAAATTTTAATTTCGGTCACATTTCTCTATGAGGCGATCTATCTTGATTCAAAAGGAACTAGCTATAAAAGCCCACTTTTATTCTATAACTGAAAAATTTTGATTGAAAAGAAATTGGTAAGACCTAATATCTCTTTCTGCATCATATTAAAAGGTCTTTAAGAATAGCAGTAATTAAAGAAGATATGGTATTTTTATATGTAGTAGATAGCAACAAATTTTAGGCCGTGTTAATTTTTTTATAGCAGTTATTCTTTGATCTACGTAAATGATTTTTATTGCGTAATTTTGACACAGATTTTGTGCAAGGTTCAATCGATTAATTTGGGTAATAATGTAAAACGGCAAAATAAAAGGAAAAAATTATATTAGAAATGATAGAAATAGTCATTTATGCAATTACACAATGACAATGATAATGGCAACAAACTGTAATCAATAAAATAGTGTGCTAAAGGTCGCAAGAATTTATACCAGTAATCAACGGTGCTGTAATTAACAGTATTAAATTTTAGATCTAGCTATTTATTGCATCGAGATATTTCATATATCTAACTATATGTAGATGAAATTGAATTCGGCATATTCCGTTGCAACTAATATTCTTGTGCCTTTTCAAAATAAATGACCCGATTCAAGTTTTACCCGAAAGATAATTGCAAATATATTAATTTTTTCCTTAGCATATATAACATATGCCATTTTCAAATTACATGACTTTTCGCATATAATAGATGGGCCAAACTTGCATAGATTATTGAAATGTATATTTATTATATTTATGTTGTTTCAAATTATTCAATCGAGTGAAATCTTTCCCGCATATCGAACATTTGTTCAGCTTTTTCTTACCATGAATTGATAGTATATGACGTTTTAAATTTGATGTCGCAGAGAAGACTCTTCCGCATATTTCAGAAAGATGTGGCTTTTCTCTGATATGACCTCGCATATGAATTCTTAAATGATTTGCTCTACTGAGATTTTTCCCACGTAACGAACAACTAACTGTACATCGTCTTTTCAGTATGAATCTTTTTTTTTCCATTTTCTTCTTTGATAAATTTGATAGATTCTTTGTTTCTTCTTCACTTTTTTTTGGAATTGATGAATCCAATGGTTCTATTTGTTCCTCGTTCATTTCCAGTCTTGATAAATCAAAAGCTAATGTTTTCTGCATTTGTCCTTTCTCGAATTATATGAAATTTTCCATCCCACAGTAAGTTAAACATTTTGATATATTTCAAATATTACAGCGTTACATTGCTTTCTCATTTATTTTTTTCAAAAATTTAATAAACTTACGATAATTTGAATGTTGCATAGTTGGATGACAAAAAAGAAAGAATAAATGAGATACATGTTGATAAGCACACTTTCTTGTCAATTCTAAAAAATATCCAAATTAGCAGTATGCTCAATGATTAATGATTTGTATTTATTTCTGTTAAAATATAGCATAATAACATATATAATTTATAAACAATCTTTGAGCTGGATTATGAAATTAGTTGTTAACATCGATCACATTGCAACGCACTTATTTATATCATATGATAACAAGTTATCACTATCATAAATGAGCCCGGGTATAGCAAAAATTCCAATTTCCATAATAAGTAAATAAGCGGGAGGACACATGCAATAACAATATTATGAAACTGATAGAAAGATAATTTTATCTTTAAAATGCTTATTCACAGGCTTGATCCTGAGTAAAACCTCTTCTACAATATAAAAATCTGATAAAAATTCTACATTGTCTAATACAACAAATAAAATGAAAGTTAAAAAATTAAATTGGTCTCAATTTAAGACTATCAGTCTCAACTGCTAAATTGGTAAAAAAGAATCTGCATATAAATGTTTGTTCTGATAAAAGTGTCCACGTGTGATAGGAATGATAATTCACATTCACTAGAAGTGATAATTCATGCATAAGAAATGGGAGAAGATTATGTCGTTAAACCTTACATAACTGTATAATTTTTTTTAAAAACTGAAACTGGAAAAATTTATTTGTTCAATGATTATGTTGTATGTACATAAATTATGCAAAGCAATTGTTATATTTGCTACACAATTTTATTTTATCTCACTTTATAAGTTTTTTTTCATACTTTTAAAATTGAAGATATTAATGAGAAAGGAAGTTTTTATTGTACTGACATTTACCTGTGATAATTTGCCATCAACACCGACTGATTTACACAGTAATATTATCATTTTATTGAGCAACAACTATGAAATAAAACTTGATAATTTACGGATAATGTTAAGTTATTTAAAAGACAACCTTTGTTTTTATATCATTTTATGAAATCAATTCATTATTACGAATTAAAACAAGAAACAACTGTCCATCAAATAATGTTTATAGAATCTCGAAATTGCTAACATGAAATTATCAATCAGTATTGATAATTATATTTTAGTCGAACGAGAGGATGATATGCTAGCTGAATAATAGAAACATTTTCTAGTTCAATGAAAAAATATACAAAGTTTTTTGATTATATTTCTGAATATTATCGATTTTAACTATTTTCTGAAATGGTACAAAACAAATAATAGATACGAACAGTAGACGTATTTGACGGAATTGGCGCTATCGTTCATTTCATACGCAAAAAAAGTTTTTAACCTATTGCATATTTTAAATAACATTTCAAGCAAAGTTGTGCTTGCTGAAATCATTTCAATAATTTGTTCTTTCTTTAAAATGAAAAAATATGTAAATTACCATTTATATTGAAAATCATTGATTTCAAATAATCTTATCATTTTTAGAAATAAATTTATGCAATCTTCAATTTAAAACCAAGAGTAGTGAAGTATTAATGTTAATTCTATCAAATACATATACTCTTTATCTTGATTATTTCTGTATGGCTTTAGAAGATAATTCAAACCTTTTCTCCTTAGTAAATGTTGTATTTTTGACGTACAGTATCATTAAATACAGTACCATTAAGTAATACAGCACTACTAAATTATCTTTATTCGATTCAATTCATATTTCAACTTTTCTTAAATTGATGAAAATTTTTGCTAGTCCAACTAATAATTTTGAAATAAATAACTCTTTTTTTTTTAAGTTTAGATTATTGAATTTGGAGAGATATTGTGTGAATAGAAATTAGTAACACTGATAATGAAACTTTTCATACGATGAATTTTTTAAAAATATAAATACGAAATCAAGCATTTGTTATTGCATAATGTTTTAATTTAGAAAAAACAATAGCGATACAAATTCAAATTCTAAGGATCGACTGTTATCCAAGTTGATTTTGATAAATTTTTGCATTTTGATTTAAATAAAGTGTTATGCTCATAAATTTTATCCAATAAAAAATAAGTTTTTTTTTTGATTGGAAAAGAAATTATTAGTACAAAAATTTTTTCATTGTTTTTTTTTTTTCACAAGTTTTGTATATTTTCAAAAAAAAAAAATTTACGTATTTCTTACGGATTTTCATCGCGTCACAAAATTTTCCGAATATTAATTAATTTTTTATAGCAAATGCTGCGTAATGATTTGTTATATAAAAGTTCTAATGATTTAATGCCATTTCGTTTTCAGGAGATTTTGCAATTCGATCGTGATTCTATATGATTCTGCTATGATATTCTGGAATTTAATTGATAATGAGATTCGGCCACATGATTGACAATGAGGAACAAAGGTGAAGTTTTGGAATAGGAGCTGATAATGATATTTTTATGCATCGGTATTGAGAATAAAATGATTCTTTTGAAAAAAGAGTTGGAAATGCTGGAAATTTTCAAAATAAATTAATTTTTAAAAATCAATTTTGGCAAAGAAAAAAATCGTTTTTACTTTTCAGATCGATAATTTTTGAATTTTTTGTTTTTATTCTATGATATATCTTATGATGCTTTTTAGGTAGTAGTGCATGCTCAGATATCTGACATTATTACCATAGCATGATTGGAATCGTTTGGGATCATCGTAATCCTATCCTTTTATTTGATCAATTTTCATTTTTCAATTTGTAATATTTCGGTTGGTTTTATCATTTTTATATTTTTTGCAAGTGCTGTGAACCACTTTAAAAAAAATATTACAAAATTTGTTGAAATATAACCAACAGCTTTTTTTTTTTTTTTTTGAGAAAATGATTTACAAACTTTTAGGAATTAAGTTCGATTTGTTATGATATATAAATTTTGTGTAATTTAATTAAAAATGGAATCATTCTCTTAAAAAACTAATCTCTTATAACTATCAAATTTAGTTCAAACTCGAAAATGAGAAAATTATCTTTTCAAAAATATTTCTTCACTGTAGAAAAAAAAGTGATAATTGGTGGAAAGAAAATGTTTGAGAAAACTCTCAAATAATAAATATTATGATATTAATAAGCTTTTTAAAGCTAATTCTTCATGCAATTTCTTTTAAAAATATTTCATTGCTATTTGAGCAAAAATCTTGTTTTGGAAAGTACAATTATAACTGAAATATGAGAAATTATCGATTATCAATTAGACATTTCTTTCCAATTTTTCTATCCATTTCAAATTTCTTTCCTTTTTGCTAACACTCAATTAAATTTTAACACTTCAATAAACGTATATTACATCTAATTAATAAAATTTTTATTACTTACTAAATAAACATTAAACATTGTTGTTTGTATTTACGAATTATATGCTATGATAAGTTAATCAATAATTAAAAGTTTCTTTCTTTTTTTCTTTTATATCTATTCATTTTTTGGCGAAAATTTAGACATGAAATGTATGCATGTGTCCATGCAAAAATATATAAAACAAATGTGTTGGGAAAAATAAAAAATTAGAAAAGAAAAAAAGAAATTGATTTACGTATATTGTGTAAAAAAGTAACCACAAAAAATTATAATTTTTCGAATTTCGAATTTTTTTTAATACTTCAATTTTATTGGGTATAATAATGATAGAAACAAGTTTTTTGTTTCGGACTTTGCCCGCTGCATAGTGTTGCGACTTATTCTTTCAATTTATCTATTTAACAGATTGTTTACCGATCATTTTCCGATCACATGCAATAGTAACAAAACCTATTTATTCATATTATCATATTTCAAATTCAAAGCTGTTTATTTATTTTCAGTTTATCGATAAATTTATTTCATAAATAAATGGATTTTTGCATATTGTTCAATCCTTGAAAAAACTTATCCTTTATTATTTAACAATTGAAAGAAATTAAATTGATAGATTCAATAATGCATCAAAACGAATTTTTTTACTAATAACTCTTATTTAAAATTATAAATTTTCTTAACATCTAGCAACTATTTATTGTTCAAATTTGCATTATTTTAGATTTTAACTTCTGAATAATTTAATTGTTACTTTTAAAAATTTCTGAAATAATTTTGATAGAAATAGTTCAGGGGATAGATATATGTTATTCTGATTAAATTCACCGATCGAATATAGCTTTTTTTTTATGACAAATGGTTTACTTCATTTGCCCTATTTTTACGAAATGATTGCCCTAAAATCCAGAAATAATTATTTCTTCCACATTTCTTTATGAATTTTAAAAAAGAAAAATGTTTTAGTTCATAATAAAAATTCTAATTCGAAATTCCTTCAATCAACTACTATCCTGCTTATTTCAGATCATCTTTTTCGTGATTTTAAAATAAGGAGTTATTAGTAGAATTCGTTGTGATGCATTATTGAATTTTTTTTCAGCTTGAAATGATGAAATTAAATAAGCAACGTAAACGTTTTCAAGAAAATAAACCACGACAGGTACAAACTAAAAACGGCATTGTTGAAGGCAAACAAATAAAATGTAGAAAAGGTCCAATTGATGTTTTCCTTGGTATCCCATATGCAAAACCACCTATTGGAGAACGTCGATTCAAGGTTAAATTAAGTTGTAATTTTTAATTTACAAAATTTCATTTCAATATAAAGCAATTTCTTCAAGTCACAAAATGAAATTTAAATGAAAATATTTGATTTAAAAATTGTTTTCATACATCCTTCTAACATTATTTTTAATGCATGAAAATATGCATTACATCCAATAATTATTTGTGGTATATTTTAATTGTTGCAATTAAAATTTGTTAAATTATATGAAACAAGTAATCATTTTCGAAAGAACAGATTTAATTTAAAAATTTAAGAAAAAGCAATCAAATAAAAATCCTTCTAAAAATGAAATTAAATTAATGCAATTAAATTCTTAAATGTTTTTTTTTCTTCTTCATTTTTACTTTCTAAAATTTTCTTTTGAATGAAATTAAGAATTGAAAAAAGAAAAAAACTATTCAAAAGAATAGTATCGTAATATTATTTCAGAAACCTGAACCAATTTTGCCATGGATTGGTATTATGAAATGTAAGCGATATCGTAGTCGAGCACCACAAAATGATTTTTTTTGGGATCGAATAAATTTAGGCGTTGGAAAAAATGAAGATTGTCTTTACTTGAATATTATTACGCCTGGATGGAAACCACTATCAGAATTTGTAAGTTACATATTGTTGGATTACTTCTAGATTCACTCTTCAGATATTGCTTCCCGGCAACATTTTCTATTTTTATAATTTGAATTTTTCTATCTTTATAATTTGAATCTTACTAATTTTTAATTTAAATATAATGTAATCAATAATCTCTTAATAGAACATATCCAATTTTAAATAATTTCAATTTTTGGTTTAAAATTTTGACTTTATATAAAATTGTCGATATATTTATTTATTTCAGAAAAATGGTTTTCCGGTAATGTTTTACATTCATGGTGGCGGTTATGTAATCGATTCGGCGGTAAAATATCATTATTCGAAAATTGCCAGGTAATAAAATTAGCTTGAAAGTTTTAAAAACAGTTAAATAATGAACAAATTAAGTGTAAAATCATAATTTTTATTTTTAAACGATTTGGATTCAAAAAAAAACGTCGTACGACTTTTTGAAAGGATTGATTAATTAATTAAATTAAACAATTTAACCTAAAATAGTTTCCATCTTTTCTTTTAGACTTCTGGTATCCAAAGATGTAATTGTTGTAACAATTCAATATCGTCTTGGCTTTCTTGGTTTTTTCACTACTGGTGATGAAATTTGTCTGGGTAATTTTGGCATCTGGGATCAGGTTTTTATTTCCAGTCCTTTTTAATATATTAGTTATATAAATTAATACATAGAAACATGTAATTTTTAATTACTATACAGATTATGGCCTTAAAATGGGTGAAAGAGAATATCGAATATTTTGGCGGTGATTCTGATCAGATTACTGTTATTGGCCAAAGCGCCGGTGCCGCATCTGCTGATCTTTTGGCTTTATTGCCTCATAGTCGAGGTTTGTTTAATTGACAAATATTGAATTAAATCCCAAAATAGAAAATTTTACAAGATTTTAAAGAGAGAATATATATGAGATGTAGATATATTGATTGAATTGTTGAAAATCAATTTGAATAAATCAACTACAAAAAAGAAAAAAATTATTAGTTTCTATTTTTAATATTTGATCTTTATATGAATAAATTTTGCAGATCTTTTCCAGCAAATTATATTATTAGGCGGTAATGCTGAATGTTCTTGGGCTGTATCAGATGCTAAAATAGTAAGCGATTACTGTATTCAACGAGCAAGAAAATTAGGGTGGCAAGGTGAAAAATTTTATATTGTTATTATTTGTCAAATTTATGATATTTTTAACATGCGCAAAATGTAATTTTATCTTTTCCACACTCATTTTTGTTGCAAGATTATTTTAGGTACCGATAATGCAGAAATGATGAAGTTTCTGCGTGGTTTACCGGCTTCAAAACTTGCTGATAGTTTAATTGGTAACAAACAATTATTTGCTACTGGTCGTTTGCCATTAGCGCCAATTATAGATGGTGATCTGATACCATGTCCCATTACTGAACTTCGAAAGCAATCACCTACAAAGCCTTCACTTGTTGGTCTTACCGAAGATGAAGGCCTCCTTTTTGGTAAAACTTTTTTCAGCAATTTAAGATAAATGAAAAAATATGAATTATCTATTCGCCACTACTGTATCCATTAGGAAAAAGCATGAAAACTGAAAATCAATTCTGTTCAATATTCAATTCTAATTTGCCGTAATCCTAAGATGATTTTGATGTGCAAATTGATCGTCTCATTTTGGTATAAAAATGAAAGATAACTCGAACCATCTAGAAGCTGGTTCTCTCTGAAATTTCTCTAAGGTTAGCTAGAATACGTTTTGGTAAAAGAAAAAAATTTTTCGATAAAACGAATGTTAGAGAAATTATGGAATTACATTATCTTCAACTTATGCTTAAATTGAGTATGATATCTTGCTTATTTGAATGCAGCGTAGATATTAAACATATACTTGAAGATGGCAATTTTTTGATAAGAAGATTTTCCTTTAGTCTTTGATAAACAGAATGTGACAACAATTCCTTTTTTGTCAAAAAAAATTTCTCAATAAATAAATTTCAGTAGCAATTGGTCGTTTAGCATGCAATATGAACGATATTCAAATGGGAATTCAACTCGTAACGGATAAAATAAAAGACGATGAAATTAATGCCGAACAAATGATCAGTCAAATTTACTTAAATCGTAACAATGGTGATGATATTAACAGTCGACGAAATATTCAACGAGCTTTTATTGACGTGAATTTTTTTTTTTTTTTGAAATTTTAAATTATCAAATGATAATAAATTAATTTAATCAATAAAAAATTAAAGAAAAAATGATCTAAACTCAAGAAACACGGAATAATGCCAAACATAAAAATAAAAGCGCCAAATTCTGTCCAGTTTCGCACAAATCTCTTCTTTTATGTGATCTCTGTGATACTATGCAAATGAAGTTAATTAACTTTTTAAATAAACATTAAAGTCATAAATAACCATTAGATACAAATAAGAATAAAAAGCTTACTTTGAAATTTCAAAATAACATTTAATCATTTTCGTTCTTCTATATTATGCAATGAATTCTATAAATTTAATTTTGATTTTAACCATATCCATTTTTTTCTATTAATTGCTGATAAAGAATTGATTATTTAAGATTTCCGATGTTTATTCAGTAGTTTCAATTACAATAAAAGTGTCAAGCATAATTCTAAAATTAAGTATATGTTCGAAATCATATAATTAAATGAAATTTAATCGGAAATTGAATCAACTAATTAAAGATGCTTGGCGATTTAACCAGTAATTATGGAACACAATTATATATTGATAAATTAGTTGAACGAAATGAAACTGTTTATATGTTTTCGTTAGAATATTGCAATCCAGCTTGTTATGGTTTGCTCAATTTTTATCTTCCATATCGAAGTTAGTTCCAATTTTTAAATTTCACCAATCAATATGATTGTAATCCATTTTGATAAGAAAAATCTCTCTGATGATTTAAAATTGTTCCTCCAAATTTCGAAATAAACAAATTCAATGATTCTTCTAAAAACAAAAAAGTGACGAGAGAGATTGATGACATTATTATGTATTATTTCCTTTTTCTGATTTACCTGTATTAGATTATCATTATCAGTGGTTTGGAAACTAATATTTAAACTTTTAATATTTAATTTTTAAAATAAATGATGTTGCTATCTATATTTACTATTTCCGATTTGGCCATATTAGATTATCAATAATGTAAATCTAATATTTAAATTGTTAAGTTCGATGCTTTTTTTAAGGTATTCATAATTAAATTAAGAATAAAATTTTAATTCATTCGCAACATTTCTTTTTTTTTTATTTTAAAGAAAACTAAATTATAATCTAAATTTCAGCAGCTACACATGGAGTAGATTTGATTTATCTATTGGATGCGAATATTTTCATATCACCGTTTTTCAAAACAGCAATTGATAAGGAAATCACTCGATTTTTAACAAAATCGGTGGCTAATTTTGTCAAATATCGGTTAGAAGCTTAGCTCGCTTATCGATATTTTTTTTTTTTTTTTGTTTTTAGATAATTAAATATTAATAACTCTTTTTATGCTTTGCGTATCAAAAAAGAAAAAAAAATGTTTGTTTTTCAAATATATATACTATTCCGTCCAACTAGTTTTTTCTTTTTGTTTATAAGATGAAGCTAAAATTTACAACATTTGTTATCTATTAATATCAAAATGAAAAAAGAACAGACAATTTTCGTTTTGCTAAATTTTAAATTTAGTATCCTATCACCTAAATAATTTTAAAAGAGTGGAAAAAAATGCGTAAAAATACATTATACAGTTTTAAAAAAAATATGCGAAATTTATTAGAAATTTTAATTATGTCACTTGTCTTAAGTAAAAGTACAATTTTCTTATTTCATTTCAACATAACAGTTATATCATCTGTGGAAAATTGTGAAATTAATTTTTATTAACTCAACATTTCGGAAAATTTTTTCAGCAACACTTTAATCATTCAAAAGATATGAATAATAAATTTCATTATTGTTAATAGTAATAATAATAATGAACTTATTTATTTTCAAATTGTTTTAATTTCGCTACAAGTAATTAAAAACTTGTTTTATAAAATCATTAGAACATTGGATTCTATTATTTCATTTACTGATTTATTTTAATCAACACATTATTTATCTTAAAATTCAGTTAAAAATTGCAAGAATTTTTTGCAAATTTGGATCAAATAATTCGAATTATTTCAAATTATTCCAGCAATCCAAATATCAACGATAATAAAATGGATCAAACACTTCCGTGTATTTGGAAACCGGCAACATTGGATATTCGAGAGCAACATTTACGAATTGCAGATGTTATCGAAATGCGGGATGAGTTTAAAAATGGACGAATGAAACAATTAAAAAATCTTTTTGTAATTTAATTTTCAATTAAATTTTTTCTTTGATTCATTCTATATCTCTCATCAACTAATTGTATCTCTTTCTGCTTTTATTAATTAGTTAGACGACATTTTCAATTATTTAATAAGACTAACTTTATAAAGTTTCAAATTCATATATGTTATTTTATAAGCCAAATATTATACTGAACTGAATTTCGATGGAAATCTAGCAATTTCTAATTTATCTTCAGTCATTTAAAGGAAATTTTAATGAATAAAATAATTCGAAATTTTAATAACAAGCGCAACTATTTTAATTTTTATAAGAGTAAGAAAAGAAAAGATAAGAAAATACGAAAGTTTCTAAGAAAAAATTATTTATGCGATAAAATATTGGGTTATTCCAAAATCTAATGTTAAAAAAATTTTAATTTATAGGATTTAAAATGCTGCAAAGCATCATTTTATTATTTATGATAAAATGAAATATCGCCAATCAATTATTTAATATTTCTCATTTATGAGGAATTTATAAGTATTAAAATTCATATTTATTGCAGAAATTATAATAATGTTGAAGGTTGTGAAAAAAAAATTTATCATTCCTCAGAGTGATTCCTCTTTTCAAAATCACGAAAGATTTATGCCACACTTATGTGCCAATGA
This sequence comes from Dirofilaria repens, assembly GCA_008729115.1. NCBI lineage: Eukaryota > Metazoa > Nematoda > Chromadorea > Rhabditida > Onchocercidae > Dirofilaria > Dirofilaria repens. The sequence continues at coordinate 1,133,317 of SNRZ01000013.1, read as the reverse complement.
TGATATGATACTATATTGATCATTATTCTAAGATTCGTTTTACGGTGATTAGCAATAATTCTAGTATATTTCACATTAAATGTTTTTACGATAACTTTTGGACTTGTTCAAGTCACACGAGATTCTTCCCATATTTATACGTCGATGACAATATGATATTACGCGAATGATTTCTATGATTTATGATTTATTAATGATGAATTCTAATGCATTTCATATTACATGATAGTTTTTCTGATAATTTTTAGCAACGCACACACTTATCATTATTAGTCAATCATATTGAAACGAAAGAAAAAAGGAAATTTAATATAAATATTGAAAAAAAGAACGATGAATATTCACTTTTTTTTATTATTAACCTATGAACAAGAATGGAATTATTTTAGAATGAAACTTTTAGTTTCTTCAATATGTACTTTATATATTTTGATAACATTTTTTTTCAATATTTACTGGCAAATAATCTTTTTGTCCCATAATAAATTTTTCCACTGGACAAAGATCGGATATGATCGAACATTCTCGTATCAAATGGGTCATTGGTTTTGGTTTATCTGAATATCTATTTGAACACATAAACTAAAATATAATTAATTGGAACTTTGAAATAAAAGAAACAAATGATGTTTAAATTTTTGAATACTTTGGATTTTGATATTTCATTATAAAATGTACCGTATAATTGTTATTTGGACAAAAAAGAAGACTGATGTATAAAAAGGCTAATTAATGATATTTGTATCTATGATTTTTATGATTTAGATTAATTGGAATTTTAATACATTTCGCATTAGTGATTTATTTCTAAAATGAAAATGCATTTATGGAATTGAAGAAAAAAAAATCAGAATTGATTCGCAATAGTTGTAGAAAGGTGATCAACAAACTATGACATTTGCTTCCAGAAAAAAGCCAGCAAGAAATTAAAAATTCAAATTTGTCTTAGCACTTTTGTTTCCAAATTTTCTTCACAATAATTTTGAAACAACAATTCTTCAATTAAAATAAGCAAAATGACAAACTTTAACGTAAGGTTCATTGTTGAGTCGATAAAGCTTGAAAAATACGGTAGCACTATACTGTGGATCATATATATCCACTATTCCGGAATTTACTCCCATTGCGATTAATAATGCAGAAACAGTCACATTATGCTTTGAGAAAAGAATTTAATTTACTCATTAAAATTTAAAAAAAAATTAAAACCTAATTGGACGGAATTTCAAAGACTCACTAATTCTAAATTTAGGTAAAATTTTAAAACAAAATAATGTAGAATTTTAAATATACAGTAGGTATCCATAGAATTTGATATGTTTGTACCAAACACATTTGCTACTATCATCACTCATGCATTTCCATTTTCTTTCTAACTTATCAATGATATTATTCAATATGGCAACTCCACGTAATCGAATTAATCGACCATCTGATTCGAAATATTTTGCATTTCCAAATCTTTAAAATTATCGTAATTTAAGAACAATAACGCAAATTGTAATGAAATTATTTAAAATTTTAAGTGAAGAAGAAAAATTTTAATTCTGTTTTCAATGATATAAGTAAAATTAAAACAAACAATTATGATAACATAAGAGATATAATATAGTGCAAATTTTAAATTTAAAAAATAATTTATTATTAATTTTTCATATCTGCTGGTATTTTCGTATTTCGGCATACAAAAATTTCATTTCTTTTTCAATTTCTTCCTAAACCATTCAGGCAATATCAAATTATGGAAGTGCTGTAATTATTAATGTCGAGAATAAAATATTGATTACATTTATTTTAGTTAAAATGATAAAGTTAACGAACAAATCATTGCCTTTTGCCTATAAGACATTAAAATCGGTATTATTCAATAATATTTTTCTCATCAAATTTGGATATATAACGAAGACAGAAGATTTATAAATGATTAATTAGTTAATTCATTCGTTGACTTGATGCTTATTTCAACAGTTAGTGTATCCAGAATGAAACTAAAATATTTATCCAATCGAAGCTTCTGATACTCTGTCATATTCGATAAATGTGTTAATAATTCCTTAATTTCATCAGCTTCAATTAACAAGAAAATAAGTAAATAAACTTACAACCTATAAAGTTTAATCACGAAAATTAATTAACCAATTTATAGATATATCTCTGTGACATATTCAGAGAGGAAAAGATGAAAAAAAAATAAAACGAAAGTTTAAAAAAAGACGAATTAAAATGTTGACGGTTCTAAAAAAAAGCGAAGAAGTTTTTCTAAACTTCGAGAAAATTCTAAACCTTTTGGTTTGAAAATTTAAAAATGTGAATCTAGTTATAGCTTTATACTATAATTAAGGCAATCAATTACATATTCAAATATGTTTTCATTCCTTCCTTCGCTCTCCCTTATTATCTTTCTCTATCATATATTAAAACATGATTGAACCTAATATCTTATTGTCATTTCATGAAAATTATTTTTTTGGATTGCTTCATTCGCAAGAAGTTGTGCTTGTTTGCAGTGATGAAATGGATTACCTAACTGATATAACATAAAATATATATAACATCAAATTTTATGTATTACTAACTTATCTGCTGTTAAAGTTTACTTATTTCAAATATTTATTTGATCAGTACAATAAGCCTGGTATTAATCCATAATTTATAATTTGCATATTATAATATGCGAGAAGTTTAACATTAAAGATATGCCATGTATGCATCATGCAATATAATGCAAATCTTTTATATTATAAATTTATCTCACATAATTTATGCCAATTCTCCCCTTATTTCTATTCATTCGTTTTGATTGCGGTATGTACCGAATCATAGATGGCCATGTTTGAGCTTTGTCGTATCAACTGGAATCGATATCTTGAATTTCAATATCGCAAGACTCCAAATAATCCAATAACCAAATAAATGAATTACAAAATAAATCAATTCATCAACATTGTAACTAAATATTAACAATGTTATGACTCATCCTACATTCCTTAGATTTATTTCCCATCGTATTATTATTCACATCTCTGTGTTCATGCCCTACAGGAAATATCTGTCTCAATTTACCCTTTTATCCAAATTCACATTCTAATCTTCCCATACTTAAACTGTAATTGGATCCGTTGTGTGTGAAAGTGACTATAAATTTTTAATGAAAACCACTCACACTTCTTATATAAACTAAAATACATTATAACTTGGTACGGAATTTTTCTTGGACGAATAAAGATTCTACGATCTAGTGCTGTAGAACACAACTCAATTTAACTCAACTCAGCTTGTTGGACTCAAGAACTGCTCAATCAGTTCAACGGATCGTCAATCCTGATTAAATCGTGAAGTAATTCTCACCTCTTGACGGACCACTTAACAATACTACAAAAATTTGCAACAATCGGTATCCAACCTTGAGGCCAATTTACTTCATTACTTTCTTTAGGATAGTCCTTCCTGGCAATTCCATTTGAAAACATTCCGGCTAAAACTGCCATTGCACTCATAATTGTTCTATAAACATCTGTACTCCGAATATATATCTATAATAAATTTCATCAAAATTTTATATTTAAAAATATAGTATAAGTAAATTATTGATTTTCCTTTTATACATAAAAAAATTATAATTGTATAGGATGCAAATTATTGATTCTTTTTGAAAAAAAAAATTATAATTGTATAGAATATAAATTATTTATTTTTTTGATTTTTTTTGATTTAAATTAATGATGCAATAATGAAATAAATATACGATAAAGATGTAAGGTACTTGATTTTTCAGCTTTTCTTTTTTTGGATAAAAATTTAAGTAATAAATTTCGCATCTCTCGATTATAATAATCTTTTGACAAAAACGGTGGCATGCAATTGATATATCATCCATAGAAACTTTTTCCAACTTTAAATAGTTGTTGTATGCTAATCTATAAGAAGAATTTCTTGAAATTACCTTAGAAATTTTTAAAAATACGACTAGAAATTATGTATGGGCATTTCTTATCAAAAAATCAATTAAAATTACCTCCGTAAGTTAACCCATCCCATTAGTCACATGATTCTGTGTTTGGATCAGTCGGATATAATGCTAATGGTCCTCGATCACCATGTCTCCACTGCAACAGTTAAAGGTACAAATTATTGATTATTTGTGTTTAATAGTATAGAAATCAATTAAATGAAAAATATTAAAACATATATAACCAAAAGGCTTATTGAAGAAAAGATTAGATAAAAAAGAATACTAACAATAAGACGAAAATAAGTCCCGCTTATGATTCCTGATTTTGCATTGCAACAACATCTGATGAGGAAGTGATAACACTATTTTGTACATCAGCTTCACTCCACGTATTTGATAAAGCATTTGAGCTTATCTGATTCTTAGCAAAATAATCAGAAATAATAAATAAGATAAAAATGATTATCATGAAGATTCTGGAAGACAAAGAAATGATGTTTTTTTTTTGATAATTTAGAGAAAACAAAGTTGTAATAGTAACAAATCAAGCAAACGACGATTTGCTCGAGTAATTTCGATTTTGGAAAATATTTTGAAGTTTCATTCGTCACAGTGATTTAAGTCTTTGAAACAGCTATTTAAATCAATTATTTTTGATGATTTATTTTTTGTCGTACATTGCGAATAGCTTTTTCTTCTCACTGAAAATAAGAAGTAATAATATTTAAATGACAACAATATTTAAATGATAATTGGATTTTTCTTTATCAGTATTGATTAGCTCATGAAATATATATCTATTAATCGAATTGTCGAATTTTTCGCCTTTTCAATTTTAATTCAGCTGAAGTGTCAAATAAGCATAGAATATTTGATGTTCATTGCTTAACATAGTTATAAGTTGATTAATATCAATGATTTATTGCATTGAATTGAATAATTGTTTTTGCATTTTTAAATGTCGCAACCTCATATTAGAATATTCTCTTCAACGCATATCTATGCGACTATGTTATCAATTATTTATTGATTTTAGACAAAAAATGTAATACAAAAATTTTTTCCTTTTTTTTACGGTTTTCTAACTTGAAACACTTTTACTTTCAATCATATTATACTTTCTCATTTCTATGCTTAATATATTACTGATATTTTGGATAAATTCATTTCTTAATGATTTGTTTTGAAACCGGTTTAAAAAATTAACTCAAGTTTTGATTTTTGTATTACATTTTTTTTTGTCTAAAATAATCAATAAATAATTGATAACATAATCGCATAGATATGCGTTGAAGAGAATATTCTAATATGAAAAATGCAGAAACTCAAGAATAATTAATTTATTACATATAATTAATTTGAAATATATTTGGAAAATGAATAGAAATAGCTTAGAAAGCAAAAATAAGTTTGCTGTATTTATTAGAATTAGAGAGTTAACTTAATGAACGATAAACTTAATTTTTGATAAAAATTATTAAAAACGAATAGTTAAGAAAAAAATTTTCTCGAGAAAGAATTTTATTGCTTTGTCTTTTGAATTTTCAAGCCGTTTTTCTTTTTTGATAGCATTCTGAAGATAAACGAATACGATTATCCAATAAATCTTCATTAGTTATATTTGATTTCATATCTCCTGGAGATAAGGTATGTCAGGAAAAATTTAAATTTGAAAATAATAACGATAAATAATCAACGATTAAAATTCAATTGATAACAGCATATCGACTGATTATAATACGATTGATAATAATGGGATAATTTTTTTTATTAAATAAATATTGGCGATGTTTTTAATCATATCAGAAATATTTTTCTGTATCTCACTTTCCTAAGCCTTCGTTCAACAACCTTTATTTACGTATTTTTAGCCTAATTTTATTATTTCAATTTAATACAGTAATAAATTTTTATTACAAATTCATTATTCATGATTTTATATAATTATCTCTTATTTGTCATATTTCATTTTCTGTATTTATTATTTTGAACAAAATAAAAAGTTGCCCCAGATTTGATTTTTCCTATTTATTAAAATATTCAAATTATAAATTTAAATTCTAGCTAGTATGTCAAGATCACTAATTTTTATCTTTTTCAGATTCTTTTTTCAAATCTTTTATAATTTTTCCAAACAATGTCTTTTTTTATTGTTACAAACAACATCTCAATTGCTTAGTAGAATTCTTCCTAAATTTAAGAACATTTGTAAATTACAGTATTCTTATTCCTCCAGTATATTTGATGGTAAAAAATGCGAACATCTCATATGGTTAAAGTATTTTTAATTACACCATCTCAATCTTTTATATATATTCGCGATAGTAAATGATAGTAAATGCGAATATTTTATCGATTTGATTATAGTATTTCAATTATTATGGTAAATAAATCCAAAATTTTCTTTTACTTTGCAATGACTTTTCAACCCTTCTCGTAAATTTGATGATAATAAATGTAAATATTCCATTTAAGCTATTACGGTATTTCGATTTTTTTTTGTATATTTCATTGGTAGTAAATGCGAATATTTCAGTTTCTAAATTTCAGTATTTCAATTTTTCTCATGTATTTGGTAGTGAATAAAATATTTCATCTATTTAATTACAGCATCAATAAAGCAAATAATTCGCTTTTAACTTATTCATTTAAAATATCTGCCACTAAGTTCTTAACTTGCACTAACTAATAGTAATGTATCAATTCTTCACTTTGCTTCCAATTCATTTTTTTCATTTATTTTTTCGGATTATTCTTCTTATTCCATTTACATAATTTTTGCATGTATTAAATTTTCTTTTTTTTCCGCTCATAAAGTTTTAACAGAATTATTCATAAAGCTTCTCGACAATTTCAGTTTTCATTTATGGACCATCTACAAAATTTTCCGCAATTTTTAATTATAAACTTTGAATAATGCTTCATATGTTCTTCATTTAATTAATAGATCGATCAACTGTTTAGATCTTACTTTTTTGCCTTCCCAGCATTATCAAATACATTTTGTAATATGGCATAATTTTTCCTTTTTCCACATGATAACAAACAAATCATTCTGTCATAATGAAACATTAATTTTATAAATAAAATGTATTTTTTAAGTTGACTATCAAATTAATTAATTTGCAGCTAAGAGTTAGGAAAAAATTTTATCTAAATTCATCTGAGATTAAAAAAAGCAAAAAAAAAAAGTTGTTCAAATCTATAAATTTTCTCGTCATCTGAAATAAAAAAATGTTTTACTGTATGCATGTTATTTTTATATAATTAGTGAAGAAATTAATTCTAAAACATTTTATTAACAAAAAAAAAAAAGTTTTACGAATCAAATCAATTTTTTTTCATTAATTGCTCTTATTTCCTTCATAATGATTAATTTGTTGCTAAATTATAATTTTATCATATCTCTGAATTGTTATGATTTTTTCTTACTATCCGTTATCATCATCAATGCAGGCAATTGTTTGATTTATTATAAAAATAATGCAAATTTTTAGATAATAAAAGTATAGTAAAATTGAAGATATCAATGATTGTTTTTATACTGATTAAGTAGAGTTTGTAGCTAATAGTCTTAGTATGCAAAATATTGCTACAATTAATTCTTCGCAGACCATTATAGGAAATAAAAGATAATGATAATATAGAAGTAAACATAGTATATAGTATTTATAAAATAAATAAATCAAATTTATTTGTTCGCCGTTAAAAATTATATTTAAATAAAGTGTCATATGCAAATTGAATATATTTGAGATAAGAATCATAACTGTTTCTAAAAAAAGAACAGAAATTGAAAAGAAAAATTTATCTCATCGATTTTTGCAATTACCATACTTCAGTAAAATGATATAATAACCAATGTTACCAGAACTGCGCTACTGCAAACGAACATTGCAGAATTATATAGTTGTCAACCAAAATTACCAGACAATTTGAATTGTAAAATAAAGTAACCAGACCTGTTCCGTGAAACATATAGTAAATCGAAGTATCTCATACTTTTTTGATGATCCGAGTGTTGATTAATTTCACATTTTTTTCAAATAATTTGAATAAGCTAATTTTACCGATCGAAATATTACTCACTTTTTTTCTAGCCTTTCATAACTAATTATTATACTTAATACAAAATGCAAATATAAAAGTTAGTATTGATCGTCAGTAAAAAATTATATGCTCGTTTAATGGTGACTAATATATACAGATTATTTATTACAATTCACTAATTCATATTTTGAAATTAGATTTCTCGGTATTTAAATAATTAGAATACTTAATATTCAAATGATTAAATATGAAAAGAATTCTATGTAAGTTAAATTAAGTAAAAGAAAAAAAAAACGAAAAAATCAAATGAGTAAAATGATGATAATTCATCACGACATCGAGCGAAAAATAAGAAAATATGAAACAGAGTAAACGAAAATAAAAGTCAGTGCGAAAAAAATAATAAATCAAAATATAATTATAAATATAATTTTACCTAATTTCATATTATGCTAAAATTACGTTTCAATATTTCAATTACATTTATTCCATTTGATTCTTTACTTTCATAATTTCTATGTGAAGTAATGTCATTCTTTATTCCTTACTTCAACAAAAAATAACTAATTAAAGTTTTGATAGTTTGACATAATTATCCAAGTAAACTTCCTCTCTGATAACAATCATTATGTAAGCAAAATTTACGCAAAAATAAGCGAATGAAAATTAAACAGAATAAAATGATACGTCTAGAAAAAATGAAGTGATAAACTAACTGATATCTAAATCTATATCTATATCACTATCTATCTATATATATATATATATATAGATGTTAAATCAATATGTATTTTATAACATTAATCAAGAGTGTCAACTAAAAAACTGAAAATGATTTATGACTAGAAAAAAAACGAAGTATAAAATTTTTTGCGGAAGAAATTTAATTTAACGAATATAATAAAAAAATTTTTCCAACTAAAAGATATTCAACGAGTAACTATTGATTAATTTGCTTTTACAAACAATAAATATGAAAACATTCGCTGCATATATAAAAATATATGAAAAATCTGCGTAATATGCAAATAACATGCATAGAATTATATCTTATTCATTCTTTCTTAATTATTTAATGGACATTACATAAGATCGGATATAACTGAAAAATTGAAATGTAACTTATTGTAAATACAGCTAATAATTAATAAACTTTATTAGAATATAAAATCCTGTCATAAAAATGAAGGCAATTTGTGCATTATTGTAATATAACATGCATTTTTATAAGCCAACATTCAATATCATTCAATCATCACTTTTCACTTCCTTGTTTACTCCATTTATTTGCAAACATAATCCGTTTGTAATTAATTACTTGCCTAATTATTTTAAATTTGAAATCGTTCTTTAAAAATTAATATTATAGTATTTAAATAAATACATATAACTGATTTCCTTTTATTTGATTTCCTAGCTCTTTTGCCTGAATAATTGATTCAGCTTATATTCAGAAATTGATTGATAACTTGCAATTGATTGATAATTTATGATAAATTTGTAAATAAACAGAGAAAATCCTTCAAGGGAAAGACAAGATAAAGTATTATTACAGCTAGAATTTTCAATACATATTCTGATGTATCATAACATTTCGATATAATATAATTATTCGAATATTTAGCACAAGCCACGCAACGGTTGAGTGTAAGTTTCCATTCAAACGTCATTTATTTGCAGGACCAGTTGATTGGCAGTAAATTGTTACATACTCCCTAGCAGTTCTTTAATCAAAAATTAAACTTTCTTAGTATATAGATTTCTGACGAAAAGCACTGATTCATTAGCTATTGAGAAATCTTAAAATAAATCCCAATATCGAATAAATCTTTTATTCCAAGACTAGACATGGTTTTAAAATGAGGCTTGAATGAAAACTTACACTGATGATTTCTTCGCAAAAAAAAATTTGTTAATACAATCTTACGATTAAACAGATAATATTCACTCATCGACTCATAATATATTTTAGTTTCCGAAAAATAAAACTTACATGATACGATTCGAAATTCTGAGAATTAAAATCAGGTAAGCACGTTTCTTGATTTTGAGAAATGATGGCCAGTCTTTTCATATATCCGAAAATTTCTTAAAAACAAGCTTTTCGAAACCCGTCCCAATTTTTTCCTTGATTATGGAAAGGTGAAAATTTGTAATATAATAGTTACTTTATTGTCCTATTATTTTCTTTTACAAGATACTTAATTTCAATCCTACATGTTAATTAAAAAATGACGCCTCTTGGTGATTTAATCCGTTATCATCAAAAATAAAATCCATAACAGGTATACAGCAATATACTATGAAGCCTCGAGAGATTCCCCTTCGATTGATGTATGAATAAATTGAAACTAAAGCTCAGATAGCTTGTACCGTGACTTCTTCCTTAATGACTTCATCATAACGATAAAAAAAATTTAGATAATTTCAATTGTAATAGAAAACAAACTCAAATTGTTCAAAATATTATTGTCTATTCAAAGAAAAAAATAGCAATGCAAATACAAAAAATACGGCAATAATGACAATTTTATAGAACGACAAATAAATGAAGTGACATTAACGAAAGGCGAATAAACGAAGTGGTATTAAATGAAAGAATTTGATTTGGAATAAAATTCCTGTAAAAATTTGATCAGTATATTGAAAATATGTCAAAGAATTCTAAACAATAAAAAAAATTTTTTATGAAAACATTTAAAATACCATATAAATCGTACAACTTTACTGGAAATGAAAATCTGTTCTGCTTGAAGCTGTCCTTTGTAGATCCATATTAACATAAAAACTAGTTTTATAAATACGAGAATTTCATATTTCAGCATTTCAAGTTTTGCCATAAATTATTTTAAAAATAATTTATGGAAATCTGCAATAAATTTCCTGAATGCTACTTCCCTATTTAAATACTTATCACAATAGAGTACAGTATTTACAAAATTTGAAATAATTAACAATCTAAAATATTTCAAAATTACGAAATTTTGATAAATCACGAATTTGATTTTGAAACCAAAGAAAATTTCGAACGGCAAGTAAAAATTTTCTCGACTCGAAAACTTTTTTTTCGATTTTGAAGGTAACAGATATTGAAGGAATTTTGCATGACTAAAAAATAATTGCTATGTCTGACAATTTCTCGAAGCAAATATTTATTTAAGGATCACACCCAGAATCATTTTTTTCTGCTTGAGGACTATTCGCTAATATCGGTACCGATGCCGATGCCACTTCTGCAGATTTACTAACAAGACTATCCTCAACACACGATCTAAACAGATAAAATTTGAAGACAAAGATAAAGAACAATAAAAGTTGGTTCGAAAAAAACCGATTTAATAACTGAAAGTCCATAAAATTCATTTAAAATTTTTATATTTCATAAAGGTCAGGAAGTTCATTTAATTATAAACACTTACGTATTTGCTTCGTCAGAGCGTTGTGAAACGAATACACCAGAATCTATAGCGTTACGTTTTCTAGATAGTATTCGAATCTGTGGTTCCTTGTTTGCAAGCATTGCATTGATGTTCTCAATACCTTTCTCTATGTCATTAAGCTGTGATGCTACAAAAAAACAAAATTAAGCCGGAACAGTTCTAAAAGAAAACATAAATTTGTGGTACAGAAATTCAATAGAACAAGGAGTGCAAAATGACAAAAAGTATTTGAATCTGAAACATAATAAATATTTAAAGTATTTAAAAATTTTAATTCTAAACAAAAACATTACAAACTAGAAATAATATTTTGATTAACGAAATGCCAGTTTTTTTAATTCGAGAAATGATGCATCTCAATTATTTTATAATAATAGCTTACTATAATTACGGTTTTTTTGATATGAAATACGATCCATAGAATTTTGTCTATCAATGACCGTCTGCAATTTTTAGAAGCAGTTCGGTCGTTACATCCTGCATCATTCCATGTATTTCATCCACCTGTGAGAAATAAAATATTTTAATAACAAAAATAACATAGAAAAGACAATAAGAAATTGAAATTTTAATTAGATTATAACATACATTCAGCTAAACTATTACGATTTCCGTTTTAAAATTTCTTTTTTTAAGAATACAGCAGAAATCTATTCACTAAAATATATGAGACATCCAAATTATTATTTAAACGACGTGTTTGCAAATAAACTGCTGTTGTTCATACAAAAAAACTAGAAGAAGTGCTTGACCTCAACTCAACAACAACAGACAATCAGTACAATAATTTCTTGGAGATATTGAAAAATGTTTACAGTTCCGACTATTGAAGCGTTTCTCAAGTGATACTCTTCTTTAATAATATAGGGTATAAAGAAACTGCCGAAACAATGCTTTCTTTTTCTTTATCATTGCTTTATATATTCTTGAGCACAATATTATAAGGTGGCTTTAATGATTTTGTTAAATGCGCATCCACAGTTTAATTATTACTGGATGCCTCCTAGGCCTTTTCAATGGAAAAACAAAGAACATAAAATCAAGGTTATCCAGCTTAACTACTCCACACTAGATCATTAAACAAAGTCAAGTTGACATTCAACAAGTGTCTATTATCAGTTTAAAAATTCATATATTTCCTAGCGTCATATTCTTCGCTGAAGTTATGTTAAAATACTGGGTCCTAAATCTGAAAATCCCTTGATCTCTTTCTTTCAAATGTAAAAATTAAACCTAATAATTAACCTTCTGTTCGACCACACGAACTCTTGCTTCAACTGGTTCTGGAATATTAAAGAAATGTGGTAAAATATATGAACGTAGTAAATTCCAACTAGCATATGAAAAACCCGTAATAATCATCGCATATTTCGTCATCCGCAATAAGCTATCGATCACCGACGGTTTTGTTGAAAAATCAAGTGATGAATCAAGCGTATCTGTATGCTGTATCGTCATATTATTGGTGTACTGTAAATAACGACTAATTGATTATATGCACAAATATTTTAAACAAACAGAAAATTAGACGCTTAAAACTTGAATTAAAAAAAATCCTCTAATAAATAATGTGAAGAACCAATAACCTCCTACCATCGAGAACAGTATTATCAATACTACTATAAATGGTACAATACCGATAGATCTATTTTGTTTTAACCATAATGGCGCCATATTATTGACCAGAAGAAATACTCCAAGAATGAAAAAATAACGGAAAAAACTGAATGAACAATAATATAATAAATAGTAACCATTTTTATTTTCTTGTTGGTAATTTTCATAACCTACTTTTATGATAGCAGAGTTAAATTTATTGTCATCCATCATCATATCAAATAAGAAATCCACGACATAAAACAAGAACTCATTGAGAATTCAAATAGCAAAATTCAATTCAATTTTCTAAACTACCTACCAATACATCTTGCTGTATTTGTAATCCTTTGATTGCTTCATCAATTTCATCTTCTCGTAAACCTTTTCGAAGCAAAAATTGCCTCTGTTGCATTAATGGTGTTTGTCGAACTTTTGGTATCATCATAAAACGCCGAGCCGTATCCACCATTTCAGATCGAATCATTTCAACAGATCCTTCTGTCACATTTACATTTTTTTTCATCGGAAATTTCGTTTTTCTGGTCATTACTCATCAATATATGCCAAAAAATTTCGAGAATCATTAGCACAAAGTGAATATATATTAAGTATCACAATCAACTAGAAAGATTTTTATGGCATCAATTTTAGAAAGTTCAAAGAAATCAATTAATTCGACTATAAAACATCATGATTTCCTTGTTGCAACACATCTTCATCAATTAAACCAAAAACTAAAAATCGTTTAAATAAAAAAGTAGATGTTTATATAAGATCATGTAGAATCTATATTTTGAGTCTATGAAAATAGTGATTTAAAGAATGTTATTTGTGATAAGTGTGTTTTGAAGAATTGAAGAAAAATAATAAAAGTATGGAATTGATTTAAAATGATTCAATTTAACCTGCAATTATGAGAACAAATAAATCTGTTGAAAAATTACAAGTATTTTATTATCATTAAAAACATACAAAATCCCATTCAACATTAAAACAATTAATATTCTATAAACACATCTGGACAAAAAAAAAGTGAAGCAAAACTTCATCTTAATATAGCAATTATAATAACAATTATTATCTTCCTTCACATTAAAAAAAGTATACTATATATTTAAAAAAAGTAATTTCTTAAAAATTACATAACACATGAATTTTGAATTATCTACAGAAACATTTTAAAGAGTTAAAATAAAGCTCCTAATGTTATGTGCTGTCAAATGTACTCGACGTCACGAATATAAGATGGAATAAAAAAATGATTCTTAAAAAATGAAAACAATAATAATTATTCATATTTCTTCTAAAAAAGACGTTTAAAAAAAAATTAACCAATTGAACAGAAATCATGCAGGTAAGTTCAACAGTATCTTTTCCTTCCTGACAAACTATCAAAATATTGCTAATATCCATTTAATAATACTCACAATGATAATTGTATATATATATATATTTTTTAACTTCTTAACTTCATAATCCCTAGCTTTAGCTAAAGATAATAACAACAACAACAACCTAATTTATTCGAATGAACAACCAAATTCAATGCTTAGGTGTTGTTGATGGACATTAGTTAGGCGTAATCGGACATCATGAGATATTACAAGGAAATCCAATGTTGTAAAATATTCATATCGCGCTAAGACACATTCTAACCGTGCGTGAATATATCTGAAACAAAACAATTACTTCTTGATTCAAAAATTAATTCGAAAACTGATAGGCTATTTAAAATGCCATTATTTTTTGCGGTTTTTCATTCTGCTCGTAAAACAATTTTAAAACTTGCTCGTAAAACTTAGCAGTATTATTAGTAGTAAACAAGATAAGAAAGAATATATTTATGATTTCTGTTCTTAATATTGATGTACAATGCAAGAAGACGGATCTGAAGTTTGAGAATAAGATTCAACAATTTGGTCCTTAATTTCCACTTAAGGAGATGATAATATAAGTACGAAAAAAGTACATTTCCTTTTAAGAAAATAAGATCACGACTAAATTCATAATTTTGTTGTTTACTGAAATTAGTCGAATTATTATACAGTTCATAAAAAATGAATCAAGCTGAAGTTTTATCTTAACCTAAAAGTCAGCGAAATATTTTTTTAAATAAATAAGAAAAATATAACAAGATAAAAATGGAAAGTAACGAACAAAAGAGAAGGTAAAGATGAACTGGAAAAATGTCAATATTATCGACAATTCAAAAAACCTCTTGAACTATTATTATGCCTTTCGTATTACAATTTTGGTGCTTCTATTATTATTTTAAGCTTAAAACAAAATCAAGATGTTAGAGCTAAAGCTATACTGATTTAAATCCCTTCTTCTGCTTATCATTACAATTAATAATACTGCTAAGATCTCACTAATACTCATATATTGGAAATAATTTCTCCAAAAAAATCTTCATAATTAATGCTTTAGATAACTTATTTCTTTTTATCCCGCATTATATGCATTCAGATGAAAGTCCCTTTAAAAAAAAACTATTTAATCATGAATAATTAAAGCAATGTGTGCATAATATCAAAGAAACTTAATCTATAGGTAATAAAGAAACACCATACTTCTTCTGCATTTGTTGAGTAGAAAAAGTACAAGTTCGCTGGTTCCAAAAGCGTTCCACATGTTCCAAAACCAAATCTTCCGGAGGCTGTGGCTGCCGTGAAAAATCAACGCCACATGATGCACATTGTACAGTGCCTATATGTTGATCCAATAGAAAAACTACACTGAACGGTTCGTCATTATGATAGGGTCGTGTGAAACGCCGTAAACTCGGAAGTGCCATACGATTCATCTGAAAATGATAAACTTCTACCAAAATTTTTTAAAAAGAAATTTTGGACAAACAAACAAGTATGATTTAAGCTTTAAGTAAATTCAATGAAGAAATTAGAAGGATTGGATTCGATATAATTACCAGTTCTTCATGTGTTAAAGGATAAGCATCTTCAACTTCCTCATAATTACCATCTTCATAGAGAGCGACACTTGATGCAGCACCAACATACGAACCTAATCGAGCATGCTTTACAGCTACAAAAGCATCCTCTGGTTCTAGCGAATCTCTTTCGCTTCTAGAATACCGATGATTAATTCTTGACTATTATTCAAATTATCAATATAATAGCATTTTTTTTTTGGGGCATCAGTTTCTAGAACATATATCTCATAATCTTTCAGCACAATTTTCATCTAATATATATTTGGAAGCAATAAAGATCGACAATTTAGCAGCACAGTGAAATACGAATTTTTCGATATGGCAAAGTTAAGCGAAATAGGCATAAGAAGTGTTACTGAAAAGTACAGAAACTTACAATCGTTTCATCTTCTCACGCTTCATTTCAGCAATTACACTTGGTTCTTTACGTTGATAGACGTTAGTATTTCGTTTCGAATTACCGTGTGGTATAGCCTCAACCACAGTGTTTATACCAATATCATAAGAAATTAATGCATATCTGAATTGTTTTAAAATTTTGAAAAAAAAAAATACCTCAGAATGAGGCTTTAAGTTGAACCTCAAAAAAATTAGTGAGTTCCAAGATGATTTCGGGCTAGCTTCTCGCATTCTCTCTCTCTAATTCAAACAGTACGTCTCAAGGATATGAGTGACGCTTTCTCCTCATCTTTCCACTTTCGACAAGTTTCAGCATGTTTTGCAGTTGAAATTTGATTTTAAATGTAGAACCGATATTTCATAACAATGGCATTTAAAAGTCAAGAAATGGAATGTAGTGCATAGTTAATTAATAGCAAAATATGACAGATATCGTGCAAAAATAAACCTGGCATATCCTTCAGCAGTACAGGCCTGCCATATTATTTTTCGAACCATTCCATCAGGTATACTGTTTGGATGAACATAAGTTTTCCGTACAACTGTAAAATAATGATTCCCTTCAAGACAACGTTGTCTATCACGAGAAAAGTAAAACTTCCGAAGAGTCATTCGTCGACCATGCGTTGTATTCCATTGCCCTGAAATATTTTAAAAATTTCTTTCAAATCTCAATATCTGGGAATTTCTAAAGCATTTTCGTCGATTTGAAAACAAGAAAAAAGTGATCCAAGAAATCCCAAGAAGTCATCAAATACCTAAGTTATCGACGCTGAGATCACTTATTGCTACTTTTTCTGTATCAATTAAAAATGCCATTTGCAGTGGATAAACAGTCGGCTCACGTAACACTGCTATATGCGGGACGGTATCGCACACCGGAAAATCAGTTCTAAAAGTAATATGAAATGATAATCAAAAGACTACTCTCACCGAATATCAATGATTTGAAAATTCTTAACTTTGTTTCCTTGCCATTTATTTATTAAAATGATTTAAATGAAAGCAGTCAATGATAAAGTGAAAAATATATAAAGTGAATACAATCGTATAGATTATTAAAAAATGAGATCAGTTTAGTTCTAAATTCATTAGAATTTAAAAATTAGTAAAAGCAAATAAAAATAAAAAAAGATAACACACTGGTCAGGCTCAAGTAAGGTATCCAATGGTAAATCATTAACATTATTGATAAACTGCTTCAGGAATACAGGACTTTTCGTCACTCGAGCAATTTCGTGGTCCACTTCGCTTAACAAAAATATCAGTCTGAGATTTTAGGCAAAATTTAAATCTCAAAAACCGGACTTTTTTTCCGGTAAATAATACGCCATATATTATTTACTATTCACTAATTTTAATGAATTCCGTTCGAGCACAATTAATAATTTATGATGAAGATTATCTTAGTATAAGCAGAAATATCTCACTTTTGGTCATAAATTGTTTCATCAGCAAGAATCGATGCTCGCTGAATTCGCTGTTCCGATGCTACCTGTTGTTGGATTCTTTTGATCGTAACAACAGCATCACGCTCGATTTTATATGTCACCAGCATGTATCTATGGAAAGATTCGTTTAAACTATCATTATTGGATTTTTTTTTTGTTTTTTAGCTAAGAAAAATAATATGATAAACTTCAATCAAAAACGTAAACAAATAAATCAAATATAATACTTTCCATGAAATTAAATTATAACAATGAAAATTAATGAAATACATATATAAGGGAAAGAGGACTGGATAAAATACTAGTCAAAAACACTTAATATGACAACAATATTTATGATTTTCAAGGATGAACTTAAATGCTAACTAAAAAAGAAATTTACCTGCTATAAGTACCATCAGCCTCCTTAATGAGCCAAACAACTTTTCGTACAGCACTGGGTGGTACCGAATAAGGATGCACATACTTCTTTTTGATGACGCAGTAAGCATATTCTTTAGTACCACATCTGCTATCATTTGTGTCATAACAGTATTTACTCAAAGTTACGCGATTACCACGTGATGTGTTCCATGCACCTGAAATCAATGGAGCAGTGTTTAATTTTCGCCTTTCCAGCAAATTAATTCATCCTATTTCAGTTTATCTGCTTATTTATTCATCATTTGAACAATTTCAAAATAAACAAATTAACTTGTTTCCTTCAATTTTGTTCATATTTATTAGATTGATCTTCTGTCTATAATACTATAATAATTAATTGCATCAATGTAAATGAATGTGTCATGATAAGTGATAAAAATATCAACAAAACGTGCCTAACCCATCCCAATTCCATTCGACATATGGAATCTGGGAAGTATCGACAATGAATGACATCTGCACACCTTGACCAATTAATCGAATTTGAGGCACTGCATTATTTACTGGTGCTACATCAGCTGTTCTGTAATAACAGATATTAGAATTAAATTGTATTTTAATCAATTATTTACATATCCCTATATTTTATACTGACGCTCAACATACACGAAAGAGAAACCGAACGTTGAGCTTTTCTGTTTTTCCATTCTCAAAATTCTTTTGTGCGTTGAAAAAACCAGAAATATGATGCAGATTAATACTAATACATTAAATCGCAAACTAATCAAATTTATTTTAAATGTATAATATAGTTCAAAAATGATAGAAAACTAACATTTCTGGTCTTCGAAGCAAAGTAAGTGGTAAATCGGTTATAGCATTGATATATGTACAGTTGAACGGTATGCTTGTTGTAACCAAATTTATTCTGTGAGTCATTTCGCTAGAAATCTATTATTTTTCGGAACAAATTTAGAAAAATTGAAGAGACAGAGTTATTGTCTTTTCTGGATTGTGACCAGAACTAATGTATTTTCTGGAGCTTTCAAACTGAAATTCTAGTAATTCAGAAAATCAATTCAATTTTGTGCAGAAAACGTTGGAAAATATTGTATTATGGCCGGAAATATTTTCTTAACAGCCCGATAACTTTCCAAATAAAGTTTGCGAATAAAAATTCATAAAAATATACTTATCGGATACGAGAGCATCTTGAATAGTCGGACTACAGGTTTCTTGTGGACTATTACCATCAACGTCTACTTCGGAATTCTCCGAAACATCATCCGCTTCTACATCCACCTGAACCATATAGAAATTCAATGAAAGATAATTTCAACATAGGCCGTCAAAATATCATCTCATCAAGAGTTATCTTCTTCGTTTTCCAGAAATAGAAACGCAAAAATCAGAGATTCATAAAGAAAAGAAATGTTTATTTTACTCACTTCATTACCCACTTCAAAATCTGGCTCCTGCAATACAATACTTCCCGGAGTATTTGCCGTGTCAGCGAGAATTGCATCTTCTTGCTTGTTATGACACGGACGTTTTTTTACTTCACTTGGACATGTGCGAATATAACTTTTCTGATTAGTACGCGAATTACCATGAGGTATTTGCATAACATGAGCATCTGCTTCGATATAGTATGAGACCAAAGAATAACTGAATAGATCAAAATTGTCGTTGTATTTGAAATAAAATTTGATATTACTTTTTTCCAAGTAAAACATAAAATGCGGAAAAATCAATGGCCAAAATTCACTATCAAGTAATGTAAGTGAAAGAACTCATTTCTTGTTCAGAAAGTAAGGTTGAATATAATATTTTCACTAAACAATTCAATTATAAGATTCACATTTTTGTTCTTCCTTCAAATTTTATGGCAAATTACATCACAATTTAACGAACAAGTAGTACTCACCGACAATATTCATCACCTTTTTTAATCAACCAAATCACTTTGCGTATTGAATTGTTTGGGATACAATGGGGATGTAGATAACGCCGTCGAATCACGCAATATTCTTGTTCTATTCCATCCAGCTTACTTTTTGCTCGATAATAAAACTTACGAACACTCATTCGACGCCCATCTTTAGCATTCCATTGACCTGAAAATTCGAATTATTTTATGCTAAAACTCATAAATTTCTTCATAACACAAATTTTAATTATAGCCGTTGCGCTATACTGCGCTTTTTGCAAGCCCAGTTTTCAGCTTGGAATTTTGATTACGTATTTTGTTGTTTGATATATACTACCAAGGTTATCAGCGCTGATATCTGATACAGGAAAACATTTCGTATCTATTAAAAAACTGAGGCAAGCTGCTGCTCCATAAAGATTGATTTTAGGAACATATGTACATACAGGTATCGATGCATCCAACCTGAAATCGTATTCGCATATATCAAAATTAAACATAATTCGAAAAGATTATATGTTGATTAAACAAATATATCGATTATTTTAAAAGCAATCTGCTTTTAAGCGAGAATTTTATAAAAGAAAACGAAATAAAAACCGAAATCATCCCAAAATATAAGAAAGAGAGAAAACATTTAGCATTTACTCATCATCTTGTATCAATAATTCCAATGGTGCATCTGCCAATGTTCCAACAAATTTCTGCATGAATACTGGCGCATCTGTGATCATGCATAGTCCCCTAAAAATGAAAAACTGTTGTTATCTATAATGCTTATTCTTAAAAAAGAATATATTTTTGACCAGCCATTACAAACTTGACTTCCATGAAAGAAAAATTCAAAACCAATAAATCAAACAAATAAAAAGTGTCAAATTAAGCTTAAAAAAGACTTTTTGTAAACAATACAAAATAGGTGCTTAAAAATAAAAACCGACATAAATAAAAACAACAAACTCAGTATCTAACTCTGGAATTTCTTCCATTTGTCGCTTGAGACTTTCCGTCCCTCCAGCAAAATAAAACTCAATATCATCACTATCTTCTTCAGTCTCACACATTAGCTCATCTGTAGTCTATAAAAAATTTTTAAATTCATTGCAATATTTTATTTTAAACAGTGAAAGAAATTCAAATAAAAAACTATCAAATCAAGTAAAAAAAATGAAAAAAGTGCACAAGAGAAAAATTTCTATAATTTTGTTAAAGTGTACTTACAGTGGCGTCTTGATCAGCATGTTCAGATACATCGTCAGTCCCTTGTAAGTTGGCCAATTCATCACCTGCATTTTCTGTTTCTACAATTTTATTGCGATCCAGTCCTAAACCGCCACTATCCAGCACCGCATCATTGGTGATATTATAGGAAATTAATGCGTACCTTCAATTAGACAGAAAACTTGCATTGGTAAAATAGAGATGAATCTACGTAAACTTTTAACATGATATTTCATGCAGTAAAAAATGAAATTCAGTTTGAAATCTAGAAAATTCTTTATCACATGCTGAACATTGGAGACACAATGAAACACGCTCAAATCTACTTTTTCATCGTTCTCGAAAACTCCGTTTAAGCTTCTCAAATACTAAGATTTAAGGTTTATAGTACTAATTGTCTAAATATACTTAAATTAGATGGAATACTATCAGTTATCCTTTAATTTTAGTTAGTAAAAATATTACAATGTTTTCTAAGATACTCAATTTATGCATCTGCAATAAAATCTCTCTGATTCCATAAAATTTTATACAAAAGGAACATTAACAAGAATAACATATTACAATATTCTTTTTAAAAAACTATCAAATAAACAAAATTATATGTAAAACTAAATGAATTACCTGCAAAATTCATTGCCCTTCATCACTTGCCAAATAACTTTTCGGACAGAGCTTGATGGTACAGTATGCGGATGGATCAAAACTTTTCGTAGAATTGTATATTCATGCTTTCCTTGAGCACATTTTGCTTTATCTTTATTGAAGAAAAATTTAGAAACCAATCCACGCGAACTCCAACCATCTTCAAATTTGATTCATTTGATTTTGCATGGAAATTCGTTCCGAAAAGTCAAGCTTAGAATTAAGAACCAAAAAGAAAAAAAGTAGAATTTCCAAAAACTGAAATTCGTTGCGAATAATTTTTATTTTTTTATCCGTAAAATGATGTACATGTCATTAACACGAGTGAGGGAAAGTTGTAAAAAATAAAAAATTTGGAAGAATTAAAATTTTTAAATCAAAAATACAGAAGCGAAAAAAAAATAAGAAAACATGAAAAGTATGATGTAGACCTAGTCCATCATAAATGAGATCTGTAATGTCAAAAGCTGTTAGGTCTACGATAAATGAGAAGGATGCTGAACGTCCCGTAAGCCGTACTATGGGTGGTCTATCGCAAGCACTCATACCTAACCTGAAAAATCGCAAAATTAAACGATTGAAAGTCAGAAAAAAAACCAATATATCAAGCGTTACAGTTTGAAACTAGTACAAAATATGTTCGTAAAAGATGCTGATGAATTCATTAAAATTTAATGCTATAAATTCATCAGAGAATTGATCAAATCATTAATTAAAAATACTTACGGTCCACTACGCATTAATATAGCAAGTGGAACATCGGCAATAGTATTGATAAATTTTGCTCGGAATACGGGACCATCGGTCATTTCAGCTATGTTATTATCCTGTTCACTGCAAAAAAGAAAAAAGTATATAAGCAAACATTAAAAATGCAAATTTTCAACAATTATTCCTTTCAACAATATTCCTTGTTAAATATAAAATAAGATGAAATAAATCAAATCATTTAGATAAGTAAAAACAATAACATTATATGTTGAGTGATAGCTTCGTGACTGATTATTTCTTTGGTCATGCTCTTCGTTATTGAACTTCTGAAATGCGCTCCACCATGACAGTCAAGAAAAAATTTTCAAATTTAAAAATTTTTGAGAACAAAATTAGATGTATAATATCTGTTCGAATCTTCAGATATGTTTGAGCAATTAGAGGTTGCAGTGATACAGTCGCATATATAACAATCTTCTTTTAAAAAATTTTTAATTATTAAATTCTTTTCATTAAATCTTCTACTGATGTAGCAGTTATATATCATACTATCTGCTATATCTAGGTCTGATAGGATGTTCCGTCTCGAATTATTTAGCTAGCATCATTTCTAGCAGGATTGCAGTATTTGAGTCGATTTCAATCTCTCAAAACATGAAATTCAAAGGACTTTGTTATTTTTCCAAACGATGAATAATTATTGCTTTGAACTTACTGTTCAGTATGATTCGATGGAAAACATGATTTTTTCTCAATGGGTGATATGTTTAATGTCCTGTAATCAGATGGACCTGGAGAATAACGTCGCGGTGGTACAATCCTGAAAATCTTCAATATAAATTTCAATATATGCAGCTATATTTAACGTATTTATAAATATGCATTGCTCAGTTATTCCGATTTCTCGTCAAAAAATATCACTGTATCCGCTAGATATTCCGATATATTATCTCTCAGTTTCTCTTTCAACATTATATACCATTATTAGAAATTTTAATTAAACCAGAAACAAATCAGAGATTAGCTAATCTCTTCCAGGGATTGATTTGTTTCGAATCTGAATTTTTGAGTTTTTTAAATCATAGATTCAAGATATTCCAGGATGTCAAGAAATATCGAAGTCAGCTTTGTCACTGTCAAGTATCAAGCATTATATGTTATAGATTCTAGAAGAGACGATTATCGTCCCATCTTTCCAATCTAACCTTCTTGTAATGGTCGCAGGCATTGAATCAGTTCGCTCATCTATATTCCGTTTAGTAGTAATCAAACGACGATTAGTCCGTCGGAACGAATCTTCACGTTGTCGTCTTACTGGATATATCACTGGTTCTGAACGACTTGCAACAACATATTCATTTTCTTCTGAATCATCGTATGAATTTCTCACAATGAATTCTCCTGCATTTTCATTATCATTCGTTGCACACTGTACCACCGACCCTAATCTTACTGCAATAAATTCTTTTTTTTTTTTTTTAAATTTCAAGCATTTATAAAAAGTTAGGTTTGAGGATTTTTTTGGATGGACTTTTTGATATATAGAAATTAATTCATCTAATAACCAATTTTTTTTTAAAAAATGTTTGCTGACCGCAACATGCGCCTATAACTTTATAATGCTTATATTATCTGTGAAACAAAATCACATTTTTCGGAATCTTTATTTATCCAAAATAAAGGGTTTTCACGCGACGCAATAAATTTAAAAACTAGACACTGAAATTTTACAATTAAAAATCTAAATAGCACAAAATAGCTTGCAAAGGAAGTTAACTGTGGTAGGGTAATTTCTGAATATTCACGAAAATTTTTCCAAACGTAGAAATGAATTTCATTATTCTAGTTACGGACTTATGTAAACGGCCAGCAAATATTTCAAACCCTACTGCAGTAACGTGAAGCAACATATGTAAATAATGCAATATGATAGTTTTTATAAACGATTCTATATATTTTCATTTATTACTGGTGAACTTAAAATGAAAAAAATGGATGAAAATTTAGAACATATAATTTTCGAGGAAATTTTTATACAAATAAATTTCAGTTCCTCAAAACAAAGTAAACTAAGTTAACATCCAAAACATTCTTGGGGCTTGTACTGGTAACTACAGTCTCCCCACCTTATAGGTCATAAGTTAAACCCAAAATCAATAATAAATCAAATGTTGAAGAATCTCTAACGTGGACACATCGCGTGACGACCACCATCAACCGGAATCGACGCTCCAGTAATAAATGATGATGCACTGCTCGCCAAAAATGCAATCGCATTTGCTACTTCATTTGGGTTACCCACGCGACCAAGCGCATGGGTGTTTCTGGAATGCTTGATAAAAGCTTCATATGCTGTTTCATCCATACCACTACGTCTGTGAAGATCAGTTTTTGTGACACCAGGACTGAAATTAAGTTGACTAATTTTAATTCAAAACAACAAATTCCGTACAGATTAGTCTCAATAATTCGCACAAATAAAACAAAACTAATGATAAAAAGGAATATTTATTTACTTGACTGAATTGACACGTACGCCTTTTGGTGCCAGTTCAAGCGCAGTGCACCGTGTAAACTGATCCACACCAGCTTTTGATATATTGTATGCTAAGACACCCGGAAACTGAAGCAGACTTTCGGGTATTTTTTATTTTTCTTGCCTTTCTTAAACTTTTCACCATCCTAATTAACTACATAATTTTAAACTTTTTTTCTCTTCCGAAAATTAGCTTTGAAAGTCACGATGTAGATAACAGTATTAAAAATCTTTAATTTTTCCTGTAATGAGGATTTTCCGATTGAAATTCGTATTTATCCTTATGTTCAATATTAACATTTATTAAATAAAACATTTAGTCTAGAGAAATGTCTAGAAATACGAACCGATCTCATCCCATTAACACTGGATACATTCACAATAGAACCTTTAGATGCAATAAGTTGTGGAATCAGTTGTTGCGTCAAGTAAAACATTGAACGTAAATTAACTGACATTATTCGGTCGTACTGCTCCAACGTTGTATCTTCAATCGTACCCTTGTCGATAATGCCGGCATTGTTGACCTAGAATCAGTTTTGAAATCTATCATATTATTTAAAACCTTATCTCTCTATAAAAATAAAATACACCAGAAAGTTACTACATAAAAGCTCTGAAAAAAAAACCAAAAGAATCAACAAATTATTCAACAGTTTTTCAGTTTAATAGGTAATTTTACACAAATTCAACAAATTAAACTTAAAGTTTCCCAAATAAATTTTCTTCAAAATGCTGAAATTTCAAAATTTTAAACAAGACATAGAACGTGATTTTGCTTTTTGTTGATAAGTAAAAAAAAATCTTCTCCATTCAGCTACAATCTCAATTTAAAAATCTAAACAAATAGGGAGATAATGCGAAATAAAAACTCAGAAAGCAATAAAAATTCAGTATTTGTTGCTAAAAAAGATCAAAATGATATACCAAACATAATTTACTAGACAAATCTACGTAAATACTCTGTTTAGCATATGCAGCCTGCATTCAATATAAAATATCACATCAAACTCAATCCGCAACATTTTATGCTTTTACTAAAAATACGTGATCAATCCATCCAATTTTTTTAATCACAGCAGAAGATTATACCAAAATATCCACAGTATGAAATTTATTAACAGCTGCCTTTGCGAATTCTCGAATCTCTTCTTCGTTTGTAAGATCTGCAGGGATGGCAAGAATATGACCCTAAATGTGAGCAATTAATTCTCATAATAATATTTCATCAGTGCTACTGCTAGTTTATCTGTATATGAATTCGACTGGTTAATGTGAACAAGTAAAAATTTCACTATTTGCAATAAAGGATCAGAGAAAACTAGTACTGGAAAAATATTCTCAGAAACTTAAAATAAACCAGAAATATATTATGCGTTGATTAATTGAGGTCTAAAAAGTTCAAATCACAACATATTTTTCCGATGAGAAAATCAAAAAAAAAAAGTAATTTGATAACAGCATTGCGTTTTTATGCGGCTTGTAAAAAACATAAGCCATTTAAGCTGCAGCAAACTACAAATAAGTCATCATTATCGCTTTAAACAGAACTTACAGCACTATTCCACGTTCTTAAACTTTTATATTACCATTATATCTTTCTTTTTCTTTTCACTTTTGTAAAATAATAGTTTACTCCAAATACTCCTGCTTTCACGCATATTTATGTAGCCGTTTACTTATTTGTTATGCGAATCAACGAATTCATTCATTATTATAGTTGTCAGTATACATCCGTATGTCTAATATTTTCTCATGTTTGACGGTGATTGTAATGCGTACTTATTTTTTGATGTATTTAAAAGTAAATAACCTTTTCGTCTTGCAATTGTTCCTCAAGCGTTTTTAATCGTTCAATATTTCTTCCGGTTAGAATAAGTGTAGCACCAAGTTGATGAAAAAGATATGCCGTCGAATATCCAATACCAGATGTGGCTCCTTAATGAATTTGTGTAAAATTATCTATTAAACTGGAAAACTGTTGAATTTTCAAAAAGAAAAAATATCGGAAAGCATAGAAATGGTAGGATTAAGCTACTAAAACACTATTCATAATAACACCTGTTTTATGTTTGCTATATTTTTGACCAATCAAGTTCGAATTATTAGCGATTACATTATCTAGTTGCATACAGTAAATTTTTTATCGTTTTAGTGCTTTTCCTTGCTTATCTAGTCTATATATCAGTTGCAAACGGGTAAATGCATAAATTGCCATTTTTCTACCACAATCCATTTACAGAGCTAATCTAAACATTATATTTACAAAAAAAGAAAAAAGAAAAAAAAGAGAAAAAAACTTGTTAGCCCTTTTTACTTGACATCGTATCCGACAATCAGTTAAACATTTTCTCATTCATTCCGCACTAATCTCAGTGAGGCAATTAGATGTTAAAAAAAAGAACTACAATTAAAATATTAGTTCGATAAACATAGATTTCCAGTCTATCTTGATCAGTACATTTACTTGTCAATTTATCTAATAATATCAAGTTCAATCTTTCGGTAGTTGCAAAGCTGCTGCAGTCTTGTCGTCAACTTTAATCTCTCATGCTATAAGGCTACTGAAAAAAAAAATCATTACCAATATCTATGTAAAACCAAGCTCCAAAAACTTCGCATATACACACTGTGAAATCTATTTTATTTAATATTGAGACTACCAACAGGATTTTAAACAAAAATTACCCGCAATTCACAAAAAAGCAAATTTCCAGTTTTTTTAAAATTCATTTTATAAAATTTTCTCTTAAACTAGTCTTCTACATCACAAATCATACGTGGATTCATCTCTATTTATAGCCTTTTCGTTTTCGACCTAAATTAGTGGTTTTAAGCATAAAGATAGCATTACTTGAATATTTTTAACATCAATTTTGATTATATGAATGTATTTCCAGCATTACTTCTCACTACTTACAATAATGATAACATCAATTATCAATAGTTAGAAGTGTTTGTAATATTATCAAAACAACTGACTAACAAATTAATAATTGCCAGGTTATAGTAAGCAATACAATAAACCCTATTTAACACGCTCTATAACTAATCCATCTATAAATAACTAATACAATATTTACTTTACGTACCCAACATGTAACGTGTGAGTAAAAAAATTATACGTCTATCATGTAAATGTCACATTTATCGTGTACCGAACTCAAATAAACGAACTTTGATTTAAAAGACGCAACTAAAAAAAAGTTTCACGAACTTTAAGCTTAACAGTGATAAAATTCAGTTCCCTTTTCTCCCTCAACTGGTGGTTTCATTGCCATTTCACTTCGTACTTTATAGCATTTTTTGGTTATAATAAATAGATTCGACTATATCCGGATTAGAATGACCTTCGATTCTATGACTCGTAAAGGTAAAAGTTGAACATAAGAAGTAAGCATTTTTTTTAGTTTGGATTTTATTCTTCAAAGTAACTTACCCGTTATAACAGCAACCTTTCCCGAAAGATTGATAATTGGTATTGACATTTTGTCCTGAATAAATCTGATAAATCAAATTAATTGATCATTTAAATTCATGTAATGAACGTTCGTACAGCTATCTTAACAGCTGAATCCTGGAAAACCACGTCGAAGGAAAGAATCACAAGATAAATTTTGGTTTCTCATACTAAATGGAAAGGCATGTTATTTCAGATATGTGCATTAATCTCTCATGAGCTTTCATTTCTGAATCATAAATTGCAACTTTACCACTCCTACAGTTAACTAAAATCAAAACCTGGATGCATGTGCTATCGTCCGATTGATGATCTCTAGCAATCGAATGTTACACACCCGCTGAACGCAACATAGCCACCGAAAATTACAACTCGCAGACGAACTTTCTACCATTGCAGCACTATAGTTTTCGGTTCTTAATATACGATGTGCGAGCGTTTGAATTAGTGTAATAGAAATGGCCGCCAGCACGTTATACGTAAATTCGTGGAGAGGTCAGTTTATGTAATAGACATTCTTTTATGTAGGATCACATGTTATGTGTCAAGAGTCAAATGAACTGATGTATATTAGAAAACGATTTACATTATATCGTTGCCAAATATATTTGTAAAATTGCGATGGGAAAATAAATATTTTGCTAATCGTAAATTCATTGCATGTAGGACCACATGATATTAAGATGAAGCTTGTTGATAGAAAATCTTGCAATATATGCTCATGTATTAGTACGGTTAAATGAAGGAAATCTAGAAGATGAAGATTGTTGATGGAAAATCTTGCAGGGTACTAACAATACAGTATGCGCTGCAGTGTGAGTATTGTCATTTTGATTCCAAACTGGGTCGATAATGTTTTGTAAAGTTGTTCTTCTAAGATAACTGCATCTTCTAAGTTCTTTTCATATAACTGGAATCTAGATATAAGAATTGATCAATATATATAATAGACATTCTGATGATAACTCGTCATGAATTCAATTTTATGCCAAAATTATATCGTAATGATACAAGCATGAGAAAAATGGGCCAGAATAGTTGCTTTTATATGTATGTACTATTTTTTGCTATCATTCATTGGTTCCTTTGTTTACATTTCCATCAATAATTTTGCTTTAACTTTTATTAATTTAAATTTCATTAAATATTATCGTTGCAATCTATGCTGAAGTCGTGTACTGAAGAAGAAATGATACATTGAAAAAAGTTTCTAAAAAAAATACTACATAATAAGCAGTATGAGTGATATCGTACTTCCCCATCGTTTTTTGATTTCCTGAAAATGGTTAGCATTTTCTTTATACAGTAACGAAAAATAGGTATGTGGGTGTGCTGTCACAAATTATAATTAAATATGAATTCTAGTCATGCCTAGAAATAGATTAAGTACTGAATAAAGTGTCACAAATTTTAGATTAAATATAAATTACAAACACAAATTAGTGTCTAATAGACTGGACGCATAAAATTTGTAAATTGTAAATTAGGAATAAAATAAAATAATGTTTGAGCAGACAATCGAACATTTACTTTTTCCTTTGCTGATGAATTCTTTCAGTAGTTCCGGATTCATGAATTGAACGGCATACCCTAAAAATTGTTCCAGATTGTAATATTTTATTAGAAATTGAATGAAAAGAAAAGATAAATTCATGCAATGACGAAAATAATAAATGCAGTGTTGAGAAATTTTAAAAAATAGTAATGGTGATACGCGAAGTAATGCCATTTTTATTTTTACGTTCAGAGATTATTATCCGAGGTAAATGAGACTCTGGATAAAGCTGATCATAAAATATACAGTTGGTAATATTAACAGTAAATAACTATAGTATGTTACAATATATCAATTATAATACTACGCCGAAAAATTTTTATGGAGAATTAAATTCCACATATCTTTCTATTAATCAGGTGACTTACTATTTCACATATCTTTTTATTAATCAGGTGACTTACTAAGTAATTTTCACTTCTTGTTTCATTTAAATATAGTGAATTTCAAAAGTCGCTGTTGCTAATTTACCGCTTTGTACATGCATAGGACTGAAAAGATAGCAAGCTGCAATGGAGCATTCTATCGCAATGCATATTTAGTATCAACTGCAAAATTCCGTTCTTTTTTTTGAAAATAACTGAATAAGTTTAAAGGAGTTAGGAAAAACAAATATTTCGAAGGAAGAAGCGAAAATTTTTTAATTTTCATAATAATTTTTGTTCAAAAAATGACCAGAAATGAGGAAGCTAAAAAATAGATTTCCAAAATAATTGAACCTAATTAGCGTTTTATTCTCATCTGTTATAATTAATTGCAGGACAGACTCTATCTTAAGCATATTATCAGAAATTCTTGAAGTTTTTTAGGAAAATAAAGTGGAATATGATTAATATGACGAAAAATTTAAAACGTTCAGGATTTTATAAATTGGCAGAATCTGTTAAATTGGATTGAAAATACAAAATTTCAATTAACATGCGAA
Organism: Dirofilaria repens; assembly: GCA_008729115.1. Classification (NCBI taxonomy): domain Eukaryota; kingdom Metazoa; phylum Nematoda; class Chromadorea; order Rhabditida; family Onchocercidae; genus Dirofilaria; species Dirofilaria repens. The sequence continues at coordinate 1,102,127 of SNRZ01000013.1, read as the reverse complement.
AGCTAAAAATCGGTAGCATTGTGATGTGTTTAATTTGGGATCGAAATTGGGATCGACAAATTCAAAATTGGACATCTGCGAGAATTCACTCCAACGATAAACAGCTACACGAAAATACCATAAGCCAAATAAAACAGAATGATATCGATAAAATATTGGCTGATTCTTTTCAAGATCACCTAGAAAAATTAAAGATGGCAATATCGATTTTCATTAAAAAAGGTTTCGAAGTTTTAGGCATTTTATAAAATTGCTAAATTGTTTTGAGAGTATCAGAATTTTAACCTTGAAGTTTTTCCGTAATAAATTTATATTCATCTTTGTTTCGAAATACTGCTGGATACATTGCGATACGTTTTCGCTTCCGCTGAAAACGGCACAATAATTGATCGGTGGAATATAATTGTTCCTTCCTATATTTTCACTTGTAATTATTAAATTAACAAGTTCTATTATATTACAAAATACTTATACTTTCCAAACTTTTTTGCATATCAATCGATATTGCTAGTTTTTATCTATAATGGAGAAAAATTTATAGTAATTAAATTCAATTCAACTATCTAATTAATTATTCAAAAATTTTAAGTACCGTATAATTCAACGTTTTATATACAGTTGAAAACCAATGTACTTCACCATCCGCTCCTTCCCATCCATGATCACCAAGTGCGCATCGTTTCGGATTGCTAAATTATTGACAAATTAGGCATCAATTTTATGCTTAGATATTTCAGAAAGCTAAGGATAATTTAAGGAATAAATTAAATCAATACGAACGAACCAAAATATAGAAAAAGAATGTTCAGTTAATTCTTTTATTTCTAAAAAATAAAAAATTTGATGTTAGATTAGTAGTTCAAATTTTCTAATCAATGATTAATTGTTTAAATTTATAAAAAAAGTGACGATCCACGTCATTTCTCTCCATACAGTTTTTAGAAAAAAGAAATAAATGGAAGTTTTTGCTGGGATTCGAAATTTATTAAAATTGTAAAATTTCATTGATCATAAATCTTGAACACCAATTCAAACGAGAATCAAGGAAAGAAGAATAAATTTTAAGCAATCAAAATTAAAGTAAACTCACTTATATCTTTATCACTATTTTCGGACCCTGTTCATAATCATGTTTAAATTTTTTTGGCAAATCCTAAAAGTTGATTGGTTGAGAATAATTTGATAAGGAAAAATCATTTTTTGATAGGTATATATGAAAAACGATGAGAAAACTATATAAAAAATAATAGAAAACTCATATTTTAATTAGAAAATAAACAGTCTTAAAAATTTTAAATGCTAAAATATTACATTAAATAGCTAAATCTAAGCAAATAATATCGTTAATTTTTGATTACGTTGGAATGTCGTAATTTTAACTAAAATTTGAAATTAATTTTATTTCTCATAAATTATTTGATTCCTTTTATATAACTCTAAATTATTTTTAGAATTAAATAAATACAGTAGGAAAAAAAATGAAAAATATGGCAGATAAATATTTAATTTAATAAAACTTTTTTATTCATTCAAGAAAAATAAATTAGAAAAAAAGCTGCTCTATCATAAAGATAATATTCTCAAAATATTTCAAATATTGCGATGAAAACATGTAAATTGATATTTATTTGTCTATTGTTTTTTTACAGTATCCTAGCTGCATTTTTTACAGTATTCTATGGATTAGTGATGATTTTAGATGACAGATATAATTCATGAATTACCTTTTCTAAAATAATTTAATTTATTTTTTAGCATTTATTAAGGACATGTTCCTTTTTTTAATCGTGAAAATTTTAAAGTATTTATATTGGACTTTTTTTAAGCAATATAGTGGAATTTTAAAAAGTTGAAGTTTTAATTATAAAAATTTTTGCATAATTTCAAAATTTCACTTACAATCATTATTTTCAGTGACCCATGTCATGAAACGATAGCAATTGGATTTATTTACCCTGGATTGAATGATGAATCGTAAAATGAACTAAAATCCGTTGTTGCGGGAGTACCATCATACCAAATCATTCGTCCACCATACATCCCGGATGAATCATTAACCATAAAACCATGTTGTCGTATGAAAAATAATCCAAACAGTGCACCTACTTGACCTTCTTCATATTCCGGATATGCTAAATGCAATTCGAATTAAACCAATTCAATTACTATTAAATAAGAATTCAATTTTATTAATACAAGTACCCCATTTTTTTAGATAGGGAAAAGAAAATGTTATTATTGTTTAATAATTAGTAATTATAATAATTTATTAAACATTTTTTTCTTATTTCATTTAGCTAGCCAAGACAAAATTGAATTGAAATATAAAATTAATATAAATTTGTTGGGAATGTATAAACTGAAATTAATATTTTAGTTTCTTTAACCTAATAAATTTTCAGTAGGTAATTCAATGAAGTACTAATGAATTGTTTTATATTTTAAAAAATATTTTAATAATTAAGTGTAATAATATTTGAAGAAATAAAAGAAAACTAAGTGTTTACATATCATATCAACTTATCTAAAAGATTATCATAATTAAATAAAATCAACTGTTTATATTTGAATTTTTGATAAAGCAAGAAATAATTTTTTTTTTCAAGTCTAAAGATTTTATATTTTAAGATCTGTTATATTTCGATCTTATGATTATAATCACGATTATTCCTATATCTATTTATTAACATATAAGTTCATAATAATAATTTCACAGGTAATATCATTTATCAATTTTTTCAATAAAATATTTGCTCATAATTACATTAATTTTTCAGTAAAACATTATAAAGTTTTTAACTTAAAATTCAAAACTTATGAAAAGAAAATGAAAAAAAATGAAAATTAAAAATATATTTAAACTTTGCTAATTTTTTTTACCTCCCTCCTTTCAGCCATAAATAATTATCAGTTTATTTACTCAGTAAATAATTAACTAATTAATTACTTCTTCAAAAATAAATCACCTTATTTTCCCAACTAAGCTTATAATAATTTTCCTTATAATCTTTAATTATCAAATAATAATAGATTGATTATAAATAATAAAGAAACAAAATTAAGAATAGGCTTACTAAGCAATGCGATATGATGAAAATTACTCAAATCTTCCAGTGTTGGTGCTATCGCTTCTGTGACATTATTTTGTTTATATTTTTGAACAATATGTTAGATCATGTTTTCAATTAAGATTTACCTGTTATAAATGATTAATATAACTACTGATCACTTTAGTTTAGAAATTGATAGAATAGCTAAACAACTAAGCATACATATAAGATAGAGAATAAAGAAATGATAAGAAACAAATTAATAATTTATTATTTTCATATATTTTTTCTGATTTCGTTATTATTGATAGAATTTCTAATTATTACTACAACATATTCTTTAATTATACTCTTTAATAATAAATCATAAAATATTTATTGAATAGCATTTAAAAAGATTATCGTCATGCTTTGATATTGTCAGCTTATATTTATAATAATTAATATTTGATTACCATCGAAAGTGAATTAAATTGTATGGGAAAGATTAACTTAATATTAATTTAATATTTAATCTTTCTCATTCAATAATCATGAACTAACTTCCTTTATAGGAAATTGATGAAAATAGCAAATAACTTTTTGCTTTTGATCTGTCCAGTAACGATAAAATGCTAACCATTATTTGAGACAACCGGAAAAATAAACGAGAAATTAGTCAAACTAAAATTTCAAAAAATATTTCATTCTTTTTGAATATTTCTATATTATCCTATTAGCATGTCTTTTTATGCTATCGATATTATAATTACTAAAATTATTTCTTTCTGTTATATTAAAAAATTATTAAAATAGGATTTTCATTCAATCAAAGGAGAGAGAAAGAGAAAGAGGAAGCAGGAAAGACAGAAAGTAGGAAAAGGAAGAAATAGGTATAAAATATTTACCTGAACTCCAGTGACAATATTAGTTGTGCAAAAAGCTTTCCTTTGAACTAAAATTTCCCGATTTTCGGGCCCTTTTCGGAGAGTAGTAGCAAGCCGACGACGGCCTGATCGAGAATCACGCTCCATTTGTGTTCCATCTTCATCGGTAAGTTTTATTTTTTTAATTTAAAATATTTTGTTTCATTTAATACCTTATGTCTTTTAATCAAAATTTAATTAACGTATGAAAAATTGTTGTTCAAAATCAATTTCATATTTTTTAAATATTTTCCAGGAATTTTGTTTTTGTTTTTCTTCAAGCTTTTGTCATGATTTTAAATTTAAAATTTTTCTGAATTTTATCAATTACAATAAAAAATCGTTAGAATTGATAATTTTTTCAAGCAACGAAAAAATTCAAGTAACAATTATTTCAAGTGATAACAAGTGAACAAGTGACTTCAGAACTTGAAGTCCAATATTAAAGAAAACAAGTCCAATATTATTTTTTTCGCATTTCAGCGAAATAACATTGTTGTTTTGATAAATATTCTTAGATTATTTGATTATTAGTAAAAAGCTATCATCAAAAATGATAACATTGAAATTTATTAAATTGATTAATATATCTTTAATACCTTTTTTGGTGTTTCGATCAACCGATTGTCATCTTACCGTCCTTTTTTTGTCCAGTAAAATGAATTTTTGAGGTTAACTAACAAAATTAATACCTATCAATACAATCGATGTATGATAAAAAGAGAAGAACTCTTATTGAAATAAATTCTCGAGAATACTTCAATAATTCTCGAAATTTCGATGTAAAGAAATGTGATGTTGGAAATAATCGAAAGAATGAGATTTTTACTTTGTCGTTAAGTCATGCTCTATATTTATGTCGTCGTCTTAACAAATTTTATTTAATGACAGAACGAACCACCACACAATCAAACTGACACCATCAATAAGATCAATCAATTAAAATAATTCATTATAAAAACGCCAATCCCTTCATCTAAAACATTTTAATGAATTAACTGTATGCAAAATTGGTCATTAAATTTTACTACTATTAGAACTATAATAAATATTTATCGATTAAATAAATATTAGTAATCTAATAAAGAAATATTTTTATAAAATACATTCAAAAGATATTTCATTAAAACAACATATTAATACCGTATATTTCATGTAATATATCAATTAATAGCATGATATGACGTAGAAACCTCACGTGTAGAAAAGAAGCTAATTATTATAACAAACCAAAAAACTGAATAATATACAAACTTTGACCAACAATGATCATCTCAATAAAGAAAAATATATGAATGGATAATACACAAAAAAATGGTCGAGAAAAATCTCGGGATCAATTTTTAATATACAAAAAGGTCGAAAATTTTATTCGAGATTTTAAAAAGGTAATCGAGTATCTAATCATATATTGACAATAGATATCAAAATTCAATTTTCACTGATTCCTGATGTTATATCAGCTTGACGAATTCTACTTTGAAAACTTGAAATCGCTTGGGTTAGTCCTATATCTTTTCATAATGAATTTACAAGACGGATATAGTGTTTATTTTCATTTTACAAAAAGATGTAAAATTAAACAAAATTTTCATTTGAAAGGAAGAAGGAACAAACAAAAATCATAAGTTGGTCATCGGTATTTAGATACTAAAAATCACAAAATTATCCTCGAGAATTTATTTGCAAACTTTTCCAAATGTGAATTCATACAGAAAACATCCCAAACATCTCAAGATATCTTAAATTGGGCAAAAAGGTTGTTGAAGAATTTCACTAAAAAATCCAAAAATAAATCTAAATTTGATAAGCAATCTATACATTATTTGAAATTATGAATTCATCTAATCATCTTTTACGACAAATAAAATAATTCTCTTTAAGATGAAGAACACATTCAAAAAAATTTGGATTTTATAAATCATAGATAATTTGAAAGAAATTTTACCTAAAACTACCACATTGAATGTCTTTTTTCCTAAACTACAACTACAAACTATTATTACTAATCATGTAGTAAAAGAAAATTAGCAAAAACAAGCAATTTAATAAGTCACATATCATATCAAAATAAACAAACAAACAAATAAATAAATAAGTAAAAGCATGATTTACAAATGAAGATGAGACTATGATAAAATGAAAGAGAATAAGAATTGTATGATTTATATTTTGAAATATCAAATGATAATTCAACTGTGCATTCAAATAATCAAATCAATGATTTTTTCTTTGTTTTTAACCTTCGTTTAGCAAGAAATATTTTCATTTCATCAGTATATAATTAATTATTAAATGATAATCCAAACATTCAAATAATCAATTTTTTTCCCTTATATTAGATCGACCAATATGATTGAAATTTCTTTTTAACTTTTAATAGAAAAAATCTTTGCTTAGGAAAATGCTTTCATTTCATTATATATTTTCGTGTTGCTCAGTAAGGAAGAAAAATTAGTATTACAGGTAACAAACAAAATTTCCAAATGCACCAATTTTCTTTTTTTTTTTTTTATTTTGAAAATTGCATGAAATATCTCGAAATACAAAAGAATTTGACATAAGCATACAGGAGAAAATATAATAATTCCTTCATTCAATACTTGTTTTTCATCCATTTTCTTTCTTCTCTCTTTTTCTCATTAATAAGAAGAGAAAGAGGTAAAAATAATATTTTTGAAATTAAGTTAAAATGCTTTTAAATTTCATAGAAATCATGATAAAATCATGACTACAGCAACAATTATCAATTCAAAAAATGAAAAATAAAAAAAAAAGATCATTCGCTGTTAAATCTTCACCGCGCTTGATTCTGAATAAAACGGATTGGTTGAACGAACAGGTACTGGATATGTTGTCGCAACATCGACAGCTAAATGGGACCATTTTACATCGAATGGATCAGTTTCTTCCGGTTTTTCTGACGTTCCATTACTTATATATTCATTTATCTTATCTGAAAACAATCACAGCGAATTCTTAAACCGTCAGTTATCAGCAAAAAAGTTTACTCACCAAAAATATTTTCAAATCACATATTAATTTGAATTGATTATAACCAAACAGTGGTTGCTAATAAAAGCCATTCATCGCTTTCCATTTTAAATAATTACGATGTTAAAACATTTCATCTGCTAAAACAAAATGGTCCGAAAGCATAATTACCAAACTAAACGAAAATCGACAATGCTATCATTTCCTTATCTTCTTTCTGCCCATATAAATAGTATATAATATTCGTTTTTATCTTAATGGTGAATAATTACTTAGTTGGAAAAACTTATTACTGAAATAATAAGCAAAATCTTCTATATCAACTTTAATCTAAACTTTTCAAAACAACTGACTAGTCTGCTTCGGACTTCTTTGAGAGTTTGATAGCAACGAGCTGAAAACTGGCTGACCGAAAATATCAATTTCAGATTCTGTTAATGTTGACGGTGTGGCCGCAGCATTCTATAAATTAATCTAAAAATTTTATAAACAAACCAAAACATGAATTATTTTTCATTATCCAATTACTAAATTTTTCTATTATTGTGATAAAATTCGCATCAAACATTCGACTTCTACGAATTATTATATTTTCGAAAATCATAACAAACAACTTTTTTCTTTTTTTCTCGAATCATAATAAATACTTCCAACTTTTATAATCACCATTTACTTCATTAATCATTTATAAGTCTAATGATTTTGAAATGCATCGAAGTTGATATGAATTATCGTAATTAATTTCTTCTTACATTTCTCGTTTTAGTTGTCCATATTTATAAATTCAAATTTAATAATGTCTAATATAACAAAGCCATTAATAAAATTTTATGCCCATCTTTACCCTGCTCAAAGACGAGAAATTTTCAGTTATGGTCGGTAACTCGTACTGCGAAAAAATCACTACTGAAACGAATTGTTGTCTCCAAATTTGTACTCTGGGAAATTAACGAACTTGGCAGAGGTGGAGGTGGATGACTTGGTGGTGGCATATCTGAAGTAAGGAAACATTAAATTTCCAGATTAACCAATGAATATAAAGATTAGCTACTCCACGATATCGAAAGCCTTCATAAATTTTACGAAGAAAAAATTGTTTCATTTCAAAAAATCCAGAACATTTGAATTTTTTAAAGAAAATAAAAGAAAAAAAGATTTTTTGCAAAACATTAAGCCGCTTATTTAAGACTTTTAGCAGATGAAAGTGGGAGTCACGTAAACCTCAATTAAATATCTACAATTACTAAATTACATCACGTAAGAATGAAATAAGTGGCTTAATGCAGGAAATAACATATAAAATGAAATATCGAATTAAACGAAATCCAAAAAAAAGTAAAATTTGAATTTAACAATTTATATACAAAAAAGTAAAACTTTTACCTAACTTAAAAGTTGTCCTGCTGAGATCGTTAGTACTTTTGCATGATGAATTTAGTGATAATGATGAGCGCAATGTTTGTTCCAACCACTCATCAGCTTTTGATTTTGCCGTTGATGGATATGTCGAAATTGGACTATTTAACCTAAAATAAATTTTCATGATATTTCATTGTTGTCTATCTATTTAATAATTTAGACATAATTTCAGCTAAGTTATAGAAGTAAGGGAAACTTAACACTATTCTATTTCCTAGTACATCTTTCATATTTCGGTCAGGATTTATTAAACATTCAAATTTTAATAATTTCAATTTGCGCCCATTTAGTTTATTTAATGTAAAATCTAAAAACAAATAAATATTTGGTATTATGATTTTGACACTTCTATCATTTATAATTGGAGTTATAAATCGGAGTAATTATTATGTTTGTGATTAGATTATTTCATAATTATATTTAAAATATGCAGTCAATTTACCAGGATTCCGGTCCACTAACATCATTTGATAAATAATTGGTCTGAATATGCAATGGAGAATTCACCAAACTATAGGTTCGAGTATCGCTAAAATCACTGGTATTAGAGTATGGTGCAGCTGTATACGATAACGACTGCCTGAAAAAGATTTTAGAAAATGAAGTAGAAAAAAAATCAAAAATAAGAAGAGCAAGTAAACAAATCTTTATTTTAACTTCAATTAGAACGAAATGACAAAACGAAATGACAATATTAATTTTACTAAAAATGAAATAATAGATATCTTTACCTAAATCTATTATATTTCACTGGACAATACGACGCATTTTCAAAAGTACTTCCTTCATTCATCGTACCATCGTTAAGCCAATTTTTGTCTTCATCATCTTCAAAAATTGGCTCACCTTTTCCTATGGCTGTAGAAGATACTTGTTGATACTGAAAATAACTAATATTTTTTGCATTAAAATTTGAAAATAGGCTCTAAACAAAATTAATGGAGGGAGAAAATCTTTTTTAACAGAAAAATACGATTCAGAGATATTCCACAAACCCTTTTATTTGGGGAATCTGGATATAATCGAAGTGAAAATTGTCGATGAAATGTGGTAGTGTTGGTGACAGAAGAAACAGGCGCACGCAATGATCCCTTGAAAAAATAGTATGAAAATTCTAGATATACTATGGTTTTAAAATAATAGATTCTTAAATGCAATCATCTGGAATATTACAGCTATGAATATAGCATAATTGCAGTAATCTAAAACTGAGCTGTGCATATTTTTTAATTTAAAACCAAAATGAAATGTTCGAATGAGATTTCATGAAAATTCAAATTTAATTTTTCCAAGGAAATGAAGCAGTCTTGAATGAAAATGGAAAGGGAAATAAGTAGAAAAGTAAAAACCAAAACTGTAAATCAAAGGATTAGTCACCTGTCTCGCAAGAAGTAGTGGATTCCCGATGGGTCTTGGTTTCGATGTAATGTGTAATGCAGATGATAGATTTGAAGTTGCCGGAGGTGGTTGTACGATCGCAGTTTGTGGATCGCGTAATCGTTCTGTTATTGATAATCGACGAAAAGAGCTATTACAACTATTTCTTTCGAATGAACTAAAAATAAAAATATGAAATTAAGTTGTCAATTCCAGTTTTACTTATTAATACTAATCAGTTGTCGATGCAAACATTTCACTAGCAAAGGACACCGTTATTTGCTAATCGTATCCTGCGTATGATATTTATTGGAATAAATCATGACTCGATCATTCATTCATTCAGTTATTGGTGATTCAAACTATCTAATAATATTTATTTATATTTGCTTACAATCTACGAAAACTATACTCCTTAAATACATTCATTCGCCATTATTGCCATAATACAATTAAGTCAGACTGAGTAGTCAATCGAAGCTTGCAAATTTTAAAATTTGAAAATTTAGAATAAGAAATCACTGATCTATAAAAATAATCTTGCAAAACAACTTGTTAAGGATAGTAAAATTTGAAGTGAGCAAATGTCATCATAAATTTTTCAACAGACAACACTTTTTCAAGTTACTCGGAATTCCTTTTCCCTTTTTTCTTTGCTTGGAAAATCTCTTAAAACAATTTAAGAACATATAAGTATTACAAAAAGCATCTTCCTCAACTTATACGAGAAAGGTTTAAATCGTCACATACTGAAAAATAACCCATATGAAGAGATCATTTTACCAATATTGCTTTGATCTTCACCTATTTCCAATATTACAAATCCATTTCTCCTAAGACACCTTCTCAATATTGAGAGGATACTCAGTAACAATTTAAGCCATCAATAATATTTCATCCACTGTAATTTTACATCTCAACAAAAGTGGAAAAATCAAATAATCAAATATCTCATATTAGTCTGTTACAAAGGATAAAAAGAATGCACCGTCTTTTAATAACAAAATTTAAAAAATAGACCTAATCGGAATAGCCGGTATCTGTTGAGTTATTTCATCTAAAGTAAAACCAGTGCCATTATGTTTCTCGCAACCAAGAGGTGGTAAACCTGCAGCTGCTTGCACTGCTGCAGTAGCTTCTGCATCACGCTTCTTTTTTCTTTCCAAACAAATCGCAAATGCACATCCTACAGCATGACTTAAGCGTTCACCCTTAAAGAAATCAAAAATTTCATCCGAAAGTTGAGGAATTACAATAAAAAGAAACTGCTTGAATATGAATAACAAAAAAAACATAGACTTCTTTCTAAATGATTATAGATAGTTAAACTTACTGATTCTTTTAATGCATGAAAACCATGACACATCCATCGTCTGGATGTTCCATCCCGGCAAATATAAGCAAAACCCTTATCATGATTTCGATCAGGTGCACAAAATGATACCTGAAATGCAAAATCAATTTTAATAGTAAAAAATGTAATTTCTAAATGTCGTTTTCGCTTCTTTTTGGCTGAGAAAATGAATATAAAATAATTCATTACTGTTGTTCAATTGATATGAATAAATAAGAAGTACTAAAGCATGAAAATAAAATAGAATCAACTGGACAATATATAGAGAAAGAAATAGGAAATACAGAAGAAATATGGAAAGGGAAGAAATATGGAAATAAATACATCAAAATCTAAGGAATTGGAAAATGGAAAGATTAGACTGAAAAAGAGAAAAAAGTGTAAATTTAGGCACTATGCCAAGTAGAGAAATTATGAAGATATGTAGAAAGAACATTATCACAAATTATTTATGATAAAAATGATACAAAACTGAAACCTTTTCAATTGTTTGATCGACTATTAAGCCACGACTGCTTTCCTGATCAACTACACGTAAACCATCACCCGAAATATATAAAATTGCTTTAATTGGTCGTCGTCGTTGTCCCTGAAAAAAAATTTTTTTTAAAAATATTTTCAATTCAAACGAGTTTACTTGCCTTAGAAAAAATACAACACATTTGTAGAGGTCAAATATTACAGTTGAACCCAGACATTATCTTAACTTCATCAAACTGATTCAATATTTCTATAAAATTTAATCCAAATTTTGAAAGAATAAGATATATTCAAATAGCTATAATCTAATGTCCATTATTTAAGTAAATTTAAAAACAAACCCTTAGTAATTTCAAAGCTCCTTCACAAATCTGCATACCACGTGATTCAAACACTTCGATACCGCCAAGATACTTGAATAGTTTCACAAATTTAGGAATTATTCAAACAAACACAATTAAAAAATTAAATGGACTTAAAAACCAAGAAGTTTCATGTTCTCGACGAACTGAAAATAAGATTGGGAACATATAAATACCCAAAAAGTATTAAAATAAACTTGAAGTCCCTTAAACAATATAATTTATTATATTCAATCCAACATTTCAAAAACTCTAACCTTAACAGTGAAACTGCAGGTGCCATTCCGAACAGCAATTTCGTCCGGTTGCCACAATTCTGCTTTATTAGAACTTGAATTTGCTGATCTATTTGGTGAAGACTGTCGTCCGAACGAAGTTTTATGAGCAAAATGCTGTCTAGGTACCCGGTGACGAAATGATTCTCGAAATGAACGTCGTATTCGATCCATTCCACGATGTACAACGTTCCTAAAATTACTCAAATAATTAAACAATCATACATATAGAAATTTTATAACAATTAAGATACTAGAGCGAATCAAAGTGATTTTAAAAAAAATTTCGAAGAAAAAATTTTGAAAAAAAAAGAGAATTTAAAGAGAAGCATAAATCCCATCTTAAAACATAGCATTATAAGAAAATCTACAAATTCATGTTCTGCTATAGATACAACTCTAACGATGCAAAAAAAAATTTTTTTTTCAAAATTTTGAAAAAACAAAATTTTATACAAAAGTAATGTACTATTAAGCTATATATTTGAAAGAGAAGATGAAAAACTATTCTAAAGAATTAAGAAAATGAATGAAAAACTTTAATATGCTACTATGTTAGATATTTGGGAAAAGAAAATTTTTATTTTTTTTAAATAAAAATAAGAAATACAGTTATTATGTTAGAATGATGAACACTGAAGAGTATTAAATTGATGATAAATAAGGGAAGAAAGGAAGGCTAACTGACTGAAATAGAATTAAATTATTATAGGCTGTAAATATGTCAATACAGAGAAAGTCAACTTCTATGAATAAGATCATGAACGTATGTTGTTTATAGTAGTATCGGCTGATGTATCTTGCATAAGATAATATAACAATCCTTATGAGATTATAAAATCAATTTCATGCATTAAAATAGAAAATTTTAGAATATGAGAACAATTCTCTAAACAGATTCCCATTATTGGCTTGTTTTTTTTTTTGGCTAAAAGCAGAAGAACAGATACAGAGAATTTTTGCGTTTTTGTTTAAAAATTTTCATATTTATATGCTAATTCTATGATTTCATCGTTCTGATTTTGTCATTCTGTTCGTTCGTATTTGATCCACCAATTATTTAGTTTTATTATAACTGCTATTGCTACAAGTTCCAATAAAAGTTGTTTGACTTTTCAATTTACAAGGCTCTGTTGCAAAATTCGTTCATAATGTGCCATGTAATATGATATCTAAGGCTAAAAGTTCAACAGAAAAAAGTAATCATCAAAAATAAGCTTATTTTAATATATCAAAAACGAAGACTGGAAGTTTAATCAACCAGAAGATTTGTTCAATCTTGAATCATTCAAATTTTTCGGAAAAAATATCATATTCCTAACTATAATGTAAAACCCACAGAGAATGAAGGTATGAAAGTATAATCAGTCGAAAGAGAATTTCTTGTCTAATTTAAAAAAAAAAATTATATGAGCGGCACTGATATCAGCTGATATGGCTCATATTCTATATGATTTACTTGCTATTTGAGTTGATAAATAATGAAGACTTATAGAATGTTAAAATGAATAAATAGAAAAAAGACTGATCAAACAGCTGATATTTAGTAATAATTATAATGATAATAATATGACAAATAAATGTTGAAAAACATAAAAAAAATGAAGAACAAAGTTGAAATTTCGTGATTCGATAAAAAAAAATATTGAATTGGAAATAAGGTAAATATTATGTTCGGTAATGTTAAAATATTCAATTAAAATGATTTAAAAAAACTTACCACTTATATTTCATCATTTTCCTAAAAAATAAGCGATATCTATTCAGTGGAAAAAAAGTATGTTTCAGAACTAATTGTATTTATTTCCATTTTTGCTTTCTCCTACAATTCAGTTTTCTTTTCATTTTAGGAAATATTGTTTGGTGAAATAGAGACATGTGTTAATTGATTTAGCAATATTATTATTGATGATCTTTGCAAAATTTACCCTGCAATATTAATAATTTTTTCATTGCTTTTTTATCTTGAATTTAAAAAAAAATTTTTAAAAAAAAAATCAGAATAATTATTTACAGTATTGTTATGCAAAATATAAAATATTTACTAATATCGTCATTCATTCAAAATAAATATTTATTGTCATAACAACTATTTATTTATATAATATTCTTATAAACATTTATAAATAAATCAATAGCAGAATTACATAAAATTAAGTCTTTCATAAGTACATAAGTATAGAAGGGTTAATACCACATATTTAAATTTATTCTAAATTATGAAGAAAGGTAATTCTCACAGAAAATTCATAACTTCCATAGAAATTAATACTTAAAGACCAATTCAAACATATAAATTTTTATAAGAGATCATCGTAAGATTTTTAAATTAATCTTATTATATTAAGAAATAGGGAATACTTTAAGTTGTACAAGTTTCAAGTTTAAAATATTTTCTTCTTATTTGACATAAGAAAACTGAAATAAAAGACATGAAAAATTAAATGAATTTCATTCGGCACAGGTATAAATCTAACTGAAAACGATACTTCTTAAATCAGAAAAAAAAATAAACCGCCCCGTATGATGGAATATTTGTCAAATAATTTTATTTGATATATTAGAGAAATATCGAGAATGGTAAAATAAAGGCATCACATTTCATTTAATTTTTGATCTTCCACTTCTAACTTCATTATTTTTGATCAAATAAAATTTTTGGATTGATATTACCACAACACTTTTTTAAAAAAAGAAAATTTTGGAAAAATACAAAATCATAACAATTTTTTAGGAAAAAAATTTTTAAATTTTTCTCAAAAAAAAAAATAATAATAGCCAAGTGTAGAATAAAATGTAAATAATGTCAATTGACTAATAGCTAATTTCTTATTATTCCTAGTCAGAAAACTCATCATTGTCTAGGCTCTTTCATCCTTCCTCTCATTCTTCTTTGCATCAGGAATAATAACGGCCATCCTACTTTTTAAAATAAAATATGTAAATGATATATCACATACATACATATATGCATACATACATACAAACGTATATGTTTATATAAATATAATTTAGATAATATAATTAAACAAGCATAAAAAAATGAATTTCTCTTTTTCCTGCTAAAATTTTGTTGAAGACCTATAAAATTAAAACAAATAAAATGATTATTATTAAACAAAAAGAATAAATAAGACATTTTGCAGCAAACTCTTCATTCTATTATTACTAAATGATCAAGCAATCTTTTTTATCTGATTACTATTATCAGCTGATAATATTGGCAAAGACAAAGTATTCTTCTTATCCCGAAATATCTAATCCTTTACTTTTGCCGGAAAATATCTAGTCACTTATAAGTCTTCATTTACTCATAACATTGAAAAGAACTTTGGAGAAATGTAAATGTTTCATGAACTTACATTATATGCCTTTTTTAGATTTTATTTTATTTTTATTTTTTTTGATAAAGAATTGTGGTGCATTATGAATTACGACTATCACAATATATCCACTAAAAATACGTCAAATTTTTTTCTAAAAATTTTATTCCATCATGAATTCCAAATCCTAAAATTACCGCAATTTTTTATAGCCTATCTGAAGAATGATTAGATGCGGGTAACTACACTTACATAGATAAACCACAATTAGATAACAGACATTAAATAAAATTAATAGTGAGTCAAAATTAAGAAGTATCCGAAAATTGTGAACTTTAGCTAAACAATTATGGTAGCAATCAAGAGAATAAATGGAAAAGTCAAACAGCGAATAATCAAACTAAAATAAAATGAAACTCTAAATTCATAAATGACCTACTGCCCGAAAAAATCGAACAAATACAACATGCAAAACTTCTTATGCCTTGGCAATTATTAGATCTTTCAAAGACAAAAGATCAGGATATTCTGATGAAACTACTGCCATAAGCAAAATATGCTAAGGGCCTGACAATTTAATATAAATAATGATGAATAAGGAGAAAATCGCAAATTTAGAAAGAAACGCAGTACTGAATAAAATCCTTATCAGGCAGTGATACCTTAGGGAATTTAAATTCATGCAAACCATCCAATTCAGTAATCAAACTGGAAAACATAAATGATAGTTTTTAGTTCGCTCTGAAAACAAACTAAATTTCGAAGCAAATTAAACAAAATTCAACTAATGTCATTTATATTTGAGAATACGACACCACTCATAATCATATCTCAAACCTAAAAAAAAGGTAAAAAACTTTCCATTATCGAGAAGCATATCTAATAAATTCAAACAGAAATAAATATTTTCGTTACATTACGACTATCTGACTTTAATTTCTTAATATTACCTGGAAATAATTTTGCACAATTATTTTCGCTAATAATTTTCCACATTTTTTACATCGCATTACATTTTCATAATTTTTGTACAGCATCTTTAATTTCATTTAATATATGAAATTCCTGTCATTGCTAAGAGTTAATTATTATGTATATAAAAATGATTTTTACAGACAAATAGAGATTTAATATATTATATATGATCTGTTCCTAATTTTATTTGTTTTAACTTCTGACCGATATTTCAATAACATTTAATTTAATTTTTAGTTGAGTTCATAATTTAACTTAAAGAATTAAAATATATTTATGAGCATTTATAACATTATATCTTTATACTAATCATTAAAATGATATAGGTACATAATCTTCTCATAAGCAGATTCAGAAAAAATCAAAATTATACTCCAAAGAGAGAGAAATTATTATTCTATAAAAATATTATTTCGTGATATATTTAAAAAGATCAGTTTGTTGATACTGTAATATTTCAACAAAACATTGAAAACAAAAAAGCTAAAACAATTAAATAGTAGAAAAATTAAGAAATTAATTAAAAAACATCCAAGGATATAATAAAAAATTGATAGTTAATACATAATAATAAAGGACTGAAATATATTTAAATTTAAATCCATTCATATTATTCTTTATTCATGAAACAAAAGAAATACTCTTTTTTTTACATATTTATCTAAACAAGTTAGGTTTCACCCATTCAACATATGGACCATTCAAATTAATGGTATTTTCGTATATCGCTGAAACAATTATATAATGCACAATACGTACACAGAGTCTAATTAATAGTAAGAGCAAAGAGACGAGCGAAGAGAAAACTGTACTTCTCTACTCATTACCTTGACCGAACCTGTTTTTAATAGAACAATCTTTCGCTCTCCTTCGAATACACTTTTTTTATATGTACATATATGGAGCAAAAATAATAAGTGTGCCGAAAAGACCGAATATATGTATGTAATTTTAGAAATAAGAAACTGTGGATATAGTAAAAGAAAAATATAGTAAATTTAGCAGACATTTTCATCAGATAAAACTAGTGAGATAGTTAAAACAAATATAGACTTTCATTTAATAAAGATAATTGATAATTTGCTGTAGTTTTATAGTAGCATTTTCTATTCTAATACAGGAACTAAAACAAAAACAGAGATCAAATAAATCCGAATTAAAATTGTAAAAGTTTAGGTGAAATAAAAACCTCATATAAATTTCTTGCAAAGAAAAAAACAGCATGAAAAAGATAAAAAGAGAGTTTGTAATTTTATTTCTTAACGATTTAACAGATATTATGTTTACGAAAGGATATGATAAATTAAATCAGCAGAAAATGATATTTAAGTCGCACTGGCTATTTCATTAATTTATCAATTTTCGTTTGCGTTTCTTATCGTATTTTTTCCGGATTTTTCTTACTTTTCATATACCCTTTTTTTAAATTCACTTATTCCATTTAGAACTTGAAACGTTTTTGGAAGATATTGAAAAATTAATGTTTATGATAAACAAAAACAAAGAAAACAAAACACACCCTTTGGACGATAATATGTCCTGAGTATCAGTTGATGCTTCTATAGATCGCTGCTGCTGCTGTTGTGGCGTACTGTTAACAGCTTCATCACTAATCGAATGATTATTCGTCAAGCTTTCCTTTTTTCGCTTTTTATTTCGTTCCGTTAAACGCCACAGACTTCGATAAAAGGCTGAAGGTGACGGCGTCGAAGTAATTGGCGACATTTTATAATTCGCCGGAAAATAGAAACAACATAAGAATCACAAACGTATTCATATGTATAACATAAAATAAAATAAAAATATGAACAAATATTTTTAGATAAGAGAAATAACAATATAAATATTATTGGACAAGAATGAAGAGAAGAATTCAATTATAAATTTTTTAAAAGATTAACAAAAAGAATGATTTCTAACCGTTGATAGATAGAATGGAAATAATGACGGGCTTTCAAGAAATTAAAAAAAAAAGAGAGAAATGTGCCATCTCAATTATTATTATTATTTTCCAGAATGATTTTTTCCACAAAATGACGATGATTTTATATATTTCCACCATATGGTACTGTTAAACTTCAAAAAAATAAATAAATAAACATAAAAATATGAAAATCAAAAAAATCCAACAAATGTTCCATATCAACCTTTTAATCAAACCAATTTCCGGTGTAAAAGATGCTTTGGTTTAGGATTCAATCCATAACATTTTCAGTATAAATAGAAATTTTGTTGTGAAGATAAATTGTCCATATGGTTCTACCATGAAGGAATGTGTAATAATGCAGACATTTTTTGCATTTATCAAAATATCACCATAGCAATAGAAATGAAATGAGAATATTTCTTATAGAAGAAATATCCTAGAAAGAGAAGAGAAATTAAACCAATAGGTTGATAAGGTTTTAGAAAAAATAGTAGGAATGAAAATTACTAAATGATAAGGTCTTCAAGAAATAAAAAAATGAAAATGGAACCGATGAATTGATAAGATCATTAAACAAAAAAGCAATGGAAATAAAATTCCAAGAATAATTTCATTTTTAATAAGGAAATGAAAAATGTAGCAATAAACGACAGGATTAGTAAAGGAAAAATAATAAAAGCTATTAATCCAGAAAAAAAATTTTTTTTTAAAAAATTAAAAAATTACTTACCACAGGAAACATAAGCGATGACGACATATGGTTGTGAACTAATGCGAACAGACACAAACAGACATCACATACCTATCGATTGATATTTTTCTTTTCTGTTGATATTTGGCTTTGTCGATTGAATCAGTAAGGCGAAATGATGACAATAATGAGGACTTTGAAAATATTTCAGGTAATTTAAGCGTTAAATAAATCGATAAGTCGAATCGTAGCTGAAATAAACGAATATTAATAAATTTATTCACTACAATTAATATTTTTTTTCCCCTTTCCATCGATATATGAAGAATAGTAGTAACAGCAATAAGAAAAAGAATAACAACAACAATTTAGTATGAAACGTGATTCATTTTCATGGTACTTGAAAATTTTTTCAGAAGCAAAAGAAACTGAAATTGATAAATGTTATCCTTTTTCATCCTTAATTCCACGCTATGAGGCGATTAATTTTTGAAGTTAGCGTAACGTACGCAGTATATAAATTTAAACGTGATCTACTTAGTACCAATAACATAATATACTATGAATTAGCTTAATTTTATGATACTTGAAAAATTTCTCATATGCAAAAAAAAACACCTGAAATTGGTGATGTTACTAATCTTCTATTCTCACTTTTACGCTAATAAGAGTTTAACTCTCTCAAAGAGAACGTGACGTAAGCCAAACGTAAGTTTAAACGGGATCTATCCGTTGCCAACAACAATAATAATAACAATTATAAAACACGAAGCGAAAAATTGAGAAAATTAGATGATGATAATGAAAAAATGCTTTCTATATATCGTTTCCTCTTTTGCCATTATATCTGCTTTCTTTTTCATAAAAATCTGCTTGTTTGTTTATCCTCAAAACATACACTATTTTCGATTATTATTTCATAAAAGAAGCGATAGAGTGAAAAGAAGAAGGGAAACGAAGAGAGATGAAGAGAAAAAAAAGGGAAATGGCATTACATTAGCCTATATTCTCAATGTTTATAATAAATATAACGAGGGAATGAATATACATGAAGATGTTGTTTATAAATATTTTATGTCAGTTGTGGTTCCTAGCGTGCAACATGTAGTACTGAAAAGCGGCATGCAAAAGCTTGCAATCTCAACATGCAGTATGTGGCATGTTGTCCTGCAACCGCAACACTCAGTACGGATATCACACTGTTATAAATGTTAAGAAGCCGGGAAAAGAAACCTGATGACAAATAGTCGAAGAAGAAAGAAGCCAAATGGTTGAAAAAAGAGACGATGTGGAATTTTAGATTAATGTAAAAGAAATATTTGAATTAAGCAAATAAACAAAATGCTTTTTTCAGATACATTTCCTATTTTATTGAAAAAAGAGAAAAGGGACAATAAAATCTAAATAAATTACTCAATAACTTAAATAATTTATCAAATCATTTATAGAAAATATCTGTTATGAAAAGAAATTTGGGAAATAAGTAAACATTAAATATGGCAAATATATGAAAATTAAAATTTGGAAAAAATATAAGAGAGAGGTAATAAGACATTGAATAAATCTGGAAAATATGTAAGAGACAGGTGATAAGATATTAAATAAATTTGGAAAATATATAAGAGATGGGTGATAAGACATTAAATAAATTTGGAAAAGATATAAGAGATTGGTAACAAGATATTAAATAAATTTGGAGATTTTAGTTGTGCTATGGCAATAACATGTTATTAAATTACATTATAATTAATAAAAATTATTTATTTATAATATTTATAATTTAAAACTACACGCAATTTTTTAGGAAAGATTTGAATAAATTCTACAGGAATAATAATTTTGTAACATATTTAATCAAATTTTTTTCATTCAATTTCGTTCCAATTCAATGATTTCTTTTCTCTTGAAATTACTAATTAGTATTTAATGATTTTATGAGATATTTATTCGAGACAGATCTACATTTCAATTAAGCAACAGTGGATCTGTATTAAATTGTTTGAAAAAAAATTCATCCATAAATCTAAATCTAAATTTATAAACCAAGCGTATTCAATTTTATTGACAAAATAAATTTAAAAAATTTATAAACTGTTAAATTTTCAAAATTCTTTTAAATTATAAAACTTTCATATTTCTTTCCTTTGTCACTTATGTCACTTCATATCTTATAAGTCACTGGCATGTAGTTACTTTATACTTTATCACAAGATAAATTTAAAATGGACAAACTTAAAGTTAAAAAAAAAGAAATGAAAACGAAGAGGAAAAGAAAAAAAATAACAATAATAACATTTTTTCCAATTAAATTTATTTGAGGAAAAAAAATAAACGAAAAAAAAGAAAAAAAGTGATTGTTGCAGCAAAAAGAAATAAATACCAAAATTAACGAACTATTCCAATTTCTAAATAATTTCTCTGAACGATCTTATTTTCACATAAAAAGAAACGAAAAGAAGAAAAAACAAAACTTTTTTTTTTGCTATTTCTTTGCTTTCTGTCGGCTGGATTCAGACAAAAAAAAATTTCAATAAATTACAGTCATTAATCAAAAAAAAAAAGGAAAAAGAAAACCAAAAATCCATCGTTTAAAATAATATCAATAATTCCCAAATAATATTTCAATCATTTTCAAATGATTGAAATATTATTCATAATTGTTTGCTTCAAATATGTGAAGTGTAATATAAAGTATAATAGTAATAATTATCGAGAATTAAACCCGAAAATATTGCCGTAATAAGATTTCAAATAATTAGTCGAATTTCGACAAATTATTCGCAATATTATTCATTCATTTCATATGAATTAATACTTGCTTATTTTTGTGGACTACCTTTGAAAAATAAAAAATAAAAATACTTTATAGATAGCCTTATAAATTAGCATATCTAGAGCAAGCTGAATTCCGTCTATTTATTACAATCCTTAATTGATAGTTGTTATCAAGATATTGCCATGATGATACTAAAATTTAACCTATTCAGCTTAGTACATCCTAAATATGCTAATTTATAAGACTTCTACAAAATATTTTTTTTTTTTAAATGCCTTTGCTAAGCTTGATAAGTTAATTTTTTTTTTTTTTACGAGCAAGAAACTTTAGCTTGACCTTTGAATGCCAATTTCTGTTTTTTGTATTTGATGTATTGATCCCATGTATACCATTTCAGCTATAAATATTAAATATTATAATCAAACTATATAAATTTTGAAAATAGATTAGCCGATCGGTTGCATTTTTCCACTAGATCAATAAAATGTTACTAAAAATAAATCAAAAAATTTGATTACAAAAGAATGGAAATAAAAAAAAATATCAGATCGATGATAATGTGTCACTAAAATAACATTTTTGTTTAAATCCAGACGGATAAAAAATAATTTTATTGACTATGATAAAATGAGAAAAAAATGATAAATAAATGAACTGATATTTTCTATAAAAGTTGATATAAAATTTTGAAAATTAGAAATGGATGGATTCAAAAGTTTAAAAATTAATTTAACAATTGGATAAACAAGAAAAGAAATGATAATTAACAAAATCATGAATTTCATCATGCATTGATATACGACGATAATATGAGAGTGAAATCGTTTTGTTATGTTTCTATTTGCAAAAATAATTAAATTAGAAATTGGCTTGCATTAAAATTTAAAGTTTCATTTCCTCAGAGAGACAAATTTTCAAAATTATTGTCTAATAAATTTATCTAGTTTCACATTTCCTTTCATTTCATTTCATTGTTCTATTCAGTCATTTTCAGGTTTCCAGTCATCTGTAAGCACTAATTTACCGTTCTTGATAAGATTGATTAACCGCAATTTAAACGTCCTTCAAATTCCTTTTACTTTGCATTATTGTGCCTCATTTTTTCGAATCATATAAATAACGATGGGAAAAGGAAGAGATTATAATATTCGCTTTCTCGGAATTTTAATTTATTTCCTGAGAAGATTCAAATAAACAAAAAAATCTTAGTTACGGAATTCTTTCAGCAGATTAAAAAAGATTTAAATTAGATTAGCTTTGCCGAAAGTGTTTAATTCGATAAATCTGGCTGACCGGATGATATCCAATACTGATATATATTTATTATTAAAATTTCATGATTACACTGATATATGTAATCAATTTCTTCATCAAAATAGTTAAAGATTTTAAATCCGAAAATGAATTATTATAGCATATCAATGGAACTAACTGGTTGATTAAAGTTAACCATAGAAACTTTGATCAACCGATAAATCAATTAAACAGTATTTTTATCTATTAGAAACTGATCAAACATTATTCTAAATATAATTATTGTATAAAAAAACATTGCAATTATTTTTTTTTTAACTTACTCAAATGTTTTTCCGAATGATTCCAATGAAAGATGACAAGATAAAATCATCGCTTCTTATCGATTATACTGTTGAAATTATGGAAAATATTTGAATAATTAGTATCAAGTTGCTGCCTGGAATAGATTAATGGATAACGCTTCGATGAATTTAAAATGTATTTCGAAGCATTCAAAAAATAGTCGGATATAACTTGCAATTTACCCAATTACACTCTTATTTTATTTTAAAAAAATGACTCAGTACAAGAATTATATATATTCATTCAATTTAGGCTCTCGAGATTTGCATATAAAAATAAGTATGCAAAGATGGCATAAATAACAAATGTTAAAACTTTATTTTGTTCTTCATACTATCATCACGTATGATCACGTACGGTTATTATTATTATCATTGTTATCATTGATATTATTAGCGTTATTTATCATCACTGCTAACATCAGCATTATTATTAATTATTAATTCAGTCGATTCAATTTTGAATAGAAAATTCAAGAAAAAAAATTTTGCTGATTTTTAAACTAACAAAACTCACAATACTATGAATACAATAAAAATAAAAAAAATTTCGAATTCAGAATTAAATCTATTGAATTTTTAATATTAAATAGTAAGTTCAGTTATTTGACAAATGAGTACCACTATTTTGTATCGATCAGAGATATCGCATTCTTAAATGTCGGCAATATGAAGTGCAGATACCTCATGTTTAAATGTCGGGATTTTGAATAGAGATATCTCATGTTTAAATGTCAGGAATCTCGACCGAAGATATCTCATGTTTAAATTTCGTGGATCTCGACCAGTGTGTTATCTTATGTTTAAATGTCGAGGATCGCGAATAGAGTTGTCTTTTGTGTATATGTCAGGGATCTGGAATACAGATATCTCAGGTTTAAATGTCGGAGATCTTGAGTAGAGATTTCTTATGTTTAAATATGTCGGAAAAGGAATGCTCGTTAGTATATGATAGAGAAAACTGCCCGTAAACAAAGTGTTAACATAAGATCATACACAATTATCACTCATTTCCATTTCAACCGATAACGAGAGGACATAGAGGTGACGGAGATGAAAGGTTAGGGAAGGTGAAGTGAGAATGAAAAGGAATGATAATATGGCATTTAGTTAGATGAGAATCGATATTTTTTATTAAATGGCTATTTTTCATTTCTTTCTTTTATGTTTTTTTTTCTCTCTCTCCCTCTCTCTTTCTTCTCTGTCACAAAAAAAAATTGTGACATTATGGTAAAAATATCATACTTTAATTAATTTAAAATATCGAAATCAAAAGCAAAAAAATAAAAAGCAGTTGGTTCGATTTTGCAAAAATTTAAGTTAAAAGAAAATTATCAAAAAGAAATATGAAAAAAAGAAGAAATTGTTAAATTTTAATTTCAATAATCTATTCATTATTTAATTTTATTAAAAAAAAACATAAATAAAATAAGAATAAATTTCTGATACCAAATATTAGCGATATTGTGCAAGGGAACAATAAAAATTAACAAAAGTAATTATTGAATATCTAAAAAATGCTCAATAAACTGATAGTTTGATAAATTAGCAACAAATTTTTGATAGGCAAAATTTTACTAGATAGTCAAACCAAATTTAATGTAAACTAAATAAATTGATTCATTTCAATTATTGCATATCAAATCAATTAATCGATAAAATGATATTTTGTACATAATTTATTTCATTAACTTTATATTTCTGGTGAATATTTCAATGATATACTGATATTTGAAAGTTGATAAAAAGAATCAACTAATATCAACTCTCCTTATTACAATCTTGATTAGAACCAATTTTTCCAAACAAATACTCACTAAATTGAATAATCAAATTAATTTGTAGTACATCAGTTCTAGAATATTTTTATTGCTAAATTTGAACAGATAATAATCAATTCTATCTTTTACTATTGTCTCATCAATTTTGTCATCTTATCTATTCACAACTAATATCATCAAATATATTTTGAAAATGAGGGAGAGACAAATTTAGGAAAATATAAAAATGTATTACATAATGTGATAGCTGCTTTTACTCGATCTATACAATTCCATTTTAAATCATTAATGTTTAGATGGGAAAGATCAATTGCTTTTTACATTTTATCAATATTTCTCTCCCTTTCTCTCTCACTCTCTCTCTCTCTCTATCCTTCTTATTATTCGATTTTTTTAAATTCTTCATTTTAATGATAATTAAATTCCATCCGAACTTGCATAATTATATTTCTTTCTTTCTCTTTTAATGTTCCATTATATCCTTTTTAATTCAAAGGAATGTAAAAAGTTAAAATGGAAAAAGAAGCAAAATGAATGAAAATAAAAAATTATAATTTGAAAACGAAAAAAAAAACGAATAAAAATGCTGTGATAATAAAAAATTTTTCGATCCTTTCTTTTTTTATTTTTACTTTTTTTGAATTAAAATGATTTATAATCTTTTCACGAGAATTTAGGCGCAAACATCAGAAATGATACTGTTAATGTAAATGATAGTGACGATATCACTCGATGCTGACTTCATTTCGTTTATATTATTGTAAAAAATATTTGCATTTGGTTTTTTGGATTGAATTTTTTTAACGATAAAAGAATATCTTTGATTCGAATTTTACAGCGCATCATTATTTGGAATTTTATAATTCATACTTGATTACAAATCATTTTCAGAAGTCTTACTAATAATAAAATTTGTTATGATGAATTTGTTTTTTCTGAATAATAATTTTTATTGTATGAAAATTTTTTATACTTTTCCAATTTAATTTGGGTTAAAATATTGATTAAAATTATCGAAGATTATTTTCCCATTAATCATTTGATAAATTTAAGTCAGGGAAAACATAACAATGAATAATTTGAATGATCCTAACTATTAAAGTTTTGTTTGCGAGATTGTAGTCATAATTTTAATATTTTCAGTGAAAAAAAAAATTATTCCTTAATATTTTCTGAATTAGAAAAAATTAATTGTGTAATAATGTGATTTTTCATTTAAAATATCAAAGAATAATTTTTTTTTTTTTTTGGTTCCAAATGATAACTGAATGATCATACTGTAAGTGATCATATTATCATTCTTATTATCACAAAGTTTGAGATGCCTCAAAATATATTTATTACTATTCAAATCAAGTAGATACAATTATTAGTAATCTTGACAATAAAATTAATATAAACTTTAATAATAAATAAGTTTAAAACGAACAAAAGAAAAATTTTTGTTTGTCGCTTAAAATATGTTAATATTAAAATAAATGAAAAATATAAATGTTATTAAAAAATCTGACCTATTCATCAAAATTTTCATTAAATTATTTTGAACATATAATTTGCAAATATAAAATTTCATATTATTGATTAGTTGTATTTAAATGGAAATTTTTCATTAATATATTCTCTTCGAATCTATTCATTTGTTTATCAGACAATATAATTTAGCTTGATATAATTGCATATAGGTCGAATTTTTTTATCATAAATTCAGGAAGCATTTTGAATATCGGAAAAAGCATAAAGTTGTTCAAAAAATAACCAACTTGAAATTTCTGCATCGTTTGATTATAGGATTATAATTATACAGTCCTTGAAATAGCGTGAATCAAAATATATAAAACTTTGAATGGATCATTTTCTCAGATTAATAAAGAAAATCTTTTAAATATCTGAAAAAAAAAACTGATATTTCAGCATTCTTCGTGGGTATGGAATAGTTTCTGTTACCGTAAATTTATTGATTTAACTATAATTAATTTTAATATAATCAATTTATTTCGCATATATCAATTTTATAAATTAAATTGAGGATGAGATAAAATTATTTATATCTGTTCACAATATATATTATCAACATAATTTTTAACCTTTCGCAACAGTACTTTTTCAGTTTTGTTAAAAAAGACGGGAAATTTGAAATGCAATAAATAAAATGAATTAAGTTGAGGGCAAAATAATATTATTTATGTCTGTTAAGAATACTATATACTATATTATCAATGTAATTTTTAACCTTTCGTTAACATCATTTTTTTAATCTTTCGTTAACATTCTAATTTTTTTTAAAAAGAAGAAAATCTGGAATGAAATAAAACCGCTGCGAAAAAATGTTGCACTGTTCTGATAAACTAATTTTCGTAGCTCGATATATGTATTAGTTTAAATGAATTTATTTTACATAAAAAATAAATTAAACAATGATGTCAAACTTTTATTGCGTATTCATCATCCATCTAAAAACAATGAATAATAAGTCAGATTAATGAAGCAAAAGAAAAAAGAGAAAAAGACAGTTTTTAAAGTACGATGGTCATTAAAAAATTAATAGAAAATTTGATGACTAAAATTTAATAGGAAATTTAAGATGTTAACCTGAACTGATAGGAAGAAGACTCACAATTGAGCAGAGTACAGATCACAAAAATTAGCAAGTCACAAAAATAGCAGATCACAAAAATTGAATCCTTCTATTGATTTCATATTGCTAAAAAATCTGAACCTTTGTGAGAATGCAACGAAAGTTTTATTTCTAAAATTTCGAAACGTCACATACTAATTCATATCAGTGAGAAATAACAATTATTGAGAATGCGGGAAATTTTTTCAATGCATTAAAAAAATTTGAAAGTCAAAAAAAAGATTTATATCATATGAGAATATCTGTAAAACGAATAAAAAAACTTTGTTTTACGTAGAATGATTTTACAATAATATAATAAAATCAATGCAATAATATAATAAAATCAATTCAATTATACCAAGAAAAAATCCAACAAATTGCTCGAACTTTTCAGCTTTAGTTTTATGATTTTTGATATTTCTCGAAATTGCAGTTTTGAAATTTCATGTTTAAATGCGTTTTTTTTTTACTTGTTTGAATTTGCAATGTTTCCTTTGGAGGGCTTGAATGTTCATAAATTTTGAGTTTTTTGACTTCATTGCTTACCAATTATTATTGACTGATTATTCAAATTTCATTATGTATATATATAACTATGGCTATGAAAATGGTTAGTTATAAAGATTTTATTATTGACATTACTTAGTGTCAACTAAACTGATCTTTTAGGGTTCATTACTAGCTAGCTTAGTTCTCACGAAGATATTACAAAGGAAGCAGTATTCATTGCGGAAATATTTGGCAGTTCTGTCAGTCACGATTGGCACAATAATATTGTTGCTGGAAGAGCGATGAAACTTTTTTGATAAACGTATATATATAGATTCATTATTTGTTAGAAATATAGTTCAATAGGTTGTAAATATTAGCTCAATATTAATTATTATGTTTATACGCTTCAAATATTCGATGATCAGGTGACTTCAAGACTGACCTGAATGGCGCGAAAAATTCTAATCAACAATATCATACTAGCTAGATTGGGATTCTGTGATCAGCTGGAGGTCATACCGGGTATCTTTGAGTAGTTCCTTTCTTTAAGTCATGTTATCGTTGTTAAAATTGTCGTGCGTATCATTAATATTGTAAATATTGCGTTCGTTGATATATTATCAAATTTATCATTATAAAGGTTAATTATCCAAGTTTGAAGTGTTGCTATTGAAAACCAGAAAGTATCGCGAATTTCAATTTTGCGAAAAAGGAAAGTATAAGAACTTATTTAAATTGTTAACTGATCGTATTTCGAAAATTTAAAATTTCATAAGATACCACCAACTGTTGATTTTATCAGATTGTAATTCCTTAGAGTATTATTCAAGTTTACTTGGGTTGATCTTTAGCCATTCTGTTAGAAATAAAAAAAATTTACTATCAAATATTTCAATGTGACCGGAAGTTGTAATTAATCATCCCAGTTTCTTTTTCCTAAAGAACTTCTTCCAAATAGTTGGTGAAACAGCACTCCTATTTTTCCCCTATATAAGCTGTATGCCGTATTAAAGAAATGACTTTTGTTACTGGATTCATTCACTCCTGTTACCAGGTTTCACTCCTATCACTTCAAATTTTCGTATCAATTACACACTCATAGCAGTCGACTTTACCTCACAAAATTATTCATGTTTATCCTACATAAATCGCTGTTAACTATTAGCTCGTGTCGTTTGTGACATTACTTTCGACAAATAAAAATAAACTCTCGTCTTTGTCCACAATTTTACACACTCTTCATCCTAAACGATTTGATGTAGCTAATATTCCAAATCAACACAACTCTTCTGCCCTCTACAAGCAACCTGTAGAGAATCCTCTGCTTGATCCAAATATTGGTTGACCACAAATTAACCTTTCAATAAAAAGTCCGCAACAGAAAGAACCTTCAATTTTTGTTGCAGTTAAAGAAGAGCGGCGACAAATTTTGTCCAAATAGTCGGATTAAAACCAACGATCTAAAGATACGTCAAGAAAGGCAACGAAATAAATATTATTCGGGTCAGCTTAAACTTGAAAATCAGAGTGAAAAAAAAATATGAGTGTAACAAAGGCAAGAAAGGAAAGTTTTCTTTCAAATCTCGTTAGAAAGAATTTGCAGTGTCTTGTAAACACTGCAAGGAAGGCTGTTGAACAAGCGATAGAGTTACAAGAAAAGGAACAACCAGAGAGATCAGGTCATGAAAGAACGACAGAAATCTAACATTGAGAAGCAAATAATAGTTAGATGGTATAACTTAAGGCAAATAATTTGGCGATAGAATGGAAAGAATATTACGTTAAGCAAAAGATGATGAGTGGGAGAAGGATGTTATATTATAGAAGATCAGTTATATGAAGAAGACTGCATTTTTGACGTAGGAAATAAGACTTATTGTCAAAGAGCTTCACTGCTTACGGAACTAAATCGAATTAATGAGGCACTCATAGAAAGTAATGGAAAATGTGAAAAGACGGAAAATGAATCAGCAACAACAAAAGGACAGAAGCCTTAAAGATTTAATTGAAAAACTGATTATGACTAGTAAACCACCGACTTTAAGCCCGGTAGAATTTGGTGGCAACCCGAGAATGTGGGGCCAGCTTATTAGTCAGTTTGAAGAATTGATTCACAAGAGAACGTATTTGACACCAATATGGAAGTTCATGCATCTGTTAAGTTGTCCAAAGGGAAAAGCAAGAGAACAAATAAGTGACTTCACGGTGAATTGAAGAAAATTACCCGCTCGCTACGGAGAATTTGTATGAACGATATGGTAATAAAAAATAAAGAATAAAAGAACTATATAGGAGTCTAGAAAGAGTTCGATGTTCAAATAAAAAACTCTTTCCGAATGATAAGGGAACTTCTGAACATATTATCTCAATTAAAAGGCGTGGGAGAGAATATAGAAACAATGTAACTGGATGTGATAATAACAGAAAGAATATCAGAAAACATGTCTAAGGGTCTGAGGAAAAAAAAAATTCAGAAATCCAGAATGGACAATGGAAGATATTTTTTTTTTCTGTCAAATATCTCAAAGACAAAATGAAAATCGAAGAAGATATTGACGAGAAATTATCGATAAAAGTCTAGTAGACAGGACAAAATTACAGCGAGCGAGATCTATGGAAGAGGATACTCGAATTAGGAAATGGCATATGACGTTATGACGTACAATAGTTTACTCAACAGTAAAAGAGAGAGCAATAATAAATACGTTCTAAATATTGCCACAGGAAAGCGAGAGTATTCGCTTACCGTGCATTTTTTGTGGAAGTAATCACTGGAATGACATATGTGATATATATCCGACTGTAGATAAAAGAAAAGAAAAGTTAAAGCAATTAGGATTCAGTGAAATATGTTTGAAGAAAAGTCATTCACAACAAACTTGCGCGAAGAAATTAAAATGTTTTCATTGCGGATCTATCCATAATAGTGCGTTATGTAACAAACACTACGAAGTGAAGCAAAATAAGAATTACAAAAATGCTGAAGGGTGCCGATGATTGCATTCGAGAAACGTTAATGTGTAAAAAAGTAAAGTTAATCAATCCAAATGAACCAGAAAAAAATAGCAAGGGCATTAATTCTTTTTGACAAAGTGGTTGTAATCATGTTATGGAGTCAAGCAAACAAATTTAAATTAACAAAGATCTCCAAGTGTAATAATGTCAATAACTGGAATGATGGACACAAGAAAAACTTTTTTCGTAATATGTGAAAGTCGAAAAAAAAACTTTTGAAGTTCAAACATTGGCTGAAAACGTGAAGAACATTCAGGAGTATATAGTTGATTCAATATTCGAACGTATGTGATATTTGGTAAACAATGAAAATGAGAGGATTGTAAAAGAGAAATGGGAAAAGCTAGATGTATTATTAGACGTAGAAGGGATTGCGGATTTAGTCACCCGTAATTTCAAAAATCACCCATCAAGAAGAATAATTACGGAAACAGAAATAAGAGTGATCACAGGCGGCAAGCTAAGATGGCAAAAGATACTAATACAGTAGAAAGAAATGGCTGGTCTTATGGAGTTAAATCATTTGCAAACATAACAAAGAAGGAATCGCAAAATACACATGAATCATATTGAACAAACATGGAAATTAGAAGCAGTTGGAATTAAGGATTTTAATTACAGGATGTCAGGATGAAAAAGCTCTTGAAGCGTTTCAAAAATCACTATGGACAACGAAGGGAGATGTGTTGTGAGCTGGCCATGGAAGAACCAAATCGCTCCAGCAAAGAGATATGGACTGGCACAGGGACGGCTACGATCTACAATACGAAGACTAAAGAAGTTTCCAGAATTATTGGAACGTTATGATGAATATTTCAAAAACTTATTTAAATAAGGAGTCATAGAAAGAATAAGAAATGAGAATGAAACATCACGAGTATCATACCTACTTCACCAGGCAGTAATAACATCTCAAAAACCACAAAGAAGTTAAGAGTAGTATTTGACGTATCAGCGAAGACAAATAAAGACCCATCGTTAACAAATGCCTATATAGGGGACCAGTAATGATACTATCATTGACAGGAATTCTTTATGAGCCAGGCAAGAACGTTGTCTGATGATAGCAAATGTGGAGAAAGCACTTTTGCCAAGTCAGCTTAAAACAGGAAAATAGAGATGCCACTAGATTTTTAAGGCTGAAAGATAAATCAAAGGAAGCGTCTTAAGAAAAACTAGTTACTTTCCAATTCTCACAAGTTCCTTTTGGCGTAGTATCATCACCTTTTCTGTTAGCCGCTGTCATTAGATATCTATTGAATGCACAAAGCTTTAAATTATCAGTAGAAATTGCATCTTTATGTCCATAATATTTTATTAACCTCAGAAAGTGAATTAAGGAGTACGATAAAGGCAAGGGAAGCAAATAAACTTTTTACGATAATCAAGAGGAGCTTGAGAGAATTCCATGCTAATTATGAACTTAATATTGACAATGAGTAAGAACTGATAAGGAAAACAAGAATAAAATTGTTAAGCACCGAATGGGATAGTAAAAAAGATAAATTTACATGGACTGGAAGATTCCAGAAGAAAGTGTCCAGATGCAAATAATAAAAAAAGTGATATTGCATCCCAAACGCCAAATATTACAGTTCCATGCTGCTATTTACGATCCATTAAGACTATTGTGTCTCATACTCTCATAGAAACTGTTGGTTCAAGATTTGTGGAAGGAAGGTATATCCTCGGATGAGAAACTAGGACCTGAAGAAATGAGATGTTGCTTGGAGCTTGAAAAGGCATTAACCAACAGGATGTTATAAAGGTATCTCGATGGGCACTATAGGAATGCTCCGAGATACATGTGTTTGTGGATGCATCTGAAGGAACTGTGGGACTAGCAGCATATGCATGTAGAAACATATGGTTCCAAAAGGAGAAAGTAGGAACCGATCCGCCAGTATTCCTTAATTGGAGTTACTTGCTTTTACAGTTGGAGTAAGAGCGCTGGGATTCATAAGAACTGGTGTGGAAAAGGTATACCTATGCAATATAGCGTTTGTGTATTGCACTGGCTAAAAAATCGGTAGATAGGTTCCAAATATATCTCAGACGAAGTGACGAAATAAAGATGTAAAGAAATGAATTTCATCATGTAAGATCAAACAATAATCCAGCAACCAACTTTACAAAGACATTTTCCAGGAAAATTGAAAAATAACTAATTGGTTATGGTGGAATTGTTCGTTATGGTTGTGGGAACCAAAAGAAAAAATGGCCTGAAGATATATATTCATGGAAGAAAACATCGTGAGTGTGTTATATGATATGGAACTGATGGAAGGAGCCGAAACAATTAGAGAAAGTTACAGAGTTGGTAGATGAGATGGAGTTTAGTAGATGAATTTTTGAAACATGAAATTATATTTAATAACGAAATTGCATATGCTTCAAACTGTTTCAATATTATAATCGTTCATTAACAGTTTTGAAAAAAATTTCATCACTATTACAATGTTTCCCTTATAATTGAAAAAATTAAATCATCATTTATATTAATGATGGAATGATATAATTTGCTAAGTTATTTAAAATTTAATTTTATTAAGCAAATAGTGATGCAATAATTTTAACTTATTTGACAAACAAAGGAAATAGATTATTAATATCTAAAAAAAGGAAATGAAAAGGACATTAAGAGGAGTAGTTATATATGAAAATTGTTAATGAAATTTATTTAAAATGAAGACAAAAATCAGGCATACGCTATTTAATAGAAAAATAACTAGTTTAGTCAATCTGTCAACAACAACAGCAACAATAATAATAATAAACGGATATTCCAAGAAGGTTATTTCGGAGGGTTTTCTCTAAGTAATCTGATGACGGATAGGTAACAAAATAATTTCCGACTTTGGTTATAAATTATAAAATACAGTAATATAAATAGGATTGGATAGAATTTGTAATTGAATAAATAAAAAAATAAGCGCATAAAAAGAACAGAATAAACAAAATATGAAAATAAAAAGCAAAATATGAAAATGATGGTATCATCTAATTACTTCTCTTAATTAATCGCAAAATGAATCTTACCTTTCTAAAGAAATATTTTGATTTTTATTTAACAATGATAATAATTAATTTACACGCGTAAAATGGAATTTAAATTTAATTTCATGACATACTTTGTTTTTCTTGATTATCACATTAAATTGATTTTCTATGTATAAATATATTTATCATTAAGGACATTTGCATGTAGCCAAATCTTCATCGAGCATATAGTTCCGTACCATAAATGTAAATTCATCATAATCAAGAACACCGTCACCGTCTACGTCTGCTTCCGCGAATATATCATCAACTACATCCTTTTCACGTATATCACCTAACTCACTGAGAATATATTGAAAATCCTTCTTTGATATTAAGCCAACTTCACCCTGTAATAATTGAAATATGTGAATACGAAAAATAATCTGAAAAAAAATTCTGAAAGTATCTGAAAATTATCTGAAGATCAATTAGATAAAGCTCATACCCATCCATAATTATATTTCAATATGCCACTTTTATTGCGTAGAATTTGATATTTGCGGATAAAATAAACATAATTTTTTGGGGTTAAATCAGTTATAAAGCAATGCCAAGGGACTAAATGTCATTAGTATTGCTTAGAATTTGATAAATTTACTATGACATAAATGGATGACCATAATAAATCATTGATAAGATGATGTTAAGGTAATAAATAACGCATAGAAAGGAAAAGGATTTGTTCGAATTTGTGATAAATTAAATTTTATTTGTTTGCTTTATAGAACCAGGCCTTTCCATTTCCATTTTTCCCATCACTTCAACTACATACCCGGTCAAAAACAGAGAAACATTCTCGTGCCACATCATTCCAACTATTTTGCTTATCACTCATTCGTTTCATCACATCACAAAATTCATGAAAATCAATTTCATGATTGCCCATCTATAAATGCAAAAATGAATTTTAAATTTATTTAGATAATCACAAATTATATCAGTCAATTTTTTTTCGTTTTCTGTTCGTGTTCATTTTTTATTCTAATTAAAAGTATTCTAATTAAGAACTTGGTTTTTATTTGGGAAAGGTAAAAAGATATTACATCGAGATTTAATTAGAATAATTAAATCATACCTGATCTACTTCTTCAATAATTTGTTCAAGCTCATTTTTCTGCGGTTCTAAGCCCAAATTTCGCATTGCACTTTCTAATTCATCAATACCAATTGCGCCACTACCATCTAGAGTTGAAAAATTAAAATGTTTGAGTTCCAAAACGATACATTTGATCACGTTATTACTGTTAGTCTAATGATAATTTCATTATAAAAATCTTTTAAAATTATCCAATAATCCCATAAAAATTTGAAGCATTTTCAAATGTCAAAAATTTTTAAATATTTAAAATTTCATAATTATGAATTAGTGACCGATATCAAACACATTGAACACCTGACGATATTCTTCTAATTCTTCTTCTGAATATCCAGCAAGTTTTGTTTTCAATAATGGAGCATTTATACCAGAATTTTGACGCTGATTAGAGTCATGATGGAATTTATGCTAGAATTTAAATGATTAATTCTATAATTTAAATGTAACAAATCTTTCATCCTATATTTCTCAACATTCTCTGAATTTGGAAAAATTGAAAAAAAAAATCGATCGTTAATTTATCCCAAAATTATTAAATGCCTTCAATTTTCAATTCGTTTTCAATATCTTTCTATATTATTTCAACGATGATGAAAACATTTATCAATTTTATATTATTCTCATAATAACTTCTTGCAATTGATTTTATCACATTTTTAAAAAGTATAAGTTATTGTGATGAAAATATGATAATATTCATTTCATGCATAGCTTACAATTAATTAATTATTTCGAAGCTTTTTTCTACCTTATATTCTAATGTATTATTTTTTGATAAAATTATTTTATCAAAAATAATATAATAAAGATTAACATATCAATTAGTGCATTAAAAGGAGTATTGGTTAATATTGTTATAAATTTAAGTTATTTAAAATTTTTTACCAAATTTGAGAGAAATGATCTAACACAAATACTTTAATGGCTTCAGCAATTATTGATGCCCGACTACTTGGTGGATTTGATAAAAAAACTTTTTGTCGGCCAGTGAATCTCTTGCTATTACGTGGCGTTAAATTCATCAAACTTTATTAGGTTATTTTTTTTCTTCTGTAAAGAAAAGAATCATTACTTAAATTATGATAATTTCACGTAATAATTCTATGCAACGTTCATTCATTTTCTTTTAGCCGTAAATTTAATTACGTGAAAAGTTATTTAAATTACTACGTAAAAACGAGGCATTTGAAACTGGTGTAAAAGGAGAGAAAAGGGATGTAGGAAAACAAAAAGTAAAATTAAAAAAATTATTTTATGCTAGAAAATGGGAAGTTGAAGTAATAAAAAAAAACGAGAAGTGAGAAAGGGAAAGAGACAGAAAGAGAGGGGATGAGATAGAGAAAGAAGAAAGTTTTAAACTTATCGATAGTCTAGTATGAAAAGCAGAGAAAAGTTTGACAACAATTAGAATATGAAATACCTCGCATTGAAAATTTAAATTTCCTAAAATTTTTTAAGTGCTAATGATAAAGTGATAAAATATTGAATGATACCAAGTTTAAAATTAAGGCTCAAAATTAACATATGGGGGATTAATTCCCGCTGTATTTCTTGCCTAAAAAAATTATTTCCGATGGAGATGTTATATTGTTAGCTTTATTATTTGGTTTTTTTTTTAGTGGCTTTTTGTTCTTTTTTTCTCCTCTCTCTCTCTCTCTATCTATATGTATTAAATTGAATGAAAAAAAAATTTTATATAGGCCTTAATAAAAGAAAAAATTGGCTAATGGAAATTGGGCAGCCTAAATTGCTGTTTAATCTTAATCAATCAACTTTTTTTTAAATCAAATAAAGAATAATTTTTTTAATAAGCCTAGTTCAAATATATTTAATATATATATATATATATATTTGAAAAATATTTTTAAATCCACTAGTAATATGAAGTTTCTATAATAACATGTCGTCGTATAGGTTTTTGAGGAGTTAAAAAAAAAATGATAAAATAAAAATTAAAAATTATCCTTTAATCTTTTCAAACATATTTCTGAAAAATTTTGCATGAACACCTGACATATTAATAATCATTGCAACTGCGATATATATTATTTGCAAATTATACTATTAAAAAAACGATTTAGCTTAAGTATATTATAGTTTATTTTTAGTAATTTTATTTATCCTTTTGAAAATTATTATATTAATAATGAATTGATGCATTTAAAACTAGTAACAAAGTTATATCATATTTTAGACAAAATTGGACAAAAAAATAAATTGGCGATTAATGACAAAACAATAAAATGATAGATATTAAATGAAACGAAAAATGAAAGAGGCATAAAATATCAAGGTATCAGCTTATTTTTTATCTCTCACAATTTTTTAAGCCAGGTAACAAGTAGGTAAATATTTCAGAGAACAAATATAAATATTAGAGTTGAATAACGTTTTCTAAAATGAAATTTTGATTTTTATTTGAATGAAACAAAAAAGTATATTTGAATGAAACAAAAAAAGAAAAGAAAGAAAGGAAATCAATGACAGGCAAAAAATAAAATAATCTTAATGCAATCAACAATAGTGGAAAAAATTGACGAAAACTATTTGTATAATTAAATTATAATATCTACCGATCTAATAATATTATATTAATAATTGATTTATAAGATATGGAATCATAAGCGATTTAGATTTATGAAATATCAATCGCAGACAATTTTATTAAAATTTAGCACATATAATTATCCAATTTGATTCGATATGACTGCTAAAACTAATTTGTAATCATTTGATATGATTGATTTATTGTGGGACTTGAAGTGTATGAAATCTGATTATTAACAAAATAAATGTAATGAATGAAGGATGAAAAGCAACTGAACAGATAGTGATCCAAAACTGGAAAAATGAAGAAGCAAGATCATAAATCAGTTAACGTATTGAAAAGATATTCTTTGTCTTAATATTTTACATTACAAGCAAAATTCGGATTTCCGAACATATTTTAGAATTTCTAAAATCGAAATCATTAATTTCGTACTCACAGGTAATAATTAATCAATTATTTCAATAATAAAGAAGTTAAAAGCAAATTGTTTTACTTATTTATCACCTGCTTTTTTCATATATAAGAAAAGAAATATGAATTGAATGGCTAGCAATTATGATAGCAGAAAAATCTATACTTTATTACCCAGACAACCAAAAGCTTCTCTTATTATTGCATTTTAATTATGACCAAAGCTTTTCATTAATCAATAACAAACTCGATATGTTAGTATTGCAAATACTGCAATAATTTATTATCTAAAAAAAATTCCAAGAAATTTTAAATGCTACGATTAAGACATGTAATGATAACGATTAGATAAATAGAGTGATAATAATTAGATAGGAAGAATAGTATTAATTAGGTAAGCAGAATAATAACAATTAGATAGACGGAAAGATAATAATTGAATGAGTGCTGATAGTGCG
The DNA here is from genome assembly GCA_008729115.1 of Dirofilaria repens. Taxonomy (NCBI): domain Eukaryota; kingdom Metazoa; phylum Nematoda; class Chromadorea; order Rhabditida; family Onchocercidae; genus Dirofilaria; species Dirofilaria repens. The sequence goes on along the minus strand of SNRZ01000013.1, from coordinate 1,063,158 downwards.
AAATGTATAATAAATGAAATTTCGTTGTTGGAATTTTCGTTTTTAGAAGACAAAATATGCCTTTCAAAGATATATTATCAGACTGATAATGAAATGGATTTAAATTATTGTAATTTTATTATGACATGAATCTTTCAGCGATTATCATTGTGAATCTCTTTTAAACAATCCAAAAAAAAGCATGAATTAACGCATTGCTTTTTTAGAATTATTGAAAAAAAAACACAGCATTAAAAAAATTAAAAATAAGATGATCAAAACAAGGCATAAGACATGATATGGATAAAACTTACGGAAATTTAAAATATCTTTTTTGATATATCTTAGTCATGTGTCACACTTACATCAGAAACATTTAGAAATCTTCATAGAAGCAGGTAAACACCACATTTTTAATTTTAATCTCAATTAAATTTTCAGATAGCAATAAAATAATGTAAATCAGAGATTTGTTAAAAACCGATCTATAAACTTCGAACTATAAGTTTTGGGATTATTATCTCTATAAAATTTATATTTACTATTTCTTTCAAGAAACGGAAATATTGTTTTCATAAATAATCACTTAATAATCATTATTATCTTATCTTAACAAGTTTCAAGCACCTGTCTCAACAAACGGTAATTACCTATTAGCATCTATTAAAGTTTTATTAAAATGTTAGGATCACTCTGCCTCGATTTTTAAAATTTGAAAATGAATATAAACAGATACTCTCATTTCCGTTAGAATTCCAGAAGTTCTTCACCATTGTCAGTATTTCAATTTTTTTGATTATTGAATAATTTGTATATGTGGTACATACATTGAGTTTGTTTATCTTCCCAATTTTCTTGAAATATTGCAGTATCATGGAATCATGGAATGGCTAACTTTATGTTTTCCAATAATTTAGCTGTAATTATAAAGAAATCAACTTTGATTATTGCGATAATTTAGTCATTGTCAACTTTTATATTATCATTACCATCATTTCTAAAATAATATTTTGCTCATAAGTTCAACTTGAACTGTCCCGATTATATAAGAACAGATTCTTATGCAGCTCATCTTCAGCTACTTACCAGTAATCTGATGTGTTCGATCATATCGTACAATCACAAAATGAACTTCTAATTTCTATTGGGATCCATTTCATTACTTCTAATTTTTTTGATAAATTAAAAAATTTCTTTATTTATATAAATAATATATATGTTCTCTTTCCTCATAATTATATCACAGTTTACTTAAATCGTTTTGAAAACCTCAATAATTTACAATATATTTAAAAACAAAATGTACATAAATATGGATATACAGCTTCAACCATCGTATGCTGTAAATATATAAATCAACCCAAAAATATCAATACTGAATATCACAGAATGGAAATGATCAGTTGCTTATTTGCAGATGGCAGTGCATTAAAAATCAATCCTAACTCGAGCTAATTCAATTGTGTGTTAATTAAAAGATAACTTTTATATAATTCACTGCAATTATTCAGAATGATCACCATTGCGAATTTCATTGGTGCACCTCATAAATAGGCGAAGACACTCTTCATCATAACTAAAATATAAATTGAAAATATGAATAAAGTTGTATAAACAAAAATGTTAGAAAAATATGAGTAACATAAAAGAATTGGGAATTAAATATGTCGAAAATAGGCTTTTCTCCAAGTCTATCGTTCCAAGTGCAGTAAAAATTTTTGAAACTTACATGAATAATAGTGAAGTAATTGTAAAATCACGAAGACCATCAATCTGAAGTAAATCGTTTTCTACGGCTCAGAAATCACCACCAAAAGTGTCATGAACAACGTAGCTGTTCTCGATTTTGGTCCAATTAATAAAATGATTCCATTTTGTTGAAATTAACAGTTTGGGTCGTTTCAAATTCAAGCGTTGTAAATTTTCAATATTTAACCTTAAAACAAGTTGTCCCACTTTCAACACGATTTAAATTCATCTGTCATAATCAACTCTGGCCATGCAAAAAAGTTTTAATGAAAACAATTACATAAGATATTTAATTTCAGAATCTCTTTCTTTCAACATCCATTCTTGAATAATATCTCAGTGAATCCCATTTATTTTCTGATAAATGATTACCTTATTTTCATGAAGTTTGAGAAAACGTAAATCAGGTAATCTATGTGCGTGGAGTGCGTGTGCAAGTTGATATGCTTTTATTTATTTATGCGTAATATGCATGCTGTTTATGAATATGCATGCTGTTTATGTACACTTCCATTTGTATGTATAAACTTTATTTTTTAAAATATAATTTTCATATGATGATTAGGTATAACATATGTTTACGAAACTTTTATTATTATGCAGTAGATATTTGCCTATTGATATTAAGTTATATGATATGATTTGATATCAAAATATGATGAAATGCTATTGAAAATGGAAACTGCTGGGATGAATATGAAAAATTTTATGTAACTTACAACTATTTTTAAATGTTTATGTAATATGGTAAATTTATATTCAAAATAATTTATCGATATGCATTTTCAATCAAAGTAAACATTGATAGGATGCAATATATGTTTCTCTCATCGCTTTCTTACAATACGAATTTTACCATTTTATAATTTGAAATATAGAATGTAACGCACAGATCAAGATTATTCTTTTGGAGAGAAAATTAAATTTCGAAAGTTATGAATTTCGGAATATTTTTATAATCAATAATCATTAGTGATTATTTCTCACCAAATACCATAGCTATCTACATAAAAGCACTTCTATGTAGATGCAGAATTTAGAGTTATTAGATCGAGGAATTAAAAGCAAAATCCATTATTAATTTAAAAAACATATTTACAATTTAATGAAGGATTTTAGTAAGAATATATTATCCACTTGCATTTTTGCTTGAAGTTACATCTCATTTATTATTTAAAACATATAGCTTCATATATTCACCATTAATTAACGAGCAATTAAAGTCAAATAATTGAACGTATGCTTATGACTAGCTAACTCTTGAGACAAATAATTATCATAATTCATAATTTAAATCATCTTTGTTTTGTTTAAGTGATGCAATACTTTCGACCTAACAAAAGTAATAAAAGATTTTTAATTTTATTTAAATAGAATTACTTTTTAATGAAAAAAATACTTATAATGAAAAAATTAAACAAAAAATTCACAAAAAAAAAATCAAAAATAAAAATGCAAAAAAAACAAGTTTGATCGAAGCAGCTATGTAAATGTTAACAATAAATACGCTTATTTGAAATGTTATGTTATTTAGATAATTTAGCTTTTTAATTCTTTTTTTTTACTTTCCCTTTTTCAAAAAAAAGTTTTTTTTTTCACTCTTTATTAAATGATGATTGCACTGTTTGCTGGGAATGCGGTAAAGATAATAATATAATCTAATAAAAGTATATAACTATACCATTTAATTATTTGGATAGCTAGAAAGCAAAACGATAGATTTTCTATTTAATTAATATTAATTTTTTAAAGATGCTGTGTTAAGTTTTATTTTACTTTTTCATTTTATTCCAATTTAAAATTTCGACAGAAAGCAAAGATGACAGTTTCATACAATATAGATGTCGCATCTGCATCATCGTTTAATCTTTTCCGCTTAATATTTCGTTGGAAAGGTAGCATTTGGAAATTATGTCTCAAAGAACTATGCATTTGGACAGTGATTTTTCTAGTTGTGACATTCATTTATCGATCATCCTATGTTTTATCTCCCAATCAAAAATGTTGGTAATTTATTAAGTATCTTTTTGTGATATACTTTTTTGTTTTTTGTTTAAAATTTAATGTAAAAATATATTTGCTAGAAAATTCGGTATCATTTTTAATTAGTGTTACAGGAAAACAATCATATAAGTTTGAAGAAGTGTTGCAGTTATTAAAAGAAAAAGATGTATATTATTAAGATAATTCAAATAATTATTTTAATCATAAGAAATCAACTGGTCAAGTTATTTGACCGATGCAAAAGACCAATAATATAACAATGTAAAAATAAATTTTTGTTAATCAATCAATACATCCATGAATATGTTTTGATACTAAATGGAATATCTGTTAAAAGCAATAATTGATTAATAAAATGAATTTTTTTTTTAGAATATTTGAAAAGTTTGCAAATTATTTCGATACTCATCTCAATTATATCCCATTGACATTTATGCTTGGCTTTTTTGTCCAAACTGTTGTGAAACGTTGGTCGATATTATTTGAAAATATGGGTTACATTGAAAGGTTTATCTAACTTGACAGTATTTTCTTTAATTTTTCAATAATTGAAATTTATATATTAAATATATATATGCTTATATATTTTAAATAAAAAGTTGTTCTAAAACTGTAGTGCTAAAATATTTTATAGTGTAATATCAATTGATATCAGATATAATTTGGCCTTACATATATATATATATATATAAAACTCTCACGATTATGATTAAATTATATTGATTAATTCATATTTCTTACAATGTAAATTAATGATTTCGCAAACATTTTGAAAATGCATTTTTTAACATGCTTTTATGAAACTTTGGTGAATATTAATGCTTCAAGCGAATATATTTTTTTATACTTATTTATATGAACTTTGGTAATTATTAATGCTTCAAGCGAATATATTTTTTTATACTTATTTATATGAACTTTGGTAAATATTAATACATATTTGTTTTTTGAAGTTTGGAAAAGTTTAAATACGCAAAATTGTTTGATTTAGAATTTATAATAATAAATTTTTCATTTTAATTTTGATAATTGCATTAAATATTACAATTCCTTTCTTTTTTATAAAAAAAAGAAAGCAGTTATCAATTTTAGCGTATCGATTTATATAGGTGCATTGATATATGGTAAAGATGATGAATCACGTATATTACGTCGAACTATAGCACGCTATTTATGCTTAACACAATTACTCATCTATCGTGATATTAGTGCACGTGTTCGAAAACGTTTCCCAACGTACGAAAGTATTGTTAAAGCAGGTTGTCTTTCATTAATTTCTATGTCACTATCATTATTGTTTTGTATTTAAAAAAAAAAATAATCTAATTTCTCTATTATTTTTTAAGGATTTATGATGGAAAATGAATGTGGAATGTTGAAATCAGTTCAATTAGGTTTTGATATATATTGGGTACCTATTAATTGGACTTATGCGCTTATTTTTCGTGGCCGTAAAAATGGTCAAATTGTAAGCGATGCGTTCGCCAATAAGCTTTGTGATGTTTGTTTTGCTAATTAGTTTTAAAGAACTAATATAAAATTTAATTATAGATGCATTTAATAAATGGATAATAAATTAAATGTTTTGGAAATTAATTTATTTATGCTTTAATAAATTAAAATAATTGAATTAATTGATTTAAGGAAGTAAAAAATTTTCGACATCATCTTCAGATATTATGCAACTATGATTGGGTTCCAATACCATTAGCATATCCACAGGTAAAAGCAATTTTAAATTTTATCTATGTTTTAAAATAATTTAAAGTTATTTAAAAACATTTTCGATTTTATTTTAATGGATCTTAATTTAATTATTGATTTCGAATTCTTTAGCAGCAATGATAACTGAACGTCATTTTAATCAATTTGAACTCAATTACATAAATTGATTATTCATTTGTCAATTAATTTTAATGCACGTAATTTTAGATCTTAAATATAAATCACTTCATAATTCCAGCTGTCTAGTTTTAATAATTCCATCATCTTGATATTTTTAAATTAATTTAAACGCAATTAAATAACTAATTATTTACTCTGTATTAATTTCAATGCATGTAATAAATATTAAATGCAAACCATTTCGTAGTTTGAGTTTTAATTTTAGTAAAATATATTGCAGCTGGTATTTTTAGCTGTTATGTTTATTTTGCTCTATGTTTAATTTCACGACAATTTATAATTACAGAGCATGACGTACCAAATAAAAGTAACGTATGTTTTAAAATATATTTGTTAGCTTAAACTTTGACCTTAAACTTGCATTATTATCATTATTTACAATATAATTTTATTTAGAACAATTATTTTCATAACCTAGGTAGATTTAATACTACCTTGTGTGACAATGATGGAATTTATAATATTTGTTGGTTGGATGAAAGTCGCTGAAGGTCTTTTAAATCCATCGGTGAAGATGATGATGATTTTGAGAGCAATTTTTCTACTTGATAAAAATTTAGCAGTTTGTTTTTAATTTTTATATTTACCGTAAAAATATATATTTCAATCTTCTATCAGCTCATTTTCTTCTTTTTTTATAAAAACGTATTTCAAGTTTTTTTTTTTATATTGTAGGTATCATTGTGTATCGTTGATGATGCATCTGATGATGCACCAGAATTAGAAAAGATCAATTTTGGCCAGGCAATGAAGCAAGCGAAGTTTGTTTGCAAGAACCGACTAATGATATTATCAGACTATCATCTATTGGCTATGCAACATTATCATTATAAGGATTACGTCAATTTGAACGTAAAGAATCTCGAAAATTTCAATTCATTAAAAAGCTTATAAATTTAAGTTCCCGTTGAAGAGGGAAAGTGATTTCATGTACTACAAAACTTTTTAATTAATAACTGTCTCAGTTTATAGTTATCACAAATAAAATTTGTCACAATTAGGTGATAAATTCAAGTGGCAAAATGCTTTTGATAAATTTAAATTGATTTAAAAATGGTAGTAAATATTTTGTAATATAATCTAATAATTTTGTTATGAAATTTCAATTTACATAAAATTCTAATAGATTTGTAATCACTGATTTGTAATCAGCGTGTTTACTGACATGAAACAAAAATTTATCAGTTCTATAATTTCAAATGCAATGAGAATTTCAAACATGCAAAATGTTATAAAATTCCATTGATATGAATAAAAAACGCTGTTGTATGATAATTTCCGTTATATAGGAAGCAATTATGAAAGATGAAATAAATCAAAACTAGTTTAGGTTTAATTTAAAATTTTTTCGTCAAATAAAAATTAATTACTTATTACTGACGACACTTATATTGATATCATACGACTACGTCTATTATATTATCATTATTTATCGTTAGATTTTTCAAGTATTATGATAAATATACAAGTTTATTCCATGAAAATTTTGATGATTTCAAAAATTTTTTCTTTTAATAGTATAATAAGAAAATTAGTATTATTAATAATAATTATTTTATTTGTACAGAAAATATTTATTTTTAATTTCCATCTTCTGAATTAAACAGAGACAATATTAATTTTCTTGATTCAGCCAAAACGTTTCTTTTCTCTCATTTTTATGATCGAAATGATAAAAAAAATCATAATTCGATGATTTTTTTTCTGCGGAAATAAGTTTCCATTCATTAGCTGATGATAATATCGCGGTAGATTCTCGAAGCAATTTGATTAATCATTTTAAATGTAAACTACCATACAACTGAAATTTGAAATTGTTATCAAATTTGAGCAACGGTAAAAGAAAAAAAAAAACACTCCATTAAACAACTTTTCCTATAACTGACAAAATTTATCTTGAAATCATTGGAATATGATTATTTTTTCTTTCCATTTCAGTTTCATCAATTATTTCTTCATTTAATTGTCTTCGATACACTAATTTAAAATTACAGTAGCAATTGTATATTATTCTAATTTTAAAATTATTTGTATAGGCGAAGCTTTTTTTTTTATTATTATTTTCACATGATTTATTTATTTACTGATTAAATTTTTATTTATTCAATCTTATATCTAAGTTTATTTTTAGGTTAAAATAATCTGACATTGGCATCAGATTATCAGATATTTTTGAAAATCTTACAAATTTTTACAGTAATTCAAATTATTAAACAAATCCTTGACTTAATTACTTTTGTTTCATAAATTTTTATTACATCCACCTTAGCTAAATATTCTAAATAATATTACAATATTTTAAAATTATTCATTATACTTATTTATTATTTTATTAAACAATTTTATTCTCAAAAACTTATAATTTACTTATTTAAAACTTACTCCAGCTTATCGTACCTTATCACTAATTTGTAAAAGATTTGCAGAAAATCGATTAACTTTTCGTTGTGTTAATTCGAATAAGCGTGCACGAAAATGTCGACTTGTTAGGCAGAATAAAATAAAATTACATGCCTTATCAATTATTACCAATGTACTAAAATTAAAATTTAACATTTTAATTAATTCTATAAATTAATTAAAAATTTATTTATATATTTATATCGATCACATTTTTTCGTATAACTGCTATTAAATGTTTAGCAATTATTATCTTTTGATATATATTATTTACGTTATCTAATAATATAATATTTAATAATGATGTGTGATATATATAAGATAGTAAAAAATATTTGCCTTGTTTACTTTCTCCTTTTATGTAAAAATTAAGAAATTTTCAAATATTATTATAAAATTGATAACAATAATGATAATACATTTTGTTATTACAATCATTACTAAATAATTTAAATAATGTATTATTATAAAAATTTGTAATAATAATGATAATACATTGGTTATTACAGTTATTATCAGATAATGTAAATAATGTTATCAAAAGAATTTTTTTCAAAAAATTGAAAGTAGCTATAAATTTTTAAAAAGTGATTAATTTTTTCTTTTCTTTCTGTAAAATTTTAGTAGATAAAATAGAAAAAGGTTAACAAACTTTCCAAGAAGAGTAAAGTTATAATTTAATTCTCTTTTACTAGCTAAATTGACCAAATGTATGACCGCTGATGGACCATTTAAAATAATAAATGTTGTAACAATCAATGCAACCATCAATGTAACACGATGTTCCATTTTCAAATACCGTAAGCTACGTTTCTTCCTTGATAAGCTGAAAAAAAAAGCCTCAAAATTTAGGTAAATAATTTTTTTCCTTTTTTGTATTTAAAAAAAGCGATTAACAAAATTTACATATTTTCATTGTTCAAATTTTAAATTTATTTAAATTAAAAAATTTCGCAACAAAGTAGTGAAGTATTTTGGAAAATTTAATAATTTTGGTTAAATTAAAACAAAATTATCACAATAATATATTAACATTTTTATCATTGACTCAATTGAATGTTGAATGCAATTTTATAAGCTTAATTTTATCAGATGAATTAGGAAGTAAAATGAAGAAATTATGTGATTTTTCAATCCCTAAAAAAAAGTCATCAAGTGTAATGGATAAATTGCACAGATTTTAAATGGTAAGTACTATAAAGAGGTTTTATAGCTTCATAATCGGAAAATTCTAGAAATTTTTTAATTTGTACCATACCGTAGCTGGCGTGACGAATTATTATAATGGTATTACGTTTATAACTTAGAAATGATATTACGATTATAATTTGTAATGTAAATTCTTAATAAAATATATAAAAAACAAGATCAAATAATTACGGTCGTTGATTGGTCGAAACAAGTAATAAATTACGACGATTTCGTAATATACAAAGTAGTAAAAAATTAAGAAAGGATAATAAAAATATGGGCAAAATAATTGTTGTAACAGCATTTACTGTCACACTGATATTGATAAAATTACGGTATGATTGGGAATAAGGATTTGTTCGATTCCAAAACCAACCTCTGAAATAAAAAAATTTAATTGAATTAAAATGTTAGATTAGCTATATTATAAAGTTTATAGTGGAATGTTAAAATTAGGGCAAAAAATTGAAATTAAATAATCTTTTTTCCAATATAGTTTTATTATTTTTATATGCAAAAAATATAATTGTCAATTCGCCTAATTTTTCATTCATATGATTTATTAATATTATTTTTTATAATAAAATCAATTCACACGATATTTATTCTAACTTCCTGCATCAATTACTAAAGATAAACAAGGTGACTTTTAACTGCTTTATAAATTGAAATATTAGTATGAATTGGGCCAAATATTTTGTAAGATATTTACAAATATAAACATAAAGCTAAATAGATCTTAATTTTTGGTGATATAATTATTCTGACGAATATTCTGACGAACAAACCCATCATTATTAATCAAAATACATCTGGAATAAATTTGAGTTTGATAACAATAATTACGCATAAAACATTTGTACTGGAAATGCTGATAAAAATTAACGATTCCGGTAATTGTTACGATTACAGTAATTATTAGCAGCGTACGGTATTTATTCCAATCAGTTTTAGTATGCAATGGCTTTCTAATACCAATTAAACGATCTGCAGATACAGCCACCACTAACCTAGAATTAAATTAACTTCAGTCTAAAATTATTAAAAATTGCTAATTTCTAAGGAAGAAAAAAAACAAATATTTCAAGTATTACAAAATCAAAAAAAAAAAAAGGTTGAAGTAACAAACCAAATTGCAGCGCTAGATACCCAATTAGTTAATGATAATAGATGAATTTAATATGAAAATAGATGTAACGATAAAAATAATTATAGGTGAATATCGGATAAGTGGCCAAAATATTGGGTAAAAGAAGTAATAGAAATATAATATCAGCTATTGCTAATGCTGCCAAAAAGATGTTAGACCTGAAATAATATTAGGAATCATTTGGTATTAGTTTAAATTTTATTTTGAAAAATAATATTTAAACATTAATATTAAAAATAAGTATAATTATTTCATTCATACAATTTTCATACAATTGGATTCATTATTTATTTTTATTTTGAACTTTAACCCTCAATATTTTACTAATTTTTGGTACATAATAGTCGTACTTTGTTTCCTCTAATATTACTCATTAATTATAATACAAAATTTGACAATAATAGTAACAATACTTTATATATTTCTATTAAGTAAAAATATATGTCATATTAAAAATATATGTTACATTAAAATTAATCAATATTAAAATTCATCTATTATTCATCACCGTTTTTTTATTGTATATTTCATTATTTAAAATTTAAATTAAAAAAATGCCTAACCTGCTTCTCATCGATCGATTAAGCAATACAGTAAGATTTAATACATTGCCTGCAATACCAAGTATTACGATACATGGATACAAGAATCGTTGCAGATATTTTTCCACTTCATTTCCATGTAATCGCATTTGTTGGTTTGTTAAACATATATTTGATCGATTGCTCGTCATATCGAAAAATACAAAATAAAAGTGAGATAGATAAATTTCAAAAAAAAAAGAAATTATCAAAAAAAAAACAAAAGAAACGGATAAGCAGATAGAAAACAATAATCTTTTTTGCCAATATTTATTCCCATTTTTTTTGGCTAATAGACTAATTTACGATTTATCATATAGTGATAAATCAACTCTGTAATTTAAATGATAAGATTTTATTCGAATTACTTGATTACTATTCTTTTTGTATTATTATTTTATAAAAAAATTTTCATTATTTCTTTATATTATTCGTTAAAAATTACTTCACATATCAGCTGTTTACTGATAATTAATGATAAAATTTTTCAATTTGATAATTATTATTAGCACCATATAGAGTATTTGCAAATATTATTTTTATGTTAAAATAAATTTTATTAAGTTTTTTTTCGGATATGGAAAAGTCATTTTTATCAAATTATTAAATTAACTACTATCATTAATTATACCATCGGTTTTTATGTTCCTAAGCTTAATATTTTAATTCAGCAATAAATTCAATCTTCTAATAAAATTCATATCACATTTTACAATTTCAAAAATAATTTATTTATTAAACAGACCATTACTGATTAATAAATTTTACTTTCAATTACAATAATAAACTTAGGTTAAATTTCACTTCCATTAAATTAAGTTTCCTTACAAAGTTAAATCAAACATTTATACATTTATACGAATGGAATTTATGGTATAAAAGATATTGAAAAAAATTTTTATTTTTACTTTAATTTTGCAAATTTTATTTCTTCCTACTTAAATTTCGATAATTGATTATTTAATATTTATATTCGAATAAAAATTTATTGCAGTTTAAACGAGAACGAAGAAATGAAAAAATAAATGAAAAAAAAACAAAATAAAATAGAAATTATTTCAAAATATCTCAATTTTCAATATAATATTATTAATGTTTATCATGATTAATCATACCATAATATAAAACAAATCAAAAAAATTGCTTAAGAAATTTTCGGATAAATCAAAAATTTTAGCAAATATTTTTGTTAAAATATTAAATGCGTGTAACAAATAGCTAAACTGCCGGATAAATGTTTAGAATTCAATTAATCCATTTATTTTAAATTACACTAATGCCATTTCAATAAAGTATTTAAAACGCAAAAGAAAATAATTCCAAAATTTAACTTTTTTAACAAAAAAGGAAAAAATTGTTTAAATTATAAATTTCTAAAATTTCAATCATACGCATAAATTAAGAAATAAATATATATATTATATAATATCACTGGATATGAAAGAAATTTCGGTGAACAAAAATTAATTAAAATTTTCATATTTTTTCAATTCTAATAAAATCTTAAATGCTGATTAAAAAAAGGTTCAAAATCGAGGTTGTTTTTCTTTTGAATACAACTTGATTGAATTTATCAATCCAGCCAAATTGTTACACAATTAATCTATGCCATTGTATGAATCTTCAATTAGTTGGATAATTTCCGGTTTAACAGATATTTTTTTCCGAAACATATTGATACGAATAACATTAATTTAATACCTAATCAAATATAAAAAAGTTTTAAATAGCATTTGAAAATGTTTATTTTTGTTATTTCGAAATATTACAAAATTAATAATAAGCAGTGTTCCAATTAAAAAATTAAAATTTCTTTTGTCCATCTTATAAAAAATTAGATTTTAGATAAGCAATATTTTATGGTAAAATGAAAAAAATTAGTGAATTTTTAATGATTATAAAATTTTATTTTAAACAATTTTCTCAAAAATATTTATTAATTTGCAAAGCTTATTATGAATTTTTTATTTGTTAACTTCAGTGATACAACAAAAGACGGAACTTAGAAACTTAATAGTATATTCTTGACTGTTAAACATGTGGAGTGATAAAGTGATATAGCTTAATTAACAAATAGTCTTTCAACAGTAGAATATTCATGTAAAAGTGAGTAGTGTTAATTAAAATTAAATATTCTAGCATGTTTCATATCTTTTTTATTCCAGTATTACAATAGGTGAAATAAAAAAATAACTGCTGAATTAAATAATAAAGAGGAATTATTAAAAATTGCAACTTATAATAACTTCACTTTCTATTTTTATAATATTATACAATAATAATAATAGTAATAATAATAATAATAATAATAATAATAATAATAATAATAATAATAATAATAATAATAATAATAATACCATACCTAGGCTTAGATTAAAAATAATTTTTTTCGTTCAAAAAATAATCTTATGAATGATAGTATTAATCATTTTTAATACGCAAAGCTACAAATATCAAATGATATGATAAAAATAAAGCAATAATAAATAGTTTTCAGATGATTATAATAATCACATAATAAATATTTTCTGATAATATCAGCTGATAAAAAAAATTACGATTAATTCAGTTTAATAGTTATTCATCCTAAATATATATGAATAAAAATATCAAACTGAACAATATATGTTTCGAACACATCGATTATTACACAATATGATATTTTATAATAATTAATAGACAAAAAAAGATTAATGAAACTTTGTAAAGTACGGTAGGTACGATAAAAATTCTAGATAAAATTTGAAAAATAAAAAATAAACTGAATTTTTTCTCAAGATTTAGTTAAAATATTTTGAAAAAAATTAAGTTCTTTTTCTAAACTTTTGATAAGTCATTGACATCTGTTAATTTCAAATTTTCAGAAAAAATTCATTCTTAAGCAAACTGATTCAATTATTTTTTTTTTGTTATGCATGTCATATCTGCTCGTATCGCATGTATCATTATTGAAGCATAACTTTTTTTATTTATTTATGACATCATAAAACTGAAAAATAAAAAGGAAAAAAGCAAATGAGAATAAAAACAGACTTAAAAGGAAATTAAAAACTTTGAAATGATTTTTTTCGCAAGAAATTATTTTATTTTATGGGTAATAAAATTTCTTTAAATAAATGATTTCATATATAATTTTTATTTATTAATTTGTTTTATTATAAATATGTTTTGTCAGTTTCCTACCATTAAATGAAATTGTGGTAAAATTGAAATAGTTAATTAAAAAGATTCCAGTAAAAAAAAATATTAAATTTCTGTGAAATAAATGAGAAAGTTTATGGAAATGATAATAACAAAAATATTTTCTAATCTTTCACTCTTATAATTCGATCAATTTGCTATTAAATTTATCCTATCTTCTCATTAGTTTCTAATCTTATCATCCAAGATTTGAAAAAAAGACGTTGAAACTGCTTTTCGTAGATAGATTGATTTATTTCTGACTTGGTAACTTAATTTAATTTGATTCCAATTCTGTATGCAAGAATTATTACGTTAAAGAAATTCTCGAAATGCCAATGTTTCTGTACCATTGCATTTTAGAGACCGAAGCTAAAATTATTTTTTTCGTAATAACTATCAGAAATTTTCCATTAAATTACCTAGTTCATTTCAAATTATTTAATTATTTATTAAACAGTATTAGATTAATATCTTTCTAAATTATCTTAAATATATCTCGAACGTAATCTTTAATTTACATCCATACATTAATCAAATTACATTATCACTTCAATAAAATCTGATTAAATATTTTGCAAACTTTTAAAATGTTAAAAGCCAAAGGAAAAATTTTATTTTAATCAAAAAATTTATTAAATTAAAAAACTCGCATTCTTCCTTTTTTTCGCTTTTTTTTTAAATGAAATTGCGTTTCAAACAATTTACATATTAAATCACTTGATGGATTTAATGGTTAATTGGTCTTAATGATATTTCCGGAATGCAAATAAAAGAAAGACGATGAGTTTATTTAAATAATTTAAATCGAATTTCGTGACTATAAATAATTTAAGAGAAAAAAAGAAAAAAAAACTTTTTTAAGTGGCTCGTCTTTTTATGATAAGCATTTTCATCATTTAAAAAATATATCACAAAGAGATAACAAGACATATTGTATTGATAGAAGAATTTATATGTATTTATAACTTCTTATAATATATTATTCCATTTCAGGTCATTCAGACTTAAATGATTTCTTGCAATATTTCCATTTTAAACTTAAAAAGTTTCTGCTCATAAAAATTCCAAAAAAAAAAGTGCGAACAATTATAATAAAATAGACACAAGGCAATGCGAATATAGTTATGCGAATATATTTCGAAATTGAAAATTTTTTCCAAAATCTAAAAGATAAATGAAATTGCAAAAATTCGACTATTATTTTTCAATCAGCGAAATTTTATATTATTATTATATACGTTCGAGATCAATGAATAATTGACTGAAAAGATTGATAATATAACCTTTATCAAAACGGTTAACATTTAGTTCGCTTTAACTTGATCATCAATAATTAATAGTGTAAATATATGAATTATATTACAAATGTTAAATTTTACTTATCAATATAATAAATTGGCTTAAATATTAGTGAATTAACAAAATAAAAAATGATAAAATATATTTTGAACAATTTTGATATGTCATCAACAAAGTTCACATCAATAATTCAGTTCCAAAATACATACTATCTATATCATTATCATTAACAATGATAAAATTATAAATAATTATATGTATAGATTATGACTTATGAACAATTAAATATATATATTATGTTATGAAATTTCATTTTTTACTAATCAAAAATAATTCAATCATTCAGCAAAACTACTTCACGAATTTATTGACTAATCTGAAAAATTGAAGGAATAAAGGAAAGTGAAATCTCAGACGAGAGATATAAATATTATTTCGAATATTGTCCTAAAACTTGAAATTATCAATTCTTGAAATCATTGAAGTAATAATTTTTGATTGTGCAATTTCTTCCATTCAAGCTATTCCATTTTCTTTTCCTATGTCATATTTAAATAATTAAATACAAATAGAAATTATTTAAATCTTTCTTTGCAGTGATTTTCTTCTCAGTAAGAGCAAAAAAAAGGAGCTCTATGTTTCTATAAAAGAGATTAGATACATAATCGATATTCTCGGAAATTCGGAAAAAGAAAAAAGAACGAAAATCGGAAACCTTTTCATTTTTCACATTTTTATTTGCTACTTTTTCCGGTCCATATGTTTAGTTTCATTTATTTTTTTTAATTGAATTCAAACTATAAATTCTTATCTTCCTTTCCATTTTTCTTCATTTTTATTTAAAATTGAAAAAAAATAAATAAAATAAAAATAAAGCAAAAATAAAAATTTCTGAGGGAATAGAAGCAATCTTTGCAAATGTAAAAATTTTGAAAATTTTTTCCAAACATAAAATTTTTTCTTCTAGAAATAAACGTATAAAATTGAAAAAATACAATGTTTTATCGATTTTAATTTGTTATTTTAATATTTTTTTCTTTTTACTTTTTCAAACAAATAATTTTTTGAAATCAACTTGTGTGAACTTTTTTGAATTCAATATTAATTCCTTTTTTGAACAATTTTTTTTGAAATGAATTCGATATTAACTTTCGTGAAAGGATTTTTAATTGAAATTATATCTGAAACTAAAAAGTTTTCATTCAAATGCCTTTAATTGCTAATTAATATTTAGGGAAGTTAGCTAATAAAGCGTATAAAATTTCTCAAAATATTTCATTTATATTTTTTTTTTTGCAGAAAATTTCAGCAAATACATTTATTGTTAATTATTTCATAATTTTTTTCCTGGCATAAATTTCATCATATTTAAATAAATTTTTTCTTAAATTAATTCCCAAAAAAAAAAAAATATTTATTTTATTTCGCTTTCATAATTGATAACATCAGAGAAGATTAGTTGATAAATTTTTTATTAGATAAAAAAATTATCAAAAAAAATCTTTTTTGCTGAGATATGTATTTTAATAATTTTTTATTTCATGAATTAATGAGAAAAAATTAAAGTTAAAGTAATAATCAATATATATATATGTCAATATATGAAGAAATTTTAATCGCAAATTTTTTAAAAAAACATAGAAATTAAAAACAGAAATTAAAAAAAATGTATCGATTATAGAAATTTTGAAATAGAATAAACCTTTATACTATTTCTTTTATATCTCGAAATTCAAAAAAAAAATTCCAAACTTTTATCTAGTACTGATATTAGCTGTCAAATCATTTATCAATAAATCTTGGCTGCAAATAAAACTTAGATTTACATAGAAACTTTACTTCGCAAATTGCCTAATTAAATAATCGTAAATGGATTTATCTTTATCAAATGAGGCGAAAAATATCTGTTTAGTGAAATTGAATTAAATAAAAAAATGCAACTAAAACCAAAGATTAAATAATATTTGTTAGCAAAATTTTCCGGCAATTTATAGCAAAAATAGCTTACAAATTTCGCTTTATTTAAAATTAAAAAAAAACTTGTAAATTCAAATAATTATTTATGTCTTAATGGAGGCAATTTAATAGATAATAGCAATTTAAAACGAAAAATTCTCCTGAAAAATCGTAAGAATATAAGTTCTGTAATGGCATATAAAATTATTTGAATATAAGTCAAAAAATTTATGATAAATATAACAGTTTATAAAACTTTCGAAATTTCAAATATAAAATGAACTTAATTTAAATTAACAGTTAAAAGATATAAAAATAATTCGAGCACCATTAATATTATTAATGGCAATTATGAAAAATTGAAACTATTTTACCATTGGCAACTTAAAGCTTTAAAATAAACTTGAATATTTAAAGACTTTCCAATTAAAACAACACTATTTGCTCTAATTGTTCAATTAACCTTTCTCTATTAACCTTTTCTGCACTTCCACCTCAAATTTTTACAATATACTTTATACTACGCCCTGCAAGTATGCTATAGGCTGTAGGCTATATTGTGGAAGCAGCAATATAATTTATTAAAAATGAAAGGGTTAAAACGAAAAATTTTTATTGCATTATTTGAACTTTAAAATTTTTTGCCATAAACACTAACGCTGAGACTACCAAATAACATATCTAAAGCAGATTGCATCTTACTGCATACTCTATCATTATAATGATAAATAAGATTACTCTCCTGTAATACTTATTCTTCTCCAATGGATCTCACTAATGAATTCATGATAAAATATGGCAGGAAAAAATAGCAGTGAGGTAGAAGAAAACCAAATAAGTGCTAAATTACGATTGATTTAAAGAATTTCGTTTGCACTTATTTAACTTTTTTGACCTTCAAATTCTTTAAGTTCTTGATATGCTGAGAAATCTGTGATAAGGAAATACATATAATTGAAATTTATTAGATTATATAAAGTATCTTTGTTAAGTATTGAAATTCAAAACTAAGCATTTGATACATGCAAAAATATTAAATTACAAAAATTAATACAACTGTAGGATTTTTGGAGTCATAGAGAGTGAATAATATTAATAAATGACAGGAAGAAAAACTCGAAACTTTCATCCATAATTTATCTCTTAAAAAAATCTTTGAAAGACAAATTCGAAAATTTGAGTAAACAGAAGTCTTGAGAATACTCCAAAACAATTCATAGATCAATGTGATGATTAATATTTTGCAGAAATTATGATCGATCATCATAAAAATTTGAGACATCTCTGTTACATTGAATCAAGAAATACCAAAAGCATAGATAATGAAACAGTGAAGTAGTAAATATCATAAATATCAATAGTCCATTTTGTCATTTTAAGTGGTGCTTTCAACAGTATGCAAACCACTGGTTGTTAAAACCGTTAACATATCATCTCTGAGAAAAATCATTGACATCACTGATGCATGCATTTCGATAACTGAACAGGGAAATACGTATTGGTCACCGGATAAAAGATCTAATCGTTTATATACCAAAATGACCTGAATTGAAAATGAGATCGGTAATCATAAAAATGTCAAATACAGTCGAACAAATATATAAAAAGTAAATAATGATGAGCAAATAGTTGTTATACGCTATAAGTGATTACTTATGTTTATCGAGAGGAAAATATAATTGAGGAATAAAGTAAAAAATAAATACTTGAAATCTTTGAAATCCAAAAATAAAAAAGAGAACAAAACTTACTCCACCATATGTTCCAATAGCAATCAACACGTGACCAGATGCAGAACACACAACAGCATCATGGCCACATGTATCCTCTAATACCGTTATCCTTTTCCATTCAAAATGACTTTTATCGGGAGATAAAGACAACATCCATACGGCTGCTGGTCCAAGTGTCGAAGATATTAGCACCGAAACTTTATCCTCTCGTCCAACATGTTGTAAAATTAACAAAACTGATACGGCACCAGAAAATTTCAACTTACTTCTAAAAATCACTATACAGATTTATGTGATCTTTTGAATTGGACAACAAATTAAGACGAAAAAGATAAACAATAAAAAATTATTTCAATTACTATTGAATAATGAATACCTATGCTCTATAAAATTTGTTCTCATGGACAATGCTGTTGCAATCACATAACCTGTATCAAAACCAAGCACAGACCATCGATATGTCGATGTTTGCAAACAATTTGATCTGTAAACAATAATGACTTTAATTTTCAATATAAAATAACCTTCAAATCATTTATTGCAATTGTTATCACTATTATTTCACTGTTTTTTAAATAATAATATGTCGTTACCAAGAAATCAGAAATAACAAATAGATACCTGATGGCAGAACCTGGCAGATCGCCCAAGTCAAGTCCTGGATAGATATCACCAACTGATTCAATTTCTTCAATTGCAAGTGATATAGGCTGAAATCCCGATCTCCTCAAATGAAATTCGTGCGATTAGAAACAGTTTTTGGAAAATTCATAAGCAGAAATTCATTTATTAACTGAAACCTGGATAACGAATAAACGTGCAGCATGTGAAGCAGTAAATATAAGCCAACAATGGCGGTTATTAGCAATGGCTGCTTCAGCTGTTATTCGAGTATATGAAGGCACATTATCAAGCTCCAATTTATAGTCTGAAAAGAAAAAAAAAACATCTACGAAATAACAGTAACCATGTGTAGTTAGGATTTGATATCACAACTCATGAAGCTATAGCATTTTAATATATTTAAAATGGTTTAGAGAAAAAATTTTAAGAAAGGATTGAGAAAAAAAAAGGTATGAAATAAGAACACTGAAAACAAAATATCTTGTACAATTATTCGACTTGAAATTCAAATCTAGAAATAATGAATAAAAATAATGTAAAAATCCATAGAAATTTTGCAATTTAGAAATCAGATCATAAAACATGAATCACTTACTTAAAACGAATTTACAATCGGCCGTTGCTTTGAACATTGCAGCAAAGTATCGCTTTGGCATCCAAAACTGATCAAACAATACCCAGCTGACGAGAATATATAATTCCAATAAAAAACTTCAGAAAAACAAAATTTTCATATATAATGCTTATTTTGAATGATCTAAAAATAAATTGGGAAGTTGAAAGAAAAACAAACCACGTAACAAGAATGGTTGTACAATCACTATCATTATGTTTTGCGCAATCGGATGCAACAATTTCTAGATTTTCATTACTATCCAAATTTTCGTTAAACAGTACAACTAGATCCGTTGGTTCTCTGTCATTTGTCCAATGTACCTTTCCAGATAACGAAACACAGATAATGCCATGATCTGAAAAATTCTCAGTAATAAACAAATCAAAAATTGATAATCAGGTTTAAATCGACTCAATATAATATTTAATAATTGTAATTTTAGGCTAGTTTAAAAAAATGTACCGCAACAGAAAATATACTATATTGATGATGAGAGAATTTCTGACCAGACAACTATTTAGAAAATTTGAAAGATGTGTAGAAAAAATAAAAAGACATTAAATAATTTCAACTTTTTGGGAATTTTATAATTTCCTGAAAAACTCGAGAATAAAAACAAAAAGTCCATTCTATTGCTTCTGATCACCTGACAACTGGTGTAAACTATAGGTGTTGCAACATGGAACAGGAATAAAGCGCCGTTCCTTCCACTTCATTTTGACTGCTTCTAGTTCTTCTTAGAATGATTCACTTCCTGGTTAATCTGAAAACTTTTTTTAAACTTCAACATCTACTAGATAAATCGAACATAATTTATAGAAATTCAAAATATTCCTTCTTAATCAATAATTTCTGAAACACTAGACGAAAATCATTTTGCTACATCGCTAATAGGCAGTATGTATTTTAAAAGTGCACTGGATGTTGTATTCAGTAAAAATAAAACTATCGAAAATTCCTGAAGATTCAATTTTTGCGGGTAAAAATAATCGCTTTAAAATTCCGAATGTTACTTATGATTAATGTCGTTGTGGATTAAAATTTTGAATATAATTTATGATTAATATCTATATCTTGTGGCTGTTTCTCAAAGAAACTATAACAATTTTGCGAACTTAATTTTTGAACTGAAATGACTACCTTGGATTCTTCAGTAGCACTTCGCGTCGCTATCATTATTGAAGTTATTTCTTTATTTACTTCAAAATTTTGTAATGCCAACTGGTCGGCCTTAAGTAAAGCGGTAAGTTCACCGCAATGTACAGCTACTGTTTCTGGTGCCAATTTGCGTCGCAAATATGAAATTACAACTGGCTGATCAGTAAAGTTGTCCTCGAAACAATGATCCGATTTCGTCAATAAGTGGAAAAGCTAAAAAAAAAGAAAGAAAAAGTAGAATTAAATAAAGCTAATACACCTGTAATTACTTCAATTTGAGTTATTTCATTATTTTTTGTCACTTTAACTTGAAATATTTTTCTGGAAATAAATATTCCACTATAATTTCATTTTAAGACCTAATTTCATAACATTAATTTTTCAATCATTGTAACTTATTTTGTTTTACTTTTAATATAATTTGAGTTCTGGTTTAACCACAGCTGTTTTGCAATTTCGTTCTTATTATCCGGTATATCTCTACCATGGCAAAATTCTACAAAGTTATTTTTTAGGGAAACTAGAATCTTGAAGCATAAAATAAAATGTAATCCAAAAACACCAACCTTATCTTCTCGATAACCTTTCAAATCATCCAATATATCTTTAGAATTTAATTGTGTTCCGCCTTTCCGTAATTTTTTCAATTTTCTTTCTGCAAATAATTTAAATGATTTCTAAATAATAGAATTTCATACATGATGAAGAATATATTTCGAAAAATGCTAAGCCATTATGATTGCCTGATATTCCTGCGAGAGACTGATTCGTATTTGCTTAGAGAAGTGCAAAAATCGGAACACAATCGCAAACTTCATCATTCTATCTTATCTCGCGCCATTATTATTCAATTCTACTGTTGAGTGAATTAAGAGTTTAAAGAAATTTTTTTATCTATATAATAAGCCACTAAGGAGATTATTATACAAAATGCATTTAATCAATCTAAAAACTTTTAATAACAAATTTAAATTTATATTTCCTCTATTATACTCTTTCTATTATTATATACTTCCTCATTTATGCAATTTACAACTTTGTCATTTTTTTCTTAACAGCATTAGTATATTTATCGCTTTCTTATTATATGATCCTTGATTATGATCTTCCTTTCTCATTTGCACATCAAATATAATTAATGTCCTTACTTCATCTTAAATTGCTTATTATCCATTATTTGATTACAATTTCATGTTTTCTTCTCCTCATCCTTTAATCTCTTCCGTAATATACCAGTCTTTTCTCTGTCTCAACGAATTTCCTGCTTATTATTACAATTATAATATACTTGGCTTTTGATTTATAAGTTATATTTATTAAAGAAATGGTTTCAAATTATCTTTGGAGTGAACTAAATTTCAATACTGTTTAGCAAATAACTTGAAAGAATCATAAACGTAAAAAATTTATAATTCCGCTAATCTTTTACTTTCACAGATTTTTAGCATCAGAAGATGTTTAACACATGCAAGTCGGTTAAGGAATTTAACTAATAGTTATTGAATACTGATAGTTACATATCCAATGATATGAATTATTAAGACATTTCAAAACACTGAATTGGAATATTATCATTTAAAATTAACAATTAAATTTTCTCGCAAAGCCGAATCCATTTTTCTAACTTTAAAATTATAGTTTCAAAGATTTATGCTAACCATACAAAACATTTCACAATAAGATGCAATCTTCACTGCGAATAGAATATCGTACCAACAAACATTTATTTGTTCCTTTCGCGAAATTATTGCTCACTTTAATATTGCTAAATACGTTTCTGATAATAACTTTCAATTTACCTATATTGCTTTTATCACTATTAAATTCCAGAATCTCTTTCTTCTAAATCAACAGCATCAAGCCATTAACTAAACGGTTTACGGATTTTTCAAAGTTTATATATCTTATGGAAATAAAATTCTGCTGAAAACAGATAACAGATTTCATTTAGTTTATATTTTTGGAAATTATACTATTCAAATTATTTCCTCATTTTAATGCTCAACTCATCCAAGACCACGCCAATACGATATTTGTTTCTTTTTGACCGAAACTATAGTTCTGTAACCAAAATAATAATATCGAAAAATCAAGAACCATTAGATAATCAAGTAAGAAATCTTTATGCCAATCCGATTATGGTGTTAATCTTTTTATGTAAGGCATTCTAAACAACAATTTTAAATTATAAAAATCTTCAAAAAAAATTTCAATCACTCTCGTGTTGCCTTATAATGAAACTTGATCAATTCTTGTTTCAATACGACATTCAGCAAATATCCATGAAAATAAGTGACTACTTATTTTCCCTATATTTTCATAATTTCTATATTATTTCCTTACTCATGTGGTCTATGATATAATAGTTTTCCTCTTCTTTTTTCATTTTCTTTGCTTGCAAATCTATTGTTATTTTCTGTTCTTTATTGATATTATAAAGCTCTACCCATTACACCAATTTTCAAATAAATTGATAAAATTAATTTAATTTGTTTACCTAAAGTTTTGATGTAAACCTCATCAACCTCAGTTTTTATTATTCGTTCACGTTCAGGAGGTGCATTCATCGATTCCAACAAATTTCATTTTTAATCAGTAACATATGTTCGAATGACACCAAATAAGACGATCGATTCGCATAATTTGATTTGAAAAGAAGAAATACTGAAATTTGATTATATCTGGCATGATTTATATGTGATAAAATAATAAAATTGAGAGTTTTAACCAAAATAAAAAAAACCTAAAATGAAACTAATTTCAGTTATATTACACAAAGACAAATTAATTTTAATTAACTGATTAACTATATAAAAATCAAATAAAGTAATTTCATTCAGATCTTTTTTTATCTAATCAATTCTATTTCGATTAAAATTTAATTATTTTATTTGTTTGTATTAACAGTTGTCGCGATAATACCAATTCATACTAATTTTAGTAACTAAATTTTCAAAAAGAAAAAAACTTTTAAAATCTAAAATAAATGGACTTTTGTGCATTTTAAAAGAAGGAAAAGAAATTTAAGAAAAAAATATTTCCTAAAAAATCATGCGGACTGGAGAGTGGAGGCGGGAAATAAGAACAAGAGAAATAACGATAATTACAAATACATCAAAGATTGAGAGAATAAAGAGAAGATAACATTGCTATATGGCAGGAAGTAGGCAGAGAAATGATATTGTCGCGAAGTGACACTAGGTATTCAGAGAAATTGTGACATACGTAGTCGCGATGTGTCTTGGTTATGTTTATTTATTTTATAGCTTGATTTAAATTATTTGTTAATTTAATCTGTTCATAAATAATATCATATCAACTGAGAGATAAGGAGAGGAAAATAAAAACCAATAAAATATCTCATTGTTTGGGATAGGTTTGTTCTCAGATTGAAAATTATTATTTGTCTGTAATTTATCGCATTACTTTACCAGTATTTTCTCTTTTATTTGACATTTTAGAGCGATTTGTGGTATGTAATTTAGTATGCGATTACTTTCACAGAAATTTACATTCAATTTCTTACATGATCGTAGATTTTCACGCGTACAACGTTTCTGTCATTTTTACGTTAGCTTTTATAATGTATCAAAATGTGACGTTGCGTATTGTTAACAGATGTGCATACAAGTAATATTTGTAGTCTTGAACATACAAAGTTTTCCTAATAAAATCAAAGAAAAAATCATTGTAGAGTTTTAATAAAATAAAGATTTTAATTGTAAAGAGTTATGAAAATTAAAAGAAAGGTTTTTAATCGTTATTTGTTTTCTATTCAAAACGCAAGCATAAATTACTTTATGTGGACTGGACAAATTTTTAATTAGCCGGTTATGGCCGAGCCACGCTTTGCGACGGCTTGGTAGTATTTCATCGGGAAGCTTGAATTCTTAAAGTTTTTTTGTTTTTGGTTGTGTTGGTTACCGAACTAACAAATTTTTTCAGTTGAGTTTCTTCACTTAGATATAAATTGATGAATTTTCGATTATCAATAAGAATTTTTGAAAAATTATTTTGAGATTGCTTAGCCTAATTAATGGGCTGAATATTTTAAATTTTGACAACTTTGTGGGAAATTTGAATCATTATATTAAGTTACCTTGGAAATGAAATTACAAATTAATAATATATTTGTGGATCATAAATTTTTATGAAAGAATAATATTTTATAGCTTGGAAGACTTTCAATGCCTAGGCTCTGGATCAGTGAAAGCTTGAATGCCTGAATAGCACTATTAAATTTCGTATTAAATGGTGTATTATGTTTTGAAGTTTTGGGGTTGTTTTTTGAAACGTATCGCAGTTTTTCACATTTATGTTGACACCATTGTATTTCATGACCAACAGCGGTATTTCGTTCGGTTTTTTAAATAAAATTTTCATATTTTATGACATAGTATTTTAATTTTTTCTTTCATTAAATTTATTTTCTGAATTCTAAGTTTAGCCAGATATAATATCGAAAACATAAGACATGTCGAAGCGAATCCGAAAACAGATCGAGCCAACAGCTGAAGATTTATCGAATGTTGAGTTTGAAACATCAGAAGAAGTTGACGTTGTGCATACTTTTGATAGTATGGGATTAGGTGAAGAGTTGCTGCGTGGCATTTACTCATATGGTTGGTTTTTTTTTTTTTTTTTTTTTTTTTGTTTTTGGAGAATTGTTTGAAAGAACATTTGTATATTATCATTGTTAGAAATATGAAAAGTAAGGACAAACTATATTCCAAGTGTTATTATATTTCAGATTGTTTATTTAATTTAAAAGTTTCTCGTATTATCATTTTAGTAATGATAGGATTCATCAAAATTCATTTACAGTTTCTGATTATCTGTTTCAATTCTTGGATATATTACTGTCTTGATTAACCGTTCTATTTGTTTTTCGATATTGTAACACATTAATGTGATTGAATGTTGCTGTCTGAAATTGCCGATAAAACGAAACAAAAATAATGAAATGCATTTTAGTTTCTCACAGAGTACTTGTCCAGAAATGATGAAAAACAGTGATTCATACTTTCGTTGCGTATTTTTTATAACACTGAATAATATTTCAGGATTTGAAAAACCATCGGCAATTCAACAACGTGCCATTAAGCAAATTGTAAAGGGCCGAGACGTCATCGCACAGTAAATTATTTTCCAATTTAATCTGATGAGGAATTGCGATTTCATATATCTCATGCCAATTGAGTTATGACTGAACAAGATATTTCACGAATCATAATTTTTTAGAGCGCAATCTGGTACCGGAAAGACGGCAACATTTAGTATTGCTGTACTGCAATCGCTGGATATATCATTGCGTGAAACGCAAGCGCTTATTTTATCACCAACTCGAGAATTGGCAGTGCAAATACAGAAAGTATGCATATTCATGATTTTTGTTCTGCAACTGACAAACTTTTAAATGGATTAATGCTTTGCAAAATTAGTTTTGAATCTTGCAGGTTGTACTTGCTTTGGGTGATTATTTGAACGTTCAATGTCATGCATGTATTGGAGGTACAAATGTTGGAGAAGACATTCGTAAACTTGATTACGGTCAACATGTCGTTTCGGGAACTCCTGGACGAGTTTTTGGTAATAATTTCAAATATTCTGTGTATTGTGTAAAATTTTAATCAGTGACGTTTTTTTTTTTTTTTGATATTGCTTTCGAAATAAAATATTCATTATATGTAGTAATCCTGGTTATCGAAAGATTTAGGAGACTGGGATTAACTCGATGTAGTTTAAGCATTGAATGAGTTAATCTGTGAAAAAAAAAAAATGACTGTTTGTTCTAGATATGATAAGACGTCGCAATTTGCGGACCCGAAGCATAAAAATGTTGATACTCGATGAAGCAGATGAAATGCTGAATAAGGGATTCAAGGAACAACTTTATGATATCTATCGTTATCTTCCACCTGGTGCACAAGTGGTTCTTCTTTCGGCAACCCTACCTCATGAAATTCTTGAGATGACCAGCAAATTTATGACTGATCCTATTCGTATTCTTGTGAAACGGTTAGTAACCGTAATATTTTTATCGACTTAAATTGCTAAGTTCATCAGAAAAATTGATTTTATGTGTACAAGTTTATGATTTTGAAGACATGATTAAAATTATTCCACATCAATCTTTTCACGTCTATTTAATGGAAGTAGAGAAACAATTTAGCTTTATGGTGCAGTTTAATAATAAATGGATGCTTTTATAAATGTAAACTAGTGATAAAGTAGTGGTTTATGAGCTTTATTGTTTACTTTTTTAATTACTTTAATTGTTAACAGAACAGAAATAATTTTTCAGTGATGAATTGACACTAGAAGGCATCAAGCAATTCTTTGTAGCAGTTGATCGGGAAGAATGGAAATTCGATACATTGTGTGATTTGTACGATACACTTACGATTACACAGGCAGTGATTTTCTGCAATACACGAAGAAAGGTAACTTTTTAAAAATATGATAAAAAGAAAATAGCAACCATTTGAATAGAAATTTATTTCCTATTAAGACTCACGTATAATGCGGTTGATCAAAATAACGAGGGTTGCTATGCACAAACTGATTATGGACACTGTTTGAGTAATATTAGACTAGTAATATATTTGAATATCAATATTATTATTGGACATTCATATTTGAATCCGGTGTTTTTGAAACACGAATTAGTTTGAATTTTTTTCAGGAAATGAAAAATAAATTTACAGGTTGACTGGTTAGCTGAGAAGTTAAAGGAAGCAAATTTCACAGTATCATCCATGCATGGAGAAATGGAACAAAAGGAGCGTGATGCAATTATGAAGGAATTCCGTGGAGGTGCCAGGTATGTTTCAATAACATAGAGATCATTATGGCCCAGTGCTCTTATATTTTTCGTTATTTCTTATTACTTGGCATATGTAAAGCCAAAAGATACTATACAGTGCTTCTTGGTTTCAGCTTCCACCTTCAGCATCTTTAAATGTAATTCTAGTTTTAAGCGTGAAAGTTTTATAGTCGTTTATTGATTTCAACGGACGTATTTGCGCGTGGTTTGGACATACCGCAAGTGTCACTTGTTGTGAATTACGATTTGCCAAATAATCGCGAATTATACATCCATCGGTAAGCTTGTTGAGCAATTAATCATTGTCATCCTGTTTTCAATTTTTTCAAAAAGAAAAAAGGTGGAATGCAATATCATTTATAGGATTGGTCGATCTGGTCGTTTCGGTCGTAAAGGTGTTGCCATTAATTTCGTGAAATCTGATGATATCCGTATTTTGCGTGATATTGAACAATATTATGCTACGCAAATTGATGAAATGCCAATGAATGGTTGGTGGTTTTGCTTTTCAGTGTACTATTTGAGAATTCCAGTAATTATTTTCACATTAAATTCATATGATCCATTTCCACATATTTCAAATAATTTTGTTGGTTATAAAACACATTTTTTTTAGATGTGTAGATATGATATAATGAGATAGAAAGCCTCTAAAAAACATATAATAAGTGAGCTTTGAGTTACGTACAGCTTAGAATATCCGCTTGTTTTAACAGTTTAGGTGACAGAGTCATCTATAGATTACACATCTGTTCTGATCACAAATGGAATTTCATAAAATTCAACATCAAAATCTGTCCATACAATAAATGAAAGTATGATATTACCTTAGTAGCCTTTTCAGTGGCAGATCTTATCTGAAGAATTGCATTTGCAAATAGCATGATGGAATGAAATTGAAGAAAAATCTGATCATTTGTTGTAATCTGTTCATCTACTCCGTTCTATGAATTGTTGTTTTATTTTTATCATCCAATTTTTTGTTCTTAATTTTTTTTATTTCATCATAGAAAGATTTGACTTTCATGGTTTTTTTTTTTTTTGAAGAATTCATTTTCAAAGATCAACAATGCTGATGAAAATCTCTTTCACATACATTTGGATTTGAAAGCAAAAGAAAATAGAATTTAAATTGTATTATTAGGTTCATTTTAGAATGAAGTTGGAAAAATTATGAATTTATTTTTGTTTATGGAATCACTTTTCTTTTTTAAAAATAATTATATTTTCGTGAACTTATATTGCTAAATATGTATTCCACTGATCAGTAATTTTAACTATTGGTGCAGAATGATAAATTTATGTCACCATTTTTCGAAACTTGATCCTGTCGTGAATATCGTAAATGGTGAAAGAAACCAAGTAAAAAGGTTCTACGAAAAGTTTCAACTTTGTTCTTAGAACTTACAAAAGTTTTGTTACATTACAATACGTGATGATTGGAACTGTTTTAAAGTTCTGTGTGTTACGGTATCAAAAATTAAAATTAGCAATTTTTTTATCGGCAGTCGGTAGCTGTGTCTTGATGTTTTCTTATGATTTTCAGAGGTAAATATTGGTAGATTTTGTTAACATTTAAACTTAAAGAATAATTAGGCAATATGCAGCGAGACTGCTAATTGTGCAAAATACATTAATGAAATTTTGGAATGATGAAAAATAGGCGAATTTATTGTAAGCATATTTTTTAATTATTAAATTTATTAGCCAGACGGAACTATGAAATCACTGAGTATGATTTCATGAGTTATTTTTTTAAGGTAGTTTATCTGATAAAATTCGCTGATAACTATTAGATAAAACTAGCTTTTACAAAAACACTAAGGATTCTAACGAATTTCAGTATTTCTCGATATGACTTTAACGTTCTTTATGTATTATTTTTCAACATGTTCGAATGTGCTGAAAAGATAGCACCACCAATATATGATCTGAAAATAACAAAGTTTCATTCATCTTATCATTAAATGATGTTAAATTTCCAGATGGTTTGTAAAATCAGTAGTCTGGTTTCTTACCACTAATGATTTTAGAAAACAATTCCCAAATGATTGCTAAAAGATAGTATACAATCTGATCATCAGATCATTGGCTTTACTGGAAAAATGCTATTTGATAATCCTTTTTCCGGATTAAATCACAAAGGTTATAAGAATATTATTAATTAATAAAGCGAATCCATTCGTACTAGAAAATTAAGATTCGAGAAATTAAAACTTACATTGAAAAGAGTGAATGCAAGTGGGAAACATACAAGAGATAATTTATCAACCATTTCTGGTCTAATATCAATTATCAATGAATGACGTTTATCAGAACACTGAATGGAGTTATAATTTGCCTGCTAAAATTGGGAAAAAAAATGATAAGTAATGTTTTTTTTTTAATGAAGAAATTCTTTAGAATTTCCGTCATCTTACGCAGTAAATTGATAATTCTCGTTATAATTTCAATACATTCTTAATAAAAAGAAAAAAAAAAAAACGATGCAAATTTTCCTTTAATAAACTTGTTGAAAAGAATTTGCTTAGAATTTTTCTACGAAAAAAAAAATCTGCTATCATATTATTATAAAATTTCTATTAACTAACCCCTTCAAATGTAATTAATCCTTCGCTATTTCGAGATGTCAAATTTTTAATATCAGGAATATGAGCGCAATTAGTTAAATTTTGCATACTTAACGATGGCGATGGTAATTTTCGAAATATTGTCATCGAAGTTGTTCTATCTTCTGATTTTCCTATTTGTTTTATCAAATTAGCTGATGAAAAGTAAATAAATTTTAGAGGAAGTAAAAAATTAAAAAAAAATCAAAACAAAAGATGAAAGTAATGAAAAAAGAAAAAGGATTTTTTTCTTTCAATTTTAAATGCGATAAATTTAAATAAATTTGAATAAACAAGATATTATTATTTTATTTTAATGAATGATAATTGCAGGAAATAGTAACATTGTAAATAGTCAAATAAAAGAGAAAACGAAAGATAGAAAGAAGGAAAGATAGGAAGATAAGAACATTTCACTTTTTTCGATTTAATGAAAAATTAATAAAAAGGTATCGCTAATCTTCTTCCGTTGATTTATTTTTGGATGAATAAACGTTACGATGACATATATATCTTTACGATTTGGTGACGATGATCGTAGGCATAATTGTTGCGATTGTTCATTTCGCTTCCGTCTTTGTCGCCGTCGTTTTCGCGTAATTCGTTTCTTCAAATTTCCATCAAAGCAGCGCGTTATGAAGCATACGAAGGCTAACTCAACTATTGTACAAAAAACAAAAGTAATACAACCTGGAAATATGATAGTAATAGTAATTAATAATAATAATAATAGTAATGTCAATAATAATAATGATAATGATGATGATAATAATAATAAAATAATAATAATAAAAACCTTCTAATGGAATAAAATTATTTTATTCCATTATATATGTATTTAATTAATTTCAATTTATTTCTAAATTTACTCAAATTAAATAATCGAGTAATTTCATTTTATTTTAATTTCGAAACGAAACAAAACATTCTAATTGGATGATTAAAATAATAATTTTAAATTATACAATATAATTTTCTATTCGTTTTTTAATCTAAATAAAAAACATTAAGATTTAATTTAAATAAAAAACTTATTTTAAATAAAAAATTTAATTATAAGCAATTCATTAAAATATAAAACTAAAAAATTCATCAAAATTTGATTTAAATATTAAAAATGTTAAAATTATGAAACATTATTATGCATTCCCAAAATTTTTAAATATTTTTTTTATTTTCAAAAAAGAAACAAAAATTTTTTCATTTACCAAGCATCCAAACATCCATTGCTTTAATATACGATACTCGTGGAAGATTTTTAAGAATATTACCAAATTGAAATGTAAGAGCAAGTAAAGATGATACACCAACTGTGGTACGAGCTGGTAATGCTTTAGGTTCCATACAAAAACCAACCCAACTAACAATAATTGTTAAATAAGTTGGCACATATGCTTGTAGAATATAGAATCCATAACGTCGTTTAAATGTAAAAATCACCTCAAAATAAAATAAGAATTTATTTAAAATTAATATGATAACAAAATGTTAGGTTGGATAAATTGATCATATTTTATCTATTAAATTTGTAATTATGATTTCATTTAATCACAAGCATGTATTCTATGAATTAATGCTTAACTGATTAAATATATATATATATATAAAGATTAAAACTCTCAGGAAGATTTGAGGAGCAATTTTTCGTTTATGATCGGAATGATCAATTCAATGGAAAGCAATCCGATCGAACAGGATGCTCCAAGGGAAAATTCGACAAGCAATTCTTTCATTGAAGAACAAACCTAACGATCAATTTCAACTGCTGACATTTTCTAATAATTATCGTCAATGTTTAACAAAAAAAGATAAAAAAAAATCTTTCAATCAATCAATCAAAATTTCTTATCACATATATCACTCTTATATACCGAGCATCGTGAAAATTTCATAATTATTAGTTAAAAAGTGAAAATAATCATTTATTCTCAATCATTATTATAACATCATTTGCTCATATATATATATATATATATATGTCCTCAAATCATCCTGAGAGTTTTAATCTTTCAAAGTTTCTGATTGTTCTATTCGATCTGATTATTTCTAACTGAATTGATTGTTCCCATTGTAAATTTGAATAATTCAATTTTCATTCTGATCACTTGATTTGCACTAAGAGACTTCTATTTCTTCTCATCCTTCTTCCGATTCAGATTTCTTTTCCTTCTAATCATATCAATGCAAAATGAATGATAATCCGGTAAGAGTTTGCTTGCCACTTATCAATTATAAACACAATTTACAACATATTATTAACATATAATAAAAGGAAGCCTTTTTACTTCATGTTATCACATCACAACATAATTTGAAATATATAATTAACTATAATATAAGTGTCAAACAACTTGATTAGCATATCGGTCGGATGAATGATTGATTTGTCTATTTATACCAAAATATTTCTTATGTTGATACAATGATCATACATTTTATTATTCTTTAATTCATTCTGTCACATTAATATTCTATAAAAATAATCCGATATTTTTCGATTTTTTTTAATGCTTACCTGAAGTTGATCCCAATAACCATTCGGATAAAGTACTGTTTCATTATTTATTTTATAATTAACTAATTCAAAATCCGGCAATTGAACCGGTTTCATTAATGTAATCGCATTATTCATCCATCGTAGCACCACTTCATCTTTATTATGTGAATATGATTCAAATCTTATTGTACTAAAAAAATATTTGCTATGCACACAAAAAAAAAAGAGTTTAAAGTGCTGAATTTTTATCTCTTTTTTTTCATAATTATTTTTTTCAAAAATCTTTGGGATCAAATTTTTAAGAAAAAATTTTAAATATTCTTTAAGAAAAATTTTAAATGTTAAATACAAATACCAAGATTAGTATCGAAAGGAAATGCCTCAAATCAAGGTCACATGGTACCTTAATAGACATTCGATAATTAGCCCATATAGTACCATTCTGAAATTTATTAATTTAAAAAATTAAAATTTAAAAATGTTGTGTTTTTAAATAGATAACATTGAAATATTTTCGCCATTTATTCTTTTTATCATCTTAAATATATTATGAATATTTAAATTTAATATTCTTATGAATATTTAAATTTAATATTCCTATAATCGAGTATTACGTATATTATTGCCATCTTACAATTTAAAAAATTAAATGCTAAAAATATTTCTATTTCTTATTTCTATTGCAGCCCAAATTCTATATCATCTTCAAATCTTTCTCCTTTCAAAAATCGTTGCAATTCTTTTTTTACAAAGTAATGGATGCATAAAGAATTGAATTTCTAGAAATTAAATTTTTTTTTGTATTTTTTGCATTTTTAATTCTTCCATCTCTTTTCAGCATTTTTAAAAAGAAATTGTTAAAATAAATCGCTCCGATAGATTTACTAATTAAAAATGAATGAAACTGATGTTTTGTTGCAATGAAAAACTTTTTCTTTTTGAATATGTTTTTAGTGATATTAGAAAATATTTATAGGAAAATGATTTAAATTTGCCAAGAATTCTCAAAAAAATTGTAGAACAAATCTCATCGAATTACAGTTGATAATTTAATAATCTTTAATGAATTTTACGGGAGATAGCTAGCTTAATTCGGTGGTAATTAATGATTAGTAAAGAAACAAAAAAATTTCGTGAAATCTTATTTTTTATTTGTTTTTCAGATTTGCTTCTGAATCTCGAAATCCTTGTTTTTTTTTGGCGACAGAAAATAGAAAAAAACCAATCGAATAGAAAAATTCTTTTTTTTAAATTTCAATTTTTTTCTTATCAAAATTTATTATCTATAAAAATTTCATTAAATTCAATTATTTAACAACGATATAACTAAAGCAAAGAATAATCGGCAAAATATTTTTTGAACAACTGAAGTAAATGAAATTAAAAAATCATTCGAATTAGGTTCATAAGTTTAAGTCAATCAATCAGCAAGCAAACTATTCAGTTGATTGTTGGTTTAATGCTTGTCCAACATAAAATATGAATCTTTCTTTAAATGATCATTTCAAATTCAATTTTCAAGCTTATCATCATTTGTTGCACATTCTCGACATCATTATTGTTAATTCGATTTTAAGGAAAATAATTATTCTATTAATAGTTAAATATTTCTATATATATGTGACAAATTTTAAAATTATATTTTGTTTGCTTACTTCATATAAGATAACCATAATATTATCAGTAGGTGAAGCATGTATCGTAGTTCGTTTTGCATTAATTATACATGTGTTAGGTGTCCAAATACGTGATATAAACCTATTCAAATAATTTACAAATATTTTAATTAAAACCAAAAATACCAATCTTCAAAAAAAGAAAAATTCATTTCAGTACTAATTAAATCTTTATGAAATGTTAATAAATGATAATGAATTAAGGTTAAAAATTCGATTTAATTAAATTCATATTAAAAAAGAAAAAAATTTAAACGAAAATTAACTAAAACACTCATTACTAAATTTATTGTATTTAAAGAATAGTTTCAATAATTTTATTACTTTAACTTACTTCGATTCCATTGTTATATTTCGCTTACAAGCAGTATAATTAGTAAAACTTAATGATTTATCATTCCATAACTGAGTAAATAAAATGTCAATATCAAAATCAGCCGTAATTTCATTTATTGTTGAAACATCCTGTAAATATCCCTCTTTTCTTCCTTTCTATTTAAATTTCAATTCTTTATTTTTACTTTTTATAATTATTATATTATAACTGTAAGATTTAGAGAAAATATCTTATGTATGTATTTTACATGCAAATTACAATTAGTTATGCATGTATGCATGGAAATGAATGTAATCAATATGCAATTTAATAAGAATATTTAGCAAGTAAGTTTAAATTTGTTGATAAAAACGAAAATAAAATATAAAATATCATGTAAATTATCTTTCTATTTCATTCTCTTCCTGACGTTCGAGAATGAAATTATGCGCATTTCAGATAAATAAGACTAATTCATGTTGTCATATCAAATAATTGTAAACAAAAATTGATAAGTTGATAATTGATAAATTGTTTTATCAAAGACATTTCGAATGGTAATTCTTTATAAATTATTTTGATTTTCTGAATAGGAAATATAAAACAAAAATTATAAATTAAATTATACATTCGCTATCTTTACCTGCACATGTATTTCAATATCTACTTGTACCGCATCTTCAATTTCCGGTAATATTTTTGTATAATTTCTCATCAATGCTTGTATAATAGCATCTTCCTTCCAAAATCCTTTTGGACATTTTCGCCATCGAGCATTTGTCTAAGAAAAACAAAAAAGAAAAAAAAACTTTTAATAACTTAGCATTCATTTTAACATTAATACTAGCTAAGAATTAACTTCAGATATATATTTTTTTAATTATTTGAAAAGTATACATTGTGTAATTACTAATTATTTATTGCTAAATATTTGGATAAAATGATATTAATTAATAAAGAATTTATTATAATTACTTCATCAAATAGAATAATGATTATAATAATTGCGCTCAATAATGATAAAAATGATAGCATTGATTTGAATATGCCAATCAATTCCAATTGATCAAATATCGATTCCTAAAATTTTAAATACATTTATTAGCTTACTTCAGTTTATATTACGAAAGTATTTTGAAATTTCATTCTTTTATCTAAAATTTTTAAAAAAATTCTAGCCGAAAAAACAAAGCAAAACAAAAAAAATTAAAAATATAATTTTTATATTATAATAAAATAAAAAAAATATCTGAAGAATACTTGTAAAATACGTAAAAAATGAGCTAATAAATATTTGGTTAAATTATTCAATAAAATCATTTCAAATTATCATATTATATCAATTGAGAAAAAAAGTTCCCTTCTTTTTTTGACGAAAAGTTTCAAAAAGGAATAAATCAAGATTGATTTTTTAAAGCATTTCAAGCTTAAATATTTATAAAAGGAATGAAGACAGGAAAAAATCAACAACAATGGAATTATTTTCAAAGATATCAAAATCGAGGAATTATTTTCAGCAATAGATTTCGAATTTTACAATATGATAAATGATATTAATAGCAATATGTAAAAGAATTTGATCATTATAAATATCGTAACAAAGCATAACAGTCAAAGAACATAATATATAAATTATTATTATTAAAATTAATGCAATAATATCCATAAGAAAAAAGTTTTAAAATCTCTAATTGGTTTTTTTCGAATATAAAGAATAATGGCTTATTGTACCAATTTTATTTATTTAAATATATTACAACAAAAAATAAAAATTAATTTTTTGCCTTGTTATTATGAAATAGCATAATGAGCAAAATTCTAAATAAAAAAGAAATTTACGGATGAAAATATAAATTAATTATGTCAAGTTTTTTTTTCAATAATAAATAATATTTTAAAAGCTTTTTTTTTTTGGTTTATACCGTTCTTTATTTGTATCACTGGAAAGTATTAATTAATTGCAGATTTATTTGATAAAAGATAAAGATTTATTATTATCATTGGAAGCATATTAACTGATAAAAAAAAATTAAAAACACTAATCCAAAGTTTTTTTAGTTTTCTGTTTTTAATTGTCAAAAATTTGAGCAACTTTTCATTTTTCGATTTTTAAATAAATAATAATTTTCCTAAAATGATATATATTGTTTGCCAAACTAAATCTTTTTTTTAGAATGAAAATATAGCAAATTTTAGAAGTTGGAAAATTTTTAGTATAAAGTGTTAGAATCAAAAATTGCTATAAAATATGAAAGTAAAATTGCAAACAACAAGAATTTTCGATGCAATTTCTTTTCATACATGATTAAATATTATACCTAAAAAGATCCCGATTGTTTTAAGCAATTAATTGAGAAAGTTTAGGCAAAAAAACATGAATAATTGATAAAAATTGTAATTTAAATATTGAAATAAGATTAAAATTCTTAATATTTTCGAAATTTCAATTCCCATTAGGCCCTTAACTTGGATATCTCATAACAGCCTCATCATTTTTTTCGTTTTGGAAATACTTGTTCGAAAAGCGATAGAATCTTCAGATTATTTTTTCTGAACTATGAACTTATTCAATCATTAGTATCAAAAAGAATCTAGAGATTACGTTTTTATGAAATATAAAGTTATATCAATGATCATTATCAAGACAGATTCAGATTATTTTTTCTGAAATATGAAGTTATGTCAGTCACCAATATCTTAAAATCATGAATATCTTGAAATACAGAATCGACCAAGAAGATTCCGATGCATGCTATTTGATTAAAATCGATTAATCAAAAATCTCAATCAATATTTGGTAAAATAAGATAAGTAGAACGCATTCCCAGAATTACATGTTACTTCTAGAAGCTCACTTTTTTACTAGCAGGATACATGGATAAATAGAATGAATCTAGGAATTCTATACTTTTTTCCTTGAACTCATTTATTCAGTCCGTGAACGCATTTATTCAGTAATAGAATAACGAAAATGAATTTTAGAATTCTACACATTATTCCGTGAACTCATTTGTTCAGTCTCTGAATTCACTTGTTCAGTAATAGGATAACCAAAATGAAATTTAGAATTCTACGTATTTTTTCTCGACGAACTTAATCGTCATGTCGTTAATACGCTATGAATTTAAAATTTCATTGTCATTTAAATGTTAGTTAAATTGTAATTATAAGCAGAACTTAATTTTAATTCACATTTTAAATTTCATAGAAATTTATATTAAAATATATCAAAAAATTTATTATATTAATATTATTTTAATTCTTTTAATCCAATTTTTAATATAATATTTGAATATACTAAGATGAACTACGAAGTTAAAAATAATACTGGATTTGAATTAAAAATATAATACGAGGGGTAATTACTTATTAATTATTAATTAAATAGGGTAATAAAATCTGTCATTATTTTAAGTTTTAAATAGTAACAAATTATAATAATAATAATAATAATAATAATATCTGAAAATGTTCAATTTTTATTTTATATATAGATATATTTATGGAAATTATTAAATCACAACGAGATCTACAGCAATATTCGAATAATTTAAATCCAATGTTATCGGTAAATCACTCTAGCAATTCAAATATTCATAAGTCATATGAAAATTTTCATTTCTCCTTCTAATTTGAAAAAAAGTCATAAATTCATTTTATCCTTTCTTTATATGTTTCAATTTTTCATTCTTATTTACACAGTAGAAGTTAAAATGATAAAAAGTATTAGAAGAGTTTAAAAGCATACGAAGAAAAAATTGCTTTTTTTAAAACAAAACAAAAAAACAAGCCAAAGAAAGAAAGACAGAAAGAAAAAAAATTACGAAAATAAATAATCGCAGATTAATTACAAAAGTAGATTAATTATAAATATGTTATTCGTGCAAATAATTATTGTTTAAAAAAAAGGAATTTTTTTCTCTGTTTTTTCACTTATATAACTATTTAGTTACAAATATTCTAATTTTAAATAATTAGTAAATATAATTAATATTAAACGATTGCAATGTTGGTCTTTCCTTTTTTGTGTTTTGGACATTTGATAAATATAATTAATGTTAAGCGATAGCAATACTGATATTTTTAGATAATAATCATCTAATAAATAAATACAATAATATTGAATGATAGCAATATTGATTTTTTTTTGCCTTTTTCTATTTGGAAAATTTGATAAATATGACCAATGTTAAATGACAGCAATATTGACCGTTTTCTGCTTTTTTTGCCATCTAATTATTTATATTGCATAATAATTAAAATATATTTTAGTAATAATAAAAAGAAAAGACAAATTATAATTAAAATTAAAAAATGATTTATATTTGTTTGAAATATGAAAAGATGTAATAAATACGATTTATGCAAATAAATATATGTAAACACAAAAAAATATTATTGCTACAAAATTTAAATCAAATTTTAGTTTTTGCTTCTATAAATCATTAAAATTTTAATAATAAATAGTTAAATTTAATTAGCACTAAATGATATGAAATAATGGCCAAGCGTATTTTTTACAAGCATTAAAAAAACATCATTATCCTATTTGATTTATATTTTTTCATTTATCACATCAAAATAACGAGATCGAAAGAGAGAGAGAGAAGGAAAAACAGACAGATGAAATTAGGCAGAAAAATAATTAAATAAAAGACAAGTGAATACTTCAAAAAAGGCCTTATTGTATTTGTTTGCCTTTATTTTCTTTAGGCCTTCAACAAACAATGCCTTAATCATGATGATATGACGAAAAAATGATTCCCGATTTTTTTACGAGAGAGAAGAAAATATACCAAAAATGATTATTTTATTTTGTTTTTTTATTCGAAATATTTAAATTATCGATTGAATTTTTGATATTAGAAAATTTTGCCTTTAAAGAAAAAATGATGCTCCAATACATATGTGAAAAGAAATATTTTTTCATTTTCTTTTTCAAAAACAAGATTTAATCCGAAATATTTTAAATTGATATTCGAATATTAGAAAATAAAAGGCTTGTTAGTTTACATATCTGGTCCGATCAATTTGTTTTCCATTTCTAATTTGCAAAAATCATACAAAATTTTTTAGTTATTATTCAGTTTTTCGATATATAGGTATCTATATTTTTTATAAGATATAAAAATTTATTTTAATACAAAATTTATTAAACTTTTTTTCTAGAAATTTTTGTTCATATATTATAGAATATTAAATTTATCTGGAAATGCTAATAATACTAATTATTATTGTTATGCAAAATTAAGCCATTAAAATTTATTTCATTCAAAAAAAGATGAAATAAATTTGATCTTTCATTATGATAGATAATCATTTTAGTCATTAATTTCGATCGAAATTTAAAGATTAAATTTTTGGGCATTGTTATTTTATCATCAAACTATAACAAGCTCTAGCTAATAGACAACTTTTAGGTTTAATTAATATATATATATATATATATATATACCATAAAAACATTTAGAGGAAATTTTGATGAAATTATAAATATTGTAAAAAATTTTTGTTGAAAACTTGAAATTTTCAATTTTGCTTCAAATAATTTTATTCCAAGTTATTATTTTTTGAATAGTTTTCTTTTTTAACAAAAATATAATTGAAATAATTTTGCATTAATGAAAATCATTTTCGCCGATAAAAAATGAATAATATTATTATTGATGGTTAAAAACTAGAATAATAACAGGCTAAAATTCATCTATTTGTATGAAAACCTTTTTTTTTAAATTTTTTCCATTTGTGAAAAAATTAGAATTTTTGAAGCTAAAAAGTTTTTATATTTAAAAAACAAATGAACAAAAAGAGCTACGATATACAAAATATTTGTCATTGTTATGACATATATTTCATTTTCTCTTTGGTTTAAAAAATTTCAAATTTATTTAAACGAATGAAATGAATTAAATCTGATTTTTCTTTTTGCAAATATTCAAAAATACTTAAAGATATAATAATTATAATTAGTCTTTTTGTTTTATAAAAGGATTTAAAAATTTAAATTAAAAATATGGAAATTATTAACCTCTTTGTTCCTATAAACAGTTTCAAAATTATAGGTGTAAAAGATGTAAAAAATTTAAGCAAAAGGTGAAGAAAATAATACAAATAAAAAAAGTGAAAAAGGAACAATTTCAGCGTTAATTTAGAAATTGAAGAAATTAAAAGTTGAAATTAAAATTTTTTATCCTAAATTATGAAATTCGAAAAAAGAAAAAGATATCCTGTTATCATTGTCTTAAATATTATCATCATCATTATCATTATCATTCAGCATTATCAACATGTATGCAAGAAAGAGGACGAGACAGAAAGAGAGAGAGAAATTATACTGCCTTGCTTGTTGTATGATTTAATTCCTTTAAATAGATAACGATAAATATATCAACTTATGTAATATACCAATCAAATCATAAAACCGAATTCGAGAAACAATCGAAAATTGATAATTGAAGACAGATTAAAATAGAAATGAAAATTAAAATAATTAGAAAATGTAAAATTAATATCAAAATCTAAGCATGGAAAATTTTCCCGTATATACTATGAATAAATGAAAGCAAAGACAAAAATTAATTAAATATTTAAGTATTTGTCTACTCAAGTATTTGTCTTTTCTTTTTCTTTTTCCTCTCTTTTCTTTTTTTCACTCTATGGAATTAAGTAATATCATTTTCTATTTTTGTTTAATCAGGAAAAAAATAAATTTCTTTTTTTTGTTTGCTATTTATTGCTTAATTTTATTATCTTGAAATAATATTAAAAAATTAATCTTGAGTTTTAGGTCATTAAAAATATGAAAGCTTATTTTTCAATTTTAATTTTGACAAAAAAGATTGAATTTTCTTACAATCATGCAAAAAATTTTTATCAATAAATTATTATATAACTATCATATGTGAATAGAGGATAGTTAAATGATTGAAGGAATTTCTTTTTGGAAAAAATTATTTCGAAAGAATTTCAATTTTTAGATAAATTAAAAGTTTTTTTCACCATTAAAAATTTAAAACAAATATAATAATTGTCAAGAAAATTTTCGTTTTTCGATCTTTTTTGTAATGCCACATTTTTTTTGTGATATAATTTTATCAATCGCTATTATTTAAAAATATATATTGTATTATTAATTAATTTATTAATTATTTTCAGTACTTATAACAATTCAATAAAACATAAATACAAAATGGCTGAGTTTACAATCATTAATTATTATGAAAAATTACTTATTATATTTTTAGATATTCATTAATTATTTAACTTGTTTTTTAATTATTATAAAATATTTTTAATGAAAAGACAAAATGATTAATTGATTTATTAGTTTCTTTTTTTCTGATTACGAAATTCAAATGTTTTCTATTTGCTAAATTTATTTTTAGAGAAATTAATTCATTTGCATAAAAAATTGAAAATTTCTTTATTGAATTTATCAAATTTACAAACAAATTTTATGATTTCGATATACGCCATATGCTATGTAGGATAAACTGTATTATGCCATATCGATCATGTTATTCATTTATTCATATTCAATTATATATTAATATTATTATTTTAATAATCTCTATATAAATTAGTACATTAAATGCATTTTATAACTTAACTGGCCTATATAATCATGAATGTCTAATGAAAATTACATCCAGGCTTATTTTTCTATTAGGCTTTTATTTTCTATCCAAATATAATATGTTTATTATATTTTAATTTTACTTTCTATGATTATAAATATATAAATATGATAACAACGAATTAAATAAAATTGTTTGCTTCAAATTTTATTAAATTAATAATTGAAAAAATTTCATTAAATGCAAAAAAAAATAATCATAATTTATGTGTTTCAAATAAACCAATTACTTCGAGAAAAAATATGACAAATTATCTTGAAATTTGAAAAATCTAGGCATGATATATATAATATTATTAATGCTTTAAATAAACATGAATGGATGATATTGTTAATAATGATAATAATCAGTAATAATTATCACTACTAATGACAATAACTACTACCGTAAAATTAATGATAATGATAACAGCTGACACTACAAAATGAATAATAATAGCAATAATAATAGTAATAATAATGGCAATGATAATAATAATAATAGTAATAACAATAGTAATAATAATAGTAAAAATAATAGTAATAATCATAGTAATAATAATAGTAACAATAATAGTGATAATAATAGTAATAATGATAGTAGTGATAATAATAATAATAATAATAATAATAATAATAATAATAATAATAATAATAATAATAATAATAATAATAATAATAATAATAAACAATAATAATAATAATAGTAATAATGATAGTATAATAATAATAATATAATAATAGTAATAATAATAGTGATAATAATAATAATAATAATAATAATAATAATAATAATAATAATAATAATAATAGTAATAATAATAGTGATAATAATAATAATAATAATGATAGTGGTAACAATTGATACCGTTAATGAATAATAATGATAATAAATGATGACATAAGATAAATGCAAATGAATAATTAAAATATTATTATCAATAGTGTGATGACTGATTACTTAAAATGAATAAAAATGAGAAAACTTTTGTTATTAATTGATAATAATAACAAGTAATTATATTTCGTGATTTTGTCAAGTAATTCCTAATAACTGTTATCATCACTGATCAAGTGATATTTGATAACATTTGTAAGTAGTGTTTTTCATCTCTCAAGTTCATCTTTCTCATTTGCCTAATTGCACAAAATTTCTTGAAATTGAATTAATTGTAATAAATAAATAATTCCGTAAAAAAGTATAAGTAAATAAATAAATGTGAAAATTCATTTATTTTTATTAATTAAATAAATTTATTAAATTTATTTTAATCACTTAAAAATTTATTTCGCAATAAAATTTTTCTTTTCATATCAAAAAATGAATTAAATAAACATTTCTGCTATTACAATATTTCAATTATATTATATTATCTTAAAAACCCTCAAATAATAGTTTCCAATATTTTTATTGTAAAATAATCAATAAAGAGTGATAGAAATATCATTATTAAATGATGATTTTTTTCTTAATTAAAAATGTTAAATATTGATTGATTCAAATATTCATGATAAATTTTTCATCAATTAAT
This sequence comes from Dirofilaria repens, assembly GCA_008729115.1. Classification (NCBI taxonomy): domain Eukaryota; kingdom Metazoa; phylum Nematoda; class Chromadorea; order Rhabditida; family Onchocercidae; genus Dirofilaria; species Dirofilaria repens. The sequence goes on along the minus strand of SNRZ01000013.1, from coordinate 1,018,559 downwards.
AAGAGTATGAATTTTTTGTTAATTAATTTATTAATGTAGTGTCCGAGTGATTGCTTATTAGATTTGATTAAAAGATATTTAAAATTGATTCTTTAATTCAAATCTTATCGATATCATTTTATTGTTTGATGTGACTAATTAAAATTATAATACAGATATCGAAATAAATTAGTAGTATTAGCTAACTCTATAAAATGTGTAAATACTGATATTATTTGTATTTAATTTAATACAACCAATTTGTTAATTCAATAAAAACCTGTTTGTTTTTACCATATTTTCAATTTTTATACCAAAAAATATAAATTATAATAATAATGTAATTATAAAATACAATTTTTTCATTTTTTTCGCGAAAATAATTATTGATAACATAATTAATGATGGTTATACAAAAATTCATAAGAAGATTTCAATTTTGTAATTTTAATCGAATTCGAAAATTTGAATTAAAAAGGAATTTGAATTAATAAATGGATAAATGGGAAAATTTGAATGGTTTTAAATTACTTAATGAATTAATAATGGATAAAAACGAAATATGCACTGGAATATAACATTCATAAACATTTTTCGTAAATTTAAAAAAAGAAAAATTAACCCATAATTTTAGTATGCGAATATAAAAAATGATTGAGTACTTATAGATTGGTTTATTCGAGAATTGGTCGAGAATTTAATTTAATTGAAAAGATGACCTATTTAGAATTACAACAAAATGATTTCATACTCTCAGTATAGTTAAAAAAAAGAAAAAAAAAAGGGAAAAAGATAAAATTATGTGCGAAATTAATAATATATCATTTTGGAAATTACATATCAAAAATTTTAATTAAGTTTTTATTAATTTCGTAGTTATTTCTTTCAATTTTAATCATATCAAAGAAAGAAACAAAAAAAAAGGCAAGAAAGAAGTAATTATACCTTTTATTTCAATGGAACTTAAATAGGATTCTCATCTCGGGATTTCTCGATTCTCACCTAAGGATTCTCATCTTAATAGGATTTTTATTCTATCAAGTAGATTATTGTGTAATCAACAACATATTATGCTTCGTCTTCTGAAGATGCATAAAATTATTGACCGCAATAGAGAGATGATATTTGTTTATTTTTTGGTATGTTAAAATTTAAATAATGAGTCGAACTCCTTAATTAAATATCAAATTAATGAATCAAGAATCCAACAATTTTTACTAATGATTTAATTAGATATTTTCTTCCCTCTCTCTCCTCTTTTACTTTCCTTCATTCGTTGATGCGGCTAATATAATATATTCTATGTTAATTAATTTCAAAATATTTGAATGACAAATTAAGGGGTTTAAACTTCTCGTTTATTTCATTAACTAACATAACTAAAAAAAGGAAACATACCTCAATAAATTATATTTTTCTACAAATTTAATTCATCATGCATAATTTGCTATAACATTGTAGAGTTTCACCTTTTAACAAGTCATTCAACTTGCTGATATATGTGAATTAATTTTATTTATCTTTATAATTTGATGATATTTATAATAAAACCCAACTACCAATTATTCACGGATTAAATGGAAACCAAAACTTATACAATTTATTATAATTGCTAAATTTATTCTAATTTAGAATTTATAGATTCCATTAATTTCTATGGAAAATTTATAAAATTAGTCCCGAATGATAGACTGTACAGAGAGAATATGTTAAACACTTTATTGAAACAACATTCATCATTACCACTATCGGTCATCATTCAAAAAAAGCAGCATTTTAAAATATGAGAAATGCAAAAGCAATTACAACTAAAAACGAAAGACTTTTATGGCTAGCATCAAAATAAATATTCTAAATTACTTAATGTCTTTGCAGCTGGATATGAACCAAATCATTTTACTATCTGAATTACAATTCTAATTTTCTGATTTCATTTTCTCCTTAAACTTATATTAAAACGGAAGGCAATTTATGTTTAGCGAAATCACAATTAATTTAATTACATTACATACAAACCACAGTTTAAAAAAATAACATGAAATGCATTTCTACTTTTGTAAAGAAAACTACCACGGTTGCTACCCTTTTAATCATAACAAATAATAGACATCAATCACATGTTGAAAAGACTTGAGCAAAAATTTCATGCAGCAAGAGAAAAACAAGTATTAAAACTCCTTAAATGAATCCTAGATTTACAAGCGTCTGAACTTATATAGATTAATTTCTATTGATTTAACTGATAAATGATGCACGAATATATTTTCTGAATAATATATATATCCGCTTCAATAAATCGCTTATCAACTTTGGTACATAAAATTAATCTATCTATCTATTATTCTGACAAAACCGGATTGTTTAAAAATGAAGAATAAAAAGAAATCCCATCACCGACTGCATAAAGTTTGAATTGGACACAGAGATGCGTAATATGCACTAAAGAAATAAGATTTTTGAAAGACTCCACTAAAATGAAAAAGTTATAAAACGACATAGAATATAAAGAAACTTTATACTGAAGATGAAAAAATGAATACCAAAAATATATCCATAATTGAAATTTTTTTTGAATAAATAAAATTAGTCCCAACAAGCAGCGTTGACTATAATAGTAATGATCGTTCACAAAATCTAAGTGGTTTTGATGTACAAAAATCGAATGAGAGTTAATAAACTTCTCAAAAGGCAACTGCGATCATGATATGTTGTACAATATCTATGACCAGTAACGTCGCGTAAAATTAATTGATATCTGGAAGAATTGAAGATATGAAACAATTCTGCAAAATTTAATAATCCATTAACTGAATCAATTCAATTAATTTTCACTTGAAATTAATTGAATTGAATTAATTAGTTAACAACTGAATACGATAATAATAAATATAATTCAAATTCAAAGAATAAATACTTGTTTATCCTGCAAACCCAATTCCACCTTGCATACATCCGCATATGCACCATACCTCTCAAAACCACATTCAATAAATCCGGTGAAATAAATTGCGTCATTGAACCAAGTTTGACCTAGAATTTCAGAAAATTACCGAGACAAATATAATAATTTAAATGCTTTCGACTCATGAAAGTTTAAAAAACTCGAAATGCATATAATCAAAGACTTCGTTAATGGGAACGAAGAAATTTTATCATTGTAATAGTTTTATAAAACTGCAATTTTGAGATACAAATTATTTTCCAAAAAAAAAAATTGCAATCTACCTTCATCGAACTGAATACGCAATCGACTATTGCCATTAGCTTCACATTCTTTTGAATAAATCCTTGTCCATCCCTCCGCTTCGCCTTTTTCAACCATTGATCGTATATAATACAAAATATGAAAGATCTAAAAAGAAATTCGTTGTTTTTCAATTTCCAAACAGAAAAAGACAATTCGCATCTAAGTTCATAAACTTTTATATGAGTAACTGAAAATGAATAATATAACAAATGACTTAAAGGGAATTAAAAAAAAATAATCAAACAAATTAAAAGGCTGAAAATCTGAATATTATTTGGTATCTACAATTTACTCTAAAATTGAACACTGCTTTAGCAGAGAAAGTAAATGGTGTATGGTAAGAGTGGTAATACCAAAGAAAAATTTAATTAACGACTGGATTAAACGAGAAAATTAATAATTCCATTGTAAATGGTTTCGAGCAGCTCAAGAATCTACTATTAAAGCAAAAGTAAAAGTTTACAATACAATAATTTATCAATATATTGAAAAAGACAAAATCAACTACCTGTTTTGAATATTCACCTGCATAGTTAACATTCAGTATAATATATTTGGCCCTTGTTATATCTGTAACTAGATGAATAATCATTTTTTATTAGAAATTGGAGAACAAATTGTCCACTAAAAATTTTGTGTTAAAACAATCATAAAACATGAAAAGTGAGTTTATTATAATTATCATATTACTTTTTGTAATTCAACTAAAAGAAGTGAATTTCAAAAAAAGACGAACCTTCAAATGAATTTGACCATGTAATATGAAGACGCGATATGCGTAAGCCTGGATAAATTCTTAATCTAGGATATACTAAAGGATGAGATTTTTTGCAACGTACTGAATTCATGGAATCGTAACGAGGTATTGTAACCATATCTTCCTGAAATAGATTTTTAGCATTACATAGAAAATTTGTATGAGTTTCATTCTTTTTTTTTAATTTTAAAATAACCTATTTTAATACCCTATTCTAACCATGCAACTCTTGTATTTTCGAAAAAAAACTTCGCAACTATCCCTTCTCAAAATTTCTTCTTTACTCAAGAGACTAATTTTTCTAGATATATTGTCTTTTAGGGCTATGAAATAGTCTTCATGCTGAATTCCATTTCAGATTTATTTCGTAAGTTCACAAATAAGAATGAATACACATAAATTATCCTAAACAGTATAATAAATACTTAGACAAGTCAACTCGACATTTGGTAAAAACAACAAATAACTTACGTTGGGAAAGGCAAAGTTATTCGGAATGGCAAATTAAAAGTGAGTGAATCCTCTCTAATATGCTTATAAAAAGCGCAATCAGATAATAATTCTTCCTCTTATAATGCCTGAACTTCTACTTGACCTTTGACTAGAATGGCAAAAATTACTAGAAACTTACTGGAATAAAATCCACTTTTTCATCACTTTCATCATCACTAAGTACAATCACATCACTAACAGTTCCACTTTTTTGAATTTTTTTAATGCCAATTGATTCAGTACGATTTTTACGTTTCGTTTCTGCACTACTCAATTTCAAACAGCTGCCAACCAAAGAATGATTAATCATGCCTGAAAACAGTATGTTTTTCGTACAAAAATTTTTTCTCCAGGAATTTATGTTTTTTAAATCTAGTTTCGAAATGTTCAAAACATCATCATTTATATGATTCATTTTAAGTGGCACAATATTGGTAATATTTACGTCTATTTAATCAATTTGTTTATGTATATCATTAAAAAAATGAAATATTAGCTGATATAATCCTCATCTCAAACATACTTTCCGTGGCACAGTGTACAGTGCTAAAATACATATCAGGAGATTAATTTTCATTTGTAACTAAGCTTGTTCCCACTTGCGATAAACAAAAATTCGAATTTAAATACACTGTTCGTGAGATAGAACATGAAACAGAATGACAGGAACATTTAAAATGTGAGATTAAAGAGAGGAAATTAAGCAAAGCTATCAGAAAATTCGTTTATGAACAAGTCTAGAAGATTAAAAGAACATTACAGTCATCATTAAACTCCTACTCCTCTTCATTTATTATCTTTCCTACATCTTTTTCAAAAAAAAAAAAAACAGTTGTACCACGTAGTGACAGAATTAAATTTGAAATATCATTGACAGCTTGCAAATAGAATAGATGACTACTGTCAGAAATAAGATTTTAACGATGAAGACTCAACAACTGATATCTGATAAATTTAAATTTGAAAAACGTTCAAAAGAAACATAACAGTGAAAGAATGATTTTAATAAAAATCTGGAAAATACTAAACCACCAAAGCAAATAATAAAATAAAAAACCTTACTTTGTCCATTCACTTGTAATGAGGTCTGTAGAGCTTTATATTGAGAGCTCACTGGCATAAGAATATGGCTGTTAGCATCTGATGACATTGACAGATTCAATGGCTGGTTCACAGTAATTAAGGCATGGGCTGTTGCCGCTGTCTGACTTTGTGGCGTTAGGTTGTTATCAGCATTAGTTGAAGTTACAAGAGAAGGCGAAATAATCTGCTCCAAATTTACTGGTGATTTAGGTGACATGTTCGAATTAGTTCGACGTGATATCGCTATCGCTGAAATTAATTAGATCTAACATAATTTAATGAAAATTTTGAAACGATATACATTCTGATATCTCTTACTAGATCAAGCTTTACCAGGTAAGTATCGGATCATTCGAATATTTGGTAGTGTATTTTTCGTTTCTTCCTTATCATTGTTGTTCATTTTTTATTTATTTTATTATTTAGTATTTGCTTTAATTTGATTATCTTATTTTATCTATATTATTTAGGGCTAACCATTATTCCGAGCATATTCATGATAGATATTATTTTGCTGCGGTGAAATAAATTGTGCCTTCTCAGGTTCCATGTCACTGGCGCTGGAAGTATTCGCAGCAGATGATGTGCTCGATTTAGCTTGTGACGAATAGCGATGCATTGCTGATGGTGTCTCCGGTGAGCTTGCAATATTCCATAATCCTTCTTCATCTTCTGCTTTCCAACGTTTCTCCCATGCTTGAGCTTTTGCTGCAATCTGAAAAATTTAATTGCTGGAGAAATAACGAAATAAACTATCCTAAAGAAATGCCCACAGAAGTAAACTTCTGGTTATCGTAGTAGAGAATGTCTGATCTAAATTATATTATGATAAATCAACAAATCTTTGAAAGACTGGTAATAACAACTAAGAAGATAATATATCTTGAATAGATTACCGCAGTTCCAGGATAGTTGCTAGCGATAAAGCAACTGAACTCTCGAATCGTAAGTCGCATCGTTGATAAATTTTCACGCAAAACTTTAATTGATGCATCCTTTAATTTGGGGAACAATTTTGAGATTAACAGTAAAACACGAATTAAATTAGTCGTCTTAAGCGACTGGAATAAAATAAAATTTGTTTCGTAATTTATTAAAATAAATTCAACACTTTTTAAAATTCTCTGGAATAGTAAAGGATTTCTAAATAAATCCTTGCATTTCGAGAAATTAAATCGAAATAATTCTTTGCTTTACCTTGACATGAATTTCTTCTTGAAGGTTTCTAATCAATGAATTTAATTCACGTTTCTCCACTTTACAAGTTTCTGTAGCACATGGAAACTGCGACGTATAATACGTCAAAATCTGAAACGAAACCAATAAAAAAAATTTTTTTCACGACAAAAATTTCTTCTATTTTTATATCGCAGTTTTGTAAAAAAATTTTTTAAAAATTAAGCATAAAAAGAAATTTTATAATGTCAACCTAAAAATCCATATTTCGAATATATTCATCATTAATTAATGGTAAATAAAGTTTCTTTAAATTACAAAACTACACCTAACACCATTTATATACATATATGATAATCGTTTTAAAAAAATTAATACACGCATAATAAATGTAGATGATTTGCAAAAATTTGATGAGTTGACAAGTAAAAGTCTAGTTTACAAACTTATTTCAATTTACACAAGCGTACGTTAAGCAGAACCTATTTACATACGTATGTAATACGTGAGAACCTAATTTAAAGAAACATATGCAACAAGAAAAGCTAATTTATGTCTTTTATATAAAATTAACATGAATGTAAAATTTATTACTAACCCTTTTTAATTCATTCTTCGTTACTACGCGTTTTCGGCAATCTCTGTATTGTGGTGCATTTTTTCGATTTGGTTCAACTGGTTCCATGCCTGCAAAATAACTATCATTTTAAATATATTTCAAAATTTACAATTAATTCTGTAAAAAAAAAATTAATTTAATTAATCCTTATCACTTAGCATTTTATCCTAAATTTAAAGGAAAAAACTGAATTCAAAACCCGAACAATCCTATGAAAGGATTTTGAAATTATGGTTATTCGACGATGAAATCGACTGATTATGGTATCATTCTATGAAAACAGAATTTTAAGGTTACAGTAAAACACTGCATAAATGATCGATTTCGTATCATCTTAACAAAAATATTTCTCTTTTTTCTTTTTAGTTGTATATATTTTTGTTTTTTTTTTCTCCATCATATTTATCATATTTCTTTCGTTCCCATGACTACTTCGGATAAACAGCATTCTTCCTTTTTTGACTGTACATCCCTTTCTTTATGTTGATCTACCATTTATCTTACCTTTTCAGGTAGAATTAATTAAATGCTGAATATATAGCTATATAACATTATTTATATGCTATAAAACTCTAGTTTTGGGCAGGAAATAACATTATATATTATCGAAATTCTAATTTTACAAGGATAGAATTCCAACTTATATTTAAATTTGGATTTAAAATCTAAAGTCGAAATATTTAAATACGCAAAAGTTTATAGAAGCAAATAACTTACCAAATAATTCTAACTGGATTATTTCATTTCATCTGTTGAAGATTCGAGTTCATGTTCAAATTATCAATTCAAATTTCGATTTTATAATTGAAATATTGAAAAATATGTTGACGAAGCTATGTTTTAACGAGATTTAATGACAACAAAAAACTGATTAAACTTGTCAATAAGTGAGTCGAAAGATATTTTATAATAGAAATGAGATCGCTTCCATTCAACTTAGCAGAGAATGAGATGGGTGACAAAATAACATTATAACCGTACGACGGAAGAAAGAAAAACAAAAGACATGTAAGATAAGTGTTGGAAGCATGCCAATGCTATATAATTATCGATCGACTAGATGAATACTTAGTATTGATTATCGGTTAATCAAAGGTTATTTTATTGCTAAAGTGATTTATCTTAATTAATAGTCCAGTGCAGAAAGCATTTGTTTGCTGTCATAATGATTCATTATCAATTATTGATCGATTGGACGCATATTTTATTGTCAAAGTGGTCTAAATCAATTTGACATATGAAAAAGATTTCTTTTAGTTTATTTGGCTTAAACTTTTTATCATATTGAATGAATTATAATGCTTTGAAATGTGAAATTTGATCGCTGAATTGTATTTGAATTTCGATTCAGAAATTTTGATTTTAGAATTTGAAAAGAATTTATAGATTTATTGCCAACAAATATTGACAATATTCAAATTGATCAATTAGGCCAACGAATATGAGATTTATGCAAATGATCGAAAATATTGCGAATATGAAGTGGCGAATGATACAGGAATAAATAAAAATCTAAATAATGCCGTAACATTATTTTAAACTAATCCAAAATAATTTTTAACAAAGTCAAATACACCATTTTTTTCATTTGCTCTGTAAATTCCTAATCCATATGTAAACTTAATACTCATTTAGTTGATTAATTTTTTTTGCAACATATGAAGATCGACTAATTTGTTAAAAAATTGAAAACTTCTTTTTGCATTATTTTAAATCTGAAATTTTTAGATATTGCAAATGAAAAGGTTAATATGAATTTACTGAACTTACCGTAATGTGTAATATTAGAAATAATAATATACAAATAATTTTGGTTTTGAATTATGGAAAAAATTTCATACTTTATTTACTATTCTTTAATGAAAAATCATGGAAGATTTGAATAAAAATTGTTTTTGATATTTCATAAAAATAATCAATCATTTTAGATAATTAATTTAATGTTTTTTTACTTGTCGAGATTTACAGATTTATTTGATCACCGTAACCCCTCATAATATTTAATATTAACTTTTCAAGTAATAAAATCAATTCATTTCATTTTATCTTTGATAAAATTTGTTTCATTTTTGAAAAGTTAATTTTTTTCATAAATTCCAAAAATTCAAAAATGTTTACGAGGATTTATGTTTCATAAAATTATAATTTCGTTAAATTTATTTCATTAAGAGAATAGCTCAAAAATTTGAATTCGATCAAAAAAGCAACATTGAGAAATTAACATGTAAAATTTGACGGATGAGTATAGAAACTTAATATTTAAACGAAATCAATTTTTTATTTTGTTATTGAAACTTGATAAGTCCTAAAAGTTTTTGTAACTTTCAATTCAAATTTTAATTAATAATATCTACATTGTAATTGTGATGATATGTGATTTGTTTTTCTTATCACTCAAAGAATTGATCTAGCTATTGCTTAAAACTATCTGATTTATCAATTTTTTTCATATAATTTCTTGATCAGAGATTACAAAAAATTGTTTAAAATCTAGTAAAGTAAAACATTTTTTTATTCTTTCCAAGATGAAAAATTATCTCGCTCATAAAAAATTTTTTTTCATTCTAATTCGCCACTGTAAAAAAAAAAATTTTGGATTTTCATTCCTTTTTCCCTAGAAAAATTTTTAAAGAAAATTCCTTTTTAAAATAATTTTTATGGAGAAATGTTTATTTTCTTAACATTACTACTTTTTTTTTAACAAAATCAAAAAATATTATCAATCTAATGCAAAAACATAGAATTTTTTACACAAATTTATAGCATTATTCATCATATTGAGATGGGAAAAATGTTGATCAAAAATCATAACCTTTGCTATGGAAATAAATATTTTAGTTTTAATGTGAAATCGATGATTTTTTTTTTTGTTTAAGCTATGCAAAGATATAAATTAATCATTCATTAATAATATCCTAATATAATTTATATTTTATTGCCTTTTCCAAGCAAACAAATTGATTTCTCGTTATCATGAAAAATGAATTATAATAGTTAGTGTTAAGATTGATGATATTTCAGTTCAATAATGATAAATAATTCAAGTAAATATATTGCATTTCACAATGATATTTTTTGACTTTCTTCTTTTTCTTTTCAAATTTTAAATTTTCCGACTGGATTAATTAATTAATTTATTAATTTGAAATTTCAAATGATTAAAATTTTTCATTTCTATTGATTATATTAATCTTTGCAAAATTGCGAATAAAATACAGAATATGTTTTTAATGCTATTGCAAGATTTGTTTAATAATAAAATTCTTCCCATATGATTAAATTTGAATTTGATTAGATATTTAATTAATTTCCGGGCAATAATATATATGCATGTTTATTATGGCAGCAATCAACGTACTCACAATTTTTATTAGCGAAAAAATTTTTTCCTATAATTTGTTCCAGTGATATATTATATATAAATATATTAGAAAATATGATAAACATGCATGCATGTGATTACTTCTTAGAACTTATTAATATATAGGAAATGAATAAAACTTTCGAATTTTTTCTATTTATATAATAAGTTGTATCGAAAACTGAAGCAAGAGTTTTGTAAGTCTTGATCGTTTCTGATATGCTAATAAATTCTGATGATTAAATTGATCAAAATTCATACGATTAAAATTCTGATGAATTTATTCATTATTTTATATCGTCTTTTTAAGAAAATATTAAATTATTACATTGAATAATGAAATGATTTTTATTGAAATAAAATTACTCAATGATGATAATTTTACTTTATAAGAAGAATTGTTTTGAATTTATTAAATTTAAGTATTTAATTATGAACATATTAAATATTAATGCATTACTTCGTTTCGTTTTTCCAAATTATTTTTCCAATGATTTATATTCTTCAGAAAATTTAAAAGTAAAATTATTATCATTTGAGTGATTTCATCTTCAGAAAATTTTTAAAAAAGTAAAATGACATTTTGAAAAAAGGAAAAATTCTTTAAAACTAAATAATTAATTATTATTAACCTTATTAATCGATTATCTATTATTTTAGATCCTATTTGATGAGAGGAAATATTTCATGTATTTATTTAATTTAATTACTTAATTATTTCGGCGTTAAAATGACATACATATTGTTTTTTTATAATTATATTGCTTCGTTTTATTTTAATACAATTTATGATAATTAAAGCCAAAAGTTTTGGAAAAATGAAATTAAATTGCAATTTAAAAATTTAATTTTTTGACTTTATTTATAAAATTTCATTGTTTTTATCTGCGATATATACTTCATTTAATTTATTAATGAATAATTAAAAATATAATTTCATTTTTAGATTCCAATCTGCTAAACCATAAGGATATTTCTAAATCATTTTGATTGAATTTAAAAAAGTTGAGAAGAATTATGGATTTATTAAATTAATATTGAAAAATATTCCTAAAAATATTTATGATTATCATAGCTTATGAATGATCAATAATGAATATGCACACTTATAGCGTAAGAGTAAAACGTTAGCGTAACGTGTAACGTGAACGTTTTTTTAAGAAACTATGCTGAAATTCTGGATTATCGTATTTCGTCAAAAAGATAACGTGTGAAATGAATAATCTCGAACAATTAATTTGAAGAAATGCATTAGTAAGAGATTAGAGTAAAGGAAGAAAAGGAAGAATAAGGTTAAAAAGGTCGAAAAAAAGTCGTCATTTAAATATTCTTTTAACATTCTCATTTTATCAATAAATATTATAATATATCATTTATGAGTTTTGCGTAAAAATATAAAAGTATTGGAAAAGTATTTCCTTAGACGGCCATTTTAAACAATTAAAAACTTTCCTTAATTAAATGAGAAAGTTTGATGGCAAATTGGCCATAATAAAAAAATCAAAATCTTTTTATGACATCATAATTTAATTATTCTACAATAATATCACGCAATTTAATTATATTATACTAGCGGAAATTTGCAAAAAAACCGAAATTTTATTTTTTGTTTTCAAATCCAAAAAAAAATTCTCTTTAAATACGTTATAAGATTAATAAAAAAACTTTTCATAATTTCTGTAGTTTAAATCTTTTTTTTTAAAAATGAGAAGAATGAAAAGTTTTAAAATTTTCGAATTTCATTAGAAATATCAAAAAAAACTTTAAAATTTTTTGCAAATAATTAATTTTGAAATAATTTTTGTTATTTTAGAAAAAATATTGATTGGAACGAATTTTTTAAAAATCAAATTTATATTGTTTGATTATTTTTTTGTTTATTAAAAATCTCGTATTACTATATATCTGAATTTAATTTAATTAATTGTATTTTATTTTTTTTGTTTATCAAATTTGATGATAAAATTTTTTGCTTTATTGTTGGCTATTCAAATTTGAGAAATTAAAATTTTTTATTTGACACGAACAAAATGATAAATATAAACGTCAGCTGTGATAAACTTTATTTATTACTTTGTTTAATTCTCTACGATATCTTTTTTTCCTTCTTATATTTCATCGAGCAAAAAAAAGTTTGATAAATTTTTAAAATGAAATGATTGATTCTTCAATCCTTCGTTTCTTTCATTATCTTTTTCATTGTCAGTTAACTGTCATCAAACTTTTCTTCCTCTTCTACCTTTATTGATTTTAGTGTTTGATCGATGATCAGGTAGAAACTATGAATAATATTTCAATAATTAAATAAATTCATTTCAATTTTTTAATTGCATAGAAATTCCTTTTTATTGATTATTTAGATTTGATTAAGTGGCAGCAATGAACAATAATATTTCGATAATTAATTCATTCCAATAACTTCTTAATTATATAATTACAAGAATGACAAAATCTTAATTATAAACGAATAGAAAATTATCGATTTTTTTATATCAAGAAAAAATCCAAATAAAAATAATTAATTTATACCTAATAATAATGAAAACAAATCAAAGTTTAGAAGTTTAAAAAACAATGGGTAATCAAATGAAGGGATTATTGATTAAGAATTATTTAATTTCGTTTGCAAAATGTTATTCAATTTTTTTTTATCAGTTATAATCATTGTGAAAAATTAATCACTTATATTTTGGTGAAATAACAAAAGTACATGGAATACTGATTGGAAAAAAAATATAAATTATTATTAGTTACAACATATAAATTAACTAAGCTAAAAAATAAATCAATAATTTATATCTTTTATCATTATGCTGAACAGATGCTTTTATCATTAGAGAGAATATGCTTATCGCTTGCCTCATCATAACGATAACAAGCTCTACTTTATTATTGTGCTCATTAGAGAATTAGCTTATCGAATAAGCTCGTTTTGTATTTTATCTTTTATTATGCTTTTCAATGCTTTTATCTTTTATCATTAGATCAAATAAGCAATATAAATTAATTTTTATACTATTGTTTCTATTTATTTTAATATCATTTTATTCCTTTTCTTGAATAGTTTGAATAAAAGTTTTTCATATTTACAATTTCTCACAACAAATGTACTAAATATCAATTGGAAATTAATTATATCTTTTTCTTTCCTCCTTCAAAAAAAACTTTTTTATTTTTAATAAAATTTTTTACGCTTATAAAAGTATTCACTTTAATTTTTCATATTTTTACAACGATACATTCTAATGTGCGAAGAAAAAAAAAACGAAATGCAAATATCTCAAAAATTTATTTTTACTTTGTAAAAAAAGAAATTACAATTTTTTGGTTAAAAAATGTGAATTAATTGTTTGAATTTATTATTTGATATGAAAAAAATTTTTGAAAAAATATTAGCAGAATTAATGAAAAATTATTCGAAAAAAAATATTTTTTTGTCTAAAAATTTTCAACAATTATTATATTAAATTTTATTCGTTATTAATTGAAACTTTTTTGAAAAATTCACAAATCAATTGTTAGCATTTATTGATTTTTTTGTTGTATATTAATTGGTATATAAATTATTGATTTTTCTCTGTATTTAACAGTATAAATTATTGATTTCTACTATACAATAATTTGTATATAAATTATTGTTTGCTTTTTGTATGTCAATTACTATGTAAATAAACGAATTATTATTTATCAAGAATTGGGTGTTAGAAGGAATTCAAATAAGTTATATATATTATATATATTCAAAATTATGATTAATTTTTGTTTAAAAAACTAAGAAATAAGAAAAGATCACTGAAATTGATTGAATTAAATATAAAATAAATAATCCTAATTAATTATTAATTTGAAATTATTAAGAAAATAGTTATAATTAGTTTAATTAATAATGAACTGATGGAAAAGTGTCAGAATGAATTGATATTTATTTGATTGATTGTTACCAATGTGATGAATAAATCGAAGCAAAAACGATATATGAAAGAGAAAAATTTGCTTTTAAAATGAATGATCAAATTAATAAAGTAATATTAGGAATGCTAAAATATTATCACTCTTAAAGGAAAAGTAGAAAACGACAATATTCAAATATTCTCAACATTATCTCAAATGTAATTTTGGATAATTTAAAATTGTTATTTGTTAAGAAATTTTTTTTTGTTCAGTCAATAAGAAAAAAATGATAGAGTTCTGAAATAATGTGTTCAAAAAAAGATAATTGCAAGAAATCGAATTATTAATTTATTCGTTCTATAGTCTTGATTTACACCTTTGCTAATTGTTTTGTTTATTTCTTTATTTACTCTTTGATATTTTGTTTGTTTTTGTAATTATTAACTAATAAAAATTAGAAAAGAATAGAAATTTCGAAGTTATATTAATAATTTAGTGAAATAATCAATATATATATACGATTTATATATTTATTAAAATTTAATATTAAGAAATAAAATTGATAAAATTCAATAATTTAATTAGATCAATATTTATTTTATGAAAAAACAAAATGATAAAATATATTTTCTTAATATTTATTATATATAATTTCGTAAAATTTTTTAATACAATGACGGAATAATTAATTTGAAAAATAATTAAAAACAAGATTTATAAAATTATATGGACAATATACTATTCTAGTTAATCTTTAATTATGCAATAATGACAAGCATAATTACCCAGCTAACCTTTAATTATTTCAGTTACACTTTTCCATAATTATTGAATTTAACAATTATTCAAGAATAAAAGAATAAAAAAAAACGTTAAGATATTTAAATTGGAATATAAATTTAATTTTCGTTTTGCATAACTGGAATTAAATTATAGCAAAATTACTGATAACAAAATCATTGATAGCAAAATCGAAATTATGCAAAGCAGTAACTGGCATAGTACTGCTAATTTTCTTTTCTAATTGTCATTTATCAAATCGTTCATCATTATTCTGCTAAAATTTTTTTTTGTTTATTCCAAATAAACAATAAATCAGTTTGTCGAATGTAAATAGATTATTTTACACTTAAATGATAATGATAGTTTTAAACAAATATTTCAATTTTATTCATGTTTTAATGACTTTCCTTCTTTTTTTCTTTTCATCCTTCAGTTGAGAAAAAAATTTAATTATCTATTTCAAATAAATAATAATCATTTTTCGAAGCATGATTGGATTAATTTATATTAAAATGACAATAATAAACAATTTTAAATCATACTAATAATTTTAAATGATAATGATAATTTTAAGTGATAACAATAATTTTTAACTAATAATTTCACTTCATTTCATATTTCAAAACTTTCTCCATATTTTTCGGAATTTTTGAAAAATAAAAAAAATCATTACAGTAATATTATTCACAAATCGATGAATAAATTTGTATTTAATCATTGCACAAATCTGTTGTTTGTTTTCCATTTTTTTGATTTCATCATTTTCCCTTTTGTATTTATTTTATATCGCTATTTATTATTATCAGTGATGATATTCAAATCTCGCTGATCGAGAAGAAAACAGGATTTCTTCGCTCTTTCTTTTTTTATCTTTTCATAAAATTTTTTGCAAATTTTTATTGTTTATCAAACTATATTAATTTTCAGTAAATATTTTAAAATGAAATTTCTCAATGATTATTATTATCATTTATCAAATCATTCATACAATCAATAACAATTATCAATCTTATTTTTTTTCAAATTATCGATTTTATTAAATTTTTTTCCACGATTTTTTATTACGATTTTCTTTATTGATTAACAATTTTATGTTTCCTATTAAAATTAATTAAGTAATTAATTATTCTTTATTATTAGCTAATTCAGTTAATTTCACCTTTTTTTTCGATTAAAATTCTAAAAATTAGATAAAATTAACTATTCTAATATGTAATTTATTAACAGGATGATTAATTGATTAGATAATTTTAGTGAAATGTAAGTTATTTAATTTGAATAATATGATTTTTTAAACTTTAATAAAGTTTTTATAAAAGTTATGTGAACTTTTTCATAATTTCTATTATTCAATTTTAAACATAATTTTATTAATAATTTATTAACAAAATAGTATTTAATTTTTTAATTAATTACAAATTTTTTGCATTTTCGAATTTTTTTTGAAACGAAATTTTTTTTCCGACAATTTTCACTGATCATCTGCGCATATACATGTATATTATTTAATTTTAAATTTACATGATTTCCTAACATTTCGGTAATAATTTTTTTAACAATTATTACCCATAATACGATGCTAGTTTTTGTCGAACAAAAAAAAGTTACAGTCATGTAATTAATTTGTATAACTTATTCCAATCAAATTAATAGTTCTAATTTCATCGGTATATGCAAATATATAATTTCATATTTTTGAATTAATTAATTGATTAATTACCTGGTGAATTTCATATCTGTTGTACCTTTTTTGCAGATTTCAATTTTTAAGACAAAATATGTTGTTTGTCCTCATCAGTAAGTTGAATTTGTACTTAAAATAAATGACTAACAAAATGATTAATTTACGTTATCCTCATTTCTTTCTTGCTTTTCTTGTTTTCTGAATCATAAAATGATTAATTCTATATTTTGTCTTTTTTCTTTTTTTTTAATCCCAAAATAATCATTCGATCTTTCTATTTTACTTCCTGAAACTCGAAATAATCAACCTGTCTTTTCGTTCTTTTTCTTGAATTTTTAAAGCTATCATTCGATCCTTCTATTTTATTTCCTGAATTTCACAATAATTAATCTATCTTTTTGTTGTTTTTCCTGAACTCCCTTGTTCCGATTATTCTGAATCCCGAAATAGTTATTCTGTCATCTTGTTCTTTTCTGAATTCTTAAAGCGATTACTCTACGTTTCGAAGTCATTTCATTTTTTTTGGATTTTAAAATGACATCCTATTTCTCTGTCCTTTTTCCTGAATTCCTGTGTTTCGATTCCTTCTTCTGAATCCTGAAACAATCATTCATTCCATCTTACTATTCATTTTTTTCTTGTTTTTTTGAATTCCAAATTGTTATTCGTTTTCCCATCCTTTTGCTTTTCTTGAATCTTAAAAATAATCATATCTTTTCATTTCAATCCCAAAATCTAAAGTGGTTACCATCTTTCTATTTTCTTTTTTGTTTTCTCAATCATAAAATAATTTTTCCCATTCCTTATTGTTATTCCATTTTCTTTGTTTTTACTTCTTCTATAGCATCTATAATTACCTACTATTAACATTAAGCAGTTATTTTAAATCTCGCGCCGCAAAATAATTTTGTCGGTATTTCCTTTATAATCCATACATAATGAGATATCAACATGATTTATGTTTAGGTACAAAACAAACCATTCTTTACATTATAAAATGCTAATTTCATCTTTAATATTTTTCGCCACAGATGTTTCCTCTTCCAATAATTCAATTCGTCCACATCTCAAAATTCTCAAATACATTCATTCATCCTTAAATTAGCAATTACTATCATAGCAAATGGAATAATTAATCTATTTTAGAATCTTCAAGAATTTTACGATGATATGATATCTTAGAAGAATATGATTTTTACGCAAATACGTATTTAGTAGAATGCTTAGAGTGATATTATAGAACGATACAATGTTTAACCATAGCAAGCGTAATACTGTTTTAGAATTTTATATTCTATGCATTCTAACAATAATATGCATTATTTTAGAATTCTTAGCTTCAGAATCTTCTCATAATGATATGATATCTTAGAAGGATATGATATTTAAACAAAGACGTGTTTTAGAATATTTAGTTTCAAACTTTTAAAATGATATATAACACTGTAACATATTTTAAACGTAGTACATGCAATACGTGTACTACGTTTAATTGTTTATATTTTCAGAATTTCAAGGCGATGTGATTACTTAAGTTATGAAAGATATTTGAAAAACGATATATATGTAAAGAAGAAGAAAAAATATTTGATGCTATAAATAAAATTAAATAAAATTAAAATTTATTATATTACAAGAGAAAAAAAAGAGAAAAAAAAGAGATCGACGAGAATTTTAATTATTTAATTAGTGTTAACATTACTATTCTCTAAACTATCCGTCTATTAATTGCTTAGAAATGAAAAAATTTTAAATTATTGTAATCGATCATATTGAACAATCGAATAATTTTTAAATGATTCTATCAGTTAATTATAATTAATTCCGGAAATTATCTGATTTTGAATTTAAGAGAAAATTATTTTTATTGCTATTATTTTCATTATCATCATTACTTATTATTACAACTATCACTATTACTATTACTACTGCTACTACTATTACTACAGCTATTAATTGCTATTTAATAAATTAAATTGATGTTTAAATCTTTATTTCCTGATAAAACTAAGATAATCATCTATTTCTTATTGATGATGATGGTCAATACAAATAATATCATTTCATCATCTTTATCATTATCGTCATTTCACTCATTCCCTTCATCATCATTTTTGGCATTTTCATTATCATCATCCTTATCATCACCATCATCATCATCATCATCATCATCATCATCATCATCATCATCATCATCATCATCATCATCATTATCGCCATCACCATTTTACCAACCAAGAAATGATGAAGCAGTAACAGCTGCATGCGGAAAACGACATATAATATTGGATTACAAACATCCGGAATATGTTATCAATTTTCCGGCTACTTCAACTTTTGATAAAACAGATTATCAACCTTCAAAAGAAAGTTATTTGTTATCAGATCAAAAAATAAGAGGACAACGACTTCCTTATCCTTTGGATTTCTATGCTAACAATAATACTCCTATATCACGGCAAGTTTGAAAATTTTTATTGTTTATTTATTTATCTTTTTAAAATATTCAAAACTATATATGATTTCATATATAAAGAAATTAATTGCAATTTATAATTTAAATTAATTATCGATATGTATATGCATAAAGGAAATTGAGTAACAATTAAAAATTATGATAAGCTTTGAGGAATAAATACTCGTTAAACATTATCTATTAAAAATTAATTCTAAATTAATCATTCCACTAAACAATATTAATTTTCTTTTCTATCTTACCAATTTCATAGTATTTTCAAAATAAACTAATTAAATAATCAATTAATTAAATTACATAATTTTATGTTATAACCATATGCCATATTAAAAATATTTTACCGTTTTCTTCAAATATTTTCAAACCTATTTTTGATTAAAAATTAAGAAATCTCATTAATTAATTAGTAATTGCATCAGTTCAATCAATATTTGATAGCATTAATGACAATTTCTGGCTTCCTTTTTTAGTTTTTATGAAATAATGAATGTATTTTATAATTAATTGATTATTTGATTAGTTTATTTTTGAAAATATATTGTCAAATTGGGAAGATAGCTGGAAGCAAATTAGTATTGCTTAATAGAATTAATCAATAACAAATAATTAATGATTGATAGTATTTGATAAATATTTCTTTCTTGAAAATAATTTCTGATTAACAATTAATTTCTTTATATCAAATTATCAGTTGATTAGTCGCTCTTTATATATCAAACTAAATTATTCGCTTATAAGTCTAAATTAATAGCTTGATAATTTTTAAGAAAAATTTTAAAATTTTCCTCTACTACTATTTTTAAATCTTATCATCAGTTGTCAGTGGCTTATCACAACTGATGCATATCATAGTATTGGAGCAGAAATCAGAGTTGGCGATGAAAGTGGCTATTTTTTGAATATTACAAACGAAAATGGTCTTCGAAAAAAGTAACTCGTTTGCTTTATTGTTTTTCTTTTAATTTTTCATCAAATTAACATAAAAAACATGATAAGATGAAATTTGGGAAAAAATCATTTTATTCATATATATTTGAATGATAAAATTTATCAGTAAAATTATTATATAATCTTTGTTATTACTTATTAATTATTACTGTGATTATTATTTATTATCATTATTGTTATTACAATTTGTTATTGTACATATATATCTATATTTAAATGATAAAAATTATCACTAAATTATTATATAGTGTTTATTATTATTAATTAATTTATTTGGTATTATTATGATTATTATTTATTTATTATTGTCATTATTTATTATTATTTATAACATTACAAAATCATACTGAATACGAATAACTTTCAACTGCAAAATTTTTTATGAAATTCCAATATTTTATTTAATTCTTCACCTTTTTTAAAATCATAATTAGAATTAATAATAAGTTGCAAACAGTTGGTGTAAGTTATAAAAAGTTATTTTTTGTATTTAATTTTCAATAATTTATTTTCATGTTTGATTTCCAATAATTCCTTAATAAAAAATTATTACCATTACTATCATTTTATCAAATCATGAAAATATGAAAATTATTGATCTAAATTGATAAAATGTAATTTGAAATCACTAACGTAAAATTGATAGCTAATTTTTAATCGAATAAAAAAAATGCTTGCCTCGCTAATCGCTGATAACATTTTAATTACATTCCTATATATTTTTTCACTTTTCTTATTTTTGTTTCCGATATTTGAAATTTAATTGCATTCCTAATTACAATCTTATAAATATGTAATCAGTTTTCTCAAGAATCTTTTTTCATTTTTTTTCTTTTTGTTTATTGATCGATGTTTCGTTAATTTCCTAGAATTACATTTAGCTTTTTTGTTTTTTAATGATTTCATGCATAAATTAATATTTTAATAGTCGGCCTAATTAATTAATTAACCAATTCAAAATTGTAAAAAATATTACTGTAGCGTTTATATTTTTAAAAGAAATTTACGAATTAGCAAATTATTAATCGATTTTTATGTTTATGTAAATTTTATTAAAATAAAATTTTAAGAAAAGAAAAGAAGCGAAATGATAAATATTTTATAATTGATATATACCATAAATATATAGTTAAATCGAATTTTTTTTCAAATAAATTAGTAAGTTTTAGTAGAATGGAAAAAAGAAAAACATAATTAGAAAAGATGATGCTGTATCATTGACAATTTTTGATAATATTAATTTCACTCTCGATATATTTATTTACCTTAGAAAAATATTCACGTGAAATTATGGAAAAAATAAATCGAAATAAAAGAGGAAGGCAAGCACTATATTACATATAATCGATATATTCATTATCTAAAAATTATGCAAAAATAAAAATGAGAGGAAAATAGGTTTCAACATATTGCTGTAAAAAATGTGAATTTTTTTTTCTCTTTCAAATTTATATGTCAAATACATAATATATAATTAATATAAATAAAATTATGCAAAATAAAAACGAAAAAAAAATACTATTCATAAATTTGAAAGTGAAAAAAACAAATTTATTTAAAAAGGAAAAAATATATTTTGTTAGAAATAGCCCTATTACATATTTATAACTATAATAAAATAGAAGCATATTTTTTGAAAAATTCATGAAATTGTTTCAAAAAAAAAGCGAAGAAAAGCAAAAAATAAACAAACTTTAATATAAATTATAATGATTTCTAAATATTACTGTAAATATAATAATAATGATATCTGGGCCCACTGTAAATATAATAATAACGAATATCTATGTACTACTGTAAATATAGTAAGGCTATGTCTACGCAGTACCGTAAATATAATAATTTTTACTTACTACCGTAGATATAATAATAACAATTTTTATTTACTACTGACGATTTCTACTACTGTGAATATTGCAATAATGATTTCTACCTAAAAACAGCGATGTAAATTTATTTCCATCATATCATTTAATAATTTAAATAATAATCAAGTCATATTTATTAGATATAAAATGATTTGATCATAAAAATACTTTAAAATTAAATGTAAGTTTTATAATCATAGATCAGGACTGTTTAAATTATCATAATGAAATGATATTATTATTATTACTATTTTTCATTAGACTATATATCAAATATTCAACTACTGATAGAAATTTAAATCAATTATTTGAAATTGAAAGAAGAAAAAAGATAACAGAGAATTACTGATAATAAAATGATTAATTAAAAAAATTAGGCAAAGCAAACAGAAAAATAAATTTTATAAAAATCGATTTCTTTTTTCTTATAATTTATAATTATACTTAGAATTTAATTTTCCCAAATAATTCAAGCAATATCAATCATATCGATTGCGAAATGATAGATGAAAAAGAAAATTCCAAAAATTAAATCAAATATTTGTTTGATTCTAATTTTTTAAGATTTGTTTTCATTAAAATCCTTGAAACGATCATTTTATTATATTTACTTACTCCATTTCATGGTCATTTATCAATTATCACATTACTTAATTATCACTTAATTTCAAAATTACTTTTATCAGTTACGATATTGTATTTATCACAATTTCTTTTAAAATTATTTATTATCACTTTATTCAAGTATATAATAATACAATATGTAATAATTTTAAATATATATAATAAGCGAATTTATATGCCTAATATTTGATGCATTAAATTTTCGGTATATTTAATATACTCAAACTATAATATAATATTATGAACAAAGAAATTGCGAATCGATTGTTTTAATCCAATTAATATTACGAGTAATCAATCGATTAATATCATTTCTTTATATTTATAATAATAGGATGAGACGAAGATAAAAATGATAAATTTGATCAGTATCTAAAAATAATATCAATTGAAAAAGAAGTTAATCGACAATTCGATAATAATTACACGAGCAATCAAATTTTAAAAATATTTTTTGGTTAAAATATGTCTCAGAATTTCTGGATATCTCGCTCTGGATATCTTACAATGCGAATTCTTCAACAAATTATAATTCCAGAGAATGGCAAAGAAATAAACTGAAAAATACTAAATATAATTTAATATCAATATTTTATAAAAGGAAGAGTTCTTTATTTTTCATTTTGGTACAAAAATATTTCTAAGATTTTTAAGAAAAAATTGAACAGAAAAAGATGGAAATTAAAAAAAATTATAGAAATAAAATTTATTTAACATTCTTTTTTTGTATTCAAAGAATAATCCGATTTTTTTTATGCAAACTGCAGTAGTAATTAATTATTTTGTAGTTAAATTACAAAGCATATTAGATACCTAGTTTTTATTAATATACTTACTTCATAGCAATTTTTCTTTGCCAACAAATATTAATTACATGCATTAATTGATAAGTTTCATTAATTATTTTAATTTTTTACTAATTTAATTAAATTTCGTAACGTTTTTTTCTTTTAATTTGTGAGATGGAAAAATAATCATTAATAGAAAAAAAAATTTTGATTTTTGACACATTAATATTTTAAATGACTGAAATAAATTGGAAACTTGATTCTTGATTTTTAATGAAATCAAGGTCTGAAAGTGAATCTTTCATTATTGCAAATATAAAGAAATTAAATAAAAAGAAATCGGAAATTAAATTTATAATATTTTTAGTTTAGCAAAATTAAATTTTATAACATTTTAGCTTATTTTTTTGATTGTAGGCGAAATTTTTCTCTTCATAAAAAAAATCAATTCAAATGATATTGAAACTGTCTGAAATTGAAATGTAATTTAAGAATATTTTTTAAAAAAAAGAAAAAATTTATAAAAAAATTCTCACCTAAAACGAAAGAAATAAGATGCACTTCAACTGTACTATTATTATTATTATTTTTACTATTATTATTATTTTCTCGATCCTTATTTCGACGTCGTCAAATTATATCTAACTTTCAAAATTTATTTTTTTTACAAAAAAGAAAGAAGATTAATTATGTTCGTTGACGAATTACATAAATCAATTCCAATTAGTTTTAGAAACATGTTTTCGACATAAATAATTAGTGATAAATTTAAAAAATTAATTTATTTCTGTAAAATATTCATTCAGTGAAATAATCATTTCAAATTAAAGTTTGATTTTAAAAAAATATATTATTTGTTTTAAATGTTTATTTAACATTTTTGGCTGTAAAAAAAAAGTTTATTTGCTTAAAGTTTATTTCGGCAAATTTATTTGCTGAATGCTATTAAGCTTAGTCACATCATAATTTAAGCATCCCAAATGGTTCTAAATTATTTATTTTTGATTTTTATAATTCTTAGAAAAATATTTTAAAATTATTTTTACTAAATATACTATTTTTAAGGAAAATATTTTCTAATAGAATATATAATTTTGTTTAAATCTTTTTTTATTTCATTAAGCAATTGCACTTTACTAAAAAAAAAAGAAACTTTTCATTTTTATATTAAAATTAAATTTTTTTTCCTTTTTTCTTTTTTTTTCCAAGAAAAAAATTGTTTTTTGAGTTAAAAATTTGAATCAAAAATTAAATTTTGTTAAAAAATTTCGCTTTTTTAAGTGAAATTTTTGCTAAAAGATAAATATTCAATTATTCTTTTAAATGAATAATAATTTTCACTTTAAATTTAAAAGTTTTTAAAATATTTGATATTTTATTTTCATTCTTTTACTTATATCAAAAAAATTGATTTTTTTGGAAACTAAATGGAAGCAACGATAATTTTATTTTTGGTTTTATTATTACTATTTTCTTCAAATGCGAAAAAGAAAAAATTTTAATAGTTAATTTTCTAAATGAAATTAATGAATTTTTGCCAATTGCCATTTCAGTTTTTAATAGCAGTTTGTGTTTGTTTATTTAAAATGTATGAATTTAAAAACGAAAATATTTTGCTAACTTTTCAGAATATCGATATTTGAGGAATTGAAATTTATTAATTAATTATTTTAAAATTTTTTTTCGTTAATATTTTATTAACACTCCATTAAATTCAGTATATAATAAATTGAAAATGAATTTTAAGTATAAATAATGTGAAAAGTTAACAATTAATTGTTAGAAATTATAATATATAATAATTAATAAATGAAACGAAATAAATGAAAAACTTTAATTACTCAAAATATTTTTAATCATTAGATCTAGTAAATTCAAAAATAATGAAAGAAAAATTTTTGTTATTTGGATGAGAAAAACATTCGTAATAATTTGAATCTATTAGGTAATGAAAAAATGTAAACGAGAAGAGAAAAATAATGAAAAAATAAAAATTAATGAAACAAAAAAATAGAATTCATTTAAAAAAATCGATAGAAAAGAAAAAAAGAAAAAACGAGAAAAAGGGCAAGAAATGAAAAGTAATTTTATGACAAGTTTATTTTATCATTCCTGTTCTGTTTATATATCCATTCTATTCAACTGTTTGCTAATATGTTTCAGAAATCTAATATAAATTATTTCTTGAATTTTAATTAAATTTTAATATGAATTCGTGGAATTTCAGTATTAAAATAAATAAATTAATGAATGAATGAATGAGTTAATTAATCAATTAATTAATTACAGTTGCACGACCAAAATATGTCTTATCAGAAGTGATGCTTCAGCCATTTTAGTTCAATTTCGTACCAAACAAATCAATCATTTTCAATCGGATAGTGGTTTTGCAGCTAAATTTGTTATCTTACCGTTATCATCAAGTGAGTAAAACTTTTTTTCTTTCTTTTCCTCTCTCTCTCTCTTTCTTTCTTTAGGGGAAAAATTCCATATCTCTTGCTTTTTAATTTTTAATTTTTTTATTTTTACTTATATTTATTAAATTTAATGGAATTTTTTTGATTTAATTGAATGTAATTCATGAAATCTTAATACTGAAGTTAATTAATTAATTAATTAATTGATCAATTAATTATTCAATCATAGTTACATGATCGAATAAATATTTAAATCAAATAATATCAATTTCTTTTATCTTTTCCCATAACTTTTATTCACTAAATCCTTTTCTGTTTACGAAATAATGAAATATGAGTTTTTATTAATTTAAATTAATACATGATTTTACCATTTGATAATTAGCACATTTGACGGAAAAAAAGTTATACAATTAGCAATTTGATTAAATTATAAAACTGAATTGATAAATTGAAAAATAATTGAATTTGCATTATTTTATTGCATTATTATTTTAGCAAAAAACAAAGATTATATTGGAAATTGTAAAGTGTTGAATAGAAATGAATATCAAATATTAAATTGCACACATTCTTATCTAACTTATCATTAAATTTATCTTTTTCATCTGTACAATAAAAGTGATATGGATGAGTTCGACACATTTATTACTATAAATAACTATCCCTTTCTATATAAAAAAAGTAAAGAAATTGGAACTAATCATTTATACTTAGAGTAATTTAATTTTCAATCACTTTTTTCTGAATTAAAAGATTCGAAAAGATTACAGTCAAAGGTTATTATATAATGAATTAACATTTATTGCCTTAATTATTAATTCCCGATATAGCTATTATTTCTTTGTGTTTTTCTCAAAATTATTGATATTAAAATGAAAAAGCAAAATAATTTAAATAAAATGTAAATTTAAATTTTGCGTCCGAAGATGTGATGAATTCAAAAAATAAGAATTTTGTAATAAAAGCTGACATTCGAAATTTAGTATTCGGCAATTTTATATCAAATTTTTTTCAACAATTTAATTTAAAATTAAGTTTTTCAATTCGTCTTTGTTTAGTTATCAATCGTTTTTTAATGAATTCATTTTAATTCTTCTGAATTTTTCTTTGCAAAATTCTTTAATGACTATTTCCACTACCAAAATGTACTGCTAACTAATTATTTTAGGTTTCTCTTCTCAAATATTAAAATAAATTTATTGAAAATTATTCAATAAAAATTTGATGCCTTACTGAATGATTGATAAAGCCTTTCAAACAAAGTCAATCAACACAAATTTGATGCATTATTGATGTCTTATTGATTGATTGATAAAACCTACTAGATAAAGTCAGTATTTTTATTGATGATTAATAATGTAATATTTAAAAAAAGTGAAGAAACTGTTACCGGAAACCAGAAAGTTCTACATTTATATCGAGAATTAAATTTCTTTTTATAATGAAATTATTTAGTCAAATTATTTTTAATTTAATTCCTTTATAAAATTAAATTAATTAATAATTAGATTTAAAAAAAGCCAAAAGATATCATTAATCGATTCAAATTAAAAAAGAAAAATAAAGTACACAGCAATAAATGATGATACGATTTTGATCAAATCACCATTAATTCATATCAACGAAAAGATTGAATTCATTAAATAATTCAAATCGTTGACGTCACAAACTTTTCCCATGATACTAATGGATTTCCAGAAGAAAAAAAATTTTTGCTATTCTGATTTTTAATTTAGTAAAAATTCGAGAAAAAAAAAGGTATTAGGACGAGAATTTTCTTTTTTTTCGTTATTCTAATGTTAAATTGACATAAAAAAAAAGAAAGTATAAAAATAAGTTCCCGGAATTTGTTATTCTAAATGCTAACTTAACAAATATATGAAAATGAATAATAGACATTTGTTATTTGAATACTAAAATTAAGCAAAAATTGATACTCAATACTACCTGTTATTTATAAAAACTAATTGGTAACTAAAATGAAAATGCCTTTTTCGAATCATTAATGGTAATATTGTAATTCTTTATAAAATAGAAAATGAATTGCGAAAAGTTTTTTAAATTGCTCGAATTTTTTTCAATCAATCCAATTGATCGATTGATTTCCTTTTATTGTTTTATTTTGTTTTTTTTATATATTTTACTTTTTCGAAATTTGAAAATGAAATGCTTAAATTCATTTTATTCTTTTCAATAAATTCTTCGAAAATAGCAATTATATTTCCATTTTATTTGACATTTATTTATTTATTTTTTTTCGAGTAATATAAACTGCGTTTTTTTTAGTTTTAACAAATATTTTGAAAAGTAAAATATAAAAAATTTTTAATTTTATTCCATCCATTCATTCATTTTTTTAACAAAATATTTTTTTATTTCTCTTAACTTGCATACTGATTTTTAATAATTTTTTTTATTTATTTTTTAATAATTTTAGTCGATTTTCTTGAATTTTTTCTTTTTTCCTTTTTTTTCTTTTTCGTTTTCGTTCAGATTTTAAGTTAAATTGAATAGAAATTAAGCATTCCG
Organism: Dirofilaria repens; assembly: GCA_008729115.1. Classification (NCBI taxonomy): domain Eukaryota; kingdom Metazoa; phylum Nematoda; class Chromadorea; order Rhabditida; family Onchocercidae; genus Dirofilaria; species Dirofilaria repens. The sequence goes on along the minus strand of SNRZ01000013.1, from coordinate 989,834 downwards.
TTTTTCTAAATGATGCTAAATGAAAAAGAATAATTGAAATTTTCAAAATTATTCTGTTTTTTTCTGATACTAAATTTATTAACAATAAATAATTCGTAAAGAAACAAATTGGTAAAATTTCTCGTTTCTTTTTCTTCTTAAAAAAGTAAATTTACTAAAAATTTTTTCAAAAATTTCTGAAAAAAGTTTTTTTTGAAGTTAATAAATTTTAATTTATCATACGACTAATGAATGAAATTCAATCAAACATAAAAATATACTTCGAAAAAAAAAGCCTATACATTATATTAACTTAGGATGATCAGAAAAAAATTCATATGGAAAAAGAGAAAGAGAAAGAATGCAGGAAAAGAATACTGATAATTAAATACGCACAGTAAAATAATCACTACATGAAAATGGATATGTGTGCGTGTGTGTGTGTGTGTGTGTGTATGTTTGTGTGTACGTGTGTGAGTATTTGACTTGAGCATTTTTGTTATCATTTGAAAATGATAAAAAAGGAACAAATTTTTTGTTTGATAATCAATAAACTGTTACTTAATTTATTCTCAATATTTATAATTTATAGATAATTAAATTCAAATGCATACACATAAACACACAGGCCTACTTACGCTCACACATACACTACTTATATTCACTCCCACGCATGCACTCACACCCACGCATCACCCATCGGCCCCACACATATATACATGCACCGCATGTGCATGTTGTGCATGTATTTATGTAGTGATTTTGAAAAAATGTGAATATAGCTGCTGTCACTGTTAACTGTTAAGTCTGTTTATCGTATCTCTCTTTTCCGCATTTCTCCAAGTTGTTCAAATAATTTTCCGAATGATAATTCCGAAATAATTTCTAATAGTTAAACATTTTAAAGCATAATTGATCTTATCTATTTTATATCTCTGTTTAATAAAATTGCTAATTATTGTTTAAGAAAATTAAAATTTATTATTTTTAAGATAAAAATTTTATTAGCATTCTAATAATTTTGAAAAAAAAATTTCCATCAAATTAATAAATTCACTTTTGTCGCGTTATTCTAAATCAATAGAAATTGAATAATAAATTGTAAAATCGATCAAATTATTTACGCTCAAAATTTTCAATTATTTAAAAAATATTCTGTAGTTCCCAATTTAGTATTGTAATATATCGTAATAATATATTTTATATTGATATTAATTATATTAATATATATGATATATTAGTAATAAAAATAAAAATTAATCTATTTAGCGCTAGCAATGAAAAATTTCCATATTAACAGGAAATGATGAAATTAAAAATGAAAGAATTAGAAATTTTTCTTGTGTTTTATTTTCAAATATTCTAAATTTCGGATTATTTTTTATAATTTACATGTTTTCGATCTTTAAACTTTGACAAATTATTAATTGGAACATAAATTTTTTTTCATAATTTAAATAATTATGAATGTTTAAGAAAATATGAGCAATATAATAATGAAATTTAAAAAATTTAAGTGAGTAGAATTTCATAATTCTTTTTTTTTTGATAATTGCAGTTTAATGATAATAATTAGTGGTAGTTCATTGTGGGAAAAGTATCAGTGATATAAGTAAATTAATATTGTATAATGAAGAAAATATTTATGACGTATAGTGCAGAAATAGATATTAGTAATTAATAATAATTGTTGTTATTAATATTTTTCTATCATTTTCACTTTAATCAATATCATATCAATATTTATCTTTCATCAATGATATTGTTTACAGATCAAAGTGGTGCTGTGATAATTGCTATCTGGATACTTCTGATATCATTTGCCGCTGTGCTTATCATTTTTGCTATTGTTATCTATTTGTATTGCATGAAGAAGAAATTATTATTTTCGCAATTTCTAACAGTTCTTAGGAGTAAAAGTAAGTTAATTAATTATACACATGATAAGTTGTGGATTTATTTGACCATCGAAATGCTCAAATTAATCAAGTGAATTTTGAAACACTTCGATTGAATAGTTTGAAAACCACAAAAATTTTTATTTCATTTAGGTCAACTTATGTTTCGGATTGTTTTATTCATAGTTACGTATCATTTCCAGTAGTTATCATTATCAATAACTTTCTGCAACTTTTAAAATTTAATTAACATATCAAATAATTCTGGATGATAAAATAGATTATTTGTCGTCTACATTTCGATATTTTATTATTCGAGATTATATCTTGGAAATTAAAGACTTCGAATGAAAACAAGGAGATGAAATTAGGTAAACATCGATATTATTTTTTTATCGAACATTTGCTACCGAGATTTTCCACTGGGCAGGGTCTTGAATTGGGAAACAAATTACGAAAATCAGTGGGGCAAAATTTCCTCATCTTTTTTCAACGTTCTTACATTATTATTATTATTACAATGAGCATCACTGATTATGATTATTACATATCATTTTTGATTCCATAAATAAATTTTTTTAAAAGAAAATTTGGAAACTTATTGCTTATATAACCTAATCTATGAGCCCAAAAAAAAGTTTTCCCAACTAATAGGTATTGCTATCTAACAATATCAAAAAGATATGATAATAAGATATCTGAGTCAGGGATTAAGAAACGAATGAAATCAATCACTGATTTTGATTTTAACTGAAAATATACTAATTAGATACGATAGTTTTCTATTTATCAATCCTTTTTTTCTATTTACTGTTGTTATTATCATTATTAATCACTGTTATCATTATCATATATCACTTATTGTTGTTATTATTTGTCATTTCAAACAAATGAAAAAATGATAGAAACTCGAAACTATTTTAATCAGTTAATGAATTGTAATTTTCTCATTTTAATTAGATCGCAAAAATGGATCGGAATCAAAGGAGCGAAAAATAACTCTACCAAACGGCACATTAATAACTTTAGCATATAAGCCGGGGCAACATGGTGATGGCGTAACTTCAATACAACTTAATACAGTTCAACGTATGCCAACAATTCTCGAGGAAACTGAAGTTTGAATTTAAAATTTGATAATTATCGATATCATTTATCACTTTATAATTGTCACTTAATGAAATGATGTAATTGAGGAAAATTATCATATTTAAATCATTTTTTTTTTTTGTAGTAAACATAAATTCAAATATAAATTTATTGAAATTTTGCTAAAAACAATTTTGTTGGACTAATTTTTCAATAATTTTGATATCGAACTTACAAGCAATTTTTTTAAAAAAATTCTATCAAAACTATTTATCATAAATAATTTTTGTTTTGAGTAAATATGAAATTTTGGAATCATTTCATGGAAAATTATATTTTGCGGTAATTTTTTTATTTAGAATGATATTGAATCACGAGCATCAAATCGAGAATTAAGTGGAACATTTACAATTACTCAGCATGTATCATGATTATACCGTTTTCATAAAGTTATTAAAATTCGATAAAGCTAAATTGATACGAAATTGTTAGCAGATCGAATGCAACGAATTATCAGCGATATCGTAAAAATTCATTTTTGTTGTTTACTTGCTATTATTATTTTTGTTTCTCGTCAATTTTTAAACTTTTAATCATTTATCATTTGCTAAACATACCTATCAGCATACCTATATATAAAAAAATATGAGAAACATTGTATATCCGAATAAATTAGCCAATGAAATTCATTATGAAAATTTCAGAGAATTGCAATAATATTTATAAATGAAGCCGAAGAATAGGAATTTCGAGATCTTCCAAAAATTCCTTCAACAAATGTAATTCCTTTACTTTAAAAAAGGAAAAAAAATGCATAAATTAACGAATCCAATATTTGCTTTAATATAATATAGTTCACGATAACGAATAATATCAGCGGAATATATCACTTATTGCAATACTTTTATCCGATAAAGTAAGACGAATTAATGAACTTTTAATGAATTTTAAATTGAGAAGCAGTTTGCATCTTCAAAAGAAAAAAAATAATTTTTGAAGATCTTAGATGTAACCACCTTTCTTTATTTTTTATCAAACCCTTTCAGATATCAGAGATCAGATATGATATAAAATCCATGCAGTAAAATTGAATTTTTTAAATTCATTTATAAAATTTGAGAATAACATAATTAGCTGCAGACAAAATTATCGATCATAATATTTGCCCAAAATTCATAAATCAATATTGTTATGTAAATTATGACTGCTTCCGATTTATGTGAAATCATCCTCCGTTATTCTGGCTCGTAATAACTTTTTTTTTGCATTTCTTTTCCTGATTTGCCTTTATTATTTTTCCCGTAAAACTAGTATCAGTACTTCATCTTCCCATTTTTTCTTTTTCAATCCAAATTTGAATCAAAAATCGGAATATAAAAAGATGAACATAGGGTGACTTTCGAAACCCAACAATCCAACATGTCTTCTTTAAAAAAGTTTATCTTCAGATGCTTTTTCTAAAGCTTATATGGTTCTGCAATCTTTTTGCTGTTTTAATGTTTGACAGCGACACTCTGTATTTGTATGGTTTGTGTAATTCATCTATCGGATATCGAATTTCAGAAACTCAAAAAAAATATATATTTGTATATATGTACATATCAACAATGCATAACTATATTGTAATGAAGATGCGAAGATACAATAGATATGCAAACAACCTTTTTTTGATAAATTACAAATATAAATAAGAAAAGGATAATAGCATTTAAAACAAAAGTAAAATATGTTATAAAATCCAAGAAAACGTAATGTGACCACGACAACAAAATCTGCAGTACTCAGTGTTGTTAGTTTACAACCAAGACTACTTGATAGAGTGTTCACATGCTATCCAGTTGACAGCTTCTTGGGACTGAGGTCTTCATTTTCATATATTTTCCTTGAGACCTGCCAAATGTAGATGTTCCCATTATCATTTAACAATGTGATATATCCAATTAAAGTCAGCTAAGCAGATCAAGTGTGGTAGAATTTGAAGCTGAAAATCAATTCGATTAATTCTGATTAATTACATTCAATAACAAGTATTATATAAAGTTTGTTGAAAGTCCCTGAAACCCATTATTATACTAAATTACAGGTAAATTAAATGCGAAAAAAAGTTGCACGAACAAAAAAAGGAAGAAAAATAAAGACTGATAATTTTCATGAAAAAGCAACCCAATAGCTTAGCCACAAGCTAAGTGGGAAGCAATTCTTTTGGAATCGACTGAAAAGTCATGTACTCCCTCATTGACTTCGGAATAGGAAGATCATCCACAAATCGACCATACAAAAGCCTCGACGTCCGAAAACACTTCCGCACAGCAAGACGACATAAATGTAGAAGTTCTGGAACCTGCAATATATAAAATTTAAACATACGGAATATTATCGTCCATTATTTTACTTCTGAAAAAAGTTACGTCTGCAAAATTATTAGCAATAATGCCTAATTGTATCAAAGACCAGCAATAATCATGCTTTTTATTACTAAAACTCTTGAATCAGAAACAGCGCAATGCAAGTGCTGTCATGTGGCTTATGATAGTAATAGAAATTGAATCTCACTCCATCACCTGAAAATCTGTTAAATAATATAAGTTTATTATTTTAGAAAACCACTATACATTACCTTTGGCTCAGCACCGATAACTTTTCTCACTTCGTTGCAGCAATTTGGAATACTAGGGGAAAAAAGTAATAATAGTTTCATCAGTTTATCAACATCCGTAACATATGTCGTCTGCATAACATCATACATCAATGAATAGCCGTTGTTGCATCTGCACCAATTCTGAAATGGAAAATGTCAGCAATCACAAGCATTCTCTATAATTGAATTTGATCATGTTGAAATGCATTATACGATAGTTTTTTTTTTTCACAGCGGTTACTGTTCAAATAAATTTTACTGACTAACCAAAAGAGATACTCAATCATAAATCATCCAAACCTAGCAAAGAATTGATACAATCATAGAGTTAAAATCATGAAATGATAAAAGTAATAACCAATATCGAAGCTACCGGAAATCGATGTCAAATTTATAAATCATAGATAATAACTTAATGATTTACTTACTTTCAAAGCTGGATCCAAACCACAGCTCAAAAGTAAAAATAGTTGTCGCCGATTACAGGTGCCCAAGGCACTAACCAGTGCGTCTGGCACATCACACATTCGTTCAGTACTAAAGAAACTTATGAAATCTAACCAAAGAAACTTTTTCAAAATAATAAGGGGCATTCTTTTCTTTTGAATTGTGTCAAATTTACTTTGATCCAAAAAAAAAAAAAAAATTATAACTAAAACAGATAGAAATGGTGCAGACAAGAAAATAAAAAAGAATGTGACTTCTACCATTATCAAACTTTCTATTCCTAAAAATTTCAGTTTTTTGTTTCCTGTTAAATCACAAATTTTATTTGCAAAAATTCATTCTTTCATAATTCCTCCACTTTAAACACAAATATTCAGAACGACGATACTTCTGATACCTTTCAGTTTAACACTTAATACATCCATTACCTCATAGCATTGATAACATCATTCTCCAAAAATTTGTATAAGATAACAGGATCGATACGATTTCGAAATGAAAACAAAAACGGTGAGAAACAGTTCTTTACATACGTCATCTAAACAAAAACATAACGATAATATACATTAGCTGGAAATCCCGAATCAGACAAATGAAACATTGGGGAAGATTTCAGAAAAATAACAAAATATCATTCTCAGTTCAATTACGCAATACTGTAATCATGAAATGCATGAATTAAAAGTACTCTAACTTCTTTATAAATTAATTGAAAAGTGTACTTTGGCGCCAGCTTTAAGAAGTCTTTCAACAACTGAAGCATATCCTTTGCGGACGGCTTCACGTAATGGTGTATGATATCGACGTGAAAATAATGGCCGCAAATATGGAATGATCATGCCAAGCGGTTCGCACGAACTCATAGGGATCTAAAAATATTTACATCATTTCTTTATATTCGACGCTATATAACAATAAATTCTAATCTGCAACTTTCAGAAATCTTTCACCGGGATAATTCCGCTTGTAAATGATGAAACTGAACAATGTTGTGTGTCTTGACTATAATAATGAGAAATTTAAACCTCAGTCGAAAAACCAGCATCGAGTAATAAACAAATAGATTCGTATGATCCACTATACGCAGCCGCTGATACTGGATCCACCTGAATCTTATTTTCTAATCAACAAAGTCACTTAATTCATTTCATGATGTCTTATGTTACCTTCGGATTACGGATCAAATTTCAGAGCATTGGATTTAATTCGATAAAACTGAACCAATGCTGTGTCACCAATTTATATTTGAGAAATAAATGAAAGAAAAAAAAATGAAGAGAAGTAACTCCTGTTCTTTCAGTTGCTATAAAAGATTTAATTTAAAAAAAAGCAATCAAGAAAAAGATATATATAATCTAACCTCGGTTTCCTTTAACATTTCCTTATTCACATGAGGTATAAGTAATTCCACACACTTAGGGTGATTGTTTAGGGCAGCCACAGCAATTGCATGTATCCGACTGCCATCATCTCCCCAAACTGGATGTTGTGTTATATTACAATCCGCTCCGTGATTTATCAATAATACAAGAATCTATAAAAAATTCATTATCACTTTCAATGTAATTATAATGTCCTATAGATAATTACATCCGACTTAATTAACTGATCAAATTATTTTACTACTTGCGATGTATTTCTGAAATTACTAAAAAATCCAACTCCTGCGAAATCGCTTAGAAAACTTACATCCGCAAGTCCAGCATCAGCAGCAGCCATAACACAAGTTAACCCGCTCTCCACTGATACATTAGCTAGTTCGGCTGCCCTATCTAAATTAAAGTTAAAATAAGAACAAAATATATGCATGCATATTATTAATGAGTGAATTAAGTTATTAAAAAGTTGAATAATAAATTACGCTTTGAATCGAATTTTATTCGAGTTTAATCTAAAAATTAAAACATACCACGATGTATTCTGTAAAACGTCACTGGTAATTAAAAAAAACAATCGAGAAAAAATAAAAAGCTAAATCGAATTAATTTCTTGAAAGCACTTTTTAATTATTTGAAAAAACTGTGGACGCAACCCTACTTCCAGCTACTTTTAGAAGCAATTTTACACCAGAATAAAAATTTTCTTGCACAGCAACCATCAATGCTGTATGTTTGCTCGAATCGATAGCAAAAACATCTGCTCCCAAATTGATCAGTTTTTGCATCATAACCTAGAAAAAAAAACGGACAAAGTTATTTTAATATTTTGCATCAGTGTTGTTTTCAACTCAAACGTTTCCTCCTTTTCCATTTCTTAATCGAACAGTAACATTTTCATCTTTTTTCATTTTCTGTTTAATACATCTAAAAAATATCTATATAAGGATTTAAGAAATTCTTCTATAAAATGTTTCGCTATATTATAACAAAAAATGTATAAATTTATAATCCACGGAATAGAGTAAGAAAAAAAGAATACCAAATTTTTGGTATTTGCCGATTCATGTAATGCTGACCATCCATCATACCATACGTCCAACGGGTTGGCACCTCTATCAATTAATAGTAAAGCCAAAATAGTGTTTTTAGACTTAATAGCTTGAATTAGTGGAGTCATTTCATCCAGAGTTCGAGCATTTGGATTTGCACCCTACAAAAGAATGATTCTAGATATTACTCATAAATACAGACAATTTTTTTTAGGTTGTTTCCTTCTTGACGAAAAAGAAACAAAATTTACGGCTACAAGAACTAATTTTCTCCATGTCAAACTATTGAGGCACTAAATTTTCAACCAATTTTTTTTTGAAGAAACATTTATTTTGCAAACATCTAAAACTTCGGCAGAATAATTCGCTTCAAGTGTATTATATATTAGGCGATATATTAAATTGACAGCCATACGTTATCAAGAAGATATCGTGCTACTTCGAGAGCTTCATTATGCCTACAAGACATGCGGCAAACCAGCATCAGCGGTGTAACAAAATCATAAGCCTGAGCATTCACATTGCAACGTCCTTAAAAGAAATAATCGAAATTACAAATTAGACAAAATTAAAAATATCTGAACTTTTATTTAGGATTCGATCGAGCACCTTTTGAGGATAAAAGGTGATTAATGGTAGTTAATGTATTTGCAACATGCTATTCCACAGTTTAAAATAAGAGATAGAGTAAAGCAACTAGATTTTTATTTGGCGATGAAGTAATACTCAAAAGAAATAATTACATGATGAAATACTGAACAAAAACAGAGAAATCAATGATCACCTCCCTTTCACTTTAAAAAATTATCACTATGCATCTGGAGACAACCGATAATTCGAAAAAAAATTCGAAAAGTAATAAAACATTCAAGCAATAGAATAGAGCAAAAATTCTGGAAATCTTTTTAAAGCAGAAGGAACCAATGCGATAATGAATAAATGGAAATTATCTAAATGGTTGTTATGTATACTTAATTATTTATATACATAATTATTTAATTCAAGCTATATCATTCCTTTTCTCCAAAAATAAAAAATAGAATAAACTGCTCGTTAAATGGGCAGGAAATCGTCGAGAATGATATGCCACTGCCTTGTTTACTTTTAGAAATTTAAGTAAAAAGAAACGGATTTTACCACTTTCAATAAGCACTTTACAACATTCCAAATGCAGTCCATAAGCAGCTTCATGAATTGGCCACCAGGAACGATCATCCGGATATGCGCCATATCCAGCTTGCAATAATTGCCGTGTCAATTCGACATTACCTAAACGACAGGCAACCCCAACCGTTACGTCCCGTTCTACCACAATCGGTTCCTCTTCAAAAATCCCAATGCTGTTACTGGTCCAATCAGATCTACTCTAAATAATCATAGCCATGTGGAATAAATTACGGGAAATTTAATAAAAATGTTCAAATGTATGCAAATAGTCATTAGAAACCATATCAATTAGATTTATGTTCATAAATTATTCTAAAAAATAATTTATCTCCTTAAAAAAATGCTAATGCAGCATTAAATGCATTGATAGTTTCCAATTTTTCTTTTTACATTTATAAATGTAAAAAACGTTATCACTATACACTATACGCTATCCATGTAATATATCCTTTAACATGAACAATAATTTTTTTTTTTGTTTTCGAGAAATTAGTAGAAATTAAATACAAAAAATGAATCATTAAGAGAGCTATTTCTAATGTATGAATCTAAAATATGTCATACCATTACTGCAGATCTTTTATATCATGTATAATTAAATTAACTAGGTAATATCCTTAATAGTGAAATGAGGATCAACCATACAAAACGACATTTTTGATAAGAAACTAATAGCTGAAATTCTGATGCAAAGATAATATGCTTCGGCCAATACTATACTGTTAATAGCTATGCTGCATTCACATAACATAAGTTGTATTCAATCAAACAGCACACATAGTACGTATAAAAAATTGCTAAAAATCATGCAAATAATTTGTATTATACCAAAAATACAACTTACGCGCTTCATGAATAATCACAGCCAAATAATTTGAAATCAGCCAAGTAACAAATTTCAAAATGAACAGAAGGAAGGTGACAAAGTAATTCCAATATTTTCGTCATAACGTGACGTGATAAAAGTTCGCAAAAAACCAAAGCTTCAGATGATCATTCCGCGATTTTCATCTCCGCCTACCGCGTACGATATTCAATATTTCCTCTCATCTTTTTTCATCTTATGTTTCTTTAACAAACTATTCTATTTCACTAAGAATTATAGCGAAACACTCCTGAATCATTCGGTGGGCCGTGTCATCTGTCGCTTTTTACGGCCCATCAAAACATTCTAAATCCCGAAAATCTAGTGATAATAAGAGACATCTGATGTAAATACTCCAGAAGTAAGGGAAGTAATTGGATACCGAAATGACGGGTCACCGAAATACTTCACAATCTTGCTACATCTAGTATTTTTTAAGACTCCAGATCATATAAAAATCCATCTCGATCTTTTCCAATTACTTTAATTCTCGAGTATTTATATCAAATGCTCTCATAATATCACTAGAATATCATCGTTGAATTTAAAATTTTTGATACCTCCGACATTTTTTTGTTTGTTTTTTTTTCAGTATTATTCATTTCTCTCAGTAATCATCCCTGTCTAGATTTACAAATTAAATTATGCAAACTTAATTTTTTTTGTTTATCGAAGGAAATATTCAAAATATTTTAAATTTCTTTTTTACTTTTTCAAAATAATTTACAAATAACTGAAGAGTTTATTAAACATATAACATTAATTCATGTTCACATTATAAATTTGATAAAGTGATATGATTGCCTTGTTGTTATTTGATTTGGGGATGTTGTTTGATAAACAGAGCAATCAAAAAAGCAAAATTCAAACTTAATATTGAGTAAAATTTTAAAATTTTTCGATTTTTGTTTGTATAATACTGAAAAGTTAATAATAAAATTTAAAACTGGGGGTAAAGAATTATAGAATTAAACATTTAATTGAAAATTTTTGACGATAAAAATCTTTTGTCAGCCATTATTTATAAAGAATTACGATGGAATGATCACAATAAATTAGTTAATTCAAATGATTGAAATTTTGGCTGAACTGATTAGCAATCATTTAATGCTCAGAGCTTGAAAAAAACAAATTATACTGATAATTTAATTTATGATTAGCGAGAATGATAAAAGAGGATGGCTGAGAAGTAAAACTAAGGTGAAACTTCGAATTCTAATCAAAAGTCTCTAAATGACCTCAAAAAGTATTGATGTTCAGTGAAGATGGGAGCAATTTGTTCTTTACTAATATCTATTGATAATTTAATTAATGTCTGAGCATAGATAAGATTAAGTAAGCATTCTTTATCATTATTTTAAAGCTAGTTAAAAATGAATGATTATTAATGAAAGTTATGGGAAGGATTTGATAGTTACTGTCACTTTTTTTTTGATTAATTAGTTAATTGACCTGTCAGAAAAATAAAAGTGAAATTTGTGGAAGAGTTGATCATACTAAATATAAAAGTGCAAAACAATCGATTTTTATTATTAGTTTTTTTTTGAATTCTATAATTGCAAATGATGAATTTAGGAAGAAACAAATTAAAGCAAAGTAAGATTAATAAGAAAAAAAAAACACTTTTACACAAATATTTACTAATCATCGAAATTAATAAATATATTTTAAAAAAATATGCGATAAAAATCACGTCAATTACGTCAATCTATAATAAAAATCATATTAGTTATATCACAAATTGGTATCTTTTTGATGAGGAAATATATTAACAGCGCAAAAGTTATTTTAAAAATTCATCAAAATAGTAAATAACTTTCTATAGCAACGATTTGAAAATATTTGATTCAGAATTAAATTATATTATATGTGATGTCTATTTTTCCAAATTTAAAGTTCAAAATATTTACAAAAATAAAAATGCGCACAAAAATGAGACGTAAACAAAAAATTTTAATTAGAAATATATTAAAATTAGAAAAAATACATTCTCTGGAAGAAAATTCATTAGATTTTAATTGAAGCATTGGAATTGCATTGCATAATAAAATATTGTAATAAAAGCACATATCAAATAATTCTAATACTATCCATAAGATACCTGAATTATTATAACATTATCAGATGAGTGAATGATCTGCAACATTACCTAACAGATAATTATTGATCGATATATAACACTATCTGTCATAATGACACATATCGCTATCTTTCAGATAATTGAATGATCTATCAGATGACTGAATAATCTGCAACATTACCTAACAGATGATTGAAAGATCTATAACATGTCATAATAATCTACATCATTATCTATCAGATAATTGAATGATCTATCAGATAACTGAATGATCTGCAACATCAAATGAAGTGAATGAATGATCAACAATTCCTGGTTAGATGGTCAATCAATAGACCTGACAAATCATTAATGAATGAAACAACGGTTAATTGCAAAATGTAAGCTGAATATATAAATGAATAATTAATATAGATTATTAAAAAATTATCCTAAATGTAAAAGGAAAATGCACCAAATAATTAATACGTAACAAATTTTCCCACGTTATTTTTCTCACGTCCTCTTTATTAAATATCTGATACGTCATATACAAAAAGTAAAGCAAATCTCACGTAATTCACAATTTACTCTTAAAAATATCTTCTCTTTCCATGTTAAATAATTTTCCCTTTCTAATATTGTCACATCTCAAAGATAATTTTATATAATTCACGTTTCACGTTCCCTCGCTTTATCGATGATAATAAGAAGATGGAATAGTTGTTTAATGGATTAGCAAAGGGAAGGGAGGCGATATGATGAAAAAAAGAAAGAAAAGATACTGTAGCATTGTCACACTCATCTCTTCCGTCGTTCTATTCCTCATTTCCCTTCTTTGTTTGTCATTCAACATTACCGTAATCTCCTTTTCTCTCCGGATAAATTGCCGCAAATTGGCCGAAGCTCTGATTTATTCCTTATTTTCAAATTGTGTGTCGTACTTCCTTGTTCATTTCAATGCCGCATCAAGATTACCAGTATGTCGTAGTAATAGTCACTATCCGGCTGATTCCGGTTTGAGATAGTTATCAGCTAACTAACTGCTTAGGTTGTCAGTATATCGTACAAAATGTCCGCTATCTGGTTTCAAAATGTTTATTAACTTTCCAGGTTGAAAAAATAATTTGTTATCCGATTGAGATATTCATCAACCATTCAGATATTTACTGCCCATTCCGTTGAAATATTCTTTAGTTGTTCGAATCTGAGATAATTGTCAGTCATCCGTTCGATACCTTCACAAGCGTTCCGGTTTCTAACACTTACCAGTCAACTGATTGAGATATTTGTCCAGCTATCCGACTAAGATATTTATCGGCTTTTCGATTGCAGCATTCACTATATTTACTCTTCGTTTGATCGAGATATCGATTATTATTATTGTAATTATCGATCGCTCGACGGAATCTTTTTGCGTTTATTCGTTAACCTACGTACTACAAGAAGCATGAAACACGTGAATAAATCACGGAATATGTGTATTTTTTAAATCAGAATAAGATTTATTCTAGAATAACATTGTTGATATCAGCGGAGGATATCGATAACGAATGAATTAACGATTTGTTGCATCCTGATTGTAACCTGACTTTGCCATTTTTGAGTATATTGTACCACCAATTTCTGGTTATTTATATTGGGACCAATGAGCGAGAATTAGACAAAAAGTAATGTCAAGTCACAGTGATTTAGGGAAAAGAGCGGGAATTTTATTCTTGTTTCTCGTGCAAATGCGCACTAATCCGATTCATTCTCTATTCAAATAATCACATGACTTCAGAAAGGTTATAGTCATATTTCTCATAAAAAGGTTATGCTTGTATTAAAATGACGTTGCTTGACAAGAAGGGAATGCTTTAAAACTGTGTATTGTGATTTGTTGCCCGATGCAATGATACTTTTATTAAGGGTACTAAGAAATTCGGGATTAGAATGTTTCGCGGTATATGATAAAGATATAGATAATTTTCGGGCTTTTAGTTTATAATCATTGGAGGTTCTTGAACTTCATAGAGTGTTTGGTATTTTGATCATTCTTGTTACGATTCTTCATTAGTTTCTTTGACATTGCGGAGAAATAGATTTTTCATTTGCTCGAAAAATTTATAATGTTTGAACTACCTTTTATTTTTTAAACATTTCAGTATGTTTTTAATTTCAAATTTGAACAAGTCTATAGTGCGCTAGATTCAAATTTTTCACGTCATTTCTAAACAATATTTAAACGCTAAATCATTATATAATGAGAACTATAATGTTTTGTGATAACTGTTCATTTCACATACAATTATTACAGATAAATCATTAAAATAAATAATATCGAGGAATATTGGGTATGAGTGAATTTCTCATCGCAGTCCAAATTTTGAATTTCAATTATTCGTTTCCGAGGATGTTTACATACGTGATTTTTTTTTTGCAGTTTAAGCCTTTTTATTACTAACTGTAGTACTAACATACGATGATATCAGCAGTAAGTCAAAGGGCCATGGTACCGTCACACATTGAACAGCTAGAAGCATCACCGGTTTGCAACCGTAAACAGCAACCTGTTATTGAAAATGCGGTACCTGTGCAGCTATGTCAATTACTCAAGCAAAGCTATGGTCTTGAGGAGGGTGCAGATCCATATATTATACCTAGCTGCCCTAACATGTTAGTTTTTACCAATTTGCTTTTCTTGTACAATAGTTATTTTTTATTCTCTCATATTCTTTGAACCCTAATTAAATATAACAGTGTAGTAGATTCTTGAGAATCGAAATTGTCTTGCAAAAATTTTATATTTGTTAGAGAAACGGAAATTCAGAATGAGAATTTTTTCTCGTAAGTTCCATTCTTTTTGTTGAAGAAAATATGGTCAATAAAGGTGATCGGGTATTTACCGTTGGTTATTGGTACTGTTGTCACTAACCAATGTATTGTTTAGTGCATTTTTATTGGTTTTTTTGCTTAATTAATATCGATTTATTTAGATTCTCGTGATGAATTTCGGAACTTGTCTAGTATGACTAATGTTTGGTGTTAGAGGTGAATAAAACGATTTCAGAAAAAGCGATAATGATTTTAGCCATTCATTACTGCATAGTATTTTAGACTTTTTGTACTGCATCGAGGACAACTGCGTGCGATTAATTCATCTATTCGACAAATAGTTCAGGAAAAGAGTGTTCCTTCGGTAATAGTTTTTCATATATTTGGTAGCTAGCGAATAAACATTCAGTGATTATATCACAAATATGATTAGTAGGCGAGGCAATTCGCAAAATTTTTTATTCATAAAACTAGATTGGAAGGTTTTTTTCGATTCTCTGACATGTATCTGCATAATTATAATACTTCAGAGCCATTGCTTTTACCTTAGTAAAGTCAACTTTGCAATTCTTAGCTCCTATTACTCTATGAACTTACTTGCGTTAATTATTTGGATATCTTTTTTTTTTTTGAGGTGTTACTTTTTGTTTTCCCAACGCTAATACTTTTTAATGATTTTCTTTTACAATTGTTTTCCTTATAGCAACTTAGCAGTGATGATTCGAAAGGAAGTTGTAAGTCACCTTTGCAAGATGCAAAAGAAGATGGACGAATAGCTCCACCTGCGACACCAGTTACACCGCTTCGACTACCTTCGACGATAGGCGTATGCATATGTTTCACTTACTGTTTCAAGTATTATCTTTTTTGTTTTGATGTTCTCCCTTTTCCCTTATCTATCAGTGACTTTTCTGTAATAAATTATTTGAAAAAATCACAGATAAAATTCAGTTGGACTCTTGCTATTTACTGAGATCTCACTGTGTATAAGCAAGGTTACTTGAAGTTAAGAATTTCATTAATCATCGGTCGATTGCGGTTTGATGCCATCTTCTCAAGCGAAGTAAGTATATGCATAAATCGTCATTATTCCTTTTAATGTTCCCCAATTTAGCACCAATCATGTGAATCGGAATGGCACAAAGCAGTTTCTGATCAAGAGCGAGAATTGTGGAAAAGAGGTGAGCGCATTTTTTATTGGATAAAAACTTTAAACTTGTATTTTTTTTTCCTGTTTAATTTTCAGAATGTCGTCGAAATTAGTGCGTATAAAACTTCGCTCTGTAACCCATTTCGAAATAGTGGAAAGTGTTCATATGGTCTTGGGTGTCGGTTTGCGCATGGAGTCAGTGAATTACGTCCGGCACCGAGGGTAATTTTTTGTTTATACAAAATTACATTTTAGCATTTATTCTCTCATTTCTTCTCAACTCGATATTGAACTTTTTTAATAAAAAAAGGACCTTGTGTTTATTGAGTACAAAAATCGCATTCGAATACGTTTCAAGAAATCTCCAGCAATAGTTCATTATCAACAATTAATTTCTACTACATCGCATTTTTAAGCCACATCCCAAATACAAGACGCAGTTGTGTAACAAATTTGCCTTATATGGTTCATGTCCATATGGTTCTCGTTGTCAGTTTATTCATATGCGCCCATGTGAAATACAAAATGATTTGGTAGATTTTAATTTACTGCTAATTGTAAATTATTAGCTGTTTAGATTATCAGATATATGCTCATTTACTGTCGTATGTTTTTGACCATACTTAGGATGCGGTCGTACTTTTGTTAACGAGAGTTACAAATATATCTCTTTAAGACATGCAAATCTTAATTCTTTGTTTGGTCAAGTTATCGGTAAATTTTCTGAAGTTTTTTTAAAGAAATATGGTTTCATGGGAGTTGTTTTGCCATGTTTATTTATTTTTTTTTTTCAGAAGCACATTTATTACGTATCGAAGTTACTTTAAATCTGTTTTTATCCTTTATCTGTTTATTTGTTTGAAGAGATTCTAAAGCTGTGAATAATTTTAGGGGTATCTGAACTTCGCAGCAAGCCTTGATGGTGGCAGTGCGCATGCACTGAAGTGTCGGCGTTACCCAATGTGTGGAAGGCCGAAGTTATTAATTTTTAGTTGTATTGAAGATATTAACTTTAGAAATGAGAAGTGAGCATAATGATATGACACGGACCTAATTGGTTATCTTTCTTAAGGTGGACGTCTTGATATTTGGTAATTTCAAAAAGTATCAAGGCGTCAAGGACATTGATTTTCATTCAGTATTGAAATAAATATTTAAAAATTTTGAAGCATGTATATTTTTGGTATAACAAGAGTTGCAGATGATGGCAGTGTAAAAATTCCCGATGAATTTCAGATTTTATGGAAAGAATGCAAGTGTTGTCGATTTAGCAGAGTCTGGTCACTGTAACTCATTTCCACAGCAATTTTTTGGTTCTCCTAATAATCTGCAGAAGACTCCAGCCATTTTAATGCCATGCAATCATTTCAATTCGGAGGTCCAAAGTTTTCTTGTTCGAGACAAATTTCCACATTGACCATAATTTAATGGAAACGGTATTCCAAATTCGTTTGTTGATGTTTCCAGTGCGTATGGATCAGGCAGAGCTTTTTTATAGCATTGTGAAAGTTTTAATAAAAGATTGGTATTTTTTCGAAATTTGAGTTCTTCAAAATTTGTTATTTCGGAATGACAAAAGTTAGATAATATCGGTATATATCAAAAGGCTAGCCTTCAAATGAACTAAGATTAGTGTTGTATACTAGTAGGTATGGAGATGATTCTAAATGAATGAATGAATGGATCAAATAGAATGGTTTGATGAATGGGTCGTAAGATTTTTGGAAGATGGCTGATGTACACAAGGTTTTGTATTTTACTGGGCAAAGTCTTGAGGCTATTCAGTTCAGTTTCAGGTAATTAAAAAATCCAAAAGGAGTTCTTTGATCTTATTGGATTTCAGACTTTTTCCTCACCAGGTGTAATTGGTAGTGTCGAAGGAACACCGGGTATGTTGCCATTGATTGGCTCAAACGGATTGTGTTCCGATGTTACTGCAGTAGATGATTTGTTTAGTACAATGTAAGTTTGGTAATATTTCAGTCCTACTTTTGATTTGTGATGTTTTCAATAAAGATTATTGTGTCCATGATATTGACGATGATAACAAATCATAAGTTTAGCTGTATTTGGAGGGAAGCACACGTGACAAATACTCGTAAATTTAATTCCGTAATTGAGTTTTAATTGAATTGTCTTTACTTTGCATATGAAGTCTTCATAACTTGACTGAACTGTCGAATTTCTTGAAATTATTTGCAGGAGTATTACTGAAGGTAGTCCATTCACACAATCATGTTTTCCGCGAATAAATGTAGAGAACTGTGCCAGTGCAGGTGCGATGCTTAGACATGTGAATGATGCCGATGTGCCGTATCGTACGTCATAAGATTCTTCCACGATATAGTTTACTGGTAAAACTTGCCAACAGTCTGTAAACATATTCAAAAATTTGTCAGAACTTTTGTTATTTATGGAAACATTACATAATTTATCGTGGTTTATTCGACATAATGTATTTGTCCATTTGTAAATATTTTTTTATTCTCAACCGCCTAAGGCGGTTATTTTTAGTTTTGTTGGCTATCATCGTTTCATTTTTGCATGTATGAGCTGTTTATTTTTTGTGCTCAGTAATGTGCATTGACTTTTTCCATTATATGTTATAAATTTTGGGCCATATTTGTTACAGTTTTGCTCTTCATTCACTTCAGTTTTACTTTTATTCATTCCATATATATATATATATTTCTTTTCTGCATTCATACTTTGTTCGTACTTTTTATTCACCTAAAATGAAGATGAATTTTGTGAATTACTTTTTTTTATCGTAGTTATCGGTAAATGTTTGAGAAGAATTCGTATCATTCTTAGGTGTATGTGTTTTTTCTTCGGATTTATCAAATATTTCGTTCGGTAAGTCCCCTGAATGATGAGAAAGTTGGTATATGAAATGCGAAAGAAAAGATAGGCATTGAGAATTAGTTTGTGATTTATAAAATTGAGATGATATAGATAAGTTTGAATGTAAAGAATTCCGTGGTTGAATCCTCCAGCCCTAAAATTCTGCATTAAAGCTTTCATTAACACAGAAGTTTTCATTGATTTGTTGTACAATATTGGAATTTACTGTTTAATTGCAGAAATATTTTCCGCATGTATGTTTGTGTGCGTTGTGTTGAAGCAATTAGTGCTGATAGATAATAATTATCATTATTGTGTCGCTTACCTCCTATCATGAGACTGGTGGTGTTTTGTGTTTACTATATTCTTTACACTTTTGTTGTTGCTTTATGCAATTAATTTTTTATGTTGGATGTAGAGAAATTTTGAAATGTTATTTTGCAAAATTACATATTTTCATTTGCACTTTATTTCAACGTTGGAGATTTTATCAACTTTTTCAGTTAAAGTTCTGCACTTGTGGTTTTATCGCATAAAAAAGTGAAGTGAATTCACAAAGGTCTTCACAGAAGTGATTGTTTATCCAATCAGTAATATGGTTATTTTTAAGTTCAGAGGACTGATTCTAATTGCAATATTAGTAATAGTAGTAGTGTGGTTGCGGAGTGTATTCGCATGTATTGCGTGCTACATCGTCGATGATGATGGTTCAGAATTGGAATGGCTGATGCTTTGGTTTTGGTTTACAGCGAAATGTGTGTGCATTTAGTCAAAGATTTCGTGAGTGATGAGAATTCATTATTTGAGATATAGGCCGGGAAGGATTGTGGGAGTTTAGGTGAAAGAAATGAGCGAGCTTGATCGATTATTAATCCACGCAATGAACTTGTTCGGTAACTTCGACTGTATTATGACTAGTGGGTGGTGAAATTAGGATTTCCGGATATGTTACCAGCATGTTCGAATAATGTGGTAACAATGAAATGAATATGGTTAATGGTCGAGAATAATCAATAAATATCTTAGTAAATTGTGTTTACTGTTATATAGTATATCCTTCAATGTAGCAAGTGCACGTCTCTGTTAACGCTTTTTCACAAATTGTTTTACGTCCGTATCATTCATTTCCATTACATGAATAAGATAATTATGTTGAAGTATGTTTTCTTTGGCGTATGTTTATGCGGATAGATCAATCAATTGTACGTTCACTTTGCGTACGTCAAATAAACGGATGATTACACCATTTATTTTTCGAAAAATATTAACGTTATCATCTACCGTAATCATGGTTGCTGTCGTTTCTCTGTATCTATCATATTCGATGTGGTGAAATGGATCCATCATAAATCATTCATCCATTCCTCTCTTTTGATTATGGGAAAGAAGAGGTCAGCTATATATTGTGAATGTAAGTCAAGGAAAAATGGTATTAAGCAGTTTTTCATTGTTACATTATTTTTCAATAATTTGTGATGGTTATGATTAATTACAAGTCATCGGTCGTTATCATGTTATAAGGTTTTGTATTAAGCATTAAGTGCATATGTTAAATTTTGTTCCGTAGTATAATTAACTGATATCATAGCAACGATTAATTTTTTATTGTAATAGAATAAAATTGAATGGATGAGGAAGGAAAAGGTTAGTAAAGTTTAATGCTATAAATCCAGATAATATAGGAAGACTTAAATCACACGTCAGACGTACGTCAATTTTTTATTGGTAGTATTTCATTTCTTGATATTTATTATTGTATTCTTGTCATTGATAATTATATTAAACAAGTGTATTTTCATGTAAGTTTCGATCGGGACAGAAAAACTGAAAGGTGGAGATCTTTGGATCATTTGAAAAAATGCAAAGAGTGAAATAATCTCTAACTATCTTATTCTGATTGAACGGAGAGAGATATCCGAAAATAATGATAATGCAGTATTTTGGAATAAGATAATAGATATTGTATCACTACAACTGTACTTTGTCATATCTTAGAATCAGTAAAATATAAAAAGCGATTCCTTTTCAAGGAATTTATAAATTGTTTATTAATTATTTGAGAAATTCAACGTATTACATACAGCAAGGATGCTTTAAATATGGGAGAGTACATTATTAATTTGAAGTATTTTACTGCTGATAGAGAAATATGAGTTTTACTGGTAGTGTGGCGGATGAGAAAATCGAAATTCACTACAATATTGGAGGAGATGATTTATATCATTTTCATCACTGAATATGATAATTTGTATTTTTATCAGTAAGTTTCAGGTTTTTTTTTTCTACCAGTTGATATTGTGGTAGTTTTTGACACCACAAATATTTCTGATGACTACAATGGTACATTCTAGTAATGCCATACTGGAACACGAGACACTGGTATCACGATTGGATATGATACCTGTGCCAATCGAAATGCAAGCATTTTTATGTCAAGTTTATGGCATAGAACCACATACGATGGCATATATCAATGAACAAAATCCTAATAGGTTGAATCTTTCGAACGGTTTTTTTTAATTAATTCATTTAGTTAGCGCCCATCTAGTAATTTTACTCTGACAGTTTTTGTTTCACTTATTTTAATCGAATTTGATCACTTCTGAAATAAAATTCAGATTAATTGGATTTCAATGTGAGAATGGGGTCGCTGCTTTATATAGTAAATCGAAAATAAGATTTAACCAATAATATTTTATTATCTCATATAATAGTATGTACTGGCTTATTAATCGATGAAAACAGTGCAATTATAAATCATAAGTGATTGGCGAGTTGCTACATTTTTATCTTTTTTTCTTAACCACTTTAGCCAATAGATGAGTAAGATAATATTGATGATTAATTCTTATATAATTTGAAAGTTCTTATACAGTTATGATGATAAAGTCGATAACAATACAAGTCGTGGCAACTATAATATTACACACTGTTAATACTTCAGGATTTATATCATCGTTCATGGAAAGCTAAATCATATCGATTTACCCGTAATTAATCCAAAGTCTTCAGAAACAGTTGAAGTGAATTTGTATTCGCAATTTCTTCCTATTTGATTTATCTTTTGACGAAGTAAAAGTTGGTTTTTCTTAAGTATTTGATGGGTTAAGCTTAATTTAGTGATAACAGCAACCTTACGAACAATATTAAGCTTAATTTAGTAATGACAGTAACAGTGATTTTTTCTATTTGAGTAAATTTTCCTTTAATTATATGTCATTCCTTTCTGACAGCATCTGGCTTGTTTTTTGCTTATGATGCAGATGTCATTTTTTAGAAGCATTATATGCGTAATTTTTTCTACGATATTGTTACTGTATGAAAGATATCTTCGTCAATGAAACTATTTCTCTAACTTCGATATTTCTTTCTTAATAACGACATTTCTTTATTTTTTGGAATAGCTGATGTTTTTTTGTGACAATATCTTTTCGATAGCAATGTCTAGTAATTGTCTAACATATTTAAATACTGCGAATGGATACCATTGATTATGACATGAAATTCAGATTAATATTGCACAATATCACAAATATTCCCTAGTTTATCTGTAGGATCATGGCGATAGGAAAATGCGTTCCTTTTCGATTTTATTCGCGTTTGAAATTTAACATTAAGAGAGTATTAATTAGCATAAAAAATGATCAAATTATACAGTATATCCGAAAGCGATCTTGATGAGATGGACAGGAAGTATTTTCCTGGATATTTTGAGATAACACAGTCCATATGATTTGTTATGATTATTTCATGTTATTCTTAAGCAGACTTGTAACAGGCCGATAATTTAGGTCGATATAGATTTCTGTTAAAATTTTCCGAGAATTTCGATACTATAAGTTTCAGGAACATGGGTTTGATTTACCTAGAAATAGTAAAACATCGATAGAATCATGCGAATTCAACAAATTTCTGGCACATGTTAACCGACGGAGAACGTGAACGGTTACAAAAAGGTAAGCGATTTGTTATTGGATGGTACAAGCAATAAATCTTCATTTTAATTGTAATGCTGAAGTTTCTCATAAAATTTCGAAATTCGTTGCTGTTTAGGGTGAAATAAATTATTATTGGTGTAAATATTTCCCTGATAGAATAATAGTTACATAGGACAGGGAAATAGATTTTTATTTTTTGATGTGGGTAAGGAAGGGAAGAAATAGGCGTATCATCAAGAAATTCGAAAAATTAGGCAAGGGTTTATTTCAATTAATGAGGATCATTGAGATGTACTGTTTGTCAGTTGCTATTATTCAAAACAAATGTTGAGGTCAACGCTTCTTTGTTTAGTATATTTTTTTACATGGTCATAAATCACCCACTAATACTACTTTCCGATCATTTAAAATTGCAAAGGGAAATGAAGTTGACTGGTTTTTATTTAACAAACAGTGCAAATCAAAACTGAGAAGGATTAATTGAAAAGGAAACGGGATTTTTTATAAAAAGAAAATTTTTATTCATGTATGATACTCATGCGATAAATTGACATCGTATTCGAATTGTCGGTTACTTCAGAATTTTCGATAAAATCAGTTGCGTACTATCTATGATTGGTATAATTCATTTTAGGGAAGGTTGAAGTAATAAATGATTATATTTAGAATTGCTGATGGAATTGCGATAAAACGAATCACAACAAGAAATCATTGATAGAAATGAGCTTAATAGAGATTTCTGATAGTAGTGTAGTGGTGTACTCTTCTATTAAGTATTGAAACATAGAAATGATAAGAAATTGAAAAGCATATCATTATGCAAAGTTATGTGAAAATATCATGATAGAGATTTCTCGAAAAAAAATATTTTGGCTAATTCACCATCAATGGAATATTGTTGTCATTTGTGTTTTGGTCAATTTATGAAGTACTAATTAGAAAACTAATAGAGGATTTCATTATTTTAAATGATAGAATCTTTCTCATTCTCCGAAATTGCTGTAGATTTGTTTTGCATAGTATAATATGTTTGGGACGTTTTTGATTGATAATTCGATATTGTAATATTTAGTACCAAAATTTTTCCTCCGATGCGTTTATCACCGAATAATTGAAACCATATTATCAGAGAGGCAAAGAAATTGGCAAATATCCAACTGCGCAATATAGCGAATTACATGCTGTTTTTAGTTGTACCCAAAATTATGATGATAAGCTTCATTTTTAGGCGGTCAGTGATCAAAACATTGAAAATACTGCTTATGGAGGTCAGTCACGTGATAACGCTGATCCCGAAATTGCGAGCAACAATAATTTGGGTCATCGTAGTTTGATTGATAAAAACAATGTTCTCGAGTGGCTTAACCATCGATTTAATAATGTGTTAGTTTGTGCAGGAATCTTTGTTAAAGCATATAGAATTTGAATTTTTCTATGTTTTTAATCTGCCTTGTATGTTTTCGTTAGGAAAAGATATTTCTCCATTACTTTTCAATATCTTCCATGAATTTTTCATATTGTATTATCATTTAATAGAAAAATACTATCGTTTAAGATAGAGTAATTTTAATTGCTTGAATTTATCTGTAGGTATCATAAAAAAGCAGAATTCATATTTTGTAATTTAGATTTAGAATGGAATTTTGTGATTTGGGCGAAAGAAATAAGGAATGTTGTAGGAAAATGATGGATAATAGCTATGAATTTCCACAGTCGTCTTTCGCAAGAAGTGATTCAAATGATATTAAATAGCAGCTCATCCAGGATATTCAAGTTCAACAATTTTCTCATTCTTAAGTTTTTTTCTTCACTTGGATAATATTTTTTGCTGTGTATCGTAGTTATTGCTACTGTTAGTTTATTATGGATTTTTCAGTAATTTATTGTTTTGTTTTGTTTGTTAAAAAGTTCCTTTTTATTTTTACATATTGAACTGGTTGAATATTGTATGTTGGAAATAAAAGTATTAATTTTTTGTTATATTGCAAATGATGGGATGAATATGTTTGCAGGAAACAACCTTTTTTCGTACGAATGTTCCCAGTGTTAGTGTTCTGCATAAAATACTTTTTGTCATACATTGATTTCATTGTTTTATTTGTGTTCAATTAATTACTGCTAGGAAGGTGACATACAGTCATTTCAGTGGTCTTTAACCCCTATCATTTATTAAAATTAGCAGTTATGATTCATTCGAAATGAACATTCATTCTTTTACAAACTTAAACCACATTTTTGTAGTTTTTTTAATGTATATTTTTTTAAATTTACTCGTTTTTTATAGAAATGATGTGATAAAATAATTTAAGCGGTGGTATTCGTCGGTGTCTGTACTTTATCAAAGTTATGGTCTGACGGTCGATAGCAGTGAAGGTAAAATGAGAGCTTAATTGATTTATGATTATTATTTCATTTTAAAATCAGTTAAGTCAATTATGTGCTCAAAAAGCGTTATTGCAAATGACTTTTCCATGAGTTAGGCGTGCACAGGCGTTTGGCGTATTTGAAAAAAAATTTCTGATATTCGAATAAAGTATATGCAATTTTAATGAATAAGTAAAATTTCTGTTTTGAACAAATTGTTGAAATCAACTGAAACTTCATAGAGGGTGGGGGAGAAGTCGGTGGTAAGGGAATTTCACCAAGTTTGTTGGCTTGAAAGGAGTTTCTGATAATATGAAGTTATTCATTCATATTCATTGGGCAAAGAAGCCCCTATGGAAATTATTCGGAAGCAGTTTTTATCCCTATAAATCATAATTTGTTACTGTAGAGATCCGTTTTACCGAGGGATGTATTATGGAAAGAGGGTCTACCATACTCTATCAAGAAGCTATACCGTAACTTTTCAAATAGTAAGGCATTTTTATATGAAATTTTAAATTCTGTGAAATACAGCTGAACAATAATGTACATATCCTGCCGATAGTCGAGGAAAAATTTTCTATATACCGTACAGTTTTAAGGATTTTCATCGATATAAAATCTTATTTGAAAATTCATTTATTTTGGGATGTAATGAGAATAAACAGATAAGGATTGATAATGTATAGATCTACAGCAAAGGATAAATTGGTATCTTGTGCGAATTTTATTTTGATAGAATTTTATGCGAACAAATTTTAAATCACTGATAATTGAAGAAATATTGGTAAAATGAATTTTCATAAAATGAATTAAATTTATTTAATATCATAAAAATATATTGTAATGTACAATAATCTGGTAAGGATTTCATTTCAGAGTTTTATTTTAAGACTAGTTTTTAAATAGGGAGACTCGTTTACATACTATATCCTTTCTCCATATTATGCAAATCTTATTTGATAAGCTGATAAAGTCAGCTTTAGAAGTTTTTTATTCTCCATAATTCAGGAAGTGATGCGTTTGGATGATGATGATATCCTATATTTAACATATATCGATTGGAAAAATGTTAAATCGCGGTTTGAAGTTGGCAAAATGTTGTGTGGAATAGATGATTGCTCACATCTCACTTATCCTTTTTTGCAGGTTATTTGAATTTGTTTTAATTTTTTTTGGCAAAGGGCAAGAAAAGAATATAAATCATCTTTCCTCATTACTTTATTATTCATACAGTTTAACGTCTTGATTGCCTTTTTTTGCATTTATTGAACTCTTTCGAAAAAGTTTTATGATGAGAAATTGCAGGTAATTCCAGTACGAGCTTGTCGTGTAGAACCATTAGGCAACTGTGGTGGTTATATAGCCGTAGATGGCGAACCAGTAACACCTGGATCAGCATTTCAAGTGACACCAACCAGACATTGTGCAACAGTTATTGGCCGGAACCAGAGGCACTGATTGCTGTTAATACTGACTGACTGAATTTCATTACTATTTTTTCCTTCTTTGAGTACTTCAAATTCTTGATTTTATATATTTGAAATTTGAAGGACTGATATATATTAGGAATCATTGACCGATATTATAATTTACTCAGTAATTGATTAGAATTTTATCATTACAAAGCTGCATTCATTATGAAAATTAAAGTTCTGTTCGTTATAATATTGTTTGTCTTACTGGACAGACTATAAGTATATATATATTATATATATATATAGAGATATCAAATAATTGCTAGATAAACTTGTGTAATCATATCATTACGTGATTATATAGCTGTCTTTCCTTTCGGCAAGTAACACAATTTTATATCAGTTTTAAAGATATTTATTAGGAAATGATATCCAATTTGCCTTTCAAAATATTAAAAATTCTGACTAGAATTAAGATTTTATATAACTGTCATTTAAATTAAGCACTATCAACTTTATAATAATGCAATTAAATTGTTGTTTACATAGATCACTGTATACTGGCATTTAAATTACTGAATTTCACTTCTAGGCCAGTAAATAATTCGTAGTGTTCAATATTTTTCCATTAATCTTAAAGAACAACGAAACACTCTTTTTCCAGATTTCAAACTTAATTATTTTGAATAAGTTTCGAATGCCAATCCTGTCACATATTTTTTGTTTAGAAATACTTATTGATCCTCTGTAGGAAGTATAAGGGACCAGAATTAAACGAAAGCTATCTTTGCCAATTACTTCGTGAGACAAAAATTGATTTGAATAATAAGTCATTGTCAAAAAACGGAATAAGTATATTTTTCATCAATATATTATAAAAACAATAAAAAGGTCAATTTTAGTTGTCAAAACTATCATTCTCTTACATAATTATAAATATGTGATTATTGAAATAACTGTGCTGTTATTATATATTTCACTATATCATATTATATCATTAGAACAACTGTATTTAACAAACAGTATATGTAGTAAATATTTATAGAAAAAAATTTCATTTCAATATTACATTTATCACATATATTATTTATTAAATATAGTTATTCTAATGATATAGTATAATCTAATGAAATATAGGAGTAATAAGGAAGCATTTTTTTACTATCTCACTTATCAGTTAATCATTTTTTAAAGAATTTTTAGCAAAATTGGACTGTAAATTTACAGCTTTCAAAGAAATTTAGAATTTTTATTTATATAGCCTCCAATATTTAATTGATATTGCATACAAATGTTTTTTGTTTTGTTTTAGTGGCATTAATTCATCATATATAAGTGCAATTTATGAAAAACAGCCTCGACTTTTAGTGTGAATAATATAAAGGAATTTTGGAATTAATATATTCGAAATAAAATGGATAAATTCGAGAAGTGAACAGAAATAAACAAGGAATTTTGTATTGATCTTTATCTGGAATTTTTAAACTGGCTTCAAAATTTTGTGATTTCCAATCAAAAAAAAAAAAACAAGTTTGATATTTGGATTAAAATAAAAACTCTTGCATAACATCAAAAAGACATCCTTATGTTTCTGTTGTTTTGATTTATATTATGGTTTTGATACTTCGTACGCAATGCCAACAAATAATTAGGAGTTTTTTCATATATCTGTGCATTAAGTGATATTACCTGATTGAGCTTTCGACAAATATAAATTTGAAATGTAAGAGCATCGAACTATTCTGTATAATAAATCATAGAGGTATTAATGTGGTATTAATAAAGCATTTCAAAAATTACTGCTTTAATTCTTCCAAATCTATTTACATTCTAGTGGTAGTTAATGCTAAATTTTTTCGGAAATATCCACAATTTTCATTTCCAAATTTGCTTTCATCATAAGTTTTTAATGTATATTTGATAATTAAATGTGACATAATAAGCTTTTTTTTGGAATTAAATAGCAAGGATTAATTATAAAGTCCACTGGTTTGGCTAATATCAATTGGATTGAATCGTTTTCAGCAAAAAAAAAATTGTCAAAAAGAAAATCCGAAGGCATCAATCTCAAACTTCGGTAATTAAACCTTTAACACGATAAGCTTTCCAAACATTTCAACGAATTCAACGATTGAGACTTCGATAAGGCAAACTGATGACGGTAGCAATACGAGAATAAAATATGATCCTTGATATTGTCCCATACAACTGACCTCGTGGAGCACATTCTTCGCGAATGGTTTTGATGCTCAGTGTTCTTCGCACAGTTCAGAAGCCAGTAAATCGCAAGAAGTGATCGCTTTCATTTGGAGCACATAAACTTGATTACTAAATGAATCAATTTACACCTGGAATTAGTATATTCACTTATGAATCATTATATTTTCTTTTATCGCGGAAAGTTTTCGCGTCTATTCGCGACACGTAGACGAAATCGCATGTTATTCAGTTCATGATAGTCCAAATATACAGTTCATGATAGTCCAAAATACGATATTCTCAGTATACTACTATCAAATTAATGACAAATGCTTAAATATTTGAATATATGTTGAATATAATTGCATATATTTGTAATTTTTATACTACAAGCAGTGAATTAGTTTTTTTGGGTATTTCGGTTAATTAATTAATTGATTTGATTGTATTTAAGTATTTCTTATTAATTCTTTTGGATAATTAATTAATTTTTTTTTGATAATGATTAATTTTTGGGTAATTTTGATAAAATTCGATAAAATTGTCTAATTTAATACATATGTAAATATCAAATTGGAAAACAAAATTTAAGTTTCAGTAAGGATTTGCAAACAGCAGCAAAGGAATCAATGAAAATTACTTCAGCGTATATAGTTTAATAATATGAATAAGAAGGGATGTATTGCCTCAATTCTCGTCTCTTCACTAATTTGGCTTCTGTTATAAACCATCGGAAAATTGAAGTGAGATGAAGTGAAACTGTGGAAAAAATATATGGTTAATTTGCATAAATTATTTTAAAAAATGCGATACAATAATTCAAATTTTTTTTTTGATATAAAGGATTAAACAGTGGAACTAAACATTGACCGAATAATCTCCTTACACGTGGATTGTAATTTCTATTATACGTGGATTGCCACTCCTATCTGAACAAGCATTTAAACGTACAATCCTTGAAGATCCATCAATTGAGGCTGACAGACGTAATTCTTGCATCAAATATTCTGCTACAGATTTCAACCTTTAAGCTTTATCTCGTTTATTTCATTAGACAATATTTTGCTATAAACATATAAATAAGCGTTTTTTGAAAAAATTGTTTTTCTACGATTTTATAAAGATCTTGTGAATAATTTTTCTTTTGTTATGCAAGTTGTACAAACCTCGCTTTACAATATCTATAGCTGATCTCCAGTAGTCTCATTATGCTTATGAATAACTCATTATGCTTATGATATAAGTGAGACATACTAAATACTAATTAATTTGGAAAAACATTTGTTAGAAAACATTACCTTCTCAAGATCGAATACTTCGTGCGATTGCAGACGTGCGATTGCAGACTGCAAATAACGCCGTTTCTTCGATGTAACTGTGTCATATACTGTTAAATTTAAGTGTTTTTTAGAAATTACAAGAAAGAATGCTTATCAACATGCATTTCATTTATTTTTTCTTTTTCATCTTTCAATTATGCAACATTGGAACAGTAAGTTAATTAGAATTGTAGGAAAACAATAATATAATATTGCAACGGATAATACCATATAATTTGAGGAAGCACGACCACATCTGACAGAACCGCTCGATTTATCAAAAATGAGTGAAGAACAAATAGAACCGTTGGATTTATCAGTGATGAAAATGAATGAGGAATAAATAAAACCACTGGACTTATCAATTCAAAAAGTGAATATACAAGAATCAGCGGATCAATCAATGATAAAAATCAATGAAGAACAAACAGAACCACTGGATCCATCACTTCCAAAAATGGATGCAAAAAAAGTAGAGGGAGGGTTTTTCGAGTCGATTCGTCCAGAAGGACAGAAAGATTTTGCCTCTACCAGTCTTTGACTAGTAACACATTATATATATTACCTTCGCTGGGCATAGTCAAGGGCATGGACAAAGAGTAACCATCCAAGATACATGAGATACCGCTCGATTTATCAAAAATGAGTGAAGAACAAATAGAACCGTTGGATTTATCAGTTTCAAAAGTCAATAAAAAGAAGCAATGGGATCCATGGATATCAATTAAAAAAACAAAGAATGGGTCAACGAAAGTAAATAAAATAACGGATAACGAGCAGATAGCCCCAATGAACTCAGAGATTCAGGAGGTGAATAAAGAACTAAAACAATCTTTGAATTTAGAAGTGAATGAAGAACCAGCGAAATCAATGAAGCGAAAGATGCTGCGAGAAGGCATGTAATTGTTTGAAATGTGGGAAAAGTTTCTTCCATTCCGAATTTGAAAAGACATATGCTAATTCACGCCGATAAGAAACATCACAAATGTTCAGAATATGAGAGAAGTTTTACTCGGAAAGATATTTTAAAAAAGCGTGATTACTCACTACAATGAAAGGATCATGCTCAATTGTTTTGCATGCAATGAAAGTTTTAAATCAAACAAACATCTGAAATCACACATGAAAAACTTTCATATTAAAAAACGAAATAATTGAGAGTATTTTAAATTAAAATACTGATGTTGTTTATTGTCCATGCATTCTACCAATTAAATTATTGCTATATAACGTAATTTCTCATCCCTTATTTTTGCATTTAATTTATTTATAATAACTTTGTTGTCAATATTATTGTTATTATTGACTGACAAATTACTCGTTTATTGCCTGATATTCGCTTTCCGTTATTTTTTTTAATTAAATAAAATTTCTTGTCTCATATTTGCCCAGACATTTATTAAGTAATTTTAGACTACGATCATCTATCTACTGATGCACATACAAATATGCAAATATATATAATATGCAGAATATGCAAGTTAGTTTTGTTCTTACCAAATTACTGATAAAATAAAATTTTCCAAAAAATTTTCGTCCAATTATTACGCGTAAAATGTAGAAAAAAATTTTTTTGGAGTTAAAGATTTTATCCAATCGCAACATTTTTCTATGCAAATTCGTAATGACAAGAAACCGTTTTGCAGTATACGTAGGCAGCAGATTTTTTCCCAATTATAAATTTGAAGATTCATGTGTATTTCAAAGTATCATATTGTTATGACCCAGAAATTATTAACTCTTCTAGCTAAGTGATTATTTTAAAAACTACCTCATGATACAGCATTTGTAATCATCATCTCATCTACCTGCAAAATTTTTTTATTTTCTTTTAATAATTACCTTTGTTCACCTTCTTTATTAATTAAAGCTCATTTAAGATTTCAAGAATAAGATCAGAAACACACACACAAAAAAAAAAAGAAAAACAAAAGCAAAACAAAACAAATAATACTAATTTCATCATTTATAAAGCTTTGAATCAGTCAAAGGTTTCAATAACCATAACCATAATATAAAACCAAAAAGGTATGAAAACCAAAGAAGTGTACGTGTTGAACGTCTTGGATATGCTTCAATAAGTGATAAAGCGGTAATCCCATATTGTTACAAACTGAATGACTTACAATAGGTGCCAATATATGACCTAAAATTGATTCCTTTACAATTATCGGCGTTTCAAAAAGAAAAAATGAACAAAAAAAAATCTCAAAATTCTGAACATAAGGAAGTTCTGAATTTCTCTTTTTTCTTCGAAAGACCATGAAAGATACCAACCTGTACGAACGAAAAGAAATGTTGCATATGCGCCAAAAAAATATGAATAAGATGTTTGAAATGCTAAAAAGAAAACTGAAATAAATAAAGGGAAAATGACGAAAAAAACTGAAAAGAAAAATAAAACATAATATACCATCTTCTAATATTATACTTTTTCAGTTAATATTATATCTCTTTTTAAAAATAAATTTTTCCTTTTTTAACTCATTCACTGAATGTATTATATTATTTCGTAAAACAAAATCCTTATTTATTCAGAATGCTCTCTTATTTCCTACCGAACAAATCAAAATCATTTAAAAAATCCGATGGATCGTTTCAGCTATCCATTTCTCGAAAATTTATATATTCTTGTAAAAGATGACTTATCAAAGAATTAATTTTCTTGTTTTTTTATTTTAAAAATACCTCGTCGGTTGATTGCCTCATATTTGGTATAACCTTTCTTCATATCATCAAGAATATGATGAAGATGACTTAGAGCAAATGGTAATGGTGCAACAAATATTGTTACAGTTGATGATAAACATTGCAAAATCAAAGTTGATGCGCAAGCACGAAATGCCAATTCTTCAGTTACAGGTGCCTAATGGAAAAAAAAGAAAATCGAATATTTGAATAATTTAATTATTTCAAAAAAAAATTTTTGTCTATAATGTATGAGATAAGATAAATGAAATAATGGTATTTCTTTTCATGCTTACCAATAAAACATCTCGAATCCATATAATATTTCCAAAATTTCGTTTTAATTCATCGAAATCTAGAAAAAGAAAAATAAAAATTATTCTTATTTTTTTTGTTTTATCGAAAATGGAATATACATAATTAATTATTGAAATTTCAACCGAAATGAATGCTCACTAAATTCAACTTAAATCAATATATCACAATTTGAACTTATTTTGCATTTTTTATTTAGTCTTGAAGTGTAATATTACGAAAATTAAAATTAGGTGTTGATATTCAAACTATTTATTTAATCATTAAATCAACAAAATTGAAATCGACTTTGTTGCATATTAAAAAATCGATCAACGAATATTGTTAACGTTCTTAATTATTTTCTTTTAATTTTATTAAAAATAATTGTAAAAATAACGAAAATTAAAATACTAACGAAAGAGAGACCAGAAATTATTATCAATATACATCATGACCCAATTACCCAAATAGCATATACATGTTAATATCGTTGGTATTAGGCATCTGAATAAATACCTCGAGCATGTATCCCATCACTGATAACGGTGAATCATAATTCTGAAAATGAAAAATGAAATCACTGAATTCATAATAGTAATTAATATAATAATTAAATATGAATATATTACAATGAAGGAAATAAAAAACATGGAGTAAATAACTTTGTAAAAATTAAATTTATTATAATAACTGAATTTAATATATTACAAAAACAAAAAAAATAAATAAATAAATAAAAACTATTCAGGCATGAAAATAATGTAGAAAGTTGAAAAAGTTTTGTCTATTGATTCAATCATCAATTCTTATCTTTATCTTTGTCTTTACTCAACCATTTTAATTCGTTTCTTTTTTCATTCTCAATAATAAATAATGGTAAAATTTTGCAGCATAAACACTTTTCGATTTTTTTTGGCTTGCAAAAATTAATGGTATTGTTAATGATTAATATAAATATCACAATGATTATTTCATCTTTAAAAACTTAGCATAGGTTAATTAAATTTTTACTACTTTTCCTTCCAATTTTTCATATTTAAAATATTTGAATTTAATAAAATTGAATTTCCAATGATTTTATTAGAGAAAAATTTCATGAAAATTAAAGAGAAAATAACTAACCATAAAATGAAGTATTGTATTTTAGAAAATAAAAATAATGGAAAATTACTTTAAAAAGAAAATTTACTTCTTTTCAATTTATTTATTTTTTTTATAAGATTCATTATTGCTACATATAAAAAATGTAGATTTCGACGAATCGTTTTCTTAATTAATCAGAATGTTTTAATTGTATATTAAATCTTTTTAATCAAAAAAAAAAAGATATTTAAAAGATTAAATGATAAAAGATAAATGAAAATGATGTTATTTACCTTGTATAATACAGCATACGTACATACAATACTGATAATATTATTTACCGTAGCACCAAGTAAACGTCGTTTGATACTTTGTGGATCATCTCGATCAACACCATTAAAATCAAAAGCATAGAGAAGTCCAACATAAGATGATGAGATTACTGTTGCTAATGATAAGTATAATAAAATGCTTATCATTTTGGCAAACAAATTGAGTTATTTTCCGAAATATATCACATCTTGAAAATGACTGATAAAATTCCGGACGCTTCTAAAATCATGATTATGGCGTTTACATAGGTAGATGATAGATAAGCGATACTATAACGGAATAGAATTGGTATAAGACAGATAATCAAATATTAAGAATTCAATTATTGAATGATAATACTGTTAATTATAAAATCAGTTTTGGAAAAAACTTCCAGATATATACACGGATAAGCATACCCGTACACATCGCAATATTGGCAAGATCTGCAATATAGATATTATAAATCAGTATACTTATCAATTTTGAAATTCTTCATTTGACTTGAAAATTTCTTGATCTTTAATTTAACTTCTAAAATTTCCAAACTTTCACCTAACTTCAAAATTTATTAAACTTAACTTCAATATTCATTAATATGAAAAAATGAAGTCCAATATAACAAGAGAGATTGGACTTTTATTCAAAAGTAAAGTCCCAAAAAAAAAAAAGTTTTTTAGAAGTTTGAAGTCTGAGCGAAAATTTCCAACAAACTTTCTACTGAATTTTGTAGTAAATTTCATTTAAAAAAAATGCATACTGAAATGAATGAAACGCTTAAAAAATCATATATTATGTAAAAAGAAAAATGCTATATTTCATTTTGAGCACAAAAAATTTTTAATAGCAAATTACATAAGCAAATATAAGTTTTGCAATATTTATGTATTCAAATTTTCCAAAAAAAATTTTTGATTTTTCAATAAAAAAAATTTTTTAGCAATAAATATTTCATTTTTTTTGATTGAAATATAAATTGGCTATTGAAAGTAAAAAAATATGATGGTTTTTTTAAATTTTTTTAAGAATAATTCGTGAAATTACAACAATTATAAAAAAAAACTTTATTTTTCTATAATTTCATAAATAAACAAAAATCTCTGCGAATAGCTAAATTAGATAAATTACATGTATATATATGAGAATATATAAAAATTTATCTATGCATAGAAGATAAAAAAATCAAAGGCCAAAGTGGGAGATAAAGTTTTAACAAGTAAAACTTTAAAAATGAAAGTGGTATTCTGATATCTAATTTCGGATCATTTTTTTTCTCAACTAATGTAGAACAATAAGATGCGATACACTAGAAATATGGATCAGACGTATTTCTGTCAATCTTTACGGATCAGTGAAGGAAGAAAAACAACATAATCCTTGATATAAATATGATAAGAAAATGTTATCATCTCTGGATGATTGCTTTTCTAAAATTCATTACTACTAATATTACTATTATAATTACTTATTATATTAGGTAAGAAAATGATCTTTAAAAATCAATCACGTCGCTATTATAATAATATCGATCAGAATTTGTAATCAGAAAAATTTCATTAATAATTTATCCTTATTTTCTAAAAAAAATATTTAGTTCCAATTCAAATAAATATCACACTGAAAATATTATTGAAGAAAATAATAAGATTGATAATTTCGAATTTTAAAATGAATGAAGTTAGCAATCTATCTAATATAATTATACAGAAAAAAAAAAAAGCACAAACGTATGATATAACAAAAGTATGTGTATTATTTACTATATCTTAATATCTTTTTAATATTTTACACACATGAAAGAATTGTAATTCTTGTCAAAATATACATTTTCTCATTATAGAATCTTAAAAAGTAATGAAAATAATCATTAAAAATCAAATAGCATCTAAAAATCGAGATTGATCTAATCTAGAATAAAGAAATAGTCATGAGAATCGGAAAGACTCATTCTATTATCAATAAAAATTAGAAAATTTTCGTATACGATGATAAAGTATCGAATACTACAAATACTCATTACTATTTGAATACTACAAATACTCATTACTATTTTTGACCAAAAATATCACCAAAATACTAGCATTAATTCCTCGAGAAAAAAAGAAAAGAATTTATGTCATCACAACTATTCAACACTATATAAGCGAGTCAATAAAAGGTATAATCCAATTGATTAAAGAATTTCTCATTCAAATAAAATCTTTTACACATGAATGAATATATTTATTTTTGAAGCAAAAAAAGAAAGAAACAAATTACAAAATTTTTCTTGGAAAAATATAACAAACAATAGCGAAAAAAATAAAGAAATAACCAGTAAAATTTTTATCCAGAATTTTTGTCAAAATAAAATCACTCGACAAATATTCAAAATAGTCACAAAAAAAAAAAAAAAATAAACAACTGCCGAGGAAAATTTTTTACTGAACATCAATGTTCAGCAATTTTAATCCGGGTATTGGTATCATCAGCAAACAATACTCTAGATTTGAATAGTTTGATTTTTCAGAACTATTCCAAAATAACGCATATTTAGTTCGTTCCATTATATTAAACCAAGTGATTTTTTTTTTTTGAATGTTAATGTATGGTAAGGAATCAAGGGATTTATGAAGAAATTTTTCAAATTTAATAGAATTTGACAGAAAATAAACGTTCGAAAATTATCCACTTCCATTCTATTATACTGATCAGTTTATCTGTATGCATATACAAAAATATTATTTTTCTAATGTTCATTAACTATATACCGATATTTCCTTTATATTCATTGTTGCAAGTGAAAGAAAAAAAAAGGAAAAAAAGAGCATGATGATTAAATACAAATTCAGATAACATTCAACATTTAAAGGAAACGTAATATTAATAATTCAATAGTAAGTAAAGAATTACAGAAATAAAGAAGAAACAATAGAAAAGTATGAATAATCAATGTAAGTGCATAAAGTGTTTAATGAACAAAATATACTAGCTTAGCAAATTAATCTACCAATGTAATTCTCGATACCTAATAGTAAGATTAACAAATTTCGAAAGTTATAAAATGAAATAAATATAACTTATACAAAATAAGGAAAAGAAGAATAATTTGTTCTCATCGGAATAGTCATTCATAGATAATCAATGAAAAGCTTTTCCAATTTTCTGCAAAATTTGAATACTCGAATTTTAACAATTTGAAAATCCAGATCTGCATTTTTCAAAAAGAAATTTTAACACCCGATTCACCATAAAAATTCAGTGGAGACAATCAACAGAATGAATGTTTAACCGTCATATCGAGCGAGAGTTATTTTATTTGGTTGTGTCATCATTGAAGATCATGCCTAAAAGAGGTACGAATTTTGATAGATGTGATATAGTACTTCGGTACTGAATATTTGCCATGAGATTTGGGAACTATTTTTTTACTACGATACATGAACTCATCGTCTTTCACTAGCGGATATTCACTAGAATCGAATCGAACTTTTAATCGAACTCTTTAATCGAACCTGAATCGAACTTTTAAAAAACAAAAAATGGAATAACTTCAACAAACTCTTCAAAAACGAATTGCTAAAGAAAAAAATTACGCTTACTTTAGATCATTTGAATTATATCAGCAAAGTCTTCGCTCAATCCATTTCTATGAAATAGCAGCAAGATCTTTCAATGTTGGCGCTGAAATAATTCAAACTTTAATTAAATTGGCAAGTCTGCAGAATATAAATATAATATGATCTCTATTAGGTTCTCTTAAGAAAAAACTGCAAAGAATTAAAAGTATGAAATTATAAGACAAATATGACCATAAAACAAACCATAATCGAGTACATGAAGATCAAAAGATCGCAAAGACGCTATGTACAGGATCCATTTCCTTGAACTGGAAGGCCTACAGTGGATAACAGGGTCATATCTCATTAAAAAAATTGAGATCTGGATTTTTTTTTTGACAAAAAATTCAGGTCTAAGTTACGTTGCATATTAAATAATTCCGTATAATCGTATAGATATTAGAAAAAAGTTTTTTATTCTTTGGATTGATTTAACTTTTTCTTTAATCAAATAAAATTTGTAAAGTTTCTTAATATGTATTTTCAGTAGCAATTCAAAATGAGAAAGAAATACGAAGAGACATTTTAAATTAATTCCGAGCATAAACAGCAGATTTATTTAGCAATACGGTTATTACTTTCTCGAATTATTACCGAAAATAAAAGACCAATTTCAAACTTTCCTAAAGTCATGAAGCATCTTTATAGGGATAAGAAAGTAGATTTTGCTTTGATTGTAAATGTGTAAAATTTAGCTTCTGGAATAATGCATTATTTATTCGACTTGAAATGTGACTTTTTAAATTATGAATATTTTGATTTAGAAATCAAACGAAGGTATGACGGAAAGAGAAAATATATGATTACGTTAACAATTAGTATGACTCATATAACTGGCATTAACGAAGTAAACTAATTAATCAGGCAGCACAACTATATCTGAAATCTTTCAATTTAAACAATAAGCTGCTTACCTTTTTATTTTATGGAAAAAGCTGAACTTAAAGGATTTAATTAGTTGAAATTGGTTCCAACTATCATAGGAAATAAGAAAAATATGTCACTTACATTGTACCACCAAACAAGAAGATGCGTTCACCAACTATAACTACACATTGTCGTCGTCTCGGTGAAGGACCTTTACCGAATGGTTTCAAACGGCGCCAGCATGATGTTTCAGGATCAAATTCATGCAATTCATTTAAGTGTCGATTTTCAGTACCAAATATCCACCAAATATGTACATCTTATTATTATAAACCCCTGAAATATATTATCACGATTAAACTTGGTAAAACATAAAAGCTGAAACATTTTCAAATCGAAAACTCTTTAAGTAGAAGGAAACCAGAAAAGCATCCCTATTTCAACTAAAATTGGTTTTTGTTTATGATTACCTTATATATATAGTGTTTCTTTTGATAGAATGATGATAATAGCTATTTTTTTTTTTTTTTTAATGGTACTAATATAACTTTTTTTTTTCCTATACATTTTGCTGGATTACAGAGTATACCACGTAAGATTTTAGATTATCTAGATTATTTTTCTGCTTTTCAGATTATTTCTTCTTTAGGTTCTGTTATTACTTTTGTTGGTTTTATTATTATTATTAATTTATTATTATTGATTTTTTTTGGATTTATTTTTTATTTTATTTTTGAAATTGGAAAAGGAAGAATTTTTTCTTTATGTATTAATGAATTTAATAAATAAAGTGGTACAAACCATCCGTCAATGACCTAAAGGGACGTAAGTTGTAGTATAGTAGATGTAAGGAAACTTGTCTCTATTTTTTTTTTAAAGTATTAGTTTATTTGGAATAAAGAATTGTAAAATCTTAGGATTTTGCTTTGTTTTTTTTGTTTTATTTTGGTCTTTTTATTATAATAACTGACTATTTATTATTAAAAATAACCTAGTAGTACCATTTAAACCCAAATAATCAGGAGCAAAATCCCAAAAGGAGATCATACACCACTCAATTAAGTTAAAGGACATAGAGAAGGATCAAAAAAGTTCAAAAAATAGAAATAAACAAAGTCAATTCACTAAACAAAAACAAACGAAAACCTTGACTAAACATACGATAATCAGAATTTCATAATAGAGTCAAAAAAATGCTCTCAGAAAAAGAAAAACTTGCAGGCACTATGACTTCGTCGACCACATGGACGATCGCCAGTCACTTCTGGATTCTCCCAACGACCTGTTTTCAAATTCAACACTTTCAGTATATCAGAATAAAAATCTCGAGAGCTATGAAGTGCACCATTTAAATCACTACGTCCACCAAATATGTACATTTTCTTGTTAATGACACAGGCTGTATGAAAATCCCGCCATTGCGGTAATTCACCCTTTAATAGATATTCTCATTAATATAAAGAATATCCAAGTTTCAATGCAAAAAGATACGAAAAAATCGGAAAAAAAAATATTTCATGAAATTATTTTTAGTTACCTATCAGTAATCACTGAAGTATGGCCAAAACTCATTTAGACAGTTTAATTTTATTTTGCAAAATTTTGAACCGAAAAAAAATGAATCATTATTTCAAAAAATGCACATTCTTGCACGTTCCAAAACCGTGAATATTTTAAATCGTGTAGCAATAAGAATTAAAAAAAATTTACCGTAGTCTTTAATTCATACCACTTTCTCTCCTTGAAATTATAAGCAAATGTTTCTTGGCTAAACCTGAAATCAATAATTTTATGAGAAATTTTAACAACCAACGAATTTTTAATAAAAGACTATGAAAAATATTAATTGTATGTACAATTATATCGGAAATACAATATGTAGACTAATACATCATATGTAAAACATATTATAAAAAATAGATATAAATAAATAGTAGAAAATGTGTGAGTTATTACATTTAAGCAAACATTGAAATGATTCATGAAAAAATAAGAAAAAATGATAAATAACATGAAAAGCTAAACATAAATTAACACGCAGTGACAGTGGTTCTACTTTTTTATATTTATATCCTAATTTATATCATATTCACATTTTTAGATTCTTACTGATTAGTTGATGTGATAGTTTTAAAAAATGTACGTCAGATCTTGTATTCGGAAGATGACTTATGAAAGTTGATACTTATATGTAATATCAAATAAAACAGGTATACCTCTGTGACTCTTCTTCAAAACCACCGAATATGAACATCAAATTATCGACAACCACAGCACTATGTCCATCACGAGCTGGTGGTGCTTCACCTTCATAAGAAATGACTGACCAAGCTATTTTTTCTGAAATTAAATTACAATCTCAGAAACAATTACGTTCTCTTTTATCACAGAAGCTAAAAAATACCAAACAAAAACTTAAGAAGCTAAAAATCAATCTTTCAACATTCTAGAAATCAGTTTCTCTCTAGAGAAAAAACACAGAGAAAGTAAATCATATGAAAGTGAGAATCAAGGAAATACAGATTGTATATTATAATATTTCACCAAAGTTATTGGTAATTCACTAAAAAGAGCAAAAATTTCTAGAAAAACTGACTGATATTCTTAAATGTTCAACGATTGAGAGGATATTATGGATAAAGGATTATCGATGATACATATAAAATTGAGAGATCTTTTACTGCAATTTGATTTATTAAAACAAAAATTGTCCAAATTTAATACTACTAATATTTCCAAAGAATCATATAATTATACGAAAAATTATGCTTTTCTTAAGAAAACTTTTCTTAAGAAAAGTTTAGATAAATTAAAATTTCTAGACTAATTTTTCCTAAATTTTTAACTAACAAAATCTTTACCTGGATCAAAACAATACATTTTGGAGCATGCGCCAAATTCATCATTTCGTCCACCCCATAAATATGCCTTACCCTTGTATTCAACAACCGTATGTCCATATCGTTGATATGGCCAACTGTTTTGTGATGCAGACGGACTAATAATTTCGCTACTATCTGTTTGTATCAATAGTTTACGCCAGCGATAATTTCCTGAATTAATTTTGTTTTTTTTTTTTTTCTTTATCTTCATCATTCGAAATATCAAGCAATAGGAAAATGTAAATAATTAAACATCATAGTTAATTAAATATCACATATCAAGCTAATAGCTTTAGAATAAAATAATAAACACTAAAACATCTACAGGTCAAATAAATAATTTCAGGTGAAACAAGCAAGCATCACAAGGTAT
The DNA here is from genome assembly GCA_008729115.1 of Dirofilaria repens. Classification (NCBI taxonomy): domain Eukaryota; kingdom Metazoa; phylum Nematoda; class Chromadorea; order Rhabditida; family Onchocercidae; genus Dirofilaria; species Dirofilaria repens. The sequence goes on along the minus strand of SNRZ01000013.1, from coordinate 947,114 downwards.
ATTTTTATCGTGAACGAGTGGATCACAGTGAAATAGGAAAGGTTCATAGATATCATGCCGTAAACATAAAATGAATAATTTAGAAGCGTGATGCATGTGAGATCACGGTGAATTTTCCATAAATCTAATTTAATAATACATTAGTGGTGTTTTAAAAATTCAATTAAATTTTGAAATTCAAAATTAGATATCTATGTGATATTTTGTGAATTTTGAAGTATAATACCATTTATGTAATACCATTAAACATTAAGTTATTTAGAAATTATAAACTTGATTAAAATAAAAATATTTTCCAATTGATGTGTTGAAAATATTGACCAGTATGATCAACATATATTACTAATAGATGAAGAAAAACAAACCGGTATTTAAAACATGTATGTCAACTGGTTGACTACCATCATAAATTTCACCTGAGCAATAACCACCAAACGAATAAATTTGATTATTAAGCGCAACTGCTGCGTGATTTACACGTTTTGGACCACCTTCAACCGTTATCGTCCAATACATCACATCAATAGACAGATATGTTGTGCTGCATATTATATAAACTATTAATAATTTTTACTTAATTTAACGTACGCGCGCAAAAAAACACGTTACACATAATGTGTTAAATAAATAAATAATGATAACAGAAAGATAAAGTGGCAAAAAAAGGACAATTAGATAATGAAATTTTTTTTTCAATTTAAAGAAATATTTGCAGAAAACTTTTTTATTTGTTATGAATTATTAATTATTTAGAAACATTTTAATTTTTAATTAACCATTTAAAATCAAATTATTTTTTTCAAATTAAATTCTACTTCAATTTTCTTTACCAAGTAATAGCAATAATAATACATTACATAAATAAATCGGAATTAAATATACTATGATCAAAAAATTTAAACAAAAAGAAAAAATTGGAGAAAATTGAAAAAGAAATTAAAAATTTATTTATTTTTTGCGGAAAACAAATTCATGAAATAAATTAATGAACTTAATGGAAGTGAAAAAAAAACAAAAAAAGGAAAAAATATTAAAAATTTCAACTATCATTCGTTTTTTCTTCATCTCTTCCAATTTCAGATAACAATTATTTTGATTTATTGACTAATTCAAAATTTCAAATTTTTTTTGTTTTTGAAATTAGCCAAAAAATATTTCAGTGTTTCATTTAATTTTACTAATTTAACTATTTTATAAACTGATTAATTAATGAATCAAAACACTTTTAAAACTAGTTAGCAATTTAACTATTTTTTAGTTAATTAATTAATGATATTAACTAATAAATTATGATTATTATTAGTCGTATGATGATAATGTTTAACTAAGATAGAACTTATATATTTATTTTATTAGTTAATGTTAGGAATAATAAAGAAATAAATAAACAAATAAATAAGTACAAATGTAAGCAAATAAATGAGTAAATAAATATAAATGAACCAAATGACAAAATAATGCTTAAAGTATAAAATTTATAATACTAATTAATTTTAATTATTAATTTCCATATCCGTAATTTCTTTTAATTAATTTTATTATTCATAATTTATGATTAAAGCTAATAATAAAAAAAATATTTTAATTATTTTAAATATTTACCTTTTTTAATAGCTTCTAAATTTTTAATAGTATAATAACTAAAAATCAAATATCATAAGAAATTAATAAATTCTTGATAAAATTATCATCTATGATTGAATTTTGGACAATTCATTAAAAAAAAGAAGTAAACAAATGATAAAATCTTTTTTGAAGATTATTGATTTAAAAAACATAAAATTTAAGATAAAATATTTTAATGATTAATAAATTGATAATTTAATTGGTAATATTAAATTCTATTTTAGAATAATAAAATTTTTCCAGATAAAACTTCAATCTATACATTTATTATATGTTATCTACCTATTAGAAATATTATTTAAGGAAAATGAGACATTTAAATTGACGAAAGAGATGAAATGAATTATAAAATGATATATTCAATTCAAAAAAAAAATCATACTGCTAAGTTTAATCTTTAAAATTTTTCGAAATTATAATACCAATGGAAATATGGAATTTATTTCAGGACAAAATATCTAAGGATAATTTAGGATTAAAAATAAATACAAGTGAGCTATTAGAAATATAACATGTCTATCAGAAACAAATGAGTAAATCCTTTCACATCGGAAAAGCATTTAAAAAAAAAATGTTAGAAGAATTTTTAAATTTTCAAAAAAAAAACTTCAAATTGTTGTTTGAAACGATTTTTATCAATTAGTTATTAAATTATACATATGATGAAAGGTTTAAGTCATAAAATTTGATAAATGATTATGTATTGAATAATAAGAATATTGTAGAAATTAGAAAATTACTAGTCATTATAATATAATGAAAAATTGTATAAATGATAGATATTTGCTTATTATCAATTAATAAAATAGATGCATCTATTCATCTGTTCGTGCAATTTTTGATAAATTCATTCAACTATCTATTTATCAATCAATTTATTACTGTATTATACACATTGTATTATACGAATAGAAATCTGATGAAAAAAAAAAAATTAAAATTAGGAATGATATAATAATTCGATGAATAACTAATTGCATTTCGTTAATTCATTTAAATTAGTTAAGTCACACTTTAAATATCAAATAGTAAAAGAAATATTAATTAAAAACGTATTGTTCTGTTTATTGATTTATAATTATGTCTATGTTTCAAGATGAAATTACAATTAATTACTCTATTTCTGTATAATACTGACTTTATTCTGTTCACTTAACTAAAATTGCTCATCGAAATATCATTAAAGAAAATTTGGTCATTGTAATTGATCAACGTGATAGGATATGCCTTACAGCATTAGATCTCACAAAAAATCGATTAACCTATGATGGATGAATTTGCACAAAATACTGATCAATTTTAATGGAAAGAAATGAGTTTTTACCATCACGTTTCAAAAAAATTGATCAGATGTAATAGGAATACGTCTGCATTTCACGTTATAATATGATACGTAAATGAACGATCATCATACATGATATTCATTGTGTCATATTTGAGGGTTCACTTAGGAATACATTATAGAAAAGAAAAGAGTACAGGAAGTATAGAAAAATGAAGAGTACAAGAAAAGAATAACGGTAAGAGAACGAAAGAATTTAGAAAAAAAGATTAATTTTTTTCAAAAGCCAAATAAAACTACAAAATGAAATGACCAAAGAGAAAGGTCAATTGAATGTGTAAGATAACTAACCAACACTGACCTAAACTAACTGATTAACGGATTGAATGACTTACCTCCAAACTGCTGCTGACCGATTGAATTGACCAATGGAAAATTGCTTTCAAGAGAGGGAAAGGGAGAGTAAAGGAGACAACTAAATTCTTCGATTTGAAATGGATAATGCGAAGATGCAAAAAGAAAGGGAAACAAAGGAAAGAGGAAAGAAAAAAAGAATGTTAACTATCATAAACTATACAATCAAAGTTTGTTTTCTATCTATCTCATCTCTCTCGTTCTTTCTCTCTTCCTCTCTATTTATGCTACACCATCTTATCATTTAAATATATGATTACTAGATTAGATGAGATTGACTATTCGATTTTCACATGATCATCATATGATCAAATTAAATGATAAGATCATTTCGTTACCATTTCATATGATTATAGACATAAGATCAAATACCTAAATATCACATATTATGTATTACATGGTCATACATCTCATTCAATTTAAGCAACTATTGTTTTATCGATGATGAATATAAATAATATGATAAAAATATTTGACTAAAATATATTTAATAGCACAATAAAATAATATGTTATCATAATTTGATATTCTAGCATAAAATGGATAATAATTAATAATAATAATAAATAATAATAATTAATAATAATAATAGTATATAATAATAATAATAATAATAATAATAATAATAATAATATATAATAATAATAATAATAATAATAATAATAATAATAATAATAATAATAATAATAATAATAATAATAATAATAATAATAATAATAATAATTAATATATATAATAATAATAATAATTAATAATAATAATAATAATAATAATAATATAATAATAATAATAATAATAATAATATAATAATAATATATAATAATAAAATAATAATAAATAATAATAATAAATAATAATAATAATAATAATAATAATAATAATAATAATAATAATATAATAATAATAATAATAATAATAATAATAATAATAATAATAATAATAATAATAATAATAATAATAATAATAATAATAATAATAATATAATAATAATAATAATATAATAATAATAATAAATAATAATAATAATATAATAATAATAATAATAAAATAATAATAATAATAATAATAATATAATATAATAATATAATAATAATAATAATAATAATAATAATATAATAATAAATAATAATAATAATAATAATAATATAATAATAATAATAATAATAATAATAATAATAATAATAATAATAATAATAATAATAATAATAATAATAATAATAATAATAATAATAATAATAATAATAAATAATAATAATAATAATAATAATAATAATAATAATAATAATAATAATAATAATAATAATAATAAATAATAATAATAATAATAATATAATAATAATAATAATTAATAATAATAATAATAATAATAATAATAAATAATGATAATAATAATATACAATAAGGGTTAAATTACTTCACAAAAATTATACAGGTATAATTGTATAAATATTATTTATTAATTTTTTAAAAGTTCACCAAACATAGTAATTAATCCATGAAATTAAATTAATTAGTCGTCTTATCAATTTACTTTATGCCTTTTAATTTTAAATCACAATTACTTATTAAATCAAAACCATTAATATATGAACATGATAAATTATACAAATATTACAAGAAATGATGGATGAATAAATTAACAAATAAATAAGTAACAACTCATAGTAATTTATCATAAACAATATTATTTATTAATGTTTAAAAAGTCTACTAAACATAGTAATTGATACTTATCAATTTATTTCATGCATTGTAATTCTTGCATATTGCATAGTTTTTGAATTAGTGATAAAATTATCATTTATTTAAATTACAGTTACTTACTAAATGAAATTAATAATATATAATGCTAATCAGTATGAATATGTTTGTTTATAATATAAAACTTCTTTTTTAAAAGTGAAAAATGACATAGTAAAATTTAATAAAACAATGACTTAATTATTTATTTTTTGGATTTATTTTATCACATTTTCTTTTTTTGTTTTGAAATAACTCAAATGAAATAATTAATTTAACAAATTTGAAATTATAAAAATAATCATAACAAATATTACATAATCAAGAAAAAAGGAAAAAAAAAACGAAGAAATTGCTAACAAATTTTTGGAAATTAGGCTTAAATTTTTTACTAAAATTATTGATCATAATAACATCGATAAATACCATTTCCTTTTTTTTTTCTTTTTTAAATAATTTCAATCAAAGATTTAAAGAGGAAACATTTGAAAAAATGAAATTGTTTATTTTTTTTAACAAAAATCTTTTGAAATAACAAAATGAGAGATAGACATAAAGAGGAATGGATGAATGATGATAAGTGGTAAAGTTTTGTTTTATTAGTTTGAAGAATTATTTCCCATCACTTCGTTCTACAAACAAATAAAGATTGTGGAAGGCTGATTGTACGCTTTTAAGCCATGTGTTTTTATTTCTAATACTTCTGCTAATAGCTTTTTAACAAATTTTTTTCACCAATCTCGATCGTCGAGAATAGCATATATATATATGTGTATGTATATGTCTGTGTATGTGTGTGTATGTGTATGTGTATAGATTTAATTATCGATAACTGAATTTTCTACTTTGTTCTATATTTCTTGTCATTTGTTTTCCTTTTATTATTATTATTATTATTGTAAAAATATATTTCATTTCATATGGAAAGATTTTGTTCGTATCTACAAGTTATTATAATTTTGTCTACAAAATACATAAAATTAAATTAATTAACAATTTTTTTGATATTCGTTTAATAATGCCTAGATGATTATGAAATAAATTTATTTCTGCAAAATTCATTTTATTACATTGTCTTTTTATCTTTTATTTAGTTTTTTCAAGATTCTTTATACATACTTTAAAAAAATTTTTACCAATAAAATGATTACTAATTATCATTTCTAATCAATAAATAAAGATGAAGAAAATATCGAGTAATTAGCACGATAAAACATTTCTCAAGGAAAAAGCTGATAAATGAATGGTATGATTAGTGATATGATAAATTACTATTACTTGTTATTTATTTATTTATTTATTTATTTATTCATTTGTTCATTATCTTATTTTTCATAATCGTGTAATCATATCATCATATGCATCAATCACTTATATTAATATTCTGACATCATTAATAATATCAATCAAATACTTCTATTATTATTGTGCTAATATTATATTATCATAACAACGATAATCATTATCATCATTATTTTAATTACTATAATTATAATTATGATAAAAATTATTATCTTTTTATGAATAAAAGATTCATTAAATATTCTGTCATTTTTTCATTTACCTAAAATATTTTGACTCAATTTTTCTATCATTTAACGCAAAAATTTTTCTCAAAAAATGCGATAAACATAGACGATTAAAAATTAGAACACAAGTGAGAACAAATAAATAAACGGCAAATTTAAAGAAAGGTCATCAGGTCAAAGAAAGGTCATCTGTCCTAGTTAATATCTATATTTTTTCATTCAGTTTTTTTTTTTTTTCTATCCGAATGTTAATTAATAACTGCTCATTTTTTAGGTCGATAAATCTGAAGAGAAAGTCGTTTTCGACATCGAAAAGAAAATCATAGGCGAAAATAAATGAATAAACTGATGAAACAAAAAAAGGTCATTAGGTTAACGTCACTTCCTTAATATCAAAATTACATTTATGCTGTTTTTCATTCAAATCTTTTTAAATGGTAAGTGGAAGAAGTGTCGGAAAAATTGAAATATTTTATAGATTTATTTCTATGATACAAATATCTTAAAATAACAAAGTTGTGGATTTTAATACCTATAAGTTGATATACATAAATTGTATTTGTACTTTTAACACAATGTAAACAAAGTCCTTTTACGCTTCATTAATATGTTATAAATTATGCTATAGTTGACAAACAGAAAACAAAAATCTCTTTGTTTTCTGTTTACATGTTTATTATGTACATGTTTATTATGAATTGTACTGAATTGGAACAGAGTAAACAAACTTCCATTATATAAATAGTTAGGATCAATCGGGAATGATCAGTGCAGAACTTCCATAATAATTTAATCTATCGCTCACAAAAACTGTCGAAGAAGATTCCATGAGTTGAAAAACATAAAATTGTTTTTATTAATTGTTTAATTAATTTATTGTTATTTTATTTCAATAATAACAGGAAAATCGAAATTCAGAGATCAATCTATTACTGATATTTTCGAAAAATTCTTATCTCTGTCTTCGATATTTTTGAAATTTTCCCCGTCAATCAATAGGCCTTTATCATATTTATTTATCTATGCCAAACAAGCACTGAAACTATTGCGAGACAACAGATTAAATGATATCATCTTTGTTACCTACTTCTCTTTGATATTATCATTTGCAATCATTTTTGTGCCTGTTATTAGGCACCATCACTAACACTTACCTTTACCATTATAAATTCGAATTTTGCCTATTTCGTTAGGAATTTTATAGACATATTCAGCCACTAACAGAAAAATAAGAAAAAAATAAAATGAGAATGCAGGAAAAAAAGCATCAAAAAGCTTGTTTACAGGATTATTATTAAAGAAATTATTAAAATACAATTAAAAAAATTATCATTTTATCACTCTCTTTAGTATGATTACAACTATAATTTTTGTTAGCTATTATATTTTCTTTTTTCTTTTTTCTTTTTTTCAGGAATGTGATTGAATGATATAATTACCTTTGATAATATACTTGTATCAACATTTCATCACAATTAACAATATCGATTTCCGCCTAATGTGTAATTTATCAGATTAAATAAGGCGGAAGTACCACATCGACGTAGAAAGAGGAAGTGGTATTCCGGCACTTCCTATATCAACTGGTGAAGCAATCGGTGTGCCATCTAATGAAAATCCTTCCATTTGTGGAGTTGACGATTTACTTCGACTTTTCTTCTGCCTCATTTATTTCCGCAAAGAGAAAAACTTATGATAACAAAAAAAAAAATAGGCAGAAAAAGAGTCCAAAATCAAAATTTATCAATAAGATGTTCATCTTGTTAATTTCAAAAAACAGACAACGAATTTCAAAAATCTCCGATAAAAATTTTTACCTCAGAAATCAATTCTTGAAATTAAAAATTAAAGAAATGGGAATTGAGGATATGGAGAGTTAATTTTCCTAAAAAAATATTTAGAATCTAAGCAAAATTTTAATTTTTTATATCGATCACTAATACTATCAAAGAATTTCGAAAAATCGATTGATAGGAAATAAAAAAAATAGGAATAGTTTTATTTCGAAGTAATTGATGAGGAAAAATGGATGAAAGCAGAGGAATCTTTCAGGAGAAAAATTTTGAAAAATAGAAGATGTTGAGTAAATAAAATACTTCGATTTGATTCGTAAAAAGATTAAATTTTTCTATATTTTAAAGCACTTTTATATAACTAGTGCTTTACTCAGATAATATAAGTATTCGGTGGTAGAAAAATGATTGTATACTGATTCAATTGTTGATAGAATGAGTGAAATCAGCGACAAATTTTTTAAATCAAGGCTTTCAGAAGGTCGAAATATAACAAAAATAACTTGCTTTAATTTGTTGTTTGGAAGAATCTTGGTTTTTGACACAGTAGGCATTTATCTGAATTGATTTCTCGACAGTTTGACCATTTTTAATTTACGTATCAAACTTATTGATTAATTGATGTTGGTTTCATTGAGATGTTTTCCAGTTTTTCTTCTGCCAAAAATCATACATTATGCCATTTTGATTTGTCATGAAAATTTCTTGGTGATTTTTGGCATAGAATAGTTGTGATAAATATTTATTATGATAAATATTTATTACTTTTGCATGTTATAAAACCGATAATTATTTGAGATTATTAGTGCAGTCGGCGATTAGGATTGTTATTTTTCCTGTTTTAATCGAAGGACGGTTCGTTAAACCTTCTTTGAGAGTCTCTTTGAGAGATGGGCTGATCATTCCGATCGTTTCTGCTTTTAAGTGAAAGTTCTGATTGATTTTAACGCTTCGTACAATGAATATTTGTTTACTATATTTCGGCCGTAGCACAATTACATCATGGCTACTTAATGGAAAAAGAGAGTTTGTCGATCTTTCACTTATCATTCATCGCATGATTTATATGGCATAAAAATTTGTTTACTCTAGCATAAAAGAAACTTGTTTACATCATATCATTTGCAGCACAGCACCATATATAATATGTAGACTGTAAAAAAAGCTCAATTACATCTAGATATTTATATCATACAAAGATTTTTCGATTATTTCGTCATACCTATATTATGAAAAATACTACGGTTATTTCGGCAGTTGTTATACATGATCGTATATGTTAAATTATGTAAATTAATAATTTATCAAATCTTTGATATTAATAAATATCTAATAAGATGATAATACTTAATTAAATAACTTGTGATATTAATTATAAATATTGCTTGTCATTGTCATGAAATTTTTTTTTTTTTTTTCTTGTAAGGAAGTGAAGACGATAGATCGAGCATCTCGAACGATACATGTCAGTGTATCGTTTCATTGGCATCTACTACCACGCAATATAAGAGGGACATATCGTTAACATAAATGAATTAAAATCTGAAATTAAAGTTGGAGGAACTGCTTCATAAAAGAACCAAGACAGCGAAAATGACCACCCTCGACCAGTAAAGGATCTTTTTGTAATGAAGATGCTCTCTAAAAAACATTCCCATTCTGTACTAGCAAGACTGTTTTTATAATGATGTTTTTTAAATATTCTCACGCTGTATTAGCATGGGTTAATGATAAAGTATTTTAGATATCGAATATAGGATTTGTTAATAATATATGAAATATTTACATGTGATACAATTGACGATAAACTTGATAACAAGAAACAAAGATGAGAATTAGATAAATGATTCATTACGTTAGATATTGTAATATTTATTTATGTTAAATGAATCAGGAAAAATATAAAATATTTCAGGCTATTCCAACATTGTTCATTCCACATGCAGAGCAATAGATGATTCTATTATAGGGCAGCCTATACAGAAAATTTCTTTTGCTAATTTACTTGGTAATTGTTTAAAATAACAAGTAATTCTGACACAAAATTGTTCAAACACAATTGCTACTACTACAGAAAACTTTGATTTTATTAGAGGGAAATTGCAGAAAAATCTACCCAGAAATCAATATGTGAAAAATAGTTAAAACATGGGCATAAAAATTTCCAAATCTGTCTTACTAAACTTTTTATAATATCGCAGTAGAAATAGGTATTATTCGTTAATTTTACAACAATAAATCAATTTTTTTCAAAAATTTTGATGTTACATTTATCTACTGTAACGAAAAAAAGAAATGTGGCCGAGATAAATATAATTGGGACCAATCATCATCAAATTTTAAATAGCCCTGAGGGAATAATTTTCTTTCTTCTTGTAAAACCAGTTGAATTTACTAAAACAGTTATTATCTAAAAAAATCAAAAAGTAAAAAGGTTGTTTAGTAGAACAAATCAAGAAGTTTGCGGTAAACAACATAATTTTTTTCAAGAAATAGAAGATAAAAAACTAAGCATCAAAGAAATCTAAAAATTCAAATAATTAAATGGAAAATTAAACAAATTTTATTGAGTTATCAAAATACTGGTTTTCTTCATGCATTATTGTGATATTATAACATTAAAGAGTCAATTTTTCAAATAATTTTAAATGGGAGAAGAAGATGGGAGGGCAGAAAATGAGCAAATTAATGATATATGGTTTGTGAATTTTGAAAATTTTTATTTGGTACCGCCGAAATGATAGCATAAAATTAAGTTGAAAAGGACATGAAAAAGAGAAATCGTGGTTGTAATTAGGCATGATATTAATTGCATCTATTAGTAGAAAATTTTACAATATTTGAATTATGAAAAATTTTTAATTCATATAAAATATTTTAAAATGCGGAAAAAAAATTTTTAATTCATATAAAATATTTCGAAAAAAAAAACTGGTACAAAAAAAAATGAATATAGATCGAGATTTATTGTGCTTTATGATTACGTAGAAAAAATGAATTAAAATAACAGTTTTTATCATATAATACTTTTATTTGTTCACATACTGTCAAATATTTACCATCTATTTTATTTTCTTTTTCTTCATTTATTTATTATCATTTTATTAATTTATTTATTACATCAAAAAATTTTTATTGGAAAGAAGTTATTTGATTTAAATTTCAAATATCATTCAATATAAATACGCAGAATGGTAAACTATAAAAAAAAGTACTTGGTATAACAAACTAATCGAGAAAAAAATAAAGGAAAAGCAAAAACGAAATTAAAATCAAGACAGAATTGTCGATGATCTTCTTTAACCGTGATAAAAAATAGATTCTTTCATATAAAATTTATAAAAATGCCGATGAAGATATATTAAAAATAATAATGAAATTACTCGAAAAAAATTTCGCTTGAAATTTAAATGTTATTAAATATAAATAGCTTCTTTTTGATGTGAAAAAAATGCAAAAAACAAAAATTAATGAAAAACGGGACTACTAGAAACATAACTTTTATCATTAAAAATTTGTAAAAGCAAAAAGCAATTAATCATTTGCCCTTTTTCCCTTTGAATTTTTTAACGATCGTTATCTTGAAATTTATTTTTTCTTTATTTTGCATTCGATAAAAAATAAAAATTAAAAATATAGAAAAATCTGACAGTCGATTACATTCTAAATTTAAAAATTTTGAAAATTTAATGCAGAACATTTATTCCTGTCCATATTTCTATATAATTAATAACTACTAATTGTAAAATTGGGAAACAATAATATTTGTGCAATATTCGCTCAAAACATTTGTTATTTTTAATTATAAACCAAAGTAACAAATTCCAAAACTTATTTTTGGATTGTTCTTATTTTATAGAATTTTTCAATCAACAAATAAAAACTTCTTGTTTTGTACACTTGTTCGTAAAGTTTTTTTGTGTTACTTCGAGACGAATCTTTCGTAAAAGTGATTTTATCATTTGACGAAAAATTTATTCATTTGTATTACAAGATAAAATAAATTCAAATAATATCACGATTGCAATTGATCAGTTGATCATAGTAGAGGTAAATTTAACATATATAAGATGCATTAAATTGAAAAGTAGCAGTTATCGAATGAATTAAATCACTACTAATTAACTGAGCACTAACTGAAACATTGCAACTGATCGCGAGAAGCTCCTTTTAATATCGGTGATCTTAATGGATTGTAACTTTAATTACCAGAACAAAGAATGATAAATGAGTGATATTTCAAACTTATATAAAAGTTTTAAATCTATAGAATACTTCAGATAATTAGCATAGATTTCAACATCTTAAATAATGTACGCAGGTTCTATTTAGCAGATCGAATTTGCATTGAGATTTGATAAATAATTTTTTTGATGTAATAAATAAGTTATAAATAAGTTAATAAAATGATAATAAATGAATGGATAATAATACTGCAAATTTTTTCTATGCAAAATTCTTTCATTATTTCATCATATATTATCAAATATTTCACGATCTTTTCTGAATTTTCCGACAACACTTGCTCTTCCTAAAATCAAAACTAATGAATTAATACTTGAAAGGGAACTATTAAATCGTATTAATTATTGCTACAAGACGGAAAAATTTCTTATCCCTCATTTTTCCATATATTTTTATTTCTTTTTCTTTCCAATACCATTATCAATGGTGACGTCTTGCCACAACAAATATCAAAATATATCTTTTTTTTAAAATCTCTTTGCCTTTTAAGATTTTCATTTTTTTAGTGTAATGCAACGTAGCGAAACGTAATGTTGTGTATGTACGAAACTGATAAAAAAATTTTATTCCATATTAACAGTACAATAAATTGATAATCATAATAAATGATAATTCAAATATAAATTACCAATAGATCAACATAATTGTAAGATCTTTGATACATTCTTTAAAAAAAAAAATCCTCAAATATTTAAAGTTTAATAATATAAAAAATGAATAAATGAACATACAAATTCTTGCAAATTCCTTACGGGCATCACTTATTTATATATAAATTAAAATAAAAGAAAAAGCAATATATTATAACAAAACTCATTTAACAATAATTTTATCCTATAATATAGCATAAAATCATTGATTTATTTTAAAAATTATGTTAATAACTCTGTTTAGAATATGTTGTAACGTAAAGTTATTTTCATGCTTCCTTACAGAATTTCCTCCCTGTAATGGTCAATTCTTATAATTATGTAAAGGGTGTTACTTAATTCATTATAATCGATCAGATCTGAATATATCATCCTTCAAGTCATAGGTCATTGCTAATAAAATTGTAAATATCTCTTTACTATAAAATAGAGTGATCATTACTTCTTATTTACTTTATTCTGATCATAATCAATTATTCGATGAGCGGCTTTTTTTTCCAACTCCCAATATTAATGATATCGGACGATTTCTTTATTTATAAAAATATTTATCTACTCGTTATATTTCCATTAAGTTTGAGCACCGTAGTTGCGATCAATAAAATCCATCACAGCAAAATTTCGTTAAACAATAAAATCTCTATCTTCAGCCTACAATCCCTTCAGGAAGAAATAATTATTTCATGACATATTTTAGTCGTAAATTTGCATATATTTGTCATGAACATTTCGGAAAAGTCATTAAATTTTGATTATTTTTTGGATCATCAATGAATTTTAGAGGTGTAAATTAAATATAAATACAGTTTTTTTTGTATTTTTATTTTAATATAATTTTGCAAAAGATATTATTAAAATTATTGACGCTTACTGCATAAACAAAAAAAACGAAGAGTATATTACAGCACCGATAAACAAAAAGAAAAAAATACCATAACAAATAAATAAATAAATGAATTATTACAACTATATGATATAAATTGAAATTGAAAAAAGCTTTGATAATAAATGTATTAAATTTTAAAGCTATAAATATGTAAAGCCATAAGCAATTCTACTATAGCATATTTATTAAATTTTAATTTTATATATTTAAACAATGGCAATTTAATAATTTAACAAAAAAAAATTAATAGTAAAAAAAACAATGGGAAATAGTACCGAATAGTTACCTCTTCTTCAATATAATGATTTAATTTTTTTGACTGAAAAAATGTTCAAAATCATTTATTTGACATACAATCAAATTTTGAATTTTTCAAAAGAAATTTGTTGAGAATAAAATATTTAATAGCGAAAAATTTTCTTTTTCTTTGCTATCAATTACTTATATGTTTTGATTATTTAAAAAATTTTAAACCTGCATTTTTGAATCAGTAATTTAGCATTATATCAAAATCATTGATTAATATCGATACAAGAATATCATTCAGTTTGATAAAAATCGCCTGTTTCATATGCAGATATCGGTGATTCATTAATATGACGCGTATAGCTACTTGTAATTCCATAATTCTGTAAACAAAAACAATAATAAGAAATAAACAATCAATTAGCTTATGATCGAAAGACCAAAAGATGAAAAATAAAAATAAGTAACTAAATAAAATTTCATTAGTTCTAATTTCTTAACGAGAAATTAAAAATTAAATACTTTCAAATTTGCTTTTTTTCAATTTCAATTTTAGCATTATTTAAATAATAAAACTTATTATTCAGAAATTTTATTCTTGAAACAAATAAGTTTGAAACTTTTTCAAAATACATCTGAATCAGTGTATCAGAAATATGAAAAAATGAATAGAACTAATATCTTCCATTGGACAACAACAACAACAACAACAACGATTCAAACTTAAATTAAATGATGATCATCAGTTTTGCATGATATCTCTAATGCATCGTTATCAATTCATTAAACAATCACAAGATGTTATAAATTTTGAAACCCTTTTTACTTATTTGCTACAAGTTCCTATATTTTTTCATTTGTATTCAAAAATATCTAAAATTATTTCCTCTTATCATTGACGTATCATTTAATTCTCTCATATCATACCAATATATTTCTTTATTTCCCAATTGTAATATTAAATATTATCAAGTCATTTTTTTTTTAATTTAAAACTATTAGCTAAAATTTACTGGTTTTCTTCAATAGTTTTCGAAAAAATTATAAAAATTTTTTTAGGTTTTTTAAAAATTTCACTTAATATTCGATTTTTGTAACTATAAAAATTAGCATGCAATATGTACTACTAATACTAGTATCAACAATATCAAACAAATGATATTGAAATATTTTCGTGATATTGAAAATCAAATTTTCAATTGTTACTGATAAAATTAATTTGTAAAATTTTAAAAAAGGGAGGGTAATCTATAAAAAAATTAAAAATTTAAATTTTTTTCAAATTAAATCTTTTGATTGGGTAATGAACGATGATATAATGAATATAATATTCCACCTGATTAGTGATTGCAAATGTTTCATGATGATCATCATAGGATGGATTGATATATCCGTTATCTCTTGTCAAAAAGAAGCGACTCAAATTCAGTTGTTGTACATCATATAATGTAGCAAGAAATAACATCATGCATGATAAGCCAAATATCAGATAAACTAAAACTTTTATTTTTAATCATCAAATATAACATCCTTATAATTATGTTTAAACAATAATTATTAAATAATTTATTCAAATTTAATAATTAAAATAATTGTTTAAAATAAAATTAAGCATTGCCGTTTCACATTAAAACTATTGCTTACCAGTCACAATGATTTTATAAAAAGTTCTAAATTGTTGATCAGGTTGATCACCTGGTACATATTCGCCTAAAATATAAATATTAAAATTATCAATTTTAAAATGATACTTTATCGTATCACTGAAATGGCGAGGAGAAATAGAAAATCGGCTGTGTCGCACTTCACATTAATGAGTATATGTTGTAGGTGCGTTTCGACTATGTAACGAATGCACAATGTAAGCTAAAAATGCTTTGCCCTTTTTCTATTAGCTGTAATTCCCATACCCTAACAGAGCTCTTATTCTTCATATTCACAACCGTACCAGAACACACCACTAATAAAAGGAGGGTTTAATACCAAACCATTATAGCGGATGTACATCCAGTAGTTCGGTCAGATCAACCAAGTCATGGTTATTACTTTGGGGTCCTATTTTTTTCCTTCATTTATGTTATCGTTATTAGAATTGTCTTGTGTTATTGAAACTGTAATTGTTGCGTTTGTTAGTATGTTATCGAAATTATCTAGTAAAGGTTTAATTATCCAAATTTGAGATTTTTTTCAAATACGAAAAACAAGAAATTGAAGAAATCCATGGGAATTGAAAGAAAAATCACCTAACAAGTTTTTTCACGATCAGAAAAGAAATCGTCGACAAAATATGTACGAAAATTTTAATGATAATGTTTTTGCAATATATTTTAAAAAAAATATTTACAATAAAATTTTTTCAAAAATCTAAACATAATAAAAAAAACGACTATTAGGTTGGATTTTTCTGAATACTCAAAATTTTCTTTTACAAATATTTCAAACTTACCCAAACCGATAGTTGTTAATGAAATAAAACAATAGAAAAATCCATCCAAGAAATCCCAGTCATTTTCAATTTTTGTAAAAATATACGATGGTATAATGAAAACAAATACTAATAATAAAGTGCATACAAAACTAAGATGAAATATCTGAAAGTTTAAATTTGAAATTTCATTTCTAAGTTCATAAATCAAAGTTTTAAAAAAAATAAATATTGGTAAAAGTCAAAAGATATATTACTTATCAGAATTTGGATTGTCTTTTTGTCATTAAACAAAAAAGAAAATTAGCTATCAGGCGGAATTTCCAATGGTATTATTAAATATCGGTTGAATTTTTTTTAAATCAGTAAATGGAGTAAAGATTTAAAATAAAATAGATAAAATTAATCGATCAAAAACGATTCGCTATCAAAAATGATATTGTCAGGAAACAGAATTGACAAAAAGCTCTATGTTTTAATTAATATTTTAAGAAATATAAGAATTTATATTAAATTTTAATATTTCATTCATATCTGCTATACGAATATACATATATATATATACATATATATATATATCATACCTGTTGCATAAATATATATCATTAAGAGAAGATATATAAGAATTAAAATAATGAGTTACTTGAATTTGTGAATCACGAAATAAATGTCCAAGTTTTGTATTAAGCTTACAACGTAACCAAACACTTGGATTTTTCAACCTTACCATCAAGGCTGATAATAATGCTATTGTTAACGGTATACCAATTAGACAAAAATTATAGTGAAAAATTTACCTTCACGTGTACGCGGTAATACACGTCCATAACCTACGAAGAATTAAATAAATTAATTAATCTAATGATATGGAAATTTGAAATTTTCAATCATTTAAAAATCAAATTTAAACATCAAACTTATCGTGAAATGTAATGATAAATCTATAAGTAAACAATACAAAACAATTTTTGAATAATATTGTTAAAAAAAAAGAAAAAAATTGGGTTCACACAAACCGACAGTGCTAATTAAAGCTCCAACAAAGAAAAATGCTTGGCCAAATGTCCAACTAGGCTCTGTTGTAATATTTTTTTCTGTCCATATTCCTTTTAATGCCATTATACGAATATCAGTGAATAATTGATCAATATCACTTTC
This sequence comes from Dirofilaria repens, assembly GCA_008729115.1. NCBI lineage: Eukaryota > Metazoa > Nematoda > Chromadorea > Rhabditida > Onchocercidae > Dirofilaria > Dirofilaria repens. The sequence continues at coordinate 929,120 of SNRZ01000013.1, read as the reverse complement.
TAAAAAAAAGATTATAATTCGATAAAACACATCCAAAACGTAAAATTGAGATTAGCATATTTCCTCTTAGTGTTAAAGAAAGGTATAATGTGATGAAAAAATTACCAAATTCAGAGGACAATTTTAAATTTAATAATTAAATATATATATTGCTTCTCAAAATTAATATGTATAATAAATAATGCCATATATATGTTGATATAAAAGTGATAACGTCTGATGTACATTGATATAAAATGAGATAAAAGTGATAATATTTGATATACATTCGTATAGAAGTGATGATATTTGATACACGCTGATATAGAAATGATAACATTTGATATATATGTTTCTATAGGAGTGATAATATTTGATATAATAATGCAAATCAAAGTAATAACATTTGAATACACAAATGATATAAATATTTGATAGATATTGAAATATATCATTATTATACTAAATAATTGAAATCAAGCACTTAAAAAATTAATTCAAAATTCAAAAAAGAATTTTGAGAAATATAGTAAATTGAATTTAATTACCTTTAAATCCTGCTTCTTCCAATAATTGATTCCAATGTAATCGAAATTCCTCATATATTTCCATATCATTTATTTCAGCTGGACCTTCAATTTGTACAAAAACAGTTGCTCCAATTAATAAATAAAGGAATAGTACAGCTAAACCGATCGCAAGTCGAATATTTGTTTCACGAATTTGCCATGGTGTTGCTTCAATTCGATCAATTACCTGGTAAAAAAAAAGAAAGGAAATTAAATAAAATAAATTATATTTAATTTTAATCAATTTGAAATTTAATTTTCTTTTTTTCCTTTTCAAATCTACGATATACGATTTATTTGATAATAAAATAATGAAAAATATGATGTAAAAATTGTTTATTCGTAAAAATTAAAAAAAAAACCTTATTATGCAGTTGAAATATTTGAAGACCCATAATCTCGTTGTATAATTGGAAAATTTTTCACCCTAGAAGTAACAAAAATATATACATATATATGATGGTGATGTCAGGCCTATCAACTAAGGCACACTTAAATATATTTTCCATTTCTCCATCGATGGTTTTTTCTGTGTGCATTAATATTGAAGGTCTATCAAAATTATTTAATCTTATTAAATTGTGATATCAAATTCGATTATCTATGTACAGCTATAAGTAGATATTTATAGTTTTTTATTTTTTTCGCTTAAATCATCATAAATTGATAAAAATAGCAAAATTTAATTATCAGAATAGTCAAATATCAAATCAAATATCTGAAATGTATGCATAAGAAAAATTATAATAAATATGCAAATTTCCTTTACATTATCATAAATTAATAACAGATAATAAAGTTTAATAATCAAAATAATCAAACATCAAATTAAATATCTGAGATATATGAACCAGAAATTAAGTAAAATAGACAAATTTGAAATGATAATTTGATTCATTAGAAAAGATTGGAGAAGAAGACGAAAAAAGAAAGTTTAAAAAAGTCTTTCAAGAAATTACGAATATTTAATTCCTCTATTTAATTCTAAAAGACAAGCCTATAGAATTTCAAATGATGTCAGGCCTATCAACTAAGGCACACTTAAATATATTTTCCATTTCTCCATCGATGGTTTTTTCTGTGTGCATTAATATTGAAGGTCTATCAATTTAAGAAATATAACGATGTATTCATCCATCCAATTCGTCCGATTTCTTTCTTCCTCTTTTAATTTTTTTTCTTCATGAATCGAGAATTACAAGAAACTTAAGATATGACCAGTTGTTTTTAAGAAAAAACATATATGCGCTAAATTAACATTTGAAATTAGCTTTACATGCATAAAAAGAAATGAAAAGCATAAATTTGACAGTTGTAAAAATAATCATGTAAAATTTATATGCAAAAACAAAAAAAAAACGAACGAAATGATGTAAAAATTAACAAATTTAATAGGAATAAAGATCAAATATCAAGAAATAAATGTTGATCATATATATTTTTTCTTTATCATATAGATTTTTATCAAAAGATAATCATTCGAAGACAAATTTTTAGAATTACAACTAACAAGCAAACTTGATAATATTTCCAGATATCGAATCATATTTTATATTGCGTAAAAATTTTATCATAGCAGAAAAATGACAAATCAGTTGGGAAGTGAGCAAACATGATAGTTTTATTTTAAAATTAAAATTTGTTTTTAAATTTTCAATAGAATATTTTTCGAAAAAAGTATTATTGAGAGATTTGCTTTTTCAATTAGATTTCAATACATTTTCAAAATTAAATTATTTCCAAAATTTTAATATCAAAAGATGAAAAAGCGGGAAAAAAGATTTTGAAATGTATTTGTTATTTTTAAGTTTATTTTAAAGCATATTTTTTATTGTTAAATTTATATTAGTTGAATGCATTTTCTGAATATGTTTGTTATTTTTAAATTTACTTTTGAACTAAACTGCTATTTTTAATTTCAAAATCAAATTATTTTTGAAATTTTAATATCAAAAGAAGAAGAGAAATAAACTCTTTTTTCTCGGAATAATTTATTAGTTTGTTTCATTTTTAGAATATTTATTGGTATATTTTTAAAATTTTCTAAATTAGCAACCTAATAAAATAATAATTGGGAAAAAAAGGAAAATAATAATAGAAATAGACAATAAATAGGGACGAACGAAGAAAAAGATAAAAAATTAGCTTAATATAAACATAACGAATGTTAGAAATTAAAAAAAAAAGAAGGATGTATGTGAATTGAAGAGAGAAAAAAGAAAAGATAGCTATGGTATGTAATTGAATTTCAGTCATTTTACATCAAACAAAACAAATAAATGATTACGTCAATGTTAGTTGAAGTAATCATTTCATTCTTGATTATCACCATTAATCAATCACTTATTCTTGCTGTGATGAAAAAAAAATTTTTTTTACACCTAAACGATAAATGATAAAATATGATGAATAATTTAAAATAATCAAGCTTTAAAAATTTTTCTAAATTCGGATTTTTCTAAATTTCAACAACATTTTTTCTGATAGCTAAGAAAAAAACTAACATTTCTGCATAAAAGTTTCAATAAAAAAATTATTGTAAATATTCCTCAAAAAAATATTGTTGCAAATATTCTTAAAAAGTTATCCTGAAATTTCTACTCAGAATCTTAAAAAATTATTCTAAAATTTTTATTCAAAATAATTTGAATATTTGTACGAAATGATTATTTGGAAATATTTGTTTTTTTTTAGCGAGAATTATTTCGAATATTCTTAAAAAATTATCTCAGATATTTCTAATAAAAATTATCCGGAATATTTAAAAAAAGACTATCTCGGATATTCTTGAGAGTGCAAGCCTCAACACTCTTATATATCCGAAATATTTTTCAGAAAAAAGTTTTTTCTATCCTGAATTTACTTGGAAAATTACCCAAAAAATTTTTAATGGAACTATTATCTAAAATATTCTTCGCTAATATATATATATTCTCGAAGAAGAGCTATTATAAATACTCGTGAAAAATTATCCTGGAATATTTCTAAAGAAATTTTTATTCTCAATATTCCCAAGCTATCCTATGTTATAGTCTTAAAAAAAATTATTTTGAATATTTTATTAAAGAAAGCTATCTTAAATATATTCGTATATATTTCAGAAGAAGAGAGAAAGAGAGAGAAAAAAGAGAAACCAGAAGAGGATAGTTGTTTAAACGATAAAATTATGCCTATTATATGAAGCATTAATCATTTGGCTTAGCTAGGCCTACGGGAAATTGTTATTATCTTTCTCGAACCATGGCTCATATTATCTTAAACAAACATCTTGAAGATCATATAATTCTAATGCATTTTTAAATTTCATAGATTTCATGATTTTCGCCAATATAAAACCAATTTTTCTTCGTTCTTTCATCATTTCAATCGTTGCTATTATTTAAAATAAAACAATTAATTTTTCCATTTCATTTTACCATTTCAATTTCTTTTTCTTTTTTAAATTTAATTCTGCAAAAAAAGGAAAAAAAAGTAAAATTATAACTATTCTTTTTTTTTTTGTTTTTTTATAACTTTTAATTTTGCAGAATCTTGATTTTATGAACAAAAGTTTTTTGCGCTTTATTTCTTCAAATTTATTGATTTTTTGTAAAAAGAAAGTAATTAAAAAGTTAGTGTCAAGAAGTATGGGAAGTTTAGAAAAAAAATAAAAATTATGAATTTGATTTATGATTTTGGCCAACAGTTTATAAAATAATGACTAAATGATAGCAAAAGATAAGTTTGAGATAAAAGTTTATAAAATAATAACGATTAATTGACTACAGGTATACAGATACGATAAATTAGTAAGAATGAAATTCAAGTATGAAATCAAATTCAAATCATGAACAGTATATAGCATTTCTTCTCATATCTTATTCTAATAATATTTTATCATTTATTTAAAATCAACGATAAATAACCAGTGATTAAATTTCTTATGGTTCCAACAAAACAGCATAAATCTCGCTATGCATGGATTGCACAATTTAAATAATTAATATTATCCACCTGGTTTATAAGTATTTAAATAGTTGCTATAAAGAAACACCAGGAAATATGTATATACATAAATATATCAAATAAATTTTAAGCGAATATTTAATAACCTAAAAACATTGCATTTAATTTCAATTTTTATATATTTTCATTATTAAGTTTGATGTGAAAGAAAACACAAAATTAAATTAAAATTGTAATTGGAAATATGAAATTTAATAAAATTTCTCCCACAATATTTCTTCGTCCTTATCTTATTGTGATAATAATTTTTTTTTTTGTCATCTATCAGCATAATTTCATAATTCATTTAACACATCATATAATTGATTCTCAAATTTCAAATAAAAAATTATCGTTAAAAAACAAAAACACAAAAATTTCTCGTCTAAGATTTCCAAAGAAATAAAAGTCTTTAAAATGATTAGTTAGTAAAATATAAAATAAATGATTAAATGTTTTTATAATTTTGTTCAAGCATATATATCAATTTAGTCACTTTTTAAATTAAACAAAATAAAGTATATGTTCAAAAACAAAACAAAGGAATAAAAAATTCTCATTTTATAATTTTGGAAAAGAAAATTTGTTTTTTATTTATTGAAAAAAAAATTTTTTTTTCGAAATTATCAATGAAAAATCAAAAAATAGTTTATTTAAATAATTGAAAATAAATATCATAATAATTGGTATAAAAAAAACGATGTGATCATAAAAATTATCAATTTAATAAATTTTCATATTCTGCATAAATGTTTATCAACAAAAGTTTTTTTTAAATAAAATCAAAACAAAATAAAATAAAAATATTAAAATTATTATTTGTAAACAAACAAACGAAAAAAGGAAAAACATAAATAAACAAATAAAAAAAGGAAAATGATTGATTTCATTATCAAAAACAATAATTTGTTTGTTTACAAATAATTTCAATATTTTATTTTGATTTTTTAAGCTAGTTTAGTAGTATTTTGCATAAAGGATGTAAACAAACACTTCTAAAAATTTTTGCCAATATTATTCTACCGGGAATAATGCAATTATTTTTATCCGTCTGATTATCTGTTATGATTATATTCCATCCAAATCTTTTCATTCTTATCTTTTTTTTCATTTTGTCACTTTTTCTTTTCCAATAATTTGTTAATTTTTTTAAGAGAGAAGTAATTATTTTTCAGTTGAATATTTCATATTAAATAAGTTAACAAAATTTTTTTTTGCTTATTATCATTTTGAATCAAAGTTTTTTTGCAAAATAAGTTTTTTTTTTTTTTTTTGCAAAATAATAGATTTGGTCATCATCTTCTGAATGATGACAACATAGTAGTTAAAAAAAAAATCTTAACCTCAAATATTTAATATTTCATTTAAATAATTATCAATAACAAATAACAGTCAAAGTTTTTTTGCAAAATAATAATAGATTTGGTAAATTTTAAATTAAATATTTAATATTAAACGAATGACAATATAAAAATAACTGTCATTTTGAAATCTCTTCGAATAGTAATGAATTTAATAAATTTTAAATTAAACATTTAATTTTAAATAACTGACAATATTAAATAAATAATCATTTAGAATGTTTTGCCTAAAATTGTGCTGATCAATAATGTTATCATTTTAGATAAATATTTTATGAATTAAAAATCATTTTTGGAATCTATTTTTTTTTTCTAAAATAATTAACAAAAATCTGAGTGATTCTAAATTAAATATTTCTATTAAATAAGTGACCATATTTTTTTTCATTTCTTTAATTTACAAACTATTAATTGGTAAGTACGATAAATTACTTTTAATTTGCATTTACAATTAATACAAAAGCATGAGTTATTATATAAATTAAAATTATTTAAAAATACAAATATTATTAAATATAAAAGTTAATATTAATTTCAATTTCGAAATGACGAACAGTTAAGCATTTTTAGTAAAATAGATAATTATTTCGATAATAGCACAAATTTAAAATTTAGCGAAAATTTATATATATATAAGCAAAATTGGGAAAAGCCAAAATAATATTTTTTTTATAAAATTAAACTTTTTTTCTAATGCGAAAAAGAAGAGATTAGAAATTTTAAAATTTTACAAACTTTCAAGTCAAATTTTTTCGCCAAATATGAAAAAAAAAAATTTGCAATGTAGAAAAAAATTAGCGTATGCTTAGTTTTATTAATATTTAGTTTTAATAATAAATACTTCGTTTTACTTAGTTTTAATAATAAATAGTTTTGTTAAAGCGTAGTTTTATTATATATTTTTTTTTTTTTTTAAAATTTGCAAACGAATAAAATTGTAAAATTTTAATCGATCAATCGTATTTAATTGTTTGAACCATTTTTTTTTTTGTATATTATCGTCAAGTTTTATTTTCAGTTTTCTCTTAAAATTTATGTTCAAAAAATATTGAAGTTTTAAATATTGAATACAAATAAGTTCAAGCAAACATATAACCTGAAAGAAATATCAAAATATTTGATCTTTGTCATATTTGATAGGCATATATATTTATCTATTAGATTATATTTAATATTTTTCAGATCTATTTCAGAAAAAAAAATTTTTTTTTGCTTATTTATATTTTCCCTTTAATTTCTAGTTCAAAAATTCGCAGTTCAAATAATCAAATGCTATTCAAACAAAACTATTGATAAAACTTTTTGAACTTCTTTTTGTCCTTTCAAAACTTTGCTTTTCACAAAAAAGAATTTAATTTTAAAAAGTAAATTTTAGTATTGGAAATAAATGAAAACATTGTAAATGAATTTATTTTTATTACTAACATGGCAAATAAATCAATATTTGGTTGTAAAATTTTATTTCGTTTTTTTTGTTTTATTTTTAAAAATTAAAAAAGGAATATTTAAATTTCGTCCAACATTTATTTATAATGAAATTCGTAAAATGCTAAATCTTAAAATGAATTTTATTCATAATTAAGAAATATTTTATTTGCTTCTAATTTTTCCCTTAAATTATTTTAAAGAAATTTTTAAATTTATTTCAACGAAATATTTCAACGAAAATTAGCAAATAAATAAATGAATTGTATCAGAATAATGCCATTGTTAAAAATATGATAATTAACCAAAATGAGATGGATGAATGGAATCTACAAAATTTAATAAATAATTATGGTAAATAAAAGTTTTACTTATTTCAAGAAATCACGTAATCAATAAATGAACAATGAAATGAAAAAAATAAATAAGGAAAATAGAGAAATACCATAACGAGAGTAAGGAAATTTCAAGAAATCAAAAAATGTTAATTGATATCTGATAAATGATAAATGTCAATGATTAACAATATAGAAAATGCGATTAAAATTTCGAGAAATTTTGATCCATAGTTAGAATGATGATTTAATGATGAATAATTAATTCAAATAACAAAACAAGCATATTTCGATTCTTGAATCTTTCCCACTCTCTCTCCTCCTTTCTCTTCATCTATCTCTCTGTCTTCTATAATCTTCTTTCTCTTCATAATAATTTAGTTTTTTACTAATAAAAAATATTTGATATTCATTAATAAAAATATTTAATATTTGCTAATAAAAATATTGCATCTATCTTTCTCTACTTTGCCTTCTCTCCCTCTCTTTATTTTTTCTCTCTCTCCTCTCTCTCTTTGGATGATAAGAATATTCAAAATATAATAATTAATTTTATTGAAACAGCGCAGTCATAAATCAGATGGGTGACATTTTGTTAGCCAAGAAAATTTCAAATTTGATTTAAGTTTCTCTTGTTGTCACCAAAATAATAAAAAAATATCATACAGATATTTAAATTACTTTTTTTGAATTTCAAATTGAATTAAAAACATTGAAATCAAAATGATAGAGAAGAAGTGAATAAAAGAAAAAGAAAAACGAAATTTGTTATCAATGATTTGTTAAGAAAGGAAAAAATTGATAATATGTATGTAAGTTAATGATCACAATAAAAAAAAAACGAAAAATTACCAAAAGTAAAATTACCAAAAGTTCATAATGATTTAAACTTTCAACTCTTTTTTTTGCTTAACTAAAAAAAATTTTTTTTATCATTATTTATTTATTAGCATAAACAAAAAATGTCAAATATCTTTTATATTATCTATTTCCTATTTACAACACCATTTCCATTTGCATCATAAATCTTTTATATCACCGAATTTCTCATTTTCTTAAAAAATTGTCCATCATATATTTCTCATTTCTATTTCCAATTCCATTTCCATATCTATTTTATAACTATCAATAAATTGATAACATTATATGTACATAATATACATTCATTTTTTATGATTAATTTCATTAAATTATTATCAAAGAAATTTCATTTGAACTGTTTTTTCTTCAAAATTCTTCAAAAAAAAAGTGAAAATGAATGTAAAACAATACATCTTCTGATTATGAAGGAAGCATGAGGAAGAAGAAAGATATATATATAGAGAGAGAGAAAGAGAGGGAAAGAGGTGGAGGAAAAATCTGTCAAAATTTACTTGTATCCTTCCTTTTCAATTCATTTAAATGCAATTTCATTCGACTTTCTTTTTCTCGAAAATTTTTTTTCACTCCTCAAATTTTATATTTCGTTTTGTCGCTTCAAAAAAATCAACCCTTTTTTTTGTCCCTCAATTTTCCATTTATTCCATTTATATTTTTACTTTTAAAAATAGAAAATGAAGCAATATATCATCACTTGTGTTTGATTTTTTGAATATTTTACACACTTATTTTCCAAAAAAAAAATGTAGGAATTTGCTTCATAACTTTTTTATACTGAAATTTTGCTGTTTTTTTTGAAACTTCACCATTCAAAATAAATAAAAACGAAATAAACAAATTTCTATGATTCAATAGTCGCTGGTATCATCTCTTTTTTTTAAATAATCTTTCTTTGATATATTGTTTTTGATGAAAATATTTTTATTAAATTCTATTTTTAGGATAACATCAATTAAAAATAATTTTTCCATTTTATCATTTTTTTTTTCAAATAAAAAAAATTATTTTTCCATTTATTTAATCAAAATAATGATCTACACTGAGATTTTTTGAAATTAATCAAATCATATCGCTAAGTGATCGGATTTCGTTTTTTTTTATCATTCCTATTATCAATCTACTTATCTAATTATCAATGTTGAATTGATCTTTTGTGTTATGTTTACGAGGAATTTATATGAGTAATTTTCTCGCCAATTAAATTATTCCATTTCTTATTTGGCTTTCCTAATTGATGATCACTATTACATGATGAAATCAAATTTAAAATCAAATTTGTTTTATAAATTATACTTATCATAAAAAAGATAAAACTCAATCTCATATACAACACGGAGAAATAAATCGAATAATTAATTACAAATATGTCGTTTCAATTAATTTCTTCCTATTTTCAGTGTTGTAATATAAATTTCATTATAATATCATTTATCTTTTTAAATGATATCATTCATTCTATAATACGAAAATCAATACTAGAATTTTTCGAGCAAAGTTTATTACTCATATCTTTTGGAAATTCAAATTAAATTCAAGTTTTTATTTTTATTTTTTGCTTTCAAACAACATATCGTCTTATTTTATTTAAGAAATAATCGATGGTTATCGATTTAAATGTTAATTTTAAACATTTTTTTATTAATTCCACTCTAATTCTCATATAAATAAATTTAAAGTTAATAGCAAAATTTAATGATTTTATCAAACAAGATCATTAAGTTTTAATATTGATATAAGATTTTTGAAATATTTTTATCACAAATATATCGTAAATCAGTTTGATACTCACTAATATAAAATAATGCAATTATTAGCTTATTTAACAAAATGCATTCATTTATCGATAAGCGATAACGATAAATTCCTAATACTGATACTAATTTCTATTAATACCAGTTTAATATTATTAATTCGATATAATCTAATGCAGCTCGATGTTAATATTAGTTTGATATTAATAACAATTTAATCCACTTTTCATATTGATGCAAATCAATATCAGAATTCTAACTAAAGAAAAAAATTCAACTTAAATCTGAAATGTATATGAAACTTATGATATATGATTAATAGAATTATCTAATTCATTTACACTTAAGCATATTTGATAAAAACATATTGTCAATCATGAGCTTAATAATTTACTTAAAACTTTTGCTTACAACTAAAACTATTTATGACATGATATAATTAATTAATCACTAATTCATCACATAAATTACAACGGCTAACAATTAAATTTAATTAAAAAAACAAAATATTGAAATACTGAAGTGAAACAAAAAGTTATTTATGAAAAAAAACTTTGAAATTGCTTTTTTATTTTCTAACAATTGATGAATTTCTTCCGCATTACGATTACGAGTTTCCGGCATACAGTAGTATATATAAAATGTTGTAATTGTTAGTGGAATGATGAAAATTAGGAAGCTGAATGGTCCGATTAATTTTTCCAAATGTAAATATATCATTGGACATAAGAAACAGGTAAGATATTGTGATGAAATTGATAATGATTGTACTTGAACACGACAATGTGGTTCGGTTAATTCAGTAGCAATAAACCATGCAACTGGACCAATGCCGATACTGGAAACAAATGAAATGCTGGAAATGCTAAATTTTATTTTATATAATTTTTTAATCAAAAATAATACCAATCAATAGATATATGGATTGGTTTAATCGAATTTATAGATTGATTTAATCGAATTTATTTATTAAAAAATTGATTTCATATTTCCATTATTTAAAAAATTATTTTTGAATTCCTAAAAGACAATAATAGATTTTAAGGATAATTTAATGCCCGGATAATCATAATGATAAATAATTTCAAGATTTTAGGATGATAGCAATTTAATAATCTTTATCATTTTATATTATATGTATTATATACAAGAAAAGTTCAAACCTAAAAAGGAATAGAAATAATGCAAAAAAGAAAGAGGAAGCAATAGCCAAGCCAAGAATAATGATATCGGCGAAAAATCGAGACCAATATCATCATTCCCAAATTTACCATTATTAAACCAATCAAACTTCCAAAAAGCAAAAAACGGCGTCCAATCTAATGAAAAAAAAATGCTTTTGATTTGATTAAGAAATGAATTGAATGATTGAAACGTCTTCCATATCAGTCAATATTGTTATACAATGGTATTAGATATTATTTGCTAAAGAAAATGAAGTTAAAATTATTTTTTCATAATATTTTAAGGAAAGAATTAAATTGAACCAAAAAAATCAAATTAAAATGAAATTGATAGTTTGAATTGAATATAGAAAAATTAACCTTATCAATTATTATAGACTGAATAAGAATTCCAATGGTGCCAGCTAGTCCTGCGAGACAATTTGCCAATGATGCACCTACAGATGTAAAACCGGCTGAACTAAGAAGAGCTGTGCCAAAAAACCATCGCCATTATGCCACTAAAACTTACCGTACAATTTAAAAGTACTGATAGAATAAGCGCTTGACGATTTGCTCTAAAAAATTTTTTTATTCACATTATCAAGTTTTAATAACCACGAAGATAATCAATTTAAATTTCTTAAAGTGAAACTCTTAGAAAGCCAAAAAAAAATAATCAATCGATTTTGCTATGTTTTAACATTGTGCATCTTTTTTTAATGCTAATAGTAATATAAGTAATAAGATATAATATATGTAGTACTTTAATTTCTTTTTACAGCAATCTTATTTAAATCTTTTTCTTTAAAGCATTTTTAATTTATTCAAATTTGCATACACAATATCTTTCTTTGCTAAAATACATCGCTAATTCAAGCAAATACTTCAAGGTATATGAATATAGGATTGATTTATAATTCATGTTTTAATTACCAAATATATCATGGTTAAATATTACACAAATCAATTAAAAAAATGACCTGATATCACAAAGTTTTGTCCAATCGATACCAGGTATTTGATTTTCATCTTTTTGTTGCATTTTAAATCTTTCAATTTCTTCATTTATTTTACAACTATCTTTTCTATCGTAAAATTTAATCGATTTTCTTGCCGCATTTTCATCCATTCGTTTCAAAAAATATGATGGACTTTCATGAAGGAAAAAAATTGCATAACATATAAGCATTAGGCATGGAATCATTTCAATATAATAACCATAATGCCATAAATCATTTGTGCCAAAAATTTGTGGCAAGCCAATCATCGATGCTAGCAAAGCGCCAATATTAGTCGATAGGCCTGTTAATGTACCCATTAGGCCACGAAAACAGACTGCAAAAAAAGATTTGAGAAAATGAAAATTTTTAATAGTTAAATAGTCTAATTGTACATATTACTGTATCGAATTAATTTGATATTAAAATAAAAAATGCTAATAAATCAGAAATTATTTTCAAACTTAAATTTTTGATAAAACTTTTGAGAAATATAAAAGTATTTTTTATGCAAAAAATTATTTTCATATTTTGCATTACAAAATATTTGTGCCTTTTTTTAAAAATTTTATTTTGTATGATAAGAGAAAAAAAATGATAATGTTTTTGCATTTGAAAAAACTTCGTTTCTTGAAACATTAAATGATTTCATTCATCAAAAAATATGATTGATCGAAATCGTGGAATGATATTAAAATAGGAACGAAGAAGGAGAAATCATTGTTATACATAGATAATATCAAAAGATCTATGATAATATCTTTAACCAATAATTTAATAAATGATTTTTTCTTCTGAAAAAAAAGAAATTTTGATTGATTAGATTGATATTTAATTACCATAATTACTAATTATTAAAGGGATAATTAAAGAATATTGTAATGTATGCGTGTTAAATATATCACATATTAGATGACATAATTTATTTTAGATGATGTAATTCTATAAAAAGCTCATCACAAATTTACCTGGACTAATTTCAGTCAAGAATACGCTTTGTATAGTGGTACTCATTCCGATACAAATGCCAACAATAAGTCGTGATAAGTAAATAATTCAGCCATATTTGCATATTGTGATAAAGGTGAGAAGAAAAGAGCAACAATCATTAACTAAAATTAATAATTTGCTCAAAATAAATCTTCATCAATCTGAAATTTTAAATAGAAAAAATAAATCCTTTAATACTATGCCAAAAAAAATTATTCAAAATTTAATTATTGAAAATTAAAATTTATGGAAATGAATTAAAATAGACTATTTTATTGAAATATTAATTATTGAATTAAAACGCTAAAAAAGTATTGATTTAAAATTGGTATAAAATTTCTAATTATTAAATTACGAAACGATTGATCTTAATTATCATATGAGAGTTTAAACAAATTACGCTATATCTAAAATATATCAAATGAGTATATATGTAAATTAATTGACATTTCTAAATGTCTACAAACAAACTTTTGCCATTCATTCTCGATAGGTAAATATTTCGATCGATTATCTGGGGAATATAGTAAAATCATGAAATAGCATGTATTTTAGAAATATTTATATTAGTTGATAAAAATTTTAGGAGGAAAACTAACTATTCCAATGAACATAAACGATCGCCGTGAACCAATGCGATTACTGATCGATGTTATTACAGTAGCACCAATAATTGCTCCAATAAATAAAACACCAGCAACAAATGACCAAAATAATCGTATTGATAATTCCGAAAATTTTATACCGTAACGACTGCAAATGATAAATAATATGATAATATAAAATATTGAAAGAAATAATTTTAATTTTGATAAGTTAAATTTGATAAATATTTCGTGTGAGGAAATAATTTTATTTTGATAAGATTATTTCGAATAAGTAATAAAGGAATAATTTTAATTAAGTTAATTTTAATAAATATTTCGTACAGGAATAAGTTTGATAAATTAAAGTAGTAGTTTCATATTAAACGTACTTTGATAAGGAGATAATTTTGATCCATTCATGTTTAACAAAATTGAGGCATTTTAATAAAGGAATAATTTTGATAAATTTAATTTGAATAATATTAACAAGTAGATGAAGAAATAGTTTTGGCAAAATTAATCTGATAAATATACAGCAAATAAACTTCAATTATATAAATATTGTAATAAAAGAATAAATCTGATAAAATTAATTTAATAAAATGTTTCTATAAGAAAATAATTTTGACAAGAAATTTAAATAATAATTTCATCAAAATTAAACATTCTATAAAATATGATAGATAATGCAATCTTTAAAATTTTGATTATTGATATAATTTTGATTATCGATAAAACGATTTACAATTATTGGATGAATTGCATGAGCTATATGCAAAAATTGATTTAAAAAAAAATGAAGCAAATTTAAAGAAAAAAAGTTGTAACTAATTTTGATGAATAAATTTTGATTTATTCATAATTAATAGGTTAAATATTATTATTTCTAGATGAATTTAATTTTGATAAATATTTTGATTAATCAGTTTTTATAACTTGAAAATCAATTATTAACATATATATATATATATATATATATTTAATAAAATGAATTCCTGATTTTACCAGTTCTTCGTTGAATAGTTTCATTTTTGAATGATTAAATCTCGAATTCATTGCAAATAATTAGTTGATAAGTTTGTTTCACTAATATGAATAAAATACTATGGTAAATTTTATCAATAATTTACTTGGTAAAATTAAAAATGTCAAAATTTTGAGCCAAATAGTAAGCTCAATTAATTTTCTAATAATAAATAATAGTATATGAAATGCTAATTTTGTTTGAGATAGTAAACATTGTGGTTCATGAAAAGATAAGAAATATCAATAATCAGATAACCTTTCTAAAGATTGTGTTAAAAATATTGTACCCATCGGATTAATAATTGAAACTTGAAAACCAAAATTAAATCCACCACTAAGTACAACAAAAATTCCAGTGATAATAAGTTTTGCTGTTGGAAATTGCATACTAAAAAAGATCATTCTCGACTTCTCTATTTCATATATCATTTATAGTTTGATGATAAAAAAAAAAATGGAAAAATTTGATAATGAAAAAAGGATTATTGCCGACTGATTAATATTTATTGTTAAAAATTAGTAAATTTTAAGTAAATAAATCACAATTAACTTAAAACTCAAATAATTTTATTGAGAAAATACAAAATTGATCATGGCATAATTGAAATAATAATTTAATAATTTTAAATAATAATTTTAAAAACCCATAAATTGAAATTGTCTCCTTGTGAAATGAAAATAAAATAAGACTTTAAAATTAAAAAAGAACGATATAATCGTGAAAAATTAAAAATATTCGAATCAATAATCTTAGTACTTTTATAATTTGTATTAATAAAATTTTTAAAATTTTTAAATTTTCTTCATATTTTCTCTAAAATGCCACAAATTTTTCTCATGATAAGAAAACAAAAAAAAAATTATTATTTAAATTTCTCGATCTCGAAAAAAAATTTGATCATAAATTTGTGCTGAAAAAAAAAGGATGAAAGACCAGGAAACAAACAAAACGAATTGTTCGACATGAAAACTTACGCTTATGAGGATTTAGTTAAACTGAAATGAATGCTTAGGATTGAAACTGAAAGGAAACAAAAATAAAATAGTTATTGAGAGAAAAACGAAGATTAAAAACTTTTCAAATACTTAAAATAGAAATAATTCTATTTTATGGTTCAAAAGTTAAAATAGGTATGCTAAAATTTGTTAAGAGAGGACAAGTATAAAGCAAAGAAATAAGAATTCATTTAAAGTAAACTGAAATTTTCTTAGAAAATTGAGATTTTTTAAGTGGAAATTATCAAAAATTTATCAGTTAGTATTTGCATTAATTGTTGTTAAATAAATCATTTCGAATATTTTATGAAAAAGACAAAATTCGAAACTTTAAATGAGAAAAAATTTTCAAATTGAAAAAATATAGAAACATGCATATGATAACGATTATTACTAATCAGATTAGCAATTGAAAATGTAGCTGCTGGAACAAGTGTTACCATTTTCAGTGATTGATAAACAATTTCATCATTAGTATTTACAAACATATATCATTTTAAATTTGTTGAACGCTGGAAAGTTTAAAAATTCAAAAATTAAGAAAAAATTATTTAGAAAAAAAAATTTAAGGAGAAAAACAAAAAATTTTTGCACTCTCATGGAAGAAAATAGACAACAAAAAAAAACAATAAAATAAAAGAATATCATACAGTATTACACAATTAAATTTCAAGAAAAATTATTTTGGAAAAAAAATTCAAAAATTCATTGAAATAATAATTTTAGAGAAAAGTGACAAAAAGAAGTGAATATCAGGATTGGTAATGAATGAATTGAAAAAAAAAATAAATATTAGGATTGATAATGTATGAATTGAAATAATTCATTAATGTAGATGTTAATGGTTAATGTAAATGATAACATGCATATATTTGCACATAATTAGAATAAATGATTATTTTTTGGAATAAAAAGAAGATATGAGATTGCATAGATCTAGAGCAGTGATATGGTAATACAGTACTGATAATGGAATAATTTGAATGATTTATCGCATATTTAACATTGCTTGCCGGTTTTTTTTTTCACGTTTTTCATCGGAAAATAGATTTACAATTATACGAAATCTTCCCTTATCAATGATATCATTTATTATAAAAAAGAATGAAATGAATAGGAACAAAATGAAATATATTCAAATCTTATCATTTCCAATTCTACTCTAATGCTATCATATTTAAAAAAATAACATTTTACACAATTTCAAATTGTTATTTTATCAATTATCAAGTCGTAGAATATATGATTTGCTTCTTAAATCAATTATGCCATTTTCATTGATGAATGGTCATTGCTCCGCTAATGATATCATTTCATTGAGAAGAAAAACTCTTTCAAAAATTAAAGTGCAAAAAAACGAAATACCAGAACAATACAAAAGTTTAGAATAAAGTAAATGCAATTTTGCAATTTCTTGACTCCTTCTTCTTTCATTTTTTTCTATCGTAGTGTTCCTTTTTTTTTGGTTGAAATTCATTTTACGACGAAAAAATCGTGTTCATATTCTTTTAGGATAATGAATTCTTTCTTTGATAAATCATAGAGCGATATATTGATTTCAAGAAACTTCTTTATCATAATACTGATAACTTATTTAGGAATATATATAGCTACAAGTTAAAATATTATATAATCTTTAGTCTCTCTTATATATGCATTTATAAATACCAAGTGAATTTAATGAGGAAAAGAAAATATTTATTTAAATTGTTCGATCTAGTACTCTATGTATATTATGCTATTTCAACATTGATTAGACTGTATGATTTCAAATTTTGCATATTCTTACTTTCCATAGAACTTTGAGTTACTAATGATTTTATTAAAACTTCACTGATAAAATTCCAAATTAACAAAAAAAAAACACGAAAACAAAAATAAAGCGATTAGTGAATAAAAATGATCAAGAGTAAAAAGTTGATAGTATCTCTATTTCAACACAACTTTCTCAGTTCTAACTGATTAAATTTAGTTAGATTTAGAATGCGCAAAATCGAAAGCAAGCAAGAGATAAATAGTAAACTGTTTGGAGTTATTTGTTAAACAAAATTTTTTCTCTAAATCGAAAATATTTCAGTTCGAATTTTTTTTTTCTTTGATTGATGGAAAATATATTTCGCTAAGAGACTGAGCAAAATTTAAATGAGGAATATTTTGTGAATCATCTTCTTGAATTTTATATATATAAAATCTTTTGTCAGAGACGTATTCTCGATAATATCCAGAATATAAGATGCTAATTACAGATATGCTATATTTTAGGTAGAGTAGTAAATAATTAAATGAAATAAAGGCCTTGGAGAGAAATTATAAAACAATGATGATAATGTTAGCTTAGGCAACATCCGATGTAGCACCTTTTTTAAATTCCTTATAAATATCCAACAGCCAACTTGGAGTTCGCGGCATAATCTCTTTCAATGCTTGGCTGAAAATTTTTTGAAATCTTAGATAAAGTTTCTGAAAATGTTTTTTCTAATCGTTCAAATAATTAAAGTCTAGAAAAATGTTTTAAAAAAATCTCAATCTTTCAAAAATCAATGAAATTAATACCAGTGAGAATTTCGTTATTAGCGTTACAATTTAAAACTGCCCGATCATTTAATATATTACATCATTCGACGATGAAAATTAAACATCAGACATACCGAATTTAAAGAAATGTCAGTCGTTTGCTTTATGCTTTGGCTATTCTCACTCAAATTATTTAATCTTAAATGAAAAACATAAATAAACAATTCGTCTGGCTTTCATGCAAAAACTATAGACTACATTTGATTTTATAAAATCCTAGAGTAGGAAAATTTACTGAAAATGTCGAGATTCAAGCTTATCAGCATTTTTATTCTCAAGCAATGCTTCGCGTACAGCCTGATCACAGAGTTCGACTACTTCGGCACCAGAGAATCCCATAGTTCTTTTGCCGATATCTTCTACATCCAATTCGATATCAACTTTCATTTGACCCAGTCGAATACGCAAAATTTCAAGTCTAAAACTGATAGAAAATTGAATGTTTCTCTAAAAAATTTCGAATATAACTATGATCATTTTGGCAAATCGATGAGTTTTTCAAATACTTAACTGAAGATGATAATTACCTAGTTTCATTGTCTGGTAAAGGAACATGAATGGTGAGATTAAATCTGCCTGGCCTAAGTAATGCACTATCTAATCTATCGGGTCGATTAGTCGCTGCTAGCACCATCACATCACCTTTTTCCTCCAAACCATCTGAAAAATTTCTTTCAATTTCATAATTGACAAATAACAAGAAATGTGGAATAATGCAAGAAATAAGTCAGAAAATTTTTACCAAGTTCGGTTAATAATTGCGTCAGTACACGTTCACCAACACGGCTCTCGTTTCGGTCTCCTCGATTTGCACCTACTGCATCGATTTCATCGAAAAAGATAATAGCTGGAGCTACCTGAGAAATGAAGAAAGCATAAATTCAGAATTTCAGAACTTTAAATCTTCTTCAATTTTCAAAACAAAAATAATAGTTGGAGCTTCTTGTACTAAGCAGCAGCTTTTGGAAAATGTGTTATCTAAACAATGACGAACATTGTTACCTATGTCTCATAAACTATTCTGTAATGAAAATATTCTAAAAATTTATTTGGTATTAAAATAGATAAATGATAATATTATAAGAACCTGTCGAGCTCGCCTGAAAAGTTCTCGTATTGCTCTTTCAGATTCGCCAACCCATTTGCTGAATAATTCTGGTCCTTTTACTGCTAAAAAGTTCATGCGTGATTGTGATGCAATTGCTCGTGCTATTAAAGTTTTACTGCAACCGGGTGGTCCGTATAGTAGTATTCCTGATGGGGGTTTCGAAGCGAAACGTTTGAAAATTTCCGGATATCGATATGGCCATAAAATTGCCCTAAATAACAAAATTCATTTTCCATCAAAAAAGAACACTACTTAATATAAATATTAACTAAATACATAAACAATCATTTTCCGTTCAAATAAATTTCGAAAGTGAATAATAATATTCTTAACAAATTATTTGTCATTCATTTCCTAGTTGCTGCAAAATTGGAAATATTAGTAAACATTCAAATAAGAAAAGAGAAATGAATAAAATTAACCAACCTGCTCAATTTTCATCTTCAATTCCCGATTTCCTCCAATGTCTTCCCAGTTAACATCAGGTACTTGAAGCACAAACTGCCGAATACCTGTTGGACGTATGCGCTTCAGTGCAA
The DNA here is from genome assembly GCA_008729115.1 of Dirofilaria repens. Taxonomy (NCBI): domain Eukaryota; kingdom Metazoa; phylum Nematoda; class Chromadorea; order Rhabditida; family Onchocercidae; genus Dirofilaria; species Dirofilaria repens. The sequence continues at coordinate 908,853 of SNRZ01000013.1, read as the reverse complement.
TATCGAAACGTTGAAATAACTCATTTTTATTACCCGTAAATTCATAATTAGTACAAACACGATGAACAACTGCTTTCAAATCACCACCCGTATATCCATGACTTTTTCTAAAAACACCAAAATAAAAATTGGCGATATAACAAAATTATTGACCTTTCTCTAAAGTGTTAAAAAATTAATGATTAAACGACTTACTGAGCAATATCTTGAACCAATTCTTGAATTGAAGGTAATTTTATTTGCTTCATTTTGAACAATAAATGCAAAATTTCCATTCTTTCTGGTAATGATGGTACCAGCAACTCCAACTCACATGGGAATCTTCCTCGTAGTGGCAAATCAATGGCTTCGACATTACGTACAGATAATACGAATAAAAAATTCGTATATGTATCCATAAAACTAAAATTTCGGTAGAAAAAATGATGATCATAATTTCCGATTGTTTATCTATCTTTACAATTACAACATAATTTATTCTCGTCAATCTCACGATATTTTGTTCATAATATTTGATTATTTTCTCGAAGCAGAAATACACAGATGCAGACAAAAGTATCAGCTAAATTTACTTGCATAGTTTTTCACTATACTGCTTCATACTATCGAAATTATCCACTAGTAATGCCATTTTTTTATGATAATTTATTGCACCATTCTCGAGAAAATCTTCAAACTCTTTCTGCGATAACCAAAGAGCTTTATCTTCCAAATACTCTTGTATTATATGTAGAAACAATGTTTTTCCACATCCCGTATATCCTGATAAAATCACCGAACATGCTTCTTTTCCCCTGAAAATATTTCTTAATCTGTATTTCTTAACGATTTCTAGCATTTCTAAATTATTTATATCAATAAGATCTGTTTATACTAGTTATAAGTAAATGTGACAAATAATTACCAAATAGTGCTCAACAGTTGCTTGATTACTGAAAGAAAGGGATGAGATCCAAAAATTACTAACAAAATTTTAGGTACAATTTAACCTATTTTTCTAATTCAGTATATCATTTGTCATATCAAGTAATTATATTGTTTGTATTTTCGTTATTGTTTTATGACAGATTAATTCTGTTTTAAGGCCACTTTTACATATGAGAAAAAAAGAAAATATACCTTATTAATACTGATGATAAAAGTGACTAACCAGAAAATTATAAAATTACTAATTAAAAAAGCCATCAATCAAATTAACTGACTCCATTAAAGGTTTTATCAAAGTTTCCTCGATTTCCTTCTTGGTATTTTCTGCTCCACCGAACTGTCCAAACGTGAGAGGAAAGTAAGTAGTTGATGCCACCGCATTATCAATCACATGATAGACACAATCCGGTTTAGGTTTTAGCAGTATTACTGATGATAAATCGGATGAAATTCTTAGCATTTTTAATCTTTCTGCTTCAGATAACACAATATCGAAGCAGTGTTCTTGACCATAATAGTAAACGCATAACGGTACATTGGTTCTTAAAAATCCATTGGATAGATAAATCGCCATATAATCACTAAAAAAGATGTGAAAATTTTCTGACAAAAATTTATTGAATTTTTTTGGCAAACATAATTCTAAGCAAATTAATTTTTTAATTTTCATATGTTTTTAATATTTTCAAAAATCAGCAGTACTTACATCTCAATCGACAATTTTCACTATACTCTTTTTAATTTCCTCTTAATCTTAGTAATTTTCGACTCAACTCTCGTAGATCATTTTTTCAATGACACACATAAGACTTCAAAAACTATAATAAAGTTAGGAACAAAATGTACGATTACAACATCTGCTTCTGATCTATACATAAAACTGATAATTCTCCTGAACATATCGATCACTTCATGTCATGAAGCCACCTTATCCACTACTTTATTACGCAATATAAATAAATAGTAAATAAAAATTTTTGCTTTTTTGCTGCAACTCTCATAGTATTTCTCCGTACTAAAACAACACGAAAACATTTTAATCATAATGGTTATTACAGTTAATTTGAATGAAAATTCTTATATTTACCTACCGGAAATGCTTTTTGGCATAAATTGACAGAAAACATCCTCCAGTTGATGGACGTAATTGTATAACTGAAACTTTTTTAATGTTTCGTTATTTACAACATTCAATCGATATCTTGCACCAATTCGAGTTTTTCGGAAGAAAATCTGCATTTCTTTGATCTAAACTTTATGAATTATATACTAAGATAAGCTAGTTATAGATTAAAGATATTATTATCATTAGAATATTTTCATTTAGAAAAAAAAATTTTAATTAAAGAATTTAAATATTTCCTTTCTAACAATTCCATAAATTATTACGTCTTATAATATGTAACTGCAATATTAATTTTAAATTATAATTTAAAAAATAAGGAAACAATTAATTTTGATAATAAATAATTAACAAACCTCATTACATGGCCAAACTACTACGCAGCGTGAATCAATTATACTATTACTATCATCAATACTTGTTAGCCAGCAAGGTCCACGAGGTGATATATAAAGTTTAGTCATTGTTTCTGGATGCATTAAAACAGTATTCCATTTTTCCCAACCGATTAAATCAGGTGGTAAAAAGCTTGCTGCATTAATTAAATTTTGACTGGTAGTAACTGCTCCAACATGTGGTATAATAATATTCACACTAGAAGTAAGTAAAAATTCAGCACCGTACTTTTCCACTCCCGAACATTCTTTCTAAAAACATAAATAAATTAATTAATTAATCAAACAAATATATATAAGTAAGCAACGATTTTGATTCCAGTAATTCGAGACAAAATGAATCTTCTACTATATATCGAATTTTTCTCAGATGGATTTATATATATAATATATATCTATTATATTCGTTCATCCCAATGGATAAGAAAATAAAAGGAAAGGCCATCCCTATATGTCAATCGTTACCAAATTATAATATTATTATGAAACTTCATAAATTGATAAAATTAAATCATACTTGATGCAAATCCAAATTTCTTGCATGTACGTAACAAATACAGTTCGAACATTCGATAATCGTATTTTTCTTTTTCGACATTTTCACATAATACAGACTAAAAATAGAAATTAATGAATAACAAAATGAAACAACAGCAGTATTATAGCTTTCATTAATGTAATTCTGTTATTTTAATTTTAAATTATTTCAAATTAGCAATTAAATTTGAAACAGAATAAAACAGCAACTTTTTTTTGCATATTAGGAGAGTAAATTAACATCTGTAAAATTGATAAAAAAGAATAGATTTTTAAACAATTTACAATCATTGATGACTTACAAAGACAATAATTGGTCCAATACTTCTTCATTTATTCCAGTAAACAAAACATTTTCTGAAATTTTCTTTTGAGTTTTCGCTTTATTGTTATAATCAAGATAATATTAATCTGATTTTAACAATAAAAAATTATAAAAAAAATTACGTCCTTACAAAAACTTCATAAGTATTAAATTTAATCAAATATTTCAGCTTATCATTACTTGTAAAAATTACTATGTAATCTTAAAGTTAAATACAATTACTAATCCATTAAATTATTTGAATTAGAAAAAAAGATTTTGCTTAATTTTCCTTAGCATATTTTTCAATATGATTAATATTTCGTTCCATTTCTTACTAGTTTATCCACTGATTTTAATAAAATCAAATATCACAGTATATCCACTATATCTACTGCAGTAGTAAATTAATCTATAATACAAATTAGTAATGTTAGTCCTATTACATTTGATACTAATATTTATCGAGAGCAAACTAAATGCCTTTGGTTTTTAAAAGTTTTTTGAAAATGAAGAGAGACAAATAAATCAGATGAAAAATAAAAGAAATATTGGTGTAACAATATTTTAATAAAATCTTTTATCCCCTTTAACCATATATGTTCAAAACTACTTTTTCCTGTCATCATTTCTTTTTTTTTCAACTATTTCCTGTTAAAATGAACAGAAAATAAGAATTGTAAAGAAACATGAACGCTAATTTGAAGTTTATTGCCTTATTGGAATATGCACAAATATTCATGGTTTTTCAAACCATTGAAAAACCATTGATTTATTCAGAATTTCAATCGAAAAATTCATGAATCCAAATGAACTTATCGGCTTAGATTTCCTTTTAGCTAATTCATAAAGTTAATGTAAAATAAGCATAACTTTTGTTTGTCGAACGCTTCTACCATTATTTATATAAGCTATGGCATAAGTTTAACTATATTACTATTTCGATTTCTGATTTGGGATACATATTCCTGCCTCCTTTACAATATTACTACAAATCTATTTCATTGCAAACAAGACGACTGCAACATCTCATTCCTTTCAGTCTTTCTTTAGTCATGATTCTTAACATTTCACTTTTTCATCCAATAAAAATACAGGCTTGAATAAATAAAGCAATTTATTCTGCTATGCACAAATAATGCCCAGAGATTATTTTTATATGTATTAAGTCGTAACGATAAAATAGAGTGAAAAAAATTTTATAACTTCAAAAATAAACTAAAAAGTGAAAACATTAGCAAAAAAGTGACAAAAATGTTCAACATTGATTGATTTTATCAGTCCCTGGTTCACTGTTCTCATCAATTAACATCACACCTCCTTCCGCATTATTTGATGATGCATGAGTTGTACAAATATTTGGAGCAACTGTAGTAGTAGCACCTGAAATGAAAATTTCATTAATTTCTACGTTTCGGTCAGGGAACGAAGCACCAATGCATTAAAATGACAATAAATATGAATATCTACCGGTTTCGCAATTGCTATTTGCAACTAATGGTTTAGCTCCACCACGTGGGGAACGCGAACGATCACGTATATCTGCTCCATAAGTTCGACTAGCAGATGTGCCAACTAGAGAACGTTGAATTTTCCGATCACGAAAAACTCCATGTTGCAACATCCTATAAATAATAAATTTCGATATTTAATTTTAAGCTTAAATATTTTCGACTTTTCAATGTGATGACTATGCTTAACAGAAATAAAATTTGCGAAATTGGATATAACTACTCAAAAATCAAATGATAAAACAAAGTTCAAATTAAAAAAAAATAACCTCCTTTGAGTAGTTGATTGGACGTGTACTCCAAACGTGTCGAATTCGAATCGCTTCATCACCTTGTGGATGTTCATATTCATGAAATGGCAATCGACCATCATCATATAACGAAACAATCCTGCTATTCGGAAACGGTAACCCTCGTTCATCCATAAACGGTGCTCCACGACTGTTATCCATAATTGGTACACTATCACGAAATGATGGCATACCAAAACGTTGCTGTGTTCTCATCATCCCCATCATTGGTGGTTGCGGTGGCTGTTGCGGAATTCCAGACAACATTCCTGGATGATCCAGTTCGCGATTTAATTTTGGCCGAAATCCCAACCTTACGATTTTTTCAGCTGCCACGGTACCATTAGATGGAACATGATTATTTGGTCCGCTTGTCATTTCCATTGATCGTTCATTTGTATTTAATAACGATATATTTCGTAATGGATTCTGAGTTCCTGCTTCAATAACTGGACCACATAACGAAGATGCGCTCAGTGATGAAGTTGCCTAAAAAAAGAACATTTCACACTAATAAGATCAATAAATGGAAACTTAATATAAAAATTGCATTTTTTCTAATAAAATTCCAAGACTAAAAAAAAAGCACAACTAAAAATTATTTTTTTAAATTCTTTTTTCACGGCTCTTATTACAAGCATTCTTTATGTTGTTTATTTTTTTAAAATAAGTTTCAATTACCGAAACATCTCGATTGCTAATCGCTGATGTGCCAGGACCTTCAAATGTTTGATCGTTTCCTGCTTAAAAGTGATGAAGTAAGTCATATGAAAAATATTAAAATACGCATAAATTAATTGTTTATATTTCCGTATTCAGTGGGATTGCAGAAAGAATAAACATGAAAGCGAAGTTTCAAAAAACTACAGTAGTAACGGAAATACTCCAAGAAATGCAACCTTGCAATGCATGTCCGGGAAATGGTGGAGGAACTGAAAAATCTGGAGGTGGTAAAATTAGTGGTCCAGATACCGCTGTTACAACTGGAGGATAGCTGAAAGCACCGGAACGTTCGGGAACGAAATGTGGTCCCGGTGGCAGTGTATTTGTGCAAAGCTTTGGGTCTTTGGAAAAACACCGTAAGAACCACGGCTGCAATATAAGAAGATCCGTAGACAATAGGAAAGAGTTTAGTTATATTATTTTGGGAATTCGAAGAATTAAAGTTGATTTCGCAAGAACTTTGCAAGAAAGTTATTAGCACAACATAGCAAAGATACCACGGTTCTGATGATGAAGCCTGCATATTTGCTGCCAACGGTATACCTCCTGAAAATAAAGAAAGTATAATGAAAATAGAAATTTTCTACTAAATTATTTGGCCATACTTGATTACATAAGCGAAAAACTCATTCAATATAAGCAGCAATATAATACAAGCTAACTACTACTTTTTGGATAGAAATTTTTTTTGCACCAAAATTAATAAAACTATTCATCCATCGATAGCAGAATTGCATGTAATGATAGATAAATATGGAAATAGAAGAATTAAAATGATACAATTTGTGCAAATATCTATGACCTTTTTCCTTAAACTCTTAATATAATTGAATTAATGCCACACCTGCACAAAAAGCTTGATCTTTTTCATGCAGAAACTCCATCACATCCTGTCCGATATGTGTAGCTAGTAAATTCATTCCACGTTCATTCATCAATCTTTTCAATGTTTCCATACATTCCCGCAACGATCCTAATTCTTGTTTATGCATTTGACGCATTTGTCTAAAGAGTATCAGATCCGACTGAACAGTTATAATCAAATTTTATTGGCCCGTCAGAAGACTACCTCTGAATTATATAAAAAGGGATAAAAAGGATAGCTTAAAATCAAAAACAAACTCCAATAATTTTCGTCGATTGTTAGAAAGTCGGATTTGCTCCCGATCCAATTCGTGCACATCGGATAACAAATGTCGTAAGCCTACATCAGTTAATTCTACCAACTAAAACCAATGATTTCAAACATTAGAAACAGGGAAATGATGATGAAGAAAAGCAGCAAATTTACAAAAATTTTCCAATGGATAGAAAAAAAGACGGAGGAATTAATTTCTCAAGTTAGAGGAATTTTAAGCAAGAAAATCAAAAGAACTTTTAAGAAACAAAAGATCCAGTAAAAGGAATTAATTGACTACTTCTTTTCACGGTTTTAAAATGAAGAGAAACTAAAACCAAATATAATACAAAAAAAAAAAGACAACAATTAAATCTCACACGTTTTCTCCTCTCTCTTTCAATTCCTTTTTAATCACTCTATTCCGAAATTTGTAATGACCTAAGAAAACAGAAAAAAAAAAAAACATTTTATAATACGCACCACATCTGGTGCTGGAATTTTTCGCACGCGAAGACATATTTGTTCAGGTGACAAATGTGGATGTCGATAATCATCCGGATCAAAACGTTGCGGCACATCATGTTCTCGATCAACGTGAAAATCCCATTCAGGTTCTCTTCTACGATATTCAACATAACCATTCTTCCTGGAAATTTGGAGAAATGAGAAATATCATGAATTCTTGTATATATTCTGATACATTCAACTATTCAAGATCTTAACTGGTCCCATCACAGCTAATATGATGTCGTAAGCTACAATAAATTAACCAACCAACTTTTACATCATTAATCACAATAATATTCAAGTCATTCATCTAATTTCGAAATAATGTCATGTTGAATTATGAAAAACAGGGACTTCCCAACTCTTCAACAAAATTGCAAAAAAAAAAAATGTACGAATCACAACAGTAAAAAAGCTAACGTCTCTTCCGATTGAGCTATACAAGCAACATCTTCACCTTCACCATCGCTGTCATCTTTAATTTCGCCAGAGCTTGAGGAGCTGAACAGAATCAATCAATTAAAATACAATAAAATTAGACAATAAAATAATAATCTGACAGCAGACTATGTCGTTAAGCATGACAATTCAAAGTGCGATTTACATCAAAACTGAATCATTATGATCCATAGACAGATAATAAGGAAAAAGATTTTTTTTCAATTTGGAAGAAATTTAGAAAAAAATGAATATTAATCGAATCAATGATAATAAAGAATAGCTAAATTATAACGAGATAAACCAGAATATAATTCTACAAATTTCGACTAAAAATGATGATCATGAAATCCGAACATTTATTGGATTTTTGTAAAGTGGATAGAATATTTCAACATATTTTTACCTTTCGCATTTTATCACCAAAACCCTCACTGTAATCATCAAAAGCATATGCTATATTGAATGACCACAAAAGAGAAAAATTTTAATTTTGCAAATTATATGTCACAAATCATCTATTAATTTAATTCAAGCTCTACTTTAGATTTTACTGCCAAGGATAATACTTCTCTCCTCCGAGATCTCTCTCTCTTTCCTCTATAACAAGAAAACATAAAATCAATGAATAAAATAATATAGAGAATGAAAAAAACAAATAAAAGATTTCTATGATTTTCTTCTAAAACCCATTTCGAAAATAATAGAATTTAAAAATATTTATCTATGGGGACTACCCGCATGGCGAAGCTGGTGGCTTTTCTTTCACTGCACTTTTCCGTTTATTTGATCCCATCACGCTTGTATCTGAAAATTTTTGCTGGCATTTAACAGGTAAATGATAAAACAAGAAAAATCCATAAATGGATAAATTTTTGAACAAATTTTTAAAGAATTAATAATAACATGCGCGTCAAAAACGTCAATCGATGTGTAATAATTCAATCTTGAATTTTAAAACCAAGAAAGTTCTGGAGCAAAAAAAAAAAATTGAATCCCATATAACCACTGTAATCTAACTAAGCGGTGAATTTCACCTCTTTATAGAAGTTTGCTTATGCATATCCATAGTCAAAATGCATGTAACATGTTAATAACCATCAAATGAGCTCAATACATACCAGCATTGTCCAAAATCTTCATTTTACCCAGAAAACACCAGAATAATTGTTGCTTTTAAGAATTAAAATCATAGATATTAATTTAAATTAAGGATATCAAAATGTTTTTTAGGAAAGACAATCTAAGAGAAAAACGATATCATTTCACCAATGTATTTCTGTAGTAAATGGAAAATTGATCATTGATTTAGAAAGATCAGGATTCATGCTCAAGTAAAAACAAAAAAAAAAACTAAAAAATGTAAAAACAGTAAGATCTACGCTCATGCGAAAAAAGTTTAAAACATTTACCTTAAAAAAATTAAACTACATTAAAAATTAAGCTTAGGTCTATTTCAGGAAAAGTGCATTATCTGTAAAATACTATTAATATTAAAATTAATTGTAAAAAAGAATATTATCTCTTCAAGGCAGTTTCAAATTTGGTGTTTTCTGGAGTTATACAATCAACGCAAAAACTCTACCGATCGACTCTTCTGTATCGCCCATAATAATCAGCTTACAGTACACGTGGAACACAGACGTGACACATCAAATCCGGAACTTTACGCTACGTCAACTTTACGTTACGCCAACCCGAATGATTCCTCTCCAATAGACCTTCCTCCCTTTTTATTCGATTACACGGCAAATCGCGCACAACTAAGAAATTTCATGCCAATTTACTTAAAGCAAATCTTCCTCTTAGGAACTAATATTTTTGTTACAGCTTAATAATTTTTTCCATCATGAATTATTAGTCGGATATTTTTGCATTAATCCTAAATTTCACTCAGAAAATTAAAAGTAAAATCATGAGATCCGGAACTAAGCATGGTACTTCAGGCAGTAATAAGTATCCTTTCCAGTTTGCGATATATTTAGCAAATTTATCAATTATTCAATGCTGCATCTTCATCTCGATAACCGATTTTTAATTTTATGAAATATCATTTTATTAGATCGTCACAAAAAGTAACTGGAAAAAAAGAAATTTCATTATGTGATCATTCCGGTAAGTCTTGGAACAATTTCATTGGTTATAAATAATAATTTTATTAAAAAATAAACAAAAAATTAGCAACAATCAGGACAACATTGTTTTAAAAATTTTAAATAAATTTTATAATATTATCAAACGTTTATCAGTTGATTTTATCATATTTCAAAAAAAAAAAAAGAAACCAGCGAGTAGTAAATTCTAAGATGTATCTACACAGGTACAAAACTTTTCATTTTCTGATATTATAATGTGTATATAAAAACTAATTTCCATATCTGTATACACCTGTGTAAGCGTCAAAATTCACGTATATACATCATACTTTCCAATTTGATATTTCAATTAATACAATTATATGCGTCATTGATTTATGCATTAAAAAAATGTGAGGAAAAATGACATACGATGAATGAAATTTATAAAAATTTGAATAGTATCATATGTATGATAAGGCTGAATTCTTACAACATGCTAATTTGATTAATTCGGCAAAAAAAAAGACTTTGAAAATTGTATCTATATTTATTTCATTAGGTGATTAATTTGATCATATCTAAAAATTTTCACAACAAATATTCTCGACCATGCCTAGTTATCAAACTGCAAACTTTTGTAGCATGTTCTCGGCCACGTTTAGTTTGAACTACGAAATCTTTCCATCAAGTATTCTCAATCATGCCTCGTTTTCAGTACGAAACCTTTGCATCAAATATTCTCAGTCATGTCCAGTTTTCAGTTACGAAATTTTTGTAACGAGATTCTCAATCACTTCTAGTTTTCAATTATGAAATTTTTGCAACAAATATTCTTTTACGTGACTACTACTTTCCAAAAATTTGAAAATAGAAAATTTTTAATATTTGTTCGAGGAAAACTAGCACGTAAGCATATTACATATTTAAATGAACCATATTTAAATTCGTCCCAATTACATTCCCTTTTATCGATTAATCAAAATTTTATAAGAATAAATTTTCCTTTCAATTTAATTTCTCCATTTTATCCAACTTTTTTTTCTGGCTCTAAAGATTTTTTCTATAACATAAATTATTGCATATTGTTTTGTTTAATTTACATATACAAAATCATGTTTGATGATATAAAATTCAATTTTCGTAACTTGTGATGTTATTTGTAATCACATTCTGCATGCGCTAAAACATAATCAACAAATACTGATGAGGGAAATTTTTTTTTTTCAAATATTGATAAGGGTAATTAAGTAATAAATATTTATTAGATAAATTATCAAAACGCCTCACGGAAAAAAATAATATTCAAATGATAATTTCACGTTACTACTTTTCCAATTTAATTTTCAAATACAAAGTTCGGGGACAAAAAAAATGAGCGTAAAAATATTTCGACGGATGTTTTATCTTTCCATCAACATCACTTCATAATGGAAAATCCAACGAGTGTAACTAATATGTTCAATTCATTGATTTCTACTCAAAAAAATTTTTATTAGTAATATTTCAATTCATTGAATTTGAAATTATTCCCTTGCATATTTTATTTTTTAGTTCTTTAAAATTCTGCAATTTCGTCTGACCTTTTTTTTTAAATCTTATAATCACATTGCTTAACTGAACGAAAACGTATAACAATGATATGTTAGAGTAGATTTTGTTTCAGTACCATACATTAAGATTATTTTCGGCGCAATTTTAAATTCACATTTTGCTTACAACTTGAGTAATATAAGTAGGTTGGCATTTTTTTTTAATTAAAAATGAAAATTCAGAAAAAAACAACGCACGATTTCATAATAAGGCAACAATAAGCAGTAATGTTCCAGCGATATAGTGCAATTTCATGCATATTCCGAAAATTATAATTAAAGAACAGTCCTTAGATTTTTCTAAAAAAAAAAACTTTTATCCATATTTATGGATGAAAATTATAAATGCCTTTAAATAGATAATAGCATCTTCTGAAGTACGCTATTCATGATTACCAATAACAATAAACAAATAGCAATAATAAAAAAACCCCATGTAAATTTCTGCATAATTATCATCTGTCTACAAGAAAATGCCGATAAATATCAGCGTACTTGTGGTGCGGATGATTTACTGATTAAAAAATTTTCTAAGAGAAAATCAGCTATATCGCAGCTCATTAAAACATCACTGGTATCAAATAATGAAAAATTTTTAAAGATTCCGAGAGACCACCAATTAATTATTTCTCTTCGGCTTGCTGCGACACTTGAAAACCAGCTCGGATCGATGAAATCGAACCTTTCGCTTTTGCTCGTGGCCCCATATTTTTACCCTTACTTTGTTGAAAACGTAGCAATGAATCAATTTTACTTTTCTCCAATGCTTCCGGATGTAGCCGGAAAAATTACTTCATGTCTGAAATCATACGAAAAAATTTAACTTAGCTTCTTGAAGAATTTTCATTAATCTTTTTGGTATAATACTAATATTTGTATATAAATTTTGAATGAAAAGAAGTATAACCATGAATATAGAATATTAAAACAATCTAAAGGAATGTAAAAAGTGAGAAGAAATCCGATAATTTCATACAACCGATCCTTTATTATAGCATCACTGAATATGACTATATTTACTCCATCTATTTATTAAAAAATTAGCAATTCTTTCTAGAACTGCTGAATTAATTTTCAGAAAATTAATTGTAGAAATTGCTTTTGTGCTAGAAAAGATGCCATATATATATTCTGCAAAAAAATTTCGCTTACTTTATTTCTTGCTCCAAAATCACTTTTCCAGCACATTCTTCTGTAAAACGATCACTTGTCACATTATTATTTTTCGCCTAAAAATCAATTATTTAAATAATATAACAAAAAACGACACAAAAGAAATAATATTACAAATCTAAAAGTGCTTTTGAGAGTGTTTTTCTCAATTTTTATGAAACAAATTATTATCTGATTTCAATGAAAAAGAAGCTCCAATTTCTTTCCCATATCTACAACATTCTACAACCATAAAGCTTCAATCTCTTGTTACGTCAGTAGAGAATGATTGAATCTCATAAAAACGATTGAATCTCATAAACTAACGATTTAAATTCATTTTAACCATAAGCAAAATAAATGCCATGAGTGATACACATATCATATATCGATAAGACATACGGAAATCATAGGAAAGGTACATGTAAATCTACACAGTAATCAGTAGAAATTAATCTTAACTTAGTGAAGAGAATTTCATTGATATTATCTTTCATTTCACTGGCCATTTTCAAACCCTTCATATAGAATTAAATTTAAAAGAATCAAATGAAACTGTTTTATAAGACTGACCACAGTTCGGGCAATATCCCATAAAAACGATGTTGGAGCATCGGTTTTCATTGCTTTTGGATTGCAATGAGAAATGGAGCAACGATAACCTGCATTCATAAGTGCTGAACGAAAATCAAGTGCTTTTGGTACTGCCGATTTTACAATATGCATCAATTGATCATATTCGTAATACAACGGAATATCGGGCAATTCCTGTAAAATTCAACAAATAGCAATACAAATTGAAATCATTTATTACTTATTAACTATTCGACTTATTTTCGATTATAATATATGAATGCATTCATGTATTATATTGAATATAACATTACTGATACACTGGACAGGATATTAAAGAACTATTAAAGAACTGTTAAGAACTATTAAAAAAAAATTCCCCATTTTCAAATAATCCCGTAGCCTATTATGCTTGATCAAACAGAAAATTTGGAACCATCAAGTTAGAATGATCAAACTACTAATTATTATTTTCGAAATAAGTTTCCCTTATTCACATTCGATTTAAAAAAGTGAATGCATCACTTAGTCATGTTTGTGAAAATCGCTTATCATTTTCGAGAGAAAAAAAAAAGCATGAATAGCCACTTACATATCTTAATCCATTACTGTTGTTTTATATCGAATGTATTCAAAAGATATATTTTTCGAACAAATTAAGAACCAGAGCAAATTTTGCAGTGAAACGATAATTTTTTAAAATCATAAGTGATATCATTATTATCATTCTTCATCTAGAACTATCACTATTCAGCATGGAGTACGTGTCTTTTTTATTGTTTCATGATTCAATTTAAATCATTCTGGCTTAAATGTCCAACGAATCAATGACAACATTTTTTTAACTAAACTGATAATTTTTTAAAATACGACTATGATATTCGATAATTTTCAAACTTTTTTGTTATCCGCAAAATTAGCAATAATAGGAAGATCTAAATTTTGAGCGTCCGCATCGTCGGAATAACCGTATAATATAAATGTATTGGAAATAATCAAGATTTTGTATTATTAAATATCTCGGTATTATCAAAGAACTTCGTAATATGAAATTGTTTTCATGTTCTCAAACAAAAATCCATATCTTCGAAGGTCAGTCTAATAATTGTTGAAGGATGCTAATTATATTGAAGACTGCAATCAATCAGATTTTGACCTGTCATTCCCTAGATCATAGAGCGTTGCTTAATGAATTGCAAATTATAAAAGGGAAAATTATTGGTTGGTTAAGAGATCATAATTGATACATTCACACGCATCTCTTTTAGCGTTACGATTTTGACCTTATCGTGCATTATGGCACTCCCAAATTCGATTTTAACTCTAAAATCAATAAGCTTCAGTTAACTTCTCTATAAAAAAAATCAAGCTATCGATTGTATTATAGATATTCTTCAACAAATTTGTGTACCGTAGTTGCGACGAAATCGACAAATAAAATCTGACAAATAAAACTTCACTATACAACAAACCTCTATTCAAGTTTCCAATTTTTCCGATAACTAGATGATAATCTTTCACGACACATATAGCATAAATAATATTTAGAATTAAATGAAAAAAAAAGCTAATGACAGATGCAATCAAACCTCAGCGATGACTGTTAGAACTCCAAGAGTACGCAAATATGTTTCGGATCGTTTTCGCGTGGAATTGCTTTTAATTGCATTTGGACAATAAAACAGTGAAATTAAATTAGCTTCAAATATCCCAAAAACATTTATGACTGCTGAATTTTTCTAAGAACAAAACTTCTGTTCAGTATCAGACGATAAAATTTTAACGTAAGATATATTTATGGTGATAAAATTTATGTTCATCAGATGCTTATAGCTGAATCAAAATGTTCAATTTTTTTATCATGCAAATCTTTTAGCTTTAAATGACAACATTTCCATAATAAATTCAGAACTACAACTTGATCAAAGAAAGATATTTTGATACTAATTCTTTATAAATTTTGGAAGTGAAAAGTATAATTTTCCATAAAAAAGTTCCACCTTTCTAGAAGTTTATTCACAAACTGTTGATTATGTATTGGTGCATTATAGATTGGACCAGCCATATGTACGGACTGTTTGCAATGTATGCATTTTTCTTTATCCAACAAGACTACATCACATGTTTTCGGTGTATATTTAACGCTATTTCCGTTTGTTATTTTTTTCATAAGTGGTTGTAAATGTAATGAATGGCAACCAGTACAGGCGAATACATGTGATACTTTCCTGAATTGGTTATCATTTTATAAAACTTGAAAAATATCTCAAAATAATCCATAACTAATTTAGCGGAAAAAGCATCGATATTATTCATTTCAGATACTTTGACTTCATATCAGTATTATCCTGATAAGTCTAATACGCTCATAACTTTGGATGTGAATTTAATCAAGTATTTCATCAAATTTAGAAAAAATATTGGGAAATTCCAACAAACTGGTTAGAAATTTGATTTTTAAATTAAAGAAATGCAAAAGATCTAAGTGATCACAGGAAATGAAATCGAAGAAAAAGGAGACTGGGCTTAGTTCCGAAAATATCATGCGATTACTTACATTACACTATCTTTGGCGATAAAAGCACTTGTATGTAATTTAACGAAACCCGCAAATAATAATCGATGCTTACTGAAAGTAATGGTTCGATATACCTTCCATAACAGTTTGCATGTGCGTCAATAGCTCTCAACAATACACGAATAGCCTGGAAATTAATTACTCGAAATCTCGATCACCTTTTCTAAAATCAGAACAAGAAATAGTTAAAAAAGTATCATTTAGATAAAAGATAAAAACTTTATATAAATGACCAATTAAAAACAGTATGCTCAATTTATATTTGTAGTTTAGTAACTAGCGATAAAAGAGCAATAAAATAAAAGCATATAAGCAAAAAAATAACTGATTTAACAATAAATTTAAACGAACTGCATCAAATTTCGTTTTTTTAAATCAGTTTAAAAATTTTGTGTGAAAATTGAAAATAAGAAAGTTCAAAATAATATGAACGTACGAATTCATGACAGCTTTTATGCCTTAAGCCGACAGAACCATATTTATTATAGCATGATTCTGGCGTATTACCGCATAGCACAGCCATATCTGTACATGTAACCATTAAAATACCTGTAAATAAAAGAACAATATTTTGTGGTTGAAGATTAATATTATATATTGGTCACTGATTCTTGTTTTTACTAAAAAATCCTAAATAATTGTTCCCACAACAAAATTTAGAAAAATATCGATTACCGAAATGAAAATAACAACATAAATAAAGATATCGTATAATGTGCTGCAAAGGTGATGAGATTTAAATATTCTTATGTAATCAGGTATACATATTATGTCATATTTAGGTATATGTATTATTAAAATTCGAAATTAAGCGCCATAATCTATAAACTTTTTTAACAAAATACGTTTATTGCAAACTATTCAACTTCTTGTAATATTAATTATAATCAAGAACTTTCTTTGGCCGCCGTAACAAAAGCTAAAAAGAAACTATCCATTAAGATACCAAAATATATGGCACAATTGATATTATTTAGACAGAATTCTTTCTTGCTATCTTTCGATAACTATCTAATAGATATACAAGTATTGTTTCTCATTTAGACTATCATAACGAAATAACATTAGAAGAACCTTCATCTGTAACAGCCTGCACTGCAGAACTGAGAAACATTGATGCTGATCCATAAGGATCAACATCAATTGCATGAAATCGCTTATCGAACGAACGATGGGATATCATTGCATCTCTGAAGAGGATAACTAATTTAATAGTAGCAAAAAAATATTATGAACATAGCTAATTCATAATCTTAAATATTTTCTGCACTATCTCTTATGTAACGGTCATTCATTGTTTAGAGAAAGAATGCAACCCATAAAATTCGATGGAAGTTCAAAAATTTTCATATATATATATGAACGTAGTTCATTCTCAATAATTAGCATATATCCAAAGTTAAGGAAATTTTACATTGACAGAAATCTACATATTTCATATTATATATTGCAGAAAATTATTAGCGTTATTTCCATCAATTAGAATCTCAGTGCTCGAGAATGTCAAGCACTTAGTCTCTTAAGATGACTGAACATTAAAGTTTATATTCGACTCGAAAAACTAATTTAACTACTATTAATCACGAAACTTACATTGCATCGCCGCATCTTGATTCCACAAGATTCTGCACCCCATTCATCTCGATATTTTTATTCATTGAACTCACAGCTTGTTCCGAAATATCGTTTGCAATTATTTTAGCTACAAATGGGACCTAAAAAGTAAGATTTTTAATGAATAATCGAGTAATTCGAGCAAATATAATTGGTTCGCACTTATCGATTTTACTAGAAAAATCATAAAATTTTGCCATTTAAAGAGTTTGAAAGTGCGAAATAAAATTCTATCTGAATAAAATTTCTCACCTCTTTCGCAAAACGAATGGCTCTTAAACCACTTGCAGATAACGCATCCAAGATACGTACTTCAGAATCCTACAATAATAATCTCTTGTCATTATCACTCTTTAAAAAAAATTCGTTTGAGAATAAATCATTAATCTATTTCATATGAAAATAAGTGCAAATTAATCCAAAATTCAATATAAAATCTTATTCGTTCAGAACTTTTCTATTAAATTTCAAATTTAAACTCACATCATGAACTCCAGATTTTCGTGATCGTTTTGACGGTGGTTCCGCATTGTCATTTTGTTTATTACATTTCTTTTCCTCCAGTTTTTTTCTTCGATCTTCCACAAATTGCTGTAGTACCAAAATTCTAAAAACATATTCATGAAATTAACAAAAATTATAGATAGACGACACGCGTAAATCAATAATTACTTGGCGGATTAAACTGGTCTTAAATTCATATCATAACCTACTATACACATTATAAAATGTTTAATCATAGTCTTAGTAAATAATATACATTTGCTTATTTATAATTTTATATCAAAACAAATTAATAAAAAATATGAACTTACGTTAAATCACGATTAAATTGTTGTGCAGGATTATAAAATGCTACAGCGGGACATGAGATGTCAAGTCTTGCGGTACCTTCGACAATAAAATTAGAATTATTTGTATCATTATCATCAATCGAAGTTATTATCTTCTCCACAATTACTTGATTTTCATGCCTCACTTCAACATCCATTATTGATCAACAAACTCAACAAACAATATCGATGATTGCAATTCTGTAACTATACCTTTTTTTAAATTCATTTAACACCATTATTTAAAATATTCAACATAAAATATTCAACTATAAAAATATAAATTAGAATACCACAAAAAAGCTACAATATATATTTGTACAACTTTTGTTATAATCGTTTCGTATTCGCTTTCCACTAGCGTGAAAAAGTATTTCTTTAGTTGAAAATAAAAAAATGGGTTTTTCCTTAATTAATGTAAAATTCATAAAAAGATGATTTGGGATATTAACACTGCCACATCCTTGAATATCTAATATATCTCGACAGTTTTGATACTTCAAAAAGAATCCATTTATCATCAGTTACATATAACTCAACTTGGGTAATATTTCTTCATACAAAAAGTACCATTATATTTCTATCGACGATCATAAGGCTAAAAAACCTCACAATGTTGCAAGTTCGAATATCATCCAGTATTATAATTTTTCTTCATTTTCAAATTATCGGATAAAATATACAGAATACACTGTTTAAATGAATACAAATAGAAGTATGAAATTTCTTGATTTCAACGTAAATCTTTACTTATATGAAATATTAATATATGACTGAGGATATAAATTAATTCAATCATTCATCAGATAAACTATCATGAACGATCATTAGGGGAAACCTGGAATCTAAAATTATTTAATGGATTTCAACAAAAACAATGTATCCTTAATCAATAAGTAATAGATAGATAAGTAGTTGTAATACAAAAACTATTTTTGTTATTCAAATCTCAATCTCAATTTAGAAAAGTTAAATAGAAAGTATATCTCGAGACCGATTATGTAATAATGGATAATTAAAAAATTAAAATGAACAAGGACTGGTCATGTTACTGTATAAAAAATATCAATTTTCATCTTCAAAACAATGTTAATTCTTTTCATCAAATTTGCTATAAGAGAATGAATATCTATAATCAAATACCATATTTCGGTAGTATCAATGAGCAAAATTAAAACACAGTTGTATATTAATTTATCTATCTATCTATAATTTATAGACCTAAATCTTTCAGCAAACGAGAAATCAAGAAAGAATACTACTACACATCACCGTCAATGTCTGAATGTTTCAATTACAAATATCATATATTTATAAAAACAATTACAAAGCGCCTTTTTTATTGTTTCAAAATTTTACAGTTTTCTTCCCAGAGCAATTGAATTTTAAATGATCAAATCAAATCAGAGATTCATTGAATATGAATTTGACAACTATATATGGACTTATCATAAGGATATTCAAGAAGGCCGATTCTCTTATTAGTGAAGTAACAACAATCAATCATTATTATGAAACAGCGACCAATCATTACTATCCATTATGATAAATACATGCCTTTGAACTGGATAAAATTAAAGAGACAGGAAATCATGCACTTTTTCAGAATTCAATACATTGCAAGAAAGAATCGGATAGTTCAGAATAACATGGAATTGCAGAAAAAATTCTAACATCTTTCATTTTCGAGGATATCTTTGAATTTAGCATTTGTACCAAGATCTTGATAGTACTACCTAATTACTTGGGTTCAAAACCGAACCATATTTTTTCGTCACAATTACCATGACACTTATACGTTACCATCGGTATTGCTTTCCGAGATGAAAGTACTAAAGTCTTCAACTGCTCACCACAATTTGGACATCTAAAAAAAAGAAATTTTTGTAAGTGAAATTGAACAAAATCTAAACTTCGTTGCATTTGAACTTGATAAATCAAATTTAAGCTGAAATCTGTAATTGAAATTGTAAGATTCTTTTTCCACATCTCTCCATCTGATCCCCAGAAAATGTATGCAAGCAAGCAGAAAAAGAAAAAAGAGAAACGAAAACGAACCTTTGAAACAACTTCAACAAGTGCTCATCATCGACCATAAATAATTTTCGATCAGTTTCTCTGATTATAACTCGTCCAGTATCATCCGTTAACGCAGTGCCATGATTCGAGCGTTCATTGTTTGAGCATATCTTCGATATTCTAAAGCTATTAAACTAATAATTTCGGGTTCAATTATCGCTAATATCTACAAATAATGAACGTATAAGGAAGAATAATATACGATTCGCGTTCATCATGTAAAAATCAGTCACAATTTGATCAAAAAAAAGAACATAAGCAAATAAAATCCAAAGAAAATTATTAAGTCTTTTTGTTGAATAATTCTATTTGAATTTACCATATTAGCGTAGTGAAACGAAATGATTTCAGCGAAAATTTGAAATGTACCCTGCGGAAACAACAACTACAGCAGATTCTGTCCCCGTTTCACTAGTTGGTGTTTGTTCACTGAATAATCGTTGATTCGTGCCGGTAATATCATTAATTGGTTCGTCTGAATCTCTTGAAGCAAGCGAGATTTTCCCTGCTCTATTCTTCAAAAAAAAAAAAAAAAAAAAAAATTATAAGATTATGAATCATTTTATTGATCAGTACTAAAATTCTAGTAAATAATCAGTCAAAAAGTATTTTTAAAACTAATGATAACCAATACCTGAGATGAAAATTTATTTCACAACTTTCCAAGTAACAAGCATTAAAAAACATATCAAAAAATAAAAAACCAGCAACTAATTTACCAGTTGTGGAGTATCTTCTACTGCGGCCTTTGATCGCTCAATGTGTACTCTCTCCTCCGACAGTAACCCATCCTCATCTGGCGCTTCCGTAAGATCCGATATAACTAAAGAAAAATCAATAATACAGAATTTTACATAAAAAGAAATAAATTTTAATGCAAAAACCCACTCATATCTCGAATGAAATAAAAAAAAAATTTCAAAAATATACGAGATTGTGATTCATCCGTTATGAAAGTATGGCAATTCTGTCCTCGTCGTGCAAATGACCATTCATCATCTGTTGGTGTCTAAAGATAATAATCATCTTTTTATATCGCCAAAAATAAAAAGCAATTCATAAAACATGTACAAACTTGGATTTTATCATTAATTACTTTTCAAATAATTATCAAAATATATTTGCTCTATGACGGCTAAAATGATTTCACTGGCTCAACCTTTTAGTTAAGAAAGTACACAGAACTTTTCGCAAAATTATGCATAGAGAAGCTAAACAAAAAATAAAGATGAATTTTGATAATCAGAAACAAAAAGAAAACAAATGCAAAATTCTTCCAGGTAACATGTCAGATATCTATATTTAAACGTTCGTTATTGTTTGGGCGATATCTAATGATATTTAATGACAGACTTCAGAAATTTTCAGAACACACGAAGTTAATAAAAAGAAATTAAAGAATTTAAAACAAATAAAAATAAAATAACAGACTTGCGCATCAAATCGTTCTGAAACAACTGAACTAGATCGAGAATCTGGACGTTTTAGCTGCTCATTCAACTTTTTTCGTATTTTTTCTGAAGAGTTTTTATAACTAAAAAATGTATGAAAACTGATTTTCAAAGAAATATCGATGTAAATTATTACTAACCTTCGTAACTTACTAATGTTTCGCCATGTGGTCTTGCATAGAAATGACTCTCCTGAAATGATAAACTTTAAATCATACATCCCATATGTTTTACACTTAAAATTATGTATTTACCATATCAAAAGTTAAAAAAAGTGATACCTACATTTTCATTCCGTGATTTACACTTGACATTTTTCCATTGTGAGTTCTGCCTAGCAAGTTGTGAAGTCTTTCTTGCTTCCTCCAGTAGAGCTCTTAAATGGCCCTAAAAAAATTTATTAATCAAAGCAAGGAAAAGCAATTTCAGAATGCCTTTTTTTCAATTCGTTTCAATCTGTACAGTCAAAAAGTTCTCTACCACAAATGAAGAATACATAATATTATTAGTTGAAGGAATTTAATAATTTATAAATTTTTAGTATTCCTAATGTTATCAGATAATTTCTGAATTAAATTTTTAATAATCTAGCAAACTCTGATTCAAAATTTAGCAATTTATCCCAAAAAAAAAATTTTTACCCTTGACCAAGCTTCAAAAGGAGTCAGCATTTCGTTAATTACTTCTTGACGATTTTCCCGATCTATCTGCATAGCTCTCAGTTGTGAAAGAGATATCGGTTTACACTCGGGATGATGTGATGGAAATGGTTCGCCAACAATCTTATCATGGACCATTTTGATAATCGGTGATGGATAAGCATCTTGAACCTCACGTCGTGATAAATGATCGCATGTTGAACAACGATAATAACTATAATAATGACGTGTCGTCGATCGGCGATATATTCGCACAAAGTTACTTTGTGGCTCCTTGATCGCTATGTTATTCAAGTTTCCACGTAAATTTCGTATCACTTCATAAAGTCCTGGTCCAAATCTGCATCACAGAATCTATTAAGTTTAGCTATCATTGAAAATTATAGAAACTTTAAAGAATTATAAAAACTTTCAATAACATATTCAGTAGTTTGAAGAACATATCTTTTGCAAACGTTATATGAGGGAGAAAATTCTGAGAAAACTTGAAGAATCATAGAAAATTTTTCCAAAAAAAAAACATACTTTGAAATAAAATATATGATGAAATTAAACAACTTCATTTCAAACAACTTCGACATATGAATACACTTGTCAAATTTTATTATATTTAGCTAATACGTGATATGCAGCAATATCATCTTAAACTTTATGAAATACATCATTCATACTAGGTTTTGATAAGATCAAAATATTATTATTTGTAATCACCATCCACAAAATTTCCAAATAAATTTTTGCGACTAGAAGCAAACAGAATTTTAAATGCATAGAAACAATAAAATCAATTTTATGAATTTTGGATCTAAAAATTAATACGAGAAAACCAACTCTCTTGCTGCAAACGGATGTTTTTCCCCGGTATTTTTCTCATTTTCCCAATCACCCCTCGGGTCATTCTGGTTTTTTAACTGATTCGGCTGTGGCGATCGGGAACGGTGTAAAGCGCGATTCCGTACCGATGCTACCGTTACTTCATGTCCCAGAATAACTGATATTCGATCAGCTGCTTCTATGAAAGGCAATTGACCTTTGAATAATTTTGTCATAACTTCATTTACTTCAGGTCTTTTCCATTCCTTACTAAAATTATAGTATGATACTTTTGATTTAAAATATTTAAGAAGTTGGAAAAAACAAAAAATTATCAGAAGTTATCGCAGCACCATCTGATCATCTGGCCATCTGATCATCTGGCACAATCTATTCTGATTTCATTTTCTAATCAAATTGAACATAGTCAAGTAGGTCAGTTTTATTAAAAGAAACTCAGGAAAAAATTAAAAAAAAAAACTTAGGAAAATTAAAAATTGTTCTCAATCTTTTGTGTTCGGTAAAATTTTGATGGCAATCAACGATTTCTTATAATTTAAAACTAATTTCCTTCTCATGATTTTGAATTTGGATTTTTGCAGTTTAAAAAAAAAATTGGTATCATACTTGAGCAAATTCATTTGTATTTTATATTCATGCTCATCATCTTGCCATGTAGTCCGAGATCCTTGATTATTTTGAAAATCTGAAACTTGACCATCTACTCGATTTGATACACCCGCTTCTGGTGACTTTGAACAAACTGCTTGACCTTTAACCACTGCAGCAGCAACAGTCGTTTTTGTAACAAACACTTGCTTTGTATCCCCTGCTACCAAATACGCTGTTCGCTGATGCATGCTGCCTGTACCTTCTTGCATACTATTTGTCATTAATCGTTGTATTTTTTGCGGAATTGCATGCTGTATGCCGCCGTCTTCACCTACCCCTTGCAATATATGTCTATCTTTTGTTTCCATTTCTGCAAGGATACGGAAATTTTAGAAATCAAAGGAAAAATCTGATTAATAAAATTCTGCTCCCGAAGCGTAGAATGTTGCCAACGTAAACGAGTGACAATTTTTGAATAAAGTTTATGAAGAATTACAACTCTCGACCACTTAAGGATTCCAGTAAGTTATGGAAGTTTAAATAATCTTTTAATAATATATTCTAAGTAGACATTATGATTATGAAACTCGCAAAAGGCAAGAAATGTCAGAAGTTTTTATAGATCATATAGGGTTGCTCCTAAAAAATTCCTATTCACAACAGCAAGAATCATCTCCTCCTTTTTTTTCAAATGCTGTTCCTTCATCACACCTAGCAATATCGTCAGTTTTTTTTTTTATAATAGAAAACTTCATTCCCTATTTCCTTCCGCACTCTCAAGTTAGACTTCACATTTTTTTTTCAAAAATTTGTTTAAGTTTAAGTTTAAACTGAACCCAGATTTTGGGAAGATTTTGATAAGTACGAACGAAAAACTTTATTTATGGTTGCTTGCATTTGTATAAAAAAAACAATATCAAAATTTTAATAGTATAAGCAATGCGAAAACTGATACGCAGAAGGTAAATAATAATATTGACTGAAAATAACCCAAAAGAGCCTTATCCGTTTACTTCCTATCTTGTAAAGCAAATGATAGTGAATATGGTCAGTGTAATATGAAAGTATGCAAATTTTCAAAGCGAATTTCATCTCTTTCTAGTTTTTTCAAACTAAAATTATTAAAAATTTCGTTCGTTCACATTATCCTTTACTGTACAGACATATTTATTTTGTAATTCACTTTTACATTTGAAACTTATCTATTTCCGTTTTTTTTTTTTTTTTTTTTGGATTTCAATTATTAAAAGCAAGCAAAAAATATTGAAATTAGATTTCAAGAGTCCCCATATTCGAATGCTATTCCATTTTCTGTCCAAACCACACAGTTTGCTCACACTTATTGCACTGGTATGCAACTGTTGGCATCGGTGAATCAGCATACAATGTCACTTGTTTTAACTTTTCACCACATCCCGAGCATCTGCATTTATGATTTCTCAAAAATTAAAAAAAAAAAGAAAGCAAAAAAGTATACAAGAAAAAAATATACAACACTTCCAAATAACTTGGCTATTGAAGATTTGAAGAAATGAACCTTTTAAAAAGTTGCAAAAGTTGGTCTGCTTCAACCATAAAATATTTTCTGTCCGTTTCAATAATACACTCACGACCATCTTCTACATATCGTCGTCTAACTGGACCACTTTCGATCAATTTTTCTTTATACATAACAGTTTTTGAAGGATTTAGCCTTTAAAAAAGAAAAAATTTTAATTTAAATTAAGATGAATATCATGAAATTAATCAATCGTTCGAAACAAAACAAAAAAAAAAAAAAAACTCAAACACATAGTGAAGAAAAAAAAATTGTCAAACCGTCAACATTCATACGGCACACTCTTTATCATCTCAGAAGAGCCAATCGGCCAAAAAAATACTTAAAACTTGATGTTACTTATTTTCCTTTCACAATTTCATGATATTGTCGGTATCGTGTAAGCTTCACATATCAAGTCTCTTTTTACATAAAGCATTTTTTTGGAAATACTTGCCTCACTGACAAAAATTCACTATTTTCCCACTACCGCAATTTATGTAGACGAAAAAATCTAAAAACAGTTTATAAACTTCTCACTTAAACAACTGCTGCAAATTGCCTATAAAAGCTATTTCACTAAAATTGACCAAAGTAAAACATATATTACCTATCGATGCAATCATCCACGTTATCTTCTGAAATCAGTCTTTCATCGGCAGCTGCCGCTGGAGCAATGCTTGCCATACTTTCACCAACAACAAAATCGTCTTCATAATACGTCTCCTCCGCATTACCATAAGAACCGTCATAGTCTAACACCTACAATGTTAGTAAAAAAATGGCAAAATCTTTTGTTCGAGTGAAAATCTAAAAAGCTATAAAAAAATATTAGTGCAGAGATATAAAACGACTACTGGAAGAACATGAATTTAATTTGAAAGAAAACAAAAAAATTTCGAAAAAAAAGAACTCGCGAAACACGAAAATTAAAGTGCAAATTAAGAATTAAAACCTCACATATTTCTTTCAAGTCACAAAACGAAAACTGATACGATAATAAGAGCTATCAACAGTTATCATGAATTATACAATTTCCCATCCTTATTTTATAGAATAATTTCTACTAATACTCAAAGGGCAAACTATGCATATATATATAACAAATGTTGAATTAAATGCCTGGATCCCAAACACAAGGAAATAATAGACTAAGAAGAATTAGGAAACTTTATAATAAGTTAAATCGTTATAAAACGAACTTACTTGTTCCCTTTCCATCCACTCCGCCAAATGCGACCTGTTAAAGGCTGGCTGGCTAGGCTTGACACGAAAGTATTGAGGCAGTAACATTTGTGTATCTATCCTTCCTTCAGCGATACCTAAAGCGATTTGAAAAATGTTTAACAGCCAATTATTCTGACTAATTTAAAAAATTTCATACGTAAAAATCAAATAGTACATGTTGTTTCATACTAAAAACAGTTAAATTAGTGAGGGAAATCCCCGACTTCAAATCAAGCATAATTTTCGTGAAGTATTATCCTCGATTTCAAATCACAGACAATTTTCAAAACGTATTATTATATTTTATTATGTAATCAGTTAACCGGTTAAGATGAACTCTGATATGCTTTTGTAAGTTAGTTACAGAAAATCCTGAGATCTTTTTACCCAGTTCATCCGTATCATTTTCAATATCAATGTCTTCATTTGTTATTCCATCCGCAATCATAACGTCATTTCCAAGTCTGTCATGCTGTAAACTTTACCCATATATCACGTAATGAAAATTTTGAATTTAACATGAAAAAAATTAATAAAGACCCTTTTTTTAATTACAGGCTTCCCAAATCCAAAACCCAAACCCATAAAAAGTTTTCCAAATATGCAATTAACCTTCCAGGATGGAGGATGTACATTGAGTTCATTATCCGAATATGCAGCATATTCGCCTCCGTTCAAACTTCGAGCAAATTTCCAAGTTCGATTTGAGGAACGATCTGGAAAAAAATCTTTAGCAGCTTTCACCATTATATCTGAAAACTGAAAATTTCAGTCAACAATAAGTGTATATTAGATAAAATTTATAATTCGAGATAATAGCCGCAGCAAGCAAAAATCTGAAATTTTTCCTTTTTTTTTGTAGAAAATAAAAAACTAGCATAAAGAGAAATGGCTCTTACCAGAAAGTGCATAATCATCTTCGTTTCCATCCCAATTACCCTGAAAATTTGGATAAATAATTGATTTTCAAAATTGGAATTAATTAAAAAACCAATACCACATATGCACAAAAATATGGTGCTCAACATATATAAAATTAATAAAATTTTTCCTTTCAATAAAAATTTTCCCCAGTCAATAACAGATGTGTAATTTCTATACCTAATTGAAGAAAGATCGGGGGAAAAAATCAAATTAAACAGAAGTATAAAACTTTAAAGAATAAAAATTATAACGTACTGTGTAAATATCTCCATATCGCCCTCCCTTACGCCAAGGGACATTATTGGACGCAACATATCGCATACGTGTAATACGACAACGCGGACACTGCTTGATGAATTGTTCAACATCGCTTGTAATTGAATTCCAGTAAAATTTTGTTGAAACCATTTTACGTGTAGCATTTAGGCCGCCATGATTTGATTCCAAATGAGCCTAAAAAGGAAAGATATCGGTTAATATTTGCTTCGACATGAAAACTGACTAACAATCAAACCGAGGTTCATTTTCATTTTATAAAACCATTTATCATTACTTCCTGCTTTGAATTTTAGTCAAATAATTTATAATTATTACTTCTGTCATACTGGGAAAACAAATATATAACTATACGACAACTTGCAATCAAATAAAATCACATGCCTGAGTGAGGATTTTTTCAACTTCATTTTTCTTCACAACAAACTGTCCCACTGTTGAATGATCTGGTTTGAATCCTAAACTGACATAGAATGTAATTTTGAAAAAATTATCTTATTATGTTTATCCGTTTTCTTCGATAGCAGTCTGTAAGGAATGAGAGAATGTAATTCGATAAATCATAACAAACACTGTATATTTCAGTATGTTCCAATGACGATTTTCTCAATTTGTTACCAAATACAAAAATGTTAAATCCAGCTAAATAGATTAAGCACTTCATACTTTAGTTATCTAATTCGAAGAAATGATATAAAAAGGTTTCTGTAAGAGCAGATGAAATCCAGACATTTCAGGAATGGTCCTCCCTTATACTAATAAAAATTCCAAAATCGCTACTAAAAATAACTTATTCATTGAAAATAAATTAAAACATGGATATCCATTTACCGATATAAATCAACTGATCAGTTCCCTCAATTAACTGAAACCTTTTGGCTTTCCTTTTGAAACAATCAATGCGATGCTTTAGATGGCCTTGAAGACGTTTAGGAATTTCCTTGTTACGATGATAACGTACTAACTCTTCATAAGCTTCATTAGTGAATCCACCATATATGCATCTGTAAAATCAAAATTTATTCTAATGAAAATAAAAACTTATATTTTTCTTTGATCAGCAACAGCTCATGTACTACATCAATAAGTGAGTCAAAGTCGTATAATATTTCAGGAATCGTCACTTAAGTACTGCAAACAGAGTTCTTACATCGATCAAACCCTTTTCAGAATGAAACTTCCAAGCAATCTGAAGTAATATTTAGGAGCTCAATTCTCGTATGCAAATGTTATATGTTAACTTTCAAACAAAATGACTGCGTTTCATTAGTGCATAATAAGATAATACTATAACAGCATTCGTTCATTGAAATTAGGTTGGAAAGAAATACTATATTTTTGTCTGTCATTCACTAGATAAAAACTAACCAATTTATGAAATTTTCAGACTATTTGAAATCCTTATTTGTTAATTTATATGACACCTATTTACTAATATAATTAATGGATAATAAATTAAACAGACATATCTACGATGAGGGTTAAACTACAAGTGAAATGTTCTGAGATCGGAAAACAATGTGGCTTAAATCTATTTCTGTGCCATTTCTTGCTTACCAAATATTACAAATGGAATTTGTTTTTCCTGAAGTTATGTGAATATCATTTCATATTTATATGTTTATTTTTTGCTTTAGTATGCATCCACATTAATTCTAAAAGTGATTCCTTCCTATTTAATTCACTATGCACTCAAAGCAGACAACAAACTTATGTTTCTGTGGTCCAAAAAATGAATGTACAGTTTTGATTAACTGATGAACAATTTTTTATAAAAATTAGACTTCTTCTCGTCCGAATTTGAATCTGTCATCAATGCCACTTCCAAATCTTCTGATTCTTTTTCAAATTTCGAGCTCATTCTGCTGCCATCATCACTCATTATTAACAAACACCTATAAAAAAACAGTAAATTACAGCATCTATATAATTTGCAGTAACGCAAGTCATGACCTGAAATTATGCCAATCGACAAATCAACATTTACCAAAATTTTTTCTATTTACTATCCACTTCTATTTTAATAATATACATAAATTAATCCATCACATTATTTATATAAGACCAAGAAAAAAATAATTTCTATAATATAGAAACCAAGAAAAAATTTCGGAAACAGTAAGTTAATAATAAATGCCTATTTGGTTGATTAAAAACGACCACATATTCTTTAAATTACAAATATCTCCACATCATGCTACAAGTATTTACGTCAACATCAAAAGAAAACATCAAACAACGTCGCAGTTACACTGATATCATATTACAAAAATTTCTTATACATTTTTACTCCGTTAAATCACGCAATCCTTGATGCATAAACTGTAAAATTATGATCAGCTTGTAAAAGCTTATTACGAACAGATTAATGATAAACTGCAATGATGTTTTAATAGCATTATACTAGGGAACGCTTGATTATAGTCATATAGCAAGAATTTTTATATTCGAATGTTTCTTACAAAAACTTAAAAGTTTACCTATAACTATAATAGCATTAAATCTATGATAATGAGAAATGATTACCTTCGTGGTATCTGTCCTGATTTCCTACGGGCAACGTCACTTTGGAATCCTTAGCGCACGTCAAGTAACATGACCCCTGACGTAATAACGATAAGAACTCGCCATAGTTTCTCAACAAAATATGAGCCATACATCTATCTTTCTACGCAAACTTTTCCACATTTCTAACGCGAAACGGAGAACTTTTAACGGGTTAAATCCCATAATGGCGTCATTAAATCAGGATTGTGGCCCGCGGGAAATCCGGCTGCTCGAGCACTACTTGCTTGCTTACCTATGCTTCCTGTGAACCTCTGTTACTATTCGCTGAAATTGTCCAGCGCAAACTGCGCAAAGACGTGGAAGTTAAGTTTAAAATAAAAGGATTTTTTATGTCGATAAATTCGTCACGAAAATCGATTACAACATCACGTGCGAGCGAAAAACTAGTTAAGAGACGCGCTGAAATTTTGTATCCAACTGTTTCATAACTGTTGACGAAAAAATTTTGTTATATATATTACGAGTGTATGATGAGAGCAGTATCGCATAACAACTAATTTGTAGGAAAATATACGGAGATGCTGAATGTTTCTGTCTACTTTTTTTCTTTCGGGTCAGTTTTTTTCAGTTAATATTTTGCGGGTCAATTGTTTCAGCTAATCAATATTCTGGTGATCAGTTCATCTAATCAGTCTTTTTGATTTGTACTCAGTCATACTAAGTTTTAATCATACTTTTCCCCATATTACTTGTACTGCTTGATTCTTCCTATTAATTATGCATTCAGTTCTTTATTTCTTACCTACAAATATATGTCGGTTAATCTTTCCCATCGAAAAATTGCTACTTTCAGTATCAATTCGTGAGATTTACCGATCACTTTTTTATCTCATCTTCCGTTTGTTCTTTTTTTTCATATTGATCCATCATTTGATCTTCCACAGATTCTTGATTGCGTTATTTATGTCGATTTCTTCTAATCTATCAACCAATAGATTTTTCTAGTTAATTGCTCGTTCAGTTATTCCAATCGATTCTTTTCTTGTCAATTTTTCCGACTAATTCTTTCAATAGATTCTGATATCTTTCGATTAATATATTCGAATGAATTTTCATTTGACTTTTTTTTTTCTCATCGAGAAATTTTCACAGAATTTCTCAATTTATAAATGAATCGTTCGTATCGATCGCCGATCATCTTTGAAATCAGATCTTTTCATTGATACTTATATTTTTCTGATTATTTCCATCAATTGGCTCTCATTCTCTATCCTATCTTTTCAATCATTTTTTCCATTTAGATTGTTTTTAGTTTTTTCACGACTTATTTTCAGAAACCAGGTACTACATTATATTTCGGCATTGCATTATGATTAATCGATGCTTTTATAGTTTATGTGGGAAATCCGGCCTTTTGAATTAAGCGGACTTGACACAAAGCTTGTTTCTCCTACATAATAGAAAGATAGTTTAGCATTTATATATATTTCTAGTAAAAATAACCTCTAAAAAAGTATCAATTTTTCTGTTTTTTTTTTGACCTTTTCTTTATCACTCGTTTTTCGTCAATTTTTTTTATTTGACTTTTTTTTTTTCTTTTTTTCATTTCCATAACATCGTTTCTTTAATATATGTTTTATTGATTTTTTCCGTTATTTAGATTCACATCACCTTCTGCTTTTCATGCCTTTATTTCTCTCTTTCTCTTTCCCTCTCCCCCTCTTTCTCTCTCTCTCTCTGTTGGATATAATATTCTTTTGATACCATTTTTCTTTTTTAAAATCAAAGCCAGAAAAGACGTTAAAAGGATTTTCTATTCTTTTTGAGATTTCATTATTAGAATATAAAAATTTGCTTTGAATGAACTTTTTATTTATAATGAATGAAATAAAACTTTCCACATCGATTTGTCTGGAAAAAGTTAGTATATGAATTTGTTAATTCATCGCATTTAATTGTTTAGTTCAGTGATATTACGACAAAATTTAAAGACAAGGATATCGATAACAGCTTTTTAAATTTAACAGTTTCCAAATTCCAACTTTTAAATTTAATTTTTGACAAATCGATTGATTCGTTTATTGAATTACCATTCAAAATGTAATTTTTAATAACAGTTCTGGCAAATTATATTATTTTTTAGCTGGTTACTTTATCATTTGCTAACGAAGTTTGACAGCAAATGAAATAAACAGCTTAAATTAATTATTAAAAGAAAGTTTTCTTTTAAGCTTTCAATCTACTTTCCTGTTCCTAGGTCTGTTTTTATATTAAGATAATGTTAAGTGAAAATTTATTTCAGGAAAATGATCGAAATCGGAAGAATATATACATCATAATTACATTTCTAAAAGGTTATAATTATCAAGCAAATGATGAATGATGGAAAAAACATTTCTTGCTATGACTAGGATTGATAGGATATGACTGTGAACTGATATTAAAAAAAAAAAAAAAAGAAATAAAGCATAAAATATGTAGCAAAAGCAAACGAGATTTTTTAATGATAAATAGATAAGTGTGAATAAAACTTTTTATATGCAATGGAAATGATAAGCAGATATTTTTTATACAGTATGCTAAGAAATTATTTCTTCAAATTTGTAGTATCATGTAATCAAAATTATCTTCATAATATTTTTTATTTGAAATATATTTCGAAATTTTAGAATTTTTAAAATTTATTTTTGAACAAAATACGATATCATATAAATGATAATGTTTAAACGATGGAATGCATCATTTAAAAAATATACGGAAATCCTATCATAATTAGGCGTGATAATTTAGGTGACAAATGATTATGCTGTAGCAAAGGATTATATGATAAGGATTCTAAGGAAAATTTCCCATATGCTAGAAATTTATTTGCAAGGATATTTTACCTTGATGACTAATTAGCCAAATTGTTAGCATTTAAATTAAGCAAATAGAAAATGTGAAGAAAAGCTATTTAGATTAACTAGACTCAGAATGCCTTATGATCTTATATAACAAACCTGGGTTTTTTTTGGACAAATTATTATAATTGACTGTCTTCTAAAAACAGTAAAAACTGGCCATGAGAGAATTTTGATGTTGAAAATTAAAATAGGAAATATTTATTCGGGATATTTCAAAATTGATTCATTTTCAATAATTAATCAAAAAAGAAAGTGGAGAAATTTTGTTTCCGCATATTCTATTTTAAAAATTGTTAAATTTAATAAAAATTAATGCTCGACTTTGTTTTCACATTGAATTTTTAATTCACATTTAATTTTTAATGGATTTATAATATTAGTAATTTCAAACGTTCTTATCGTATCACTAAGAAAGACTTATCAGAAAGGATAACATGAAATCTAAAGCTAATTAAATTAATTATATAAAACGAAGTAAAATCGGTTCACTTTATTTTATATCAAATTAACCAATCATTAGAAAATCAAATCATAAAAAAAACTTATGAATAGTTATGTATCTCGTTATTTTAAAAAAAAACTTAGATATGAAAAAACATTTTATTTCATTTAGTTATAATGAATTGGAACAATTATTATAACTAAGTAATCAGAAATTGAATATAGAAAATAAATACTCAAGAAATAAAAAAATTACTCTCGTATTGTATGATCATTTTGATAAGATTAGCGAAATAAGCAATGCAAAAATTGTATAATCAAAAGATACGATCAATTAATCATTTTTTTAATTTATATCATATCATTTTATGCAAAAGAAATTTCTTAATAGAATTTATTTTTTTCGTATTAAAAAAAAAATTATGCAAAAAAGGAAGATAAAAAAAAGCGAAAAGAATAGTAAATATTTAAAAAAAAGTTTTATTAATTTGATAAAAAAATTAAGAATGCTAACGGTTCAACCACGTGCGGTACAAATTTGTGCATCAGGTGGTACATGCGTGCATAAACTTATCAATACAAGCATAGCACGTTTAGCGTTTAAAATTAAATCAACAAATAATGATGTATATCGTTTTAAGCCTGTTTATGGCTTCATTGAACCGCAAAGTTTTTATCCTATTCTAATACAAAAATTACCTGGCAATATAAGAGATGATACATTTATTGTACAATATGCTGAGGTTATTTTTTGTTTTGTTTTCTTTGTTCTTTTTCGATTTAATTAATTAATATTTAATTAGTTTTTTTTTGATTTAATTTAATTAATTAGTATTCAATTAATTAAGCATGTACAGATTTTAAATTTGTTTTATACCTAAATTTTTTTTAAATTTAAAAATTTCATGTTTATAATGTTTTTTAAAATAATTTAATGAATATATGTTTATTTATGGGGTGTAAGTAACAGTCAGTCAGTTATTTATTTATTCAATTTAATTTATTAATCATAATTTAAACAATCATTTTATACTATAATATATTATCATTAATTTTTTTGTTTATTTGTCTAAGATTTTTCAGTAGTTTATGAATACGTTTATTTATACAATAAAAAAAAACTTTTTTTTTTCTTAAAAATTACAAGAATGCGCTATGATATTTATTAGCTTTCGAACACTTCACTGAAACGTTTAAACTAGTTTTGTTCGAAAAAGTTTTTAGAGTCAAAATTTCAGTGGTTCATTAATAAATGTCAACTAAGTTTTGAGGAAAAAAAATAATACTGTTTGGAAATTCAAGATATTCAATAACTTTAAAAAGTTTTCTAAATTATCCTACTACAAAGTAGGCTTACTGTTTTATTCTACATATATTAATCGCTATGATTAATTTATCATTTAGGTAACAGCTGACTGTACCGATCCGAAGGCACCATTTAAAGTCGATGCATTGCAAGGTGAAGTAATTGTATATGCGCATTCGGTGTAAAGAAAAAAAAATTTTTTTTCGAATCAAATTTCATCTATCTTAAACTGTAAAGCATACACTGTACATTTTCTGTAATTGTAGTGAAAAAGCTTTTTCTTTTTTGAGTTGCAACAGGATACACGAGTTGCAAATTCTTCATTTCCACTTAAAGTTATTGCCAAAGACAAAGTCCAAAACACCGATTTCAAACTTGGGTAATTAAACCTTCATTACGATAATTTCAATTAACACGCCAACGAATGCAGCAGTTACAATATTAATGACTCAGTAGGAAATTCTAGTAACGATAATTAACTCAAAGAAAGAGCTATTCAAAAATACCCAATATGCTCTCCAACTAACCTCAGTCGCCCATCTCACCCAAAATGATGCTGATTAGAACCATCGCGCAATTCCGAGGTCAGTCATGAGGTCGCCAGAGTAATAGCCTATATTTGGAGCACGAAAACATGACAGCTAATATGATTTACAATGTATTGATCTGTATTCTAATACATCTCTAACAAATTCCCTTGTGAACTTTGTATTTTTGTTTTTAGCAGGGATCTTCTTCGCAATTTATTCGCGACAGTTATTCCAATAAATTTTACAGCAGATAACCAATAAAAATTAAGCTTATGGTTATTATAGTAAGCCGAAATTATATTATAAATAAATCAAACTATTTCAAACTTCAAATCTGCTTAAAATTGAAAGAAAAGAAGAATTAATGATTATTGACTCCAAATATTTATTTTCATTATGATCTTACGCGACGAAAAAAGTTTATTTGAATATATTTCAATTTATTATAATTTTAAATCTAAAAAGGTAATTTAAGAATTGGTTAAATTAATAATCTGGAGATTTTCTTTAGAAAAAATATGGCATAGACGATCACTTTTATTGATGAGATAAGCGAGAGTTCCTTAAAATTTTTTTTAGATAAAATGATTTATGAAAATGTTCATTGTATTCGATTCTACGATTATTATAATTATCCAGGCCGTGAAGTAAATAATATTTAATAATTATAAAGTATTCAATCGTTAGTTATAAAAGCAGATGTTGACAAATATGGCGAAATATTCATTTTTATAATAATTGTTTCGATCAATTTACTTTTTTTTTTCAAAATTTCTTGGTATGTTCAGAGATGGAAGCACACCTTCTAAATTTCTATTTGCTAATAATTTTTGTATTCTTTTTCAAAATTATCTCTACTTCTCTCTATATAATCCAATATGAGAGTTAAAAGTTATATAAGACCAAACAGATATGATTCAGAATATAAAAAATGGAAGGAAAAATAAGTATATATATAAAAGAAAGACTTCAGAACAATAAATACTCACTCATCTTGGGGACTTTGAGACATAAAATGGTATAGTAGAAATCATGGAAAAATAAATTATTAATGAAATATGATTTAAAGTAAAATATATATTTTTTTAAATAATTTAAAGCCATAGAATTTTAAGCTCAACAATTAAATAGGTTATTAAGAAACTGTTTGAATATTCATTATTTGAGATAGCAATTGTTTTTCCGCTAAACTCAAGAACAAAAATATGAAACATATCGTTACCCATATAAAAAACATGTAAAATAAACATTTACAACAAAAATTCGTAAATTATTTGTACCTTAAAGTACATAATAATTCAAGTCGTATCATTTTGACCGTCATCCACAGCAAAAATTTCAGCTTTTTGGAAACGTTTCCTTGTAATTTCCAATAAGTATTGTCTTTTATCTTGCTTCTTTGATAATTCAAATTTGACTTCATTTTTCAGTCCAAGTCCAGCACGGTTAGAACGGACTTCACTAATTATCTGGAAAGAAAGGAAACAATATGATCTGCAGTTCAAAGTTCACAAAATCGGTATACTGTTAACATGAGTCTTAATTAAACCACAAATAAAATTGTTCGCAAACCTCTGTTAGGATTCGTTCGCTATGATTTCTCTTAATCTGCCAAAAAAATAAAAAAAGAACTTCACCGGTTCTGTAATCCCGTCTTTTCTTCGTCCCAAACCAGCACCTTGTTTCCAACCCATTCGTTGAAGCATCCCAAATCCTCGATTATTTTCATTTAACATTTTTGCTGATGATGGAATCATATCTGTCGTTGTAGCAATTATTTCTAAAATTACTGGAATTTACGTCACGATGTAAATTATCGGACTGAAATAAGTTTTACGATGGGAACATAATTTTTTCTAAAGTTTCCATCTGTAAGTGAAACCTACCCGGCAAAGGTTTTGCCAAACAATTTGCATACATCGATTCATTTTTGCTCTGAGCATAACTACAAAATAAATTTCGTTCTTTTTTTGATATTTGCATCGGTAGCGTTCTTCTTCATCCTGACAAGGAATGTTAAATTTATGTCATATTTTAAAAAATAAAAAGAAACATAAAAGCTGAAAGGTAAAACAATTACCTAAATAATTTTGTTTATATATATAATTTTGTCGTTTAATATTTCTTTTTTATTTTTAAATGTAAACTTAAACTCCTAATGTTGGAATTTTTCCCAAAATTAAATGACAAATTACATATAAAAAAAAGATGTTAAGAAAACTATAAATAAAAAAAACCAAATCAAACCAAAGAGAACTTACATCAAAAATGCCATATTCTTTTTTCATATTTCGCAAATTTCTGCGTCTTAATGTCTCTTTTGACATTTTCCCAGCTCGAGGATTATTATCAAGTTCTGGTATTATGACCTGACCGCTCTTTAATAAACCTGGTTCACATGAACCACAAGTATTCGTTCCTAAATGACTGAAAATCTTGAGAAAATATGAAAATCAGAAAAATCTAAGATAAATCTGAAAAATCTACGATGAATCTGCTTTCCTTCTAAGAATTTAAGCAACATTTCATAAATTTTTTTTCTGAAACCATCCTACTTTTTCATTTCCTCATAATCAAACACCATAAGATTTCCAAATTATTGATGAAATTCTATTTATTACAAATGGCAGTTTACAAAAAGTCTTCTCCAACTTTTACAATAGAGTTCTATTTCATGTTAGACAGGCCTCAGTAAAAACTTCCAAAGCATGATGTCAATTATTATTCTAATGCAATGTTTTATAATAATACTAAATAAAAAACGGCATGAATTAGAAAAAACATGCTACCTAAAGTTCAGTTTTCAGGTATGACAATAGATATAAATCGTTTTGTGTAACTAAAAATGTAAAGGAATCGTGAACTTTCCATGGAAGCTTAGAATTACTGATGTAGTATTATTACATAATTTAATTAGCGCAAGCGAATAAAAATCAGTTGCTTTAGATAAAACTAATTTAACAAATTGGTTAACAGCTTAGGAAATGCGTTTTCTTTGATGATAAAAAGTTAGACTTTATACCATAATGAATATGGGCCAAAAATTCCTGTTCACCAAATTGCCATTCATCACCATGATCTATAACTGCTACTTCATCCATATTAATCTTTAGCTTATTAACGAAAAATCATCAGTTCTCTTCTTTAACTGTCATGAAATATCTTTGTTCCGTTTCGCTGTAACTGATAACAGCACTGTGCTGCAAGAATAATTCAAAATTACTTCATAAAAAAGAAATAGAGCAAATATTTTCTGTAGCAAAAATAATTTCTTTATTTAATAAATGAAATATACCTTATAATGTCATGCAAGCTAAAAAGATTTACTACTTTACTACTTTTAAACACTATGTTCTTTCAAGACAAAATAATTGTATTACGGTCTATTAATGACATAATTAAGTTAAGTTTTTATTCAATTTCAGTTTTATCTTGATTTTTATTCAATTCAATTTATAACTCGATTCATTCAGTGTAGTCATCATGAAAAAATTCATTTCTAAAAAACTAATCCATCCAAATGATGTAATTTCCTAAAAACAACTATGAGATATGTAATTTTGAATGAAATTTTTTGATGACTAACATCAAATAATTTATTGAAAACGGTTTCGAAACCAGTAAAAAATTAAAAACATTAGGAATCCATAGTAAAACTCACCTCATTTTCGGAAAATTGCTCTGAAGATAACTGGATCTCACAATCGGAAGCAGTTCCAATTCTTGCACCAGTAATCGTAACTACATGTAATGCACCACTAGCTTTTTCAATAATACGAACACACGGAGCATAATCCATTCTTTCTTCTGCAAACCAAAAAAAAAAAAAATCTGACGAACTGGCAGCAAATTTCTATTATTCGATCATTTCAAGTTATCAAAATGAGTTTATAATTGAGGACAATACGTTAGACTTTTATATGTTTTAAATTTTTGAAAAATAAATCATATGTTTTTCGAAAACATCATTAATTTGATAACTAAATTATTCTGTCACATGATTATTAAAATAAAGATGGACATTATTAACGCAAAATGTGAATTAATTAATGTGTCAAAATATAAATTAATTTTTAAAGGAAAAACGGATGAAAATCAAAAAAAACACTATTTTATTAATCTAAAGGAATCACATATTCCTTATTTAAACTTAAGAAAAATACCTTGGATATAAATACTTATTTCATCATCCAATAGATCACAATCAAAACTATCGCTATCAATCATTTGCAAAACAGTTTTCAGTAACGAATTTAAACATTCGAAGACATCTACTTCATTCTGCGTCATACCTGCAGCAAATGATTCGCCTGAAAATTACTTGAAGTGAAAAATGGTAGCTCAAGTCATCGGAAGATACCACAATCCAATATGACTTCTTTCTTTATCCATATTATTCAATAACAATAATAGGATCTTACTATGGTTACCTATGTATATTCTATTATATTGTCAGTTTAACTGCTCAACCGAGCAAAGTTCTATCTAAAAAGGCAAAAAGTTGGAAACGACTATAAGTGGGGACCAATATTTTGGCTGATAAATCATATATTGAATGAGAAGTTATGTAATATTTGATGAAACATACCTAATAACACTAATGCTTTCCTCTCAGCTAGCTTATCTGTCCAGGTATGTTCACAGGGAATTCTCGCGTAGTATACATAATTATCTGCCTGATTATCATAATAATAATAGCAATTAGTTGACGGATGATAGAATAAGGCAGTGTCCTGAAATTATAGCTGCACGAATTATAATCCTAAAGTTTACAAAGGTAGTAAAATTATGACCATAATTATAATTTAATAACAGATGTAATATGGTTCATGTACACATATATATAGTATTCTGAGAAATTAAATTTCTGTCGGCAAAGTAGCAAATTCTGTGAAAATAAAAAGCCGCAAAGACAAAAAATGAATGAAAGAAAATTCTTACTTGGTCATAATAATAGCCTGTTACTGGATTATAATATAATTTATAATCTTCACAAAATTCAAAGCCTTGAAGATATTTGTCGCGCAAAAATTCATTAGCAGTTTGTCGTAATACATCTGCGATCGACATATTGTTCTAAAATTGAACTTGCATTGAAATATGCTGAAGCAATTAAAAATTAAGAAAATTCAGATTTCTACTGCAGTATCACTATAGAAAGTCGAAATTATAAAATCTTCAATTCTCAAACTTTCAGTGGTAATCCTGAAGTCTGTTATTATAGCTGACAACGCTGAAACTTAACAATCCTGGAAATTAATATGAGACGATAATTTTGAAATTTAACAATTTCATTATAGTAATTATCAATAAACAGAATTATTGAAGGCTATTCAAGAAACAAAAAGAATAACCTGTTCAACATCCGCTTCAATCGTAATTTCGGAGGTATTTGGTTGCATTAGTTCATTATCCTGAAATATTTCCATTGTTCTGTTGTCCACTTCATTGATTTTTCTGCAAAAGATTTTAAGTATAAAGACATGATTTCTTCAAAGGAAAATTGATTAAATTTCGAATAAAAATTAAACATCAAATGTGAAACATGAATGACAAAATTGATCAGTTAAGTTAAAAATGGCACTTCTTAATTAATTCAATTTTTAAAAAGAGAAAATTAACTAAAACCAGGTTATTAACTAACTATTGTCTCTCAATTAACGCAATTCTACTTAAAATTAAACTCAAATTAGATATATCCTTTTAATTATTTCAATTCTGTATAAAATTAAATTGAGAATTAATGGGTTAAATCTATCTCATTAATTAGTCCTACCTCAGATAAAATTATGCAAAAGAATATTTAGCAGAAATATAGAAGGTCTCATTAATTAGTCCTATTTCGGATAAAACTACACAAAAGAATATTTAAAATAAAATGTAGAAGGATCATCTTCCTAATAATCAAATCAATGGGAAAAAAAATTTGCAAAGTGGAAAATTCGAAAATCCATTAAATCTTTTTGTTTAACGGAACACGTTTACCAGGGTTGCTAAAACCGGTTAATCACTGATAATACGTTGTCGGATCTTCCTTGTCAAATTTCTGTTTTGTATTTGTAAAATTTGTATTTTTAAAAAAAGCAATCGATATTTGATGCTCAGAAGTGTCGCAAAAGTAACCGGACTTGAGTTCATTCAGCCCGATGCGGGGCTCGAACCGCGACAGCCAGATTAAGAGTCTGGTGCTCTACCGACTGAGCTAACCGGGCTCGGAGGACAAGTTCAAATATAATATTTAATTCAAAGAAAATATTTGAAACATTATAATCTATAATATATAATTGATTTAATCAAAATATTTTGTAATTTTTTTAAAATATTTTTTACTTTTATATTTGAAATGAATAATTCAAAATAAAATGATAAAAAATTTGATGAATAATTCAGTCATGCAGCATAACTCATTTGTTAAATAAAACAATTTATCGTAATAATATATTTATAAGACAGTGCGTTTTACAAATAATTGTTCATTTCATATACAAAGGAAATTAATTGTTTCTTTATAATATTATTTAGTTTGCGAAATAAATTATTTAATTATTTTAATTAGCAAATTATGCAACTAATAATTTTCATGGAAAATTCCATTAGGAACTATCAGTTTGCATTCAATTTTTTTTTTATATTCAATTATATTTTGATGAATAATTTTTTATTTGTCTAAAAGTTTAGTTTGGTTTATCTTAAATATAGTCCATTCAGGCATTATCTTAAAGGTCAGGTAAGCATTGTTAATTTTATTTTAAATGCCAAGTGAGCATTATTAATTATATTATTTTTCTGTTGTTTGGAAGTTTGATTTAATATTATCGTAAATATGGTTCATTAAAATAAGCATTATCGATTATATTGATTGATAATTAGCTGATAAGAATTTGAAAGATTTGCATCATTTCTTTTTCCCTTTTTATACATCCCTTTAACTCTGAAATGATTCGCATTGATATAAAATTCGTATCCTAACCAATAAATCCAGGAAATCTGATAGTAATATTTAAAATTTTTCAAAAATTTATATCATTATTATAGAGAATTGATAATTTCTCGATATTATCGTTTTTTTCATTGTTATCAGATATTCAGTTGAATACTGAACGAAATAATAATTAATTAGAAATAAAATAATTTTTCTTCCCGATCACAGGTAAATGAACTTCTCCAATAATATTTTGCAGAACTTCTCCAACTCATATATATTTTAAAACTCTGCAAACAAAATTTCATTTTTATTTAGCTACAAATTTATAAAAATTTATTACAAAACTCTACAAACTAATAATAATAGTAATTAAGCTTAAAATCGTAATTTTAAAATAACACAACGATACATAAATATACCAGCTCAAAATATTGTCATAATTCTTATCATTTTTAACTCTGATTAATGCAACATATTCAAGATAAGAATAAAAAAATATAAAGATAATAAATTTGTTTTTTTACAAGTAAGCCAAGAATTATTTGTTTATATCAAAAATAATACAAATAAACAAATGAAAAATTTGCGTTTAGTAAATAAAATCTATGATCTAAGAAAATATTTCTAAGATAAAATAAGATAAAATTAACATATAAATAGAAATGAAATCAGATAAAATCTAAAGAAGTAAATTCGAGAATTTAATGGATGCGAAAAAAAACAAACTTGAGAATTTAGTACATATGATATATGTATGTAATTATTTTTTTATTATTTATATATTTAAGAATTTTCAGTTATATCAGATAACATTTGGAACAAAAATTTTAACATAAAAATTAACAAAATAAAAGATGATTTTTTAGGAAAGAAAATATTTTTCAGGAAAAATAAACTTGATAGGATCAAGCAAGCAGAAAAACTTAACATATTATTTTTTGTTTATCATCATATCAAAAAAAGAAAAATGAAAATTACTAATAATTATTTTTTTTGATATATAAGTTATTACTGATAAGTCTCTTTTACTTAAAATAAATATTATACATTTATTAAATTTACGTCGAATAGATGTAATAATAAAAATCAGAAATAAAAAGGCAAATAAAAAAATAATATTTCAAATTAGCAGAAAATATTCAAATATTCTCGTTTGGTATCTGATTTTTTTAAAGAGTGTTGTATTTTATCAAAATTTTCTTCCTTTTCGTCATTTTCGTCAAATTTTTGAATTTTTAAATCTTTCTTAATTTTACTATTTTTAGGTATTGTGTCGTCATATGTCGATGATTGCTGTGATTCTGAAACTTTTGTTGGTTTTGGTGGTACTGGTGGAGGAGCGACATTTGTTTTATTTGTCGTATTTTTGGCATTTTCAAATGTTGGAACTTTGGCCGTATTTATCAATTTTATATTCGGAATATCAGATACTTCCTGAATTGGTATTCGTCTTATAGGCTGTTTAATGTCTTTTTTAAATGCCTGAATATTTAATAGACCAGATGGTATCAAATAAGCAGCCAAAGAACCATCATGAACATCGATTGGTATATCAAATTTTCGTTTAAAATTACGCTCAATAGAGCCAAGACGACTATTACGTCCTTTCTGATGTCCTTCAACTAAAAGTTCACGTTCGTCTTCATCATAGCTTATCGATAATTCATTGGCAAGAAAATCGGATAGATCAATTTCGATACTGTATTTCTCATCATTATCGGTTATTTTCTGTAACACATATTAAATCAATAAATACTTCATTTTTATTTAAATTTGGAGTAATAATGACAATAAATAATTTAATTCAATTTATTTATGTCTTTTTAAAAGTTAAATTATTTCCTATATATTTAACATCCATTAGAAAAAAAATTAATATTAATTAGAAAAACTTTCTTAGTTATTGATAAAATCAAAATAGTCTTTTTAAAAAATTAGAAATTAAAGCCTAATATTAATCAACTTTTG
Organism: Dirofilaria repens; assembly: GCA_008729115.1. Classification (NCBI taxonomy): domain Eukaryota; kingdom Metazoa; phylum Nematoda; class Chromadorea; order Rhabditida; family Onchocercidae; genus Dirofilaria; species Dirofilaria repens. The sequence continues at coordinate 864,402 of SNRZ01000013.1, read as the reverse complement.
TTTTTAATCTCTTACTGCATTTTTATCAATCAGCGCATACCTTTTTTTTGTCATCTCCTATCTTTTTATTTATTATTTTTCATAAACCAGTAATGAGAAATTTTTCTAGGAAAGTAATAATAATTAAATTCAAAAAAATTTATTTATATTTTTTTTTCAAATTTCTATTTAAACGAGAATAAAATGACATTGGATGATGCTGAGGTTGTTATCAATTCAGAATTAATAATTAATTTAATTAACCGTATGCAGTAAATAACTGATAATTGCAGAAGTTTTTTTATTAGAAAGATTGGATAATATGTTAATCATATACCTAATAAGTTTAATTAGCACTACGGTAGTTATAATATAATCATTTAGCAAATACCTTATTCGTTAAATTACCATGCATTTATTGTTTTATCAGATAACTAATAAGTTTAATTGATATTACAGTAATTATAATATAATCATTTTGAAAATACCTCATTCGTTGAATTACCATGATATGCATTTATTGTTGGTGGCTTATCACTCCAAATAATATCATGCATTGGATAATTAAAATATTGCATTGCTTCATCAAAGAAATGCGTAAAAAATCGTCCAGCAGGCGTCATCGAAAAGGGTACATCATTAGGTAAAGTACTGTAATCGAATGTATTATTATTATCGTTATGATGAGAATCTGATCGTGGTGATGATTTTGGTGTAGGTCGATGAAATCGTGGAGGTGGTCGAGGTGATGGTGATCGTTTATTGGATGATGATTTACTATGATTAATTGTACTAGATGTGTTTGGTATTGATGATGATAATGATGTTGTTGTTGTTGTTGTCAAATTATTATCAGAATTTGTATTCTTGGAATGGGTAGAAGTTTGCCAAACCATTACTACTCTCGAAAAACTAAAAATTAAATTATATTTAAAGATAAATATTCAGTAAAGTGATCGTCTAAAAAATAATCAAATATTTGATAAAATTTAATATGTGAAAATCAAGTCGATGCAAAAATAAAAAGTACAAAATTGTAAAAAAAGAATTAAATACTATTTTTTGAATATTTCATATCATTATTAATATTTCATATCATTATTATTGTTCGAGGCAGCTAGATCTGAATTAATTCAAATCGATCGGAATAAATTTATGATCGAGAATATAAACGGTAATCAAATATTTGATAATATTAATATGTAAATCAAAGTTAATGCAAAAATGAAAGTATAAAACTGTAAAAATTGAATATTTTATATCATTGTTGTTGCTTAAGTTCAAGTAAGTCTGAATTAATTCAAATAGATCTGAATAAATTTATGATCGAGAAGGATGATACTAACAACATGGATTTTACTTTATTTAAGCTATTTAAATTATCAAAGAGTAATAATAAGAATGAGAAATATCAAAAAGAGAAGAAAAAATATAAATTATTGATATTTTTTTGCAAAAATTGAAATTTTTGATTCGCCTCTTTAAATTAACCACTTTTTATCAGATAACTAGATCATTTCATATCAATCAATTGTTTTTTTAATTCATATTCATTGAATAAAATAATTTAATAATTATGTTTATTTAAAAATTTAAAATGGCTAATATAATGAGCAAATAGAAAGTTATCAGTTATAAATTTGATAGGATTGAAAATGAAAGTAAAGAAATTTGTGAATTAAAATGTGATAAGAATGATAAATATTTTGTCCAAACATTCTTATAAATAATTACATTAAAAATAATGAAAATAATTATACTAAAAGTAATGGAACAAAATGGAACAGATAATTAAAATATATTTCAAAATAATCGCAAATTACAAATTTATTCTTTCGAAAGAAAAAAATAAGGAAATGATAATTGTTTAATGATAGTTCGAATATTCGGTTTGAATGTGTGCTGATATTACTATTATTAAATTTAGATTATTGATTAATCCTTCTTTATTTTTCTTGATATAAAAAATTTGGGATAATATTTGGCAACAATAAAGATTGGTCAAAATTAGAATTTTGAATAGAATTAATAATGTAAGGTACAATGGTAAAATCATAATAATTGGAAAAAAAAGAGAGAAAATGAAATCTTTAACTAAATTACTCCTTCAGTATTTTAAATGTATTATAAAATATCAAAAAGATACGAATCAATCAACATCTATATTTGATAAGAGTACGCATTATATCATAAAATTTATACATATGATTCACGATTAGTATCGCTGTAAATACTATTTCGCAGTATTACGTAAAATAACAGTATATTAAAAAAATGACATTACTTTCTTAATTGATAACAACTCGTACAAAAAAAAGTTCCAAGGTTAAAAAAAAAAAAATTATCAACTATGCAATAAAATCGAAATGAACTTGCATCATTATATTCATAGAAATATTTTAGATTTGGAAAAATAATGCATTTTAATTTAACCATATATATAAGAAACATCTTGAACTCAAGAAACCAAACTGATCCATCAGCATTCGGAAAACATTTACCAACTGATAAAAAGTTATAACATTGTATCATTCTCCTACAATTTTAATTACAGATATTCCACCAACATTTTAATTTTATGTTAAAACTTTGAATTAAAAGAAAATGTAATTATTGGAGAAGAAGAAGAAGAAGAAGAAGAAGCGATCACCTTCAGCAAACATCTCGTTCTCGTTAAATGTTCAACAAAATGCGTTCTTGAAATTGCACACATTTTTTTTAAAGTTTTACTTCGTTTTTGTTTTCTTTCTTTTTCTCTTTTCAAATTTCTCTTTTCAAATAGAACATGAGAGAAAAATCAAGTTCTTTTGAAAAATAATGTAAATTCTATTACTAATTTTTTTGTTTGGCTAATTTAAATACTCTTGAAATTGGTTGGAAGTATTATGGACTATATACATTTCATAAAACATGCAAATAAATAATAATCGGAGTTTTCATCACGCTTACATATTTTATCAGGAATTTTTTTTATCAGCTTAAATAAATTTCAAAAAATGATTTTTATCGCCAAAAAAAAATTATAAATTGCAAATAAATCTTCGTTGAAATATTCTTCGATGCTTACTATAAGTAAGATTTTTTTTTTTATTTAAACTTTTATTGGTTAGATTTTTTTGTTAGAATTAATTATCGAAAATTTGAAAATTTGGCATTAAAACTTAATCTTTACTTACGTAAATTTGTTATCATAAAATATGAAAAAACAAAATTTTTTTTTTTGTTGAAAGAAATTGATTAAAAAAATTTTAAATTTTAAAATCTAAATTGATGTTTTTGCAAACAATTTTCCATTCTTTCCTCATTTTATATATGTTTCTGTTTAAAATTTCAACAAAAAATTAAAACATTGTCAGTATTTTCTTGCTTTTTTTTATTATAATTTATCGACTTATCATATACATACATTTTTACTATCTTTTATTGTATCATTTTTATTTTTTATTTTTGATTTCATACAATCTATCCCTATTTTTTACACCAAATTCAAGCTTAAAAATTCAAAACTTTAAAAATTTATGTTTAAATTTTCAAATCTAAATATAATTCATAAATTTCTCCTGCCAAATAAAATGAAGTTAAAATTGTATTCCTGAATGATTATAAAAATAAAAATAAAAAATTGGCATTTAATTCAAATCATCCTTAATTCATTTATTCCACTTCTTTTATTTAAGTATTCAAATTAAATAAACAAAAAAAAGAACAAACTGTACACCGTAATTACTAAGCATTTTCTAATAATCATTAATGAGCGATATTATTAACTTAAATGATTAATTTATTTTAAAATTTTAAATTCCTAAAGTGTTAATGAATTAAACTGGAATGTGACAAAAAAACATAAATGAAATTTGAATAAATAAATAAAAACAAAATTTATAAAATATAAAATAAAAAAGGAAAAATTATTTGCTTTTATTATTATCACCCTTCCAAGAATGTAATATTTAATTGGATGCTTTCTACTTTTAAATTTAAATTGATTACAAATTGTGGCATTTTAGAAACTGATGAATTACTGTTAATGCATTATCGTTGTTTAATATATTTGAATTTGCGAAATTTTTCATTGAAAAAACCTTTTGTTTAAAATACGATATTTACTTTATTATTATTAATCTGGATGAATACTTCTCTTTCATCATTTCGTTTTTTGTATTAGTAACATAATCTATGATATACAGCTATATACGATCAATTCAAGAATTCTCGAAGTAATGATATTGATTGATTTTGGGCCGATTTATTGAGTTTTGACGGCATAAATATGATTGAAGAATTCGATGACGATTCTAAGATGATTAGATGAGAATTCAAACTCCGTAAATGAATATTATAATAATATCAAATAGAAAAAGGAAACGAAAAACTTAAGTTTGTTCATATAGCGATGAAGTAGTGGTTAAGCCAAGTGTGTCATCGACAAGATATCTCGGCAATATATCACTGACAATATTTGGCTAATTAATGAGACAATAGGGTGATAGTTGAGTTGTTAGGATTCCAAACTTTTAATTAGTTAATTTGTAATTTAAATGCAAAATTCGAGAATTTTCCAAATTTAATGGATTAAAATCATACCAATATTTAGAAAAAATGAAATCTATAAATTTTATAATTTACAATAATAAACGATATGAACAATAATTAATAATCCAAAGCAAAAAAAAAAAAGAAAAAATGACAAGAATACAAGGTAATTTTATTAGGAAATTATAAAAAAAGACGAGAAAACAGAATATTTTCTTCTTTTCATCGCTTTCGAATTATGATGATTCATATCTGATGAATGTATGTATATTGCGTAATCGAATAAGTTTGAAAATGATAAGCAATGAATAATTTCTCGACCAATCAATCGCATAAAAAAAGAAACAATAATGAAATTAATAACTGAATTTATTGTTAGTAATTATAATTATTTGCGCGGCAAATGAGTAATCGATTTTTAATTCCAATAATTTAACATTTTTTATCTCAATTTATTTACTTTTTTCACTTTTTAATAACGCAAAAACTATATATATATTATAAATTTATAGATTTCATTTTTTCTAAATATTGGTATGATTTTAATCTATTAAATTTGGAAAATTCTCGAATTTTGCATTTAAATTACAAATTAACTAATTAAAAGTTTGGAATCCTAACAACTCAACTATCACCCTATTGTCTCATTAATTAGCCAAATATTATCAGTGATATATTGCCGAGATATCTTGTCGATGACACACTTGGCTTAACCACTACTTCATCGCTATATGAACAAACTTAAGTTTTTCGTTTCCTTTTTCTATTTGATATTATTATAATATTCATTTACGGGTTTGAATTCTCATCTAATCATCTTAGAATCGTCATCGAATTCTTCAATCATATTTATGCCGTCAAAACTCAATAAATCGGCCCAAAATCAATCAATATCATTACTTCGAGAATTCTTGAATTGATCATATATAACTGCATATCTTAGTACAAATTATGATAATAATATATATATATATATATATATATATATATATGTTAAAAAGAAATATTGCAATTTGATAAATTTTTTTCAAGTATTTGATAAATTTATAAGAGAAAAGAAATATGAAAAATGCGGTAACTTAATATGATTTTTATAAGTAAAAATACTATAATTTAAACAAGTAAATTATTATTATATAAATCACATATAATTATATTAATTAAGTATAGATAATTGAATCGAAAAACAAAATATTAAAAAAAGTAAAGTAATCGATACCAAAAATAAGTGTGTAAAGTAAAATTGTATGAATTGATATTTCATAAATTCAAAAATTGATATTAGAATGAATTGGTTATTATTATTACTATTATTATTATTGTTATTACTATTATTATTATTATTAATTTCTATGACCCGTGAACGAATGTAACAATGACATATAAATGATACAATAAGATAATTCTAATAGCGATAACATGATTCAAAGGAAACGAGTGATCCAAAGATGCCCGACACGCCTCTCATTGATCTCGTGGAGTACATCTGGCCAAATTAGAATTCTTCGCGTCATTATGAGATCAGTCTTGAGGTCATCAAAGTCATCGCCTTTATTTGGAGCGCATAAACATGATAGCTAATATGATTTACAACTTCTTGACCAACATTTTTAATTATCTCTAGCAAACTATCTTATGAATCTATATATTTCCTTTTATTAAAGAAACTTTTTTGCGATTTCAACGACAGTATTATCAAAATTGCTTTCCAGATTGTTGAAATTATGGCAATTACTGATATTATTTTATGGTAAAATACAAATGATTTCATAAATTCTTCCGAGTTACTGTATTAGATGTTAATAATTAATGATCATTTCAGATTGCGTCAACAAGCAACCTATTGTCTCGAATAAAGTTCAAGCATATGTATTATTTGTACTAAAGAATTTGATTAAATATTTAACTTTAAAATTATTATAAATTGTTACTAAGCGGGGAAAAATATTTCAGCAAAGTTTGTTAATACTTGATGTCGTAATGAATCGTGAAAATTCTGGTAGAAAAAATAAATCCGAATATATGATTATTTAACTGAAAAAATGATTTTATAACGAATATTATAACTATAATCAACGATGGAACAATATTTTTGAAATAGAATGAATATTTTTATAATGAACATATCTATAAATTGTTCCTTATCGGCAATTGATAATTGGATACACGTACCATATACAGCTATAGTGAAAATAAATAAATAAATTTATATTTTGAATATTTCACTTTTTATTTCAATAAATTTTTAACAAAATCGTCAAATGAAGTTATAGAAGGATGGAAAGAAACATTCAACGTTTTTGGATTTGATTAAAAAAAATTTTTTTTGTTGGGAGAAAAATTGTTGGTTGTCAATTTTTTCAATTTACTTATAAAAAGAAGATTGAAAATTGATGTATTGTGACCTCAATATTTTTCATCTGCAGGTTAAAAATAAAATAATATATTAGTGTACCATAAAATAATATCAGTAATTGCCATAATTTCAACAATCTGGAAAGCAATTTTGATAATACTGTCGTTGAAATCGCAAAAAAGTTTCTTTAATAAAAGGAAATATATAGATTCATAAGATAGTTTGCTAGAGATAATTAAAATGTTGGTCAAGAAGTTGTAAATCATATTAGCTATCATGTTTATGCGCTCCAAATAAAGGCGATGACTTTGATGACCTCAAGACTGATCTCATAATGACGCGAAGAATTCTAATTTGGCCAGATGTACTCCACGAGATCAATGAGAGGCGTGTCGGGCATCTTTGGATCACTCGTTTCCTTTGAATCATGTTATCGCTATTAGAATTATCTTATTGTATCATTTATATGTTTGTCATTGTTACATTCATTCACGGGTCATAGAAATTGTCGTTCTAAAGAAAATAGCACGATAATTTGTAACTGAACCAAAACCGGACAAAGATGGTGACAATTTCAGTCAATTACCCAAACTTAACTTTGAATTCATTCCAAGTGAGAGAAATAACAAATTGAAGAAATCTGTGGGGACTGAATTGAAAAATCAAGCTTTGTCACCATCAGAAAGGAAATCGTCGACAAATCTTAATTGCACTTGAAAAGTTTGATATTTAGTTTGACCTGAAAAGCACTTCGAAATATTTGCTGATTTTTCTTAGAAATCATTTTTCTAAATCAAACATTTGGATTCAAAAAAAAAAAATTTTAGATTTTGCAATTTAGAGATGGTACATGAATGATATAGATATGATTAATTGTATTGTTTACAAAATTATTCGATCATGTATTAATGATTTGATTGATTATGTTTTGATAATCATATCACATTTGTATAACATTTGGTATTCATATCATATTAGTCTAAGCAAATTTATTAATTTATCATATTCATTTGAGATAATATTTACAAATTTATCGAAAACATCAGAGTAACAATAAAAAAGCTATTCAAACTTTATGAAAATTTCAGTTCCTAGAAAATTTTATTGTAGTTACGTTTGAATAAGACGTAACGTTTTACGTAATCTAAAATTGTAGGTTTGAGAAAGCGAAAAACTTCGAATACAAATTCAATATTAAATACTTCTTTGATTGTGATAAAAATTAATAAAATTTAATTTCATTTTTGGATGTCAACCTATTAAATCATGCAACGTTTAATAGAAGTATAGCAAACAATAAGATTATGTTTGATAAAAATTAATTGAAAATTTTTCGAATAAAAATTACACGGAATATTTTAAAAAATTATACTTCAAAACGAAATGCAAGCCGTTACGCAAATATTACGATTGAGATTGATCTCGTGATATTATAAATTTCTTTCCGTGAAATGTATGAATGTTGATCGAGAAAAAAACATCAATACTATCATCTTGCATGTGTTATAGAATAAATGTGATTATGCAAATTTAACAGTTTAATTGTTTTCCATTATATTTAATTTTAAACTGAAACCATTCTGCATTCTGCAATTGTGCATGACTTCTCTAATTTGTAATAAAATATGTTAAATTTTTTGTTCATTTGCTAATTCGTTCATTATAATCGCTTTTTTAATCAATTTAAATGATTTGATATTCGTTGAATTTATGGAAATGATTGTTGAATATGAATGGAAATATTTGAATTTATGAATAGAAATTTTTTCTAAATTTTAAATTCATAAGCATAATATCACGAATTTATCAATTATTAAGATGGAAGTTTTGAACATATCTGATTTACACTAGTAATTAACAAACGTTCAGGAAGTGGTTGATTCTTTGTTTCCGGTATGAAAATAAGATAAAGTAACATATCGGATAATGCGAACAAAATTAATGCTACAAAAGGAGCAGGTATCCAAAAATCCGCCTAAAAAAACTTTTCAAGAGTATAAGGTATTATTAAGGTAATTAATTATATTTGTATCATCAGTTAATTCAGAAAAATAGTTTTTCGAGATAAAAGGACATTATTAGTAAGATAATTAATTTAACCATATCACTAATTAAGAAGTTACCTTACCTTTAAAAAGTTTAACTTACCAGAAAAAATAACTGAGGAGCGAAAACAACACCGATACGACCAACAACTTGCAGAAATGAAAAGCACATACTACGTAACGGAGTTGGAAATAGTTCATTACCAGACATACCAGTTATTATATAAACTTGACTCATCATTGCAAATGCCATCAATGTTGCAAGTCGTGAAAAAATTTCCAAATCAGCACTACGTCCTAAAATCAAAGTGATAAAAATATTGAAGTTGATAAAAATATTTGATTTAAAACTGATAAAAATATTTGATTAATGGTGATAAAAGTATAAAGATTAAAATTAATTAAACAAAATATTTCGGATGATTTATAAAGCTCTTTGAAATTAAACTTTTTTTGAAGACTTTTTTCCCAAAAATTTGATCAAAATATTAAGACGAAATTTTACCTAAACAAATAATAATAAAATGAATAATAAATCCAACTGATGTTAATGCTAGTGGTACTGTATGTGCTACTCTTCGACCAAACCATTTTTGTGTATAATCAGTAAATGATGAAATTATATTTACCGCATATCTATAATATATTATAATCATGATTATACTATGATATTCATTGTAACCATTATTGTATCATATCATTTTTCATAATTTTGATAAAATTTTCAAAAAATTGATCACTTCTATCATTGTTTTATTGGTAATTTATAATTAAAAAAAATATCCAATGAATCATTTGAAAGTTGAATTTGCGGTCAAATTCTACTGAATAAAAATATTGACACAGTCTTGATTACCTTATTAAACCAAGTATAATATTATTTACATAAATTGAACCGGGTAATTTTTCCATACTGAATAGCATACCATTTATCAAACTTGCTGCCAAACTTCAAAAAAAAATTTTTTTGATCTTCAAATAGTTTGAAATTATCATAAAATTAATTTAAAGGAAGAAAAAAAGAAGTTTTAACGATGCAAATTGCGATTATCAATTATTATTTGCACAAACAAATTTATATCATTATTTTACGATTATTAGTTATCATGAAAATTTCATCTTATTAAAATAAAAAAAAAAAACGAAATTCATAATATTTAACTGTAAACTTTGCTCAAATAAATATTTACTCTTTTTATAAAAACATTATATAAAATAGGAAGCGTAAATGAATTTTTTTTTGAAATTTCCAACAAATACAAATTAATTAATTATTTCCAATAAATTATTATATAAATTGTATAGTTAAAAAATTTCTTAATGATTTATTGTAACTTACAAACTATAAGATAAAACCAATATATATGTGGTAAGTTGACGAGTATGAAATAAATGATAAATGTAATAATTTTTTCGACTTCTCTTTTGACGTAATATCTGAAATAAGCATAAATTTTTCAAGAATCGATTTAAACTTTATTTTCTATTAGATATGAAATTTAAAATACTTTTATCAGAATAAAGATAGATCATTGTTTGTGAAATGTCCATTGATAATATTTAGAAAGGATGGTAAATATTTTTCTTAATCTATTAACAGGAAAGAAATACATTTCTAACTATATGAAATTTCGAAACATTAATTTATCAAAATAGCATAAATTGTGATAATTATGTCTATTATGGATTTATAAAGAAAGCATTATAGATGAAGATATTCTAATTTTTTTTTAAAATTTTTCTTAAAATTGTAAAATTTCTCGGATGTTTCAAAGCTATCGCATATTTGAATTTCAAAATTAAATGAAAGTAAAAACGTGAAAGTTAGTAACTTCTTTTTCGACATTAATAACTTCATTAATCATATCATTGGTAACATCTTTTCGGCCATTCCAATAGGTAATTTTTTTCAATACGTGATGTGCTTCTTCGATACGTCCTTTCTGAATCATCCAACGTGGTGATTCATATGCCAAACTGAAAATATTATTTAATAAATTCATGCAAAATGCTTAAAGAATTTATAGAAATTTCAAAATTAAATATGGTCATTCTATTCTTTTATCTTTTTATAATTCACACATCTCATATACAACTTATCAACATTATTTCAACTTAAATTACAATTATTTATCGGATAGTTTCAGTTTTTGCAATGGAAAAATTGCCGATCAATAATTTATTAATTGATGATCAATTTATTCATCAATAATAAATTAATAACTGGTTAATTTATGATCGATAATGAATTAATTGTTATGCTATTAAGTTAAATTGCTCTTTAATATTTAACAAATAAAAACTTTCCATCCACTACTTCTTATAATTGACATTCTTATACAAAACTTATCAAGGATCCTCGTATTATTTCTTTTCTTATCACTTAATTCTTTATCAAAACTGCCTAACTAACTTAATAAAACTTTTCTTTTTCAAAATTTCAGATGAAGCTGCTTTCATCAACCAATACTCCTTAAAACTAGTTTCGACATCTCTTTCAATAATTTCAATAAATTAATCTTCCAAATCAATCCCAATGAACAGATTATTATATTAGTATACTTTACGATATGACAGCTATGATATGATATGAATATGATGTGTTAACCACTAATCCAACATTCCTAATAATTTAAAACACCATGATATCTAATAGATTACGATTCATATAAATAATATTTTTATTTATTGATATAAGCAAAACTAAGAAGGAAAGAGTTTTTTTTTTAAATAATAACTGATGACAAACATGCAAAGTAGAATAGCTGGTGATGTTATAAAACTGACGATAATCGCTAATTGTCGCCAATTTTGATTATAATATGCGATTACAGCAAATAATATCACATTTGGCGAAAATGATATAAGTGTTGTCATCCAAACACGATCCTTTTTTGGGATCATTTCTACCACATATACAAATAAAGCACTGGAAAAAAAGAAACAAATATTTAAAATTTTAAATTTAATGGATTTAAATTGACAATATAATAATTTCCATTTTTTTTGTATATTTAATAAAAGTTTAATTAAATAAAAAGTTCGAAATTATTCTTTGCTCCAGAATTATTGATGATGAAATTTGATAAAAATTATCATTACGCTATTTGTCCACCATTAAATAATCCAATAATGGTACGATAAATGGTAGCAATAAGTAAATTGTTAGCTGTAGCTGATATAAATCCAAATATAACACATCCCGTAACACAAAATAGCAATGTCTATAAATACAGCAATAATAATATGAAAGCAAAATTTATTAATTTTATAAAAATTTTGCCTAACAAATCCTTAAATGATAACAACAACCTTTATCAAACAGTAAATTTCTAATTTTCATAGTTCATAAATTTATTAATTTTAAGAAATACAGCGAAATATCACAATTCATATATCATTTATAATTCTTTCTATCATTTCAATAATTCAATAATATCAAAATATTTAATTAGAAGTTAATAAATTTGCAATATATTATACTTAATTTTAGATTTATATAATTTAAAATTTTATTAATTTAAAAAATGTACATGAACCATACATAATATATCATCACTGATTTTAATCAAAAAAAAAACATTCATGATATAAAATACTTAATTGAAAATATATTTTTAAAATCATATTAGAAATTATCAAATAACATTCCTATTAATTGACAGAATGATATATCTTTTTTAAATTTCCAATATGATTTAAATTAAAATTTTTAATTTCTGATAATAATTTAATTAAATAATTTTATTTAAAAAAAATAATTCATACCCGTTTCCTACCATATAAATCGCTGATTTGTCCAAAAATAAGTGATCCTAGAACAGCACCAATCATTTGAATTGATATGCTATGTTTTATATATTTCAAATTATGACAGAAATATTCGAACTACAAATTAAATTTGTAAATTTTAAGCATTTTCGAATATAAGTTCTAAGGATCATTTTCCTTATCAAAAATTAAACTGTTGCTTTTTTCTAGTAATTTATTTTTTTCATAGAAAAGTTTTTTCTAAGTTTTCTTTTCTAAAATTAATATCAAATTGAAAAAATTAAATTCAAATTTGCGAAAGTTAAACTTAAATAAATAAAAGTTAGTTTGTAAAATTTAAATTCCCAAAAAAATATAGTGAATTTTAAAATGAGATAATACTTGCTAAATATTTTTCGTCACTAATTTTAATTTATTCAAATGAAAGAAAGGAATGAAATTTATTTAAAAAAAACCTCAACATTCATTGATTTGAAATCATATTCCAATTCAGGTTTGCATGTTTTCATTTCCATCAAATGCGTCAATTTGCTTGCAAATATCAGATGAACTCATTTCTGGATCAAATTTATACGAGCCACAACTTTTGATAGTTGGTGCTGCACCTAAATTTTCGAAACAAATTTTAAAAATTACAACTTGCAAACAAAATTTAATAATTGAATTCGAATACAAAACGAGAATTAAATTTAATATAAAAACTTCTATCGCAATTTATAATTTTGTATTGTATTATAAAAATTTTAAATATTAATTAAAAATTACAATTTATATGTATATAAATTTAATAACTAAATTTGGATAAAAATTAAAAAACTAAAAATGAATATAAATTATTTCTATATTAATTTATAATTAATATGCCTGCTTTATATTTGACATATGTCCAATCAATTAAAAAAAAATTCATATTCATTTTTTTTGAAGTAAATGATTCAAAAAATTAGTGAAAAAATAAATAATTTATTTAAAATTATATAAACAAAAGTTTATTTCACACCTCCATAAATCATGTAAAACATATTGCCGAGCTGTGAAAGAACCAAAAATTCCGCAGTAATACATAAAAAAATGTATAATTTCCGAGTCGTATTAGTCCATCAATGGCAAATATTTTTTCGGATGACATTTGTTGATATTATCTGCAATTATTTACCGATAAGTGATATGATAAAATAGGAAACGAACTTCGATTTTTAATCTTCAAATTTAACAGCTAGTAATTAACTTCATAAAATTTAATTAATTATAATTATTTTATGAATATTTTAGCAAATGTGTAATACATGACATAAATGCATACTGTTATTTATATTTGAAAATTAAAAAATTTTCATAATATTTTATAAAACTATCCCAAATAATATATTTCGATAGATATTAAATTATCAAACTAGCTTCAATCGAAATAAAGGAATTTGTTATTAAAAACTAAAATTAAATAAAACCACTTTAATTATTTATTTGAACCATATTTTATTTAATAATGTTAATCTTAATTAACTTAATTTTTTTCTTGCTTTATCTAAGAATGATAATTTAATGTTAAATATTATCAAAGCTTTATTCATACGTGAGAATAATAAAATACAACAATTTATCAAAGAAATTAATTAAGAAATTAAACCAGAAGAAATAATTTGCAAATATTCATATAATAATAATACTAATAATAATAATAATATTAGCATATTGGACGGAAAGTATGAAAAATCAAGGATTATTGGATAACATATAAGGGAAAAATGGTTAGTTTGTATAAATTTGTCATTTATATAATCACATTTTTTATTTGTTGGAATTATTTTTTTTTTTATTGCCTTTTCTTCATTTTTGATTTTTTCCTTTTCAAATATTTTACCAAAATTTACCATTTAATTCAATTTTTTTATTACCAACCTCTTTTTTTGTTATACCATACAATTGTTACGATGAAATAAACTTCGTGATATGAAACTGATTGCAAACTTCATGATAGTTTGATATGAAATTATTTCAAAAATTTTAACAGCAACAAATCATTTATCGATGAATTGTCTAATACTTTTATGTTACAACGAATTATATATTTAATGATCAATATTTATGAAGAAAAAAAGTTATTTAGGAAACTCCAGGAAAATTCGTTTAACGAATTAAAATTTATGAATTAAAATTTTTATTGAATTAAGACATGAAAAGTAGCTGAAAAAAATATGCGAAAAAAAACGATAACAAATTGGTAACAATAATATATGGTTGTTAAAGCAATAAAAGATTTCAAACAAATTTGTTTTAGAAATATTTTAGTTTGTATAGATGTAAATGATGAAATGGTTAGCAAACAAATTATAATAATATTTGATTGTGAAATTTGTTGATAAATCAGCCGTGGTAGAAAAAAATTATTAAAAATTATAAATTAAAAAAGAAAAATTTGTAACAGTCTCTGGAGAAAATGTTTAAATTATGTAGTAATAATAGTTAATAATAATAATAACAATAATAATAATAGTAATAATAATAATAATAATAATAATAATAATGGTAATAGTTGTAAAAAAAATTTTAATTAGAGGAATGATATGGATTATAATATTGTTTTTTCTTTAATATTACAACATGATCGTGCAATCGAGAAAAATTATGATAATGGAGAGAGTTCTTTTGGTTAAATATATCTTTCGTTTATTTATTATTAATTAATAATGAGAAAATGAAAATTTTTTTTAAAAAAAAAATTTCAAAAAGTTTTTAAAATAATACATACTGTTTGTTGATAAAACAATATGAATGCTATCTTATCATTTTCTAATTTCTTATAATTATTTCCTTATTTGTTTTACAATATTACTTTAATGTGATGCAATTGAGTAATATGAAATTATGTTTCTTTTATCTCATTTTATTGCAAAATAACGTTTCAATTTTTTAGATTTTATTTTTATAAAAAAAAAGAATAAAAAAAATATTTTAAAAAATATAAAAAAATATTTTTTGATTCTTTTCTCAGCCAATTTTGAAACAATTTTAGTTACGGTTAATATTTGAATACCTATTAAATTATCCGAAATATAACTGATAGCTGGTTTCATTAAAATAAGCGGAGACAACTGATACTTGATTGCTTAAATTAGCCAAATTACGATTGATATCTGGTTTCATTAAATTAGGCCAATATGATTGATACTTGCTTTCATTAAATTAGGCGAATATAACAGAAATTGCAATAGTTATTTGAAAAAAAAAAAAAAAACATTAAAAGTGGAAGTAGAAAACTTCTATGTGAATCAAATGCTCAGGATAAAGCTGAAGAAAAGTGACTTAGATTCAAGCAAATTATAATTTTTCAACAAAATACTGAATTTCAATCAGGCTATTTAGGATAGTTTATCGCCAACAAGAAAAGGATACAGGTCAAAAATAAGAAAAGATGATTAAAAAAAATCAATGAGAATAACTAACTTTTTCGATCTATACTGGGAACAAAAATTAACAAATGGCAGTATAATTCATTCAAAAAAATTAAGCCTAAAACGCGGGAGGATGGCAATAAAATTTTAAATTTTTATCTCAAATAAGAGAATTGTATGAGATAAAGGAATATTTTGCACAGAAATTTTCAAAGCAATATATGATATAACAATACCGACAACAATGTTTAATGAAAAATAACCTTTTTGAATATGCATATGACCAAACTGAAATAATTTACCAAAAAAAGAATTTCATTATAAAAGTATTACTGAGAAATTCTAAAGATTTCTAATGTTTGATTAATTTTTATGGAAAGAAAAAGTTACATTAAAATACTTATATAATATGTCATATATATTTTAAGTATAAATAATGCAAAACTAATTATTAGAAAAAGAATTTTTCAGGAAAAAGAATTTTTCAAGATTTTTATTAATCAATAATATATTTTCAGATGTGAATGCAAGAGTTAAATTTACAAAAATCATTTATCAAATTGTACATACAAATGGAAAGACTAAATAAGGATCTGAGATGTTATTTCATTATAATATACTAAAAATACATTATTGATCATTAAAAATACATTTGTACCAATCCTAACACTTGTCTGATAAATTATCAACAGATAACAAAACTTGAATAAAATATTTATGCAACGAATTGACAAAAAAGAACTTCATTTCAGAAAAAAAAATTTCAAAAAATTTAAAAAAACAAGTAAAAATTAGGAATAAAACCAAGCGTTTAAATTCTCTTTTATTTGTAATACCCATTAAAATATTACCAGTTTAAAAAAAAATCCATTTTTCTCTAATTCATTCGCACACATAATGTTACAATAACAGAAGTTAATAACAATTATTCTTTAAAATTACGAAGATCATTTATCCTGATGTAATAAAAAAAGAATTAAAACAATGATATAAATTGAAATTTATGCTTAAACGAAAATGATACTAAATCATAATTTGAAGCGATTAATAATTTAATAATTCATTTTTTTTTTCTTTCTCTAGTTTAGTAAAACTTTTATATTAGGAAATTTTGTAATTTGACGATTAATTCAGAAATTATCAATTAATATTTTATATAATCATAACATAAGATGATATAAATCGATATAAAGTTTATTTTTTCTCTTAAATTCATTTCAAAATAATCAATAAAATCATTGCCTGTTATACAAGAAAATAAAGACAGCATTAAACTATAACTTTATTAAAATAATAACAACAAGAAGTAATATATGACCTATTTTGAATATTTAAAGAGGAAAATATAAAACTTAATTCTTTCTTCATCACCTTTATATAGAATAAATCGACAGCATCAATTTCTTACTCTGATCCTTAAGTCTAAATAAAGCATCAAGTATAAGTAACAAGCAATAAATCTTACAAATAATTCAAGATTCTCAATCATGCCTGCTATAAAGGATTTAGTCAAAATTGATAACTCTTCCAAGTTAAGATAATAGATTCTGTAATTGCTCGTTATTAATATAAAACATTACGAGCGACATTTGTTTGCAAAACAATCAATAAATCTTGAAGTCAACATTTAAAAATCACTAATATCTGTGAAATAAAATGAAAGACATATTTTGCAGAAATATTTTATCTTCTGGATATCAATAAAATTAATTTCTTACAATAACTAATCCAACTTTTCGAGACGTTCCAGAACAAGCCGACTGATAATATCACTACTCTCTTTGTAATTTGCAAATGAATTTGCAGATGGTCGTACTGAAAGCAAATCACGCAAACGATGCAACGAATCCAACGTTCCAACTGCCGAAACAATAATACGATCTGAATATCTTCATACTCGTATATTTTTAATGATTCTATTAAATATCATATATATTAAACCTATAAATGTTAAATGTGTGAATATAAAATTTAATAAATAATATAAGCGAAAATCACCAAAAACTAATAAGCGATTATTTCTAGTACGATTTGATAAAATTTTAGTACTGAATTAATAATATTGTTGGAAAAAATATTTGATTTAACTTTAATTCACTTTAAATTAATATAATATATATACATATGATAAAATACTACCTTATGATAATTTATACAAATCGAAAAAAAAGCAAAATCAATGAGTGAGGCAAAGAATCAAAAAAAAAAAAAACGGTGAATGAGGTAAAAGTATATTTTTTAAATATGGAGAAACGATTGCAAATGTCAAATAATCTTGACCTTTTCTTCGATGTGCAACTTGTCGCATTTGTAAATATTTCACACCGGAATGTTTATGCACTTTTTCACTAAATTTAGCTAAGTGCAATGATGATTCAACAGGTAATTCAATCATAAATGGTTCAATTTCAATCGTTCCAATCTAAAAAGAAGAGATCTTTTTTTTTACAATACATTTCTGAAAGATTAGGAATGATTTTATTAGAAAATAATTTTTTATCCAATAAATATTTTTGCAGAAATAAAATAATGCTAGTAAAATTAACGAATAAGTTAACTTACAATTTTATGATTGAATGAATCATCATTTCCACATTCTGTGCCAATCAGTGTTAAATGATTAAAATTTCCTGTTAAGGCTATAGTAAAAAAAGTTTTTAAAGCAACCTGAAAATATAAAAATCAAGTAAAATGTGAGAGAGAATGATTTACTATGTTGCTAAGTTGATATTTTAAGAAATTTGGGATAAAAACATTCTACAGAAAAAAATTAACAGAAATATTTCTATTGACATGGCTGACAGAAATATTTCAAATAAAAAATTTCGTAAAGTTAAAAATGTTATGTACATTGCATATTATGATTACGGTAATGTCAAAAGTAACGAATATATTTTTGATATTCATAAAAATTGTACTTTATTCAGTTGCATCCATTGTCCTCGTATTAGTAATGAACGATAGCCAATATTCCGAAAATTCAGCATGTTTAATGTTTGCACAGTACGTGAGCTAAGAAATTTGAAAAATTTTAATAAACATACACCAATACCACCAACAAGACTATGTAGATCACATTCCAAATGCGAATTTTCATCAATAATTTCCTTTGTCTGAAAATTGACGATAATTACTGAAGTGAAAAAATGCCATGAAATTTCGACATACTTTTTCGTTTTAAAAATATTTCAAAATTTTAAAGAATTGAATTTCATTAAAGTTGAAATTTATCTTACCTCTTCCAGAAATTGCACTTGTAAGATATTTTTCTCATCAGCATAATATCCAAGACCAAACTGTATGAATAAAAGACAAATATGAATAGCATTTAATCGTTCCTTCAATAATCCATGAAAAGTAGCCCATTTAATGAGAATATAGAATAAATCCTCAAGACCTGCATTTTTTTTCCAAACTGTTGATATGATTTGGATAAACCAAACAAACAAATAAAGGATTTTATCTTGTTTCCTTGTCTAAAGTCTTAGAATACTTTCTTTTTCACAGTTTTCTGAAGTGGTGATTTCTTTAAGGCTTTCTAGGCTTTATTCGTAAGTTTTGTACCAGATTCTTACAAGCTAAAAAATTGATTTTTTCTAATACGGATTATCTTTGATAATCCGATGATATTAGAAAGATAAGTATACCTTTATAACGACTGCAATATGGTCTAAGAATACAAGCAACTTGACTTGTTTTCATTATGCATGACATAGTCCATTTCATATCTGTTGCATTTGCTAGACAATAATTCTCCATGAACTGGAAATTTCTTTCAATTAAAAGAGAAATTCCAATTTCTGAAAAGACTACAAATTCTCGGATTTATTAGGAGGGTCTAAATTTTAAAATTATAAAATTAAACTAACTTTGGACGCATTTTCACTCAGTGGATCTAATGACTGTACAATTGATTTGCCACGTACAAATCTTACTTCTTGTTTGACCTGACATAATATATCCCATACAAGCCAACCAAATGACAAAACTCGATATGATGTATCCATTGATGCACTGCCTGTTGTGCTGGTATAAAGTGTTGATAATGATAACAAACACTAATAATATTGATCACCAAAGTAATAGTTATAATTAGTAATAATACTGCATTGCTATTACTATTATTATTGTCATTATTATTATTATAAATAATATTATTTCTCATATTATCATGACGATTACTATCAATAACGCAAATAATAATTGCAACATTTGCTATGGTAAGATAATTAAGCCTAGTTAACAGTTTGAAAATATCAGTTGTCAAGTTGCTTCAAACTTAACTAACTAATTAGATTGCTAATTGATGCTTTAAACTGAAAAATAATTTTAAAATTATAAAACTCAACTATGTATTTTTAGACCTTGCTGTTACTATCATTTTACTGAGGTATCAAAGAAATTTTCGAAGGATATATCAACAACATTCCGAATCATTAATATATTAAAAAAGTATTTCGTTTGATTCCAGAAAAATTCAAGTGAAAATTGCAAAATTGACAGATTATATAAACAAACCGTAATTTACTGAATAGAAGAAAATAGATAAATAAATACTTACGATAACAAATGATATAATATGCTGATGCTTTTCGCTTCATATCTAAAGATGGATAAATACAAATACGACGTTCGTAAACATTCTCGTTTTGATTATCCTCATGATCGGGTAATGTATTTTCCAAAAACCCACCAAATTCATCAAAGAAACGATAACGATATCTAAAATTTTATTTTTTTCCAGAATTTAAAAATTATATCAAAAAAAAAATTCTATATAAATTCCTTATTAATAATTGAAATTTAAATGTTATTACAATATTCTGAAGTTATTAGTTAAATAACAATGAACTATTTATTAAATATCCGTCGCAATGGCTCATTTAAGCTTTTTTAAGCATTAAAAACTTCTATATCTAAAAAAATCTACAAGATTATAGAAGAAATTCTTAAAAAATTACGCCCTGAAAATAGCTGAAACTTTTGCTCGATTATATGATTTGTATTATAGAAAGACATGTCATCCCTATCACGATCGTTGATTCGATTTCGAATATTGCTAATAAAACCGGAAAATAACTGTCCTTCATCTTCAATGCCGTAATTTTCCATTAATGACTGCAATAATTACTTATACTAAAATACAATCAAAGATTTGAAACTTGAATCGATTATGATGTACAATCCGAGAATCATATATATTATTAAAATTCTATTGATAATTTCATTATGTCTAACCCTTATATGTGCATGATAGGAATCAAACTGGGTTTGGGCGATATTTTGATATCGTTCCCAATCAGGATATTCTAAATCTGGATCCAATGTTACTGGTAAACTTCCTTCCATTGTAGCTGTGAGATTTAAAGCATCGTTTAGAAGTCTGATACGTCTGCAAATTAAGTTATGTCAAAAAAAAAATTAAATTAAATTTCCTAAACATTTCATCAATAATCATATAAAATTGAACATGATAAACCTAAAAACAAACAATTGAAAGTAAAATCCAAAGTAAAATAAGAATGGTGAAAAATCAGTAAACCAATTTCTGCCAAAGTTAATAATGAACATACCTATACAATTGTCCAACTAAACGTGATGAAATATAACTTGGTTCATGATTTTTACACATAAAATCTGGCCAACGTTCGGCTCTTTCTGGTGGGAGCATATTTCCATCTTTACCCATTGTCCATTGCCTTGTTAATGGAGCTGGTGCATCGCCTGTTTTCGGAAAATCCACAGCTTTTGAATGCTTCCTTGCTATATTGATACAAACCTATAAGCGAATCATTCATTTTCTCTCCTATATTTCCGTATTTTCAACAGTAAATTGTCGTATATATTTTTTGTAATCTAACTTGTATATATATTTCACACCTAAATTTAATTTTTAAATCAAAATTTTTCAAACTAATGAATTTAAATAAAAAGAAATCATAAATTTATAAAGAAAATATTGAAAAATTAATATCAAGAATAGAAATAACTAAATAAAAAAATAGTTTCAAATAAATAAGAAAAATGTTAAGATAAGCATAGCACCAAAAATATTTGATCTTATAAATACAAATAATTTGATTATTATTTGGTTCAATTAAATGGATAGATAATGCGCCACATTTTAAATAAATTCGTACTTCGCTTGTGATACCATAAAGATCAGCATTAACTAAGAAAGCATTCGAAATTGAACCAATTGAATCCTGTTTGATATAATTCACAAAGAATTTTCGCATTTCTAATTCCTTAAACCAAAAATTTTTAAGTAATTCATATATAAAAATGGTTTAGCAATTATTAATTTTCTATGATAATTCTAAATGTTAACTAATAAAAAGAATTATTTTATGAATAATCGGATATCAATAAAATATACAAACCACTTGTTCTTCATCAACAATTTTACTATCCGATGCACTTTTTGTAAAATCTAATGGTGGTTCATTATGTTCAAACATCAATTTTGGATCCCATATCACTGAATATTCATCACCATCCAAGTCTGATCCTGAATTACTATAAATATTATCAAAAAAATCGATATTACAAATAGTTGATTTATTAAAATCATCGAATTAAAACAATATACCAGCCATTTCATCCGGATGTGGTCTTGGTCCATGCTGCGGAAAAACGACAACGTCTACTAGATGATGCAATTCAGGAATATCAACTGCTTCAAATACTCGCACGTCACCGGCAACAATGCAAGGATTTTTTGTTAACATCACCTTACCTGAACAAAATGATAATGCAAGAAATAAATAAAGGATACAGTAAATATCTTTCATATAATAATAAAATTACTGAATATAAAAAAATTATGCTATTATGATTGTTTAAACATACCGGTTAAAATAACTTTTGCAGCAGATTTTGTCGGTGTTTTAAGCCAGATGTTCTTTGTGCATTGAACAAAAACTTGACCCCATTGCAATTGACCTGTTTCGTCCATTACGCCGAACATCGAACGACCAAGATATGAGGTACTTGGATTTATTTTAGCAATTACTTTTCTAAATTGATGCCAAAGTTTCCAAAAGATTCATTCAAATAGATCAAAGATTCGAAAAGTTGTTATTTACTTAACGGACGTACTTAAAGTACATTTAATGTTTGCCCTCAGCAAACTTCGAAAGAACGGTTCCTGCGTCAAGGCAAATCCACGTACAAGTGATAAACGTGAAACGTTGATACGCCATGGTAATTCATTAAGTTTATCACGGCATCTGAAAAAAATAATTATAGCATATTTCAATTTTAAAAATTACTAACATTATATTCATCTTCAATTTCTGATTCGATAAATTAGTGATAAAAATAAGATCAATTTAACTTTTGTTAGCATTAAATAAATTTCGTCATCAAAATTTAATTAAAAAAATAAATGATAAAAAACAAACTTCTCTTCGCTGATTAACATATCAGCTAATTGTGTTATTTCTACATCCAACAAGTCATGTATACGTTTTTTAATTCGTTTATGCACAGAAAAACCTTGCATTCCACTAACCTGCAAAAAATGACTTTATGATTTTTTCAAAATATATTAAATAATTTCATAGGAATAAATAGATTTTAATAATTTTATTCGAATAATCTGTAGATGCGATATAATGATATGTCAATTGTTATGATATCTTTAATATAGATCATGTAATTATATGCAATTGTAAATGAATACTTATTCTAAATATTTAATGGTTTATTTTGTTTAATTATTTATAAATCTTAATTTAGTTTTGATTTGCATTTATTTATTGATAATTTTTAAATTATAATTTGCTTATATTGCAAAAGTTTACGGTTCGTTCGATTCTTAAAAGTTTCAAGGACATGTTAAAATGAAATAACTTATGGAAATGCTTATTTTCTGCCAATTGATGTACACTAATTTTTATTTCATAATTACCTGATCCAAAATAGATATCATTGGCCGATTGAGGCAAACTGATGTCGGCGTCGAATATTTTACAATTTCAATATATTCATCTCGTGGCGCTTTGAATTTATCCTATATTAATTAATTATTATTATTTTTCGACCAAGGTAAATATAATAATCAACCTAATCTATTTCAAGTAAATTTGATTCCTTCAAAATTAAAATCAAATTATGGAAAGTAAGTTAGACTATTAGGAAGGAAAAAAGAAATCAAAAAATAAGTAGAAATTATATTATATGACAGAATACTTGAGAAGGACGAAACACAACAGCTAAGTCATTTTGTTTATTTGTAACTTTGTTGCTATCAACTATATTGTTAGCAGCAGCCCAATGTTTACGTTGATCCAAACTAGGATCTACAGACAAAACACCTTTAATTCCACGATGACGAATCTAAAGTATTACAGATTAAAGTTGAAAATAAAAATAAAGTACTAAATACATTCTGATCCATTGAATTGCAAAATTATACGATTTAAGAGAAGAATCAGCTGAAGTATAACAATTATTATTGTGATTACATAAAAGCAAACCTGATAACAGCTTGGAACCGATGTACCTAATCCTACGTCGAAAGCTATTTTTTCAGCAAACTCCTTTGATACTTTGCCAACACCATCCGAAAAGGTATAAAAAGTTTGATTTGTATCTCGTCCGCCAATGATGTCATAGGTTTTATTGTATTTATGACGTTTTAATGTTACCGTACATCGCTAAAAAAAACGCAGAAAATAACAGGCTGAAAGAAATGATAATTTACAATGAAAAGTAATGCTATTGGAAAGCAAAAAAAAGATAATCATTTAATTAATTCCACGAAAAATTAATAATATGATGAAATATATGGAAATGATAATTTGGTTTATCATAATTACTGAATTTCACGACGATAAAACATTTTGTTTTAACAAATTTTTTGACTTTAATAAAATTAACAAACTATTAGTTTATCCCATGCCCAGATATTGATAATTAACTTAGAATTAATTATTTTGAAATGATAATTTTACTTTTGCTTGCGTAAAACATTGTCCCATTCGTGACATCATTTTTGGTATATTACAACGATCAAATTTTCCTAACTGTTCACGAATTTTATGCGCTTGCCCACCTTTTCCATCATCATAAAAATAACAACCATTATCTCGCATTTGTGAATTTGATGATCCAAGATATACAAAGTGTCGATCTTAATGGAAAATAATTTTATAAATTTATTTTTAGTTCGTAAAGAAATATAATCATGGGAAGTAACTTTTGATATTAAAATACATTTACATATTTAATATTTTGTAATTTGGAAGGGAAATGAGATCGATAATAGCGAAGAACTAGAAATATAATATATCATAACTAAATATCATAAAATATATCATAAAAATGAAATAATAAATTCAATCTTTAAATTTCAAATTTCATTGATGATGAGACTTAATGTGAATAATATTTGCAAACAATAGTATTATTGATTTCCAATATATTGGTATAAAATATTTTAACATCTTGTATTATTATGTTAAAATATAGCTATTTTTAATTCACGATAATATTTCAAAATATTAGGAAAGATTTATTGAGAAACGAAAAGTTTCTCGCTTAATTACTTTGAAAAAACTTTTCTTTTAATTTTTTCTTCGTAGAGAAAAAAAAATGAAAACAGTACCACCAATATAAATTCCTCGTGAAAGTGTGTTAAAAGTTGTTGATTGTATTAGGAATAGACCAACAGTATTTAGTCTTAACGGCATACCATCATCATCTCGAAATTGTATTCGTAATGCACCATTGCCATCATTGTCAAATGTTCGAAGTACACGATTTCCCATCAACAATTCAGGTACAACAAGTAATATACGTGTTGGTGTTATAATTACCTGAGATTTTATACTTATCAAGAAAATAAATAAATAGATAAATAAACAAATATTTCAACAAAAAATACATCATTTATATAACATGCTTCATACTGGATATTATGACTGCAATAATTCCAAATAATATAAACTTCTTTGATTTAATTTTATTAAAAATGTATAGTTTTTATAACTTTTACAGAAGTTAACCTTCCGTACACGTTGATAGCCTTCTCGCTTATTCTCTTGATAAATTTCTTCCATAATATCTTTTTGTCCTAATAGACTATTTCGAATCTTTTTAAAGGATGTAAATAAACATGGCACTTGCTTAGTTTCATCAACCATATTTATCAATCGTTCCAATGCTTCTAATGTTAACTAAAGCAAATGAAAATAATTAAACAGATTATGAATCCAAATTATCTTTTTTCTGATTAAAAAAGTAACCAAGATAAGTACTTTTTTATTTTCATTTTCTTCACAAAAATGTAAATTTACCAGAATACTTCTCTATACAATTTCGTTGGGAAAAATATTTAATATGTTAACTTCAAAAACAAATAAAATTAATTCTTAATAAGTATTTCAAATTTGACCTAATAAATGCTTGGAATAATAGTTTTGGTACATTACCAAATTCCTTAGATTAACGAACAGCAATAATATTTGAAATTTTATTTTCTCTAAAAAGAATTCGTTCATACCTCCTTATTATCTCTAAACTTTTGTAAAATCATATCAATAAAAGTATCACGCGTTTTGTTATCAATCTGAAAAATACTAATTATAAATACAATATTTAATTATTAACAGAAAATTGCAATTGAAAAATACTTTTAAAAAAAAAAGAGAAAATGTCTAATAATCTAGAAATTACCTGTGATCAATCATTTCTTAGAACTATTGCCATTAATTTATTGAACGCTTATTCGGAGTTTTCTAATTATTTAAATAATATGATTAATATGCTTGCTATTAACTAAAAAAATTTATTAACTAAAAAAAATGTGAACGAAAGATTCGAAATTGTGATGTGTATAATGTTAAAATCTTTTGAATATAAAATGAATTTGCATGCATTATACATATATCCTATTACATATGTAATGCCTTTTGAAAAATTTTAAAATAATGTTTTAAAACAATAACTAAAATTGATACAATTTAACAGAAATATTCTTGTTATTTCAATTATTTTCGATAACTTAATCATTATGTAATAACGCGTGCAGTTATATATCAAAAAAAAAATATTTCAAAATGATTATTCCAAGACCAGGAAATAAAAAATCTCTATAATCAATTACTTATTATCGTTATCATTTTCATTTAACTGCGATCAAACAAACTTAAACCTAGTAAAAATGTTAAAACAAAAATATACCAAAATTTGATCTTTTACAGCAGCACCACGTGAAAGTAATGCAGCAATTAAATATTCCAAACCAAACACATCACAATTTCGAATCTTTCGTTCACATTCAGCATCAACACGTGGAAATTGTGGTTCATAAGTTCGTTCATTACCATTGACAATTTCATCACTTGCACATGCACGATGATCGCATCCTACAAATCGTACAGGTGTATCCACGTAACTGAAATAATAATTTAATCATTACATTTTTGCTCAATTACAAAACTAAATAAGGAAGAAAGGAAAAGAAAAAAAGTAAAAATAAAAATACAATTATTTCAAAAAAATATCAAATAAGCGTTGAAAAAAGAAAAGGAAAATTTGTCAATTAAAAAAAAAAAAACATACTCTGATACATTTAAATATTGAAATTTTAGATTTGCAAATTCGATCGATAACACTGCTCGTGCACGAAGCCGACTAAGTAATTGATATAAGATGCAGTCCTTAAAAATAAACTAAAAAATTTCAAATGCTAAACAAAAAAGTTTCAATAGAATTTATAAAACTTCATAAAAATCCAGCAAATTAGATTAGATAATTAGAATCATAATAATAGATTAATTATCGGTGTGTACATTAATATGACGCAACAATGAAACAATCTTGAATTTCATAAATTTCAATTTATAAATTTATACTACACTACTGATTCACATATATAAAGCTTCAAAACTACTGGGATATGTTGTCGTAGTTCTAAACAAAAATATGGGCTTTCGTTAATTGCGGCGCAATTGTCTCGTCTATCATCATTTTTTTCCGGAATAGTCCTGAAAAAGATAAAGATTTGTCATTTAATAGTTAACTTGTTAATAATAGGCTTAATTTAATTAAATAACTGCCGGTATAATTAAATGGCGGTTAATCCTAGAAATCTATTATGTATTATTAATATTAATCCATTGCTAAAATATATACAATTCATGATAAGATTCATTAAATCAAATATTTAAGTACTTTTAGATGAAATTATGCTTAACTATAATGAAAGAATGTTTTCAAATACGTTTACCTCCATCGATTCCCATCACTATTACCTTTATCCTCATCTTCATCCGTTTTTCTCTGATATTTTCGTATTTCAGGTGGATAGCTTAAGTGAAAATAGATTCGTCTACCATATTTACTGTTCGGTAATTTAGCTCGTAAATCAACCAAAATACGATGAATAGATGAATATCGTACCTAAAAATTAAAATGTTGCTTAATTTTTTAGTACAATTTTCACTAAAAAATCTAATTATAATTTTGAAAAGGAAAAATGCCAATTTTGCTAGAACATAACATATGCTTACTTTTAAAGCAATTGTTGAGCCAGGAATGACAGTAGTCGAAATTTTACTATTTTTTTCACAATTTTTTGAACGAAATCCACCTAAAACTAATTATTTCCATAAATTAATCAAATTATGTCATACAATGAAAAGTTTTAATTAAAATAAATTCAAATTTATTCACACACATACCATCTAGAATTGCAAATCGAACAATAAAAATATCACGATCATGCTCGAAATCAACAAACATCGGATCAGCAATTGTTGGACAATTTCGTAGAATACGTAAAATTTGTAAACTATGCAATTGTTCTAATGGTGTTCCTATATATGCTGCACGAGAAAAATGTGATAAAAATCGTCCTTTAAATAAGCTACCAAAATGAAATGCTTGTAAAGGTAAAAACATATGTGCTGCTCTGAAAGATTAATTTCAATTGTAACTGTGACACGAGTTCAATTTAATGGATACTTTAAATTAATTTCTAACTTAAAAATTTTGCAATTTAAAAATCCTATATGTTAAATTTTCGGAAAAGAAACATTTAATATGCATTAATGTTTAGTAAAAATTTAATAATTTCAGCATTTTCTTTCTTAGTATCAAATCGTTTTTTTGCTGTCAATTTTTTATCAGTTTTAAAATCTCGAAAATAAATTTCTATCATTTTTAAGATCTTTCGAATTTGAATGTAATATATTATTTTAAAATGCGGGTAAGCTACCTTTTTCGGAAGCAATCTAGTATTTTATTAGTTTATAGATACATTATAAACTTACATACAATCCTCCAGGAAGACTTGCTTATTTGCAACTTGC
The DNA here is from genome assembly GCA_008729115.1 of Dirofilaria repens. Classification (NCBI taxonomy): domain Eukaryota; kingdom Metazoa; phylum Nematoda; class Chromadorea; order Rhabditida; family Onchocercidae; genus Dirofilaria; species Dirofilaria repens. Next base: position 835,004 of record SNRZ01000013.1, on the reverse strand, counting down.
AATATAGCATGCATAAATGAATTTTGTGTAATTAATTGAAATCTCGCTGCAAGTGGAAGCAAATCGAGATGCCAATGTCTAGATATTACCTAAAAAATTGAGAATTGAGTGAAAATTTGATAAATTTAAATAAATCAAATCAATAAGACTCTTTTTTATTTTATTAAAATAAATATATCATTTTGATATTCTGAAAAACAAATTAATTAATAAACAGGGAAGCTAAAATTTGATACTTAAAAAAGCTAGAAAAAATAACGATGAATTTAACCTCTAAATTAAGTTCTGTCCATGGTTCACAATAATCATTTTCACCCATCTGTCGTTGAGTTATTGTTCCACATACTTCAACTCGTTTCCCAAACAAATCTTCCCAACCTAATTGTTGCTTAAAAATTTATTTTATCAAATTTCCATATCATTAATTAATCCATATAGCAATGATAAATATATACATAGACACTTACTCTACCATTGTATGATTCAATTAATTGATGAATTAAATAATCGTAATTTAAATGATAATTAATTGATTAATTTTTTTTTCTATATGTATAAATTTTATGCATATTCAGTATTCGATTAATTCTTACTACTGCCCGGATGTAAACAAAAGAGAGATAATAAAAGATATTAAGTTAAAAATTTTCAAAACATACGGAAATGAAAAAGAAGGAAAACTGAAAAATTTTTTGAATTTTTTAAAAAAAAAGCTATATGCTAATATGTAACATTAAACCACCATAATGATAAAAAAATAAAAATTCAGATTGATTATTTTACATACCACTACGTTACATATACTGTTTTATCACATTAATCGAATCATAACTGTATCATGTATTTGAATATTTAAATAATTTTGATGCAATGAATAAAATGGGTGTGGTAAGATTACTAAGAATTATACTGATGAAATTGCTACATTGATTATTTTATATATCTTATCATTAAGCTACATATGTTATCACTATGAATAAATAATTACCGATAATGAATCCATAAGTGTTCTCACAAGTTTCTCATGACAATCGTTCAAAATAACTTTCAAATGTGTCGATTGATACATAGCTTCTGCTATTAATTCCATTTATTCCCTGTTTATTTGATTCACTTTATAAAAAAGTAATTTCTTCCTAAAATATTCAAAAATTTAAATTAAATTTTTGAATTAAAATTTTAGAAATTTGTAACATCCAATTAAATACCAAACAATCAATAATCAATAATCTTACTGCTTATTATCAAATCATATTTTGCCCAAACGAATTAGTATCAATAATCAATCATACTATGATAATAATAATAACAATCACACTATCATCAGTTGGCACCGTTGGCATGTAACCAAATATGATGAAATAATACGGACGTGCATTTTTTACCATCGATTAAATTTATCCGTTGTTAATATTTGATATCAACAATGATATCTGTCAATACCAAATGGTACCTGTTATTCAACCAGTCCTTGTTACCGTCGGTACCTATCTAATCCTATCAACAAATGATGCAAGCAATATCCAAATATTGTTAGTATGATATCTGTCTAACCAATCATTGTTACCTCTGATACCTACCTAACTCTATTAACAATGGTGTCATTAACATTCAAATATTATTATCATTCGACATCTTATCATCAAATATTATTACTGATCTCTAATCATTATTACCATTACTATCTAATCCCACCAACAATAATGCTCCCAATGTCCAAATATTATTATCATTTGATATCATCAAACACTGTTTCTAATCACTATTATCATCAGTATTTAGTCGCACCATTGTTATCATTGATATCTTCTCTAACAACAATTAACTTCACAAAATCGGAAATATACTTATCCAATAGTACATCTGAAAAAGATTTATGCAAATTTTGATAATACCATAAAAAAAGAAAGAACAAACAGTGGAATTTATTCTATTATATTGTTAAATAAATAAAGCATTTGATAATAATGATGATATCATAAAATGATATCATCAAAATATGCAAATTTTTTTTTAAAAATTAAAGTTTCATTTCGATATATTATACTATGACCCTAATAATTTTAGATAATAATATAATTTGAAAATAAATAAATTTATATTAAATATATTTTTGTAAATAAAAGAAAAGAAAATTCAAAGGTCAAAAAAGCAATAAAAATAATAATATAAACATTTGAAATTATTTATAAATTTCCTTTTTTATTTCTTTCTTTCTTTTTTCTGTCAGGTAAAATTTGAAAAAGCTAAATTTTATATCAATTTTATTTGTTTTAAATGTTGATTTATTTGATAAACAAAATTTTAATCAATTTCAAAATGAATTAGTTGAAAAATAAAAGAAAATAATAATTTAAAAATTAATGGCATAAATAAATTGGGCAATCTTAAATGCTTAAATTTTGAATCGTTTAATTTAACTAAATTCAAAAATTAAATGGATATATTGAGTTTGAAACATAAAGAAAGATTTGATAAATAAAATAATTACTACATTATCTCTTCTTTTTTTTTCTCATATTTAAAGGGAATATAACTTATTATCATATTTATTATGATTATATGATTAATTTAATCAGACAAATGTAAAAAAACAACGATCTCTCAATTAATCGATTTATTTAAATTTAATTTTAGGAAAACGACAAAAGAAACAATTCAAAAAACTGAACCAAATAGGAAAAAAGATTAGCAGTATGAAACAACCAATTTTTTAATCTTTTCAACTTTCGAATTTCATCTTTTTTTAAACTAACTTGTAAGCTAATTTCGAGAATATGATAATAACAATAATAAATAAAAGTGGAATATTAAAAAAGGAAAAAATAGTATAATTAAAATGGCTCGCTAAAAAAACGAAATTAAAAACATATAAATTAAAATATTGAAAAAAAGAAATCGATTTACGAAGTGCAATAAAATAATGTTTGAAAAAATTATAAGACATAAAAAAGGTTATAAAGGTGACGCGATTTTGAAAGAAGACGTGAAAACTTTTTTTTAAATTAAAAAAAAATGAATACAAACATGTGGAAAATAATAAAATAATTAAAGAGAATATCAGAAAAGACAAAAAAAAAAAAAAAACAGTAAAAATATATGTAAAAATATATTTATATTGTAATTTTTTTTGAATATTTATGTTGGAATTGTTTTTTTTTTTTTTTACTGTGAATAGTAATTTCAATTTATTTATAAATTATTAGGTTAATATCTTAAAATCTTCTCACACAACAGATTTCTTCCGTGATGGCTGTAAAATCATCTTTTTGATTGATAAGGTCAAACTTGTCAACATATCCTTCTCTACACCTAACTTAGATTTTTCTTTCAACATGTTGTTAAATCTTTTCTTGCAATTGTTATGAGCGGCAAGGTCACTAAATATGACCTTTACCATAATTTCCATCTTGAACAAGCTCTATAGATTTGTAATGTAGAATTTAGTTTTTTATCATGAGCACTCATTGAAATTATTCCTTAATTCATATCCTTCAACTTTTTTTTCAAATTCTTTTTCTTAACTGTTCCATCAACAATTTCAAATTTTAATCTAATTCGAATTGTAGCATGATTATTAAAAAATATTTTTATGATACTTTATCAGCGTTGATCATCCTATCCAACTATTTGAACAAAAAATTTTAAATTTATACTTCAAAAAAAAGTATTGAAAGTAATTTGATTGAGGGAAGATTTATTATAAATTTAATATATATCATTAAATTATATAATTTCTTCAATTCTATATAAAAATTTTGAAATCAATGTTTCTATTATCGTTTCGTTTAATTTTTTTTTTAATATATGTTTTTTTTTTCCAAGCAAAGTTTGCTTGCTAAGAATGTTCGAAACAATGGAATCTTCGGTTGATAACACTGCTAACGAATTGGAAGGTGTGAATGTGAATGCTAATTGCTCCAATTATAGATATTATAGAAATGCATACAATCCTTCTCCGTATTGTTACAAGGATTTAATTGAATTTTATAGTAAGAGAATTATTTGATAAATAATTAACAATTAAAATGGTAAAATTATGCATACTTCACTTCTTTAATGACATTGAAAGTTGTCTTTGCTTAAGTATCTAACTTTAATTATTAATTTCAAGTTTAAAGATTCTTTCAACAAAACTTAGTTTTATGACCATTTTTTTAATTTTGTTTAAAAATTAAGAAAAAATAAATCGCAATTAAAATTTATTTGATTGATTGATAATTTTAAGACTATCATGATCCAAATTTTCAAAATTTCGATGGTGCTACACCACTCTTGATAATTTCTGATGCAATACGAAGTAATGTTCGAGATATTCCACCGAACATTGACAAAAATTTCATGCTATATGAATTAGCAAGATTTCTCCTAAAAAAAGTATGTTTTTTTTTTGCGAATTTTAATTTTTTTATTCCATCTGTGAAATAATCAAATTAATGCATTGATAATGCATTTAAAAATTCAAATATTTGATAATTAAATGCTTAATTATTCTATTTCAAAAATTCACTACGATTACTAAAATTTAGAAAAATAAAAAACTTTAAAAAAATATATTAAAGCATTATACTATATTTCATTTTTCTTTCTTTTTTGCCAAATTTTAATCAAAATATGACAATCATAAATTTGGTTTATTGAACAAAAAAAATTTCAAAATTTTTACTTCTTTTAGGGAGCAAATCCAAATATCAAAGATAAGTATGGTAATGAACCGTTGCAGTACGCAATGCAATCGAGAAATTACGCATTAATTAAATTACTCATTCGTAATGGTGCCAATCGATTAAACTTATATGGAATGGGGTGGTTATTACGTATGGCTACAAAACATAAGGACATGGTACAGTGCATACAGTACTTCATAAAATACTGCTTACAGTACTTCATAATATACTACCTACAGTACTTCATGATATTTACCAATTTCTTGCGGGAAAAAATTTGCATTGACAAGCAGTAGTTTTTAATAATACGATAAAATGATATGAATAAAAAAGGAAATAAAGTGATCAAACATTAATTTTAATTGATTCAACTTTTTTTTCAGGTACTGATGCGGAAATTCGTCAAATGGGGTTGTAGCATATTTGATATTAATGAGGAAGGTTATACGCTATTATTGATTGCTACAAAGATGAATTTTTATCTTGGTGTCAAATGGATTTTGAAGAAAGCTGGAGGTATGAATATTTTTAATAATTGTTTAATGAAAATACTTAAATATTTCAGTTAGTTAATTACGGTACAAAATTAATTAAATAATACAAAAAAACAAATCAAAATATATTATTGCATTTTGAGAAAAACTAAGATCATTAGAATTAGTGATTATTCAAAAAGTTTTTTTAGTTCTATTTTTCTTTCCTAAATTATCAATACAAATTTACAAACAATAAAAAATTTAAATGAATAATAAAATATCCAGCAAATAAATTGACAAAAAAACGAAAATTTGATTGGATAATATTGAATAAATTAATCATATCAATATATTGATTTAAAAACTTCAATTTCCAATTTCTTTTTCATTAGAACGAGCGATTGAATTGATCAATAAGCGAGCAGATAATGGAACAACTTGCATTATGGAAGCTTCTACTGCTGGATATGCAAAAGTAAATAATATCGTAATTTTTATAAAATTTTAAATTTAAAATGAAAAAATATTTTAATTTAAAATATTTTTATACATTTAATTAGCTACATAATAGTAATAAAATTACGAAATGTAAAATTTGAATTGAATCAAATCAATCGATGAATGAATAAATTATGTTTGAATTAATTATTGATCATATTATTGGAATTTATTATTTTGCAATCATTCACATAAAAAAAGCATATGGGAAATGTTTATTTTAATCGCTTTTTTTTACAGATTCTCGAATTACTAATTAAACACGGTGGAGACTGTAGTGTAACAGGATCACACCTTCAATTTCCTGGTGCTGAAGTAGATCCAATTTCAGCAGCTGCCGTAAATAATTATCCGGAATGTGTCAAATTACTTCTACCGCATGTAAATCGTAAAGTACTAAGTAAAACAACAGTAAGAACCTTTTGATCAGTTTTTTTTCGATTGACTTATTTTTAAATTTCTTGATAGTTTAAACTTGTCTAAATTTGTTAAATGGTCCATTTTTTTTTTAAATATCACAAACCTAAATGTCGAAATGCAGATTGTCTATATATTTTTTTTATATGTATGAAGTAAATTTTATTACTAAATAAAATGAATTTTTCAGGTTGATCCAATTATAGCAGCTTCTCTTGGTGATTCATATGATTCTGTCGTTTTGCTACTAAAATTTGGTTATCCTGTTGATGTATAGATTTTTAACTTAAAAAATAATTAATTATTCATAATCACTTTATCAATTCATATTATTTTTTTCATTTTATACTAATTAAAGTTTATAGTATCAATTAAAAATTTCTTATTAAGATTTCTTGTTAAGCAAATAATAATAATTTATAAAAAATTATAGAAAATATTCACATTAAATGAAATTTTAGATTCCAAATTACCGATTAGAAGAAATAGGAATGCTTGCACCATATATGATACCTATATTTAAACGACAATATTATACAGCATTACATGATGCTGAATGGCGACAAAATGTTGCAATTGTTAAGCTGTTAATTAATGCTGGTGCTAAGGTAAATCTATTTTTTTAATTTATTTTATCATTTATCCATTCTTTTCTTAAAAAATATTTTGTAGTTTTCAAAATTTTATTTTCACCTTTTGGATATATTGCTAATAATTTTGCTTAAATTGTTACATACATTCACTACGCCATTTATATGAAATTTTTAATAAAATTCAACCTAATTATTTAATCCTATTTTAGATGACTTATAAAACAAATGTTTCTCACCATTTGTATTCACCATATGGCGACATAGCTGTTTCAAAATTTTACTTCAATTCCTACAAAATGATGTCGATATCAATTCTATGAGGCTGGTTATCATTCATTTTTAATGAAATGAAAATTAAAAAAATGGAAAATATTTTTCTTTTTTTTTTTTCAAAATGTTAGAGTAATATATTATTAATTTCTCCTTTATTTAATATTTTTTCTTCCTTTTTTTAAATCTAAATTTTACTCTTTCTTTCTTTTTGTAGTTTTTTTCTAAACAGAAAAATTCAATATCTAAAAACAAATATATACATATATAAAGTACGAAAAAGTTTTTAAATAGTGGTATTTCGCTGAAATGTTTTGGAGGAAAAAGAAAATTTAAAATTTTCAAATTAAAATTATATGTCAAAAAGTACTTTTATTTCATAGATGAAATATTAAAGTTGTACTTTATAAATTATTTGAAAAATGTTAAATAAATTTATATTATTCAGTGACGAGAGAAAATGTGATGTACCAGATGCATTATTGGTCAGTTTATCAACTAATAAGCGTAATCAATTAACATTTCTTTTAATCAGTGGACTAGATCCAATGTTAAAAGTATGTACTAATATTTTTCATCGTTATCATTTGCGTTTAGTCAATCCAATTTAAGTAACTATTAACAGTTAAAAGATTATTCAAAAAATTCTATAATCACTTTAAAAGATTTAATCATATTTTATCATACTTTACATGTTCGAAATGGTGATGCACATACCATAATGTTATTATTTAAAAGTTCTGATTTAAGAATTGGTGCAAGTGCAAAAATGGCTATTCCCTCTTGCAAGATATTGTAAATTCACCGGGTGTTGGTGATATTCAAACGTTGTTGAAATTGCTACTGTATTTTTCACCTGCTCTACCGACTTGCTGTAATGAGATAGCTGATATTATTGGCTGTAATCAGCCGAAAGTAATTCGAATGATTGTTCTGTTTTTGAACATTCTTAAAGATCATCGGTTTACCGAATGATATAAATTAAACTGATTAAAAATTTTTGCTGTTTATAGATATATCAGATATGAAATATTTTCATTAGTACAGGATTCATTTTTTAAACTTTCAAAAATTTTAAGAAATAAAAAATAATATTATATTATTCTGTTTATAGATAATTTTTAATATCTTCTGAGATGAAAATTTAAATGAAAAATGTGCTCGATTTTTTTAAATTATATAATTTATAGATACCAACACTTTTGCATTCATGTCGTCTTGCTATACGCAAATCATTCGCAACATCACAACTTTTATATGGCCGGTTTTCCGAGAATCTTCCAATACCGTTGAAATTGAAAGATTATTTGGATTTCTATCGTCGTGATATATTAATTAATTTACTCGAACTTAATAATAATGAAATGTGTATAAGAAAACTTCTTCTTTAGATAATTTTCATTCAGAGCTTCTAAAAGTTCTATTTTAGATAATTTAATTCACTTAATTCAGATAAAAATAAAATTAGATCGGATTATTTTTCACTGCAAAGAAATAAGAAATTGTTGAGTCTTAATTCGTTTTTATTAGATTTATCGTTTTATCATTTCATAATGTTATTAGCAGAAAGATTCAGGATTCGGTATAACGTAAAAGATTGAATATTGGAAGAATTCAGGAGTTAACATTATACGAATTTGCAAAAATTTCATTTCTAGTTTATACAATTTGATAATTTTGTTTTCATTATTATTGCATAAATTAAATTTTGATATTTATTTTTTTTGGTTTTTTTTTAAATTTTTATTTTAATATTTTTCATTTACATCAGCATGTATTCACAATATTCCAATTTAAAATTGCAATTACTACTAAGAAAATCATTACATTTCCGACTATTTCATACTGATTTCATTATCAGTTGTTTGATTTAATTATGCATATCCATCTCACTCATAAAAAATGCTTCATGCTAAAAATTTAAGTGAAAAATATTAGTTGTTGGAAATGATTTTATATTAGTTGTTGGAAATGATTTAAAAATATTAGTTGGAAATGATTTTATTTGTGCTTTTAGTACTGCTATAAAGATTTATCATTTCAAATTTCTGATTCGATTTTAATTTTTTTCATTCAGTTGCATATTCTATTTCATCCCAAGAATGTTAAGGTAAAAAAAATGTGTTAATTGATTATATTTTATTAAAAAAAAAATTACATAATTCAACGACAAAACAATAGTTCTTAAGAATTCAAACTGCTAGCAGTACAACACTTTTTTCAATCTTTGGATATGATTTCTTTGGGATATCTCATTATTGACATTTTGAAATATGAAACAGTATGGTTTGAACGTTTTATATTGTATTGTTATCTGAAATGCATTCAATACAGATAGCGAAAAATAAATTACACTTCCAAAAAAATAGCTGTGAAATATAAATCGGAGAAAAAAGAAAGCTCAGAGAGCGTGATGCCAAATGATTGATCATGAATCAACTGTTCATTGTAAACAGCGATTTCAATTTCAAGAATCTTTGAAAACTACTGCATCTCAAAACAGAAACTCAAAGTTTCTCGGCACAGAAAAAATTCAAAAATTTCAGTTGTGGAATTCGAAGTTTTTGGACTCAGCCAAAATGAAACAACATGCAACATAAAAATACCTGAAAATTTATCTTACTTCATATAATTTCGATATTCAAAATAGCAATATTTGCTCAAATTTTCTATTTTTTTTTATGAAAAAGTGAAATATTATTTTCATACTTGTTTAGAAAATAATTAACAATGATTTATTTGCTTTGTAACTTAAAGGAATCATTCAGTGGAAGCATAGGTTTTTTTTGCAAATTCAAATAAAACTTCTCAACAAAGAAACTGCGAAGTATCGCATGAATTATCATGAAGAGATTGATAACGACACTGAAGTCAAGATAATAAATGCTTTTTATGTCTGCTGTCGATTAAATTCCAATATTTCCGCAAATTTAGAAGAATTTTCGAAATATTCGGTCTGTTTGAATATAGACATTTGTATTTTTTCAATTTTCTGTGCTGCGTCTAAATTTTTCCAGCAATGGTATTAATATTTATGTTTTAATCTATGATGATGTTATTACAGGGAGTTACATTATTTCTAGCTGAATGAAATTGAGACTGCAAGGTATAAAATTAGTATCTCATTGACTTATAACAGAATCCAAAATCAAACAGGGAATTTCTGCTTCCTCATCAAATTCGTGATCTTGAATTGTGTAGATTAACGAGATTTTTATAATTTCTTAGTGATTTGTATAGTGATATCACTTTGACATATGTGAAATTTATATGAGATTCGACAAGTTTGAGAATTTATGACAAAAGATTAATTATAACAATTACACTGACTTTCGGGATTTCATCTATTTTGTTGTGATTTTTTTTCAGTTGTGCTATGAAATTTTGTGCGTTTGCACAAAAATTTAGCGCGATGTGTTCTGAAAACAAAACTGTCGACGATCTTTTTTAATCATGACAGAGTATTGGAGCCTTTCTTTCTGTCTCTAAATAGTGGCACCTCAAAGATGGACAATTAAATCTTTATTATGATAAGTTTGATTAATATACAACGAAAGCAGCAATTACAATATCATTAAACAAAATTAAATGACATCAATAAGGCAGTTAGTTCTAATGGCAACAGCATAACTCTAAGGAAATGGGAGAGAACAAATAATGACCGATATGCCCATCCAATTTATCTCATTGAAGCACATCTTTTATATTAGCTTTGATGCTTAGAATCCTCTTCTTCCTAGTAGGTGGAGGATTCTGATACAGTTCTGCGAAATTATAACAAAGATTATGTGCAAATGTTTATAGTACTTTCCTATCAAACCCATGCTAATACAGCTTGAGAATGTTTAAAAAACATCATATAAAAAAGGTTCCTTGCTGATTGGGAGATCATTTTCGCTACTTTGATTCTTCGAGTGAAGATGATATAGTGACGTCAGAACGATACACATCAATTTAGCTGCAGTTCTTCCAATAATACTGTCGTTTCTGAATTTTGCTTCAAAATTACATTAACGATATATCTTTATTGTAATACATACATAATAACAGACACATTAAAAGTTATACTGATGCATACCGTTCGAAATACTTTTACCTATTATCTTCACTGCCTCACAACTGGTATTCTGATTCTCCCCAACATTTCACCGACGTTTCACGGATTAAAACAATCGCTATGAATTAAACAATGGATAGATTAGATAACGAATGTATCGTAAAAGAACAAAGGATACCATCAAAATCATTTTGGATGTTAGCAGCGTTGTCGTTAATCTTCTTTATTGCTATCGATCATCCATGTCATACCATCGCTTCTTCGTTACGAGCTATCACTTAATCTTTACTCCTTACGAAGATCGCATATGATGTTGTACTATTGGAGTAGTTCGTGAATTCCGTTTGTCAAAATTGATCGAAATTCATTATATCCTTTAACTTTTCTTTTCCTTTGATCCCCTTTGATTCTTTAACATTCTTCATGTAAATGATTAGCACCTTTGATTTTGCTAACATGTTCCATTCAATCTTTTAATTTTCTTGCGTTTGATTTTCTTTTGATTCTATCAGCTTTCGCCGACAGTAACAGAAAACAGGGAAAAAAAAGGAACCATAAGATATGAAATCTCGAAATCCCTTTACGCATTCCAATATGAAATCCACTGCGATATAATAAGCTGACGTTTTAAACGAAAAAATTTTTGAAATTTATCCCTCTGCGAATATGATATCGGGAAATAATTCGAGCAGTCGAATTTTTTTTTCATTCCTTTCATTACTTTTTTTTTATCCCCATGCTTAAGCTCAATATTAATGCAAATTTTAAAAAAAGGAAAATAAAATAGTCTTGTGATATTACTGAGAAAATTTGTGATAAAACAAATAATCTATCATCGAAGGTAATTTGTCAATTATATCCTTTTGCAGATTATAATTTAATTTCATATTCATTTATTTTTTTTTCTGCAATAATTTTTCCTTCCAAATTTCTCTATATTTTTTAAAAATTTCTCATAAATTGCTATTTGAACATTTGAATAATTACTGCGATTAAAACGATTCTATTCATCAGTTAGGTAATTAGGTAAAGTTTGTTAGATATATTCTTAATAGTATGCATATTTGCCAAAGTTGCAGTATTTAACTGTTGTGAAAAACGTTAAGCGTTAATAAAGATGAGCGTTTATTAAGATGTAATCAAATATTATCAATGATAAAATGAATGATAAGAAAAGTACTGTTCAAAAAAAAAATTATGGAATAGCTATATACATGGACGCAACTATTCTTATCCAATAAGTTTCGGTATAACCATTCGGAGCAGTTTAAAAATTGTTGTCGGTAGCTCTCGTGCTTGTTTAATTAATTTTGATCGCAATTTTTTTGATTTCAAAATTTTTGATCGCAACAATTTTACTAGCATTTTTTTGTTGGCCACTTTTTTCCACGTTTTATTTTAATTTCTGTTCACTTATTACCTCATTTGCTATCCTGAAATCAAAATATTGTTTTGATCTTACTTGAATTTTTCCTTAATTTCTTATCACCATTACTAAGCAATAAATATTTACATATATTTCCTTCTAATTTCAGTTGTTAATCAATTCACTGTAACCAAGAAATAGAACAAATTAATTTTCCAACTTTCCGCAAAAATTTCAATGCCTTCAATTTTATCGAATTTAGCATGTAACACTTAGCTAATTCGAATATTTTTTAAAAATTTTTTTGTATTAGTCAGTATAAGTACAACTGAAAGAAAAACTGATCGTCATTATCAATTATCAAAACGTAGTGGGAGTGACTTCTTGAGGTCAGAATAATTTATTTTAAATTAGCAATATATAAGAATACCTTAGAAAAAGTAAAAAAATTCGACTTATTATATGAAAAAAAAGTTTTAGATAAATTTTCTGAAAACCTTTTGCACTATCATTAAGCTGTTAATTTCTAAGTTAAAAATTAAAATGCACTCTTGCAATTCCTTATCATTTGAAGATTGAGCTGATTGTAGCTGCTGTTCCGGGACTCTTGCTTTTAATCGTTGCTCTTCCAGATCTATTTTATTTAGTGACTGCTCTTTCGGAATTGCTGAAAACGGAGGCAGCATAAGGGCAGAATATCGTAGATCATAATAAGCTAACAATTTAATTTATGTGATTTCAATGAAACCTATTTTAATTGGCATGACCTTTCAGTTCTATTTCCAAATATTTGGACTTTTAATTTTTATTCAGTAACATTTTATATTTAATATTTGTCCTCAAGAAATGCATAGATTCTAAGTGAATAAGATTTTACAAGTTTGGATGGCATTAAAAAAAAAAATATTAGCATAAGCTTCAATGTGTCTTACTGTTTTATCTGAATGTTTAGAAAAATTAATTTAGAAAATTTTTCTATCGAAAATGAGATGTTTATTTTGGATTTCATTCTGTCTTCACCTACTGCATATTTTTCCTATAGGAAGAAGAATTTTTCTTTGCAGTTGTATTATTCATGTTTCGCTTTTGATGAACAAATAAATTAGAAATGATATCGGAATTAAAATAAATCAGATTTATTATTAGTACAAGAACGTATTTTCATTTCTGTTTCATTTTCAAGAAATCTGATCAATTCGAAAGTGCTAAAAATTCTATTTTCGTATACGAAGAAAGGAAAATATGAAAATAATATGAAACATAAAAAAGAGAAAAAAAACAAAATTCTTCGATACAAAAGCAGTAAATTTGTAGATATTTGATTAATATGAAGATTTAGTATAGCATATTTTCTGTTTTATACTTTTCAAGTTTTTCATATTTTTCTTCATATGTTTACTAATAACTGCCAAATATATTACATATTTTTAAAAGTTACGAAATCACACCAAGCAATAGGACATAGCTGTTTAAAATATATCGAAGATTTCTCATTTTTATATAGAAATTGCTGTGAATTCGAAAATGTGTTAATCAATTGTTGAATTAGGAAATTTACCGTAAAGAATTTCGTTGGGAAATGCTATTTGGGCTAAATATAGTTGCTGGAAGAATGCGATTAATAAAATGCTGAGTACTATTAGGCCATCGTTAGAAATTATAGAAATACGGGTACACGTAGCTTTGATGAATAGAAAAAGCACAGACCGAAGATTTGGAGGAATATTTCGGATATCTCCTAAAAATTGTTGAAATAGTTAAATATGTCAATTTATCTCAAATTGCTAATCATTTCAGGATATTGCTTCATATCTTCATAAATATTCCTTTAAAAAATAAATATTTTCGAATTAAGTTGAATAATAAAGGAAAGTTCCATCTAAACTTGAGACTATCAATTTCACTATGAAATGCTATCTGTACTTCATCATCGCTTATCATCATCATCTAATTTGGCTTCTTCCGTTGACATAATTTCATAGCTGATACGTAAATTTAAATAATCCTAAATGTTAATCTTCATGAAGTCATTCCTCCAAATCCACTATTCCGTTGATGGATTAGTAATTGTAAAATTTATTCCAAATAAATTATTTCTAAGCTATGAAAAATTTACCGACCAATAAATGAATTTAAATCGACAATTTCTACGACCGTTGTTTTTTTCTTCTATAAAACCTTACAGTACTAAGAAAAATTGAAAAAAATGACAATTAAATTTAATAGTCAATTTTTTCCCGTTAGTAGAATTATTTCCCCGAGAGATATTTGTCGTTTATAACGCAAAAATTTCGAACAAACCAGATCGCACAACTAAATTGTAAAAGAAACGACCGAATAGCGTAACAGATTGCTAGATGAATTTATAAGATTTGCTTATTCAAATTTTTGATGTTTTACCTAAATCTATCACCATTGCGATGATGTCATCAAAAATTTTGCATATTTCCTGCTGCTGAACTTTCTGATATGAAGTGTAAAATTTATGATGCGAGATTGACATCAGCTTATTTTTAAAACCAAAATTTCTCAAATTGTTTCAGTTTCAATTTTGATCAGCTGTAGCTTATTTTATAGGAGCACTGGATTTTTCACAAAAAAGATTCTAAAATATCTATTTCCCGTTGCATTTTCATAAATATCAATTTCAGTTAGGCTTTCTGATATAGTGAAATTTTTTTGTTTTTGAACAATATTTTATTAAATTTCTAATTCGTGATACTGATTGCGCAAAGTAGCTAAATATTTTAGCTTTCTATTTTCTAAATTTTCATTGTTACAGAACGGAAGATTATTGTAAAAGAAGAATAAAAATCTTGATAAAAAAATATCGATAAATAAATAAATTGTCGATTTAGATTCATAAATTAATCGATAAATTTTGTGCAGTGTGAAATAATGTAATTGGAAAAAATGTTAATTTTATTATAATCATTTGTATTCTTATTAGTAATTCAACTTTGCTAATTATTCTAAATTTAACTAAATTGAAATAGACCAAATGGATATCAGTTTTTCTGGTAGCTAAATTTATTCTCTACGTGTATTTCTTGCTCAAGAAAAATGATTCGAAAATCACCTCTGCATATTTCATATCCCACAAAAGAAATTCTGAAAGCAATCTTCACGTTTATATCTAATTAGAAATTTCATATATATCTCCAAATATATCTATTTCGATGACATTTCTATTATTGTTCATTATCAATTTTGAAAAATGTACGGAAAAGAATGATATGATACAATTTAGGTCTTCATGTATAGCAAAGCAGGATAACTAATAAGAAAAATTCAGGACATTGGTAGTTTTATCGTTTCATACCCAAAGTTCAAGAAATACGGTAGATGAACAGATAATTAACTATCTTTGATGACAAATATTTGTTTGATCATAAATTTCCAGATATCATAATGCTATCTTACTTTTCTTATATTATTGTTTAAGCATTATGATCTATCTAATTATATAAGCGACATTAAATTATGTCTAAGCAACAAATATACACTATGCTTATCTATGATGATTTGGTGTTCGTCTGCGAAGATATCCATTAAATAACTTTATACGATATCGGGAAAAAAATCCGGGAGAATTAGTTGGGATTACTCTTTTTATATTAATTTTTCTTAATTAGTTAAACTCCACAAATTTTTGATACTAAACTTAGATATTAATATTAAATGTAAGCAAATGAATAAGACAATTAGTGAAACTGTAAAAAAAACTCAGTTTTGATTACAGAAATTTTTCTAAGTATTTTTTCACCAACAATTTTTTTCCACATTATTGCTTCGTTCTTTATTTGCTATATCAATTTGTCTGATGCATTAAACTAAATATTCAGCAATTAACGGAAAGAAGGATTCATAATTTAGTGTTTCTTCAAAAGATTGAAATTATAAAACTTGAAAAGCTAAATTATATGAATTTATAGAAGTGATCCCTTTTACTTAGAATCTGAATGATACTAGATTGAGTAACTAAGCTGGATATCGTTGTGGTTAATCTTTGAATATTTGATTGACACGTCTCATTTTATTTCTACTTTTACACTGCAGCTCTGAATGTATTTCTGAAACAGTGCTCTTACTAAAATTCACATGATTGAGGGGAATAAATTTATGGGATTGTCGACGACAAACAGGAAAATTTCATCAAAAAAATCACAATTTGCCTTCCTGCCAAAAGAAATATTGTGGTATGCATCATCATTCATCTTCCTTTAAGTTATGATATCGCCTTTATTGATCTTGTGATTGCTGTTGTTCGTTGGTCTATGTATTATCAAATCTATTGTAGTTTAATTATCCAAGTTTGTGATGTCTACCATTGAAAGGCAGAATGAAACTTTAATTGACAAATAAATTGTTGCGAAAGAAAAAAAAAACATCGATTGTATCATTATATTTTATCACAACAAAAAAGAAATATATAATTCGATGAGAGAAAAGTTTAAAAAATTTTCGAGAAATGTAATTCAAATTATTTGGAATTGAATACTTTCTTCAACATCTAAGTATGATTATTTTGGAATATCAAACACATGTATTTAAATGTTACATAATACGTTTTAAATACTTCATAATATGTTGCTATTCTGAATAGATGAAAATGAATTATTACGAATTATATTTTGGACAAATAATTGTATCTGTGAAAAGAAAATTCAAAAGGCGTAGTACATAATCATTATAATGATGGATCAACTGTTCACTGTAATTAATTTTAATTTCAGAAGTTTTCTACAAACTATCGCAATTTCTCTTTTTTTTCCAAATAAAATTTCAAAGTTTTTTTTTTTTCGTGCCGAAGAAATTTGGAATTCTCAAATATCTGTCCAAAATTTAATAATTAAAATAGTTTAAAATAAAAATTAAGCATTGCCGTTTCACATTAAAACTATTGCTTACCAGTCACAATGATTTATATAAAAGTTCTAAATTGTTGATCAGGTTGATCACCTGGTACATATTCGCCTAAAATATAAATATTAAAATTATCAATTTTAAAATGATACTTTATCGTATCACTGAAATGGCGAGGAGAAATAGAAAATCGGCTGTGTCGCACTTCACATTAATGAGTATATGTTGTAGGTGCGTTTCGACTATGTAACGATGCACAATGTAAGCTAAAATGCTTTGCCCTTTTTCTATTAGCTGTAATTCCCATACCCTAACAGAGCTCTTATTTCATATTCACAACCGTACCAGAACACACCACTAATAAAAGGAGGGTTTAATACCAAATCATTATTTATAAGGAATGTTCTTCAGCGAAGCGGTTGGACATCTACAGCGAGCATTATTTAAGCTTTTTCTTTGAGTATTGTTAGCCGTCATTAAATTGTTTTATTGAAGTCATTGGATTTATATTATTGATTTTGTAATTGCTGTGTTTATTGATATGTTATAAAATTTATCGTAATAAAGGTTTAGTTACCCAAGTTTAAGGTACTACCATTGCAAGGCAGAAGAACTCTCAGTTTTTGTCACGATTAAAGAAAAGCTGATGACAACATTTATTTGAATATCATTTTCGGTTTGTTCTTTGGGTCATTTTGTTTACATTTTTTTATATGTAATAAATTAATAATTGCAACATATTTTACTTCCATTTTTTGCAAATTCCCATCAATCATTTATTAATGATATATAGTCTTAAATTAGATAAAACAATGACTAAAATTCAAAATAGCAAATATATATCAATAAATTAGCAAAATATGTCCTCAAAATATTTTACAACTTCGCTTGTAAGAAAAATAATAATTTCTTATTTTACAGTGTTGCATTCATTACATTCTTTCATTAGAAAAGGATTTCGAAGTACAAAATGTGAAAGAAAAAATGAATTCAATTCGTAAGATTAAAATAAAGCAATTAATTACTATATTTAAAATTATATTTCAAACAAAAGAAAAAAGCATTCTTTCATAGTTAAGAATTATCTCGGCAACGAAAAGTCAGCAATAAATAGTTTGACTTAAAAAATGTTTTTAATATTTAAAAAATACGTTCAACTATAATATGAATACAATGCATTATGTATAAAATTTCGAATATATTTATTATTAAAATGTTGATGTTAAAATTTTCGAATTTTTGAGAAGAAAATTTGTATAAGATCTTTTGAATTCCAATTTCGAAAATATTTCGAACAAAAAAGAATTTTTTATATGCATGTAACTGATTAAATAAAAAAGAAAAAAGTGAAATTACAATTTATAATTCATAACAATTTTATTTTTAGCAGTAAAAGATTATCCAAATTTATAGGAAAAAAATTTGAAATATTGGAATAAAATACTAATAAATTTATTGAAATAAAAATAAAAAAAAGATTTGGTTTTATGAATATTGTTGACAATATCGTTCACCCAAACTAGCGGCACCAATCCATTTTTTTAAAATTTTGTAAATGTTTTGATGTTCGTTTCCTAGAAAATCGTTCTTCTGACGCAGTACAACGTAATTGTGAATCAGTAGTAGAAATGAAATGTACACGAAACAGTTCAATTTTATTAAGCGAAAAAAGTGTTTGAGCATCAACCGAATAATCCATCAAACGTGTTAGTGCCGAATAATCACGCTCACCAATTTGAACCGTAAACTGGAATTTTTAAAAATAAATTTGCCAAATAATAAATTTATTTATTTTCTGAACATCGTTTTCAAAACAGCTGTTCGGATAAAAAGTAGAATGCATTTCAAATGCTATGAAATTAATTTACACGAATTTTTTTTTTATTTTCAAGAAAAAACAAGGAAGTTAAAGCTAATTCAGCTTGAATTATTTTGAAAGTCAAACTTTCCTGATTACTTTTTTGGATTTAAAGCTTCTCAAGTTGAATGAAAAAAAGTTTAATTTCTAAAATTTATTTGTTAGACAAAAAATTTCTGGAAATGTAAAAATTGTTGGATGAAAAAGTGAAATATATATGTAATTATATTTAAGTTTCTAGTAATTTATGTTCGGTTTCATTTCTTGAAGAGAAGTAAAATGAAATTAATTTACTGATATATTGAATTTTTAATAAATTGAATTAATGGCTGCATTGTACGAGAAATGTTATAATTTATAAAATAAAAATAGAATATTAAATTGAAATTTGAGAATAAAATAGGAAATTAATTACAAGAAGTTAGATAATTGCTTAATTGGACCAATTAATTGAATTATAACCTCAGTAACATTTGGAAAGAATGTGCTTTGATAGCTGGATCGTAAACATTGTACATGTACAGAATCTTCGGCATCTTGTCCATCTAATGTTTTCAGATAACATTGAAAAGAATGCCATCGATTAAAATCCATACTTGATAAACCAGCTGTGATTAACTCAACGATTCCCATATCAAGCTGATAACATGATGAGTAATAATTCATATTAGTAATAACCATTAATTTAAAGTAAATAATTATTTCAATTCCTAATTTCATCCAAACAATAAAAAATAATCATTGATCAATAGACAACAATAAATAATTCATTAGCTGACTACTGATTAAAAAAAAAAAATAAGCTTTTGATTTATTCAATAATTATATATGAATTCGGAAAGAATTCGTTACATAATAAATTCAAATTCCAATTGTTTATATTTAATTTTATTATAGAATCAAAAAAAAAAATTTTAACATTTACCGAAACATTACGAACTGTTGGTGCTAATAGTTGTATTGCTTGAAATAATTTACTGATATCTTTTGGTGTCCATCTTTCATGAACAATAAACATTGCTGTATGAATATCCATATTAATAATATTTGCGCACTACGATGACGATAAAAATTACCTTTAAGAAAAAAATATCATTTAAATTTTAATTGTTAACTGAAAAAATTTCAATTAGTTGTTACAAATTTAGACATAATTTTGAAATTATAAAATAAATGAAATAAAAGAAATACTAGCCTCATTTGTAAAAATTTTTTTAAATCAAGAATTTTGGTGTCAATTTCGGGAATGGTTAAAGAATGAAAAAATTCAGTTCTATTGTCCAATTTTTTGTTTTGCAATCATCTTAAATAATTGGATTTAAAATTCATAAAAAACAAAAACATGCTTCTCGATTAAATATCAAAATATCTACGATGTAACCGATAATTCTTAAATAAGTTTTGATTTTTTTTCCAAATCTTTATAAAGATTAAAAAATATTTCCTATTAAATAATATAAATGAACGAAAAAAAAGTAATATTTTTTTATCTTTTTGAATATTGTTAGTTTTAATTTGGATTTATGATTATTTTTGTTTAAACTAAAATTAATCCCATTTTTAAATATATGTACATTTACAACGAACCATTAATATTATTTTCTTGACCTAATATTGAAGAAATATTTCTTCGGTCAGCATATAAATAAAGAATATTGTTGAAACGATTATCGATTAGACGTTTAAAATTTTTACTCACACGACGCCATGAAAATAAATCAAACGGTGAACATTTGAGAAATATTGCAATCCTAAAAGTGTTTGTTTTCGTTTTCTCAAAAAATAACAAAAAAGAAAAAAATTAAATAAAACTTCAATTTTTGACAAAAATTTTTAGGAAAACCTACAAAATATTTTAAAGTAATTATAATAGATAATGCTAAAAATTTTCTCGAATCAATTTAATCAGTCAATAATTTGCATCCTTTAATTGCAAAAGATGTTAAACGAAAAAAAATACCATATTTCATCAGCGAAATTGAAATATTTTTCAGAATAAAGAGATGATGATCGTCGTTTTTTCAGTGATAAAATTAAGTTTCACCACCAATTCGTCGTCGCAATCGATGCACATTATTTTCAAAGAATTCTTTCAACGATGGCATCTAATAAATTTAATTCGAATAATTCATAAAACTTTTTGATTGATATTCTTTTATTTAAATTCTATTTAAAATAAATAAATTCATTTAAGAAATCATTCTCGAAGAAGATAAAAACGCACGTAATAGAGGAGAGAAATGAAAAAGAAGTTGCTTAAGTTTTTATTTGAAATAAATCGGGAAAATAAGCTTTTCATCCTATTAAAATCATACTTAACAAATAAAAGACGAACAAGAAAAAAAACTATAAAATTTATTTTCATAAATATCATAAAATATTCGAGTTCTTCAGAATGATTGATACTTGTATCATATCATATCATAATTAAAAATTTTTGCTAGCGATTATAAATGGATTAAAAATTTAATTTATCTCATAAAAATTGTTTATCTTCTATTTGATCAATATTTTATGCATCTTTTAATTAATAAATTAAAACTAAATGATTTCAAATTTCTAAGACTGAGATTATGATCGATATTTTATACAACTTTTAATTAATTAAACTAAAATTAAATAATTTTAAATTTGTAAAATAAAATAGCATTAATGATTGATATTGTATCAGTCATATCATTTATGATTAAAAACTATTATAGCAGCTATAGAGAGATTAAAAGTTTAATTTATTTCATTTCATAGAAACTTTTGTCTATTTATTAATACTAAAAATTTTTAACAATCAAATACAAACGTGAAATCAATGAAACAAGAGGAAAATTTTAATTTTAATTGTTTCGTCTAAAGAATGGATCAGTCGATTTTTTTCCTATAAGAAATGAATAAACAAAATGGCAAAGAAAAAATAAGTGATAAAACGGAATAATTGGTAAATATTCGAAAAAAAACAAACAAATAATTAGAGGCGAAAAAAAGAAATTTAAATATCATTTCAATTGCAAAATATGCTTTACAACCAAAATACATCTAATAAACTACTTATTTAAAAAAATTTGTTCAAATTTCATTCGTCTTTTCTACCGTATGACATAATTAGTTGATAAATATTGTCAATCAAATATAAAAAGGAAAAAATTATGACAGCAGAATGATGACATTTCAAACATGTGACGCTGATATCTGACAAAAAATATTTGCAACTTTTTTATAACCAGCATGTTGTAGAATGAATTACTTCATTTTTTTTTAACTTCATAGTATTTCACGAGAAAAATTATAATTAGAACTACAATATAAAAAAAATTTTGTTATAGTAATAAAATATTTTGTTATGGTAATAATAATTACTGTTAGAGCAATTAGCTACACTAATTAATCGTTATCCTTATTTGCATTGCTAATTAATTATACTAATTAATCGTCATTGTGTCAAATAAATTTTATTGTTATAGCAAATTGACAATATTGCTTCAAATGAATATGTTTTTAATGAAAAACGAAAATTAGCTTAGTAATTCGGCAATGAATGAATTTTAATTTCGAAAATTTTAAATTAAAAATCTTAAATTTTTCATTTACGTAAAAATTCGTCATTTTATTTTTCATATTCGTCATTTTGTTTTCATACATATTTTTATTGATATTTAATGGAATTTAAATATTTAGATTAATACAAAAAAGAAAATTCAATTCTAATTATCAAAAGAAGGTCAATGATCGGAATGAAATTGGAATAGCTTAAATTAAAATCAAATTATTTCAAAATTATAATTTTAAAAAATGTATGAATAACAGTTGGTTTATCAAAAATTGAAAAATTTAAGCGAAACTCTGAAATATATGCGAAATACTTCCTTGTTCGATTCTTTTAAATACATTTATTTTTATTTTCTCTTTCATTGAACGAAATATTATTTGACAGTTAATATGAAATTCGATAAATCGAAAAAGAAAAAGTTCCTAAAATAAATTTATAAATATAATCAAAAGAGATCAATTATATTTGAATAATTTACTGATAACATATGATTTACCTGACTTGTTAAAACTGTTATTAGCAATATTTTCAATAATAATGACGAAAATAACAACAGCAACAAATATTACGGCAGGTTATCATTTCTGTATGATAATAAACTGTGGAAATGTAATGCGAAATTCATAAGAATGATGTAAAATTAAATGTTGCTGCTACTATGTCATGATACTAATAATAATAATAGTGATAATAACGAATGATCAATGATAATTTAGGTGATAAATTCTTGGATGATCAGAGTAAAATTGGATGACAATCAGATTAAATTCACGCGCCACGAACAATCAGAATAAATTCCTGAGATGACAATCTAATGATAAGTCTTATACAGAAACTACTTTATCATTTCCAATCTTTTATATTTAACGATTTATCAATAAATTCTTTCAATATTTTATTCCACTCCTATGCTCATATTTCTTATATCATCATATATCATCATATGCTTCCAATTTCTCGTAAAATTATGCCATAAATTATTATGTGAATTTTTTGATAATAAATTTTAGTTAAAATAAACTTGTTGTAAACATTTCGTCGAAAGGAAATATTCGACTTTTTTTGAATAAAATATTTTATTTATTCCAGTAAACCCGCTATTTGATTTATTAATTTTCGATCTATCAATTCGTTTATTCTTTTAAAGTAAATATATTAAAAAATAAATGAGAATTATTCGAATTACATTAGAATATATTTCGATTTTTTTAAATTTATTTTTTAAAATATTTCTTAATGCCAACAAAAAAAGGAAAAGAAAAAATTTTTTTCCATTAAAAATTAAAATTAATTTCTAATTTGTTCCAATTCATATTTTTACTAGTTAATGCATAGGAATGATGAAGTGAAAATGTTTATTATCAAAATTTTGATATCATTCAATTAATTTTAAATAATTTATTACTTAATTTTAAATAATTTATTACCTATACAATATGAAATAAAAATTAAACAATCCAATCGTAAAATTTTTAAAACTATTGGAAAAAGATATAAAGAAATTTTTGATGTTAATTTAATCAATATTGATATAAATATAAAATGATTGTTGTAATGTTTAAGTGAAATTCTTTGAAAACAAAAACGACATTAATTAATTAATTATTAATTCCAATATCAATTACCAATTACATAATAATTACAATATCAAATTGCCACAAATTTAAAAGAAAATCTTCATTAAATTAAATTAAAAATGAGAGTAATTCTGGCATTATTTAATTAGTAATTAGTTCATGAATTGTAATATAAAATTATTATAATTTAAAGAAAAAATCTTCGAAAGCAATTTAAAAATGGCAGGAAGAAAATTCCGGTATTAATTAATCAACAATCAATTAATAGCTGTAATATAAAACATGTTAATATAAAATAATTGCTGTGATTTTTTGAGCGAAAAATTTCGGTGACAATTAAAAAATACGAAGAAATTCCGACTCGATTAATTAATAATTAATTAACAATTGCAACAATAAAATGATTATTATAAACTTTTAAGATAATGTTTTTAAAATAATTTAATTAAAAACACAAAAAAACATTCATAAAAAACTGATATTAATGAAATTAATTGATGCAATAAAATAATTGATTAATTAATAATTGATAATATTAAATAAACTGTTATAATTTGAAAATGAAAACTATAAAAAAGTATATAACAAATTATTCCGGCATTAATCATTAATCAATCATCCAAAGAAGAATAATATGATAAATAATTACTCTGGCATTAATCGATTAATCAATTATAGTTGTAAAATGTGTAATAATTGAAAGGCATAGGAAAATTTTAAATTTGACATAATAAAAGAGAGAGAGAGAGAAAGAATGGAAGAATCAATCATTTTAAAATGGAACATACATATCGACAGCATGTAAAATATTATTATCGGTGATTGCTTTGCGATAATAAATTGATTTTGCTACATAGGAAAGATGTGGAAATGGATTTTGAATAAAATTACTATTATAATTATGCCTGAAATTTGAGTGGGAAAATGTAGTAGAAGAAGAAGAAAGGAGAAGTGTGAAAAAGACAAAAGAAAATGAAGAGGTGAAAAAGAGAGAAGAGAAAGAAAATGATACATTTTTTTTAAATTCAATAAATTTCGAAAAGCACAAAAAGTGATTGGATAAGTAAGAATAAAAAATTATGAAATAAAATTAAAATTAATTGAAAATATTTCGAAAAAAATTGAAATTTTATGATTCAAATTGTTGCTTATTTCAACTGAAATTTCAATATGTATTATTGATTTTTTGAATAAATAAAATTATAATAAATTAATAATTAAACAATAAAAATTATTAAACTAAATATTGGGAGAAAAACTAAATTTTCTCAAATAAAAAAAATATTAGAAAGAGAAGAGAAATTATGAATGGATTAAATTTCCGTAATATAAGAATAAGAATAATATCATAGAATTTTAGTATACTTCCTATGTATTTAAATACTACTATTAATATTATCGATTTAGATATTATTATTATATATTAAGTTAGTGTTATCAAATTCTTTCAACATTCTAAAATTTAATATTTATCAATAATTAGTAAGGAAGGGAAATAAAGTTCGGAAAAAAAAATAAAAGAGTAGTTTTCAAAAAAATTTTCTGGAAAAAATTAACAAAAAAAAGAAAAATCGGAAATCAAACAAGAATGGAAGAGGAAGGAAATAAAGAAAACGAATTAAATTAAGGATTGTTGGCAAAAAATTGATTCAATTTAATTCAACAAACTGAAAAAATGAGACAACTTTTGAAAAGTTAAAAAATTACTAGCCAAATTTTTGTTTGCATTTATAGGTTCTAATTTGATTGAAATACTTTAAGAAGATGAAAAATCTAATTTTTAAAAAAAGCTAGAATTACACTTAAAACTGATTTTAAATAAAAATTAAACACTTTAAGTTAAAATTTCTAATAACTAGAGTAAAATAGTCTCAGTTTATTCATCCAACCATAATATGACTGAAATATTCATGATATGATTATAATATGGTTGAAATACTTATCATATAATTGAAATATTTTTTAATATGATTGAAACATTTATCACGTAAATGAAATACTAATAAAAAAATTGAAATATTTATAATACAATCGAAATACTTATCATATAATTGAAACGTATGATTGAAATATTTACCATATAATTGAAATAATATGATTGAAATACTTATAACATAATCGAAATACTTATCATATAATTGATATGCTTATAATATGAAATGCTGAAGCACTTAAAATATAACTGAAATATTTATCATAAACTGAAATACTTATAGTATAATTGAAACACTCACAACATGATTTAAATAATTACTACACCTGGATGCTTATCACATAACTGATATGCTTATAATACAATTGAAATATTACATAATTGATATACTAAATATGATTGAAATACATATCACAAAATTAAAATACTCATGGTATGACTGGAAATCATATAATTATAGTACTTATAATATGATTGAAATCGCTAAAAAAATTTATTTTCGAATAATTTTAAAAAGGCAAAAAATGATAATTGAATATTTGTACGAAAGATAATTGAAATGAAATAGTTAGATTTTATCATTCTCGATCATCTATTCTCGGCAAACACTTTAAAACAATTGTTGTTTTTCAGATAACAACAAATGTTAAATTTCAATGCACAAAAAAAATTCGTTCCTTTCATTTTACTTAACGCTTTTAACAATTTTATAAAATAAATTTTAACAGCCGTTATTTTTTCTTTGTTGGGAAAAATGTTTAATTTTTTATTTTCAATGTTTCATCGTTATATTCACTTTTTCCTCAAGAATGTCAAGAAAAATTTTTGAATGAAAATTCAATTCTTTCATTAATCAAAATTTTAATTTCAAATATTAATTCATTTTTGATTATTAATATTTAATATTTAAACATATCAAATAAACTTTTTAATTAATTCCATTATTTCAAAAAGCAAAAAAATCAAAACGAATAAGTATTTTAATTAATTTGCTCTATGTAATGCATTTATTAACGATAATTATTATTAATTATTCTACATTACATTTATTCGTTTTATTTTTCGTTTTTTTTTGGAATAAAATATTAAATAAAATACGCAAATATACAATAATGGGATATATTTATAAAATATTTTAAATCGGCAACCATAAAATTTAATAAGAAATTAAACAATAATTAATATATGAAGTGATATATTTCTAACTTAGTATATAAAAAAGAAATAAATCCATGTGTTTATTTCGTTTCCAATTCGAAAATCACAAATAAATTCGATCAATTGATCATAATAAGCATTAATTAGCAATAGTAGAAATCCATTTCACTGATTAACTGATCAATCAACTGATCGATTCATTTCTATATTTTACCAAATATTTGATGAATGAAAATTTTACAAATTATTCATTATATTTGATTACAATTTATTAAAATATTTGTTAGAAGCAATTAAGCAATCATAAACTTGTGATTGGAATTTATTATTTATTTCTTCTTTGATAAATCGTAAATATTCCGATTTTTTTTCGCATTAATTTTTAATAATTTAACTTATTTGTTACTTAAAAAATATTTAATTTAATATTTAAAAAATCAAACAAATTTCAGAAATTCTCCTTACTTTCCACATATTTTCAAAAATTTAAACAATGTACTTTTTGTCATTCGTTTTCTTCTTATCCTCTCCCATTTATTGCATTCCCTACACTCCTATCTTTTTTATCACATAATATTGATAACGGTAATTTTCAATATAGCGTCATAAATTTCTAGCATAAGAAAACATCTTTTTTGAGAAAAAAGAAAATTCTAAACATTATTATTTAAATAATCGGTTTTATCTTTAGTTATTTATCATAAATTAATTTTTATATTTTAAGTATTTTAAAAATTACGAAATAAAAAGTTGAACAAAGTTTCAACAAAAAAAATTTTTAATTGAATAATGCTTTTAATCGGAAATGAAAATAAATACAAAAGCAAAATAAAAAAATTAAAATGAAATAATAAATGAAAAAAAAAATATTAGCAATGGTTGATAAACGCTGAAATATATTTTTGATTTTCGATCAAATCGAAAACAACTTATCATTATCTTTAGATTCGCTATCACTTGTCGTCTTTATGCCAGGTAATATGATAAGCTGTGCAATCTTAGAAACAGATAGGTCGATAAATGGAAAATAATTAATTTTATAAGATAAACCGGAAACAATTCCAACCAACCAACCATTATCATTTATCATTTAATGATGCAGAAATTTCGAACTGAACTAAACTTTACACAATTAATTATTGAATAATTGTTTAATCAAAAATATTTTTTCTTAAAAAAACAAATAATTTAAAATTATTTTATGCCTAATCATGAAAAATATGCGAATTGATTAAATGATAAATTTTTGAGTTAAATTTAAATTTGCTTTTATAATTCAAAAATGTTAATTTACTTGTTTCGTAAATCTTTTTTCTCCGATTTTGTTATCAATACATAATTCAAAAAGTGATTAGCAACAAAATAAAGAATGATTAAATCAAATATTCCTCATCAGTTACTATAACTATAATTGAATTTTAAAAAATTGTGACAAATATGAGTATTGATTCTGGTACTTATCATTTATCAATTATATGATGGAAATATGAATACTAATGTCGATTTTAACATTTATCATGTATCATCATATGATGATAAATATGATTATTGATATTGATTCACAGATTATATTTCACAATTTGAAAATGCACCAAAGAAAAAAGATGCAATTTATATATTCCAATTCAAATTTAAATACTTATTTCTCTTTCAGAAGAAAAGGAATGAAAAATCCAATAACTTTATCCACTTCTTTAAAAATCAAAAATTTTTTTTAATTCTTCTTCTACTTTCTCCATCTTTTTAACTTAAATATTACCATATACAGTTCAAGATTTATTTCGATAAGACAATATTAGACTTTTCAGTTCAAGATTATCAAAATGATCTCGTAACGATCATAGAATATATGAATCGTACGTAGATTATCGATTTCTATGATAATAATTTCTACATTATTTTTCAAATCAAATCATTTCAAGCATTTATGTATACCAATTATTAAATAATGATGAACAGGATTTTACCTGTTCATTTCACATAACAAGATTTTGCCATGTATAAATGCATGAAAATATCTATTTGCAAAGTAAAAGTGATAAAGTGAAAATTTTATCTTTAATTAAATTTTCCACTAAGAATTTTATTTTATCACTGATAATTGATAATTTCCAAATTTTGATGATTTTAATTATTTTTAAGTGAATTATATTTGTAAATATTATAATGACAAATAACAACTATTTCTATTTAACAGAAATTAACTTGAAGACAATGTTTTTTCTTGAAATTATGAAATAAAATATTATAAATGGAAAGAAAAACATTCGATTTCAATTTCAACTATATTTCCGCAAATGATGCCGCAACGATATGAATACTTTCGTAACAGTGACTAATTTAAATTTTAAAGAAAAAAGATTAAATAGTTGTTAATCTTATCAATTAAATTATTAATGTCAAGGATTTGATACAAATTATTGCAGTTGATTTCTATTGATTTCTATTTTTTTCAAATTTTTATTTTTACGAAAAAATTTTAACAATTTCATATCATTGTATTACAAAGAATTTGTTTGATATATTATAAATTTAAAGTTAATTATAATTTAAGTTATTAAAATCAATTAAATAGCTTATCTATCCTAATCAGTATGATCGATGAAAATTATGATAGATACATATGTTTCCAATTAGTGCAAGAAATAATTAATAGAAAACACATTTTTTGATAATTATATGATTTTATTCATTATCAATAATCGTAATCAACATCAATAACTTCAAATAATGGTCAATAATTGCAATTGTTATCACTGATTGTAACTGACTATCAGTAATCATAATCATTACCAATTATGAAAATCGCTTACCATCCGTACAGGATATAATTGAGTGTATGATTAGACGGAACTGTTAATATTCCGAAATCGTAAGAAAATACGATCTGATGGCAGAAGGCAAATATAGCACAAATCTGTTATTGTTGATAAGTCGATAATGCATGTGTTCCAAGTAACTGATCATTTAAATTCATTGGACGCCTAAAGATTATAATTCATATCATTGCATGATTGCATATTATATCAGAATATCATATTTTTGTTCAAATGATATCATATCAATACAAATCATATCAGAATGTCATATAAAGATCTGTCGTATCATAAGTACAGTTCTAAAAAAAAAAGTTTCATTAGGCGAAATATTAATGTGGCCTAATTTTCTTAAATTCTAAGCCTAGGCTTCTCTTTGAATTAATGAAAATAAATGTGTGTAAAGGATTTTGCAGACAAGTAAAAATTTATTAATTTATTCTCACCCGCTACTTTCGTATATTTGTCAATTTATCCATTGACTGACTAATTAATTGCTAACTGCATTAAAATATATGACATCATAATAATATTGAAAATTAATTAAGCCTGTTTATTGTTATAGTAAATTATAGATCATAGTAGAAAACAGGTAACAGGTAAAAATTAATTTGTTTATTTTCATCCCTAATTTCGTATGTTTGTCAATTTGTTCATTTACTTACTTTCAATTTACTCATTTATTGATTTATTCAATAGATATTTGATTAATCAAAAATGTTTTATTTTAAACAACAATAAAAAATTTTCAATATTCGTTGTAACATTCATAGTACGGGACTTAACAAAAAGATTAAACAGTCGGGAAAGAAAAATTAGCTGTAAAATTGTTTGTCATGTTAACAGTTATAAACAATGATAAATGCGATGTGATAGCATTTACATATTACAGTAGAAAGATGGGAATTTTCATAAATATATGGATATATTTATACCGCATTATTTTGTAATGTATTATATATTCTTTGATCAATTCAATTTTAATTTAAATCTTAATCCTCAATCATTCATTATTTTGTTCCATTTACCTTTTATCATTATAAAGACAAATAATCGATTAGCAATTCAAATAAATTATATAATCTATAATTTACAAATTCGCAGTTATATTTTAATAATTCGGAGATTATTGAAAATTAAAATGATATTGTGTGGTCCGCACCTAATTTCAATTATGCAAAATCATGATTACTACCGAAAAATAGACCGTGATCTATAACTTCTAATATCCGAACATTTGCAATCATTTATACATAATTTTTATAATATTCCATCAAAGAAAAAGGCCAATTATTTTATCATGATAATTTTGGATTTTCAGAATAGTTTTTACCACTCTATATTCTCTTGATATTCTTGATCGTGCCACTTTTTTTGGAAATATAAAATTATTTGGCATTTGCTAGTAGTTTTTATTTTTTTTGTTACATGTAAAATTATTTTCTTAGATGTTTATTTATAAAAAATTTCTAACACTTATTAATGTTTTTTGGCCATTTTATAAGTTTTATTTTCTCGAATTTTTAAACTTTCAAATTATTATCAGTTTAACAAATTTCATACCGATATTATTATAAGATAATAATAAGTATGATTTAGTGATGCATATGCATTTCATGAATATTTTTTAAAATAAATAAATTAAACATTTATTACCCAGAAAAATATTATTTATGTAATTCTCGAACAATCAAGTGTTGTTAATTAATGGACGAATAAAAACAAGACCTAAAATCTTGCTTTATTATTAACCTATAATTCTCGAACTATTACATGGAGACATTTCTGATAATCATAAATGGTATAAAATGTTGATTATATGAAATGAAAAATTATTCTTTCTTTTCTGCGTTGCAACAAGGCAACAAGGTATAGAGTTGCAAATTCTTTATTTCCACTTAGTCCAAATATACCAATTTCAAACTTTGGTAATTAAACTTCAATACAATAAGTTATTCTAACACGATAACAAACTCAACGATTGAAATTAACGGTAGCAATATGAAAACTCAACATTATCTCTGAAAAAATTATCTTCAATATCACCCTAACATTATCTCGCCAACCTAACTCGCCGAGCACCTATTTCGACAATGATTTGAATATTCAAGACCACTTCTTTCTTGGGTGGGCGATCCTCGTACAGTTGATTATAAGAAATAGAGCCTTTGTTAGCTTTGTGGGAAATGCAGCTCACAGACAAAGGATGACTGTTAGCTTACATCTTACAGTATATACGCACAATGTGAAATTCAACACAAACGAATCGTTGAATTCTCTGATTCTCAGCAGGTAAAATAAGCAGGCGAAAATTAATTTTTTTCTCACTGTACCTTCATATATTTTTCAATCATTCGTCCCTTATTCATTCATTTTATACTTACTTAGTAATTTAATTTCATCTATTAAATTAATATGAGATGCATTTTAAATTAATGAAATGGAAAATAAAAAGAAAAGATAACATATTTAATAAATAAACGGAAGTTTGAATGAATGAAATATATTTAATTTAAAAGAAAAATATAAATAACTTTTTTCTTAAATGCAATATGATATTTATTAATTTCTTTACAATAAATAAAATTAAATTCAAGAAAAAGTAAAAAGAAAACTTCGGTAAAAACTACAAAAATTTTAATTTATGTCGATTTTTTAAATATATTGTTTTTCTTTTTCTTAAAAAAGAAAAAGAAAACCCAACTTAACAGTTAGTTTTCAAAAAAAAAATTTTCAATAGAACATAGATTTGAGAGAAAGGGGGGAAGGGGGAAGAGTGAGGAAAGAAAAGAAGATTGTGAAAATTTTTTTTCCATTTTTTTTTTTGACCTTTAATCTATTTAAAAACTTTTTTTTTGCTAAATTTTAATACTATTTGCTGAAATTCAAACTTTTTTAATTCGATTTAATTTTTTTCTGAATATATCAGTTTAGAAAATATTAGTAATATATTTCCTAAAATTTTAAATTTTTTGATTCAATTTATTTGTATATTTATTTACCAAATTTTAAATATCCTCTACTGAATTCAATTTTTTTAAATTTATTTATTAAATCTTGGTACTGCTTAGAACCTAAAATTTTTCCATTTATATTTGTTTGAAATTTTGTTTATTCAAAATTTTTTTGCAAAAAATCATAAAATCATTTTTTTCTAATTCAAAAAATTTCATTCGGAGTTTGCTAAATAAATTTGGAAAAAAAAGTGGGAATAGCAAAATTATTTCTAACAAGTAATTTAAAAATTAATTCATAGCTTAAGATAATTTCAATTGCGCATATCCTCGACGAAACTATTACTTATATTCTCGACGAAAAGTGTTACACGGTATTTCCAAGAAATCAAATGCTAATTTTCTAAAATATATTTGTTGCCAAATTTGTCATTAGAATTCATATACATTAACCTGAAAATTTTTTTTTTTACCAAGGTCAACATCGGCATGTGACATTTTAGAATGAATATAGTAAAGAGCTGATTTAAGTAGGAGCAGTTTCTTGTGCAAAAATGAAAAATGCTATTAAAAATGCGTAATTTAAGATAATATCGGCATATATGGCTGGTATTTATTGAAATACTATATTACTTAAAAGTTGAAATACTTAATATTTGCGAGAAAATCCAAAGATTTTGAATATTTGATAAAAGATACATATGCTTAAATTAAATCAAAAATTCGAATTATAAAATACAATATATTTATTTATGACCACTATTTCTGGTCTTGGTTGCATCCCAATAATTCCCATTTTCAAAATTTAATAAATTACCAAAAAATTTGTATTGAGAAAATTTTTTTCTTGCAATAATAAAATAGAAGGAATAATGAATATAATCTTAATATTAAGTATATCAATTCCTTTAATTAATTGATTTTTTCGACAAAAAAATATATATATATGTATATACAGAAAAAGAAAGAAGTTCAAACTGATAATATTTACATTATACGGAAAATGCGAAAACGAATATAAATATATTAGTAAATAATCAAGTACATAATTTCCTTTTTTTAATTGATTAATTTATTTGATAAGAAAACTATACTATATACATATGGAAAGGGAAAAAAAGAAAATACAAACTGAAGTACATAAATAAATAAATATAATATTAATGTTTATGTACAGCTAAGCAAACTAACGAAATTGAATTTTAAATGAAATGCAAAAGTCAGTTCAGAAAAAAAGAATAAAAGATTTAATTTATTATTTAGGCTTATTGCTTCAGTTAAAATTGTAAGATGAAATCGATACATATCAATTCGAGAATGTTAAGATGTATTCTCGAATAACGTGCATTCTTTGAGTATTGCATACTGAACATATGCTATAACTTCATTATTCATTTTTCCTTACATACATATCACAAAAAAAAGAAAAAAAAGGGAAGAAAAGAAAGATGAAGAAAAGAATAAAATGACTCATTCCTTGTTTTCATTTCTAATTTTAAATTAATTATAATATAATTTTAAAAACATATCAAAAATGAATTATATATTTATTGTTACAATAATTTTTCTTATTTCATCATTTTTTCATTCATTTAAATAATAAACTATTAAAAACATGCAACTATTAAAATGATAAATTATAATTGATATTATATTAAGATTTATTATTGCGAAATTTTACGAAACATATCTTCACCAGATAAGATATTCAGTATATGTGTATATTACAATTTATAGCAAGCTGATCTTAACTAGCACTTAATTAATCAATTTTTTTTGTAAAATAACTAATGATAGATTAAAATTTGAATGAAGGAGAAAAAATATGCCTATGGTTGTTGGTGGGATTGATGATTATATTAAAGAACTGTATTTGATTAAAATCATACATCATAAAATCGCTGAAACTGGCAAGACTATGCAATTACCAGGAAAAAATCTGCCAATTATCGAGGTCACACAATTATCAAAAAATCCGTTCATTGTCGAAATATCAAGCTAAATTTCTGTTAACAAATTGTGATTATTTCTTTCTCGCTCTATATCTTCTGCAAAAATAGCCATAATAATTATCATTTCTAACATTTTTTTTTCTTGCAAATAACAATTTGAATGTAATTTTATTTTTAACAAAAATTTGTTAGAAAAAACAAAAAAAAATTAAAATTTGCATATACGAAAAGAGATTTCCCAAATGTTTTCTTGTAAAAAAAAAAAAAAGAAAATTTTTCCATATTAATTTTATAATTAAAAAGGAAGAAATATTATAAATATAAAAAGCAAAATAAAAAGTGATAATAAATGATAAATTAAAGAAAATTACAAAAGCTATGATTTATCATTTTTTACACAGTAATTAAACATTACTCAAGTTGATTTATTTTGTAAAACAAGTAATAAACATTATTCAAATCGATTTATTTTTTTGTACGTAATCGAATATTATTCAAATTGATTCATTTTATCGTACAGTAACCAAACATTCTGCTCATGTTATTTTTCCATGCAGTAATCAAACATTATTCAAACTGGTTTATTCAGTTGATTTTAGTTGATTAAAGTTGATATTTCGTCCTTCCAAATTTATATTTCTCACGTTTGAATTTTATACCTGCACGTTTGTATATGATAAAAGAATTATTTTATTTTTTAAAATGATAACCTTTACAACTATTAAATCATTCACTTTAACTTATTTGTTTCAATTATTCTCTGAATTATATTTTCTTGGGCAATTTTTTCCATTAGCATATTATCAATTAAGGCCATAATTATTTGATGATATCATTTCCTTCACGTCATAGTTAATCATGATAGATACCTATCTGAAATAATCATATCACAATTAAACTATGATAATTAAACTATGCATTATTATTATTACATTAGCTTTATTAACAAAATATTATTATGATTTGATTCATATAAGCTTATTAATCAATAATTTTATGACATAAATTGCGACATTTTCTGACGCAAATCTTTTAAAAATAAATGTAAGCTAAATTGTAATATTTTAATAATATCTTTTGAAGAATTTTTTTCTTTCTGATTAATTATGATCAGTCAACTGATCAAATTAATTATTATCAATATATAGTATAATTATTATTAAATAAATGAATGATTTTGCTGACTTAAAAAAAATCTCGAGGCTAATGCAAATCTCGAGGATAATGCAAATGTTAATTTGATTATAGCTAATTTTATCTGACTTCATAATTATTTAAGTAGTTAATCCTTTCTTATTTATTGTTAAAAAAAAGAGTATGATAAGCACGATCTCCTTATCATATTTTGATAAGATTCCACTTTATTCAAAAACTTTATCCATAAAACTTTGAAAAATTTATTAAATTTTAAATTATTTTAGAAATTTATCAATATTTTACGACAGACAAAATATAAATATATTTATGATGAAAAGAGATGATATAAATTTCGAATTACTTCATTTGCTATGCTTTTAGTGTAAATTTATATATTATTTCAATGTTTAATAAACTTTCTATGATTTAGGTTTGAACAAATTATGCTATCGCGAGTAAATTGCGAAAAGGTCCCCTTTTAAAAGAAAATGTGAGTGTCACTGAAATCGCAAGTAGAACACGAAAATCAGAGAATTCAACGATTCGTTTGTGTTGAATTTCACATTGTGCGTATATACTGTAAGATGTAAGCTAACAGTCATCCTTTGTCTGTGAGCTGCATTTCCCACAAAGCTAACAAAGGCTCTATTTCTTATAATCAACTGTACGAGGATCGCCCACCCAAGAAAGAAGTGGTCTTGAATATTCAAATCATTGTCGAAATAGGTGCTCGGCGAGTTAGGTTGGCGAGATAATGTTAGGGTGATATTGAAGATAATATTTTTCAGAGATAATGTTGAGTTTTCATATTGCTACCGTTAATTTCAATCGTTGAGTTTGTTATCGTGTTAGAATAACTTATTGTATTGAAGTTTAATTACCAAAGTTTGAAATTGGTATATTTGGACTAAGTGGAAATAAAGAATTTGCAACTCTATACCTTGTTGCCTTGTTGCAACGCAGAAAAGAAAGAATAATTTTTCATTTCATATAATCAACATTTTATACCATTTATGATTATCAGAAATGTCTCCATGTAATAGTTCGAGAATTATAGGTTAATAATAAAGCAAGAT
This sequence comes from Dirofilaria repens, assembly GCA_008729115.1. Classification (NCBI taxonomy): domain Eukaryota; kingdom Metazoa; phylum Nematoda; class Chromadorea; order Rhabditida; family Onchocercidae; genus Dirofilaria; species Dirofilaria repens. The sequence continues at coordinate 797,792 of SNRZ01000013.1, read as the reverse complement.
TTTAGGTCTTGTTTTTATTCGTCCATTAATTAACAACACTTGATTGTTCGAGAATTACATAAATAATATTTTTCTGGGTAATAAATGTTTAATTTATTTATTTTAAAAAATATTCATGAAATGCATATGCATCACTAAATCATACTTATTATTATCTTATAATAATATCGGTATGAAATTTGTTAAACTGATAATAATTTGAAAGTTTAAAAATTCGAGAAAATAAAACTTATAAAATGGCCAAAAAACATTAATAAGTGTTAGAAATTTTTTATAAATAAACATCTAAGAAAATAATTTTACATGTAACAAAAAAATAAAAACTACTAGCAAATGCCAAATAATTTTATATTTCCAAAAAAAAGTGGCACGATCAAGAATATCAAGAGAATATAGAGTGGTAAAAACTATTCTGAAAATCCAAAATTATCATGATAAAATAATTGGCCTTTTTCTTTGATGGAATATTATAAAAATTATGTATAAATGATTGCAAATGTTCGGATATTAGAAGTTATAGATCACGGTCTATTTTTCGGTAAGTAATCATGATTTTGCATAATTGAAATTAGGTGCGGACCACACAATATCATTTTAATTTTCAATAATCTCCGAATTATTAAAATATAACTGCGAATTTGTAAATTATAGATTATATAATTTATTTGAATTGCTAATCGATTATTTGTCTTTATAATGATAAAAGGTAAATGGAACAAAATAATGAATGATTGAGGATTAAGATTTAAATTAAAATTGAATTGATCAAAGAATATATAATACATTACAAAATAATGCGGTATAAATATATCCATATATTTATGAAAATTCCCATCTTTCTACTGTAATATGTAAATGCTATCACATCGCATTTATCATTGTTTATAACTGTTAACATGACAAACAATTTTACAGCTAATTTTTCTTTCCCGACTGTTTAATCTTTTTGTTAAGTCCCGTACTATGAATGTTACAACGAATATTGAAAATTTTTTATTGTTGTTTAAAATAAAACATTTTTGATTAATCAAATATCTATTAAACCAGTTAATTAAATATATACTAAATTGACTATTCAATGGTTTATTGAATTAATTAATAAACCTTTTTTTTTTGTTTTAAAAGACAACAATAACAAAATCCCGAATACAGTAGGATTTGATTGAATTTCTTTTGAATTAAAAAAAAAAAAAGTAATTAATAATGATTAACAAATTATATTTTAAAATAAAAAAAATTTTTAGAGAATTATATCAAACAAGGATGCGCAAAAAAATTAAATATCCTGTAAAATTTTTCAAAAATTTGATGAAATGTACTTAGCCTTTTTTACATTGTTTAATCCATTCAATATCATAATTAAAAAAGTTTTTAAGAATTTGATTTTAAATTAAAATATTTTTGCTATAAATTCTTCCACTTTTTCGTTTGTATTCAGAAAAAACAGGGAAATAATAAATAAAAGTTTATTATTTATCTAACATCATTTTAGCCTTCTGATCATTTAAAAAAGTATTTTTGTTAAAAATTTATAAAATGCTAAATTATTTCGGACTTAATAATCTTATCATTCCATCAATTTATTTACCTTTTAACATATCTTTCTCTATTCATTAAGGTATTAATATTACTTTTTTATCGGTGCTTCATTTTTTCTTAACAATTTCCGAGGATTAAAGAAAAAAATTTTGCTTTAATAGTTATAGTGTATATAATATGACCATGCTATACATAATTTTATCATACTATTTGTAATGCTAGTCATACTGTATATAATTTTGAATCGGATAACAGCAATTGTTGATTTATTAAAACTGAAAGAATGTTTTTAAAATTTATTCAATCCTTTTTCTCTCTTTTTCTTCCATTCTTTTTCTCTTTTAAAGACTTTAACACGACATACAAAGTTACCGAAAGAAGAAGCGAGTGATTTGTGCACAAGTGAAGAAGATGATATATTAATTTAAGTTCGAATTTAAAAAATTTTTTTTAATTTAAATTTAAATCTTTCATTATTCCCAATATTTATTTCAGGTCTATAAAAATTATTTCTTTTTCCGATATGAACAAATAACGGCGAAAGAAAAAAGATATTAAAATATTTAATGAATATATTAATTTGAATTTCATTCATTCGTCACTTATTATTTATTTCAATTCACTAATCATAAAATACTCATGATAATGATATACTGGAGAAAATTATCAAAAAAAAAGAATTAACACGTTGAGTATATACCAAGTGATAAAAAATAATAGTGATGATGATTAACCATAATTAATAATAATAAATGATAATAATTGATAAAGCAAATGCAAAAAATTTTTGAATAATCTTATGGTGGCTTTTATTTCCAAACTTCCCAATCGAAAATATCACTGTATATCGTAAATACTTTAGCAACAGAAATTTTTCTTTAATTTTTTTAAAAATATTGGAATAAACTTAATGGTATTAATATCGAAACTATTTCTATTTTTCTTTCATGATTTATTGCAAAAATAAAAGCAAAAATAAAAGTAAAAGAATTGGAGTAGTTTATTTTCAGAGGTCGAAAAAGGAAAAATGTGTGTTCTGCGATGAACTTTTTTTATAAAGGAAAATATTTACTAATATGGAAAGCGATTAATTATTTACATGACCATTATAAAATTAATCATAATATTATTACATTTATACTTTTGTTGTTAATTAATTAATTAATTAACCGGCGCTGATGCTATTGTTCACTGTGAGTAATTAATGAGTCATAGTTTATTTTTTCAGCCTGATATAAACATTTATTAATAAGGGAACTGATTAATTAACTGACCATTCAGTTTTAGATATTATATTATTATCAACGATTAATTAATTAGTTAACTAATCTTAATACTATAATTAATTAATTATATGATTATTTTAAAATTAATCATAATATTATATTTATACTCTAAGATTAATTAATTAATTTACTAATACAATGTTATCATTTAGCATATGTGATTAGGAATTAGTTTGATATTGATAATTTAAATTTTAGGCGCCAAAAGAAAAACTTTTTAGATGACTATTATAAAATTAATCATAACATTATTTTACATGACTATTATAAAATTGATCATAACATTATTACATTTATGCTTTTGTTGTCAATAAATTAATTAATTAACCGACACTGATGCTATTGTTTTTATGCACGTGTGACAAAAAGAGATTTAAAAAAGGGAAAAACATATATTAAAGATGTTATCATAAAAGAAGCAGATGTTGATTTCGATTTAGATGATAATTTTAATCATATCTTTATCTCTCATTGTTTATGTTAATTTACTTTAAAATTATTACGAAAAATTTAATTTTGGTAGTGTCTGAATTCAATTGGTAGATAATATCACGATGATACTGGATGATACCGAAGTACTAAATTTGCAAGATCAATGTCAATATCACTTTAATTATCAGTTTTTTTTTTTTTTAATTCTGTGAATATTAGATTGCATAAAAAGCAAAGATAAAATTTTCTGCATAAATATTATATGAATTAGAGTTAGCTTCGTTATGAAATAAAGGTGAAAATGATATCTTTTAAGGATCCAAAGAATATTCAACTCAAGCTATCGATGAAGTTAGAAATAGTGTTTCGGAATGGATGAGATCCATTTGTCGGAGAGGTTTACGACCGATATTCAAAGATTTTGCGGTTGTTCGAAAATTTATACCACCAAAAATAACAATTATGTTTGATCGATATCCTGCAAAAAATCGGTAAGTTATAGAAATAATCATAATCAATAATTACCATTATCTCTTTTTTTCGAATCATTTAAATAATTTTATAAAATAAATCAAATTCTTTATCGTATCGTTTAAAATGATTAAAATAATCGATAATATTTCAATGATAGCAATTTAATATTGATATTTAATGAAATAGCATTAAAACAATAATATGCTATAAGTACTAAAGACCCAATGCATATAAGTACTTGTCCCATGTGCTATATGCTATTAGACCCAATATTTTATATTATATAATTATTCCGATATAAGTAACTGAATATTAATAATAGTAATAATGATAATAATATCAATTATTGTTCTTAATTAATTTGAAATAAATAAATTATTAATTTTGATGTTTTATTTTTAATACATATATTCTTATTAATTTTTATAAGAATTATTTAAGATATACCGATGTGATGTGTCTTGATAAAACACGAGTAATCTTGAAAGATCGTCCCAGAAATAATGATTATATTCATGCTAATTCGGTTCCATTATCAACTAATAAACGATATATTTGTACACAAGGTCCACTGGAATAAACTATCGAAGATTTCTGGTGGATGATTTTTAAGGTTTATCAAATATTTATCAGTTCTATTCCAATCAATCAAGCGTTGTATATGCATGAATATGTAACATTTATCACTGTATAAGTATATATGTAAATATCCAATGTATGTATGTATGCGTGGGCAAAATCCGTGAACTCTTAGCAATAAATAGGTGTGGAGATTGAATGGGCTGCGTCGGGTATATATATGGTAAATTAATGCATAAATTCTCGAGATGTATTTATGAGACTTGAATGTGTATGTGTGCACGATGGGTTCCTGAGTAAGATGTATGCCTGGAACTGGAGTGGGTATGTAGATTATGTGTTGGTACTCAGGTAAGCGTATGTGGGTGGATGTATGGGTGGGCATATGTCAATTTTAAGATATGTGGAGGACTGAGTGGGTGTGTGGTTGTAGTGGACATGGGTGGATGCGTGTTTCTCTATGAGTGGGCGTATTGATAGTGAATTTTTGAATAATAAATATGTGTAAGCGTATAAGGAACACGTGTGTCTAAATGATACGTATAAATTAGGCGTAATTCTTGTAAATATGATATGTGCTAATTTGCAATTGCTGTTTTACAGTCACTACTGTATCATTTAATAGCATATATTTTTTAATAATTTTACAAAAATTGCTATATGTATTAAACGATTATAATTTTATTCACTTCGCTTCATCCCTTCATTTACTATTTGCATAATTTTTATAAATTTATAATTTATATGTCAATGATAAATGAAAATGTTCCAAATATTATTTGATAGGCGAAATATGTGATAGGATGATTTTTTATCATATCTTTGAAAAATTTAAGGAAGAAGTGCAAGCGATTGTAATGTTATGTGATTTTATCGAAGATGGTGAATCAAAATGTGCCGAATATTATCCGTTAACAACTGGTGAAACAGTTCAATATGGTGAAATTACGGTAAGAAATGAAAGAGATGGAAAAAATTGAGAAGAAATTACCTGCCATATGATAAGCGTACAATTAGAGTATGTTAAATGATTTCACTAATTTTTTAATAATTATTAATAATAATAAAATAATGATAATAACAACAATAATAATAATAATAATAATAATAATAATGATAATAATGATAACAATAATATAATAATAATAACAGTAATGATAGTGATAATGGTAATAATAGTGATAATGAATCATAATGATAATAATAATAATAGATAATAATTATAAATAAATGATTATTTCAAATTTCAAATAAAAGACTAAATTGCAAACAAAAAGGCAATAAATAAAATGTTTAAGAAGAAAAACGAAATATATTATACTCTAACCGTTATTTTGTTATAATAATAATAATTATTATTATTATTATATTTTTCTACTATTGACAATTATTATATTACTGATATATGCGCATTTAAAACTTATCGAAATAGATCTTATTTGAGAAAAAATAAAAACAAAAGCAAGCAAAAAGTATTAGTGCTTGTAATTATTGTTATAAAATTTTTTATCAGTAATTATTATCAATACTCATATTATAATATAATTTGCTCGGAACTAATTTTTTCAATTGAAAAAGAATAAAAAAATAAAATGAATATTGAAGTATTATTATTACATAATATTAAAATTGAAATCTAATTTTTAAAGTCTGAAATTGAAATTTAATAAATTTGCATTTCAAATAAAAATTATTTTGTTATCTAGCATTTCTTATCACTGAAAAACTGTGAATTCAGTTGATAACCTTAAAATTGATTTATAATTATCAAAAAAAAATGTTTTTTGAAATGTTCTGAAGAATTTATTTTAAATTATTGAAATTAAAATTCAATAAAGTTGTTGTCTTATTTTACGATAAAATTAAAATTATACTATAAAATTAATTTTTTTATTTTTCAGTTTCTGCTGGAATAGCTGTATTGTTTATGCGGTAATATGTTAGTTGTTTACAGTTAAGCGGTACTTGTTTATATTGAATTGTTCATTAAATTACGATGAATTTTACGATTGATTTATCTCTAATGCTAGCTGAAATATACAAGAAATCGTTTATCTTCCAGATATTGATGGCTAAAGTTCAGACTATTATTATGAAATTTGATGGCATCGAATCTTTATACTATTAGTTTTCATCATTTGTTTCATATTTTTCATTTCATTTTTAGAGGACCAAAAAAAGAAATCAAAAATTTTAATTTCATTTGAATTGTTTTTTTGCAATTTGTTATACACTGAAAATGATTACATTCTTTTCTAACTTAGCTTTTTTTCAAATAATCATATATTAAGTAGTTGAGTTCCATTACTTGCCATTTAATAATTTAGATCTATCATAAATTAATCAATCCAATAAAAATCATCAATCCTTACTTTTGTTCAACTTCTAAAATTAAAAAATTTTTTTTTGAGTTTTTTAAATGTGTAAACAACTTATGAAGTATTTTTTTCTTCCTCATCTAATTACAATTATTTCCGTTTTATTTTGGTATAATTAAATATGTCAAACAATAAAATAATTCATTAAACTCCCGCAGGTAGAAAGCAATTTTGTAAAATTTACAACTTATCGACAAAAGTATTTTCATTTAAAATCAACTTTTTCTCGTCTTCAAAATGATTTAGAAATCGAAAATAGATTATTGTTATCAAATTGCAATAATTTTGCAGTTGTATTGATATAATTAATATATATTTATGTAATTGATAGTTTACTCAAATAATGAATTTTTAATAACATATTTATTACTGCCAATAAATAATTTTCACTCAATATGCAATTATTAGAAACATTTTATTTTAGCTCTATTTATGATGTACCTAGAGACAGGAAAAGAATTTATTCAATTCCAGTTCTTCCTGAAAATAAATCATCAAATCGTAAATCATGAGTTCTTGAAATAAATCCGATTACTTCTTCATTGTTTTTTTTTTAATTTTTTGTCTTTTCATCCTTTTTGGCCATACTTCAATTTATCTAATATTATTTTGCCCATACTTCAATATTATTTTTTTACCCAAAAAAAATCTGAATAATTATCATGAATCATATTTTAAGATAAGTTAAGAATTATAAATCTAAAATTATTCCATCTTAAAATTATAATAATAATGAAATGAAATTTTGACATTTAAAAAAATAATTTAATATTTTTTAATAAAAGACGCCAAAAAAAACTCCAAAATTGAAATAATTAGAAATCGAACAAAATTGGATGAACTTTTTATCAAATAACATAAATAATACAAATATTATTATTATTACTATTATTATTATTATTTAATTCTTTTCACTTAAAAGTATCTGATTATTTCTTAATTAAAAAATCGAATAAATGAATTTTTCGTCAAATAACATAAATAACAAAAACAATAATATTATTATTATTTAATTTTTTTTTGTTTTTTTTCCATTCAATCATAAAAATTTAGCTAATATTTGGTTCCCTGTTTATATTATCTTATTCTGATAATCAATGTTATCAAATTTTTTGTATTTCTTATATATATGTATTAAAATTTCCAATAACATATATATTATTTCTATTAAAAATTGACAGTTATTGCCAAAATTTCAATAAAAATTTCAAAGTATTTGGTTGTTTAAATGAGAAATTTTTTTCGAAAAAAAAATTCAAAAATTGAATTGATTGAAAAAGGAAAAAGTGCCGATGTTCTTTTTTCGCATTGGAAAAATTTCAGATAAAAATTGAAAAATCCATTTTTTAAAACTTTTTTCTTTAATTTTATATATTTGCGCTTCTTTTTTCCATTCTTTTTTTCTTCAGCTACTTTAAATTAAAATTATCTGTATTTGAAATTTATTTTAATTGTATGAAACTATTATTCAGATGAAGGAAAAAAGAGATGAAATAATTAGTCGTTTTAATTTTAACTATTCGCAAAAATTTTAGTTCAAAATGAAAAATTTTTAATGCTAAATTTTTTCATTGAATAAATTTTACTGTTAGATAATTTTGATTTGAGATAAGAAATTATCTTAGTTTTATCATAATTTTCTTCAATTATTTTATTAATTATATCGCAATCATTTAACAACTATTTACTGGTTCATCGCGACTTGTTATTGTTGTTGTTGTTGTTATTGTTTCAGCATTCATTTTGAAAATGCCAATTAATGATTTATTCCATAGAAAAAATAGTTACATTTAAAAAAAATGAAATCATTTTTTGTTTAGTTGACTCATTTCATTTTAATTAATTAATCAATTAATTTTTTTTGTTTGTCATCTTTTATCGTCAGAGGAATGGCAAATATCGATTAATTTTTCTTTTCATATCATTTATTTCGCAGTGATTTTGCAATTAAAATTATCTCATTTCTTTTACTTTCATTCGTTATCATTTTGATGTTCAATTTCTAAGAAAAAAAAAATTTTTAGCACCATTTATCATTTCGTAATGTATGTAATAGAAATGAGAAAAACAATGAATTTAAGAATGGTAAACAGGTTTAAAAAGAAAAAAAAGGCCAAAAGGTAATTAACAAAAAAAAGCCAAAAAAAACAAGGCATAATTGAGAGATAACGACAAAAACGAAGACGAGAATGATGACGACGACGACAAGAAATGATGATGAAAAACGAGGAAATATCCATTTTTAATTATTTAACTTTGAAATTAATTGTTTCAAATTTTTAAGATAATTTTAAAATAAGCTTAAACTATAATTAAATAATGGAATTATAGCTATTCCTATAAACTAATCTGTTAAATGCTAAAATTTAGAATGGGGAATTTTTATTAGTTTTCTTTTTTTTTTTTATTTATATATAAAAATATATTGTTTATCTTTTTATCATTTTATCTATTTATCAATAATTTTATATTATTCAAAATATTTCTGTGTTTGCTTATTTATTCAAATGGGAAATTGTTGAAAAGAAGGAGGAATTTGAAAACATTTGAAAATATTATTGAATCAATTGAAATTTTGATAATTTTTAACATTGATAGTAATAATAGATAAATAATTTAGTCTTATTCGGATTATCAATCATCAAATATTTTCTTGCTATATTGTATTTATTATCATCATTAATTCTTATTATCATTCAATTTCAATTTCGCCGTGCAGCATTATTTATTAGTATTGGATATCGATGAAAATATTATGATGAATGAATCGAGAAGAGTTTTACCAATATCGATCAGAAATAAGGAATTTTTTCAATCATTACTAGAAATTATTTAATGAATTAATACAAATTGATTGATTACATTTGAAGTGCAATGCTTATAAGATTGATTAATGATTATTGATTAGTTACTTACGTTTCAGTGATCATTGGAAATTGATGAATATAAAAATTAGGAGAAAAAAATATAAAGTGTAAAAATTTCGAAAACAAATGGGGAATTTAGAATGTTTTCTTCAGAAATTAAATATAATTATATCAGAAATTAAATCAAGTAATTAAACAAATAGTATAAAAACTGATCAATAATTAGAAATTTTGAAATGAAAAAAGAAAAATATGTAAATATAAAACAAAAATGATTAAAATAATTGTGGAAGGAAGGATGCATATGAACATTTAAATTTCTATTATTCACTTCGATTTGTTGCTGGAATTATTTAATGAATTAATGAATTAATTATTGATCATGTTTAAACACAAAGAATTGTTTAAACTATAAATGGAAATCATCGAATTAATTTAAATTGGATAAAAAATAGAAATTAAATATTAAAACACTAAAATAAGGAAAATTTCTCTTTGTTTTTCTCTCTCCTTCTCTGTCTTTGTTTTTTCATCTTGTTTGAATTTGTCAGTTGATGAAATTTTAGAAAATAAATTTTGATAAAATACAAAAGACTCTATAAACTTTTTTTTTTTAAAAAATACACTTAAAATTTAATATCGAAAGAAAAAAAAATGAAATAATTGATTTGAAATATGAGAGTGACAAAATTATAATTTCATTTTTTTTTTGTTGATTATATTTTTAAAATATCTCCAATTTTTGTGAAAATAGTAGACATTAAAAAAATTAAGTGATGAAATTATCATTTAACATTTCGATTTTTCATTTCTTAATTTTTTTTTTTTGTAAATTCCATTTGAAATTGCTTTTTTTTTAATCAAATTAAAATTATCTTTTCGAAATTCATCCAATAAATATGTACAAAAGGAAAATGAGCATTTCTTCATTTTCAATTTTCATTTTGGTAATTTATTATTTCTTAGAAAAAGAAATTTCTTTTTTTATGAAATGACTTAATGAATGAATCATTTCGTTTCGAACAATTTTGCGATTTTTGGAAAAATTTTTTGAACATTTAAAGTATTAAAACAATATTTGTATAGATATGGATACAGAATTTCAAGAAAATTATTATTTTGAGAAGAGAAAAATTTCCAGTATTTGGTATTATTTTATTATTAATTGTAATTGGTTTTAGCCTAGTGATCATTTTCTCACCAGGCCAAGAAATTGAGGCAAGTTTTTTTTCTTTCTTTTTCTTCGAAAAAAAATTTTTTTTTGAATTAATTTTTAATTAGTAGAATTAATTAGAATTAATTGAACTTAGTGATTGGGTTAATTTAAAACTTATTAGACTTAATAACAAATAATTATTTTAAAATATTGTGATTACAAAAACAAGTACATGAAAAATATCTTTTTGTTTAAAATTAAATTTCAGTGTTATAATTAATAATGAAAATGAAGAATATTCTTATTAATTCCAATGATCATCATATATTTGTGATAATTGTTAATGTTGATAATCATTAATCTTTATAATTAAATTTAGAGAAAACCTAATCCAAATAATCATTAATATTACTAATTTTTTAGATGCTATTAATTATAATTAAATAATGCAATTCCGATATTCAATATAACGTGCTAACAATTAAAATTAATTTTAAATTTGACAGTAATTAAAAAAAAATCGTAAGCATCATTTTATGTATATAATTTTCTTTTTTTTTTAACTTAGAATAAATTTTAGGAAAGCGGAAGTTCATGGGTCAATGATGGTTGCATAATAGAATGTCATAGAGATGAGTGCGTTTTGAATTTTTTGAAATTTCTTAAAATTTTTATTTATAATTTTTAATTAAAAAACCAAAGTTAAATATTTGCTAAATATGATTTAAAGCAAATAATTAATTTTTATTCTTTTTTCATATACTTTTCTTTCGTTAATTTGAGATAATTTTATTGACTTATTTGACAACGAATTTTTTTGTGTTAATTTAATTATATAAGCAAGGTAAATTTACTCGTAAATTCTTTTTAGATCTATTAATTCAAATAAATACAATATGGATATTACTATTTGACGATTTGTTAATAAAGAAATGTTGCTTATTCCAATTATTACTATCATTTAGCCTGGACTCGCTCCATTTTGTTGCCAGTTCTTTGATGTGATGATAATCTTATTCCATTATTACTATCACCTAACCTAAGCTAACAAAACAAAAGAACCTATACTTTCAGTTCTTTGATAAGAACGTAATAATAAACGTATAATAATTTTTTAATTAATTTTATTTTTTTCCTCAATAAATTCGTCTTTTTAGTTTCACTGCGAAGCCCTTATTAGTGATAAGTTTCGACGGTTTTAAACAATCCTATATTAAGAAAAATATTATTAAAACGCTGAAAGAAATGGCAAAATGTGGTACAACTGCTGAAGTTAGAATATTTTTAGTTTTTCAGTCAAAAATATTTATTATTATTATTCATTATCATTATTATTATTAATTATTACTGAAATGAGTACTATCTTTAAAAATCAAATTTATTCACGAAAAAAGAGATTTTTATTTTATATTATTTTAGGATTTTTTAAAAACAAATTTAAGTTTCATCATAATTTTAAATATCATTGAAACGGAATCGTCTTTTTTCCTTCGCATTTTATCAAAACAAGTTTGACAAAATGATGAATTTAATTAAATTCGATGACAAAAAAAAGATATAAATGAATTTAAGATTAAAATTACAGTATATGTATGGAACTTATCCGACAAAAACATTTCCAAATCATTACTCAATTGCAACTGGCTTATATCCAGAAAGCCATGGTATTATTGATAATATTATTTATGATGATCGAATGAAAGCGAGATTTGTTGATATACGACGTGATAAGGATGAACAATATTATAATGGTATACCGGTAAATAAATTAAAATTAATACTTTATATATATATATATATATTGTATTATTTTAATTAATTTTAATTTTTCACGAATTTTGATAATAAAATTTCAATTCGATATTCTACCCAAATTTCTTCTTTTTTAAAATGAAGAGTCTTATCATTAGAAATAAAACTAATTTTGATTTATTTCATTTTACTCTTTATTTTTTTAAATTTAATTTAATCTAATTTCCTTGTAAAAATTTAATCGTTTCAGATTTGGAATGTACTTGAACAACGAAATATTACAACAGCATGTTTATTTTGGCCTGGATGTGATTCATTAATTAATGGTACTATGCATTTCCTTATCTTTTTTTCTTTTAAATCTAAATCAAAGAATTTGTTAGAAATTATCAATTTATCAAGTAATTCATTAATTAATTATATTCTTTTCTAGGGTTTTAAAAATTTCTGATTATCATAATTAATTATATATTTGCTGAAAAATAAGTGAGAGCAATAAGGAAAAGGCGTGAAAAAAAGTTATCGAGAAAACTGCATATAGTATTTGCAATTACAGGTATGCAACCAACATATAATTTGAAATATAATCGATTGCTGCCATATCGTGATAGAATTGATCAGGTTTTTTTTCTTATATTTGTTTAATTTATCCGGCAAAATTAAACAGATTAGCTGACAAGTAGCGATAAAGCTTTTCAGCTAACAAATATGTTTAAACTGATCAACCATTAAATATCCGGAATGATTAACAAATTATTATCAGACAAGTTGAACAAATTTTGTATTTTGCTGGGACTCGTTTATTAATAGTAGAATAACTTATTAAGAATAGAACAACTTAATGATAGAATAACTTACTAATAATTTAAGGAGGAAAAAATGAACAAATAAGTTTTGTTTCTTTAAATGGTATCAAACAACCGAAAATGAAAATTTAAAAATCATAATTTTTACTTAATATAAGAAACAAATAAGTTGCTTTATTATCAAATAAAGCAAATAGCTTATTTCAATTAAAGTTTAAGAAGTTGGAATATATTATTCTACCATTTATCAAAAATTGTCAATTAATATTTAGGATATCAGTTACATAACAAATATTAATGTAATTTTTAAAAGTTTTTTTGAATAATTTATTAAATTTACTTTAATATTCAAGAAGGATGAATAAATGAAATCAAATATTTAGTAAAAAATGAAATTTAAAAACTGAAAAATTGATAAAACTAAGATTTTAAATATTGTATTTTCGCACGAATGATGATGATTATTATCATTATAATTATTATTGGCTTTAAAAAAAAATTAGAAATTTGAATTTTATTTTAAATCGTGTCTTGGCTCGAAATGCCTCCTGATATACGACCATTACTGATAATGGCATATTTTAATCAACCCGATGACACAGTACACTTTAAAAATAATGAACAAGTTCGTTTACATTTTTTATCATTTTGTCTTTAATAATTTTAATTGCACCAATCAGCTTGGTTAGTATGATTTTTCCTTTCGTATTATATTAAGTAATTTAAATTATCAAATAATTTTAATATTTCTTATCAAAAGAATATTTAGCATTCTAAACTTTAAATGATTAATGAGCGATTGATAATTATTTTTGTTTTTTAAGATTTCCAAAGAATTAGAAGAAATCGACTCAACATTGGATTATCTTTTCAACACATTACATAAATTGGGAATATTACATTGTATCAATATAATCGTACTTTCTGATCATGGCATGTATTACATTAAATTTATACATTTAAAAATAAAACTTAGCATTCATCATATATCATAATTACCTGCTGCAATCATAATTTATTGATTGATGAAAAGAATAAAGTAGATTAAATCGTGATTCTTTTCCGAATTTACTAAGATATAGTTGTATCCGGTTAGCAATTATACCATTTTATTATTAAAAAAATTTTTATTGAAATTCTTTAAACCTATACTTTAATTGACTACGGGAATGCTTTATATCTGATATTTGATCGATATATTGTATTGATAGATTATCATTTAATTTTACTAGCATATAAATTCAAATTTCTTTTGCATCAATGTTGCAAAATTTTCTATCATTAATATTTTTAACGCTTATTACTTTTTAAGCTCTTTTGGCACTCTAATTTTAACGCTACAAATCTTTTATTTAGAAATATTTTAAAAACTATCAAATTTTTAGGTATGCAAAAAATTCATCATCGGTTCTATTTTGATCAAATAATTGATATGCAGCATATTTTATTTGCTAATGGTGTAGTTGGCCAAATATATTTCCGAATGTTGCTAATTCTGAACTTCAAGGTTTTTAATAAATCAAATTGGAAAAAGAAAAATCAAAGATAATAAGCATATTATCTTAATTGAATAATCAATCAAATTTATTTATTTTAAATAAAAATTGAAATTTATTTCGTGCTTTATAATTTGTTAAAGTAAATGCAAAATTTTAATATAATATTTGAAGTGAGCAATAATTAATTAGAATTTCGAAGACATAAAATACGAATTGTTTATGCAGTTTTAAGATCTATAATTTATTTTTCTATATGTGCGAGCAATAATTAATCAAAGTTTCGAAAATGTAAAACATGAATTATTTACGTAATTTTAAGGCGTTTAATTTGTTTCTCTACATATAAGCAATTATTAATTAAAATTTCGGAGACGTAAAACACGATTCGTTCACGTAATCTTGAAAACGAAAAAAAATATAACCTTATATATGTATATTTTTTTCATTTTTCATTAAGATAAAATAATGGAAACAATGGAAAATCTTAAATGTGAAAATAATACATTCTATCGAGTGTATGATAAGCGACGAATTCCGATACGTTATCATTTTAGTAAGTCACATCGAATTGGTGATATAATCATAGATGGACAATTGGGCGCAATCTTTTATGAGTATGTCTTTGATCATTTCTTCTTTTTTAATTTCAGTATTAAAAATTATTTTATAAAAATTTGAATAAGTGAGAAAGAAAGAGTGGAAAAGTGATAAATTTTTCTCTCCTTTCTTGTCAAACAAATAAACGAACAAAATAATAAGCATTAAATATTATGCAAATTTATTATTGTAAATAAATTTAAGAAAAATTTTTGCAGAAATTATGCGGCAGATTATAATAAAACATACGATGATGGTTATGATTTTATCTTACCACCAATGCATGCAATCTTTTATGCATATGGCCCTAATATTGTTCGAAGTCGTGTCTTGAAACCCTTTCAAAATATCGAATTATTCAATTTGATGCAAAGTTAGATTGAAAATTAAAATTAAAAAATTAAACTAATTCGAAATTAAAATTACAAATTTTAATTCGAATCATTTATTTATTTATTTTTATCCGTATTTCTTTGTATAGCTATAGTTTTTTAAATCAGTCACTCAATTACCTAATTAATAATAGAGATCAAAGATTGATTGTAATATAAAAATTTAGTTACCATTATTATTATATGTAAAGGAATTTATTTTTCAGCATTGTTAAATATCAATTCAAGTCAATCACCGCCAAACAATGGTACAAATGGCAGATTAAACAGTGTTCTTGATAATACTGCAATAAATTTGCCACACAGATCTAAGCCATTGAAGGAATGTATGATTAATGATAACATCGAAGTATTACTCTCTTCTTTATCACTGAACATTTATAATACTCAAAATTTTCGATAAAATTCCATTATTAGCCAGCAATAATTTACATAGAAAATGATGATTTAGGAAAAAAGCGCCTGTTTACTAGATATATCACTTTTAATTTCTGGTAATGAGGAAGTGTGCTATTTATCAGATTGTTCCAGCATTTCTCAGTCAGCTTTAATCCAGAGGTATCCATTATGTATGTTTTCTTATTAAAACTTTAAATCGAAATATTTTTAATATTTCTGAATTGCAACCTTTTATTCAGCACAGTATAAATAGTTCGGAGGGAATTTTTTCAATTTTCATTTTTTTTTACCTTCCTCATTTTCATCAACTGTCCTTTTTTTAAATAAATTATTATTATTTTAAATTTTGCCATTGATTAATTTTATTTTCTATACTTGGATTGTAATATACAATGGAATATCTTTTGAATATTTCTTTTTTGCTTCAGAAAAGAATCAAATTCTACTGTTGCTTTGATTGAACGTATTTCAACTTCTTTATCTGCTTCGAAATCAGAATCAAGAATTGAATCTGCAGAATGGATTCCAACCAGCTTAAGCGTAAAAGGTTATTCAGTTTTGCTTATTCATTGCTTTTGTTTACTTTTCAAACAAATTATTATATTTTCGATATTTTTATTCAATTCCTATAATTTTCTAAATTGATTAAAAAATTTATTTATTTATTCAAAAAAACATATGCGAATAATCGTCGCAAATAACGATTATTCTCTTAATATAGTCAAATGTCA
Organism: Dirofilaria repens; assembly: GCA_008729115.1. Classification (NCBI taxonomy): domain Eukaryota; kingdom Metazoa; phylum Nematoda; class Chromadorea; order Rhabditida; family Onchocercidae; genus Dirofilaria; species Dirofilaria repens. The sequence goes on along the minus strand of SNRZ01000013.1, from coordinate 780,905 downwards.
CGTCATTTAATTCGTAACGTGCATAAACGAATTAACACGATTTGCATTTGTCTCTATCTACTATCATCTAGCGAAGTTATAACCCTGAGAATGGGCTTGGCAAACACAGATTATATTTTTTTTCCTTTAAATGCTATCGAAGTTTAAAATATCAATTTCGCGTTTAATCAGTCAAAAATCAATATTAAAAATTTCTTATTTAATTTTAATCCATTATTAGATAATACCAACTAATTAATTGACATGAAAATTTAAAATAGTTTGAAACTGAAATAAAATGCTTAGTTATTATTGATAATTATTATTTTAAAAAAATAATTTATACCATATTATTATGGCTATACTATGATGTAAATCAATTTCAGTTTTCAGGCACAAGTGATTTAAAAGTTAATCTTTATAGTAATTTTGTAAAAGGTTAGTGATTCGGCGTAATATTTTTTATAAAAATTAATTAATTTTCAACTTTAAAACATACGTGAAAACAAATAATTCGGAATTTGTAAACTAATTTAATAGCTATTTGCTTCGTACTTTTGATTAAATTTTTACAGGTGATTAATTATGTAACATCGAATAATCTTGATATCAAATAACCTAAGAATCGAATAACTTTGAATAATGAAATTGCAATATCATTAATTATTTATCTTTTTCATAATTAAATTTTCTTATGGCGCAGGAATCAATTTTAATTGTTAAATGTGGAAAATCATTACCAAATATAATTTTATGACTAAAAAAAATTTTAATTAACTTAAGGACATTTTATCGATTTGGAAATGATAACATCCAAATATGTGGAATTGTTTGGTGAAATAGTAGTTATCAGTGGACCAATTTATGATTTCGATGATAAACATTCTGAACTGCATTTACAACGGTCATTACATTTTTATAACTTTAATTTTTCCTTTTTGTTTTTGATATATGATAATTAATTCCCTTCTCTTAAATCGGAAAGCCACACGTTTTCTAGCCAATATTTAAGTTTTTTCTTTATATCATGCAAAAAAGTAATATTTTTTTGAGAAATATTTTTTGATTGCGAAATAATTTATTTTTTAAATTTATTTAGCAAATTTATTCAAATTTATTAAAATTTTATTAATTCGTTACAAAATGTTTTGCAATTTTTCTAATAGTTTTTATCGAATGGAATATTTCAAGGAAAGAAAAAGTTGTTAAATTATTTTTTCAACAAATTAAAAATGTAATTACTTCTTATCAAATTTCCGACATTGTTCGATTTGATATAGGTGATAATCATTCTATCATTTACAAATATTTCTTCATAATACCTAAACCGAAATGCACGAAATGAGTGTTTCAATGATATAGATTAATGTATAGTTGTAATGTAAGGCTGTTAAATACAGTATTGGGGCAAAATTTTGGTGTTAGGTCTTTTATTGATCTCTCCTTACATTTATCAAAGCAGTCAGTAAACAAGAACTATTTAAAAATGTAAAATTATCAGAAAAGTCAAAGGAGCCGGATAGCGACTCTATATCATTAAAAAAAATATGATAGATGTTATTTAATTTTTTCAGTAATTTGACACCAAGTCATATTTTTCGTGTAATATTTCGATGTAAAGATTCACAATGGTTAAAAAGTGAATTACAATGTGAAGACATTAATTCGTTAGATGTACGATCATTTATTTTACCTAATGTACCAAATGATTACAATTGTTTGGTAAGATTTTTTGTAAAATTACAAGAAAAAATTTCGTAATTTTAACTTTTCTTTTATGTGACATTTTTCAAGACGAAAATAATTCATTAAGACAATTAATTTATTGATTTTATTTGACTAATGTATTATAATTTTTTTGCTTTGCTACATTAAATCGATTTTGAATTATTTGATATTTTAAAATAATAAATGAAAAATATTTTCTGTTTCCTTTAATGATGGAATTTTTTGCTTTTGCATAATAATAATTCTTTTTTTCAAAATTTCCATTTACCTCGAAATTTTATTTTGTTTTAATTTCTATTTTTTTGCAGGATCCATTATCCTATTTATCAGAGAATAAGGCTAGATTGCGTGATATTGAATTGTTGACAGGATTTGAATTTTTACCTACTACACTGTTTCCAGAAGAAGAGATTTATGATGATGAATTCTCAATAATTTTACGAACAATGTTGCCAGAAAATTTGTGGATAAAAGAAAAAATAAAATGGCAAAAATGATATGAAATCTTAATTATAAATATATAGATATTAGTAAGGTTCAAAAATTTAATTTAATTTCTTCCAAAATTTTAAGGTTGCAAAATAATTAAATCATTGATAATAGTATTTATTATCATTTGGGATAAAAATAGTGACAAAATCCTTACTCATATTTTATTTTAAAATTATTGTCACCGAATTATCATTAATCAGTTACTTTAAAAGATCTAATTGATTTGAAAATAAAAAATATGATATTTAAATGACAAAATTAAACAATGAAATCCTATGATAAAAGTGGTAAGTGCAATGGAGTCTTATCAATTATAAATAGTGCAAAGTATTCGTTTTAATTTTTATGAAATATATTGAACAAATTTGAAATGTAATATAAAATGTAATATTTGTGATAAACATTAATGTGAAAGAATAATTTTATTTGAATTTTTTTTTTGATGTGTAAATTCGGAATTCTTTTCTTATTTTACGTAATAATTTATTTTTCTGTTATAATTCCAGTTTCAAGTCTTCTAATTTTTCGAATTCTATATTTTCATCGCTAATTCGATAATTTAGAGTTTGAATTGCAAAACTGAATAAAAGAAATTTTTCGCATTAAACTTTATTATTCCCTTTTCTCATGTTTTTGAATGTAATTTAATAGTACGATGAAATTGTCTTTGCCAAATCTTGAACAATATCACATATGAATACTGCAAGAAATCAAATACTGCCAATTTATGCGTATGCTGGAATAATTTTACTGGTATTTTTTACTCAAATTCATCTTTTAAGTTATATTATCTAATAAACTTAAATAAAAAATATTTAAATTTGAAAATTTTATCTTGGTTTCCACAAAAGACTTTATATATGACTTTTCCTCTACACTGTTATATTATGAAAATTGTTTAATAAAATTCCATCACACAGATAATTTAGTAGAAACAAGAAAACGTATGATTCTTAAAGTAATTAGATGGAAATATGAATCAGTTAGAATTTGTAGTTCTGAAAGAAAATTAGGCATAATAATTTTATATGTAAATCTATCAATAAAAGTTAAATATGCTATTTTACCCTATCAGATAACAAAAGAATGTTCTTCATCAATGTTTGAAAAACGGTCCAAATTAATTATTTTAAGGATATTTGATCTCATAAGATGTATGTTAAATACTTCCAGTAAATGTATGTTAAATACTACCAGTAAAAAAAATTAACATTAAGATTGTCGGTGATTGTAATTAATTGTATAAAGGAATATTAAAGAGGTCAAGTATGAGGTCAATTAAAGCGGTTAATACAGCCTAAAGGATCAAAAACTGGATAAATAATTTCGAAACGACCAGTGAGCAAACGTGATGGATTAAAAGAAGAGGACTTCAAAGGTTAGTGCAGATCAGGTGAAGCTTAATTTCGAGAGTGGTTTGGTGGCGTTAGAAGCGTTAGTTTTACAGTCCAACAGCACGAGCGATATTTCATCAGACACGGTAGTTTACAAGTGACAAATGACGCAGGAGAAATCAAACGAAAGGTGAACGACAATTAAAACTTAATAAGCATCCAGAAGATTATTGGTATTCTTTAATATTTGCTATGTATTGCTCATTTCATTCTTAGTATTATATAAATATATAACAATAATATATTGTATATTATCATATAAAATCAATAAAAATTATTGTTATTGATGTAATGAGATGATAATAATAAAAAAAGTTAAATGATAGGAATAGATCAAATTAGGAAAACGATATAAGAGCAGATTTCTGTTTGCTTGGAGCTACATACTATGAATTGAATTTGATTTAAAATTAAGTTATATTATAAAAGGAATGAAACTTCGTGAAACTTGTCTTTGAAATAATTTCTTTTTTGCCTGCAAAAAGAAGTGAAAAAGGTTGAAAATTTTGCTATGCAACTTTAAGCATTCTAAAACAGTGAAGAAATCAAAAAATCTTGAAAAAAAATTTTTTTTAAAAAACAACAATTTTTTGTAAACTATAAGGACATAAAATTGATTGATAATACTGCTAAGGTAATAGCTAAATTAATTATTCATAATTAACAAACAAGTAATATATTAAATCACCTGATAATCTATATCCTATTATCTCTTTAAGAATGATCAATACATAGTTGTTGCATATATAAAATAAAATCAATTATTATATACCGATGGAAAAACAAGCATTAAGTAAGATTATCTTTTACGAGATGTCATATTGTCTCTTTAAGAGTGATCAACACATAATTATTGTATATTTAAAGTCAGTCAGATATATCAATAAAAAAATAATCATCAAGTAAGATTATCTTTCCGGAGATTTATTGATCTTGTAATACGAATGATTTTTGCATATATCATAAAATGAGTGAACCTTTGTAATGAAAAAAATACTCATGTAAGCATTAAAAATTAGCCTATAAAAATCAAATTCATTTGCACTTTTATTATTTTAATTATAATTATTATAATTATGATGCATTAGTCATATATATGGAAGCACTACTTAATATACACTTTTCGTAAATTATTTTTTAATTTTTCATCTTTCATTCAAATTCGAAATAAAACAATGGAAAAAAAATGCTAATTTATAGCAAAAAGTACTTCAACAAATTATCCTTTCTCCAAAAATTTAATTTTATATACTGAAAATCCTAGATTTGTTTTTATTTTTTTTAAGTTTTTCATTCGATGATTGTTTTGCTTCTGAGTTTTTTTTTCATTTCAAATATGTAATTGATCATTCAGTAATACTCATTTTTGACTTTTATAATGAAATTTTAAAAAAACCGTTGAAGATGTTTTGATTATCTGCAGATAAATTTTTATTAATTCAATTCTCAAATATAAACTATTCAAAGATACAAGCCTTGAAGCATCAGAATGATTCATTACTGTTCCGATTAGTGAATTTAGAAATCATTGCTCAGGCAGATCAAAATATTCGAAGTTATCAAACACTATACTATCATTTGTGAATAAAAATGTGGGAAACGAACCAAATTAAAGTTTTTCCTGCAATTTGAGATTAGTTTTCTTTTGTCTTCAATGAATTTTTTATTTGTTTTCAATTGTAAAATATCATGATTTTTACAGTGTTGCACATATTTATATTTACTATTAAGATAGTTTATCAAAAGATTTATCTATAAAATCTGTTAAATGTACATATATATTCACAATAAAATGATTTCATTTTATTCAACATATCATTTTTCATATTTGCAGGATTGATAACTAATTTTTGACGAAATCGTTCAGTTTGTTCGATTTTTTCTTTTTCTAGAATCATTCAACTACTTGTTTGCTTATCAAAAGATATCCGAGGATAAAATTATCAAATCATTCTACTTGTTTGCATAGGATATCAAAAAATAAGATGTAGAGAAGTCAATACATTTTCCAATGATAATTTACTAAGATGAAAATTGAAACGCCTATCAATACCTTAAAGGTAATAAATAAAAATGTAAAATCCATAAAACTTAAATTTGACAAAGAGACTATAAAAGTATTATTATCAGAATTTTTTTTCTTTTCAATTTTAACCATATGAATTGTTAAAATTTTTTTTTTTAATTCATTAAATAATCATTCATTATGAAAACATCAATTCACGTTTTATTGATAAATTTACGTAATAATAAGCGTGAAATTATACTTAATCCTCAACATGCAATTACTGTTTAATGCTTAAATTGAGTAATTTTATTTAAATTGATACATTAACACTTCATAAAATAAATAAATAATCTTTCCATATTGCAAGTTATTAAATTTTATGAAAGTTGATCTTTCTGTATTGTATGATCCTTCTGTACCGTATGATGTTTCTGTACCGTATCACACTGTGAAGTTTATGCAAAAAACTCCATAACCGTGCTATATTATGAAGGTTCTGAAAGAAATAATTACAAATAATTTATTTAAAATGTTCGACTGATTGGTTCTCAATGATTTTCACAAAGTTGAAAACGTTTCTTAAAATTTGAATATTTTAAAATGGGGATTAGAATAAGACGAAAGATATTATTAAATCGAAAACTTTTGGTAAACACTTTTATTTATCAAAAAATATCGTCAATGAGTTTTCATTCGAAAAATCTTCATTACTTTCACTTATCAATCAGTCATATTCCAATTTTTTCTTTTTTGCTAACTAAATTTTATTATTTCTTAACTTTAAATTTCCCTCTCTAAAAAGCACAAAAGCTTTGCGCTTGTCATGAAAATTTATCAATTCATTTTTTTAGCCATTGATCGTGTCATTTTGTAGTGTTGATTATTTTTCGTAACGTCGCTATCGATTGACCATAAGGCCGCCTTTTAATACTTGCGCGGCTTTATCATTTTCAAAAGTTTTCAGTAATAAATGCTTTCTGTTTTTTTCCTACTTCATCGAATAGACAGACTATCACGCTGTTAGAACGGTAGCTGGACTGGTGAAAATATTGATCTCTCAGGTCCAGAAGTCGTGTATTCAGACAGAATACAGCCGTTTAAAATTATATTGTCTTTTATAGATCGTGATATGATTTCATTTCCTCTCTCCTGGTAATTTTTATGATAGCGACTTGAATATATGTTACAGTTTGAATGTATATTGTACGATATAAGCATGTTTGATAATTTGGGCATATGATTTTAATATGGCACGACATTAAGACAAGTAATTGGCAGCCATTATGTCACCGTGATGATTTAATACTATCAGTTAGATAACTATGGTTTTTAGACATGAATATATGTACATATAATCAAAGACGATATGAGCATGCTTAAGCTTAACCTCATATCACATCCAGTTAAAGTTGCATCGTATCATTTGCAGAACAAATTCTTTGAATGCAATATTTATTGGCACTTATTCGGGATTATTCTGGAAATTAGAACTTAAAAAGGATGAGAAAATTTAAGGGTCGGAGAGCAAATTGAGCTGAATAATGGCTGAAAGCCTTACGTTAATTAGAGGATTAAGATTTATATTTTTTTAATACCTACTGAAGGTATGATATTCTGGATTAGATCTCAAAAAATTGAAATCGGGTTTGTGATATAAATGTATATATTATATTTAAGCTAAATTTTAGCACAATTTTTAATGTATATAGATGTTTTATAAGATTTGGTATTTTGTAATAATGAAAATAATGTGCGTATTTCGTCTTTTCATATGTAATTTTATTTAAACATAAAACAAAATCCTGACTAAAATACAAAAATTCAGGGCAAATAGTGAAATTAAGCTACAAGAAAGTGAATACCAATGAGAGCAACAATTGTGAAAGCTGTAGTAACGCTTTGTTTCATTGAACGACCACATGGAATGAAACTAAAAAATCAAGTTATTTCGAATGAATGACGGAGTGTTTCATCGTAAACTTTTCATAATTTTGAAAAATTATGAAGAATGCAATGAAAGCTAATTTGAATAGAAAAGATATTGTTCTAGAAACAGTAAACTTTAGTTCGATTCCAGAGATGATTTTCTTCCATCTGATTAAAATAATTGATACTTGATACTAGTGGAAGATTAGAAAAAAAGATTGTTTAGCAGGGATGTTTATATAATGTAGTTCAATAATTATTAAACAGAAATAAAAATAGACAAAGTTTTAAATGACTTTTTAAATAATTGGTTTTCAGCATATAATAAAAAGCTTGGCAAGAGAAGATTGAAATCGCCAAAGATAAGAAGCTGAGTGGTGGAAAATACTATCAATCGCCACTATCTCCTCAAATGAATAGTACTCAAATCATCCATATAATAAGTATATAGGATTGTTTATGAACTGGTACCACAAAAGGAATTCTTCTCGCTCCTTTCAAAGGAGATCATTGTATGGATGTCAAATTACTAATGGTAGGATAAGTGCAATCGTCCAGATTGAATAGGATGTCAAAATAAAAGAAGTTATTAATTTAGAAGATTCTGCATGTATTTCGCTGAACGGAATAGAGGATATGGCTTGAAATCCTATAGAATATTTTTCCTTCGACTAATTGAACCGTGTTTTTATTTTATGTAACATTCTGAATTTTCCTTGTAGATTTGTTCTATCAAGTAATACTGCTAGCTTAGCCTTTTCAATATTTAATTAAGTAGTGTTTGTGGTATCAATTCAGAAGCTTTAATGAAAAATGCTATTTTTATGTGTAATTTGCTTTTATAATGTCATCTCTCAGTGAATACTAAGAGCAAATATTAAGGATTCATCGACAGATTTGCTTCCAACATTGGCAATTGTAAAAAAAAAATCTTCAACAAAGAAGTCTTAAAATGTAATTGTAGAGTGAGAACAACATCATCGGTATTGCCTTGAAGTTTCATTCATTTGTTACATTGTGATATTAGCAAAAATCAAAAATAGACTAGCGACTAGAAATTTTAGAAATTCATCAATCAATAATTTCGTGTTATGAATGATAATGAAGAACATTACTTATGGTAAGAGCAAATATTAAGGATTCATCGACAGATTTGCTTCCAACATTGGCAAATTAAAAATGAAAAAATACGATGATAAAGGAAATAATCATATAATGTGCTTTATTAAATTAATATTTCATACCACTATGAATTCCTTTTAGATTTATTTCATATTGAAGGTGGAGGATATTTGGATATTTCATTGTGAAGTATTTTATCTTCAGTTGTAAAAGCTTACTCCCTTTGTAAGTTTTGCGAAATTAGAATTATCATTTTCCCATTAATTTAACGAAAATACTGCGAACATTTACATTTTGGGGAAGAATTCATTCCGAACTAAATTAGAAGGTTAGTTTTCGACATCTAGAATTAGCGGCGAATGTTTCAGATTACCAACGAATGAGGAAAGTGACATCTAAAAGTAGCGTAACTATTTTCATTATTAACTTCAGGTAATCATAATAAATTTTGTGCTGCACGTTATCCACCTTTATGCTGCGAACTTTTGTTCGATCTTGGCAATATTAAAATAAGAGTAAAGTTCGTTATATAATCCTGTCAGTTTACAATAAAATTGGATGATGCGTTCCAGAGAGAACTTTAAATATTTATGATTTTGGTTAGTAATTTTTATAAAAAAAGTTTCTTTTTTATTTGAGCTATTGGTTTCATCTTCACATTTCCTATTTAAGTTTTGTTATTCCTGTCATTTGAATTGATTTACTATATTTAGAATTTGGATTTTCCGTCTTTTCATGAAGGACTACGGTCAAATTTAACTAGAACATTTTTTATGCGGAATCATAGAGATGTTAAAATTAATATTAAAAACTGTAGATATTCACAGTCAAATATTGGAATATTTTTTGAAAATTTGTAGAATTGATTTTGAAAAAAAGTCGTTTGTAAAGGAAATTTGTCTTCGATCGAAGGATTAAAGAGAATTTGAAGAAAATGTATGAGTACTTAGTGACAAGTAATTTAAATTCGAGATGAGTAATTTATCTATGGGTGAATAGTTTACTTTAGCAATTCAGAATAATAAAATGTAATAATGAATGATAACCGATTGGTAGTGCAGCTAGACGATGGCGTTTTAACGATCAGGAATTGATTGTTCTATAATTTAACTTATCCAGTTAATAAACTCATCACTTTTAGTAAGTAATAAGTTACAATCTCATTAATCTTTCGATCATAGAGACAGAAGACTTTTACTTGACTATTGTGAAAGTTCTGATCAATTTTGTAAGGCCATTTGATTAAAAATTAGCTCAAGTTTATGTCGGAGAGATAAAAAATCTCCTGCTCCTGGTTCAAGGTTTATTACAAATTAGAATTAAAAATTCAACTCTTATCCTCAATTTAATGAATTGTATTAGAATCTCGTTCAGGTTAGAAAAATAATATGAGATGGTTTACTAGAATTAAAATAACAAGAAGTTTATTTGCGATTCCAAACTCTCTAAGGTTTCATTTAAATTTGGGGTTTCAGACAAAAAAGTTTTGAGATGAATTTTTTTTGAAAAAAATTTCGAAGTAACAATTGGGCTTCCTGCTATTCAACATTATCTTATGCATGAATAGTTAATGCTATCATTTTTCCTTAAATCACGGTGGAAAAGGTATGGGATACGTTAACCTATTTTGAAGAAAAATAAAAAAGATTTCATGTTTAATGTGGTCTATCATTGCAGCAAACACTGGACAGATAAATTAATTAATGAGCTAGCATATATATATATATCTAAGGAAAATTTTTTTAAGTTTGTCATTACTATTTTTTTCGTATATTCGTTTCAAAATATACTTTTTTTGAAAGCTATTCTTTGACTTATTTGATTTTAGTCTTTTATTATTTATTTATTTGGCGTAATTATGGGAAGGAAGTAATTCGAAATGATATAAAAATTTTCAAGGCATTTATTAATTGCAGAACCATTCGTGAATAATTAATGTTTCTGTGCATTCATTTCTTTGAATTGGTCTTAGTTTTTTAATTGCTTAATTTTTAAATGTACTCGTTTTTCAAAACATTTTTTTGATCAATGATAAAATGGGAACAAATATTTACTTAATTATTTTATTGTGCAGTTTTTTCTTGTACTTAATTCCTGAAATTTTCATTTGAAATACAGAAAGTTCATACTGGCTTATTTTTTGGTAGTATGCTGTCTGTGATTGTATGCGACAAATCAATTTGACATTTAAATTATTGGAAAGAATGGCTTCCGTGATAATTGAACATTTTGTACAAATTTATATTTGAAAGATTCACGAATGATGGGATGATAATTAGTTGGATTTATAGGCATCAAATAATTAAAATAAAATACGCGAATATACAAATTAGGGAATTTCTACTAGTGTATCCCTAATTTTGCTTGAATTATTTTTTCAAATAAGAAGTTCAGGAAAAGGAGAAATTTTGAAATAGGTTGGTCAAGATCTGTTTCACGTTTTTTATATAGTACTGTCGAATTTGTAAGATGGATTGTTTACGTTTACTTTTTTTGTGTTATCATCGTTTATCGTTTTGAAAATCGAATTATCATTACTTATCATTTTTTGATTCAGATAAAAATGTTGAGACGTAGTCGAAATAGCACTGAACGTGAAAATATTCCCGTAAGATCAACATCTGCAACAGGCGGAATGGAAATATCTCAAAAGAAATTGAGCGAAAACTCATTGCAGGTATTGTGGCAATCGCTTCATATGAATAAATCCAAAAATAAAAAAGGAATTCAGAAATACCTTTTAATCTTTATTTAATTAATGTAATATATTGTTTAATTTCACATCTTTTTCTCCTTTTTTTGTCAAAAAAAGAAATTATTCAGAGAATTTTGTTTTGATCCATCAAAATGGCACAGGAAATAAGTTACTGATTTTCAATTGCAAGATTTACGGATACCTTATTTCTATCTTATTCATTGTTTTAACCTTATTTCAAACTATTTTAGCCACATTTTTTTTTCCTAAATGATTAAGATCTGAAATGAAATGTAATGTTATATCTGATTCATTATTGAAAGCTCTCTGACAAATTTCTGTTTGCATAAAATCCTATCTTTTTTTATTTTGAAGTGTTATCATGATCACATTAGTCACATTATTTCCATAAAGAAATTTGGTATGATTATGTTCGGGAAAAAAACTAAATTGTTCCTTTATTTTTGCAGAGAAGGAAGAAGTGAGTTAAACAAATTGTTACTTCTCAGTAAGGTTAATTTAATTTAAACTGGATAGATATTAGTAGGGGAAGAGAATAGGTTAGTTGAAATTATAATATATTTATTGATAGAACAAAAAAATCCATCACTTGTTTTCAAACGAAAAAATAAGCAAAAAAATATTGATTATCGCTTTATCTTTTTTGGGTTTACTTAGCTGATATGTTTACTCCTTGAGATAAATTGTATTTGTCTCTCACGAAATCTCGAAATATTTAAGATAAAATGGTCAAAAATCGAAGATATTTGGTCTTAACCTTCTGAAAGATTAAGCATTTATCAATTAATTTAATTCGAAAGTAATGAGAACTTAATAAATTTAGTATCTTTAGCGGTTTAAAAACATGGCAAGCGGGATTTTGGGGAAAAACGGAAACGGTGCGAGAGAAGGAAGACAAGCGCGAAGAACTGCATTAGCAGACATGAAAAATGTCGTAACAAACGAAGGTAATAGAAAAATTGGCAAAGATGGAGGTGAACGTAAATTTTCTTTACTTACTCGTAAATTACGCCGATCATCTTCGGCTTCGCCGAAACAAATGCAAACGAAATCACAGAAGTCATTGGAGAAAAAGCAACCAGAATACGGTAACACCTTGCGCAAGGTGAAATATTATTTGCAAATTATAAATTATCCAAAGTTAATTAAAATCATTTAAAGTTTTTTCCTTCTTTCTTTTGCTCAAAAAAATTCTCTTTTTTTTCTGCTATTTATGATAAAGAATTTTTTTAGCGATGTATGGTTGTCTAAACATACATTTATGCATCATCATGATTTAAAATATAATCTGAATATTAGGATCTGAATACATTAGCTTTCGTTAAAAGATTAAAGAATAGTATAAATATAGGAAAAGAATAGTATAAATATAGGAAACTAAATATAGCTGATAAGTTTAGGACATCAGTAGTTTTAATTTTTCCAATATCATATTCAGCTGTTGTCGCTGCATAATTTTAAAAGATTGCTAGCGTAAAGTCGTTCTGCAAGGAAAAATTTGGCATTTATCACATGAAAAAAAATTGAAAGCATATTCACTGCTGAGCGATTTCTTATTTTTGCAAATAAATTTTTTAAATATTTTTTCAAAATTTAATTTCAAATTTGTACTGAGTATATATATATATTGTTAAATTTTCATTAGTTTTGGAATTGCAACTGTATATATTTGCACTTTGTGATCTCTAGGGTTTGGCAGAACTCGTACCACACATAACGAATACAGGTGTAAATCTCCGTAGTCGATGTGTTTTAAGATGTGATACGTTTTCAACTAATCAAAATTTAAAACAAGAGCCAACATCTAACGAAATAACTCCCCCAACATCTCTCATTCAACCGGCACCAAAAAGCGAGAAATTGCTAAAACCGTTACCATTTCTTAACGGTAAGCGTGCTTTCGACAATAGTTACTATAATGAAGTGGTATACTGTGAAGAATATGCAGCCGATAATTGGGATTATTTATTTTATATCGAAAATAAAGGAGTTGTACCACCCAATTTCTTGCACGGATCGAGGGTATGTTTGTTTTAAAATAAGTAAAATATACCATTGTGATTAAATTAGAAAGTAATAGTTTTTATTTTGCCTTTAAATTCATAAAATAAGGCATTGAATCACGAAATTTCGCAAAAAAAAAAAGAAAATCATCAATTGTTAATAGATTGTTCTTCAAATATACATATATTAGTGGGTTTTTTTTGTATGTTCCAGTCTGCGATATGGATTTTTTGTTTAAAAATATTGTGCGGATTTTATTTTTGATAGGTACGGTAAATATGCATCAGTCATGTTTATATTTTTTCAATCACGAGAATTGACCAAGCATTATTAGGTAGAATGTGTCAGCTACTGGTGAAGCAGTAGTCGCATCTGGAAGGCTTATTATGTTAATATTTATTTATCCAATTTTATTGACTCATTAGACTAAATATGAGTTGTAAATTCAGTATGTTTTATAAATCACGATATATTAGATATAATTTTATCTATTTTAGAAAGATTGTTTCCTTCTTCAATTTATTAGTAACTTTGTAGATTACACCAAGAAATCGAATGTCTATAATAGATTGGATTACTCGTATGCAAATTGCTTTCAAGTTGCTGCCAGAAACGCAGTTAACAACAATTAATCTCATCGACCGTTGTTTGATGGCAAGACGTTTTACACTTGAAAAGGTTTTAAATTTTTTTTTTTTTAAAGGCTATATATTTTATTCAACAGGAAGTGAAGTTGGATAAAATGGTGAAAGTTTAAAGATAAAGATCTTTAAGACAAGGCTCATGATATTATTACCATAAATCAAGGGAATAGAATTATTTCAAGAAATTTGTAGATGAATATAATACTTATTGAGAATATCTTAAACTTTTTCAGTTCATTTGATTTATTTGTATTGCTTTTATTTATTTTTTTTCTCATCTGATTTTCAGATGTTTTGATGTTTTCAGAAGGAAATTCAGTTGATTTCTTTGGCTTGTTCTGTTATAGCAGCTAAATATGAGGAAATTTATCCACCAGAAATATCTGAATACCTCAGTACTTGTAATAATACGAAACAAGAAATCCTTCGTGCCGAAATTAATGTAAGCTGTTTTTATATGAGAAATTTTTTTAAGTAGTAATTAATCTATTTGCAGTAAGATTAGCGTTGCCATTTAGCTATGTCACTTAAAAAAACTATTAAATTTGTGTCTTTAATGTGAACTTTTCAGGAGGAGCTTAAAATGTCCAATTACTTATCGTTTTTCTTAGTTATATGAATTAATTGAGCTTGTATTTTTATGAAGATTATGCATATCTTCTGAGGTTGATAAATTTTGCTGATAATCAGTCCATACATTAATGTATCCAAAATCTTATACATATATTTTATCATCTATTGCTTCTAGTAAGATTTCTTGGTAATTTAGTTCTATGTCTTCAGTATTTCCATTTCGAAACTTACAGTTTTAACAGCGGTGTGACAAAAGCTGCTGTTAAAAATGTATTATTTCTTTTTTCATACAGTATCAAAAATCATTAAACCAATAATTTTTTTCAGTACATAATTGTAAATCATTTTCATTACCGTTCATGATTTTTATTTTATAGGTGTTGCATCTCTTAAATTTCGATTTGAGATATCCGCGTGCTATCCAATTCATTCGTCGTCTCACGGAGCATTATGATCTTAGTGTCCACACGCTGGCAAAAGTTATTAGTGACGTAGCATCATATGATTATAATACATGCTCTATGAAACCGTCAGTTATTGCGGCTGTTGCAGTATTCATTGCAGCAGCGCTGGAAGAAGTAGAATTTCCGGATAAATTGCATCGTTTAGCTAGGTAAACATTTTGATTATTCAATATATCAAGATGACTTTCAGACTGTTTTTGTGAGAAGAGCTAAAAAGAATTAAGAGATTAACTACTTGCATATTGATTATTTGCAATTCACTGTGACTTGTTGATTTTTCATGGACAAATTGATGATTTGGAGAAATAAAATTTCAGAGTATTTTTTTTTTCAGAATTTTTTCTGGAATTCAGTACTGACTAACGAAAAGATTAATTTGTATTTCATTTTAGAGTATCGAAAGCAGAAGCTGAACGATTAGCACCTCTTTTTGCGTCAGCTATATTAGAATTGATTAAAAATGAAAAAAGTTATAATGCCATCTACAAACGAATGTTCATTCAAAGACGAATGATTTTTACCAAAAAACACATTTCATACTTGGCTTCACTTGCAATCTAAAGTTGCGACAGTTATATGAAATCAATTATATTTCATTATTACTATTGTTCTACAATAATGAATCGAGAATTATAATCCTTTCTTTCATGACCAGTTTGAATTGGTGATTTTATTGATCTTTTTTATCATTTTTTAGTTAAATTCGTTGTTGAAGAAAAGCAATTTTCTCCTGTTTTTAACATGTAAGTAACTTACTTGTATTTCTCATTAACTTTTAATTTAACATTCAAATCGAGTTTTTATTTTGATATTCATATCTTTAGTACGCTACTACTTATGTTTTAATTTACAAATAAAATATTACTATTTCAAGCTTATTCTTGAATTATGCAAGGACCTGTCGTTTTTTTTTTTCTCATGTAAATTTTAGTTATAAAATTACAGCTTCATGCTTTTGCAGTTCGCTTCTCAAAAAGAAATATATTCAAATAACAAAAAAAAAAAAAAAAAAATGTGAGAGAAAAGAGAAAATGTTTTTGCTTTTCCTATATTATGGTTATCATATTTCTGGGAACGAAATTCTTGTCGTAGTTATTGAAATTTTAGAATTCATCTTGGCTGTTTTATTTTTTCATTGCATAAATTGGAATATTTCGACACTTCACGAATTCTTTGATCTACAATTTATTATCTTTATGGTCGCAGTAATCTGTTGACATTCATCTTTTAATTGTTTGGAATATATTGATTAATTGAAAATTATAGTGTATCACGAACGCAAAATATTAGTCTATTTTCATTACAACATTATGCTGTGCAATATGAATATTTTATATTCCTGTTAATCTTCATTATTATTTATTGAAGACTGCGATTCATGTAGCTCTTTTTTGTCGTTTATATTTTATCATTGCAAAATTAATTTTTGAAATCAGTACAATTTTGATATCATAAATTGCTTAGTGATATTTAAGCGTGATGCACTGGAATAACGAAATACTAAATTACCATTAGCAGTTTATCTCTGTTATCTATCAGTTTTTTTTGTGCAAAAAAAAAATTTTCTTGAAAATTTGGTTTCGATTTCGGAAAAGTAGGAAAATTTCAATGTTATCCTTTTCTTTTTCTTCTCGTCTTTACGTGAATCCATGTGAATAAATATATAAGTTGATATATTATTTGTTAGTGATGTGAAAATCCTGATTTTCAAGATTTACATCATATATCATTGGATCATTTAAGAACTAGTAATTATTGGAACGTTTTTCTTTTTTTATTTCTGCCGCTGCGTATTTGGATAATGTTCATTTCATCGTTTAAGTGAATGATAAATATTCATATATCGTCATTATTTGTTCATGATTATGTTTGATGTTTTTCATGAGCCTGATAAATGGGCTTTAACCAAAAGAAGACTTGGGCATTGTGTATTAAGCTTCCTTTTTATAATCTGGAGATAAAACAAATGAATGAATTCAAAGAAATTGATTATCGAAGATAGTTGAAATGTTATAGTTTCAATTAATGTGTAAACTTTTACGAAGTTGCGAGATAAACTCGAAACTGGTTCGAGTAGGTTTTAGATTTAAGCATAATTTAAGACTAATTTAAGGGTCGTTGCATTCTCTAGATCAGATTTTTTTGAAGGTCACGATATTTTTCAATTTATTTTGGATGGTATGATTTAGACATTTGCAGTTGTTAATTTTAGAGTCGCAGCAGCTATCTCAAATTCTAATTAAGATACTTTTTCATTAGTCACTTTCCTGGCACTAATACAGTATCACATTGGCAATTTTTCGGTCGTCCAAGTGTTTCTTGCGAATATAAGATTTATTTCCGTATAATGCTTACAGCAATAGGAAAAATTATGTTGAATCAAGAAGACTTGGGAGTACGTCGATGGCTTGGGAAGAGTTTACGACTTGAACTAACTGACGGGCGAATAATTGAAGGGAAATTTGTTTGTACTGACAATGCGCCAAATATAATTCTCAGTGGTTGTAAGGTAACTGTTTGAGAAATTTTTATTTTTCATTAAATTAACGATCACTAATAGATTTCATAAATCTCTGTGACAGTGTCGCTATAGCACGATATGCGCTGCATAAGATATGCGGTATCGGTATTTAGCTATAAATGAATGATACGTAATACTGGCACTTAACTATATCATAGTTTTGAAATTTACTATTACTTTAAGATCTCATGGCAAATTGTGAAACCCGTGGAGATATCCAGATTTTCATGATCAGTAAATCCTAGACTTTCACGAATTTATTTAAGGAACAATGGAAAGATGAGCTGGAATCTCGAATGGTTGGTCTAGTTATGGCAAACGGAAAGCATATACGTTCAATATCTTTACTACAGACGACAGCTGATATAGAATAAACTTTTATCTCAATTAGATCAGAAAAATCTGATTTCAACAAGCTGTACAAAATAAAATGATTCTAGCAAAATTGCTGCACAACCATTTGTTTTACTGATTATTTTAGTAATTTTAAATACACCAACAGCCAAACTAACTTTTATTCTGTGGATCAGAAATTAAATAATCTTCACGAGCTGTCAGTTCTATCCTAATATGAGTTTTAACGAGAACGAAACAAACTACAATTCCACGGCATATTCATATCACTGAAGTAAAATTTCAATTTTATATGATTTTTACAAATCATATCACTTGAACTATGCGAAAAAAAAATATAATCTAGTTAAGAGTTATTATTAGATGCAACAATAATTAATATAATTTGCAAATCACTTTTTGGTACCCTCAAAACGTGATTTCCGTTTAGCTTCAGTTGCTTTGGCAGATGCAGTTCCGCTTATTTTCTTCTCAACAGTAGCATTGTATTTCTCCATCGCTTCTTTCTGAAGTACTGCTGAAGAAAGAACACTTTCTTAATTCACATTTTAAATAATGGTCCGGGACTAATTCATTCAAACTTTAAATTCTAAATTTCCTTCTACTGTCTGTAGAGAGAGAAAAAAACTAACTTGGTTTCATGTAATGAAGAGATAACTTACAAATCTGATCATAGAAGCAATCTTTCGTGAAACCATGGGGATCGAAAACTGATGGCGCAAAATTTGAACCCAGTTCATCCACTTCGAATTTCTCAATTAGTTTTTCGTACATTGATGGATTTTTAAAATCACGCCTTTTTTGTATTAATGCATTTAAATCGGCTCCTTGTGCCTTTTTTTCGAAAAATCCTCGAAATCTTGTCTGCAAAATGAATTTTAATTTGTATTTCGATTAAAATTCAACGTAATGCACAAATCCCCCAAAAAAAATTCTGCACCTCAAGTTCTGCAGAGCATTTTGTAGTCGGTGATAGTGGCAGTCGTATTTCTATAGGTTCATCATGAGTCTGTGGACTATCATTTCCTTCTGTTGATTTTGGCGTCAAGCTGCCAAGATTCTGATCAATATGTTGTCTTTCCTAGAAAATTTATTCAAAAAAGAAAATGGTTAATCCAGTTCTGGAACATAATGTAAATGGATTTTATTTATCTTAGTGATATCCTTGCACACCTCTCTTTAGTTCTTTGCCCAGAGATAATATCTTGGCATGAGTCAATATTTACATATTTTTAAATTGTTTACATGTGATATACAATATAAAACTTATGTATCATATAATATGCAGTATAGTAATCGCTAATTCTTGGTCTTCTTTGTCTCTTAAGATTAGAGCTTCTATGTTTCACTCAGATCAGTAAGATTAGTTGCAAATCGTAGTCATTAACAATTGCATGCTTACAAGTTCCCGTAAGCCTTCTTCGACTGCACTGTCTACAGCCAATTTCATCTGGCGAACGACTATCTTCATGGCCGGGTGGTGGTTTGGTTCTCGGTTTGTCGACTCCGAGCTACCTTTTTCTTCTGATTGTTTATATGCAACTGCTTTTCGATCAGCTAAATTTACTTTTTAAGCGTCTTTTACATTTTCTGCAACGAAAGTGAAAATATCATGACAAAGTTTTCATCCGAGAATGGATTGAAATTCCATATTAATAGCTTTTTATTTCATAACATATACTTTAGAAGAAAACCGAGAAAAATGAGAATAAAATTTGCCATCCAACACCAGTTAAATTCATAATCTTTCTAATAAATAAGACGTGTAATAACGTAAAAATCCAATAAATAGCTATGTGTAAAGGATGTATAAACACATATGACCGTCAGTTGACACCAATTTTTTATTTTTTAATCATTTTTTAGCAAAAATTTTGCGAAAATGCAAACCTCTGGCGAACTGATCCTCTTCATCTTCTTGTTCAGCGTAGGAAACCAGCGAAGTTTGACTTTGTGTCATATAAAGCGTACTTTTCGAAGCAAATGATTGGTTTTGATTCTGTTGATGGTGATATCGATGCATCGAAATCGTTTTGCGCTAAGTGTTCGAAGGTGATATCATTGTTTTTTTAAGTGGAGGTGGACGTGATGAACTAATACTCCCACTCTTCCTACTTCCAGATTCCACACTTGAATCGACGTTTGATGATGAACTTTCATTTGCTGATTCATCTAAATACTGAACATATTATTTCGAATTACGAGGGCGAAAGGAATAAAAGTACTGAAAGTATCAACAAAAGTATTGCAAGTAAGAGAGCAAATTGATAAAAATTATAAAAATAGCAAAATTATATTTAAATTAATTTTTGTCAGCTCTCCTCAGTAAAAGCAATTTACAATTTTAGGAACACATAGTTTGTCCATCAAATAATTCGCAAAATATATCCTCTATCTATTTATCGTTGCAACCTTCTACACCATTTTAAAATATTATGTAAAGTCATATGAAAGCAAAAATTTTTTATGAATTGTTCATCTCTTCCACTTTTCGTCTTACAATTATACGCTTTTACCTGTCCAGTATTCCGAATTTCGCCGTTCTTCTTTCCGTGAAATTTCTTTCACTATTCCAATTGATGTTTGCCCTGAAAATTTACAACTGCTTATTTAGAAGAAAAACAGTTAATAGATTAGTAGTTTTTTGTTCTGAAAAAGTCATCTTATAATACTCTCACCCTAGATATAATCGAAAAGTCGAGGGATACTTATATTAGCACACTCTCTTCTTTATTTGCTTGCTTTATCCATATTCAGAAAATACTTTTCTAATATCTCGCTTTCATGAATAATATGATAAAACTTGAAAAAATTCAATAAAATATATGATTTTTTTTTATTATGTATAAATACTTTTTGCGAAAGTTTTCTAGTTTTTATTTGCAAATATTTTAAAGTTTCAATATGAAATGCTTTTGTCATCTATCGAATAATAGCAAAACAAGATTAAAGCAATATAGAAAGGTTATACAAAATGGATATATCGTAAAACCATAGCATAACCTGTCGGCGAAAGCCGAAGCCGAAAAATGTATATCTAAATAGGAATATTAAAAAGATAAAATGGCAATATGGCAAGTATAGTGTGCAAGACTTTAAATTAAATAATGCGGCGAAGTTTAAAAGAGTTCAACAAGCTGAAAAGATACAGATGTTTACTGCTGAAGCACTCGATTCACGGTCAACAAAATAAAATCAACTGATAAAGAGAAACATTTTGGAAGAGACATAGAGAAGAGGATCTTCGAAGGATTCAAAAGGGAAGGATTTCGAAACTAAAATTAGTACTCGAAGAGTTCGACGACAGCTCAAGTTCAATTCGACATTCACAACTCAACGGCACGAATAATAGCAGTCGTGCGAAAGAAAAACGACAAAGCCATAAGAAGATACAACGCTGTAATCATTATGTGAGATATTAAATTATGATATTGTATAAATTGAAATAAAATCTACTGTTGAGCCTAGCCAAGTCACAACAGCCAAAAACGAGTAATCTTTAATTAGCAATCTCCAATCAACAACAAATAAAGAAGAAGATTCTCTTCTCCAATTTTGAAAGGAAGAAAGAACTAAAATAAATAAAATCTATTTTCTCAACATAACCTATATTTACTCTCTTAAAAATAATACATTCATTACTAATAGGAAGATTCAGAAAAAAAAGAAAACATAAAATAGAGAAAAAAATAGTTTGATGAATAGTAAATTTGAGGACTTTACAAACATTATTTTAAAACTACTAATTAAAGCAAGCAAATAAATCTACACATGCAAAAACTATCCCACGTATGCAGAAAACTAAGTTCGAAATTCCATAAAATTATACCTTTATTGCTAATATTCAAACCTAATTCCTCTCAGAATTTCTTCTATATGGTGAATCATCATCGCTATAATATTCCGCTAAATGATTCATCGCATCTGCAACAGTATCGTATAATTTATTCACTTAAATTGGCAACGGCTAAGTGTATCACGATTTATTTCTCATTATTACATAATTTTAATAGAAAATTTAAAGAAATATACACTTCTGATACATTAAGTAATACTTAGTTTGTCAGATAAAAATTATAAAAGCATGCTATATAATGTAGGATCGCATGAAAAATCACTCATCGCATGAAAAATCACTCTATCTTTATGTCCCAACAAATAATTATTACCAAGTGTAAATGAACACTACTACAAATAGTTTGCAACGATTCGATCTAATCTAAGCATAATCATCATCATTTATCTAACTTTTCCATCAAAATATTCTACTAAAATCTTCTAGTTTCCGAACTATCGGACAAGATTTTGTACTCAGCATCATTTCAGAAATCAGTTTCTCCTTATTAATTAAATTTTACCTGTAAATTTCATTTCTTTTATTTGTTATTTATGCCGTTTTTCCAAAAGCATTTTCTTATAACTAATCTTTCTCATAATTTTCTATTCACATTTCATTTAATCAAACTTTAGTAATAATAAATGCTTTTAAGTTAATGCAAGCATCATTTCAAAAAATATATATAATATATAATGTCATAGCGTTTAAAGCAAAAATGCATTTTACAAAACCGGTATTTAAGGCAAGAAATGATACTTTTAACGATATTTATGCTAGAAATGACATCGTTACTAAATATGACAAAAAAAGATCGTAAAATCAGTGATGAAACCTAGTGGTACTTATTTGATCACAATAGGAGGAACATCGTCACATAAAAATATAACGCAAAGGATCACCATACGAAGGACACTGAATAACGAATTTTAACAAATGAAATAGATTAAATTCCGATTTTACTACGTCTCGTACGATGTTCGAATTTTCGTTGTTATTTAAAATGATTTTGTTTCTTTATGCTCTAATGTTACAAATTATATGCTCTATTTGGCATTGTGTTTAATGTATTCGATTAAGAAAATTCCATTACTGAATATTTCACCCATTAATTATATACTGTGTGACACAGCTAATTAATTTATGTAGTTAAAATTAAAAATCCAATCGTTGGCAGAAAATGATGTAATTTGATACGATACGAATTTTGATTTTACTTACATTTCGTTGTAACTTATAGAAGTTTTAGCAAATATGAAAATTTTTGTTAACGAAATTTTATTCATTTTTGCTTCAAATACTTCTAAATATTATGAAGAACTTCATTTTACATTAATACTAATTTGAGCTTTGTTATTTGAACTTTTGAATACATATTATTCGAATTAGATTTATTGAATTCCTCGTTATCCGATATGCTGGATGATATTTTATAAATAGCGGTATTTAATTATTAAATTATGGAAAATTGGTCTAGATTTACTTGATAATTTAAACGATAGCTATTGCACTTGCTTTTGGCTTTTCATTATTCAAATTTTCAAAATTTTATTCAATTTTTTTGGTTACATATTTAGCATTTTGGTTTTTTTTTTCAGATAAAAGGATAGAGGAAACATTTCATTGTACATTTTATGGAATTGAATGCAACAAACATAACATGTCGGATAATTTCATTAATTTCAGGAAAGAGAAAAAAAACAAATCGATAAAACAAAACAAAACAGAACCACCAAGCTTATCTGTGGTTGAGCTAAAACACGACATGTAGCAAAAAAATCATTGATATGCGGAAAAAATTTTTAATTTGTAAAATTTGAGGTTTCAAATGCGAATTCTTACTAATAAAAGTGCATAATTAATATATTTCATGGAAGGTCAAAGTTAGGGATAAATTTATCCCAATATATTCAACTTATAGAGAGATATTTGTCATTATTGGCTAATGCAAATTATAATTTTATATTTTTCTTTTCATTTACAAATTACTTTTTTTTTCAAATGCATTTTCCTGAAATACAAAAAAAAGAAATAAATGAAAATATAAATTGAAGAATATCTTAAATGTAAAAGAAAAAATTAAAATATGAAGTCTTAAACAAAATAGCATTTTTTATAAAATATATATTTTCATGTTTGATATTAAGCAAAAGAGATGTTCGGGAAACTCTTAATTCTCGATTTTTATTACTTTCGTCATATTTTTTACGAAAATGTTTACTGTTCAGACTATACCATTTCTCTCTAGATAATATCTCTCAGAAAATTCCATGAATAATATTTCTTGTTGATTTTTTGTTATGTTACGGTTTAGCTGTTGTAATTTTAATTCTTATTCATAAAATAATTGGGTCGATAAAAATTGAAGCATATTAGTTCCAAGATTTTATTTGTGACTTTGTACCTCATCTTATTCTTTCGGTTCAACAGAAAAATTTTCTATTTCACTTTCATTTTTTCGCTTCCATATTTTGATGAGAAATTTTCGCGTTTTGTCATTCTAGTAACAAATAAGTCACCAAATTACAAACTATAGTCACCTTCCGTTTTTGTTTAAAGTTTGTGCGTTTTTTTTATGATACAGTAAGAGGAGAAAAAAAAACAAGATTTTTTTTTTTGCGTTTCATCAGCATTGCCAATTTTTTGTTATCAGCCATTTCAAGTAACTACATTATTTTACCTATTTGTTTCTGATAAAGTTTTTATTTTTGTTAATTTTTCTTAAGATAAAATGATTGCAACATTATGGTCATATGTATATCTTTCTTTCCTTCTACTAACGTTTAAATAGTAGAATTTTCGAATTTAATAAATTGCAATGTAGTAGAGGAAACGGTCTGGAACAATTTATCTATTTATCAATATTATCGACCTTTACAAGTAGTTATTATCATTTGAAAAAGTGAATTAAGAACGGACAAGGCGGATTGGACTTTTCAGTTTCAAACGAAAAGGACAAGCAAGTTGAATCAACGAAGCGAAAAGTAATTCTCGAAAGAAAATGTTGGCAAAAAGAAGAAAACATTCTTTAGCGTAATAAGTGCCAAAAATAAAAACTTTATCAAGAGGTTGAAGTACCTAATCCAAACTTATACTAATGATAAGCTTTGCAATTATTTGTTATGCAATAAAACTTTGAAATATTTAAGAGATTTGAAGGAACATGATAAAGTATATGTGTTCATTGTTAATAATGCTCAATATCGTTATTCTTTTCACTTTTGTCAATGTGTGTTGCAAAGTTTTTTTTATTTTCTAATATATCAGTTTCAATAGTTTCCTGTCGTTATTCATAATTCAATGAAATAGAACTTTTTTTCATATTATTTTTGCATATAATAAGAATTTATGAACATGACAAAATCATCGATTCATTCGAATAATAAATAATTTATGAGATAATGCTATTATTTTTCATTACAATATTATTGTAAAATAGCTAAATAGTGATAAAAAATGAAATGAATATGAATATATCTGAATACTGTTATATTTCTTGTTTATGCACATTTTCTTCAATCATATCCATAATTTTTCTATTTTTCTTGAAATCGAAAATCCTTTTTTTTGAAAATTCCTTTTTGCGAAAATCTTCATTAATATCAATTATTTCAGTTGGTTGAAAAAAATTGGACTTCGAATTTGTTATAAAAAAATTTGTTATAAAAAAATTTGTTATAAAAATTTGTTATAAAAAAAAAATTAGACTTCGAATTTGTTACTTATTATGTTTCTTTCCGATTTTTGATTTTATAAACTTAACAATTTGTATTTACGCACCTTTTTTTCTTTTTTTGAATTATTGTTGGCATATTTTGAAATTGTTTATATTTCATATGTATCTATTCAACTTAATTCAGTTTTGAAAATGATAATTATCTGTCTTTTGATTATGTCTCAACATTCTAATTCTATAATAATTGTTAAAAATTTACTTATTGATACTAATCAGAAATTCAGCACGCATAAAAACAGGTCCTATTTATAATCACAAATAACAAAAGCATTTCATCAATTTGTTATCACATCTAATCATTTTTATTTAATTCAGTTAAAATATTTCAATGGAAATCATTCTTCATACATTTATTGAATAATTCAGTCTTATATTTCATATTTAGATTTATAGGAAAAATTTTTTTCCTATATTTAAATCATTCTGAGCAAACTTATTTGGTCTGTTACTGGAAATTTTAAAGTTCCTCTTCCCGAGTGGCTTTATTATTGATTTTTCCCTCTCATCAATCTAAATTCTAAATTTAAATTTCGACTATTAAAATGTTAACATACTGATAAACATGCATAAACACGTCCACGCACCTACACAAACACCCACACAAATGTCTTCACAGATACACCCACACACTTGTACAAACACCAACACAAATACCTTCATAAATACATCCACACATCTATACAAACACCGACATAAGTACCTGCATGAGTGCATCCACACACTTATACAAACACCTATATTCAAATACATGAAATACACTCATATAGTTACCTATACCCATATATGCATATTCATACGCTATTATCATAATTGGAAGTATCAACGATATAAACATATGTAAAATGCTGATATCTTTATAATTATAAATGAAATTTTGATAATTTCATGATTAGGAACAAAAAATATTGATTATTTATAATAATGAATGAAATGTTAATATCTTTATAATTATGAATAAAACGATGATAACTATGAATAGAATAGTAATTGATATATTTATAAATTATAAATAAAATGGTGAAAATTATTTTTGTAAGTAAAAATAAAGAAGTTGATATCCAAGACATCTTGATTTATTTCATTTTTTCTGTAACAAATATTTTTAAATAATTTAGTAGTAGTAGTAGTAGTAGTAATCGTTATTTGATCCAAAGTAGATGGCGAAAACAAGAAATTGATTTATATGTAAAAGATGTAAACATACATGACACATATGTATATATATGAAGTGTGAAGTGTAAATACTATTGATATAGCATATGATTATTTTGATTACGCAATTGATCGGTGGTGGTAGTGATAATGTGATTTGCAATGAAATAAATCTTTCAATTTTCATTTCTTATTTATTTCTCTGATATTATAACCATTAATTCGTTTGCACATTAGTTAAATTTACTATCCTTTCTATAATTAACAATTATTGATAGATCGAGTGGTTGTGGTAACAAAATGGTCTGAAATGAAATAAATATTTTAATTTCAATCCCTTATCTATTTCTCTGATATTGCCTGATATTATAATCATTAATTAATTTGCTTCATATTATTTATGTTTTTTATCCTTTCATTCTTTTCTATGAAATATTTTTTATTGCTAAGATTAATACAATAAAATGGGAAAAATTTTTATTATTATCTTTTTTTTTGATATGTTATATATTTAACATAGCAATAGCAAAAATCATTTAGTTCTCAATGAACAATTGTTCGAAATGATGATAATAAAAATAAAGTTTCTGAAATCTTTCTATTTACATTCTTGATAAATTTTTCGAGAAGTATGATAAATAATGAGATAGAATTCGATATTTTAAATTCTCTTTCATTCTAATTTTTATTGTTATCATTATTGTTAATCATTATTAATTTTAGTATCAATGATTAATTTGTCATAATAATAATAATATCAGAATGATTTCGTTTTTTAGTGCTTTCTTTATTTCAATATTATTTTAAAACTCACCACATTCTTCATATTTATTTTTCATCAGTCTTTCCACTTCGTTGCATTCATTTTGGTTTCGTTCAGTTTTAATTTTCATTCCTTTTCCTTCCGTATGATTTGGTTAAACATTCATTTTTAATTAATTTTTTTCCATTATTGGAAAAATATTAGAATTGTTGATAAAAGTTATAAGGGGAAAGTTTGTATTAATCGTTGGACAATTATTATAATTGAATAATTGGGAGAAAAGCAGAAGAGGATGAAAAGATTGAAATATAGCGTATGGTACCTTCCAGGCATGCTCTCATCTTTTTCATTTCTCATCTTTAAATTCCGTCTTTTTCCCACCCATCAAAACGCCCGATATATACCTTTGCAAATGGCACTAATACCATATTGGAGGATAAGCATATCTGTATATGCATGTGTATGTTGTGTACCTGTTGAATATTTAAGAAGCAAATTTTTTAGTTACATATATTATTATTATTATTATTTGATATGTGCAATATTTATATGATAAGCATTGATGACTTTTTTTGTCTTTTTATTTCTAAAAAATTTAAAAATAATCAAACTTTTTCTAAATAAATGTTTTTTGTTTTCTTCGATTTTAATCAATATAATATAAAAATTTGGAATGTAAACTTTCATTTTCTTTCTGTATCATTAAACTAACATAATATCGATTTGATGGTGTAGATTTTTTTTCGTTGATGAAATTTTTAAGAAGATAAAAATCAAACCTTATCATCTTTCCTTTTTTCCTCCTTTCTTTTCCTCTCCTCTTTTTCTCTTCCTTATGTGCATTTTTTATATCATTCTATGGAAATTATTTTATTTTTTCTTTTGAAAAAGTTAATAAATAATTAAATAGTCGTTATGGCAAGTTAAATTATGATTTTGATTCATTTAAGGCATGATTATTATAATTATTCGCGAGAAATTTTTTGTTTGAAAAAGCTATTAAATGATTAAATAATCTTTATGATGACTAAAATTACGATTTGATTCATAAGAGAAATGATTATTAAAATATCCATAACAAATTTAAGCATTTTATAAAAGTTTATATAACAGTTAGCAATAATTTTCTTCTGCTTAATTATTGAATATAGTGATTTTATATGAAATGAAATAATATTTGCTTTGTTATCGAAAAGTTGCAATTATTTAATTATTTATTATTTGCAGAGAAAAATTTTAATAATTTACATTTTGCACGATTTATATGGGAGCATAGATTTGATTGTTGACAACTCAAAATGTATGATCAAATAACCGATCAGTCGCGTTTAATGATATTTTTAAAACTTTAATTTTAATGAATTCAATTTATATCATCACTCTGAATTCGCTAATCTTTGCAAAACCAATTTTTTCTCGAATTGGTATTTCCTGATGTCATTGTTAGCATAAAATAAATACAAAGGATTAATTTTTTTTTTTTGAAAATTAATCTCTTCCTCGTCATTCGCTATCATTTTTTAACTTTACTATAACTGTTCAAATATTTCAATGTCATCTTGTCAGTTCATATTTTTCAAAATCAATCTATCCATTCTTTCAAATTCGATAATTCATCTCAATGTATCGCCAATATTTTATCAGTTGTAAAATTAAAATTTACCTCTTTTTTTTGGAAATTAATTTTCAATAAAATACGTTAAGTAATGATATCAATTTTGAGGATATACGGCATTTATTTTCACATAGACATGCATTTATTTCACGTAAAATAATTTCTTTATAATTGCAACATTCAATATTAATTACTTTATTTATTAGAAAATGTATTAATTACTCTATTTATTAGAAAATGTATCCATTAATTTTTTCTTTTGTCCATTAAATATAACTAACTATTCCACTAATTTATTAATTTCACAAAAGTAATTAAATATTGTTTTCTGTCTTTTCTCATTTCTGTTTCTACTATAAAATTCATCCATCTATATCAATTTCATTTTCTAATTAAGAACAAAAATTTGAAATCGAACTAAACTCTTTTCATTGATTTAAAAATATTTGATGATAAAAATAAATGACATTTAATAAATGCGATAGATCAAGTTGAATAAATAAAGATGGAAAAAGGGTAAGATTTTAAAAAACCAAAAGTTTTTTTTTTTTTAAATTTTATTAAATGCGAATCCTTCCAAACCGAATAATTTGCTAATTTATAATAACTGAATAAACAAAATTTTGAAACTTGTCTCTTATCATTTATATGCCTTTTTTTTGCTCTTCCTCCCATATAGTATGCTTGATAATTTCATGATAAGGAATGAAATTTTTTTGATATTAAAAATATAGTACCTATCATTTTGTTGCATTTCCTGCTGAATAAGCATATCATTTTTTTTTGCATCACATCCCGAATGGATGTTAGGACTTGATTAACAAATAGCAAATATCCTCAAAATATTAATAATAAATTATATTAAGTGATAGCAAAAATATTATCAAAATATTTAGTAAATGATATAAGAAAAATATTTCAGAGTATGAATGACAAGTGATATTAGTGAATAACACATGTTATATTTTTTTTGCTATTGCATAGCTAATAAATTTGTTTTATTTATTTGTTTTGCTATTTGAAATAAATTTCATGTTCAAATTTTGTATATTTTCCTTACTTCGCAATTTGTGATAACAATGCTTTGCTTATTTGTTCAATAAAATGCTTATTTCATTTGTTTCTTATATAATAAAAGTGTAATGTTTAACTTTTTTACTAAACAACTTATTGTTTATTTACTTTTTACTTAATTATATGATCGTTTTATCGATTTATTTGTTTATTCATTTTTCAAAATATTAAGAGAAAAATAAATCACAACAACGATTTGAATGAATTCCTTGGCATTCTCTTCAAAAAAACATTAAAAGATCATAGAAATCAATGATTTAAATTGGAAAGTTTCCAAATGGTAAAATTGTTTTTTGCTTTTCTTCATGATCATCATAATTTGTTTTAATTTCATTTTATCGAACAATAACTGCTGTCCTGCTTGGCACAAAAATCTTTAAAAGAATTGAATTAAAACCTCTTCTCATTCGACCTTCTTTTTTTCCTTTTAATTTTAATAACAGCTGCTATTTTCATTTATGAAAGAATGATAATATTAAAATATTTATTTAGAAAGATCGAAGAAAATCAAAAAAACAAAAAAAACTTTTCATAATCCTTCAAAAGATTACGATGTTTAGAAGACATAATAATTGATCGACTTTCATTTCTTTTTTTTTTGTTTTTTCTTCATTATCTGGTATTGTTGTTTACCTTTTTTTGCTTTATTTTGGAAAGAATTTGACATATTTATGTGCGTATATATTTATTTATTTATATTAATTTTTTTGCTAATATCAAATTAAATAATGATAAAAGTGAAGATATGTTGATAAAAATTAATTCATTTTTAGGATCATTGGAAATTCGAATGATGAGCACATTTGAAAAAGGACGAAGTTTCAAATGGCAGGTATATATATATTAGTATTTTATTTTGTAGTATAATATAGAAATAAAAATCCGAAAATTTTACAATAAATTTATTAAATGAAGAAGAAAGAAGACTAATTCCATCCATCACGTAATGATAATATTTAAAAATCTTCTTAATATTAGATGTAAGATTTCTCAATTTTTTCCTTCTTTTTTTAGATGTCATCAATGGTTGACAAAGTGCGCCGTGGTGTAGCAAAAACAATACAAGCAGCTTCGGAAGGTGAAGCATTTGATAAATTACCAGATTGTGATGTTCTTGGAATGAGTAATCGATTTGCTATCAAAATTTTACCTTCTAATAAGTAAGAAATGTTTATAATTCATTTATAATATATCATCAATTATGAATTCTTTTTATCCAAAATTTTCCAAATAATTTCAACGAATTAAAAATATTTTTGAATAAAAAGTAATCGGGAAATCGTTAACATGATTTTGATTAATTTTTAATTATCTATTTTAGTTCATAAGACTTATATGTTAATATGAGTCTCTTAGCGTTTAATTGATAATTATCATTTTTAGGTTAAGAATAGATTGAAAAATTGCTTCAGCAAAATTTAATTTTAAAATTCATTGAATTTCATTATCTGTTTCAAATTTTATTATGAAATATATTTTCAGTAAATAGCTCAATAATTAGAAAAAAAATTTAAGTCGTTCATTTTTTCGATTTACTAGTTTCAAAAATATATAAATTACGAAAATTTTAACAAAAAATAGGTTTTATAAGACTTGCGAATTAGTCCCTTAATTTTTTCAACCATTGTTTAAATTATTCGTTTAAACTTAATTTATATCTAAACAGAAAATTTGATGGATCAGCGCCACCGATAAAGTGTGGTCTGAATTTCTAAATTTCACTACTTATCTAATATGATAAAGGAAATTGTATCATAATTATGGAAAATTATTTAAATAATCTTTTCTTGTTTTTATTTCGAAATTTTTAAAATTAAATTAAAAAAAAATAATATCAGTTAAAGTTTCTTTTATAGATTAAAGCCTTCTGTATCCAATTTCACACCAATCCATCTTGTAATAAAAGATAAAAAAGGCAGACGTCAAATTATTTATAATTGTGAAATGATCGCTGCTCAAGGAGTTGTCGTTAAAACATTACGAGGCAATACGGTAATGGAAATACGACTACCGGATAATTCACAAAATTCAATGGGTAAAATTTTACATCCTGCTGGATCAACTTTGTATAAGGTAAATTTTTATGTTTTAATTTATTATTAAGATTAACAATGATAACAACAATTTAACATTCAAAAAAAAAAAAATAAAACGAATATTTGAATAGATTATTTGAAGATTTAAAATCTTACATCTATGATTCACAAATGTCTTATATTTTAAAACATATAAATATTATAATATAAATTTTTTTTCAGATTGAACAAATAAAATCCCATTCACTTGGTCGAAAATTCATGATTTCAAAATTAGGCGAACCATTTCTCAATATTGTTAACACTCCAATCACACAAGTAAATGATTTTAATCTTTAACAATTAATAAAAGTTTCCCTACTTTTTTATCAGTTATTTTTTTGTATGAAAATGGATTTCTGTACATACGATTTAGTTAAAGCACAATGCTGATTAATAGCAGTATTGATTGATTTCTAGGATTTTAGTAGGATTAGAACTACTGATTAAGCAATGATTAATTTTGCATAATTATAATGTATAATTATGCATCAATAATATCGTAAGAAAATAAAATATTTTTTTTAAATCATCGGTTCAAATTGATTAAAAGATAAAAGATTTGTTGCATCAGCGATAGCTTTATTCGAAATGTTGATTAACATTGAATTATTACAAAAAGAATACCATAAGACTATATAATTAATTAAATATAATATTAGCAAGCAAAATCTGCCAAGAATAACTCAATAATTTTAAAGACACCTTTTTCCTTTCTGTTTTTTAATTGAGAATTTTTTTTAAGTTTTTTTGTTCATATTTTAGATTTTTGGATCAATTAGTAATATATTACAATATTTCTATCTTATTAATGCTGATCAAGCACTGGAATTTTTCAATTTAGACAATGAAAAGATTGGTTTTCTGAGGCCTTCATACTTTTCAACAGCTAAATCTGTCATTATTAATTACAGGTTTAAATTATGCATTTTACATCAACGCTTAATAAAAAATTGAATAGAATTTAATTATTTCCTTAAAAATTAAAGCTGACATTTTCTTTTTCTTAGCATTGTTGACTTAATTTTATCTTTTTTTTTCGGTGTACGTTTTGATTAGGAAATATAATACTTATTCATTTTTTGTTGATAGAATAATAGATAAGAAAGAAATTATCTCTTGTGGTTCCCAGAATTTCAAAAACCATACTTGAGAGGAAAAATGGTCATAAAAACCTGATACTTGCTTATCATTATATTTGTATTTTCATATTTCATACAATATCAGAAATCAAATATGATGAATTAAATTTATTTCTCTTCAAATTTCTGAAATTTTCAAACTTAATTTAAATGTTAATTTTGTAAATTCAAATTAAAAAAAAAATAGCTTCATCATTTTTAGTAATGGAGCAACTGCAATTCAAGAACGAGCTGCTATGTTAGGCGCAAGCATACTGTTTTTAATTGTTGCCGTTCGACCAGAATACGGTATCATGCTTCAGAATACATTGCACTAAGATAAAGCTATCGATGTTTGTTCAAATTTGCTAAATTTTTAATTGAAATATTATTGAAATATTTCAGTAAATATTTAAAAATTAGCATCGTAAAAATGATAGAAGTTTTGCTTCTTATAAAACTTTTTTACAATATATATCAAAAATTTTTAGCACATATTAATCATTGTATTATCACTATTATTGTTACTGTTATTGCTTTATCATGATCTCTTCTTTGTTGTTTCTATTTCATTGAAGAGACCAAACAAAAATAAAATTATGAAGTATGCTTCATCATTTTTGTTTGCCGAGATATTTCGATTGTGTCTATCGCTTTTTGCAAGCTTTTAAAAAGGCATGTTATTTAATTTCACTCTTTTTTTCAATGTTTGTAAATTTCACTGTTATTTGTTCAAGCTAAGCCGATTTTGTCAGTTGAATTTTGTCACATCTTTTATTTTATTTTAACTTTTACATTTGATAAAATATGTCATAAATTTGAAAAAAAAAATTATGATTCTTCCTTTTTTCATATCTAATGTTGATCAAAAAAATAGATTAGTCAGAGATGGGAATTAAAATATTAGGACAGTCATAATTGTACTACGATCAGACATCAACTGATGCAAAGATTTTTCTGTTTTACTCAAATCTCTTGCCGATTTTGATTGCATTTTGCATGCTGCTTAATTAATTATTCAGAAAATTAATAGTGTGAATTCGCATTTGGATTATCAAATATTTGGTAATCAGACTTATCATTCTCGATCAAAAAAAAGTGCCACTCTTTCCGAGTTTTAAACTATTTTAACAGAAATTTACTATCCCTTGTACAATTATCGTTGCCTCAACTTCCATACTGATATCATTTTGGAGTGTGATACCGGAATAGTTATTTAAATGTTAGTTAGATGATAGAAAATGGTTTGTTAAATATGTTGATGAAACCTTGATTACAAATTCTACACTAAAATTTTTTTATTTTTTAATTCATTGGAATTTACACCGAATTGACGAAGGAGTGAAATAAATGAAATTTTTATTGCAAATAGCAACAATTGTGTGTTTTTATGAGATAGCATATGAACGTTGAATTATCGATTTTCTCCTTTTCAAAAATTTATTGATATTTGATATGCGTAATTGGCAAAAAATTCGTTTAAGAAAATTCTATTTTATTAGTATTTTAAATAATAGCAAAGTTCATATTTAAATGCATAAATAATCAGCAATCCCGGAAACAATAATGTATATTTCAGTTTCAAATCTTTTAATTATTTGTTTATGAAATTTCTTCATGTACAATTCGAAACATTTGTTCGAATTTTAAAACTGCCATAGCACACAACTGAAGATGTTCGTTTCTTTTCAATGAATCAATCAATATATGCTTTTTTCAACTCCGTTTATAAGCAAAACCTCTCCCGCATTCCGAACAATTGTATGGCTTCCAACCGGTAGAGTTCCATATGGTGTTTCAAATTCCTGTCATTTCTTTTCCGCATACAGTGCACTTCATTTTCTTCCGATCGTTTTTTTCTTCATATTTCGCTTCATTGATTTCGCTGGTTCTTCATTCACTTCTAAATTCAAAGATTGTTTTAGTTCTTTATTCACCTCCTGAATCTCTGAGTTCATTGGGGCTATCTGCTCGTTATCCGTTATTTTATTTACTTTCGTTGACCCATTCTTTGTTTTTTTAATTGATATATTCCATGGATCCATTGCTTCTTTTTTATTGACTTTTGAAACTGATAAATCCAACGGTTCTATTTGTTCTTCACTCATTTTTGATAAATCGAGCGGTATCTCATGTATCTTGGATGGTTACTCTTTGTCCATGCCCTTGACTATGCCCAGCGAAGGTAATATATATAATGTGTTACTAGTCAAAGACTGGTAGAGGCAAAATCTTTCTGTCCTTCTGGACGAATCGACTCGAAAAACCCTCCCTCTACTTTTTTTGCATCCATTTTTGGAAGTGATGGATCCAGTGGTTCTGTTTGTTCTTCATTGATTTTTATCATTGATTGATCCGCTGATTCTTGTATATTCACTTTTTGAATTGATAAGTCCAGAGGTTCTGTTTTTTCCTCATTCATTTCCATTATTGATAAGTCCAGTGGTTTTATTTATTCCTCATTCATTTTCATCACTGATAAATCCAACGGTTCTATTTGTTCTTCACTCATTTTTGATAAATCGAGCGGTTCTGTCAGATGTGGTCGTGCTTCCTCAAATTATATGGTATTATCCGTTGCAATATTATATTATTGTTTTCCTACAATTCTAATTAACTTACTGTTCCAATGTTGCATAATTGAAAGATGAAAAAGAAAAAATAAATGAAATGCATGTTGATAAGCATTCTTTCTTGTAATTTCTAAAAAACACTTAAATTTAACAGTATATGACACAGTTACATCGAAGAAACGGCGTTATTTGCAGTCTGCAATCGCACGTCTGCAATCGCACGAAGTATTCG
The DNA here is from genome assembly GCA_008729115.1 of Dirofilaria repens. Classification (NCBI taxonomy): domain Eukaryota; kingdom Metazoa; phylum Nematoda; class Chromadorea; order Rhabditida; family Onchocercidae; genus Dirofilaria; species Dirofilaria repens. Next base: position 744,804 of record SNRZ01000013.1, on the reverse strand, counting down.
ATCTTGAGAAGGTAATGTTTTCTAACAAATGTTTTTCCAAATTAATTAGTATTTAGTATGTCTCACTTATATCATAAGCATAATGAGTTATTCATAAGCATAATGAGACTACTGGAGATCAGCTATAGATATTGTAAAGCGAGGTTTGTACAACTTGCATAACAAAAGAAAAATTATTCACAAGATCTTTATAAAATCGTAGAAAAACAATTTTTTCAAAAAACGCTTATTTATATGTTTATAGCAAAATATTGTCTAATGAAATAAACGAGATAAAGCTTAAAGGTTGAAATCTGTAGCAGAATATTTGATGCAAGAATTACGTCTGTCAGCCTCAATTGATGGATCTTCAAGGATTGTACGTTTAAATGCTTGTTCAGATAGGAGTGGCAATCCACGTATAATAGAAATTACAATCCACGTGTAAGGAGATTATTCGGTCAATGTTTAGTTCCACTGTTTAATCCTTTATATCAAAAAAAAAATTTGAATTATTGTATCGCATTTTTTAAAATAATTTATGCAAATTAACCATATATTTTTTCCACAGTTTCACTTCATCTCACTTCAATTTTCCGATGGTTTATAACAGAAGCCAAATTAGTGAAGAGACGAGAATTGAGGCAATACATCCCTTCTTATTCATATTATTAAACTATATACGCTGAAGTAATTTTCATTGATTCCTTTGCTGCTGTTTGCAAATCCTTACTGAAACTTAAATTTTGTTTTCCAATTTGATATTTACATATGTATTAAATTAGACAATTTTATCGAATTTTATCAAAATTACCCAAAAATTAATCATTATCAAAAAAAAATTAATTAATTATCCAAAAGAATTAATAAGAAATACTTAAATACAATCAAATCAATTAATTAATTAACCGAAATACCCAAAAAAACTAATTCACTGCTTGTAGTATAAAAATTACAAATATATGCAATTATATTCAACATATATTCAAATATTTAAGCATTTGTCATTAATTTGATAGTAGTATACTGAGAATATCGTATTTTGGACTATCATGAACTGTATATTTGGACTATCATGAACTGAATAACATGCGATTTCGTCTACGTGTCGCGAATAGACGCGAAAACTTTCCGCGATAAAAGAAAATATAATGATTCATAAGTGAATATACTAATTCCAGGTGTAAATTGATTCATTTAGTAATCAAGTTTATGTGCTCCAAATGAAAGCGATCACTTCTTGCGATTTACTGGCTTCTGAACTGTCGAAGAACACTGAGCATCAAAACCATTCGCGAAGAATGTGCTCCACGAGGTCAGTTGTATGGGACAATATCAAGGATCATATTTTATTCTCGTATTGCTACCGTCATCAGTTTGCCTTATCGAAGTCTCAATCGTTGAATTCGTTGAAATGTTTGGAAAGCTTATCGTGTTAAAGGTTTAATTACCGAAGTTTGAGATTGATGCCTTCGGATTTTCTTTTTGACAATTTTTTTTTTGCTGAAAACGATTCAATCCAATTGATATTAGCCAAACCAGTGGACTTTATAATTAATCCTTGCTATTTAATTCCAAAAAAAAGCTTATTATGTCACATTTAATTATCAAATATACATTAAAAACTTATGATGAAAGCAAATTTGGAAATGAAAATTGTGGATATTTCCGAAAAAATTTAGCATTAACTACCACTAGAATGTAAATAGATTTGGAAGAATTAAAGCAGTAATTTTTGAAATGCTTTATTAATACCACATTAATACCTCTATGATTTATTATACAGAATAGTTCGATGCTCTTACATTTCAAATTTATATTTGTCGAAAGCTCAATCAGGTAATATCACTTAATGCACAGATATATGAAAAAACTCCTAATTATTTGTTGGCATTGCGTACGAAGTATCAAAACCATAATATAAATCAAAACAACAGAAACATAAGGATGTCTTTTTGATGTTATGCAAGAGTTTTTATTTTAATCCAAATATCAAACTTGTTTTTTTTTTTTTGATTGGAAATCACAAAATTTTGAAGCCAGTTTAAAAATTCCAGATAAAGATCAATACAAAATTCCTTGTTTATTTCTGTTCACTTCTCGAATTTATCCATTTTATTTCGAATATATTAATTCCAAAATTCCTTTATATTATTCACACTAAAAGTCGAGGCTGTTTTTCATAAATTGCACTTATATATGATGAATTAATGCCACTAAAACAAAACAAAAAACATTTGTATGCATATATCAATTAAATATTGGAGGCTATATAAATAAAAATTCTAAATTTCTTTGAAAGCTGTAAATTTACAGTCCAATTTTGCTAAAAATTCTTTAAAAAATGATTAACTGATAAGTGAGATAGTAAAAAAATGCTTCCTTATTACTCCTATATTTCATTAAGATTATACTATATCATTAGAATAACTATATTTAATAAATAATATATGTGATAAATGTAATATTGAAATGAAATTTTTTTCTATAAATATTTACTACATATACTGTTTGTTAAATACAGTTGTTCTAATGATATAATATGATATAGTGAAATATATAATAACAGCACAGTTATTTCAATAATCACATATTTATAATTATGTAAGAGAATGATAGTTTTGACAACTAAAATTGACCTTTTTATTGTTTTTATAATATATTGATGAAAAATATACTTATTCCGTTTTTTGACAATGACTTATTATTCAAATCAATTTTTGTCTCACGAAGTAATTGGCAAAGATAGCTTTCGTTTAATTCTGGTCCCTTATACTTCCTACAGAGGATCAATAAGTATTTCTAAACAAAAAATATGTGACAGGATTGGCATTCGAAACTTATTCAAAATAATTAAGTTTGAAATCTGGAAAAAGAGTGTTTCGTTGTTCTTTAAGATTAATGGAAAAATATTGAACACTACGAATTATTTACTGGCCTAGAAGTGAAATTCAGTAATTTAAATGCCAGTATACAGTGATCTATGTAAACAACAATTTAATTGCATTATTATAAAGTTGATAGTGCTTAATTTAAATGACAGTTATATAAAATCTTAATTCTAGTCAGAATTTTTAATATTTTGAAAGCAAATTGGATATCATTTCCTAATAAATATCTTTAAAACTGATATAAAATTGTGTTACTTGCCGAAAGGAAAGACAGCTATATAATCACGTAATGATATGATTACACAAGTTTATCTAGCAATTATTTGATATCTCTATATATATATATAATATATATATACTTATAGTCTGTCCAGTAAGACAAACAATATTATAACGAACAGAACTTTAATTTTCATAATGAATGCAGCTTTGTAATGATAAAATTCTAATCAATTACTGAGTAAATTATAATATCGGTCAATGATTCCTAATATATATCAGTCCTTCAAATTTCAAATATATAAAATCAAGAATTTGAAGTACTCAAAGAAGGAAAAAATAGTAATGAAATTCAGTCAGTCAGTATTAACAGCAATCAGTGCCTCTGGTTCCGGCCAATAACTGTTGCACAATGTCTGGTTGGTGTCACTTGAAATGCTGATCCAGGTGTTACTGGTTCGCCATCTACGGCTATATAACCACCACAGTTGCCTAATGGTTCTACACGACAAGCTCGTACTGGAATTACCTGCAATTTCTCATCATAAAACTTTTTCGAAAGAGTTCAATAAATGCAAAAAAAGGCAATCAAGACGTTAAACTGTATGAATAATAAAGTAATGAGGAAAGATGATTTATATTCTTTTCTTGCCCTTTGCCAAAAAAAATTAAAACAAATTCAAATAACCTGCAAAAAAGGATAAGTGAGATGTGAGCAATCATCTATTCCACACAACATTTTGCCAACTTCAAACCGCGATTTAACATTTTTCCAATCGATATATGTTAAATATAGGATATCATCATCCAAACGTGCACATGGAAGATAAGGCGCATCACTTCCTGAATTATGGAGAATAAAAAATTTCTAATAGCTGACTTTCCTCCTCCTTCTTCCGCCGGATACGAACCATACAGTGTAATAACTGAAAAGCTTTTATATTTAATCTACATATTGGATGATTCAATCATTTTATCCATTAAACACTAACAATTTGCATTATATCAATTTATCAATTATATGAACGACAAATCGATTGTAGAGTAAATTGTTAATCAAACGATTTAAAAATATTATTTGATTAATATAAAATGTTCCATATCATATGTTTTGAACCAAAAATCGATTGGTCGAATGATTAATTAATTAGCGCCAATGAAATTTAAAATTATTTTAAAAAAGAATCAATCCTTGACTAATGTATGATAAACAATCAATACATGATAAACAAATATTTAATAGATTGATACCATATTTCAAAACAAAAGAAACAAAGAAGAAATTGAAGATACAATGAAGCTTCTGGAAAAATGGATGGAGCTAATAAAAAGGACTTACCTAAATGAGAAAGACTTGTCAAACAAATGTATACAAAGTAACCCTCGAGCATATTCCAGTCAGATCCGAGAGGTTCACAGAGAGCGGGCATCTGCAAATTAATTAAATAATTCAATTTCAATTTCTAGCAAATTATTACCTCTGTTCAACTAATCTGAAAAAAAGGAACTAATCTTTTTTGAAGCACAGAGATATTTCAGCTGTAAATTGCTCAATCTTTAACAAATAATATATTATGTTTCTATTTCTGTATAAATTCTATCTATATCTTCTGGCTTTTTTAAATTAAATTTTAAGTTTTTCCACTGAAAATTTCTGATTACTTTTTAGGATTTCTCCTCTTTATATTTGTTATAATAGCTTTACACCTCACTTTTTTTTCACATTAATTTGAATTGACTGATTTCAATTGAATATGCATAGTATGAAAAATGGGACAATTCTACCTGCTCAAGGTCGCCGTTTTCAAAAGGATCCGAAAAGCTATTACTAATGTTATCACTTGGTTTGTCGCATTCGAAATTCGTAAAACTTTCAACAGGCTGATATTCAAAATGGTCTTTAGCATATTTTTCGCGTACCAAATCATTTCTTAATTAATCCAATCTTTCCTTCACAAAATGATAAATCGCAATAATATTAAGCATTTCTCACATATTAGTCTATTTGATAATATTATCAGATCAAGAAATCAGTTCCACTGTTTCTCGGAAAATTTTTCACATCAAATATAGTCTTAATAGTAATGAACAGCGAATAATAATAATTCATAATTAGACTAAATATTAAAATTCTCATGTATCTAATTCTTAATCCAAAGATATGACAGGAAATTTTTTCAAGATAAAGACAACTTTCGAAAAAAAAACTTTCATAAAAAATGAAAAAAGATAGTACCGCAATTTTGTTGAACATTGTAAAGCATCATCATAAAATGGTAAGTAGGAAATTCTGCCTTTATAATGAGCAACTTGCGGTAACTCTAGAAAATCATCGTACCAAGTCCAAAAAAGAAAAAAATTAAAAAAACATTTTTAAATAATTCAAATGATGAATCACTGTTTTCTTCAGTTTTTTTCTAAGTCAAAAAAATTACTTGCAACTCGAAGAAAGGCTTCCATATGCAATCGTGCCATACCTGCCCAACGAAAACGTTCACTTCCGATATCTTCAAATTATTAATATTTATTAATTAAATAATTTCAAACATATGCATATATATATACGAAATTTATCACGTAATTTGCTTTTTGGAGGAAGAGATTTATCATTGCCAGTCATACTGATAAACACTAGAATAACATGTGACGAATGATATCCGAAAGAAGCTTATATGATTAAATAATAATCAAAAATCAAAAAAGAAAAAAAATGATAACCAAGATGAATAAATAGTTATTGCAGAAAATTCACCTAAAAGCCAGGAAATCTGAAAATAAATGCTTATTCTGTTAGATTAAAAATTTATTTATTAGTTTCTGCAATAGTAATATAGAGTGAATCATCTCAAGGTTTTTATCTCATATAAAAAAATAATTTAAATCTTAAAATTTGCTTAGAAGAAAAAAATCAGATAATTCAAAACATCAGAAATTCATTTAAAATGAAACGAACCAATATCAGCAATAAGACCCCACGTAAGTGACATAAACATCGCTTTACTACCATCATGTTCTGTTTGCACATGATTAATGCGCAACGGAAGATAACGTGGCCGAGCCAACATTACAGCCATTTCGGTACAAAAAATTCCACGCGGTAGAAATGGTTCACTGAAGATTAAACATTGTATTGTGAATTATATAGCCAATGATGAAAGGAAAAAAGTCATTAAAAAAATGACCTTAGAAATACTGAAGACTATATATCTTACTTGCATTGAAAACATATACTTGCTGCAAGTCCATTACTTGTACCACCAGGTATATGAGCCAACGGCATTTTTAGTGCACGCTCACGATCTTGTCGTATTAGGAAACCTGATATTATTTCTAATATCAGTCCATCACCACTAATAACAGCTACAGCATCGTAGGTCTCGAGTTTGAGATTCTTTGCTATTTCAAATGCATGTTTCTGATGAACTTAAAATTTTCAAAAGTTCATTAAATTTTAAGTTTTAATTGAAATTTCAATAAAACTTAATGGACTGAATCAATACATCAAAATTGCATGATTTTAACAAATTTAGATGATAAAAGACAAAACAAAAAAGAAAACGAAAGTGGGAAGAACTAATGAAACCTGTTTTAATAATATCATAACCAATGTTAGCAATCTGTAGAATTGGTTCAACATGCGCTTTCCATAATCTTAATCCACGTTTCTGGCCACTAAACGGATTAACGATAACTAATACATGGCGACGTGGCCTTATAAGATCGGTGGTTAAATGTGCTGCAAAACCGATAAATCGGTAATTTATTTTTAAATTAAGATTTTTTAATGTTAATAAACTATATTAGGACAAAATATTCATTATTTTTTTATATTTTGCAAACTAATGAGATTCAGACAAATATCAGTTGAGGAGTCCATTTTCCGGTATATCATCATCATCATTACGTTTAACGCTGTTGTTTTCGTAATCACTACCTCACTACCTTTTTTTCTTTTTAATATTTTTAGCACTAAAAAGACACTTTCAATATTTTTTTATTGTCTAGTTTTAAGAATTGTTGTAAAAATTTAGAGTTTCCAGAATCCCCTAAAAACTTATGTTTATTTTAATTAGAACTTACGTGCCCTTAATGCTGCAATTTTTTTTGATAATGAATTATTTGTACGATTCAAGTATCTTCGCAATTGAAAGTTAACAAAATTCGAATCAACGACGTCTTTTTTTAACGATAGGATAAGTCATTAAAATAAGTCGCCATTCGTTTATCTCTTTAATAACATCTGAAATAATTTCATTTAACTAATTATTATTTGAATAAATTTGAGATTTCGAAACAAAAGATTTATAAAATTAAATAAATCGAATGATAATTCATATTCATAGATCAGCATAATTCGACATTATCTTAATCAACTTTTTTTATAACACTAAAAGACCTAAATTTTATCTTAACAATCAGACAGATTAGATAATTTTAATGATTTAATGATTGAAAGAAATGAGCTGTTTGATTATCTTTTTTAATTTTAATTTTTTATTCGAAAACATATCTTTCATACTTCATGATATATTTCTTTCTTTTACATCACAATAAAATAATCAAATTATATTTAAAAATATGATGGATTTTAAAACTAATTGAAATGATAGTCTGCAAAATAAAATAGATGATAGATCGTTTATCTTTCAAATTAAATAAAATTAAAAAGAGGAAAAAAAAGTGAGATGAAAATTACGATTGACAGGTGTGAATTTCGACATTAAAATATTCATATTTCAGCTGCATGAAACAATTCTCGGCAAATTCAAAACGCATTTCATCATTCGTTTGTAAACAAGCATCGATTTTATATTGTTTTTTGTTGATACATACGAAATTATTAATTCATAAAGCGAATCATTTACCATATCCTTATATGGTACGTATTGTTTGTAATCCATTTTTGAAATTTCACCACCCATTCCATTCGGTAATCCGTAATTATCGTCTCCAAATAAATGTTGAATTTAGTATTTGATTAAATTTGATAAATAAGAAATTGAATACTTGATAAATTTAAAAAATATTGAATATTTCATTTCAATTATATTACCAAAAAAATATTTGTTTAGCAAATGATCAAATGGAAAAGATTTTTTTATCAAAACAAATAAGCATTTTTCTCGTTATCATTATATAGCAATAACAAAATACATTTATAAATTGTATATAAATATCGAGTATGCTTAATAGTTAAATGTTATTTCAAATATGTATAGATATGGAATATGAATATGTCAACGAATTAATAACTATATTAGTAAGTATATATTAATTAATTAAAAAAATTCTTACCCGTTAGATAATTTTCGGGAAATAAATTCTGCAAAATTCATTGGAATTATAAAAAATGCTAATAGTTAGGAATAAAATGAGAAATAGAAAAATAAAAATAAAAAGGAAAAATTAATGATAATTATTGCTATTTCATTGAACAAATTTTAATGCAAAAGGACAAAAAAAAAACTCCTTAGAAAAGTGATAAATTGCTGAAATTTCATCGATCTGACATTTAAAAGAAACAAAGAAAAATGTCATTAACGAAGATAAAAAGATGTTGAATTGTGTAAAAATTAGTTGTTCGTTTTTTTCTTTTCAAATGCATGATTATAGTATATAATAACTAATTTATAATAATACATGATACTTATACAGTTCACTAATAAACATAATTCCATGACAAAATTTATTTTTGAAAGACACACATGATAAAAGGTTTATATATCTGGACGGACATAAATAATAAAATTATTAATTATTAATTGCCTAGATCCACAGGAAGTAAAATTTGCTAAAAAACCTTAAATTGTTAATTACATTCCACTCATTTTCCAAGCCTAATAAATAATTAAAAAAAAAAGTTTAAAGACCGATCGTCAAACCAAAATTATCGATCTTATAGCTTAGTGTGAAAGAAAAAATGTTCGCATTTTGAATTGCAACCTAGTAGAAAAAGTAGCACTGAAATATTTCCTGTGTTAATATATAATTTCGAATAATTAGTTATTAAGTTTCTTTTCGAGTAAACATTTATTAAGTTATTTGGAATATATTTTTGTATGCGATATTTTATTATTATTTGTAGTTTTTGATATTATTTAAACAAAAAACTGTTTCTCTCTTGTCCCAAAATTTGTATTATTAAGCGCGTTATTGTTATTTCTTACTATCGGCATTTTTTTTTTTTTGTTTTGAGTTTTAATTAATGTTCCTTTTTGATCAATGCTTTATCCACTCTTTTTTTTCAAAATTTTCTCTTCTCAATCGTTTATGAGCACATACACATACATGCATGCACACATACATATATACATAATACATGCGTACATACATACATACTTACAGACATGTACGTACGCATATACTGAAAAATACAGCCAAATTTTTATTGTTCGTAATATTACAGTATATTAATTTTTTAAAAATAATGGGATTTTCAATCTTTTTTTTTTTTGAAATTTATTTTTTCATTTTTTCCAATTTTTTCTACATTGAATATCTGAAAACATTTTACGTTGAACATGTAAGGACCTGTAAATAATTAAGCGTGGAGAATAGTTGATGATAGAGTAATGATAAATATGAAATAAATTTTCTACGATATTACAGGAAATGATTCCAAATATACGCTATATCGGTAATTACGACATAAATGCGAAAGGGAAATTTCTTTGGGAGATTCTCTGTCACCTTCGAAATCTTGGAGTTGGAAGAATTGTGACGAAGAATGAATGGGGAAGAAAATGGCCAAAACAACCATCATACCTAAAAATCGTCCGGGTAAGTTGAATAAATCTTTGTTCGAGCATTCTTATAAATTTAATAAAAATTGGGTGGTGGAGGAAGGGGGAGGGGGGGGGGGATAAAAAACCGAGGATATATTTTAATAACATTTAGTTTTTTCGGTAAATATTATTTTAAGAAATATCGAAATTTGCAGTTAATTGTTTGATTTATTAATCACTTTTTTTAATGTAGTAAATAATTTATTGATGGTGTATTGCAAAGAAAGAAAAAAATTATCAAGCAGTAGATTTTAGAGAATTGAAAATTCGTTTTTCTTGATTACAATTAATCTTTAGGCTTGCCCAGCAATGGATCGATGGTTACTTCGAGGAAAATTAATGCAGATTGGACATATAGGGGCATTAATTTAGGTTTATATGAATTTAGCACTGATTTAGCACGCTCAGGTATTCCCATACTTTATGGTTTTTTATTTCTAATGATTAAATCAGTTTTGGTGAGATGGAAATACTGTCGATGATTGATTTGACTCTCCTCATGTTTTCAAGATTAGCCCTGGAATTATGAGAACATTGCAGATAAATTCACTTCAATTCAACCATTATTTATATCTTTTTTTCTATAGATTGGCGTTTAATTCACAAGCATGAGGAAGATGAATTCATGAAATGTGATAGTCCTATGAAACCAATTGAATATCCGAAAACAATGCCACTTCCTCCATATCTTGTATGTTATTAATCTTGAAGATTTCTTCCAGTACATTCAGATTATTATAAATCCAGCTCTAAATTTATGTAAAGAATAATATTATAAGTTGGAAAGCTATTCTTGAAAATTTTTCTTGCTTCTTTATGAACTCCTTTTCATTGAAATCTTACATATCTCTTAAGCAAAATCGAAATTTTATCAAATATAAATTTCAGCGAGCTGTATGCGAAAACGGTGATGTGGTGAGAATGGAGGAGAAACGAATAAATTTGGATTTATGTTTAGATCCTCAATTCGAAATGATCAAGCATCTTTTCAAACAGGTCTACTTAAATTATGCTAATTTATGTTTCGGTTCCTCTTACTTATTATTTAAAATTGAGTAATGAAGTTCAATTGCACTACCGATATTTTATAAACTGTTTTAATTTTTTTGATTCAATATATCATTATTAAATTTACTGGTATCATGTAAGCATATGACTTTCATTTTATTGAATAAAATATTTTTATAGGTTGAAGCACGACATGGAAATTCTATTTATGAAGAAACAAGACCGGAAATTTGGTTAGATTTATATGGTGATGAAATGCCGACAAAAGTGGAGGCATGGACAGCTGGTCCAGCAGAGTTACGACCTCATTTTGACAATTCTGTCCCAACTCCCTGTCCTCCAGAACTGCAAAACATGTCATTACCCGAATTTAAATTTGATTTCTCGGAGTTAGAAAGTACTGATGATGTTACAAATGTCGAAAATTCAGATAACAATAAATATTCATAGAATAATGTGGTGCTTAACTAAGTAATATGGATTAATAATACAATATTTAATTGTAGGAGTGATGAGAATAAAAAACTAGCACGACTACTTTTAATTAACAATGAAAGAGAAAAATATATTTATTTTTTTAAAAGATGACGAACGAGCGACGATGAGATCAGTAGTTTATAGACTAATATCTCAAAAACTAAGTTTTATAATGTTTGTGAATAGTTTCTCCTTCTTCCTATTTTTAATTTTTATTTTGAATTATTATTTTTCCCGTCCATTTTCAATTGTGATTGAATAATTTTCCTCGAATCCATGTATATTTTGGAACATTTGTATATAAAGTGTAGTGTGTTGTTAAATAAAGCATTAATAGGTGTTTTTTGTACTGCTGCTAAGATAACTGTCGATTGTGTCGATTGCTTGGAGAATGTTTATGATCATGTAAATAGCTTTACTATTGAAGTCTATAGAAGAGCTTTTTGTAGACATTTGAATTTCAGAACAATATATTGCTTCTGTTAGGTTTTTTGTTATATATACATAAATGCATGCATAACTCATATGTATATAGGGCCAGGTAGTATTCTCATGTTGAATCAAATTAAGCCGCAAGCTCTACTTTAACTGGTGCCCTTCCGTTAATTTCGTTAAGTTTCAGCTTTGCAGATATATATCGTATTATTACAACTTTAGTTTAATTGGTTTTGTCTGTATTCCAACAATAGATGCAGTAATGGTGGAGCCAGTGAAGATGATATTGGTGACGGGTGGTGTTATCAGTGGTTTGGCAAAGGTATTATCTCATCTAGTCTGGGTGTACTGCTTAAAGCTCACGGTTATCGAGTTTCGTTTATTAAAATTGATCCATATATTAATATCGATGCTGGAACATTTTCACCTTTTGAGCATGGTAAGAATTCCAATTTTTATTACAGTTATGAAATTAATAACTATGCATTGCACAACATGTTTTAGGTAAAACAAAAAATAACAGTAGCAATATTTTAGATGTTAATTGGTAATTAATCAAAATATTCAATTCAGTAATTAGTTTGTCGGTTTAATCTTCTGCAAACGGTTGCACATTAATAAGAGAAATAGTAATCTTCAGTGGTTGGATAACTGCAAATATAAATGCATTCTTCTTTTGAAGAATAATGCCACCAATAGTTTTGCTGCTGTACGGTTAATGTTAATGAACAATCATGTGACTATATTCGAGTATCCCTAACATAATTTTGTTAAAGGTGAAGTATTTGTTTTGGACGATGGCGGTGAAGTTGATTTGGATTTAGGAAATTATGAAAGATTTTTGAATATTCGTTTAACGCGTGATAACAATATTACAACCGGCAAAATATATCAACAGGTTCTTATATTCCAGTCATCAATTTTTAATAGTATGCTTTTCTGGAGTTTCATAAAAATATTTCAGAAAAAGCTTGTGGAAAAAAATTTTTAGAAGAATTCGCTTTAATCATTATTTATTATATTTGTAGGTTATCGAACGTGAAAGGCGTGGTGATTATTTGGGCAAAACGGTGCAAACAATACCGCATATAACAAGTGCAATTATTGAATGGGTAGAGCGCGTTGCAGCAATACCGGTTGATGGTACAGACCATCGACCGGAAATTTGCATTGTTGAAGTTAGTATGGCATTAATTAATTTTCATATTAAAAGTTATCGTCTTCATAAATTATTAAAAAATATAAGCAGGAAGGAATAGAAATAGATTGCATAATTATTTCAGCTTGGAGGTACCATTGGTGACATTGAAAGCATGCCTTTTGTTGCTGCTTTTGAGAAATTCCAAAGACCTGCGTTTAAGGATCAACTGATGACAGGTTTGCATCTATTTTTCAATATTATTTTCAATTATTTTCAATATATTTTTCAATATTATTTATATCAAAATATAAATTTAGGAAGTATTCAAATAAAATTTAATTCTTTTTTTTTATACCATTATAAATGATCATTGGGTTGTGGAACTTTTGTTTTTAGTGCATGTCTCAGTAATTTTGGAACCGAAAAGTACAGGTGAGCTAAAAACGAAACCAATGCAAAATAGTATGCGAAATTTGCGAGCTAGTGGTTTAACCCCAGATTTACTGGTATGTCGAAGTGAGCGACCATTAAATAAAGCTTTACGTGAAAAAATTGCGGATTTTGGAATGGTTGAATTGGAACAGGTGAAGCTTTCTTTGATTTGTGTGCTAAGATCATTTCGTTATAACCAAAAATTTTCATACGTTTACAAATCATTCTGTTTTAGGTAATTGGTGTTCATGATGTCTCGAATATTTATAAAGTACCTCTTTTGCTTCACAATCAAAATGTATTGGAAATGATTGTGGAGCGATTAAAATTAGCAGCGGTGAATGCTGAAGGCACACTTATACTAAAGCCGAATCTTTTTCAGTGGACACATCTCTCTTATCTGTTAGTCTAGTCTGATTTTTTTTTTTTTTTTTTTGATTTCAAGGGAATTGAATAATGGAAATTTGTTTTGATGAATTTCCGACTAAATTTAAGTGTGTTTTAATTAAATTATTATAATTGGCAGGATAAAGAAATGAAAGATAAATGGTAAGATAAGAAATAATAAACAGTAGAATAATTATTTAAATGATTTTCAGTTGTGATAGTTTTCAAGAAGAAGTTAAAATTGCATTAGTTGGAAAATACATACAAATCCCCGATGCATATGCATCATTGAACAAAGCTCTTCGAAATTCTGCAATTCATGCTAAGAGACAACTTGCTATTTCGGTTCGGTATGATTTTCTTCTAAGTATATATTTTTTTCTCTTTTATATTTTTATAGTTTTTCTCGGTTTCGGGAAAGTACAATGGTTATTGGTGATTTTTGATTATCAGTCGTTATTTTTGTACCGAAATTTATGATCACCGAACTGTTTTTAAACTTTTATTCCCTTTTATGCTGACCAGTTGTGTTCGGTACTCAATCACAGGAAGAAATTTTGATGAATAATTTAAGAATGGGTATTTTTTCATAATAACCTGATTTTTTTTTCAATACTATTAAATCAGTAGGATGTAGTGAAAACATATCCATATCACCCGTCTTGAGTCCTAATTTCAACCGTCAATATTTGCTGTAAGTATATATTTAATGAACTAATAAGAACGTTATCACTTAATTATGATGATAATTTTATAATTTCACCAATTCTAAATGCTATGATTATATGATACTAACTTCTTTATGTATTGTTTTTTGTAGTATATCCATTCGGAACATCTCGAAAAAACGGATGATCCAGAACGTATATCAGATTATGATTATGCATGGGAGACGATTAAACAATGCCAGTAAGTTTTAATTTAATCCGTGCAAATAACGCGTCCCAGTCACTTATATTAGAAATTTGAACTTAATTATAAAATCGGCCTATTAATCAGTAATACATCTTCTAATGATAACGCAGCTATATTGCGGGCTCCCAAAAAAAACCTATAATGTTCAACCGTGAAACTGGCTATTTAATTTACTTGCCGTTTAAGCTTTTAGCGGTTGCGATCGCGTAATCCTAACCGTTCATCACTGCGGTGGGTTGATTGCTGATTTTGCTCGAAGTTTGCTGATTACAGGTGTCCGCGTTTTGATATTTTGTAACCGTTTCTAGTGGTATCTGACAATCAGATTTCCTAGTGTGATATTTCTATGGAAAATTTCTGATAATAAATTCGTGGGAAGCATGATTGAAACATATGTCTCGTTTGACCACAAGTTTCTGAAAAATATTCCTTGTTGTCTTTACAAATTACGACAGTATTCATTAGTTGCAAGTTGGATTATCTCCAGAATATTTTTCACATTATTATTCCAATTTATAATAATTTCTTTTTTACTCTCATAAATTCAAATATTTTTTTTTTTTAAATTAATCATAGTTTAGCGGTATAATAGTACCGGGTGGATTTGGTGGTCGTGGTATTGAAGGAAAAATTGCAGCATGTAAATATGCGCGAGAGAACAATATACCATTCTTAGGTTTGTTCTACATTATTCTTTATTTCATCTTTTTAAATATTTTGATTTTAGATGGTTTTCAGATTAAATTGGGTAAATGTTTTCCATTAAGTACTATGCCATAGCACTTATGATTTTTAGGAATTTGTCTCGGTATGCAATGCGCTGTGATCGAATTTGCACGAAATGTTTGCGGTATCAAAAACGCTAATTCAACCGAATTTGACAAGACAGTTGTTGGAGAGCAACAAGTAAGCGGCCAGTTTTTTCCTTTTTTTTTATGTAATAATGACTGGGTAGAAATAGTAGGAAAGCAGAAATAGAAAGAAAGCAAGTAGGAAAGCAAGTAATAATAATAATAATGACTGGGTAGAAATAATAGTAGGAAAAGCAGAAATAGTAGAAAAAAGAAATAGTAGATTTTTTAACTGCTGCTTGCATGAAACTAAAAATAGATAGCAAGACTCTTTACATATTAGAAATTTCTCTTCGACAAAATTTTAAATGTAGGTTCTTTTTTTTTTTGCTTTTGTCTGTTTATTTGCGAAAATATAGAAATACGTTTATAGAAAGATTTCGATTTAAATGCAGATTGGAAATTCTTTAAGGTAGTGATCGATATGCCTGAACACAAAGGTGATGAAAAGGGTATGGGTGGTACAATGCGTCTTGGTTTGAGAGATACAATTTTTCTGACTAACAACTGCAAATTACGTAAGTTTAAATCGACAAATAACATAAAGCTCAGTTTTCTTATAGTTTTTCTTTTTTTTTGTCTCTGTGTTTTACATTTTTAGGACAGTGTCGATAATTTCTATTTCTGATTTTAGGAAGATTATATGATGCAAGGAAAATCAGTGAGCGTCATCGACATCGTTATGAAGTCAATCCTAGAATTGTTCCAAAGCTTAGTAGAGCTGGTCTACTCTTTATCGGTAATTTCTGAATAATTTCAGTCCCTTTAAAAAGGATTTTATTTCTAAAAAAAGCAGACCAACGTTGCGATTAAAATCTTTTTTTGTAATCTAGGTATGGGAGCAGATGAAAATGGAGTGCATATGAATGGGAGTATATCATCCTATGCTTCATTAATGAAATTAGCTAAATCAGAAACTACAAAAACTATGGAGGAACATGGCTATGAAACTTCTGATGCGCAAGAACGAGTATATATTTCGATATTCGGTTCATTAGATTTATTAATATTTATTAATTTATTAATTGCAAACAAATAGATTGTGGTCGATGATTATCACAAACATGTTTTAGGAAGCTTTGTTGTCTAAAATTGAAGATTTATGTGGAACTGGAAGTGAAACCGGCATAACATCTATACGCATGGAAATTTTTGAATTGCAAGGTTTTTGCTTCTTTAATACAGTCATATTTTTTAAGCTTTTCGGAAGTAAATCTCACTCGTTTTAACATATTCTCATTGTTTAATCCATCTTCGAAATAAAGCAACATAAAATTTTGATTTCGTTTTAGGCCATCCATATTTTGTTGGTGTTCAGTTTCATCCGGAATACTTGTCACATCCGTTACAACCGAGTCCTCCATTTTTTGGCTTAATCTGTGCAGCTACCGGACAACTGGAAAGTTTTCTTCGTGGTTCCAAAATACCTTCACCAATGAGTATTTTGAAAGCAGCGGAGATTTACGTAAGTCCATATACTTAGCTCATTTATTCCTTGGAATCTGTAGAAATTTTTAAACAAAGTGAATTGAAATCTATCATTACCTTGAGTGTATCTTATAAGCATATCTGTTTTTCGTCTCTATTTATCATTTCGTGATTCTCAAAGATATTTAGATTCAGCAGTTCCAAAGTAGTAAACTAAGCATTAAGTGGATTAACATGGATATTAAAACGATTGATTTTATTAGTCACTTAACAAAAACAAATGTTTTGATATATTAGAAAATGTACTTTATTAAATGTCTACACTGTGGCTTTGCTGGTTAAATATGTTAAGATTACTGAAAGAATTATAATTCTAGAGTCCGGATGTCGCTGAAAATGTACTGCAAGCAACTCATTTATTTGTGAACGAAGTTGGTATATTCTCTGATCAAAATATTGATGAAGCTCAATTAAATGGTTGTAGTGAATGTTAGAATAAAGTATTGGACGATTTGGCTCACATTTGAAGACTTTTTCATTTTTAATGAGAATTTCTTAGATATAAATAAATGTTTTCTTCATTAATTGTTATTTTTATACTTTTGGGTCTGTCTTAGAATCAACTAACTACTCTTGACATTTCAAGTTTTTACGATATTTCTTTTTACGATTCTCGCTTATTGTATCTCAATGGTTTGTAATATCTTTTTTTTTATTTTAATATATATTTTGCCGGCATCCCTTTATTTTCGCGTGAAAAGATGCAAGCATGTCTGAATGCTTGCATCTTTCATTATCATTTGCTGTCTACGTTTTTAAATTATTTTTTATAATTCCTATTCATCTTTGCATGACAAAATTATTTCATCTCAATATTTTGCATTATCCTACTTCAAAATCCCATCAATAGCAATTACTTTATTGATAATGCGATGCTTTTTGATCTTTTGGATAATAGTTATCCTTCCAAAAGCATGCAGAAATTTTTAATTTCATCAGGAAATTATTTCTATTTTGAAATAGAACAAAACGATGAAAAAGAGTATAAGAGTGAAAAGAATAGAAGAAAAAAAGAAAATTGAAACCAGAAGTTTTCATTTATAAATTTTAGTGCTTATATAACTATTCTCGAAACAAATCAAATTTTAATTTCTCTTATTTGCAACACTGTGCACTGCATGTATTGCTATTTCTCCATTGCTTTTTTTGATTTAAATTCTTGATATTAATCCTTATTAAAAATTTGAATCCTAACAATTCTCATATAAATCTCTTAATTTTCAGGTTTTGTTCTTCCTCATTCCTCAGGTTTTCTTCTTGGAAAAAATTCAGAAAAAAAAAAAACGATGAGATAATATATTTTTGTTGTTTTTGAAAATTTCAAGTTTTCATCTATTTCCTGTTTGTCAGTTGTCATTTTTCTCTTTTTTTGCTAATTTTTGTGAACAAAATTTTAAGCATTCTTCTAAGAGATTTTTTCTTCAACTGAACTTTGTAAATTATTCATTTTACAATTTTTTAAAGTTTCTTATTTTATCTTATTTTTTATTTTATGCCATATTGATCTGTCATGAATTTTCTCTTTTTTTTCTTTGTTTGCACCAAAAATTTTTGATATGTCATTTTTATTTGGAAATTACGCATAAAGGCTGTGTATGAATCATTTCGGATATGTATATCTATATCTACATCTTATCTATCTATGTATATATATATATATACATCACTGGATTTAAATTTTAAAAAGTTAATCGATTAGAAATGATGGCTGTTATCGAAAAACTATTAACTATTATCACAAAATGGATCAACTATTCCAACTGGAATAATAAATTTCGCGATACTTTTATTGTATTTAGATTACATTATAGTTTGATCATAATTTAATGTAGATTTAATGTTATTCAAACGAAATGATGATGAAGTACTGAATATCAATTGTCATATGAAGTATGCGAACTGTTACATAATGAACCATTAAAGTTCAAATAGTTTTTATTGGATATAAATATTTCGTAAATTATCATCCGATATTTTGGTTATAAATATTTCAGTTATTCGTTAAATATTGCTTAATGTTTGATGGTCGTAAATAATTTAAATATAAAATTTGGACAAATTCATTTTAATTAAATTTCCGAAACGCTTATTTGTATAGGAAATGAAACGGTATTGTTATCATTTAATGTCTTCTTATCAAATGGGCGATTTATCCGTAGGCTGGACATCAATAGTTCAAAATTGACCTTGAATTAAGAACAAATATATGTATACATATATATTACTTCCGCACTTTTATAATTCAATCTAACAGATAGTGATATTATAATATTTGAATAGTTAATTGAAATTTAAAGAAAAAAATTTGTGATTTGAGATTTTATTGGCTTAGAATTGCTTCATAAAATTATAAAAATTTATTATAATATTACGAAATACATAATATAGTATGAAATATTTTAAAAGTACTTTTAATGCAATTTATTATCGTTGTTATTGTTTATATTTGTATTTATGTTTATATATTATTGTTTTTTTTTAACATCTTTCATTTGTATATTGGTGAATAGGATGAAATTATTCTCGTATACATAATGAAAGAGCGAAAGTATAGATTGTTGTTAATATGTGGAACTGGTTTTGTAATGATATGAAATTTTTTTTTTCTTTTTTAATTTATCATTTCTAAGCAAAAGAGAGGAAAAGGGAGAGAAAGAGAGGGAGAAAAAGAGAAAAAAAGTGGGAGAGCGGGATGATTTAGTAATAATTGTACGGAATGACACTATCGGAAATTTTGTGAGGTTTGTGATTGCAAAAAAGAAGAAAGAAATTTAACGGCTGATGAAATCTATTTATAGGAGTTTTTTTTAAGGCTTAAACTATTTGTGAAATTTAATATAAAGCTTAGAAATTTTCAACTATTTGAGATATAATTTGAAAGATAATGAATGTTTAATTTGTATGATAAATCTTAAATTTTAAAGAAAACGTTGAAAAAATTTTTCGAATTATATTTATTGATTCATGTATTAAGAAAGAGAAGAAATATTTCCAGCTTGGCCAAATAGATATTTCATGTCAAATTGTATTCTTGGCTTAGAAATAAAGAGAGCCTAGATTAGATTTCACAGAGACTAATCGTTATTGTTACATTTATATTTTATTTTCTTTCCATCCATCTTTTAGATATTAATTAATCCTATCGATTGTTTTCCATTATTTCATTTAATTTTTAATTTCTTATTTTTTTGGCCGATAATTCCATTCTATCTTTTCTTATTTTCCAGTTGAAATGTTTTTTTAATGTATAAAAATTGTCGAAAATACACCATTTTAATTGTTTGTATTTGAATAGTTCTGAGTTTCAAAAAATTATATAATATCAAAAATATGCATATATTATGGATGTGCTAAAATTTTAATAACAGATATTTCAAAACTTTAAGTGAAATAATGGAAAACAATCGATATAATTAATTAATTAATTAATATCAATTAATTAATTAGTCCTTCAAATCTAAAATCTAATTTATAAGCTTAGGATATTCGAAATTATAGTTTTGAAATATCTGTTATTAAAATTTTAAAATACTAATAAGTTGCAAATAAAATTTTAATCATAAAATGTTAATGTTAAAATTATATGTACAGTATAGGTATAAATTACAATAATTGTTTAACTTATTAAATTAAATCATTAGACTTTTGAAAGAAATCTCAAATTTATTGGAAATATCATTTAAAAAATTATTTCCCTTATGGCCCAGTGAGTAATATTTAAAAATTTAGAAGATTTGATAGTTTGATGCAATTTATATTATCAGTTATGTTAAATTTATTCATTTTCAAATTATAATTATAAATGTAATTTTACATTACAGGTCTCAGAATGAAACGCAATTAACAAATTAAAATGTTTTGGCGTCGATTGTACAAAGACGATTATAAATTAAAAATGTTAATGTTGGATGTTGATGATGAAGATTTTGTGGAACATTTAAATGATTGTTTAGAAGCATTCCAGTCTAATGTCCATCCAATTTTGATTCCATCCGGTAGTTCAGGTATGTCGAAATCTTCAAATAGTTTATTGCCATAAAATGTTTATAAATAAACGTTAGTATTGAAATGCATGGAAGGCGTAGCATTTTTAGAGATATATTAACGAAGCATTTTTAACAGCAGTATAAAGATCTAATTGTTTAACCTAATAATTCTTCACTTTTCTCTACGTTATATTTCAAGTACGATCAAATTTTTTTCTAAAATATATTTCCAATATGATTATAATTTTCTAAATATGCTGAAGTATTCAAATCGAAAGAATATTTTACTTACATATTTTGCAAATCTACTTCAAGTTCCTTTTTTTTCTAAAAGAAATTAAAATCATGATAATAAAAGAAAAAGATAAATGAAAATATTTTTAACAAAAAAAATAATTTCAGTTTCATTTCCTATTTCTCCAATATCTGATAAATTAAAAGATAGTTTTTTTTTTTTTTCAGGCTCATATTTCGTTCGAAATTTACAAGGTCGATATATTGGTGTCTTTAAACCGAAAGATGAGGAACCGTTTGCGGAAAATAATCCGAAATGGCCAAAATTTTTACAACGATTCTTGTGTTTTTGCTGTTATGGCCGTTCATGCTTGATACCACTTAATGGTTATCTATCTGAAGTAGCTGCTTCACTAGTCGATGAACGATTACAGGTTAGATGTATTTATTTATTCATTATATCCTAAAATACTTATCAATTCTTTAGTTTCCTTTTCTTTCTTGAAAACGGTAAGTGAGAAAAAAATAATATTTTATTTTATTTTTCTTTTAAATTTATCCATAAAAACTTGCAGTTATATATAGTTCCAAAAACACGTGTTGTGAAAATGGCATCTGCAGCATTCTTTTATCCAAGACGATGTTGGTCGACATCAGAAGCATATCCTAAAATCGGAAGTTATCAGGTAATCAGTCCGTAGTATTTCTATTTAAATCGATTTATTGATGTTTTCCATTTCATGATATCTTAATCACGTCTGGATATAAGTTTTATTACTGTTAGAGTTTTAGTCTAAATTTCTTCCAAATTTCTTACGTGTTATTTTTCGGCAAAAAAGAAAAATTAAGCACATTTAAGCTTTTCGTTCACGGTTATAAACCGGCATATGATGTGGTGCCTGGCTGGGAACTTATCGGTACCAATGATCCACTTACATCTGTCGAACGAAAACGTTTCCTCGTTTTGTTTCAAAAAATGTGTATATTAGATTATGTGATTCGAAACACCGATCGAACCATGGATAATTGGTTGATACGGTTAGTTGTTTATCTTACATTTCGATTCTCTGAAATTTCCTGTTCTTTGTTTGTTTTTCTTAATTTGATCTATGAATATTTCAATTTTAATTTAATTTATTTTCAGGTATGTTTCAGATGAAACACTTGACATTGCAGCTATAGATCATGGCTTGGCTTTTCCTGTTAAACATCCGGAAACGGCATCAGTTCTGCGACCATTTGTATATGGTTGGGCAAATATGGAAACCACACGAGAGGCAGATAACTTCATTTATCTTTTTATTATTTATCCAAACATTCTAGATTAGCAATGTTTGAGTAAATCGATAATTTCAGTTATATTTTCCGTAAAAAAGTGTCCTAATGATGATGTAATTTATAATAAATAATCAGTTTTTCTTTTTTCATCAGGTAAATAATTTGAGGAAATGATTTTTTTTTCTTGTAATTTATTTTTCTTTTTTTTTAACAAGAGTACTTTTTTCTTTCCCAAATAATGAAATTGAAATTGCAAAATGATCAGCTTTTCAACATTTTCTTTATGTGATTTTGTTACTGCTTTGAATTTATTTCCAGGCTTGGGATGAACAGTTGCGTGATCGTTTGCTATCTCTACTTACACCGATGTTCGTTCATCGTTTATGTATGGAGATCAAAAAGCTCTTCATGATCGACACTACCAATAATAGATTTCTGATAAGTAATCAACTGAAAGTGTTCCGAGGACAGGTAATTCCCATTATGAAGTTGTTAATTAGATGATTAAGAATATCTAATTAGTTGGTTGATTAAATAGTGGTTAGTGAATGAAAAATATTTAATTTGGAATTTAACGATGCGCTACCCGAATAGTCTTTCAGATATGGAATTTACGGCTTGCTTTGTTGGAAAATGAATCACCGCTGAAAATGATTCAACGACCACTTGTTATCGTTACTAGACGATATCATAGGATATCCAACATCTGATATTTGGGAAGAATGTTTTAAGGCTAAAACTCCGGATTATTCAGGGAGACGCTGTTGTTAGTTTGAATAATTCGGGCACGTCCCGGTGTTATTGGAAAAATCATTCTCAGAAAATTGTTACATTCAGGAATCCTTCGAAATACTTCGTTCAGATCTTCAAAAAATTCCAAATCCAATGACAGATTGTATCTTTCGAACAAAACTTTTCTGGGAGTAAATTTCTCGTCAGTAGAATTTATGAGTTGGGATTTATTTTACAATCTAATGTTTTAAATAGATTTCTACAACTCTTTTATGTGATTCCTTTGGAGGAATCAATTCTTCATAATACACTTGCAACTCTTTCACCCCCTTAGCTTCATAGATTGTAATGATACATTTGTGTACCACTGCTGTTATACTAAGACTTCTATTTTCAATTTCTTAATATTACTTTTTTATTTCCCTTCTGCACTTTTACATTCTGCTATGTTGAGATATATTATTTCGAGCTCTTTCATGTAAGCAAAGAAGGCTGAATTCATATCGAATATCAGCTATAATGAAATAATAATTCTGCCTATACTACTCTCTGCTTTTAAATAGAGCAAAAAAATTTTTATTTACCGATTTAATGTTTTAGGGAACACCTTTAAAAATCAGTATTATCCTAAAAAGAAAAACAAGCTTTGCACCGATGATCAGTAACGTAGCATTCAAATGATATTTACAAATTCAAATACTGTTAAAAATTTCGATGCCTGAAAAAAGAGAATATAAAAAGAAATATGGAAAGGAACAAGAGAGCAATTTCATTCTTATTTCTCTTCCAATGATATAAAATACAATGTATCTATGACATTAGTCTTTTTTCTGGTGGCGTTTAATTCTCGAAGTTCAAGTCCGTAAAATATTTTGATAACCGTTTAAGAAAACATGAAATACAGATGTCAACGACAACACAAATTACAGATACATAAGAAAGTATTACTACCAGGTTATTGAATCACTGAACAAATCTGAAACTGATGCAATACTTCTGAGTATAATATGCTAAAATAAAGCGTTGTAAAGATTTGTATCTTCCCGAAAACTTTTTTTTCCCTCTCGCTGTCACGAAATTAATATACTTAATTGTGTTGTTATAATAACGGAACATTGAGTTCAAAAACATTCAATAAACCTCCTACATGGCAAATTGTACTTTCATGTCATGTCTATTCTACATTTTTAATCAGTGCTTTTATTTAAGACAACACTGTTCTGTACAGCTAATTTTTCACACTGTGTGATTCGAGAAAATTTTAAAATTACAATCACTATTTGCCCGTTTCTTCAGCGATTGCCTGTTGCAATAAATTCATGATTTCTGTATGCAAACGATTTAAACGCATTGGACTTTGAATCATATCCAGCTTTTTCCAAATCATTTTTGCTGAAATTAATAAAAACGTAACATCGAAACTAATATTTTATTGTCGTCTATTTCTTCATTGCTCAGTCACCGGATAAACTGAAGGAGATATTAAAGGATTGATGTTTCGGAAAATTTTTTTCCCTCATAATTAATTATGAAGTATAAAACTGCAATTTCAATAAGAAATGCTAAATGATTTCAATAAGAAAATGCTAATATAAGGTTATTTAAGTGTTAAAAAATAGTACTGCTCAAAGCTGAATATAGTTTTAACCTATTTAAAATAATAAAGAAATAATGGTGTATGTGTTTTTTTTACTTTTCTCATTTCAGTGGCTTCATAGAATCAGTCAACAAATTATCCATGCAACGTATACAATGGATAAACAGTGTCAGGAAGACGATGTATACAATCCTTTAGCATTACATGAAAATATTCGAAGATTCAGTGGAAACAATAAAGCCTATCCAATTTTCAGCTGTTAGTTTTTCATCATGGCAAAATCAGGCTATTACTTACATTAGTTGAATAGAAATATTTTCATGAAAAAGATAAAATTTCAAACATACCAAACAATTCATTCATCCCAGCTTGCTGTTCGTTTGGACCAATTGATTTATTACTTCCGATTTCTAGCGTCGGCCCAATAATCGACCTGCCCTAAAATGTGTTATAAGAAACAACCGCATGTTTTAAAACTATAAATCCAAATACACAAATATAGCTATAAACACTAAAATAGTTCATTAAACTAACTTACCGATTTTTCTTGGATAAGAAAAGCATTCCAATATAAATAATAAACTAATTCAAGACTCATCAACAGAGAATTTTACTCCATATTTTAATAATCCGTTACAAAAACGCTTTAAATTGATGAAAACCGTGGAGGCTCCTAGGTGTTTCTTAGGATTTTTTAAAATAGTGAAAACATAAGGTGGAACCAAAAAAACTTACGTTTAGTTCAATTTCGCCTCGTCCTGAAGTTAGTAATAACTTCGGTGGCTTCGGTACTGATTTTTGGCGCATTCTTATCTGTTCTGGAATGGTAAGACTATTCTTCGTAAAACAGAGCAATAAATTCCATTAAAGTGAAGGCAGAAGACGATGCGAAGCATATTTAATTGATGCAAACAAAAAAATTAAAAAAAAAAGAAAAGTATAAAAAAGGGAAGATGCCTGTTTTTTTTAATGCTGTAAAATTAGTTTGAAAAAAAGAACATTCCTAAAAAATTTACTTTTGCTTTGACTTTTGCACAATGATTTTCTTTTGAGGAACTTTGAATGATATTTAAAAGTTCAAACATGTGAAACAAGACGTTCACATTTGACAAATTCTTTACTTTGTCATATTTCCCCATTCTAGCTTCCTGCAAGCCTTAATTTTCTTGTGTGATATTACCATTCTTAAATGCATAAAATATTCTGCTTGAGTATCCTTGCTATGACATGCATGTAAAAGAATAATTCGCATTTCAGGATTAAAAACGAAATATGTAGCACGAAAATCAATTAATCTTTCTTAGGCGTTCTTTTCGCCAATTCACTGAACAACTATAAATCTTGTTATTTTAACAAAAATTTTTAAATTATTAAATCATCGTTTTTGTGAATTTTGTAAAAAAAAATGTTAAAAACGATGAAAAAACCAAAACCTTCCATCATCAAACGCGGCTTCGGTAGGCCTTCGTAAAAGCTTTCTGCAATTCTCGAATGCATTATTTGAAATTCAGAATTTGGTAAAAGTTATGATGACATCAGCAGTTGTTGTATGCATACCATTTATTGTAAATGACGTAGTAGGGCATTTTCAAAAGATAACAGGATTTTTGCATTACCAATATACATATATTTATATATTAGTAAGAATTCGAGGTAAGAATTTTTGAAAATTATTTTGAATTTCTTTTCTTTTTCTGACCTACTTTCAATACCGATCTATTTTCTCTACGGCTTTCCCAGCCAAAATGACTTATTAAAAAAGCAGCCGAGACTGCTATCACTTTGAAATTTAAATTAGAAATTAATTTCTAGCATTTAGAAAAATTAACGTATACAGTGCTAAAAACCAGTTTTTGAGCAATCTGCTGAAATAAAAAGAGCACATTACAGATAATCCAAAGAGTGCATATGAGTCATATTTTTTCATGCACCTTTATAAAGTTTTTTTGCATTTCACAATTCATTTTCAATTTCATAAATTTTAAGGCATATTATCCCCTCGCATCTTTGTTTTACAAACAAATATTTTGGTATCAAATTTTGCTTACATCAAATATTTTGAAAATTTTCAAAGCGAAAGTATCTTCGCAATGTTTGGAATCTAAATGCAATGTAAACTCATTCAAAATATTTTGGAAAAAATAAGCTTTGCATTTGGCGCTATTACGTAGGCAAACAGCATCGTTATAAAAACATTTTTCATTATTTTTTTGAGAAATAGACACTTAAAGTTAATTCTCATTCGGATGATTTCTATTCAAAAAAAGTAAGTTTTCAGAAGGAAAAAATGACCAACCTCTGATCCTGGATGACCAGGATGTATTGATGGTGTTGCTTCATTGAAAAAACCGAATTTTTGTGGAGGATAAAGATGGAGAGGTCCGGATACACTGGCATACCGTGCTGGCATCCCTCTTTGTGAATTTGTTCCAGAAGAGTGTAGCGGCTGCAAACTGATAAATTTATAATCAGAAGCTTATTAATGTAAAAAAAACCAAAAATATTGGATCTCATGGATTGAAACTCTTTCCATATGTCTTAAAAAAATATCACAGTACTCTGGATAATTTTTTAAAACCACACGATCATTTTTGACAACTCTGTATCGAAAAACTGATCTCCAAAAGAAATAATCGTAAAGCAACAATCAAACACTTCTTTTCACATATTATAAAAGTCAATTTAATCGTTTCCATTTTTTATCTTTTATTATTTTCATCAAGCAATATCTGTAGTAGCGGTGTTGAAGAACGAAAGAAGGAATAAAAATGAAAAAAAGATAAATATTACTCTTCCACCAGGATGAGCTCCACGCATTAGCATATACTGCTGTTGATGATATGCTAATGAAGACAGACGTCTTTTCACACCACCACGTTTAGTATTATTTCTGAAAGAGATATGGTTTCGCAAAGTTATTAGTGAAGTTGTACTAAATAATCCACGATTTTATTTCCTAAGATTCTTTTATCAAAGAATGTCGGAAGAGCTTTTTTTATACAAATTCTCTTTTCTTCGGAATCACTAAATCCATTACAGTTTAATATCAACAAGTTTTAAAAGTTTTACTGAACTACCTCCATGCTTCTGATACTAAAAATGAATTTTTTCTGCTAATATCGTGTACAGAAAGACTTACGCCATCATCATAAACGCCATCTAATTCTAGATTTTCAAAAATTTCATTTTTTTCAATCATATTTTTAACTATTTGTAAGTTCTTTCCAAAAACTACAAAAATAGCTATTCCAAAATGGAACACATCTCATAAAAAAAACTTAAAATTTAACATATCAATAGAACTTACAGATATAGACTTAAAAAAGATCGTAAAAGTAATTCAATAAAAGATAAGTACTATTAAAATCAGTAAGTATCATCCATTAAATAGGTGTTAGTCTACATAATAATCGTAAATAATATATTTCAAAAAGAAAAAAAAATATGTATTTGTAGGACATTTTTTCTGGAAAAATATTCTATTTAACCAATCGACATAAAATGCTTTGGAACTGGATATAATAATACCTTTTCCTGCTCGACTGTTTTTCAATAATTACACTCTGATCTCCTCTACGCAATGATTTACCATCATCAGTCGCAACATCCCATGCGACCACCAATAGCTGATGTCATATCCTTATATATGTAATGCAAAATGAGTAATATGCGCA
Source organism: Dirofilaria repens (assembly GCA_008729115.1). NCBI lineage: Eukaryota > Metazoa > Nematoda > Chromadorea > Rhabditida > Onchocercidae > Dirofilaria > Dirofilaria repens. The sequence goes on along the minus strand of SNRZ01000013.1, from coordinate 716,295 downwards.
ACATAAACGTAAATATGAAAATACTAAAGCAAAAAACAACGTAATACTCATAAAAATAAATCAAGAAAAATGACGTCACTTCAAAATCATGTCACTTATTAAATCTAAGATTTAACACGTGTTATGTACTTGATCATTTCAATACCCATCATCTCTTTTCTAATTTATTCATTGTATTTTCAAATAAAAAAAACAGCTAACACGCACTCAATCAAACAATACTTCATACCACTCGCCAATCACACCGTTACGTAACTACCTTTCGTTTATCCCAACAATCGCTCGCAAGATAATCTATTGCCCCTTTTTGCAAAAATATTATCCCAAATGAATAGCGAGATATCATTTGTGTAACTCAAACAAAAGTAAACTTATGAATTAGGCAAATTTTCAATTGAAAATTATATATGTAAGAGAAATAGTTTGATAATTTGAGAGTCACTAAAAATATTAGAAATATATATAGACCAAAGATTGAGAAAAAGTGAAAATATTGATGATTTAAAATAGCAGCAGTGAGTAAGAGTAGGAGAAGTGATTAATAAAATTCATGAATCTGAACGGATTGAGAAAATAAGAATGAATATTAGAAATTGTTTCATTTCAGAAAAAAAGAAAATAAAAGTTTAAAATATGATCGGAAATGATTTTATATGATCGGGATAGCTAATAAAGCTGATATATTCATCATAAATCTTTCAAGCTTATTTTATATTTTGGTATATTGATATTATATCTTCTCGACAATTATTCAAAATGCTTTTTTAGATCATGAGACGTTATTTTAGATTATGAGACCTTGATGATATTTTACCGTTTTGCATTTTATATACGCTTATTTTTTTTATACGTAATCTAATTAGTCAATCCTATACGTGAATATATCGATCATAATTATTCAAGTAAAAAAATATTTAATTCTTAGAAATTTATATTAATTAATTCGTTGATATTTACTATTTGAGTTAGTATTTAAGCATGAAGAAAATAAAAATAAACCATATGTATATAAATATGAGAAATAATAATTTTATAATAAAAACTAGTAGAAGCTGGTAGCCTGGAACAATTCAATCTATTAAAAATTAATTATTAAGTAAAGATTACAGTGCTAGTTGGCCTAGAGAAATTAATTGGATTAGAAGGACCTAATCTATTACGAACAAATTATTATTTATGATATAAAAGTGTCAAATAAAAAGTGCAATATAATCTTGAATTTATTGTTTCATTTGTGCATTGAAAATTTCAATTTATCCCGTTGAAAGTGATGAAATGTCAAAAATGAGTAAAATGTGAAACAAACAAATAAATAAAACTTGATAATTTCTGTATTTTATTTTGTGTAGACTTATGTTAAATTAAGAGAAAACATAAAATTTATTGAATCATAAAAGATTAGGTTTGAAGACCAACTTAATGAAAAGAACTACAGAGCTTTATCATGGCTATCTTGTTGTTACAAATAATCAAAATGATCATCGAAATTTTCAATATTCGCATCTGATCTGAAATTATTGTTGCCATGTATTTCGACCATCTTTTTTGATCACCGATTTTAAAATTTCACCTTTGAAATACGGATTCTGCTGATTTCGAGAAAATTGTGCAGGTATTATTTTGATGGAGCGTTTTCGACGAGGTTCCTGAAATACGATTTTTTTTTGATTTTATTTTAAAAATTCGATGAAATTTAGTGAAAAGATATTAGCGTTTGATTAAATTGATAAATTATAAATTTGAATTCGTATCTTAAAAATTCATTCAAACTTTATATCGTTGATTATCATATTTAAAGTTCGTCAATTTTTTTTCTGATTAAAAAGTTTTTGGACCACTTAAAAATAATACAGTGATATTTATCTAATTGCAAATTATTCTCACTTAAACAACTCAACCAAAATATTTCAAAGTTCTTAGAATTCTATTAGTGGTTGAATATGCAAATTTAAACTTTATTATATAAATGCATTTTTTTGAAATAATAACATAAAATGAGGAATTTAGAAACCGAATTACTCTTTTCGTTTATGGAAATATATCAACTCTTTTTAAGTATATCTTCTATATCTTCTTTATGTTTTTTTTACCATTTCTTGCGATCGTTTTTCATGAAATTTTTTAGCAATGAGACTTTTATGTATTCCCTGATCATTGCGGATACTTTGCAAATCTTCTTCCAAATCTTCATCTGTCTTTTTATTTGGACAACTGAAACATCCATTTATTTATTTTTCGTATATATAAAAAATGAGTCTGATAAGAATTTTTAAACCTTTCACTTTTTCACTTCTGTAAAATTTAATTTAATTAATGCGAGATTAGCAATAATCAATCAGAATGAATAAATTACAGTGATTATTGATCCAAATTGTATAAAGATACATATTAATCAACAAACATTGAGTTTTTAAAATCATTGATAAAACTTTAATCGATAAGTAAATTAAAAATAAATGTCAAAATTTGTAAAGATAAATGCTAAATTCTATTTTTTTCTTCGATAAATAAGTTGAAAATAAAAGTAACTGATTTTATTATTTATCTTTGTTTTCTTCATATCATTATAAAGTATTTTTTACCAATCCATAAATTAGTTATGGCTACTACATAATTTTCCTTTATCACATTTTGATTATTTATCATTGTTATTCGTTGCTAACTCATGTTTTTAAAATGATTATACCGACTTGTAGCGTTTTGTATATAATTCAAATGGATTATTTAAAAAATTTTGAAGACTGAAAATTTGAAAACTTCACTGTTTTCTATTCTCTTTCAAAATCTATAAATCAAAAAATGATATTAAAAATTTGATAGCTTCTGTAAATCGATGGGATAGTTTACTTTAATATATGGATATTTTTTGGATAGATTCACCATTAGTTAAGCTATCATCATTTTAATATTATCATTTGTTGCACTTTTGTTTATCGTGATTCAACAATAAGAATAATAAAATTTCTTATTCTTATCACTTATCATCGTTGTTTTTCTTTTGATTATTTTCGTCCTATTTTAATTCTTCTATTGATTCTCATGCTTACTTGAACATATGCTCTTGATCACAAATGCATGTTTGTTTGGCTTGATAATTTCGTGAAAATTCAGCGCTATTTTTCAAATTCTTCTAAGCAACCATCCGCTGCTGTATAACCTAGTGGGCATGGATTTGGGTTCACAGTAGGATGGCAATTATGTTATGCTTTTGACCTGAAATTAGAATTCTAAATCTTTATAATCTTACTTAAATATTTGATGCTTCGACCTTTGATGTTGAAGAGTTGTAATAACAGGTTCTTATTATTAATGGATCTCGTTTTGCAGAAGGAAATCAACATGATGGTATGCCGCCCCATGGAAACAAAACTCACCTTTTCTCGTTCTTCAAAATTCGAATCAGGTCGCAGAAGTTGCGAACCTTCACCAGCTCCACCTGCAACCGATTCCCTTTATCATGTTTCTGTATATCTGCTAAACTGATAGCTTCGATCATACATCCATTTCGGCAGATAACAAGTTTACCTAATATATAAATAAAGCAATTCTAATTTTCCATACTAATAATTCTACAAATCTTCAAGAAATTCTACTGAAAAATGAAAATCAAAAGATACCTGTCATGTATTTGTGCCCGAAAGCTAGTGGACTTGGAATGGTTTCAATGCCAGGATTTATTAAGCCAATAAATTCAGGTATATCCTGCAAAAAAAAAAACGATCATTTTATAATAATACAATAAACTACAATGACTATCATATAAAAAACCTCCTGATAAATAGCGATCTTGCAGTATCCGATCAGAAAAAATCATCCGGGATCTCGCAATTAAATAATTCATAACTAAAGATATATAAATTTCAACAATTTTGTTATCTCCAATCCTTTATTGCATTAGAATTTCAATTAACAAATCTATTTTTTACACTTGCTGCAATCGATTTAAATTTGCAATTTAGCTTGAAAGAGTCGTTAGCAGCAATATTTTTAATCCAAAAGTATGAAGAATGAAAAAAAATTTTTAAAAGTGAATAGAAGCAGCAAATTTCTTACTAATTCGAATTTTAACATTGGAAAAAAAGCTGAAAGAAAAAATAAAACCTGATGTGACAAATCAATTACTTCGACATTCATGAAGCAAGCAAATAAAAATAATAACTTTCATTAAAGCGAGTATCGCCATAATTAATTACAAAATAATCGCCAAAACGATTAAAGGCTGTAGTAATCAGAATGTAAACAAATGGCGATAAAGGCAACACAACCACAGACGCGGTTTCGGTTGCTTTAACTAGGATGTGGAAGGCCATGTTCGTTACTCAATAATAGGCCTTAGCAATGCCAGGAATGGATGTTAGAAAAAAGTCGATGAATAATAGCGACTATATAAGCAAAGAGCGAGTTACATGAAAAATTTATAGCATAAGAAAGATGAAATTTACTCAAATATTTCCATCTATTTTACATAAATGATGGTTTCATCAATGACATGAGCACGCACACACGGAAAACTTTTTACATTTTTTCATTTTTGACATTTATGGAAGATTTATGCAAAAAAGAATATAAAGACTTGAGAATAGAGATTAGATACAAAAATTATGCGTATTTTCAACATAATTTTGATTAAATTCTTGTTAGCAAAGAAGATTTGATCTAATTGGAACATTCTATGAGGAATTATTTCTTACAAATAATTATTTTGTACAAGAATTGGCTGTAATGTAAGGATTAAGTTTAGCTATTACATAAATATGATTAGAGTATTGCGATAAATAATGAATAATAATGATTAGAAAATGTTAACTGTTACGATAAATAATAATGATTAAATATGTAAAACTGGAAAGAAAAATGAAAATTTATTAAATGATAATTACATAACTATTGATCAGACAATCTGAATTTCTAAGTAAAATACAATGAAAAATATGCAATTATTTCAGAAATATGCAAAAAATGAAGTAACAATGCATCAGATTTTGGAATGATCTGATTGCTTTTAAGCTATGTTGAAAAAAATTCAGCAAAATGAGACAAGAAGTGAAGTGATAAAAATTTATCTGTGTCGAATTCTAAACTTCATCACTTTTTTTAGTGATATTAAAAATTGCCTTTTTTCGATTCAGATCAGCTAATGTTGTCCAGACTGCCTATAGTTTAGCGATCATAGAAGGTGGCCGGTATATAATATCCATGCAGAAGGAGCAACCATTCAGGTCAAATCTCCAGTTGCTAATTTTTTATTCTTTTAATTTTTTATTCTGGTAATAAAAAGGAAGGAGTTTGAAGATAATAGAATAATGCAGTCATTGTATGCAAAAAGTCTTCATATCAGTTCTCTGCTTGTCAGTTTCCATTTTCTTACTAGATGTTATTTTATACCAATTTTTCTAGTAAAAGTCATGTGGCCATGTTATAGCTTATAAACTATGTTCATGAGCAATTTCATATAGCATCATTTGCAACAACCTAATACATGGGAAAAAGTAGATCTATGGGCTAAAAATCTAACAATATAATTTCGATTGTTCAAAAGAACATATTGAATTCAGGATTTTATATAAATATGCTAATCATTTAATGTGCTAATCATTTAAAAAATGTGCTAATCATTTGAAAAATTCTGCCTTATTGTCATCCATGATTTTTATATTCCACAAAGGATTGCCTTTATCGTAATGAGATGTCATTTCAAATTATCATATAAATTTGGAAAAATCTCGCAAGATGATATGCATTTATGTTATGAAATATCCATTTTTTCTTTTATCTTGCTATCAGTTTTCTAAGTGATCCAACCTTATCATTCAATCAGTAGTAATACCATTTTTCACTTTTTGTGAAAATCTTTTATCACATTTTAATAACACTTAACGTTTCATATTCCTTACAACATGTAGTCTGTCGCTATCCGGGACTGAAGCGTTTCGAGGGAAGCAGAGACTACTGTTTTGATACCCTTCACGCTGGAGATTCACGGAAATCGCTTTAATTCAATGGATTGAATAGGACAAAAGTTAGAACGAAATTTTCATATTTAAACCTGTTAAAAATCATTATCGAATTTTAATAACATTTATAAATTTTTGTTATATTTAATGATTGTTATAAATTATTATTATTCATGGATTCATTATTATATTAATACATTTTATTTTTTAAATAAGCAATGAAAACAAATTTTAAATGCCGTTGATAGATGAAACAATAATAAAAGTGATATGATAGGATAACATGAATAAATGGTGATATTCGTTGCCATCTATATTTTATCTTCATTGTTGTTGTTTGACTGTTGATAATAATGATGATAAAGCGACAGCTTGATTGATTTTAATTTACCTCGATTAACTAAGAAGATTTAATAAGTACTTTAGTCATCATATTAGCAATAAATAATGCGGTACATGCATTTATATTTGATTTAATTTTTTGCATTGCTAATGTTTTTATTCTACTCAGGTTTTATTGTAAGACTTTTTCTCATGTTTGCATATAACAATTAGGCAATCGTTATTGATTTTTAGCAATAAGATTGTGTTAATTATCAAGTTATAATCTTAATCTTAAAGTTCAGATTAAAATATTTTTTCAAATTTTTTTGTGATTTTACGAAAATTGCCAAATTTCCAATTTATTCAACTTTTTACTTCTTTGCTAAGCTCACGAAGAAATTTCTCATCCATTAAACTTTTGCTCTATAGTTATAATTAATTAAATCTGACAAAAGAAAAATTATTAATGATATTAATAGTAAAATATATTATGAATTAGGATTTTATAAAACAATAGCGATGCTTTCGGTTTACTCAATTTTATTTAACATTATTGACATCTAAATAGAGATTTAAGTTAAATATGACAGTGATTTTAAAAAAGAGAAAAAAATGATATTATAAACTGAAGTATTATTAATATTGTAAAATACTAAATAAATAGGACCAAATAAGTGAGCATTCTATTTTCAATAATACATTTAACAATCATGATCAAAACAAATACAAATAATTAGGTCATTCATATTATTTATTTGAAAACTAGTCAAACGAAACTTTATATGAATTATCTCTCGCTCCTTTTTCATAACATATGAATTTAATAAGATGTATTTCAAATGATATAAGAAAACTAAATATTATTATTAATACCTTCGTTCATAAATTCCTTTGCGACAATTTGATCAGAAAAATAGAACTTGTGCCGCTGAACTTTGAGATTCACGTCTATTTAAGGAAATAATATGCAGTATTGCTTAGGAAGTGCATATTAAAAATTGATTTATTGTGATTAATATTACTTCAGAAAAGTTATGAGCAGTATATTAATTTTTGTTTATTGACATAATTTATCTATTTGGCATCACGATTTAATGCAATTTCATAGTTTAGAAAATTTTTTATTAGAGTAGAGCTTAGGAAACTTTCCATTTAACTTTTGCTAATATCACTGAAGAATTATAATAACTAATGATATTCTATTCTGAAGCTGAAAAATACTCAGGATAGAAAATGCAATTGAAATGTTGCATTTCTGAGTTATGTTCAAGACCAAAGACGAAATTAATGAAATATTTTTCTTCATTATTAATATAATGTTTCCAATAACAACATAGTTTTTTTTTTTTTTAACATTTGGCGTTGACCTTTATCAAATAAGGGGGTGAAAATGTTGCTTGTCATAAATTTACTTTTTCTCTTCATTTATCATATCTATAATTGCTAAATATATATTTATTATTTAATAATAATTATGCTAAGGTGTCGAATACTTCTTTAGCAGCTATATGATTTGGTATCTCGATTTTTCGAGAATTCCAACGAATATGTTAGTCAGCTTACAGTAAACAAAAACGATTTTACATTTAGATTCAACAAAAATTTCAAAATGAAAATTATGTATAAAAATTTTCATCGAAATCCTGAAGATTCATTTTAAAAATGATACTAGATGAAGCCACTGAATCGAACATTATTATCTGATACCAATATTACACATATTCTTGTCATCTCCATATTACATCACTTGCCGAGAATTCTATTATTATTTCATATAATTTTTCTTATCGTCAACGATTTAAATTTATTCAAATTAACTTCCCATCGAAGTTTGGGATATAAAAAATGTAAGGCGAAGCAATGCATTCATTCACTAAGTTTTTCGAAAGGAAACTTTTAAAAGACAAATATTCTTGAAAGTTTTGTTTTTTACTCAATTACGATAGCATATAGAATGTCCTGCAATTTGAGCAGCACGAAATTACAATTTTTACATTACTAGCAGGATGAATTGGAATTTTTTCTTAATTCCTTGCAAAATTATTGATTTATTTATTTTAAACTTCGATATAACAATTTAACCATGTGCCAAATTTAAAAACCAGTTCTAAGTAAAATTTAACAATTTAAAATGCCAACATGAGTTTTTGTATTCTCATCATATCTTCAATTTTGATGGTATGGAAAAATGAAATGAAATGAAATAAAACTGTAGAAAAAAATTTTATTAGAGCTTTACATAAATTGTTTTGCAATGCAGTAATTCAAATAAATTTTTCCACTATTTAATCCATGTAAAAAATTAAGAAATGTGACCACAAATTAACTGCATAATCTTCCCATTTCTTATGCATGAATTATCACTTCTATTGAATGTGAATTATCATTCCTATCACACGTGGACACTTTTATCAGAACAAACATTTATATGCAGATTCTTTTTTACCAATTTAGCAGTTGAGACTGATAGTCTTAAATTGAGACCAATTTAATTTTTTAACTTTCATTTTATTTGTTGTATTAGACAATGTAGAATTTTTATCAGATTTTTATATTGTAGAAGAGGTTTTACTCAGGATCAAGCCTGTGAATAAGCATTTTAAAGATAAAATTATCTTTCTATCAGTTTCATAATATTGTTATTGCATGTGTCCTCCCGCTTATTTACTTATTATGGAAATTGGAATTTTTGCTATACCCGGGGCTCATTTATGATAGTGATAACTTGTTATCATATGATATAAATAAGTGCGTTGCAATGTGATCGATGTTAACAACTAATTTCATAATCCAGCTCAAAGATTGTTTATAAATTATATATGTTATTATGCTATATTTTAACAGAAATAAATACAAATCATTAATCATTGAGCATACTGCTAATTTGGATATTTTTTAGAATTGACAAGAAAGTGTGCTTATCAACATGTATCCTCATTTATTCTTTCTTTTTTGTCATCCAACTATGCAACATTCAAATTATCGTAAGTTTATTAAATTTTTGAAAAAAAATAAATGAGAAAGCAATGTAACGCTGTAATATTTGAAATATATCAAAATGTTTAACTTACTGTGGGATGGAAAATTTCATATAATTCGAGAAAGGACAAATGCAGAAAACATTAGCTTTTGATTTATCAAGACTGGAAATGAACGAGGAACAAATAGAACCATTGGATTCATCAATTCCAAAAAAAAGTGAAGAAGAAACAAAGAATCTATCAAATTTATCAAAGAAGAAAATGGAAAAAAAAAGATTCATACTGAAAAGACGATGTACAGTTAGTTGTTCGTTACGTGGGAAAAATCTCAGTAGAGCAAATCATTTAAGAATTCATATGCGAGGTCATATCAGAGAAAAGCCACATCTTTCTGAAATATGCGGAAGAGTCTTCTCTGCGACATCAAATTTAAAACGTCATATACTATCAATTCATGGTAAGAAAAAGCTGAACAAATGTTCGATATGCGGGAAAGATTTCACTCGATTGAATAATTTGAAACAACATAAATATAATAAATATACATTTCAATAATCTATGCAAGTTTGGCCTATCTATTTTGAAGTGGCATATGTTAATACATGCTAAGGAAAAATCATAAGCGGGAAAAATTTTACTCGATCGTTTAATTTAAAAAAGCATAAAAATATTAGTTGTAAGAAAAGCGCCCAAATTCAGTTTCATCCGCATATAGTTAAAGATTCACATCAAATTATAATTTAACAAACATATGAAAAAAATTGATGCAACAAAATGAAATATTTAAATGTATTTTAAAATTTAATACGCACTGATATTTCTGTCATTGTTAAATTACCTGTGTTTATTATAAATTTTTTCATGATTTATTGAATTATTTTATCGATAACATTCTGCCAAATATTTTTTTCTTTTCTGTTTTCTGTTTTTTGTTCGTTCTGTTTTTCATTCTGTTATCATAAATAATTACTTACAAATATTTTTTAATTTATGAACATTTCAGCACAGTTTTTTCTATTTTTTTCAACTTGAATAATTTTAATCATTCATGCTATTAAAAAAATGGAGGTTAAAGTATCAAAAATAATGAGAACAATGGTTGGAGTACGCAAAGAATAGAACAATTATCGTGCAGAATTGGACAAAAAAAAAATTTGAATTAAGAATTTCACTTCTTATAAATACAATTTAAATATGGTAGTGGGTTATAAGCTATGAACCTCAATTCTATTGATTGCTCATGAAAAAATAGATGCCGCTCAAAAGTTGCGATTTAAAATGTCTTTCTCGAAAATATCACATAGAAAGTGACGAATTTACATTGCTTTTCACCTTTAACCTTTTAATTTCAGCACATGAACCTCATTTACCCCATTAACACTTATATAGAAAATTGTTCATATGAAAAATGCGAAATAAAAAATATCGTAAACATGTCAAATATAGCTTGAAGAAGAAAAAAAGTAATAATTGAATCGAAAATAAGATCAACATAATAATCTTAATGATTAATCCAAAATTACTTCCACTTAGTTTCTCAACAATTGTTTCCACTGATCAATTAATCATTGATTACAGCATGATTGATAATTCGCACTTGCTATTGAGTACAGCGTGACTGATAATCTTTACTAGCTACCGCTCTAAATGAAATGATGATAAATAAGGATGTATTTGCTGAAAAGATTATTTTTTTATTTTTGGAATGATATTATCAGTAATATGTAAATTCCCACATGTATTGTAATTATGTAATAACTATACAATCTATATTTGGAATATAACAGTTAAATAAGCTTGATACCATAAATCCCTTCAATTTCTTTTCAATGTTTAACCATGAAGAGAATCAAACATCTGCAACATTATGTTAATAATACAAACAGATCTCGTCATGTATCAAATCGCGTCAAACAATGTTATTTACCACAAAATACCGTTGAAGAACTTTGACTATTGGTCGGTGGATGTAAATTTATCGGATAGGGGGGAGGAGGACCAGAGGTTGTTGTTTCTTCATGAGAATTTTATTTTGTTGTTGTCGCGTGATGTTTGGAAGTGGCCATATTTAGGTAGGCTTACTATAGTTAGGCTTCGATCATTGAGGAGAGCCAAGAAAAATGGAAAGGATGGTACTAAGCTAATGATATATGTTGTTAATAATTGAAATTTAAAATCATTTTAGGTCCTAGTGTATTAGGAACTTATTAAAATGCAAAATAGAAATAAATGGTATGGAAATTTTCATTCCTATTCCATGTGACAGATAGCAGCATGGAATTATTGCTCTTAGAGGCGTATTTAAAAATGTTAATTTTTAAGCAACTATTAGAAGTAATTGGCGTGATGACTTTGTACATCTGTCCGGAAACTGGTGATGATAGTAATGACGGTACCGAATTGAAACCTTTAAGGTAATTTTTTGTATTTTCTTTTAGCTATTCTTAAATTGAAATCTTAAAAAAAAACAACGCAAAGTTGAAAGAAGAAGAAAACCATATTAAATTGCATAATCTTCTGGAATTTTTTGCTCCTATTTAAATTGTATTGCGGAAATGTAAGAAGATATATGGATGAGGGATTTCAGGACGCTTTTCAAAGCGATGATAATCACCAAGTCGCCGAAAGGTGACTTCTTAGTAAGGACAACGAAAGATGGTAAACAGATGTGGGAAACTGCTTCAAAAACGGCATTGAAAAAAAATCAGAAGCGCTACGAGCAAGAAATGTTAAAAAACGAAAAAGTTGCTACGAAGGTGGAATATGTTTTCTGAGTATATCGGTTCAGTTGCGAGATATGCAGAGTATATACGTAATGCCTGGAGAGTTTAGTGGATGAACTTAAGGATAGATGACTACATATAATACACATTTAATTAGTGACTGTATCACTTTGATGTTGCTTTGCAATAATTTAAAATCTTGAAGAAGAGTGCAACAGAAGAGGGAATAACAGCAGCTCTTGAAGAAGCGAAAAAGATACAAATAGAGTTGGACATAAATTTGTCATGTCTCATTGGTCTGAAAATTCGCGATCTTATTAAACATCGTAATGAACGTGTTTGTATCAAAGGATGGATTCATCGAATACGTCGACAAGGTGTTATTATTCTTTGTAATTGTTGGTTGATTCTGTGAAATTCACATCTTTCTTAGTGAGTCAATTATTGAAGGATTTAGGTTGTTTTTGGAATGTTATTCTGTCTTTTATCTAAAACGTATATACTTATCTTTTGTTAGTTTAGACTTTATACTTTTTGCAAATTTTTAGGGAAGGCATTAATGTTTTTCGTTCTCCGGGATGGAACTGGTTTCCTTCAAATAGTGCTCACTGATAAGCTGGTTAGCTACTTTACATTATAAAATGTATTCATTGCTTCCGTAAAAAAAAATGTTAGATTTTGGTTTATGCGTTTCGATAATCAGCTGGGAGTAATGATAAGTTGGTAATTACATAATGATGCCATGTTTTAGTGTCAAACATATGATGCTCTCACCTTGAACACCGAATGCACAGTTGAGATTTACGGTGTATTAAAAGAAGTTCCGGAAGGTAAAGAAGCGCCGAATGGGCATGAGTTAATAGCTGATTTTTGGAAAGTAATAGGAAACGCACCTCCTGGAGGTATTATTCATTTATTTCGTTTAGTTAAAATATTTAAAACTTTACACATATAATACTTTAAGCGATGTATTATTAAATAATGTAGTTGCACGTGCATACATTGCAAATATAATAGAAGATTATTTTCTAGAATAATCATAAAATTTGGCGAATCTTTAGAAACATTTAGAAAACGTTAGATTTAATCCAACAGAAAGCATATTTTTTTAATTTTTTGTATATTGGATCATGATATAGTCAAGTTATTGTTGTTATTGTATATTGATATGTAGTTATGTCGTTGTAGTAAAAGACTACATTACTATATAATAGGAATAAGAATATCTGAGTTTTGCTAATTCACATTATTACAGGTATTGATAATGTACTTAATGAAGAAGCAGGAGTCGACAAAATGATGGACAATAGACATTTAGTCATACGAGGTGAAAATGCTGCTACTTTGTTACGTTTGAGAGCAGCTGCTACTCGAGCGATGCGAGAACATTTCTATAATGCTGGCTATGTCGAAGTTGCTCCACCGACTTTAGTTCAAACGCAGGTTACGTATTTGACAAAGTATTTGGAAGACTTTTTTATTTCTATTAACATATGCTGAACTTTCCAGGTAGAAGGTGGATCAACGTTATTCGGATTTGATTATTTCGGTGAACTGTCGTATCTTACACAGTCATCACAGCTTTATCTAGAAACTTGTATTCCAAGTCTTGGTGACGTCTTTTGCATTGCTCAGTCTTACAGGTATATGTATATATATAAATACATATGTAAATAATTTCATATGTAATGTATATATATATATGTATATAATATATATAATATATATATATATATCATATATATATATTATATATATGTATATATACATACAATTCCACATGTAAATATGTTTAATTCTAGGAATTTATTATCATTCTTATTGTAAGAGTGCTGTTTTAAGAGCGGAAAAATCTCGTACTCGGCGACATTTGGCGGAGTATGCGCATGTCGAAGCCGAATGTCCCTTCATAACATTGGATGACTTAATGATGAAAATTGAAGAACTAGTTTGCGATACAGTCGATTTCCTTCTGGCTGATAAAGAAGCAAGGAAATTATTGGAGCATATTAATCCGGTCAGTTTTATAACTGATATCTCAAATTTTTAACTTATATTTTCATATTCACATTTTTTCGTCATGTTTGCATGCTTAAAACTCAATTCGGAAATGAAAAAGCGAAAAAAAAAAAAATTAAGATCGTTTAATGTATGTAGACTTCCGCTTTTTGCTTCTGTATTTTTTTTTTTTTTTTTTGCTCCAAAATTTTCTTGCGTAAATTTATAACCATTCGAGTAAGATTGTGATTTGTGAATATACTGTCAGAACGGATATTTAACATATTTTCTAATTCTTGTTGTCTTTTATCCTCTTTTTCAGGAATTCGAACGGCCGAAACGGCCATTTTTGAGAATGGAATATAAGGATGCTATTAAATGGTTACAAGAACACGATGTTAAGAATGAATTTGGTAGCAGTTTTACTCATGGTGATGATATTGCTGAGGCTGCAGAGCGTTTTATGACTGATACCATCAACAAGGTAATCACTTACGGGATTATTTCGGGCAAATTACATTGGGCGCTAAGATTTAGAATTGGAATTTTTAATTAGTTTAAAAAAGTTGATCTTGATATGGTTTAATTCTATTCTGAAAAACAGCTATTCATTTTTGTTATGCAGCGAAAAGGATAGGGAAAAACACGAATGATTTTAATAGGTTTTGGACTTCCAAAAATTCGAACTGACAAAATTTTTATTTCGTTATTTATTTCTGTTTTTGAATTATTACAGCCAATTTTGCTGAACCGTTTCCCAAGCGGAATTAAAGCATTTTATATGCAGCGAGATGCTCAGGATAAAACGTTAACAGAATCTGTTGATCTTCTTATGCCTGGCGTTGGTGAAATTGTTGGCGGCAGTATGAGAATTTGGAAGGTATGCTTTTCAAAACTTCAGTTTGCATATTTCAATGACAAGAATATTTCAGAGTTTGGTTTTTTGTGTTTTTTTTTTTCAATTTCTTTGTATGTTTCAGTACGATGAGCTTTTGAAAGCTTTTGAAAATGCGAAAATTGATCCAAAACCATATTATTGGTACTTAGATCAACGCTTATATGGCACTTGTCCACATGGTGGATATGGACTTGGTTTAGAACGTTTTATATGTTGGTTAACGAATACCTTTCATATTCGAGATGTGTGTCTTTACCCACGATTTGTTGGTCGATGCGTTCCTTGAATATCATGCTTTGGGAATTTAGTTTCTCGTGGTTTAATGAATTTTTTGAGATTTTTTAAATAATTAGTTTCTTAAGATTGTTTAAATGATGAGTTTCTTAAGATTGACATTTCATTTGGTTTTATTACCTGTGTGCAGTTGGGTCATTATTATCTTCGTTGTCAATTTCTTTCCTCATGAATATGGGTTGGAATGCCACGCCAATGTCGATCACAGATACTGTACCGTTTTCATTTATACTAATTTAGATTTCATTATAGCTCGAACTAAAGACTTATCTAAAGACTAAAGACTTAGTACCAATAATTCATATTTATCATTTTACTTGTTCTTTTTTACGATACTATATTTACAATAATTTTTCATGTTCTTATTTATTCTTGTTTTTTTTTGATTTCCAAGAATAAAATTTGAATTCGTTGAATGTTTTGCACTCATCCTTTGAAGTTTATGGGAAAAATTAAAGTTAATGAAATGAAATTGGTGAAATATTAGATTAATGAATTTATCTGAGGATCTTTCAACGAAAATATAAATAAATCCGAAAGTTAATTTGCTTGATCAAGTCCTCCCATACTGCATTGCATCGTTTGTTATATAATTAAAATTCAAAAAATTTGTTTTATCAAAAAATTGGTAATTCATTTCATTACAGATGTTTGCATAGTATCTTTATTCATTATGCGTGATGCAATTTGAAATTTTTATTCAAAGCTAATGACAAGAGAATTACGTTTTTTTTCCTTTTTGTTTTTCGTTTCTTCATTCGTTTTCTTTTTCTTGCTAGATAAAATCTCTTAATCAAAAGTTTTCCTATCCATTCGAATAGGAAAATAAACAGTAAGATAACGTCTCATCATAATGTTTCATCATAATTAACTATACGATGAAAGGTTGTATTATTTATTTCACTATTACATATTGTTTAAATTATTTCATATTGTTGAATTCTAACGATTTTTTTTTCAATTAGGCGCACGGCGTGCTAAATGTTTATTATTTCTTTTTCCTTTATCTTATTATATTTACAACGATTAAATATATATTTATCATTAGTAATAAATAAATTGAGATATTCCCAACAATTCAGCAACATATTTTCCGAAATTTAGTTTATAGATTATTTCTTTGTAAGTTTCTTTTTTTGTGATATTTCGAGCATGTTTTATTAGTAGATAATAGATAATATTCTCACGTCAAATGGAATCATATCGTCAAAGCAATTATTCAACAATCTCACTTTAAAGCCTGGATAATCTATTCATTGTATGGCAGTATTCAAACGTAAAGTGTTATTAGAGCACTGAAATACTTTCACACAAATTTAAGGTGATGTTGGAAATAGCAATATTACCATTTGCTGGTGATAAGACTACATTGCTATCAGATTCGATGATAAGAAATGATAATGAGAAGAAAAAGCCAAGGAAAATTTTATAGCATCGAGCAAACAACTCGCGAGATTGCTTCCAATCTAGATGATTTGAAAAATATTCTGCATCTTTAAATGTGATTTAAATTCACTCAAATTACAATAATCCTTAAAGAACAATTTTCAATACTAAGTAAAATCCAGAAATCTGTTTTTCTTATCGCTAAGAAACTCCGATGTCCAAAAAGTCGTTGTTCTTTGAAAATCCAAATAAAAGTTCAAGACTATATTTTGTTATAAATATTTTTCATAACTTTTCAAAATACCAAATACAAAAAAATAAAAACGAGAACAAAAAAGAACAAAAATGGTAATAATATCATACAACATGGAGACAGGAGATTTAACAGAAGTTTTGAAATGATGAATATAATTGAAATATGCTGAAATCAACCATTCAAAACCTCAATTATCGAAATTTAAGGTTTTCTAGTCATAAAATTACGCAAGCGATTCTAAAGAGATGATTTCTAACAGTAGAAAATAATCTAAAATTTAAGTTAGAATAATTCTGTTATACGAATTTAAAACAAAAAAAGAGAGTTCATTAAAAATTCAAAACATCAATTATAACCAATTAATATTTTTTCTTATTTTCCTTCGCTGTACTGACACGACTGGTCCAAATATCGGCAAATGCAAGTGTGCCAGCGAACACCAACGCTGCACCGATCCAATGGACTAATGTAAACGGATTCCGAAACCAAAGAATGGAAATGAGTAAAGAAAGAAATTTCCGTATAGTAACAACCATTGTTACCGTTAATGATTCAAACGAAGCGTTTAACTGATATATAAAACTGATGCACATCCATCTAAAAATTAATTTAACTAAAATCATTTAAAATTGCTAGAGGTGAAGCGAAATATTCAAACTTAAACACTCATAAAACAACATTACATAACTCAGCTCTGTCAAGAAAATTTCTATCTTTTAATATTTGTTTATTAATTTCTTTGAATACATAACAAAAACAAAAAAAACAAAAAAAAAATCATTTTAGATGTCATAGACTAAACAAGATAGTATATGCAAATGCGAAATGAAATTATAAAAAACAAAAACCAACTGTAGAATGCATGTGGCAGCAAGATAAGCCCACATATGTGGAATATGAAAGCCAAATATTTCAACTGGATAACTATGCGAGAATGCAACAGCTGACTTATAAATATCTTCACCCATAAATGCGAAGAATGGCAGTGAAACACCATGCTATAAAAAAAGATGGTATGTATTAAGGTACACCTCAACTCAATAATGTAACCTGATATTTGCATTTAATTACGATAGATAATCAATTGCGTAGTATAGCAATCACGGATGTCAATGCGACTACTGGAAAAACAAATTTACAGTTTTCACTTTAATATTTAGGTTAATTTTTTCAGATATAATATATCAAGAATTCAACATATTTTTCTGAGTAAATGATGTTGTAAATTTAGATATTATATAAGAATCTAATTCCATAGATTTGCTTCCTTCAAATATTAACTTACAATTATAAACATAGCTTCCTGAGTATGTTTCCCGTAAATTTTATACATTGTTTCTTGACAGATTGCCAAATATGCAGATGCTAGCAAAGCTATACTAAGCATGGCTATGCCTGAAATACTTTTAATCAATTTTAGACAAATAAAATAACTGAACCAATCAATAATGGCTATCTTTCATAATTGTGAAGCTATAATTAAAACTGAGAATGTGCATGATAATATTCTAAATCTGTCTAATAAACTTGCCAATTAGCCATTCTCGATAGTGTTTTTCTATGTCATCCATCGTCTTCTGTTGATTTGTTTTCTGGAAGATTTCTTATCAGTTACGAAAATCCAAATCAATTATTGGTACGCGAATAACCTGCTGATGGACATTCCGCATTAAATTTGCAATGTTAACAATATTTCATTAGATCTTCGCCCCGATTTATTTTCATGCTTTTCTCTATATATTATTCATATTAAATATAGCACTGATTAAAAGGAAACATTGCGAATTCAATCACTAAAAAGAAAAACAGGTTCAAATATGTTGGAATATTCAAAAATTCCAATATGAAATTGAAGAGTTCCACTAATTTGTAAAATTTTTTAGTAAAACAAGTTTGCATAAATTGCGTTACTTTATTACATTATACAGGATAACTTCGTATATAATAAAGTATTTTTTCATTTATAAATATTAAACAGAAAGTATCAATACTAGCCCATGGAAACAATATAACAACTTTTCATATTTAAATCTCAGATAATCGAGAGATTTTAAAATCATCAATATTAAGAAATTTTTTTCTTGAATTCAAATATTTATAAAGACTAACCTCCAAATGAGCAGTAGCTGCAGTACATATGATTATGCCAATCGTGACTGACAGAACTGCCAAATATTTCCGCAATGAATACTGCTTCCTTTGTAATATCTTCGTGAGAACTAAGCTAGCTAGTAATGAACCCTAAAAGATCAGTTTAGTTGACACTAAGTAATGTCAATAATAAAATCTTTATAACTAACCATTTCCATAGCGTTGTATATAAAGGTAGATTTATTTTAGAATCATATATATTTCTCCATCAACTAAGTAAGATAAATACAACTTACTGATCGAAAAATGATATGTAACGGAACAGGAACATGAAAATTTAAAGCTTGATTATTAATAACATTGACAAAAAAGAATGTTATTACTGTTGGCAAATAACCACTGAAAAATAATGAAATTTGAATAATAAGTTAATAATAATAATTGGTAAGCAATCAAGTCAAAAAACTCAAAATTTATGAATATTCAAGCCCTTCAGAATAAGTTTTATAATATCAAATGTGTCATCATTTATTTTAATCAATTCCTCGATCAGTATTTTTGCAAAATCAACAAAAATTTCAGCATACCGTATAGGAATTTTGTGAGTAACGGTAAAAAATTTCGATGTGAAAAGTAACCCTTCCAACGATATGAAAAGAAATGTCGAGAAAGTCATCAGATTCATCGAATTCGATTGTTCTCTAAAAAAAGACCAAATTGTTAAATTTTTGATGTTTTTGAAATTTAGATAAAAATAAAACATTTCTGGTTTTATGGGACAAAACTAGTTAACTTATATTAAATAATCCATTAAAATAATAATCTTCATTGATTATTAGACTGTGAATGAATTTATCATTATTATTTCAAAAAAAAATCAAGCAAATAAATATGGCTATTGTTTCAAGTTTTCTCTTCCGAAAGCCGAAAAAAAGCTAAGTATTTCAGTAAAAAAAAGAAAAAGAGGTGCAAATGAAAATTTTAATAATTAGAAATTATACTTAGCGATAAATTCTACAAAATACATGCAACCAATGCAACTGGCCAATGAACCAGATATCGGATATAAAGCTGTCATCATAGCCTGAAATTAAATTGTAATTAGAAAGAATTTTAATTCATAGCGTATTTCTTTTGCTTTAGTTGTTATATTGTTGCTTATAAATCCACTCTACTACTTTTTTATAAATAAATTGCTTTGTTATTTAATAAAAATCCAATATAAGTATTTATATTTTTAACCTAAAAAATGTTATGAATCAATTTACCGAAAACAATAATGCAATATATTGTAAAGTGGAAGGGAAATGTTTAATTGGAAAGTCAAATGTATATCCAATATTGTGTGGTAAAATACATTTCAAAACGTGACACAAAAAGGTAAGCATTTCAAAAAGTGATATGAAAAAATAAGTTTTTGCAATATGATAAGGTTTTTTTTGAGCTTTATGTTTCAATCTGCCTTCTAATGGATAATATGGAGATAATATTTTTAAACACAATATCAAAAGTGACAGTCGACAAAAAAACATCTGTTCATAATTTATGAAAAGCAAAAAAACTGAAACAGAATCAATAAAAAAAAATGGCGAAAAAAAATTCATAAAAGAAAAATCGCTGACCTTTATAAATAGAAAAACTGACTGAAAATTTTAATAAATCGAAAGTTAACAAAAATAAGAAAAGAAATACACTCCAAAAAACAAATTAATTAAAAAAGAGTAAATCAAATATGCATTCTTAAAAGTAAAGTCAAAATCAAAATATTTTTAAAGAATTTAGTATTACACTGAAATTCAACACCATACAAATCAATATTAAAAAGGAGATAATAAAATTTAAAAAAATATTAAAAACGATTTTAGGTAAATGGAATATTTCTTGAACAAGCAAAATTTCTATCGAATTACGAAATATGAAATTCATACTTTTAAAGCTTTTATCGATTTTAATAATTTCGGAATGTAATTCAATCCTGATATAAACAATCAAAAATAATATAATCCCAAGGTAAATTTCGATAAATTTTAATGGAATAATATGAATTTCGATATTTCAGTGATACTTTTCATTCAGATTCAAAAGAGAAAATAAAAAAAAAGTTTAGATAGCTTTTCAACCTTTTTATCGACTCAAATAAATTCCTGACAGATCGAAAAACTTTTCTTTTATCATAAATTACCAAAACTTCAGTGCTAAAAATTCGCTAAAACATATTCCTAATTTTTTTAATCGACACTTCAATAAATCTTTTCATAAAAAATTGCATGTAATTAATCAGTTGATCGCTGCAACACATCGAGAAATCGACCTTTATCGTTTCTTCCCTTCCCTCAGATTGCCACACCAGAACTATGTTCGATTAGACATAGCAAAATGAAATATCAATATCATAGGCCGATTGGTTATTGATGGCTAGGCCGATTGTCGTAGTTTACTAATCGAATGGCTTCATATTTTCCTCCACCCAATTAATTATTCATATTCAATTCATTAATCAATAAAACATACGAATAAACCAATCGACAGATCGATCGATCAGAAATCAAAATCAGAATTGTATTAGGAATTTGGATTTTGACAATTCTGGTTTTGATTGTATTAAATTAAGATTTGTTGTAATTGAAATGAAGCTAAATTTTGCTGTCATGTATGATTCTTTCTTGTTTTTCCATTTTTGATAGTCCTTAATCATATTACAAGTATTTCGCATTCTGTAAATATTCTCTATCCGATTTCTGCAATTTCATCTGATACAATACTGCAAATATTTCGTATTCTGTAAATATTTTTTATCCGATATTCTGTACTTTCATCCGATACGATACTGTAAATATTTTGTATTCAGTATATATTGTCTATTGTATATTCTGTAATTTCATTCGATGTAATGTAAATATACTGTTTGCTTTGTATAAACACATTCTATTCTGCTAATGTATTAAAATCTATGAAACGAATAATATACTGAATTTTTTGCGTCTTCTCTTTCATACCCTATTCTATGAAAAGATGGAGATTATGCTGAATAGATTTATTTTATTTCATTAGTTATATAACATACCTGTTCCGTCAATGAATAATAATGAGGTCGTTAAATTTCAAGCGGGTGATGTATATTAAAGTTTTTGAAATTTCTTGACAATGTTTCAGATCTTTACGTATTGTAGGGTAAAAGTTATGCAAAAATTATGTATATGTTGATTAATTCTATTGATAAAATGATAAATAGCATTTATTTTTATTGAATTTAAATTCAAAAAAAAGGAAAATTTCGAATTTTGATTTGTGAAACGAATACTTCAATCAAACTTTTAATAGTCAATAAAATTTACAATTCTATGTTAGAAAAAAAAACTGAACAAATGAAAAATCTAAATTTTAAATTTAAATATTAATATAGCTGACAAAAACATAAAATGCATCGGTAAATCAATAATATCCAAAAATAAGATATAAGTGATAAATTTACGTATCATATCTTTCCAGTTTGAACCAATTCTGAAATGTTATGAAATTATATGATGCGAATAGATAACATATATGCATTTGATGGTATTGTTATCTCTATCTATTTTTTTCATGCGCAAAGAAAAAGTTCTTGAATTAGTCTATATTTTGATGTAACATTTCAGACAAAAAGTTCTGTTTGATGAAATATTTTTCAAAATATAGACTAATTCCTTTTTCTTTTATTCTCTTCTTTAAAATGAAAATATGTTATATATATATATATTTGTATATATTACTATATATTTAAAATCCCGGGCATCTAATTCATTCAAATGATATTTATTGTTTCTAATAACAAAACCATGCAACCTTAGTCCAACTTTATCGTTGCGCATTTTGAAGCACAAATATTATAAATAATCTTACTTTATATAGTAAATTGAAATGTAATAATCATCATAATTTCACACAAGAAATTGATAAACATTGCTTAAATTTCATGTATTTTTTTTCCCTTAATTTTTTTTTATAAAGAGAAAAAGGAGGGGAGAAATTATTTTCTCAATTTTATTTCCTCACTAGTAATTGTTTAATAATTTATAAGATATTTAACAAGAATCTTTTTTGGAAATTCAGAAAAAGAATTTTTTTTTAGTTTAAAAGATTTAATTTCGACAATAATTGCCATTAAGATATTACCAAAAGAATAATTTTGAAATTTTTATGCCAAAATATGAATGCGAAATTAAATATTTATTGATTACAATGCATAATGGTTTAATTTAGAAAATGAAAATGACAGCGTCTAAGTTTAGATTTTGACGATCGATTGTTATTCAAGCTGATTCGGACAAATCTCTAAAATTTGTCTTAAATAAGATATTGTAGCTATTCCAGTCGAAGAAGAAAACATTACTTATATTTCAGATATGACATTTTTTATGTCCAAATGGATTCCCAACAATTTTGTTAAATTATCAACAAATTCTGAAAGCACAAAATATGCAAATTGAAATCAAAATATTTTGCAAGAACTAAAAATTGATCAAATAAAAAATAGGATCACAGCGTCATTTTCATTTTCTAAATTAAACCATTATGCATTGCGAAACGATTCTCCTGCAAAATTCTGGAATGTGGTTGGCGTTTATATTGATGAAATACAATGAGATATTCGGCGATAGAAAATTGTTAAAGGTATTTCAGAATGGCCACTTTGAATCTTTTGCTTATGTTTTAAGATATATTTCGAACGCTTTCCAAACAAATAATATCTGGCTAGATATTTGAATTGATATTACAGTATGGCTGTAATTTTCTGAGATCGCTGTAATCCTATTTTTTATTTGAAAAATTTAATCAATTTTTAGTTTTTGCGAAATATTTCGATTTCAATTTGCATATTTTGTATTTTCATACTTTGTTGATTTTCGATTATTCGTTGTTATGCGCTATTATATGTAGGAAAAGTAAACGATAGAAAACAAAGCGTGAAAATATTCTCTATCACTCCCCGATTTTCGCAAATTAATTTCTATTTATGATTTATGAAAATAGCAAAGTTGAAGGAGATATATCATCGATTCAAACTCTAATCTTTCATTTATTACTATTAACTTTCTGCTAGAACCTGTGGAGCTCAAACGAAATGTTTTGCGTATTTTTATTTAAGAAGAACCACTTCCAATGCCATTTGACAGCTTAAAAGTTTTGAATAGGTAAGTATAAACAATAAAGTTTAAAAATAATACTAACTGAAGGAGTGGAATGTTTACATATAGAAAAGAGCAATAAATTTGAGTCGTTTAAATTTCTTACTTGACTTATTCCATGCTTACATAAATGAATTTTATTTCAGATTATTTTAATATTGGTTTAATATAGTAGGAAAGTTACGACATGCATGCTATTGTACAGGTTTTGGTCAATGTATTTAGTTAATAATGCAAAATATATGTACGAACGAGATAGCGAAATAAAAGAAAAAAATTGTGCTAAAATATATGAAGCAAGAAATAATTATCCATATGTAAGCATTTACAATGATAATATCAGTAAACTATCATTAATAATATAAATCACTAAATCGTAAAAAAAATAAAATTCAATTGGTAATATATACTGATAATTAACAGCAACCAGAAATAACAAAGCTTAATTTTAAGTACGCCTAACTGTTTCTTGCATAACGATATTTATGCAGGCGCATATCATACAATGGTAAGTGATAAGTTGGAAAGAAAAATTTTGCTCAATAAGACAGTTTCAAAATGTATAGGAAAATTGATTGCAAAAAGAGAATGTAGTTAAAGTTTGAAATGGAAATGAATTGCTACAAGACATATGAAATATTCGAACAGATATCATCAATTGATCATTATATATTATTGCTTTTTGTTATTGTTGAAGCACGATAATGATCCTTCCGCTTTTTTAACAGTGGCAAGAATTAAGGGTTCTGTCGCGAACATTCTTTCACGATATCTCCCAGGAAACTATTACGCCATATTTACTTTCTTTTTTTTTTTACTTTCTCTTCACACATGCAATATCATCATTCTCTTTCTAGATACTATGATACTGTTACCATCCTGTACAGCCAATACATACATCTAGTCGCTTCTTTGTTGTAATCCCACCAACCAATGCGCTTCGATTTTTTGTGTTTCCCACGGTTAATCAATTTATCATGTTATTACTCTTCAATTATTTTTGTAACACGATAATTCTAAAAAATTCCGTCCAAGCCACTATAAATACCCTCCTAACCCTGGGTACGATTCATTCTTTCTTAATATCACCTAGCGTCATTACTTTCTCTTTTCTTTGCTTTTTTCATGTTTTTTATGCGTAATATATGCGTGCGTAATTATTTGTATGTCGTGTATTATTAGCGCGTAATTCATAATAAGAAGTTTAATTACCCAAGTTTGAGGTCCCAACAACCCAGCGTGAGTTCGCTACCCCTCAATACTACCCAAATGCAGTACAACCACACACAACAATTCCAAATCACAACAAACCCAAAGGAAATTCCACAACACAAATTATCATTTGGCGACCACAACAAAATTAATTCACGACAGGTTCTTTCTCTCTTTCAATGAGAGCACCTAAAACTTGAGTAGTTAAGCCTTTATTACGATAAATTTGATAATATATCAGCGAACATAGCAGTTGAAAGATCAACGATATAAATTCAATGATTTTAATAACATAATTTTAATGACGATAATACAATTTAAAGGAAAACTCAGGTATTTCTGGGACAATCTTCCTTCAACAGTGCCAGCTCATCAGTTTTTGGTTCTCGTCGAATCTGGCTGCGAGGTCCTCGGTGTTTACGCTGAGCTCGTTTTCTTAACTCTTCTAGATATTCTTGCCAAATTTTCCATACGTGATCAAGCCTCTTGCATGTAGCCATATATTGATGTATCAATTCTTTTGTTCATAGATTTTTATTCTCGTGTATCGCACATGAGACCTATTTCTTCAATATTTACTAAAGATCTTTCATTGATAATCGGTTCAGGTTCAGTGACTAGAGTTAGTAGTTCTCCATTATTAAGAAGCTTTGTGCCTATGGCCTTTCTTAAAAATTCTTTGAAATACTTCGACTTTTTCTTAAAAATACTTCGACCACTCTTTCATAAATGCTGCCGTGCCAAGGGGCTTATATAATAAATTCCCATTCCATCATTTCGCTTTCCACAATATTTAATTCTACAAATGTCTTGGAATCTGTTTTGAAATTCTTGGCATTGTCAGAAATTATATGTTTCGATTGTTTTCTTCGGCTTGTAAATCTTCGGAATGCTTGTACGAATTGTTCAGTAGACGTTTCCATTACTTTAAGATGCACAGTTCGAGTGGCCAAACATGTAAGTAAAGCCACTCATCGTTTGGTATTGGCATGATTTTCCTTTATTATAATTGGCCCAAAAGCTTTAAATCAACTGTTTCAAACGATCAAGTTGCGATAACTCTACCAGTGAGGTAAAGAAGAAATCTGGTCGTTCAAATGGTATAGCCATCCCAATAGTATAAACTTTACAAATTTTTCTGAAGATTTTCTTAATATATGGTCGTCCATGTGGAATCCAATATCGTTGTCTCACCTTACTCCAGGTACAATGTATATGAAATGGTTTCTCATAGTAATGCTTCACAATCAATTATTCTGTTAGCTTTCATTTACTGATAAAATATGGAAAATTCTTAATTTGAGGCATTGTTCTTCTATGTCTTCAAACACATTTCCAGATTCCATTTCGATCTTTTCTTAAATCTCTAATGTTCGATTTTCTTTTGCTATGTTTAACTGTACCATCTCGATTACTAGTTGTGTTGTCTTATCATATTCTTTAGAAGTAAAATTCTCTCTTTAGAACCCTTTTAAATTCAATGTCTTTTCTTTTTATACCTTCGCGAAGAATCGTAAGACATATAGTAACTTAAGCAGTAATGAACTTAAGCAGTAATGAGGACCAAAAGTTTCTATGAGAGTATGAGATACAATAGTCTTAATGGATCGTAAATAGCAGCATGGAACTGTAATATTTGGCGTTTGGGATGCAATATCACTTTTTTTATTATTTGCATCTGGACACTTTCTTCTGGAATCTTCCAGTCCATGTAAATTTATCTTTTTTACTATCCCATTCGGTGCTTAACAATTTTATTCTTGTTTTCCTTATCAGTTCTTACTCATTGTCAATATTAAGTTCATAATTAGCATGGAATTCTCTCAAGCTCCTCTTGATTATCGTAAAAAGTTTATTTGCTTCCCTTGCCTTTATCGTACTCCTTAATTCACTTTCTGAGGTTAATAAAATATTATGGACATAAAGATGCAATTTCTACTGATAATTTAAAGCTTTGTGCATTCAATAGATATCTAATGACAGCGGCTAACAGAAAAGGTGATGATACTACGCCAAAAGGAACTTGTGAGAATTGGAAAGTAACTAGTTTTTCTTAAGACGCTTCCTTTGATTTATCTTTCAGCCTTAAAAATCTAGTGGCATCTCTATTTTCCTGTTTTAAGCTGACTTGGCAAAAGTGCTTTCTCCACATTTGCTATCATCAGACAACGTTCTTGCCTGGATCATAAAAGAATTCCTGTCAATGATAGTATCATTACTGGTCCCCTATATAGGCATTTGTTAACGATGGGTCTTTATTTGTCTTCGCTGATACGTCAAATACTACTCTTAACTTCTTTGTGGTTTTTGAGATGTTGTTATCATATTAAAAAAATATTTCATCATATAAAATCATTTTCTTAAAAAATATTTCATCATATATTTAATAAATTTTTTTCTGAGGATGAAAAACTAAATCATACTCAAAAGGGAATAATATATCTGATTATTCTTATTGTTGTAAAGAAAATTTTAACTAAGCTAACATTAAACAAATATATTTAACATAATAAAAGATTACATGATCGAAGCTAGTAATCAATTATTTAAACTTAGAATGAATTTATTATTTTTTACGTACAGTCACTTCATACTATTAAAATGGAAATACAGTGTCAGATTTTCCAATCATTCCATACTCTATTGTTGAATTGGTTAGTGTGTTTAATAGGAATCAATAAGCACGTTATTTCTTTCGTTTCGCTCAAAAAAAAAAGATCTTAAAGAGCAAAGAAAAAATAAAAATAGGAGATAAATTGATAAAATTCCGTTTATGATTATTAGTTTATCATGTCATATTAATTTATATAAACAATAGTTGATACAATATGTTAGAACTTATTCTGTTCTGAAAAATTTTCAATATTAAATATTAATAATTTCAGAATAGAATGCAGATATGATATCTAGCTGTTGATATCACTGACTGATTGATTAATTTTTGTTTTATTTTAATTTCTTGAAAAAGCAAAAAATAATCATTTACACTATGTTTTCAAAATTTTGTGCAACATGATAAGTTTTATAAATTTGATAAAAAAGGCGAATAAAAAATTAGTCGATTATTTCGTTCTCTTTCTTGTTTTTTTAAAATTACCTAATTACTTCCCTCAATTAAACTTGTCCCAATGTAGTTCCATTCGAATTCGTTAATAATCATTGTAAAAAATCTCATAAATAATTTGATTCCCATTACTGATTTATTTTATTTTTTTCTGTTTCTTAGCTTTTACTCGTGGTTTTCTGTAAATTTAAAATTGAAATTTCAGATTAAATATCCGGTTGTTACATATTTCGTTATTTAAACGTTGAATGATTATTCATGTTTTACTGCAATCTTTTTCTAATCTTTGTTATAAATTTTAATGAAATATTTTAATTACAAATTCTAATTATGAATTCCACTGTCTAATTCATAATTCTCTTGATGAAAGATAATTATCCCTATCCCTATACTATTTCGTACTACAGTCAAAAGTTTAAATATTGATGATATAATGCTTAAAACCAAAAACTGATTGGATATGAATTTTGGAACTTAATGAAGGATCTTACAGGCATTCTTCGGCTATAATTAATTCAATTTATGATGTCGAATTCAAATTCAGAAGACAAAATTACTAATGATTCAACGCATATTAGGTGCCCACAAGTAGCGAAGTAGTTGACGTTATATGAATCTATTTCATTTTCTATACCTGGAGTAACATTATACATAATCTTTCTCATTTCCGATGGGTAGACAAGTGACTTTTCCGTCAAGAATACGAAAAATAAAACTAAAACATAAAGTAAGTGAGAATAAAAAGTTGCGGCTAGATTTTTTTCTACACAATGCGTGTTTCTTTCACGTTTCTTCCTGATATTTATAATTGGAATCCGTATTTTCTTCTGGTTTAATTTCAGGCCGTTCTTCGAAACGGATTAGAAAACATTTCCATCCATTTACCATTCCATTAGTATGCAATTCAAAAATTATTGACAGTGTTCATTCGAAAAATACTGAAGCGAATGATGCAGACCGCAGTTGTCTCAGAAAATCTAAGAAGAAACGCAAGGGTATCAATAAAATCGATTTTTAAGATCTCGAGGAAAAAATAAAGAACAGTATTAAAATGGGAATCAATTTCGAGATTTTATGGAAATAATAAAGTTGACTGACACAAATTTTTGATAAAAGAAAATCTTAGGGAAATTGCTTTTATTGCTTTCTATACATTTTTTTCGACTTTATTTATTTAATTATCTAACAACTTGATAGTACCATTAATCTTCTTTTACTGTAAAACTCACATACTAGCAAAACTTTCAGTCATACAAAAAGAAGGTAAATCAGGTGATTGTAAGATCTTGGGCGATCATTTTAATCGATTTATTAATCATAATTTTCGGTAATTCCTCATATCCACAATATTAACCTTGATTTTCTTCCGACTTATACCAATTTTTCTGATTTTTAAGTACGAATGAAAAATTCATGACAGAAATAATTGAGCGTAAAGTGAAAATAAGAAATGAAAATAGAAACAGAATATAAAAGAAATAATGAGAAAAATGCAGAAATGCAAGAATGACATACTCAGGCTACGACCAGAAATTGAAGATTACGTGACAAATCCTTACTTGTATTCATCCAGAGATCCTAATTCATTAGCGTCAGTTCATATAGTCGTATTAATACTCATCGCCTCATTATCAAAGTAAGATGTTCTTTTGTTTGCAATATTTATATGCTTTACAAGGATATCAGCTGAGCAGTTTGAACTGTCGGGTAGCATTTGCTGTCCCAATTCTATAATCACTCTTGGGTTGAGCATTTATATGTTAAATGGATTTTTTATGAGATGCGATTTTTAATGCTATATTTTTTGGCGTCAATAACATTTTGCGTAATGGAAGTAAAAGTAAAAACCCACTGGACTAATAAATATCTCTTAATGGTGTGCATAAATGTAACTAGTGAAGTAGTTTCAATGATGAATTTGCTTATTTTTTAGATTTTATATATACCTTTTTGTTGATTTAGCAAATTAAAAAAAAATGATGTTTATTCGAAGTAAAAAGTTTTTTTTTGTTCGACGAATTCTATTAATAATTTATTTGCTAGCTTAATAATGTTAAACAAATAGTCTTTATTGATTTGTTTTTATTAGTTCGGCAATTAAAGATTATTGGAAATCAATAAATTAAATGTAATTCCTGAACGATTTGAATTATTCAACACCATTGTGTTGATAAAATAATTCATTTGTTTATAAATGAATAAAGTTTTAATTTTTCAGAAGAACATTAACAAATTACGTCAAATGGCCTATGACAAATCTCATTTTAATGTCAGTGCACTGGAATGTCCGTTTTGTTCGAATCAAAAGTAACACCCGAAGGCAGAGCAGTTTTGATGAAAGATCAAAATCTATTAAAACCTATTTTGGTCTGAAAAAGGACGATAAATGGCACGAACTAAATTAGAAACCTGTGCTATTAAACAAGGTATATGTGTTTCTTAATTCGAGCACTAATGCTAGTAGTAAAAGAGATGTTACTATGCAAAAAATTAGAGATGCTGTTTCTAACTTTTATTCTCTAATTTGCATTTATGAGATATTTGTAAAATTTGAAGTTAATTGCGTAATGAAACTTTTAGGTAATTATATCTAAGAAGTGCATCTATTTTGATTTAATTATGCATGAGTGAAGAACTAAAAATATTTAATTTGATGTCGAACTGCTTTTATCCTGAGAGATTTTTATTGACATTTTTACCAGAATTTCAATTTCGTTTTTTTTTTTTTTTTGCAAAAAGTAATTTCTCTGTCTTGGTATTTTAAGTTAAACTAAAATTCAAAGTTTTAAACTATTAGAATAATAAATGTCATATCAGCAATATGAGTAGTTCATTCAATATACTACTGTCTTAAAATTTTGAATCTATGCAATAATTTCTTTTATCAGTCGTGTGGCCGAATGAATATTCATATGTTGGGTCATGCAACAGCAAAAGTGAAAACGAAACGCAGATGTAGTGAAGGTATCAATGCTTTATTGAATGATGATTTAGTTATAAGTAAAAATATTCGCGATCAACTTCACGTATTCGTTCGACATAATATATCTTTCGATACATTATTATTTCTCAAAAAAAACTATGAAGTTTGTTTTTTTATAATTCAATAAAGTGCGGCTGACTAGGCACATTTTATTTCACAATAAATCAGCTTTAGAAAGATTGCTTTAGAAAAGACTGTTTTGGAAAGATTGCCAATTTAGTGATCCTTTAATTCTTCTTTCGCTATACTATTTTGTCGAAACCACTGCTATTTCAAGAATTTAATGGATTGATTTGGAATAAAACGTCATAAATCATTGTCATTAGTGGATATTAAAAATGTCATGCAGTGTTTAGCATGTCATATATCTAAAAATAATAAAAAGTTAAATAGTTTCAAATCTCAACTTCTGAATCACATATTCAGATGTAATTAAGAAAGTGAAACGATTTGGTTTGGAACTAAAATTTAAATAAAATGCGGTGGAATAGAATTATGGAATTTAAATGGATAAAAATAAAGTTAGAATGTATTATGACTGAATTGGATTTCCTTACTAGAGCAATTTGTTTTGATAAATTTTCTTGCAGGTCGATCTCTCTCGTATGGTGTATAGAGCTGTTCGTTATGGGCATCGTTACTTAGCCGCTTATTTGATCGAAGGTTTCGCCGCTTGCAATTTCAATGATCTACATGTCGCAACATTAAAAAAATACACAACCATTGAATGTTAATAGTTTGTCTTTTGCGATTTAATTTTCTAATTTATTTAGTTTTTATTGTTTTTCTCAGCTGTTTTACTTGTCTACGTTTCCACTCTTATTTTTCAAAAAAGTCTTCCAACCCCATGGATTTTAAATGACACCATATCCTAATAAAGTATCACTTCAAACATTCCATTAATATCATTCATTAATTTATTGTTAAACTGTATTCGCTGATAGAGGAGATTCTGATTTTTTTTTTTTATAATTTCCTAAATCCTTATTAGTGGCATAATATTTCATGTTGAAAGATAAATTACTTGAAAAATCCAGGTTTGTTTAAAAAAAAGGATTTCTATGCTGGCAGAATTTTTAAATTTTTCAAAAATTTATGCCTCTTTCGGTTATCAAAAAAGGACGATTAAATGGAGATATAACACTTTTACATACCACGGCAGTAAATCCCAGTGTCAATTATTTGAAATCAATATTAGCAACTGGACAGCAGAGTGAACCGGATTTAAATGGATGGTATGATTTTTTGGCTAATTACGAAGGGAGGAAAAAGAAAGAAGAGAAAGTTTTGATTTATTAATATGGTTTATTTTATTAATGGGTGGAAAGGATGAATTAAGAGAAAAATGCTTAGTAAGTTAGGGGGATTATAATATATTTACAGAATGTAAAATTCAGTGATTAAATTGAGTTTAATATGGATAAAGACTTTTAAGTGAATTAATTATCAGTTTTTTTTTTTTTTTTTATATATATATATATGTTGTGGAATAAATGTTGATGGGAATTGATTTTTTTTTTTTTTTTTCGTTTTTTTTCTTGTTTTTTTGTTTCCGTTGTAATACTTTATAAGAAAAACTCTACTATGACAAAATTGCGTGATATACTAACAGATTAAGCCTGATAAGCGAAATGGAGTTTCTATGATAATCAAAGGTAAATTTTTAGTTACATCATTTTGATATATTTCCGAAAATCCTCTATTTTATCACTTTTATGGATTTCGTCTATTTAATTACGTCCTTTTTTCAGGAATCTCATTCATTATGCTACCGTATGTGAAGGTACTGGACCTTTAGAATATCTGCTGAATATAGGTGCTTCACCTATTTTTATGAATAAAAAGAAACAAATGCCATTACATCTGGTAGCACGAACTGATCGAACAGAAAACGTTAAGGTGTATAGTTACTTTAGTATGAATTGTTTCTGTAAATGCTGATTTTAAGGGAAATTTCGTTTTTTCTGTCTACTATATAATTCGGAAAAAAATAAGAAAAAAATTTTCATATTTTGATTAATGCAATGCGAAAATACGATGAATTAACGCAACTGCAAAAAGTAAATGGCAAAATGACACAGTCACTAGATGACAGTCAAATTGAGGATGATGAAGTCTTCTCACAGGTAAAGCTAATAATAATACAATCGCCAGCAAAAAAATAGAAAATGACAATAAATGGGAATAAATCAACAACATACATTAATGCAAAAGCTGCATCAGGACCGTTTTTGTGTTTTAAATCATCCGCTGTATAATAAACGGTTATTTTCACGTATGATTCTCCAGTTCATATCGTAGAAATATATTCCAGTTATATATTATGTAGTAGATGTATATATGTGAGTATGCTCAATGGTAAATCTAATGCCAGTTTATGTGATAGAATTTTTACATGAAGCTTTCTCGGCCATCATCAGTATTTTTGTATCTCAAAGAGAGAAATATCTTAAAATGGCAATAGAGTATTTAAATGGGAACCATCCTTCTAACTTTTTCCATTAAATTACTTAAAAAGTTTGTTTTAGGGAAGTTGCTAATATACTAATTGATGTTGGTAAGGCAATGATCGAAAAAGGTGATAAATTGAAGAGAAAATTACTAACTCATGCTGTTATCAATGGACAGACACATATTGTTGCAATGTTATTGCGCCGTGGTGCTTCACCATTTTCTGCAGACACTTCGGGAAATACACCAACACATTATGCTGCTGCCTTCGGATGGTATCATTTTTCATTCTGTTATTTTCTTTTTATAATATTTACAGAGATTTCAAATCATTTGCTCTTCTTTAATCTGTTATTACATGATAATTTGATGCTGACATATTTGCTTCATGGAACGATTATTTTCCACTAAGTACATTCATCATAAAAATCTGATTATAAATATTTCCCTTCGTTATGAGCCTTATGAGCCAATTCTGACTAATTTTATAATAAGAATCACAAATGAAAACATGCATTTTGATCTTTTGTTTTCTTTTTTTTTTTTCTTTTTTAGGTTCGAATGTTTGAAACTTCTAGCGAAAACCGATGCAGACTTGCAATTAAAAATAATTGGTATTTAACACCGCTTTCCGTAGCATATATGAAAGGTATTTTTGCATTTCTATTGACTTTGGGAAACAAAAAAAGAAAACGTATAATACTACAAAAAAATATTCTTTTGCGAAAATTCCTGTACGCAATCATTTTAATGCTGTTTAAATTGCATTTTTTGGCATTTATACAATTTCTTCTCATATATTTATGTGAATGCGTATCGGATAGTTGTGTGTTCATGTAAAGTTTTAGTGCGAGAGAAGATCTAACGCGAGTTTTTCTAGTATGATACAGTGATTATTGAAATGTTTGATAAAATACTTTATGAAAAATACTTTATGCTATAACATATATATGGTTCTGGTCATCTAAATTTTTTTGATTGGACAGACAGAATAATATGTAAGGCGTTTAACCATTAATGATGGAATTAACGTTGTAACATACATGTAAACTTATGTTTGTTGTGAATGCACTTAGTATTCCTTATATTGGAGTCCTATTGTTATGATTGCATATTTTTCCTTAATTTTTAAAGTTATGTTGCTTCATGGAATAAAATTCCGGAGTTTCAGGACATTATGGAATTGTAGAATGGCTAATCAGTGGACCTTATTCTAGCATTGTGATATAAACTGTCGTGATCATTCTGGGGCTACACTGTTATCATCTGCTATCACATCGTGCATTTCTTTCAAGGACAAAAATATCTTTTCACAATTGCAGTTCCTCATTGGTAAGTTACTTTTAAATCGCTTCATTTCTTTTAAATAAAAAAGCAAGTTTTGCTACAGGTTAGAAGCATATATAGGCGTATTTTCAGAGTTAACTGAATAAATATTAAAGTGAACTGGAAGAATTTAATTTACCGAACAGAATTGATGCAGAAATGTTGCTTTTATGATTGTGTGGAAAAAAAATGAATAATTTCAAAACCTTACGATATAATCCACATGCATTTGATATTATTTATTTATAATAGATGATTTAAAAAATAAATCTCATTTTTATAGGAAGAAACAATATTTAGAAATACACATTTTATGAATGTATTATACCACATGATTATTCATTTATTTATATACTTTTTTTTTTGCAGCGAAAGGTGCTGATTGTTCTCTCAAAGATGCAACCTTGAATTCACCGTTTTATTATTTCTGTGCTCTGCAATATAAACTTCAAGTAGATTATAGATTAAGGAGAAATTGAAAAAAACTTAACGAAAGATAAATATCGTCAGTGTGTCGATTTATTCCTAGTAAATGGTGTAGATTTACTGGAGAAAAATGGCCAAGGTAAGTAATTATTGGAAATGAACTATAAATCAAATGGGTGATCTTAGCCAAATTAGATATTTTTAAAGTGAGATAAAAACAGATGGCGAATCACAAAGAAGAGAATTACATAAGCTTATTTCGTTAATCTTATGTGCATTTGATTATTATGGAAGAGGAATGATAATGAATTGACAAAGAATGGGTGAAAGAGAAATAAAGCATATTCTTTATATTCCTCCAAGAGCAGCAGAATAACAACATTGAATTGTTTGTGAAATGTTAAACGCATTTTCTAACTAACAATCATGTTACGAATTATTTTTTAAGATAAGCATTAGGTAATCGATATATTTGTAATTGTGAGGCTCAACATAGATGTGTTTATCTATTTAAAAAATGTTTGCAAATAGAGAGTGAAGTGACATGCTGTAATTATCAACTCAAAATAATTTGACGAAAATACCGCAATGAAGTATAACATTATCCAATTCAAGAAGAAAAGATAAAAATTAAAGCATTAATCCAGTAATAAAGTCCAAAGAAATTTTTGAACAGAATTCAATATTTCAGGATATAATCCGTTACAGTTAGCAATGAAATCTGGAAATTTATTTCTTACAGAAATAATTTATGATGAATTGATTTTTAAAGATCCAACACTAAAGTCATTGGAATTTGAATCAACTACTAGGAATGGGGATAATTTTCTCCATTTTCTGGTTTCATTACCTTTTATAGTGAGTTGTGTACTATTTGTTGAAACTAAGTTTTCTAATATTTTATTCGAATTTTCAGTAAATATATAGTTTGAAGGATAAAATAGATTTTCTGATTGTGCCAACGGATATATGTATTTCAACTATTCAAAATGCTCTTATATTTCTAAGATTTAAGAAATAATCTTATCATTATTTTATGATCAGATAGAAAAAGTAATCATGTTACTAAGGTATACTAAGTCAATTTGGGCCAGTAACAAGAAACCTGCGAGTGAACAGTACAACACAATTCCACTGTTGAACAAATTAATATCACATGACCGAGAAAAAGTACAACGCTGGCTATGGCAAAAAGATGTTAATGGTCTGACTCCTTTATTAGTTCTTTGTAATAAGTACTTCCATGTGTAGAAAATTTCTGAAAATGAGCAAATGGTAAATTCGAAATTTTCTAATTTAGATATGTTATGATAAATTTTTCAAGAAAAACTATAATATGGAAGCTTTGCTTCAATCTACCATATTAGTAATGTAGTTTATCTTGTTAAAATTTTTTACTAAGTTCCGCATTTGATATTTTTTCCAACATTATCGTTACTGTAGTTTCATAAGGAATAAATTTATTTGAAAATGTCTTTCAACTTATTTTAAGATTTAGTGAAGTAAATAATTCAGAGTATCTGGTAGTATTTATTTTTATGCATGAAGGGAAAAAGAAAAGAGCTTGCTACGTAATATAAAACTAGTAAAAGTTGAGTTTTGAAAATTTGTCTCGCTAAAAATATGCTCTCGAAAATGTTATTTTTCATGACAGTGTTTCTCTAGTATTTTTAGAAAACATTCTCTGGGAGAAATATTTTGCCCTTTTGTTTGTAATGGATTTAATCCTTAATAAAGCCTGTTCCTTTCTGCAGTTCATTATTATTCAGTAGAATAAACTTTTCAGACGGATTATTTGGAACCATTGAATACACTATGTATTATTGTGCGTTGTTTTATCTCTCTGGATCCGGAAATAGTGCTTCAGTCAAGTTACAATTCATCGCAATAATGCTCTAAAAATTGTAATCGATCAGTAGATGCAGGATAATGAAAATAAAATCGGTAATGAAAACGAACATGAAGATTATTAGGCTGATAATTTTGCAAGAAACAAAACAAAAGATAGAGATTATGCAACAGAAAGAAAGGTTATTTACTTTAGTTTTTATCTGTGATTCAATTCCTACTTCATATTAAATCAAATTCTAATACCAGGAATTCTTATTCTTGATCCTTTATTTTTATTTGAATTTTATACGAAATTAATAGTCACAAATTTTTTGCTTCTTTAAAATTGCTGTTTAAAGGATAATCAAAAAAAGATGGAAGAATTAAGCGTATTTCGTTACGCTGTTCGAGCAAAGGGCTGCGCAACAGCTACATATAGCATTATTTTTGGTGGAAAAACGTATGAAATAGCGAATAATCTTCTAACTGCAATCGTTGAAAGTGCCAAGAAATAGAATGTTTTACTTGTAAGTTATGATAAAAAAAAAAGTTTTCAAGAATGAATTCATCCATAGTCGTAAAAATGACCGAATTTCTGTAAGGTTTTTTTGATTTCTTTTCGTATCTTTTTTCTTAGTTTAATGTGAACAGTTTTTTCTAGTATTTTTTTGATGTTAGTTCTGAAAATAATGTACAAATAAATAGAAGTAATAAATTATTTCTTCCTTAGGTTAATAGGATTTTATGATTTTTACTGCTTTAAACAATTGAATGCTTGCCTATTCCTGTTCAATAGATTTTTGTTATTTGTCACCGAAACATTTCTTTAAATTTGTAAGAAATGGATAATTTTTATTCATTTTGCGTATTTTAAAAATTTCTTTAAATTTTTAATTATACTTAATCAACGTGACAGCAATGGTTTGCGCACCGTTATTGCGTATGGTCGAATCGAATAATTTATCGATAAGTATTTATTTGTTGCGTGCAGCACATCAGTTGTCATAACACAATCTGAAGAAAAAGTGGATGCAGCAAAACTAAAATATCGTTATTGTACGAAAATAGAACAGTGTTAGTTTTATAAAACATGAAATATAATCTTCTTTTTTTCTGTTAAATTTTGATACTATTTTTCTGTTATAATATTACAAAAGTCATCACCATGGTTTATACATGCTCATGTCATTAATAAGATATCTAGTATGATTTCAATTTATCATCTGACTGTTTATTACTAAAAGAGAACTTTTCTCTCAATATTTCATTTAAAGTTTGTTGC
The DNA here is from genome assembly GCA_008729115.1 of Dirofilaria repens. NCBI lineage: Eukaryota > Metazoa > Nematoda > Chromadorea > Rhabditida > Onchocercidae > Dirofilaria > Dirofilaria repens. The sequence continues at coordinate 677,651 of SNRZ01000013.1, read as the reverse complement.
TAAATATTCCATGGAACAAATCGGTATTGTTTGCCGCAGAAAATGGCATGGTTGAGGTAAGAAATTTCCTGAAGATTTTGTCAGTTTATTTCTGAAATATTGATCGATTGACAAATGAATAGATCAAAAAAATATTAAACGAATAATTTGCGGATATTTGAGAAATTAATATATAAAATTGTATCTGTGTCTGACATTTAGTTATATTACGAGCGAAAAGTGGTTTTATTATGTCTAATAATATTTCAAGAAATATGGTGTGATAATTGAAATTTAATCTTCAAATTGAAAAATTCTATCGGCATAGAGGAGATTGCTATTTCAAGAAAAGCTGAGCAGAACATGAAATTCTTTATTTAGTTAATCGAAGAATTAGACTTGACAGCTGCAGAATGTAATGAATGTGCGGAGTGTGGAAGTAATGCATTTTATTTTGTTGCACAATCAATTTCCTTTAAATCCGTTGCTCTATACAACTTGATAAAGCAAAAAGGAGTGGAATTAAAAGTAATTCAATTACAAGAAATTGATATTTTAGCTGGAATTAGAAAATTAAAGTTTTTTTAAGAATTAAATTAAGGCTAATAAAGATGGACGTTATCCTTTCCACATTGCTGTCGCATCATTATGTAAAACTGATGTGGATGTTCTAACAGAGCCATTGGAATGGTTTGGAAAAAATGAATTTGGAAGATATGAGAGGTATGTAAATTTTTTTAAAATAATTGCAGTCTGTTCCTTCGATTCGAAATTAATTATCGTTTGAACGAATATTCCGCTGTGATCTTTTATCCGTTAATTAATTAATTTAATTTAACATTTATAAATTTTTATAATTCAGTAATTCAGATTTATCAGAGACTCCATAAATTTCATGCAGCAATTCACGTCAAAGAATATTTTTAGTAGTTCTGATAAATTTGTAACTTCCCTTTCTTTCCTTATAATTTAATGGAATAATGTTAGGCATATATACTTTCGTTTTGATTAGAATTTGTGAGGCATATATTTGAAAATTCTTTGATGTTATGTTGTCACTGTGATCAGCTAAAAATAATACATCTAAATGAAGTAGAATGATATTTTTTCATTGTTCAGGACAACGAAATTTTTAGAATATCTCTTGTTTTCTACTTTAATTCATTTTCGTACTTTTATTTACATTGGTAAGATTTTATTTACATTGGTAAGATTCGTTAAACTGAAAATGCATTCTCTTCTTTTCATGCATCTTCATTATAGCACTAATTATTTTTAAATTATTCGGAATATTATTTCAGGCAATAAACATATGACCTGAATGTTCTGAAAAAAAACATAAGCTGTATTCTCAGAAAAAAGCATGAAAATTAAAAAAAGAATTCTTGAAATTCACCTATTAATGATGAATTAAATATCTCGAATTGTTTGTAGATTTCTGTTGCAAGAAGCAGATCTGAAAACAGATGTCAATAAAGCTGATGAATTTGGTATTACTCCTCTAATGCACGCCTGTATGGTAAATTCTGAAACGATCATTCAACTGTTATTTGATCCAAACGTTTTACAGCAGGAAAACAGTGTTGAACAAAAATTCGGTGCAGCAACGATTGCAAATACTGTTAATGTTTGTGTGTTTAATTATAAAGTATTCAAGTAGTTCGTAATCTCTATTTTAGTATGATATTTTAATTTTCTTCACGTTTTATAAATTTTTATCTAGAAAGACAAAAAAAAAATTTATTTTTATATACGAACGGTTTTTTTTCTTTTTTTGAGATTAAAAACATGACAAAAAAAGAAATTTACTCTCAAATCTAATTTGGATCTTTTTAAACAAAGTACTGTCACAAACAATTTGGTATTCGATATTAAGAAAAAGAATTTTGTTCATTTTATGCTTGAACCATGTAGCTTGCAAAATGTCGACTTACTTCAAACATTATGTTTTTGCTTTCCAAAAGTTAAAACTTTGATCAAACAGTCCATGTCACAAACATTCGGTCCGACACAAGTTTTAGTTTGGATTTAGAAAGAGTTAATTCAGTAATAATTTAATGTTGAAGTTGTTGTTCAACTCGTATGCCAACAATTTAGTTCTCTTTTCTTTCTTTCTCATACTTATCATTTCATGTTTTATTCTTAATCGCAAGAGTTGCGATTAATCTTTCATAATAAAGTTCCCTTCATTATACGTTCACTATTTTCACTCTATTCATTAAGCGTACAAACAATAATATTTATAATAGGAATTTTGCTAATACTAGTGATAAAACATATAATGATATAGCAAAGAATATTATAAAGGAATTGATGTAATAATATATGTTGTTTAGTTTGAACTTTTTACATAATTTAATTTCGGTAAAAATCAAATTCCGCGAATTACTGAACTACAGGGTTTCTAAACTATCATGCAGTTTTAAATAATAATCGAATTTGTGAGTTAAGCTATGCAATACAATGTTTTTATTTTTTACATATTATTTTAATAAAAGTAAAAATTTTCGAGTTAGCTGGGAATCTCTTTCATTCATTAGAGTTGTTAATGACGAAAATTATAGAATCAAAATTTAATCTTTTAGTGATAAATAGATGATATTAGGTAACGCTAAATAATGGGTAGAAGAAAACTGGGAAAATTTGTGTAAAGAAATTAGAAATTACCACAAATCGTTTACCACAAAGTTATCGTCTTGTGTCCTTTTGTGATTGTGAATAAACGATACTATCCGTTCACTGATCAGATCAGTCATCCATATTAATGTCTTCGGTCTTCTGATGACGTCCATTCAACTTTCTTTAAATTTAGGCATATAATTTTTTATTGTGTTTCTTATGCTACCAACTTTATTTTTTCTTCATCATGATAAAAAGCCCATTTAGTTAGCCTATTTAAATCCCTTTTGATCTAATTGATTTCAACTTTCATCTTTAGGTAATGTTAACAAAGACGGATGTCAGGCGTGGATATCAGGGATTCCATAATTGTTATCGAATAGAATTGATTAAGCGTAAAGGTAATGAAATGTTTTTTTAATTATTTTTTAAAAATTCAGCATTATTATTTTTATTTATTCGGTTCACTGGAAAAAGTAACGAATATTGTAATATTTCATTTAAGGTAGTAAACTATATATTCTGTTTACAAATTGGGGTAGAATTGGTAACGCATATATAATATATATATAATATGGATCGTATCAATCCATTTATGTTAGGCTGTTATAATGCTATAAACATTGATGTTTTTATTAGTTTTTATTTATATGAAGCTTGAAAATTAAGTTATTTCATTCATTCCCCATTTAAGAGATCAAAAAAATTCGTAGATAATAGCCATGACATCAAAAATAAAAATTTTTGTGTGAGATTTGCGTTTATTATTGTATCTAGATTATGAATTGAAAATGATTTTATTTAACTAAATTTAATTCAGAATTTTTCCATGAAATTTAAATTTTGCATCTTTTTCTTTATTAAAATTATTCTATTCATTAATTGCGAAATTTGTTGGCATCTATAACACCAAAAAATGGAAATTTTTGTTACTTAGATATATATCAAATGCTTTGGAATGTGAATTAACACTGCTTGATCTGGATGATCTAATGAGCCAGCGAATCCTTCAAAATATTCAGATAACATCGCAGTGTTCGGTGGATGCTATATATAAAGTAAAAAGTTGTGAAGCAGCTGAAGCATTTAATAATTATGCACTCAGAATTGATAATCACAGGCTAATTTTATTTACTGTTTAAAATGTTTAAACCAGTTGAATTGCAACTATCTTATGTCATAAAAATATAAATTATTAAAAATTCTGCTGGTTAATTATCGTAGTTTCTTTTCTCGGAAACTTTTTTTTACATACCTGATTTTTTTTTTTTTTTTTTTTTGAATGATTTTGTAGGTAAATTGCCATCTGATCATGTAGTGCAATGTGTTAGTTTTTTTTTTGATCGAATTGTTATATGTGGGACAGTAATATGCTGCTGATTATTTAATTGCATTTTGGATATTTGTGGCATGGAGCGAAATCGGAAAATATGCTATTAAAAGTAGGTTTATTGGCATCTCCATTATGTGCTTTATTAACTGGTCAAGCTTTTGGACAGGTCAGTTTTTTTTTTTCATGTGTATTTCAAGGAATCGGTTTAATTGATTATTTCTCTGGAGTGTTGACACACAAGTTATGTAAATTTCAACAAAATTCCAGATGTCATGGTATTGACAAAAAAAAAATGACTAAACAATATCAAATTGTGTTAAAATATATTTCTCGAAAGTTCGGAATTAAATGATATAATAATAGGATATAATTTCTCAGCGAAATATTTGAACTCTTGTCATGTCTTAAAAAAAAACTCCAAATTTGTGCCTAGTTTTTACAGGGAATTTATTTTGCCAATGTATTCAAGAAAAGTAGTAATTATTGCACACAATCAAGCAATGGTTTTAAATATATTATGTTATGTGAAGTATAGTTTTTAACTTCTTATTTGAAAAGTTTATTCCGTAATAGACTTCTAGAGTCTGAAATTTATAATATATGCTATTAAAATGAATCAAAAAATTTGTTAAGTCAAATTTAGACAAATGTTATGTGTTATTTTTGAACATTTTGCAAGTAATAAGCGGACATTATTGATAATAGAATTATTGCGATATAATAAGCTGAATTGTATGAAATTTTCAAAAGTTTTTAAGTGATAAATTTTTAAAAACATAGTAAACTAATAATTCTTATGAAATTCTTCGAATATAAGATATTTATGTTGGATATGCTATTATTAATTGATCTTGCATTCAAGAATAATTTATTGAAATGAAATATAAAATTGCTGAACCATAGATTGCGAAACTTGGTTGCATAGAAATATATCACCACCGAAATAAAGATCTAACAGTTTAATATACAGAGAATGTAATGTGATATCACATTGCTAACCATTGGATTATCATTTTTATCCCAATTTATTTCAGGTTTCTTTGATTTTAGTTTAAAATCATAATTATATATTAGCAAATTTTATTTTCTTGCCCCTTTTATCTGTTATTTTTTTATTATGTGAAGTTTTATTATTGATTTTCTGGATGTTTTTTTAGGTAGCAATGGGAGAAATTTATCATAAAGTCCAATCAGGTGAAATGTATTCGGATGAAGAGGATAAACTAAGTTGTTACAATACATTAAAAGTTGTCGGAGAAATGGAGCCGGATCCTCATTATGATTTGACGATGGAAAATGGTATTATTCTAGATTTGCTCAATATTAATGTGACTAAAATACATAAAAAATATTAGAAGAAGAGAAATCATTATGTTTTTTATGCTGTTTTGTTAATCTATGCTTTAATAAATACTTGAAATATTTAATCAGCTATAATGTTATAAAGTCTAATGATAAGAATATAATAACTGTGTCTTTTCTTATCATTTATACTTCTATAACTGAATAGCTATTGATAATTTTTATTTTATCAAATAGATCATTTATGCTGTTTTTTTTTTATTTGTTTTCAGGTTGTATTCTATCGCTTGGGGAACTAATCAATGCTGATCCTCAAAAAATTCAACAACAACGTAGTTTTTATTTCTGGAATAAGTACAACGAGTATATTTTACGGGACAAAACTCTTACACTTGTTCGTTATCTTGTTGTTTTCAGGTAATAAGTTGTGATAATTTTTCAAAGTTAATTCCAAAATGTTTCGTATTTTGAAGTGTTATACAATATAGTTTTCCACTATGATGTATGAAGTTCTGTTCCTTCATTGATAAAGCATTGAATGCATTGATCGTATCATGAGATTATGATTTAATTTATAATCTCCTTTTTCTCAGATTTATGAATTCTTGAGGTAGATAACTGAAGCATCTAATCATTCATGAAATTACAAAATTTACATGTGTAATGTTATTTTATATTATTTATAACTGTATTACTAATTAACATAAGTTTATTTATAGTTTGATGGAAAAATATTTTGCAAAAAAACATCATTATTGTCATCTTATGTAATTACTTATTACTCATTCAAGTTTATAATTCTCATAAAAAGCTTTAAATATATTTCTTTTTTACATATGATTTACACGGATAACAAAGCACATAATCACTAGCACGTAATCACTTTGACAGCTCTGTAATTTTTGAATTTCTTCAAGATTTTCGGTAATTCATAAATAGTGTAAATATTATTCATTGTATATTATCATTAAAAGTTATGCTTTAATGTTACTAGGTTGCTACGGTACACATGATGGAGAGCTTTTCTAGGTCCAGAATTACTCATTTTATTGATCAGTTGATAATTTGAACTAATCGGTCTACGTGTACAGTCTTTTCAATTTTATTGAAGTTATTATCATGTGTATTTTTAATTATTAATTATTTCGGTACATTTCCGTCATATTATATCAAAGTAGTGCAAATATATATCAGAAGAAAGTTTACGAAATAGAAAAATTTTTTTTTCTCTCTAAAAATGCTGCACAGTAAAGTCAATTTTTAATGTTAATTATATTAAGGTGATCAATTAATTACTCTTTCTTTCTCTTCATGAACTTCTTATCATCATTTATAACACTGTATTAATTTTCCATGAATTTTCCTTTTCAAATTTGACAAACTTTACTTATTTGTACATATGTTTTCTTTTGCATATATTTTCTTATTTCATATTAAACAAAATTCTAATTTGGTTATTATATGAAGAAATGATAGTAACAAGAGAAAATTAATTAATATCGAAAATATTACAATGAAACATGTTATGTATGTCGAGAAATCTCATAAATGTTGTCATATAGATGTAATGATTTTGTAATATTAATTAACCGAATCAGCATATCCATTAAATCAAACTCGTTGCCCAATTCTCGGAAAAACAGAACATTTTTCAGAATAAATATTGATATATTTGTTGGATAAATACACTTATATATTTTTTTGATTAGATTATATTGTTAAATACTTTTTTCCTATTTCCATATTATTATTGTTATTATTTTTATTATTATTGTTATTATTTCCTTTCTTTTTTTTTATTTCAAAATCTTTGTCAATTGAAATATTTTAAAAGATTGTATGCTAGTGACAGAGAATAATTTTCAGTATTTGAATTTTTAACCTGATTACTTTAATTACTATCAATCAATGTGGCGTTATTTATTATTTGGATTATTTGATTATATATTTTCGATAATTTATTAGGTGAGATCTGGTAGAATTTATTATATATGTTCTTATTAATGATTTAATGAAAATATCCATCATTTATTATTATTTAATGAAATTTAATTCTAAAATGGTGCATATAATTATGAATAAAATCAGTTAAATTTATATTTTTGGTAATGTAAAGTTTGAAATACAATAAATGGAAAGTCTGAATTGATTATGATCGAATTATGTTATAGATAACATTATGATATTCATATTTGATATTTTTATTTAACACATCTAACTCATGTGTGGATGAAATTTTTTAAAATATTTTCATTTTCGAATTTTTAACTTAGCGTTCATTCATCTCTCGCAAAAGATTTATTAAAAGCAAATGAAATTTAATTATAGTAATTATATTGGTATAGTATGTTTGGTTAAAAATTCTTGAACTTTTTGGAGAATTTAAAGAATATTTCGATTTTCAGAAATTCAAACATTGATAAGCTGTTAAAGGATGTATTATGTAACTACGTAAAATACTGGAATTTGCTATACCATCATATCAAACTTGGAAGACTCAAGTAAGTAGTAGAAAATATCATAATATTGATAGGTCAAAACTAGGCAATCAATATTGTTAAGGCTTTATTAGGCAATGATTTAAATTCATTAGTTTCATTAATGATTATGATAAATTGTTTTTCATAATTTATTGATATACTTATCCAATTGATATGGAAATGTGAGTAATTGAAGTAATTGGTATTCTAACCATTTGGTCATCTTTTTTTTAATCCATATATTTTGAATTTTATTTAATTTTGAATTATCTATTTAAAATAGATCAAAAAAATAAATTTGAATTTATTTTCTGACAAAGTTTACAATATCAGCAAAATTTTGCCAGCGTTTTAAGCTATTAGTTAATTAGCTTTCGATCTCATAGTGATTATTTGTTTTGTTTTCATAATTTGTTATTTTTAATAAAAGATTAAAATATATAAATTAATATTTATTAAAAAATTTTAATGAAATCTTTCTTATACAAAATTTGCTTTTATCTCTTTTCTAATTTTTAAAGCAACATATGAGATGATGGTAACGATAACAAAACTTTCACAAAAATAATGATGATAAAAGTATGGTAAAATTCTGTAATTTTTATTTTTCGTCAATACTTTGAACCATTAATTATTGAGCGATCTAATCGAATGCGTGTTTTCTTTCTTTTTTTTAGTGTTATTTGGCATTTCTTGACATGAAAATATTCAAATGTTTTTTTTTTTTTTTGTACAAAATAATGTTTAAATTTAAACTTAAATAACTAAACTGAAGAAGGAAAATTTTTGCAAATATATTAATTTTTTGCTGTATTTCGGAAATCAATATTTTGGCATTTTATTTATTAAAATTAAAACAGGAATATTCGTACCCAATAAAAAAGTAATAAATTTAAATAACAAAAAATTTCATGTGTTTATTCGAATGAAATTCAATAGCTAAAGTTTTAAATTCCGTTGTCGGGATTTAAATTATTTTTACCATTGAGTTCTGAAATTCGAATATTTCGAACACATTTGAATCCATTTACATAATTAATCTGGTGAAGTTTCGCCAGGGTTTCTTCTTTTTAAATCCATAATTTTTTTTAAATACTAAATATCATTTCTTTCAAAATTATTCTATTTTGTTGATTAAAAAAAAGATATTTCAGTACAATTATTCGTTATTTGAATTTCGAAATAACTTTTCTTATACGAGAATTATGGATGGTTTCTACTTACTGTTATATTTATCAATTACAATGTTTGTTGGAAGTTTTTTGGCTGGATTGATACCTCTTGCATTCAACATGTCCGAGGTAAGTAAAACATTGAGAGTAACTTTTTTCCTGTTATTTTAAACTGGGATAAAAGTTAAATTTAATTGATTGTTTCTTTTAAGTTCTATTTAATATCATTTTTTAAAAGGTACATGGAAAAGTTTTATCATTTTCTTAAAAATTTTTTGTATATCAATTTTTTAGACTAATTGATATCGTTGCTGAGTTTATTCTAAAATGTTGAAAAACGAATTGCAGTTTAACTTGCAAAAGTTTCATACCGGAGGAAGTTTTTCTAGGGTCGAACACGTTTATTAAGCACATTTGGAGCAGGTTTATTAGTTGGTACAGCTTTATCTATAATTATTCCGGAAGGTGTTGAAGCGTTATACATTGTTCATGCAGGCATTTCATTTCTATTTTTTTTTTCTCTCTTTTTCTCTTCTTTCTAAAATTAATATTTTCTATTATGGAAAGCAATTTTGAGGTTAATATATTTACGAAATATCGAAAACTCTATTATTAGAAATATCTGCTCAAATTTAATGGAATTATAATTGGCGTAAAAATTAATTTAGTACGCGGTTGACAATATAGAAATAAATGGAACATTTTTTCCGAAAGTTTGGTTTAAGCCAAGGAGTTTAATTAGCCAATATTATTAGATAGGTGGAGCAATTTGGTTGTGAGTTTGCTAAAGAATAAATACTTATATTCTGTGAGCTTTTGCTACATGTTACATTTAAGGAAGCATTACATCAAAAGTTGGATTGATTAGTTATCAGAATGATAAATTTCTTCGGTATTCTGATAAGATAGTATTTTCTGGAAATAATACTATTTTGATCTATCCTTTATTGTGATTATTTTTTATTGATTGTTTGATGAAACCAAATTTCTGTGCATTATCGAATTAATTTAATATTTGTGTGGACAACTACAAATTAATGCCAGATTTTTTTTTCTTAGTTCAGCCATAATGATAGGATGAAGTTGAAAAGCGATGTCATCAGATAGGTAGTGAAAGAAAAAAGCTCAAACCTATTTATATCAATTGAAAAATTCATACTGCGAGAAAAAAAATGAACATTTTTTGAAAATAGCTTTTTAGAAAAGCATCTTTCGCAAACTGTACGAAATGAAGATGGCAATATTGCTGTAAATCATTATGATGTATCAAATATGTTAAAACAGTCTGCTGATACAAATCTAGCGTATGTTTCATTCCTTTTTTACAATTCACAAGTATAAAACAATTAAAAATAACTGGTAAAAATGAATGAGTGGAATAGACAAAGATCGAAAAAATTTAAGAACAAAGTTCAAACCATTTTCGTTGTCTTTTAAGTCATTTTTAAAAGTCTCATTATTATTAGACTCATGTGATATAAGTAGAATTAATTAATACAATAAAATTCAGCAAAACATGAATTTTTATCGTCCTGAAATCTATGCTGAATTAAATTTTTCCTTCCTTTTTTTTAATAAAATACTATGCTGATTTGAATTAATGATTTTGTATTTTTGTTGTTTTCAGCGAAAAAATGAATTATCCAAGTAATTTCGATAAAAATGGTATTAGAAAAAGAATGGTGCAACAAGTACTGCAAGATTTTACTACTGCCGAAAAAGGTATACTTCTTGCAAGTGATTAAGATTGAAAATATTTCAAGAAATGATTCTGATTCACTGGCAAAAGAGAAAATTAATAAAAATGATTCGATTTTTTTTTTTTTATTTTATGAACCTTCTCTGTTTGCGTTTCCATTTGGAAATTTGATACAAGTTACATAGACTATTTTCGATTGTAAGTTATGATATATATATATGTTTAGTTTGCTTCACAAGCAGCATGATGAATTTCTGATCATAAAATTCTATTAGATACGCTACTGATTTAACTTCTACTGAATACTTTATATGATTTACAACAATTTTGTTTATTCTTTGTATGTTTTCATTTGCAGAAGTCGTTTCTCTAATTTAAAGAATTTTTTTTATTTTTTTTAGAAATTGATGAGCATGTGAAAGCAGCAATTAATTTCAATGCCATAAATCAGTCTATAGGATATTCATTGGTTTTTGGTTTCATAGTGATGTTTCTTATTGATCATATTTCGAAGTCTTTATCATCGAAAGGTTAATTTTGGTATAATTTTGTTTTTAGTAATTTTGTTTAATGATTTATGTGATATGTCAAATTGATGTTAAAGTGAGTAACCTTAATTTTTATAAAAACCAATTCAAACATTTGAAAACAATTAATTGTCTTTAAGAGAAACAACTAATTGCTTCCAATTTCATTATTGACCTTGGATTTTTCAGTTAATTGTTTTAATTTCATTATTGGCTTTGAATTTCGTTTTTTTAAAATTCGGTTTATTAATATCTTCATTTCATACTTTTTATTCATTTTCAGTAGTTAATATGGAATATTAAATTGAATTTTAGGTAGTGACCGTACGCAATATAAACTAACGGCAACAATTGGTTTGGTAGTGCATGCAGCTGGTTTGTTTTTGCAAAACTTTTTATCATCGATTGTTTTAGAATGGTTTATTTGTGAATTTAATTGTGAATTTATGAAATTTAAATGAAATTTAATTTTAAAGAATAGCAGTATTTGCAGCCGATGGAGTCGCTTTTGCTAGCGCATCTGCAACAAATCGCACTGGTGTGCAATTTGTCGTCTTTCTTGCGATAATGCTTCATAAGGTGATTTTTGTCGTTTGTCCATTATGAAAACTATTTGCTGAATTTAGACTTTAAGCTCTAAATTATTGGGCTGATTTGGCCATAATGTATAACTATCGATACCATCAAAGACTTTTCATATGTCAAGCACTGATCTTTTTTTTTTTTTTGTTAAATCTAATGACTTGTTTGTGCATGTGACTTTTATATGGCTGAATTCATTTAAATCATTCCGTCATCTAATCGAATTGATAATTCGAACTTCTTTCCGAACTGTTTTATTGCTATGTAGTTTTTTATTCTTACTTCCTAACAAGTCTGCTAACTTCAACATTTGCGTTTGCACTTATTTAACTTGGCATGGTCTGTTGTTTTAGCATAATGACCTCTAATTTCTAATATTTTTGATATCATAATAGTCTATATTAGATTCTTCATAACATTTATTTTCCTTTTTGTATCTTTTACATATTAAAATACTTCAGTTTCATACTTCAGACTTCGATTATTTGAATATATTAAAGGCACCAGCGGCATTCGGTCTGGTTAGTTTTCTTTTGGTGGAAGGTGTTGAACGATTCAGGATACGCCGCCATTTAATTGTTTTCTCAGTTGCAGCTCCGCTGTCTGCAATTATTACATATTATCTAATTGTTGTTGTGAGTTTTTTTAAATCTTTTCATTTTAAGATAAAAGTGATTCACGCGTTTGCATTTTTACCTCCAGATTTCAGATTGAAAACGATAAGTTTTCGGCAGCTCGATAACTGGAATACTCATGTGTTATTTTCGGCTGGAACATTTTTATATGTTGCAACTGTACATATACTTCCTGAATTGGTAAGTTCGTAGAACAGTCCAAAAAAGACAGGATTGATGGACTCCAGATATTGTAAAGGTTTTATTGGATATAATGGTAAAAGATATACTATTTTCAATTAGTATATGATGAAGCATTAACTGTTTTTGTTTTAGTGATATCAGGTATGTGTTGGAATATGGTAGCTTAATCTAAACTAAAACTTTCACTTATCAGGTGGCAGATAGAGTTTTAAATGGTTGAATGTACTATTTTAATTATTAGATGAATTCCAGAATTGATGAAAATTGGCAACATCTTTATTTACTTCTATTTTTCTCTAATTAGCACAATCCCTATGACCTCTTTCAGAGTATATCAAATATATCATTACATATATGTACTGTTAATAATATGAAAGAATTTTTTTAGATGAGTTCCAGCGTCAAAAATTATCAATTAGTTAATAATATCGCTGAAGGTAATATTCGAGGATGCAATGAATCAAGAGCACCATTAAAGTTCATCGAGCTAATTTCAATTATTGTTGGCGCAATTAGTCCGACATTTTTAATTAATGGTCATTCTCATTCTCATTGACTTTTATTGGAGTTCTCAGAGAAGTAATACAGCAATGGCATGCTATACTTTCAAAATTAAATTATATCTTTCTTTGGATAGATCATATGAATTGATTATAGATGTTATTGAAATTGATATAAACGATATAAATTTATTGTTCATTTGAAATAAGATATAATTCTGTTAAAAATCTATGCATTTTTTATTTGCTATAAAATAGCAAACAATCGCATTACTTGATTATATTATTAATTGTATGGTTTATAATTAAGTATAATGTATGATTGTTTAACAGCGGATGAAATATTGATTCCCTGATAAATAAAATATGATCATATGATCTATAAACATATTATGTGCTGAATTTAACTATCAAATAAAATATATTGAACTTATGGTAACAAATTTGTAATGTATACGCTGAATGTTTAACTTACAAAATTATATTGAACTAATTCTTGGACTAATCAAATACAATGCGGCATAGCGTCCGAGTAAATAAGGAGTAAATAAATAAAAGTTTTACCTTATTTCTTGTAGATATGGAAAAGTCTGATGCTATTTTATAATAAATGAAGGGAAGGAAAGGAAATTCTGAAAATTTCATGTAAGGGATTATATTTATGTATCTATTACATTTCCAAGGAATTATTCAGATTCAAAAGTTATGTTTTTTTGGTGGGATGTTTTTAACTCTATTTGTAGTTCTCTACATCACACCTTTTTATGGCACCCATCATAGGTTTTGCCCTTATTCAGCCATCAATATTACTTTTATTAGTATTTTCTTATTCCTTGGCTTAGGATTGCACTTCCATACTTCATTGTGTCATCTTTCCCTAACACATTTGAATTTTTACCAAACCTAATGAGTGGACGGCAGCACTGAAGCATTTCCCAAATTATTTCAAAAAAAATTCATAAAATCAAAAGTTATTAAATTTTCAAAGAGATAAGGTTAAAAAAAATTGATATCTAATAAATTTAATCTGCATATGGAATAAATGATAATAAAAAATAGTGTATTCAAAAAAAAGAACTGAATTTGAAAAAGAAGTATGTTAGAATATGATGTCGAAAAAGGAGGAATTTTGATTGGTTGATAAAAAAGTAAATATATATATATATATATAACGTGGGAAAGAGTATTGATTTTCTTTCTGGATTTTTCATTAGTCAAATTCATTAATTTCCATTTTCTTAGATCTAAAAATTTTAGAATTTAAAAGTCTGTTTTATCATTATTTTCAGGAATTGACGGAAATGTCTTCATCATCTTTTCACACATTAAAAATTCTTTATGGTAGTGAGACAGGTAATGCTCAGGATATCGCAGAAACATTATGGAATGATGCGCGATATCGTAATATTCCCGTTGAAGTGTATAATTTTGGTGATTATGTAGTGCAGGTTTGAGAACTTTCCTCATTATTTATTTGGATGAGAATTTTTTCTAAAAAATACTTCATTGTGTCATCTTCCCTAAAAAATTTTTGCTGATAATTAAAGTCCCATGACAGCTTAATAAGTTTATTTATTAAGCATTCTGATATATTATTATTATTAGTATTCTTTCGAAATTTTCTTTAAAAAAAAATATTTATCAGATTATCTTATGGAGAATTTTTCCTAAATTCTACGCCGGAAATTATTTATTTAATCTTGAAAAATACGAATCATTCTCGATAATAGGCACTGTGATATTAAAAATGCTAGAGATAAAGTTATTTTACAAGGAGTATTATCTGCAGAATAATTCTCAGACAAATCTATTACATAAATTGATATGAAAATTGCTATTTCTGTTCTTTCATCAATACTAGTAAGATATTTTTTACTTCATCTTTTGTGTTTTATATATTTTCATATGCAAAATGTGAAATGTCTTTTTATTTTTTTGATTATTTTTTTTCAGAATTTGAACAGCGAACATTGTGTAGTATTTGTAGTTTCAACTAGTGGACAAGGTGAAATGCCAGCAAGTATACGTCAGAATTGGAGAATTTTATGTTGTAAAGCGTTACCTAAAAATTTATTACAAAATGTAAGTTCATGTTAGAATTTTATCCAATAGAAATTTTGTTTTTAAATTTTATTGTTATTATTAGTGAATGGCTTTATTAGTTTTTTCATTGTTTATTAAAGATTATTCCTGGATACTTTTTCAGCTGTTTTTTAGATTATTTCAAAAAAACTTTTTTCGACTACTTGAAAAATTTGCTCAGATTGTTTTAAATACATAATATTTCTTTTGTTCATTTGATGAAGAAATTTTCTTGCTATTGCTACCGCATTTTTGTCCATTTATCCTCAGTGCAATAGAAACATCTATTTTGCGCCAAATATTATCGACATATTTCAGGTTCATTGCGCTGTTCTTGGACTTGGCGACTCAACTTATCAAAAATATAACTTTGCAGGGAAAAAACTCTACCGAAGGTTAATATTTATTTAATATATAATGACTATATATTTATTTATTTTCTTAATTATATATGTAACAACAACATTGTTCGGAACATATCTTTATTGCATATTAAATTTTGCAGCTATACTATATTATCTCTAATTGCATTTAAATTATAGGTTAAACCAGTTAGGTCCATCATTTTTGATGGAATTAACTCTAGCTGATGATCAGCATCAATTAGGTATCGAAGGAACATACGAGCCTTTTCGGAATGAATTATTTCAACAGATCTGGAAAATGAATTTATATCCGGTAATAAATGCATGAAAAGTTATATGATGATGAACTAGTTTAAGTTTTTTAAAGGAAATTTTTTTTTTAACTGAACCATTTAGTTTATAAAGCAAATTGTTAGGAATTGTAATCATTCACATTGTAGGGTATGATTTTAAATCCTGATGATAGCAAATGTTTGCCATCACGTTATGAAGTCAGTTACGATGACAATTCTTTGCCAATTCAGAATGATAACAAAGAAGATTGTTTCATAGAAACAATAATTGTAGATAATAAACGATTAACAGCAGAAACTCATTTTCAGGTATTTTTATTTTCGATATACATTAAATATGAATTATCAAATATATGTTAAATCAAATACATGAGGTCCTCATTTATTTATTGAAATATTTAATTAAAAATAATTGTCAGTTGCTTGCTTATTTTGTATGAAATCTTAATTTTTAATATTTTCTTGTTCTCGTCATTTTTTTGAACTAAATTTTTTTGTATTTTCCGGATACACGACTGATCACAATAGCCATGAATGTCGAGAAGCTTAGGTATATGAATCTTGTTATCACATATTGTTAAATTTTAAAGTTTCTATGAATTTTTTTAAATAATTACAAAACCATTTAAAATAAGAATATAGCTATTGGTATTTAATTCTAGTTATTCTCCTGGTGATGTGTTGATGGTACATCCGAATAATTTGAGCGAAACGCTAAATATAGCTTATAAAGCATTGGATATTAATGATGATCTCTTGGACCGGCATATCACGTTACATCCACGTGAAACTTGTATACCTCTGCCTCCTTCTTATCTTTGCAAAGGTATTCTCTTTAATTTGCGATAAATATATAGCAGATATAAAGATTAGGATTATTTTTAAACATTTTGCAAATTTTCATAGAAGTAAGTGATAAATAGTTCTATTCGCATGATAACATTAATTTTGCTCTTTTCTACAAAAACGGTTTTTTTTATTTAAATTATTGATAAACATTATTATTATTTGCTTACTTAATCAGGTATAATTTTAATTTTCTGAAAACGGTTTAAAAATAAGAAAAATGCTCGAATTTTAGATATGTTATCGTTACGACAATGTTTTAAATGTTATTTTGATTTGCAAATGGTTCCACGACAATCATTTTTTCGAATGCTTGGAAAATTGTCAACGATAAACGGTGAAAAAGAGCGACTTCTTGAACTGGCGAAATATATTGTAAATTATAAATTTTATTTCATAGTTTTAACACTTTATGTTGCATACAGTTGTCCAATTCACTATTATTCAGTATTGGCTTAATGATCTATCATTTGTAATCTGGAACGAAAAAAGATCAATGTCTAACTTAGTGAGCACTAGTATTAAACCAAGAACTGCAGTCATAATAACAGGCAATATCAGCCTGATGCAAAAAACTAAAGCATTCAATACATCTGTTTAATATTGGTCTCATATATCTTAAGTTAGTGATGAAAAGCATGAAAAATCAAGTAATAATACACAATACTTCACTATAATTCTAGCTGAAGTAATTCTCCTGTCCCGCACATACCAATTATAAAAACATTATTAACAAGGAAGAAAATAAAAAAAAAAAAAACCATCTATGTAGTAGGTGAAAGTACCGCTATCATTCACCACTGCAATAAGCACTACTAAAATATACCATTGATACCATATATCATTAATGTAACTGCCAAAGTATAAACAAAAAAGCTGATCTTTATTGATCTTTTTTATCATCTTTAAAATCAATCTTTACTCTTTGCTTTAATCTTTAGCTATGCAAAGCAGCATTCAGGATGATTATATGAATTATTGTTGGAAGCCAAGGCGAACAATTGCGGAGATATTGCGCGATTTTCATGCAACAGCTCGAAGTATACCAGTGGAAATGCTTTTCGAAGTTCTTCCTCCTATTCGTCCACGAGCATTTAGTATTGCTTCATGTCCTACAACACAAACAGCTATTGAATTACTTGTTGCTAAAGTTAGATTTTTTAAAATACTTGATTATACTATCTTTTTCGTTTGATTTCTGCAAATTTAATTCAATTTTTTAATTTTAAGCTGAATTTAAATATGAAATCTTACAAATACTAATGGATTTTTCTTAAAAATTTTTTATTCCAAATGAAATTTCGCATGATCAAAGAAGGTGAAGTATTAGAATGAAATATTGTAAATATTTGATGGCAAACGATTTTTAGGTTGAATATAGATCAAAACGACTAGCAGCTCCACGATTAGGTTTATGTAGTAACTATTTATGTCGTTTACAAAAAGGTGATGCTCTACTGGTGAAAACTCGTCCGGGAACATTTAGGTATTTTTATTTTGCTACTAGCAGAATGGAAAAAGAATTTGTTTTACTGAAAAATTAAACAGACATAATTAATGAATGCTTTTGTTTTAATGAGGAATAAATTTTTTTATTTCAGAATTTTAAGGATCTCAAATTTGAAAATTTCTCGAAAT
Source organism: Dirofilaria repens (assembly GCA_008729115.1). NCBI lineage: Eukaryota > Metazoa > Nematoda > Chromadorea > Rhabditida > Onchocercidae > Dirofilaria > Dirofilaria repens. Next base: position 659,416 of record SNRZ01000013.1, on the reverse strand, counting down.
TCAAAAATATAACACTAATTACATTAAAATAAATTACGTTAAAATAATTACATTAAAATAGGAAATAAATTGATGATTCTTTTCATACTTTGCAGATGGCCTACCATAAACGAAACGTTGATTTTAGTGGGACCTGGTACTGGCGTTGCACCATTCCGATCAATTCTAGCATATCGTAAAAGGTATAGGTATATTTCACCCTTATTTTTCATATTTGTTTTCCTCTGTAGATTATTTAATTTTGAAAATCGAGGTTCAGAATTATCCATTTCTGGATTAAGTAAATCCTTACCTAGAGCGGCTAACATAATAGTGTTAATGAGATTTAAATTGAGATTTTCAAATTAAGCAAGTAAAATCCTTATAATTAAAATTAAATAAAAAATCTGCTAATCATATATTAGTCAAATAATCGAAGAAGTTTGGAGTCTAATGGACTAAAAACATTTGATTTAATGAGATTTATGTTTGATAAAATAGTATTGATAATCGAAATTTCAGTTATTTTGGAATTTTAAAATTTTCACTTGAATATGTCGAGATTATCTTAAGGCAATTATGCGATGAGAAAGAAAGTTCGATATTATTCTTTGGATGTCGAGGGGCTCAAAAAGATTTTTATTTCGCTGACGAATGGCATACATTGACAGGAGCTCGTATTATAACAGCATTCAGTCGAGATCAACAAAATAAGGTACGGAATTTGACATTTGATTCTCTTAATTCTACACTTTACATTTAAGTGCTTAAATTGATTTTTAGTTTGATGTTTGTCAAATGATTTACGTAAATTATTTGAAATTCGTATTGTTTATGAAATATATATTAATATACTGTCAAATCTCTTCTTCATTTGAGTTTATTAGGAATTATTTCGAAGTACTTCTTCCTACGATTGTCTGCTGTCTTCATCAATTATAGAGAAAAGAAAATAAATCATTGCAATAATGTAACATGATCGATGCGACAATCGATTTATTGATACTTTTAATGATTATTTGAATTTAAATACTAGTGCCATAAATATTATTGTGCTAAATAGTACACCATGAAATTAATATAAAATGTTATCAAAAAGATTTCGAAACATTAAATTATTTTGAACAGTAACGCTTTGTTGCAAAATTATATTAACGATCGAGATATATAATTTTGCAGATCTACGTACAAAATAAAATTCAAGAATATGGTGATGAAATATGGAATCTATTTAAAAAAGATAACGGTAACTTTTTTAATACAGCATTTGAATAAATGGATTATATTTGTGTTCTTGAAGAAGATAAATTAATTCTTCTTTCCGTGATATTTTTTATGAAAAATTTTTAGAATTTATTTTAGTCAGTATGAAACAGAAGAAAAGAATTAGTTTTCATGATTTACCTATTTATGATAATTCAATATGAAATAATTTTAATAATCTTTCAGCATATCTTTTCATAGCAGGAAAGGCTGGTGACATGCCACTTGAAGTAACGAAGTGCATTGAAAAGATTGTGAACGAAAACGGTGAAAAAGGTAAACAATTCATACAAATGCTTGAAGCAAAAGGTAGACTACAGTATGAAACATGGAATTGAAAAAAAAAACGAAAGAATGCGGGAATTATTCTTTGTATTCAGAAATAGAAGAATTTAATGACAAAAGGCGAAGGAGTTTTCTTTTTAATTTTTATTTTCTGTTATATGTAATACTATTTTGTTTCTGTATTCAAATATAAAATGTTATGATATATTATTGTTGTTACTAGGAAATTGTTTTTTTTAATAAAGATTTAATCAATTATGAATACTCTTTCTATATTTAAGATATTCTAGTAGAGAAAATGTTAAACTATAACTAATTATAATTTATCGAGGCTTTAAATAGGTTCTTTCGATATCTCAAGATTTGCTTTCAAATTTTTATGTCATTTATTAGATATTTTTTGCTCACGTCTTATATATTATTGATTAATACAGTTATTAATATTTGTGATTGTTCCATTATAATTTGTGAGGTTTTTAAATTGGAAATTGGTTTAAACTGGAAACGAAATCTAAAAAACTGAGATGTTAGGTTAAATAAGTAAATTTGAGTTTCTTTGTTTCAACTGTGCAATTTTTATTTTTATAAACGATATTGATAATGAAGTTAAATATCGTTAATATATATTGATCTCTCATGATTTGATCAATTTAAAGTAATAAAAATGACGCCTTTTTCGAGAATGCATTAATTTTGAAACAGTCGAATACAAATGATTAGCTTATTTAAACATGAAAAATTATTACAATATTTCATGATATTGAAAGTTGACATATATTGCTTTCCAAAATTTTCCAAGTTAGAATATATTATTTCTTGTCTGTATATTCTAAAAAACCCAACTGCAAATAAATAGGCATTTTTGCTTCTTCAAATTTGATGGAAGGATTAATCCTAAGATAAATTTAGGCTATCAATGAATAGTTTATAGTTTTCATATACAAACTTTTGTTAAAACCGTTACAGCGGAAGTTTCCCTTTTTTTTCTTTTATGGGGAATTTGGTCATTAAAGGATCGAGAATTTTCTCGGTGAAATAAATTCTCCAAAAGAAAAAAAAGACGTTAAATGAATAATTACCTGCAAATTAATCTTTTGAAACATATCTCTTTTTATTTCATTTCACTATATCGATTATCAGCAACAGTTAATAGATTTCCCAATTTCCGCTGACAATGGATATTCTTTTCCGATAAATTTCAAGAGTGTTAATTTGGAAGATAAGTAGGTCCTCTTCAAATAAGTAGTTTCAATAATTTTTATTTTTTATTAATATATTAATTAATGATATTCAATGTAATAAATTTTCACTCAAATACAATAAAAATATTATCATCTTATCCTAATCAACATCCTCTAACTAACAGGTATAATTTTTCATCTTTTCATATTTTACAATTACTTTCATAAATTGTTGCATACAATTATTTAATAATCATAATAATCATTCAAACCTAACAATCATAATAATTGGATGTGAGCAATCAATAATCATCATATAAATATGAATATTTTTTGAATTGAACTCTTCTATAAAATGATTTCTATATTGATCAACGAATATTTTCTTTAAAAATTGAAGTCACTGTTTAGTTTTCTTCCTCAAAAAATTTCAAATTGTTTCAATCATTGTTGTGGGATTTTAGAATCTTGATATTCATATCCTTTTCCATAATATCCAAATTTTGGAACTTCAATATCTCATTTATGATCACAATTTTTATATTGATCAAGTTCATGCTCATATAATTCCAGTATTATCAAAATCTAAAACTTTGGTGTTTTAAGCATTTGTTAAAAATTTTTTTTCGTGGATGTATTTCAATTTAAAATATCTTTATTTTTAAACATTTCAAATTTTCGCTAAATAAATTTTCAATCTAAATTAAAACTTCGCTCGATGTTTATATCATATCTTTCTATAATCAGTGGAAAATCATTTAATAATAATAATAGATGAAATGATGGAAAAAGAAGTGGTAAATTTTATCAATATAAATTATATCAGTGTTAAATGAATATACATGCGTTTTCATAACAAATTTCATTAATCAATTTTAATTAATAATACCCTTTAATTTACTATATTATCCATTTATATCATCATTTGTTGTTACCTTTTTGATGAATCATAGAAGAATGCACATTACTTTTATCATGATTACATATAAATGAAAATATTACATTTTATATTTTAATCAAATTAATTTATTAAAACTATCTATCATGTGTTTTTAATATGATGATATGTATCGTAAAATACAATTGTTTTGCTACAGTAGTTATGTTTATTATATACTACTGTATCTTTAGATTTTGAGCTATGCTCGTAGTAGAAATTCAGTAGTTAAATCTGTTATAAAATACGGTATATTTATTTGTATTTTTATGATTCTTCAGACATATCGTAAATTATAACAAATATCATCATATTTTCATAATTCACCACTCATTTCTTTTTTTTTTTTCATTTAATTTTCTAATAACAACAAATGTCGAGATTTCATGATAATTTCGTGGCGAGATACAAAATAAAGTTCTTATTACATTTCTCGAAGTTCTTATTAAATCTCGAAATAAAATCTTACATTTTACATACTCCATTTTTAAATTATAGATGAGACTGATTGGTAATTCAAACTTTTAATTAATTTAAAAATATTTTGAATTAACATTTAATAAATTTTTTTTTGTTTAAAAATTATTATTATTCATCATTTGAAAATTCCGAGAATATAGCAAGTATTGCAAAAATAACACCTGCTATATATACATATATATCTTATTATTTTTTCAAAATGAAATCTATACATATTACAACACCCTAAGACTTTAATTAAAATATTTGCATTCCCGTCGATGATGATGAATGTTTGCCAGAATGAAACATAAAATTATAATGGTGGCCTTTATCCAATTACAGGTGAAAAAAAAGTAAATAAATAAACTTTGTCTTTTTTATCATTTAAATATCATATAATAAACTACTCCACTTGGATCATTTAAGCAACGAACAATCAATGACGTTATTCAAATTGATATTATTCAGATCATTTAAGAAACAAACTGATGATCTTATTCAGATCGATTTTAGTTTTCCATTCAGATCATCTAATCACTAGACAAATGGATCAATCTATTCAGATCGTTTAATCATTACGGGATAGATCATCCTTTTTCAATCAATTCATTCAGATCATTTAATCACCAAGCAAATAGATCATCTTATTCAAATCGATTTCACTCAGATCATCTAGCAAATATATATCGGATCAGCTAAACAGACTATGGCAGTACAATCAATGATGTTACGAGAACACTATCGAAGTTTTGTTACGGAAAGTAAGCGTCTATTCCAGTATGTCTATGTATTGTGTATGTATATATGTATGTGTGTATATATGTTTGTATGTGTATGTTTACGTATGTGTATATGTGTATATGTATGTATATATGTGTGTATGTGTGTGTATGTGTGTATCATTATTAGTTTGATGATGCAGTTACCAACGCTATCGTCAGAAAGAGAATTCCTCTGGTCTATTTGGAAAAATGCTTACCGTTTGTTTGTATTTGGGATATCATTCATGTATCTTTCTGTGTGCATCCGTTAGTGGTTTTAATCATTTCTTATTTTCCTATTCATTTTATATAATTTTTAATCAATTTGGGTGAATGATAAAATGATAATGATAATTATATTAATCATAAAGATTAAACAGTAATGATACTAAATGATAATGATATGAAAATGTTTTTATTAAAAGATTTCATAGGTGAAAGATATGTTGAAAAATTGGTATTATTTAAAAAATGGCAACTGCAACTGAACTATGGTAATTAATAAAGTTTACTTTTTTTTTTCCCCTACTCTCTCTTGTCTCTTCTTTTACGCCTTTTTCTGCTCTTCTCTCTCTCTTTATCTTCACATTTTTTATTCTTTTCTTATCATTTATTTATTGCATATTTATCGTTTGTCCTCTCGTTTTATTTGAATATTATAGTATCTTTTCATTAAGAATAAGTAATATTTGAAAAATATATTCCTGATAGGGAGTGTATTAATGATATTAATGATCATAACAATAATAGCGATTAATGATAATGGTGATAACAATAATAATAGTAGTAATATTAATAACAGTAATACTGGTAGAGATATAGCAATAATAATTATTGTAATTAATGATAGTGCTGGTAGTAATTATAATAATAGTAATTATAATAACACTAACACTGGTGAATATAATAATAATAATAATAATAATAATAATAATAATAGACAATGATAATAAATAATGATAATAATAATAAATAATAATAATATAATAATAATAACAATAATGATAATAATAACAACAACAATAATAATATAATAATAATAACAATAATGATAATAATAACAACAACAATAATAATAATAATATAATAGTGATAATAATAATAATAATAATAAAATAATAATGACAGCAGCAAAATATTAGGAAATATTATTGGCAATTAATAGTAACATAATCTATGATAAGTAATAATAAAATAATTATAATGATAGTGCTCATAAGTCAATGATAAAATATAATTATCACCGATGATATCATCATTCGTGGTGATTATGATGGAAAAGATGATAATAATTATAGTGATGACGAGAAGGCAGGCTGATGTTACATATAATATGACAGTGATGGTAATTGATAAGAATTGAATGAATGATAATAATGATTACTATGGCACAAATGTGAATAATATATGGTAGTTATTCGCATCGTTATTTTTCTTTTCCTTCGTCAAAATCATCACCATTCATCATTATCATCATCATCATCATCATCATTATGATTATATGACCCAATGTTATCTTATCTTAAACGGTGATTGTCATTGCCGTTTGATTTTTTTTTTTCTTTTAATTTTTAATTTCCATTGTACTGTTTATCTGTGACTAATTACAATTCAAAAATAATTTCTTATCGTACAAAGTAGCACTCATTGAATTGATTGATATTGATCGCACTATTGAAATATCATTCGTTGGTTGTAATGACTGATAATGTTTTATACGCTTATCAACAAAACTTATCAATTTATTAAAATGATATGTGCATCATCCACATGCGTGAATGCATAAATTTATGAGTGTAAATGGAGAATCTTTATATTCCATTTCCTATATTATCCTATATTTATATTCAGTTTAATAATTTCTATATTTCTATCAATATTTTCCGTCATTTCCAACATTATATCTGAAATGATTGAATTTTATTAAATGTCAGATCAGAACGAAGTATTAAATGCAAAATTATTTATCACACATCTTAAATTTGAGACGATGTAAACATTATGATTAACTGATTTACAGTCATCCGTCGTCACTTTCCTAATATTTGAAATTTGATAATTTTGATAATTTTTAGAAACGATGAAATTAAATAATATCCAAATGCTTTTTTTTCAAAAATTTCGCTAATTATAAGAACGGCAACTAATTATAAGAGCAGCAACTTTTCATAATCTAACCCATAATTTTATTCTACCCATAACATAATATAATTTTAATTAATGAAAGGAGTAGTTGTTCATAATCAATTAAATTCAAATTTTATTTTATTTCAAATGATTCTTTTAATTTCATAAAATATTCAATAAAATATAATATGAAGCGAAGCTATGGTAATAACTAATCTGAATGAAGCATGTCAGTGAAATGATACTTTATGATGATAAAAATATTAAATGGACAGTTGTAGTTGTACTGTTCCAGATTATTAACATCGCTGAAACGATTAAATTTATCAAAATGCATCATCTAATCATTTAATATTATTAATTGATAATAACTCGTACAACTGATCAATAATTTAATCAGCAAACATCATATGATATATTCTTCATGTATCAACAAACAAAACATACAACATAACAATTGTCATTCATCGTAATATATGACTTGTGCATAATTTTGATATAAATTGATTTATCAAATTTTTGAATTTGTAATTTCAACTGATAGAAAATTGTTAAATTAAGTAGTGATTAGTAAATCCGATCTATTTTTCTTTTTTATTCTCGAAATTTTCTTCGATTAATGAAAAGAAGAAATATTATGCATTTAATTATCGATAAATTTATTTATCGATTTCATTCCTTTTTATCAATATTTCTACTACTATTGCTATTTGTGCTAATTCTTATCTATACCATATGCTGTTGTAATTGTCGTTTAGCACAACGAGATAACTATCAGTGAAATTTTAAATTTTAATTTGTTTAGAGAGCACTTTAAATTTAGTAATTTCATTTGAAAACACTTTTTCAATCGATACTTTCAAAAATTCAATCAATTTTCATCATTTCTTTGACGATTTTTTCTTTTAATATTTCCAGAAATTTTTATTTATTTCATCATGGAATTTTGTCAGATTTCATTATCAATTGATAAATAAATTATTCATATATGTATCAATTTATTGTCATTTCTTTTTCCTTTTTTTGCATTGTTTTTTCCTCTTTCTTTCTTTTGTTATCTCCCTTAAAATCAATGGAATTTTTAGCAAAATTGGCTGCTACTAAATTTCATTATTATCTCTCATCATATCATTGTATCATTATTCACACATCTGCAATTTTTCATTTCATTTCACATATTTCATAGTTGAAGATAATATTAAAGATTTGGGAAAATGATGCTATTGAAATTTCTAAAATTCCTATCAAATATGTTTAATTTTCAAAACGGCTATTTCCTTCATTTCAAAATGACTCTTTTTTTCAAAAATATCTCGTTATCACTAATTCTGCTTTGATTGATTATTGATTGTCCATATTTTAACAAATCATTTTTTTTCTTTTTTTCTTAAACAAATAGGATAACTGTTACTTATGAATTTCAAATTTTATTATAACTTCTTCAAAATTATCTCTTCATTTTTGTTTACGCCTTCTCATTTGAGCAGCTGCTGTTGATTTTTATTTTTAACTTTTCATTTTAAAACCAACTACAATTTATTTAAAATATATATGCAGATGTAGTGTGGGAATTATTAAAATTTAAATTTCCTTTTTTATATTTTAATTAAATCATTCTGCAATCATACAACAAAAAAAGAGAAGGAAAGAAAAGAAAAGCGAGAAATAAAAATTTTGTGCTTACATTATAAATAATAAATACTTCCCTGAAGTATTGAATATTAGATAAATTAAATTTAAATTTATGATCTTAAGCATACATTTTCTTTTTCTTTCTATTGTTATGCATAACAAATGTATCGAATAGTTTTTATAAGTTCAAGACAAAAAAAAAATGTTGGCTCATTAGATATTATTATTATTGCAAAAATATGCGCATAAATATTAGCCAATTCAATTCCAATTATTATTATTATTATTATTATTATTATTATTATTATTATTATTATTATTACTATTGTCATTATCACTATCACTATTATTATTATTATTATTATTATTATTATTATTATTATTATTATTATTATTATTATTATTGTTATTATTATTGTTATTATTATTATTACTATTGTCATTATCACTATTATTATTATTATTATTATTATTATTAATTAGATAATAATTCATTTCAATTAAATGCGATTATTTTGAATTTAATATAATCGATATATATATATACATATATATAGTATTTTATACATTTTCATTATAAAATTTGTTTTAATACTAAATCAGATTGTATTTTATATTGGATCAGATCACATTTATACGGATCAGATTGTATTTTATATCGAATCTGATCTGATACAAATCGTATTTTATTAGATCAGATCGTATTTTATATAGAGTGGATCGTGTTTTGTACTGAATCAGATCACATTTGCATCAGATTGTATTTTGTATAGATCAAGTTGTATTTTATCAGATCTCATTTATGTCATATCAAATCGCATTTCATGCAGATTAAATCATATTTTATATCATATGGAATTGCATTTTTCACATTAGGCTATATTTTATATCATATCAGATTGAGTATTCTTTTAATATCCTATAAATCATTTTATTCCTCATTCGAATATTTAATTTACTATTTTAATAAAATATTATTAAAAAACCTATGTTTCGTTCTTAATTTGTTTTTAACTTTTTGAGAGTTATTAATTTGTTTCTTTATTTTAATTTATTGTTTTTGAATTAACCTCTTTGAATAAAAATACTCCAGGAATATTATCGTTCGGAATTAAATAATTTATCTTGTCAAGTGATAATTTATTACATCCGTTTTAAGAAATATAATGTTCCAAATAACTGGTTTAATTTTTTATTTTTAAAATTTCATATATTATATTTATCTCTTTAGTGATATATCATTTTCTGCAATCTTATAGTTTTCGCGAAAATTGTTATTATTATCAAATATTTTCATGGGATATTTTTCAATGGAAATTTTAGTGTGAAATTTTTATTTCAATACTACATAATTATCAATATTTTAAAATCAATCAATAGTTTAAAATCAATCAGTTCAATTGTCGAAAAATTTTTTTTTAGAATTAACATATTTGTTGTTGGGAAAATATTTTTGTGCATAATCAATAATTTTTTTTTGTAGCTGACCTTATTAAATTAATTTAATTTATAAATGTGAAAAGAAGTACTGAATCATTTGTATATATTATAAATGGGCCTTGATAATTTATTAATAGTAATTAAATTGACTTAAATTTAATTTACGAATGTGAAAAGAGGTATCAAATTATATAATGTATCATTTACATATATTATAAATGACAGTCCTAAATTAAATTTCATATATTAAACTGTAAAGTGCATTGAACTGATTTGAAAATTTTAAAGTTATTCGGAAATATCAACGGAAATAAAAGATTGAAAGAGATGAAGTAAAAAGAGCGAAGAAACATACTTGAAAAGATGAAAGATTAGAGAAAAAAAGTTATTTTACAAAAAGTAAAAAAATCGATTTAAATTTTAATCATTTCATTTTGCCACTCTGTTTTTTTCCGCTACCATCTTACTTTTAGCATTTTTCGATTTTTGAATAATAATTTTTTTCTGTTTTTGAAAAAAATGTAGCAGAAAAGAGATCAATTTAATTTTTTTTTTTTTGTTATATGATTTATTGATTTTTGCAGTTTTTAATTTTTTTTCTTTTAAAAAATGATATCAAAATTTATTTGTTATTTATGCATTTTTTTTCCTTCGGGAGGGAAGAAGGGTGGTGAGTTAAATGATGTAATGAAATTTAATTTTGCTTTATTTAATTTAGTTTCACTTCATCATTTTCTTGGATATGGTTTTATTGATTATTAAAACGGAATTATCAGTTCCTATCGTATTCACATATTTCTTTTATTGATTGAATAATATCATGAAATTTAATTTTACTTAATTTAATTTATTGTTTTCACTTCACCGTTTTCGTTTCTTTTTCCTCACTGTACGTCAATTATTCTAAAATTTTTCTAGCACTTTTATTATTGTCGAGATTTTTCAGATATTTCATATTATAAGGATATTATAAGGTCTGATCTTCAATAAGCAATAAATATAAATAGATTATATAATAGAGATATATAAATAATAAAACTTATCTATTCTCTAATTGATTTTTGTATATATGATAATCAATATTACTGGTAAGTTTTCGTAGTATAAGTTATAAAAATTATGCTAAAAATTCGAATTATTTTAACTTGAAATTAGAAGACTGGAAAAAACAAGAAAATTTTAAGAAGTAATTAAAACATAATAAATTAATAACAAATTAAAAAATTGTTTAACAATAAATTAAATATGGTTTGGTGATATATTAATTCTTACCAAGAAATAATTATTTCAATTATTCTGTTTAAAATAGTTGCATTTGAAAAGATAATCAATGAATTAATTATTGATTATATATTTTTTTTCAAATCATTTACTTTGTTTGTGTTTTTATCAGTTCATTATTTATGTGAATTTATTTGTATGATAAAAGATTCTTTTGTTCTTTCATCAAACGAAGGAATCATTCAGGTTCATTGAATTCATCTTGATAAATTGAAATTGGATTATCTTGCCGATATTATTATATCATTAGTTGTATCCGTCGAGATTAACACCATTGTTAGCAATTTGATATCGCTAAATTTTTCATAATAAATATCTGATCAAATTATTTTTATTGATAGCATACATGTAAACTATGTAATTCAATATTATTCAATATTTTTATTATTCAGTATTCATTATTATTCAATATTCAAAACTAAGTTATTCAATATTTCTAAATATTTTTAATTTTAAACTATATAACTTTAAACTTAGTTTTTACATGTATGTATCAATATGTATGTATCAATATGTATCAATAATATGTATCAATATGTATCAATATTTATCAATATGTATCAATATGTATCAATATTATTTACATGTATCAGTATTTTTAAACTATATAACTAAGTCTTTACATGTATTTACTTAGTCTTTACATGTAAACTATATAATTTAGTAAACTTAGTCTTTAGTAAATTATTTATTCTAATGTTGATTGAAAAATAATCATATTATAATACATTATCAGTTTCATCATTATCAACAATAAGTTTTAATGTGCATAATATATCTTGATATTTCAATCGGTAAATCTCGAAATTTTTTTTTGAATAAAGCTAACAATTAGTCTCATTATAATCATCATTTTATCAATGATGTTTTTCATATCAATGTATAGTAATAACCGATATATAGTTGCGTATCAAGAATTCCCTTGGCTATTAACATAATCAAACAAAATATCGCGATAAAATTAGTATTCTTTAACTGTTCCAACGATTTATTATCAGTTTCAGTAGCTAATTGTATTAAGAATACTTGCCAGAAGATAGTAAAAGTAACAATTAAAATCAATTGATACCAGTTATATGACTGTCAAAATCCTGAAAATCAATCATAATTCATCTTAAATCAAATCATTAAACTGTTTAATTTAAGTAATTTAAATTGATTTCTTATTTCTCTCTGTTTTATGTGCATAATTTTGCCTCAATACTACTATGAATAAAATTCATGATGTTAGAAAGAAAATTCCAAATATCAAACTGCTATTAATTGATAGTTTTGATGATAACGATCATGACAATGATGATGATAATAACAATAATGACAATTGTATTAAATGACAATAATATTTTTTTTTTCTTTCACATTCTTCAATCGTTATTATTTCATGGCCTTTATTATTATTATTATTATTATTATTTATTATTATTATTATTATTATTATTATTATTATTGTTATTATTGTTATTTATTATTATTATTATTATTATTATTATTATTATTATTATTATTATTATTATTATATTATTATTATTATTATTATTATTATTATTATTGTTATTATTGTTATTATTATTATTATTATTATTATTATTATTATTATTATTATTATTATTATTTATTATTATTATTATTATTTATTATTATTTTGTTATTATTATTATTATTATTATTATTATTATTACTATTACTATTATTGTTATTGTTATTGTTATTGTTATTGTTATTGTTATTTTTACTGTTATTATTATTATTATTAATTATTACTGTTATTGTTATTGTTATTTTTATTGTTATTGTTATTATTATTGTTGTTATTATTATTATTATTATTGTCCTGAGTGACGTCATGTATCAAAATCCTTTTATTATTTCATTTCTTTTCCTCCTTCTTCACTCATATTACCATTTATACTATTGAAAAGTTTTTTTGATTTAATCAGTGGTGAGTGTGATGATTAAGATGATGATTATTCATGATTGTGATGATGATGATGATGATGATGACCGGTGATTACAATGATGATTATTAGTGTTGATTATAATGATAAAAAACTTATCTATAATAGTTACTAATAAATGTAAACTTGATATTATGTAGTTGTTTCACTGATAATGATAATAATATATAATCTTGGTAATTGAAATTCAATATTATTGCAATTATTTTTCTCATTCCTTTTTCTGCAATTTTGTGATTTCTTTTGTACTTTTAAATTTTCAATGAATAGAAAAAATATATATGTTAAGAATCTCGATTAAGTATTAAAATTTTTAAATCTTCAATTCTTCTTAATTTGAATATGTATATTAAGAATTTGGATTTAATATTACATTTTTTAAATTTCCAATTCTTATTAATTGAAAGTTACGGTAGTAAGAAGGACTATTAGCTTTTTTCCGGTTTTCATCATTGTTTTTTTCTCTCAGAAACATTCTTTCTATTTGCCTTTGATATGGATGAATTGTATAAGACAAATATTTTATCTTGTCTTTCAAATAAATATTTTAAGTTGGAAATTCAAATTAAAATATTTCGTTTTATTTTACAAATGCTAATAATTCATTTCTAAAAATAAAATTACGACAGCAAGAAAGTTTGATAATAAATTTTTTTATTTTTATCACATATATGATATGATATTTTGTTCAATATTTAAATAATTATAGCATTTTGGTTAAATGGCATTTTTTCGTGAAACTTTTATCTTATATTATATTTATATATTAATATTTATATTATTACATTAAGTTTGATTTCGAATTATTACTTCTTTGATCTATCAAAAATAATATATTTTAAGTATTAATTTCAGTTCCTATTTATTTATTTATTTTTTTTCTCTATCGTCCTCAAATTTTTTAATAGAAAAAAAGAAAAATTCTCTGGCATTGTTTTTCAAAAAAAAGAATTTTTTCATGCATGACAAATATTTTAGCTTTCAAGATTTTCCTTAGCATGGTAAAATTTTGTTTTTTTTCTTAAATATTTCTTAACATGGTAAATTCTTATCTTTCAAAGTTTCTGAATACGGTAAGTTTTATTTTTCAAAAAGAAAGCCCTTTATCGAATTTTCTTCTTATCAATGATCGACATATTCATTTTATAAATGATACGAAAATCGTTTTTTTGGGCAAGATAAAAATTAGAAATGATTGTTATCTAATAGTTTATTTCTTGTAGAGAATAATTTACATATTTTTATAATTTTTAATCAAACGGTTTGAATCTTTTCTAAGTTCATCGTCACATTTTATATTTCTTTTTTTTTCTCTCTCTCATCTTTCATCATCGATCATATCATTCAAGTCCTTTCTTTCTTTTTTTTCATTTATTAGTTATTTCAATGCCATCGTTATCATTAATATTAATTGCTAACAATGAATGATGGCGATAATAATAATAATGATGATAAACAGTAATAATGATAAAATATAATAGAATGATTTGTTTGCTTGCTATTATCAGTGAGAAATCCAAAAAAATGGAGTGAAAAAATAAGCTTAAATGGAAAAGTTTTTGATATAATGATAAAATTGTTTACGAAGAAATTTACCTTTGTCATAAATTAATTTACCTTTGCTAATAAATTATAAGGGAAAAATAAATGTGTAAAGGTGATTTGAAAGATGATAGGAAGCTTAGATTTTAAAAAATAGTTTAAATATTTTGCAAGAAACATTTATTTTAAAGAGTGTAAAAGAAAAAAAGGAAAAGAGGCGGAAAAGATGACGAGATGATTATGATAAAGAAGTGGAAAAAGTTTCCAGTTTTTCTATTTCATTAGATTCATCGATGGAGCACCCGACACATTTTAGTATTTACATATATTATTTATAAAATTCAATTACAAATATTATATATTCGTAATTGAATTTAATTACATATACATATATGTGTGATAATGATCATTTTTCGTTCCAATGAAATGATATATGGCAATTTTTTTTTGATTAATGATAACTTTTTAATTGATAACTTGAATTGATTATTATTTTGTTGAAGAAAGTATTATTTTAGGGGCGGAAGGTTTGGTGACTTTGAAAAGAAAGATTGAGAGAGAGAAAAAAAGTAAAGGAAGGAAATAATTTGGAAAGGTTAAAAGTGAAATGACAAGTAACGTAACTTTAACTACATCAGCAACAATATTGCCTTCTGATCGCCGTTCCAAGAAACCCTCAACCCGACCTGCGCTTCAAATTTATCGTCCTCCAGGTAAATCTATATGTTTGTTTTTTTTTTTTTTCTTTTACAACTATTTTAGTTTAATTTGAATTCCGTTGATTGATTAAGGAATAACTTTTGAGCAAGAATATATGTTGATTTATTTATTAGGATGATGAATTTTCAAATTTATCAGTATACTAAATGATGAAATTTTGTTTTCGAATTTTTTTCTCGGAATTTTATATTTTCCATAATTATTGATTTTTCATTTATTAATTGAAATAATTTCATTAATTAATAAATGGTTTATGAAGAAAAAATATATGTGGAAATGACAAATCCTTTTTTGAATCTTAAAATTTTCTATATCTATTCTATATTTGTGCATGTGGAAAATTGAATAACTAAAATTTATAATTATTGAAATATTTTAATATCAATACATTATAGTTGTGGATGATTCACAACTTGGTGAATTTATTAGTAAAAAAATTGTAGATTTTTTTTCTGTTTATTGATCCAGTAAATGATTTTTGAACTATATGAAGATCGAAAATTCAAATCTATACCATACTTAACATCAATCTCGAAAAATTTTCTCGAAGTAGAAAAAAACGATGGAGAAAACAAATCGGATAAAAAAAGAATTTAGATTTATATTACAACACTTCATCGAACTTCTTGGTAAATGAAAAAAGCGTAAAAATTTTGCGAAAAAAATGCTTCTTGGTAGGCCAAAAAAAAAACTTAAAAATCTCTTTAAAAAAAGTTTTTTTCTCGAATTCCGAGAAATTGCCAAAGATGCACTTGCAATTTTTGAAATTTGATATATTTTTGCAAAAATTTTGTTAAATAAGTAACAATTTCAAATATTATCATTCCAATATATGAATTTATATTATTTTTTCATTCCATATTTTTAAATAAGATGCATTTTTGGCTATTAGGGTATATATATACCACAACAAATATTTCAATTTTATAAATTTTAAATTAATTTTAAAGTTTGAGGACGAACTTTTTATTATTTCTATCTTTCAAAGGCTTATCTAAAATGATAAAACTTAGTTGTATCAAACTTTGCCAGCGAATGATACACTTATATATAGTTAGATATTTTGAACTATACTTAGAATGATATACTTAGATATTTGAACAACGAATATTAGCCATATAATTTTAGTAATAAAAATAACTTATATTTTATAACTATAATAATTAACAAACAATTATTAATTTATATATATATAAATGAATTTTAAAAATTCATAATTTAATTTTTTAAAATAAAAAAAATACAGTATAGAAAAAGAGAAGTTTTTATTTTATTTACGTTAAGATAAGTTTTAAAGCTAATTTACGAATTATTGACTATCGTAATTTTTTCCCTACTTCATATTAATAGTTTCCAATTTAATGATTTTTATATCCGTGATATTGTCTCATTTTTTTTGCTCAGCCAGTATTTTTATAGAATGAGTAGTTGATACAGCAGTAATATCACTTGGTACATTTAATATATACAATATGCCCACGCATATACACCCACACGCATACATCCACATAGATATTCATGTATACATACATATATGTACACCCACATACAGTCACATATGCATTTATATATATATGCATATATATTTATAAGCATATACCCACCCACACACATACACCTACCCGCCGACATATATATACGCCAATACAGACACATTCATCACCAATATATATACATTTTTACAAAAATTATCTTATGCTTATAAATCAAATAGTTCACATGCATCATCAATGTTTTAGTATTCCAAATTACAAAAATAAAAAGAAAAAAAGGCAATTGAAAAAATAAAAACGCACAAAATAGAAATATTAATATTTATTAATCATTTAAGTTTTTATTTTTTTCAAATTTTTATGATTCATATTGCAATTTTCATTGGTTCAGTTAATCATTTTTTTCCTGCATCATAATATCGGTAATAATTCATTCTTGTAATATTAATTTACAAAATAATATATTATCAAATAAACTTAGAAATACTTTTAAATTTATAAGTAAGAAATGCGAAAAGTTAACGATTTTTTGAAAATATAATAAAATTGCAAGAAAGAACTGATTATTAGAAATTGAAATTTAGAAAATATACGTAACATTTCGGAAGCGAATGATAAAATTATTATCAATAATTGTAAAAAAAACAAATTTATTAATTAGCAAAATGTTCGAATTTAAATTCGAATTGGAAGTTATTATTTCTTGTTTTCGAATGGGATGTCAATTAAGAGAATTTTAAGATATTACAATATAAAATATTAGGAAAAAAGAAAAAAAAATCAAATTAATTTCAAAATAAGTAGCTATAAGAATAACTGAGTAATTATTGTTGAATTTGTGAACGAAGTAATCAAATTCAATTTCTAATAATTATTTATCAGTATTCCTTCTTCTTTTTCATATCAAATAATTGATATGAAAGCTTTTTATTTATTCTGTTATAAAATCAGTGATTCATTAACAATTTCAAATTCCATTTCAAATTAATATAAAATAAATAAATGAGAATAAACTGAATTTAGGACTCAGAGGTAATGACGAAAATTCTACGAATACGAAACCGAACCAAACTGCCGGTGCAAAGCAGTTGAAAAAAGATACTACTAAAAAGCAAAGTGAGGGTAAGTTTAAAAAAGAAAGAAAGAAATTTTAATAATAATTTTAATTAACAAAATTATTTCAATTTTATTAAATTTATAACACGAATGAAAAACGATTTAATTAATCTATGAATTAGTCTTTTTTATTTAAATAAATGAAATTATTTTTGCTAAAAAGTTAATTTGCTTTTTTTTTCCTTTTTTTTGAAAATTAAAAAAAAAAAGTATTTGGGAATTATTTGTTTTGTTTCTCGTTAATATTTATATTATATTTTCATTAATTAATTTTTCATTTTTCTCCTTTTTTTCATAAAAAGCAAAAGGAAATTATTCAAAAATTAAATTATAATATTGATACTGCATTGATAAAATTAGCTCATATTTTTCCTAATTTAGCTAATCCGCACTTTCATAATTTCCTTATTATTATCACCACTTTTATCACTGTTATAATGAGATTAAATGAATGAATCAATCATTTATTTATCATACCACTGGAATATTTTGCATCGAAAATGTTGGAACATCAATTGTAAAACTGTAATGTTAGGATTTAGGAATCAATAAAAAATGTTTATTATCTAAATAAATAAACAAGCGGGAAATTCTTGTGAAAATAAAACAAAGAGTAGCTTTTGAGGAAAAATAAAAACAAAACGATAAAAATTGATGATAAACAATGATCATATGACTGTTATCTTAACTTTTTCATCGGTATTATTTCTTATCTAAAATTATCATTTTAAATATATAGATTTTATTTTAGATTGTAATAACAATATTTATTATCTAATCGAATCATGATATATGCACATATAATTATAATGATGATAAAAGATATATATATATATTATATATCATGCTAGCTTATTATAATAATTATGACTGTGATTAACATTAATTTTATTATCAGTTATTATTACAAATTGAATGTATATATATAAGTAGTGTTTATAATCAATTATTACTATTGAATGATATACATATAATGGTATTGTTATAATTTTGTAACTTATCATAATAATTGTAATCATAATTAATACTAATTTTTATCAATTAAATTACAATTACTTATGTTTCAGAAAATAATAATAATCATAATACAATGGAATCAGCTAAATGTACGAATACATTGAATGGATGTACGCGCAAAAGTCCTGATGGTAATAACATATTAAATGATATATCGGCGGTTGCAGGCGGAGGAATACAAACAACAATACTGTTACAACGGACCGATAGCGTTTTAAGTAGTGAATCGGTAGCTTCATCACAGGTAAAAGATATTATTACTACCTTATTATATTTTAACTTTCAATTATTAAAATTACAAATTTCTTTTTTTTTCTCATTCAACTCATCGATGAGTTATTTATTAACTAATCAATAAATGACTTGAATTTTTTTAAAATTATTTTAAAAAACATTTATCGCTTAATAAGACGGTTGTTTCATTTCACATATTATTTTATTGAAATGCTTTTTTTTTCTTTCTTTGATTTATTTATTTTTTTTTGAGATTTTTAAAATTAAATAAACATTAATAAAAAAAAATATGTTAATTTGACTTCTTGATAAACTCCTTTTTATCATATCTTTCTGGTAAATTTATTTACATTGATTTATAATGCTACACGTTTTTCGAAAAATTATCGGATTTATTGGGAATTATTAAACGATTTTAAAATAGATTTTTGGAAGTTTTGAATTAATTTTAAAAATATATTTAATTATATGGGTAATTAAAAGATAAGATTAATAATATATAATTATGATCATCGGTAAGATGTAAATGATTTCTTAACAATTCTTTGATATATCCCGAATTTATGCAAAATTTCTCTATCTATTGTAAAATTTACATTTTTATCAATGGAATATCAATCAAGCATAATTTGAATAAGATTGTTTCATGATTGATTTGATTCGTTGTAATGTTAGTTACGACATTGCTGATAAATAAATTGTCACAAAAATTTTTTGATGAATATTGGGACATTCTAAGTTTATTATCAATAAAAATAGCACCAAATCAAGTTTTGCAATCTAGAGAAACAAATTGCAAAACTTGATTTCACACTGTTTTTATTTTTTTGACTAATCAAAAAAATATCTATTAAATTGCCAATATTTCAACAATGTACAAAACTTACCAACTTTTAAAGTATTTAAAAAATACTCAAATTTGCTAGTTTTGAAACCATTTAAAGTGAAGTTTTTATTATAATCGAGAATATCCTAAAATTAAAATATTTAGACTTAATGCTTGTTTGAACATTTTGATATCGCATACATATACATATACACATATTTCTCCATTTTTAAATTGCTGATTTAATTTAAATAAAATTAAAACTTAAAAAATTTAGTTTTAGTTTCAAAATATTTGTACATTTTTTTGAAATTTCGCCTGTGTGATCGGATGATTTAATGAGAATTAAACTTTGCAGAAATTTTTAAATAAGTTAAGCTTTAAAATATACTTTAATGAAGGGCGCAAATGTCTAATAGCTATATGCTACGTATATAATTTTGATATGATTAGCTTCTAAGCTTGCAAGAAGAAGAAAAAAAAAAAGTATAACTAAATATAATTAATTCTATTTAAATAATTTCAATCGAGAGTTTCAAATGTCTATGGAACTATGATAATTCGAAAAATGGAACAGTTATCTTTAGTTGTATCCATCAATGGCTTGTTATCAAAGTTCTTTTTTGATATTTTTGGAATTTCATGATTCGAATCATCAAATGATAAGGAATGTGACGATTAGAAAAATCCACCAACTTATCAATATTTCATATTCGTCAAAAAAAAAAGGTTTAAATACTTCGTATTTTACTAAATTTTATCCATTTTTTACATTAATCAACGAACCACAATCTGCGGTGCTTTTTTTCTAAAAATTTTGAAAAATTTTTATTAATATTGTTAGTTTTTTTCAATTCCTCTTAAAAGTTTTTATTGTTCTATATCAGTGATAAAATGAGTGGATTGAAATTATTTCATTAATCCGCCTAAATAAGAGTGTTGTGTTTTTCAATACCTATTTAAGTTTGCTTAAATTTTATTTAGCATATTTATCGATATTAGAATTAAAAAAGAAATTATCGGTAATATGGAAGTGATAAATGAAAAATTGATAACTATAAATAATATTAAATGATATCTTGGGGTTGAACATTTTTGAAATTATGATCAAAAATAAGCAATTATCATATGATTCATTGAGGTATTTGAATTATTCGTATCATTATCGCCATCGTAATTATTATCATTATCATTGTTATTATCATCTTTATCACTCATTGCTTTAGATATTATTATTGTTATCTTACTGCTACTATGTAACAAGTGATAATGCTATTAAATCGTAATTGTAATAACATATTTAGATGGTTTTTTCCATGATAATTAAATTAATTTTCAAATGAAAATTTTAAATGAAAATTAATTTAATTATCATAAAGTTTTGCACTGAATTATAATTAAATACTAAAATTATAATTATAAAATTTAATTAATTTACTAGACAAGAGGGAACAAATTATTTCTGATAATTTTTTTGATATATGCAGGCATCGACGAAATCGCCAAATTCGGTGTCAAGTCGACATCATCATCTCGGTGGAACTATATCTCCTTCTTATCATCATCATTATCAGCAACAGCAACAACAAAAACAACAGCAGCAACAGCAACAACAACAACAACAATCACAACATCATCGCAATCATCATCATCATTATCAATCTCAAACAACTGCTTCCAAACAACATCAAAAGAAATCTGGTAGTAATGGTGGTAGTAGTAATGGTAATGATAATGGTAATAGTAACAGTAATAGTAATGGTGGTAGTAATGGTAACGGTAATGGTAATGGTAATGATAATGATATATCAAATTCACCAGTATCATTATCTCGAATTGAGGGATCCGCAAGTATAATTGGTATCACTGGTAATATACAACATGTAAGAGCAACTGCAGAAGGAGGGAATAATGATAATCCAGGTAATAATACATCATTATCACGTAAATCTATTATTATTGTCAAGGAACAACAACAACAACAAAAACAACAATTTCAACATCATCATCATCATTATCAACAACAACAACAACAACAACAAAATGTTAATAAAAAAAAGCAATTAAATGGAAAAGAAATTGAGGAACTTATAGCTGGCCTAAGAAAATTAAATTTAGCAAAGGAGAATACGCTTATCGAACAATTTATTACAAGTAAGAATTTTTATTTTATTTTATAATTTAATATCATCAATTTTAATTAATAAATAATCAAATTAATAAATCTGAGCAATATTTTAATTTAATTTTTAATAATAAATTTATTCTTCACGTTGAATATAATTATAATTTCAATTATTATAATTTAAAGTCATGCATGAGCTTTCTAATATTTCAATTTAATTTAAGTATCATGTTCTTACTATTATCATTTTTTTCTTTTTCTTTTTTATTTTGTCAGTATTAAGATTTGTTTCAATATTTTGAATTTTAATATTGAGAAATTGATTATATTGTTATATTTACACTTATTAACTTAATTTTATTACTTTATTTTCACAAATAGTAAATCTATTTGCGAAGATTTTGAATTTGATTTCTAATTAAAATTAAAATTTTTTTTTAATAAAAATTTTCATTATTAATCTATCTTCATTTTGCAAATATTATATTATATATAAATTTAACTTAAACATATAGCAATTTTGATTGAAAATAAATTCTATTTATGATTTTTATTATTCGATTGTAAAATAAGATAAGATAATGACTGGTACGAAACACGTGAATAATGTATGCATCATAGTTGACAAATGAATGACGTACGCCATTAAGACATACATGATTAATATATATGGAAATCAGGTAATTAATATGTGTTATTATAATAAAATACCTTTAATAAATCATTCATTTCTATTATACGTTGACATATTGAAATTGAAATTCTCGTCCTTAGTTAATTAATTCTAATTAATTCATGCTCGTCTAATTATTTCACTTATACGTTTCAATTAATTATTATTGTTAGATAATTCTTTTTTCTCGAGAAAAGGTATACAGTAAATAAATTAGACAATTCTTTTTTTTTCGAGAAAAGGTATATTTTTTTCGAGAAAAGGTATACAATAATTAAATACACGTGAATAATAAAGTGTATCATATAACGACAGATGAATGGTGTACGCATTCATATGTTTATTAATTAAATTTTAGTATATATATTTTTTCTCTTTAAGGTAATTTTCAAGATGATGAAGTTGGAAGTGCGGTCGGACAGATGCTCGTACATTTCTCTATCGAAGAGAATCGTCAAGCTGGCAAAGCTGTTGCTCGTATCGCTGCGCAACTTCTCAATTTTGATACCGCAAATGTTTTTCATCAGGTGAGAGATTAATTTTTCGACACTGCAAATGTTCTTCCTCAAGTGAGAAACTGATTTTGGATAGCGCAAATACGTTAGATGCGAAATTAATTTGAAATATTAGAAATTATTTTCAATTTTTTTTTAGATTTTTCCTCATTTAATCATATTTAATAATACTTTATATATAAAAGATATTTATTGATTTTAAATTTCGAAATATTAAATATATTACTTTTGATTTTTTTTATTTAAAAGCTTTTAAACATATGATTATGTTAATATAAAATTTTAAATATGTGGATGACATCATTATATTGAATCATTTTATTTGAAAATTTTAATTTTCATTTAAAACAATTTTTTTAGTTTCAAAACACATTCATTATTAAAATTTATGGCATTATTTTTGCTATTCTTATATAATTTTCCAAATCAAATCAAATCTATCTCAATTTTTTACATTATATGTTATCATTTTATTTATATATGCATATCAACCATAGATTATTTGCAATTGGATAAGATAATCTCTTTATATGATAAGTTGTAATTCATTTCTTTCACTAAATTCTATAAAATTTTTTGATTAAAAATTTTGCTTGTTAAAAAATTATTTTTATCATTATTATTTTACATTGCATATTATCATTTCATTTATATATGCTATAAACTATAGATTATTTACAAGTGGTGGGTAGATAATCTTTTTATCTGATAACTTATAATTTATTTCTTGCACAAAATTTTACAAAATTTTTTGATTGAAAATATTGCTGATAAAAAATAAAAGCAGTTATTATTAAATTTGATTAAAGTGATAAATAATTTTTTAGGGTATTGCAGTTGCATTGATGCACTATTTTGAATGCAGGGATCGTTTGCGTATTGATCATTTTCGAGTTTGGATAACTTTCCTCAATTTTGTTTCCGATTTATATGCTAGTATTGGCTATATTTATGAAGGTTTTTTTTCTCTTTTTTTCTTTATCAAAACTTTATTTAACTAAAATTTTTATAAAAAGAAGAATGAAATGAATCGTAAATACATTGTGTCATAACATGTTTACAATTTAGTGAAAATTAAATGATAAATGATAAAATTGAAACAAATATTTAATTGTTAGTTTTTAATCATGATTATTTTTTAAAATCATCAAAATCATACATCGAAAATTCTGCATATTCTTTAACAAATAAACTTTCTTTTTTTTCTTTTTTATTCAATAGGTTAATTATCAAATTTGATTATCGATTTATCGACCGAATTAACTTCTTTTCTTTATTTCTTTATTCAGGAGAATGGATAAAAAAATTTTATTTAATCAATAAAAAAAAATTTGAAAAAAATTTTTTTTTTGTTAATTTATTTAACCAATTTATTTAATCGATAATTTTTTTATAATCTAAAATATTATTTATTTCCATCAAAATCATTATTACAATTTAAGATAATTAAAAAAATTAGGAAAGAAAAAATTTTAAAATAGGAATGAAAAAATTGGAATGATATTATTTGAATTTGAAGAATTTGAAATCATATATTTAATTTAAAATATATGTTGAAATCGCATGAAATAATTCAAACTTTAAAAAATAATTTAAAAATTAGTTTCAATAAAATTCAAAACTTATTCACGATTTAATCTCTTTTTTTCTCACCATCATCTAATTTAACTTTCAATTATTTTAATATTTTATCTATAATTTTTTTTCCAGGAGAACTTGTCGATCTTGTTTTTCGTATTTTTGGCTATTTGCTCAAAGCACCTATTCTTGATACATTAAAAATTGAAGAGGTTTATTATTATTATTTATTATTATTATTATCATTATTACTATCACTATCATTATCATTATTATTATCATTATTATTATCATTATTATTATCATTATTATTATCATTATTATTATCATTATTATTGTCATTAATTATTATTATTATTTATTATTATTTCCTAAATATAAAATTCTTTATTCAAATTATAAAATAGAATAGGAAATGGTTTTTTTCTGCTCTAATTTCCTTGTTTTTTGTGAATGCAATTTTTGAATTATTAATATAAATATTGAAATTTGTGGAATTTAGATAAGGGAAATATTTTAAAAACCATTCATTTTAAATTTGAAATAAATCAAAAATATTAATCAAACAGTTCTGAAATACAAAGTTCATTTTTTAATTATTTTATGTATTATATTTAATTTCATATTGTGAAGGATTTGCATGGAAGATTTAATTCCAGTGAATTTGATTAGATAATAATCTTTTAGATGAAATATATTTGAATATGGAAATAAATCAGTATTCTCTTTTTTGAATTATATTTATAAAAGAACAGGAATAAATGAAGGAAATTTTCAATCTAACCTTGGACAGGATGAATTAGAAAATAAATATTGCATTTTAGAAACAGAATTTAAGAATTTAAAAATGGGAAAATTTGAAAATTTGAATTTATTAATTTATAAAATTAACTCTTCCTCTTTTTTTAAGTTGGAAAGTTTGATTGGTTGTTTGCTTAGCGTTGGCTATGACCTCGAACGACAATGTCCTGAACAATTAGCGGTTTTGAAAGATCTAATTCGAGATGCTTTTGTTGAGGTATATTTTCCCGATTTCCGATATTCCCGTTTATTAATAATATTTTTATTACTTAATTTATCGATATGATTTTCTAAAGCTGCTAGAGAAAATTGGAATTGAAAAATAGTAATAATTATGGAAATGATTTATATGATACTATTTCTTATTGATGCATTAAAATGATATTAATGATCGCATAAATTATTAGTAACATTCTTACTGTTGCAATAATTCTTTTATTACTTATTAGAGTTTTCGTTCTTATTGTCTCAATGATTTTTATCCTTCATTAAACATTTTTATGTAGTGGATAAATTTGTATCAACCTTCTTAAATAATTTTTAGCCTTCATTAGAGATATTTATATAGTCCGATAAACTTTCACTCTTATTGTTCCAGTAATTTCTATCTTTTATTAGAGATATTCATATAGTCAGATAAGTTTTCATTCTTATTGCTCTAGTAATTTTTATCTTTCATTAGAGATATTTATATAATCGGAAAAACTTTGATTCTTATTGTTCCAGTAATTTTTATCTACTACGTTACTAGTATCGCTTTAGATATATGTAAATAAGAGGTCAATTTAGTGTGTCAATAAGAAAATTATCATTGAAAGATAATTTTACTCTGTACAAAATATTACAGGTACAAGAACCTTGGGCACGTAAAATGATTCTTTTATTAATGGAATTGGGAGCAAGCGGATGGAAACTTCCATCTGAAGCAACCGAATATTATTTCCAGCATACCAGTTCATGAAATGTTGTATAAAGTTTTTATTTTATTGTATATGAATAATCATTCATGCCATCATCTCAATATGGGCAAAACATTAATTAATTAATAATCATTATTTTCCAGCGTTTTGTTTCTTGACAAATTATAAACCGAAATTATGATTTCACTTTTCATCAATGACAGTCATGATTTTACTTTGATAATATATAACAGCATAAATTTTGCAGCTCGAATTAATACTTAATTTTACTTGCCTTAATTATTATTTCCTTTGTAAAAAATACGACTAGATAAATATCAGGAGAAAGGTTAAATTGAAGAGAATAAAAATTCCATATAATAAAGAATAAAAATTAAGGTGTTATCAAGATTTTAAAGATATTTTATCGATTATCCATATCAGTGATTAAATTCCAATTTACAATTCGGATTACGTTACTGTATTCTAAATGCTATTGTACGAGTAAAAAGTGATAAGATAGGCAATATATAACAATAAAATCATGATATTGTGTTAGTATTTCATCTATATATATATATATTAGTTAGTCGCTTAATAATAGCTGTTTTGTTGTATTTGTAAACAACAACAAAAGTCTTTTTGTATTGCAAATAACAGCAAGATGATAAATACTGTCTTTTTTTTGTTATTTCTTTTTTTTTTTTTTTTTTGTAATATTTGTTCAGGATGGCGCTGCTTTTTTCGCCTTGTTGCTAAATATTTTTGCATCCAAAAATGCCTTCTAAAAGTTGGCGTTATTTAAATTAAAATTTTTAATCATATCATATTTGATCATTGTCATTGTTAAGCAATAATTGAATTTAGTGACTGATTAATTAATTAATTAAAACTTAATTTTATTTATCATAATTGTGGTGCTAATTGAAATATTTCATATCCGTGCCTTCCTACTATTCATTTTCTCCTTGGTTCTTATTTTTCTTTTCATTGTCATTACTATTACTATTGTGTTATAAAGAATAAGTTTAATTTTTTTACTGCATCTCTTTACTTTATATATTAGGATATAATATCTAACAATTCGAGAATCAAACCATAAACTCGAGAACCAACTAATATTCCGTGACTGGATATTATCCATTCTAATTCCACAGCCTTTCTGAAGTATCATTATGGGACTTAAAAATTAGTCATTTAGCGTAACAAGAAAGAAGTCAAAAGGTCCGGAAACCAGTAGATAAGTCCGGAAATCGATCGACGAACAGGGAATCGATATTTTGTAATTGAGTATTAGCACTCAATTTCACAGTCTTCCGGAGGCGAAGTTATGGGATTTGACAAATAGTTATCTAACACGCAGAGAAAGAATCAGAGGAAAATTCGCAAACCGGTGTGGCTCCGGGGATTTGACTGCTCAACCACAGAATCAATATTTCGTGGTTAAATATTACGCACCGAAGTTTTACAGTTTTCTGGAAGCATCATTACGAAGTTCGAAAATAACATTTAGCAAAGCGTAAAACAGCATTCGAAAACCGATCGTAAATCCGAAAATCGATTGATGAATAAGAGAACCAATACTTCGTGACTGAAATATTATGTATTCCAATTGCATAGTCCTTCGGAAGCTTGAGTATGGTGACTTGGAGTCATCTAGCAAAACGGAAGAAGAATCAAGGAAATGTCCAGAAACCAGTCGGCGAATCCGGACCCTGTGACCAAGCGATGCGTGCTTTCCGGTAATGTGTTGCAGAATAGCGCTGTGCAACTAAATGCAACATTTTCGGAAATTTTTAAGATGAGCAGGCATAAATGATGATAGGAGCGGGATAAACAATAAAGATTAGCATGCATGTAGTTTTGCGAACAAATCTAGACCTAATATGCGAAGCTAAAAATTTAGACGGAACATGTTGCTTTACGCTGGTTACGTAACGTTGATATACTGCATTAATAGCAATTAATTATTTGGGATTTAAAGTTGTTAACGAGACAATTAATTATGGCTGATTTCATTAACGTTGTAATTGTGATTTATTCAGGAATCACAAATATGAGCGGTAGAGGTATAAATCTTGGAAAACGGAAAGCATTTGGCGTAGTTGATGCCAATACGAAAAGTAAGTCCTTATATTTTATGCTACTTGTACGCTTAATAGTGTTAAATAAGCTTATTCAATCTTAATTTTACAATGCTGTTCCTTATAATAATGCTATATTTCCGGTTTTGGGAAATTTTCCAGTCGTAATAAGTATTGTCCAATCTTTCTTATCAGTAAATTTATTTTATCGGGATTAAATTTTTGCAATAATGTCTGTGAAAAGTTGCCTCGTTGCATAGGTAAAGTTGTACTGTCAGCTGGACTGATAGTCATTTTTGGTTTTCGAAGGAAATGCTGTGATGTCAAGGTAGAGAATATTTTCGAAGTGAAATACATGTTTTAAAAAATTTGCATGCGTTACATTGCAGTTATAGTAATGTTTATTTTACTTGCATTGTGCATTGCAGTAATGCATAAATACATGTTATACATTGTCTCGAAAATTTAGTAGGATTAAAAAAAGCGTATGTTGAATTGAATCCTGAAATCCTAAAATAAAAACTAATCTAATCTTTTATTGCACATATTCAGAATATACTCAAATTTTGATGAGGAACGAAAATGGGACTAAGTGTTTCAAGGAAAAAGACTATGAATGCTTTATTAGAATAGCAATTACTAGTACATACGTTAAACAGTATCATTTAATAATCATATAACGTTGCTGTAATTAAAGAAGAAGCATTTATCATTACTTTTATTTTCGAACGATAGTATGAAGAAATTTATTGATGAGTTTATATAATATTATTTTTACCATTTTCAACCATTTCATGTTTTCAAATCTGATTACAGAGTAATTACTTCTAATTGAATTGAAATGTTTTATAAAATACTCATGAAATTTTCTAGTTAAAACCATTTTTAAATATCACTA
The DNA here is from genome assembly GCA_008729115.1 of Dirofilaria repens. NCBI lineage: Eukaryota > Metazoa > Nematoda > Chromadorea > Rhabditida > Onchocercidae > Dirofilaria > Dirofilaria repens. The sequence goes on along the minus strand of SNRZ01000013.1, from coordinate 629,592 downwards.
AATCATGTAAATATCATTAAATACCATTTGTAACCACAAGTATTTATTATGGTCTTACTATTAATTATTTTATTATCATGAACAGATTAGATTTCTAAAACTATCTCGCTTTATTATTGATCACTTTCAATTTTTGGTTGCAGCTAGTAGTAGGATTATTATTGTTTATTAGTTAATTATTATTTACGATGTTGACTACAGCTGATCATAGTATTTTGCATTATAATCGATTATTTTCTGGTTTCACTGGATACAATTCAGAAGAATGTTATATATCTTCTAAAGTTAGAATGCCATGCAAATTATAGTTTGTTTTGATATAATTCCAGTTCATTATTCATTCTTTTTTTATAAAATATGATTGAAAGATAAATTACTTGAATGAATAAATGATAAATGATTAATAAGATATGATAGTAATGAAGAGCAAATAAGGCGTAAATTAAGGCTCAGTTGAAATGCTATTGATCTATTTAGCTGTTTATTATTTATGTCAAGTTATGAGACATATCATGTGACGACGGGTTAGATGTATATGTTTGCATTATCTAAATCATACGACAAGGAAAGATTAGGCCGTAGTACTAGATGTGTAATTATGCGATTATTTCAAAAGCATGAAATATAAAAAGTGTTATAATAATTTTATCCAACAATGCATGAAATCGTTTTGTTTAATTTTTCTTCACAAAAGGAATTTTTTCGAGACATAAATCTAGCAATTAATAATAACAAATCTAGCGATTAATTATTATTTCAATCCAAGTATTTTTTTCATGTTTATTTTTTCCAGATTTTTAAAAGTGTTTTTCATTGAAAATTTAGGAAATCTTTAAAATAAAATATAAATGATTTATTTGGAAAAATAGTTATTTTGAATAATATTTCGCAAAAGTACGTTGCATTCTTTTTTTCGAAATATCCATGCTTAATTAACATATTGTTGGTGCTTTTGCAAATAATTTTTTGTCGCTGTTCTAGGAAAAATGCTTCAAATTCGACAACTGGAACAACAAAATTACGAAATGTTTAATAAGGCATATCTTAAATCCAAACAACTTGTAACGGAAGGTGTTTCAATAGATGAAATATCAAGTAATACTGGTAAGAAATTTACATATTGTTATATAATCCTTATTTAATTTTAGTATTTATCTATTCCTAAAATTGCAATTTTTTTTTTAATTTTTGCCATCAGTACTTTGCGTTATCTAAGGATGGTTACTGTTAACCAGTTTATATAGCGAATACTGAAATTATCCTACTAAATACGATATTCGGTAGCTAGAATGTATTTGATATCGATTAAACTATATATATATATATATAGTCTATCGTTGATGCGATAATTAGATCGTTTGAAATGGTCTTCTGAAAAGAGTAAAATCAAATGTTAATTTTTTCAGATGAACAAAGGAAACGGATAGCAATGGAGAAATATCGTATGGGTATTCAGTACTTTGAGAAAGCTTTGAAAATATCACCAGATAAAATAAATCCCGAGAAACGAGATGAAGTTGAAAGGCATCGTGAAGCAATGAAACGAAATTTAGATGCAACAAAGGGAAGACTCGGTGATCTAGGTATGCTTGAACGTTGTTTTTGTGATTTACGGAAATATATATATATATATATATACATTTATTTATTTAGTTATTTGTATATTTATTTATTTATTTATTTACTTGTTTATTTACTTATTTAATTAATTAATATTAATTTATTTATTTATTTTTATTTATTTGTTTGTTTATTCTTCTATATGTATCTTCGTTTATTGCTCAGTTTTAAAAGTTCTATCAAGAAATTTATTTCTTTCTGTTCAGAAAGAATATTCTCGTCGACGGGAAATCGAAATACACAGCGTAAACCTGTTCAGTTTGTCCCACCTTCAGTTAGCAAGACTGAAATAGTCCAACTGCCCGGTAGACATATTATTTCCGAAAAGAAAAATATCACTTGTTCAGTAAGTTATTATAATTTTATAATTTGTGAATTTATTTGGAAAGATTGTTTTAGAATTGGCGAGGAAGTGAGAGTGACACAAAAGACGATTTAAAATAGAAAGATGAATAAGTACGATTTATTTTTGGATTTTTTAAATGCAGGACGAATATTTTTCAAATTTAATCAGAGTATAAGAAATTGCTGCATAACGAGAAGAGAAAATTGCCATATTGTAACAAGAAAAAAATAGATAATGTCAGATTGAACATTGTTGTTTAGGTGTTTAGGTATAGGAAGCTTTTTTGAATATGAGAAAAAATGGATTTACACACTCTTCTGTATATGTTTAATGAATGACTAGTTTCAATCACTAATTAGTTTCTGATGAAAAACAAGATCTCATGACAAACTAGTTGCCTTTTCAGCTTCTTATTGTCTTCTATTATAATCTTATCATTTAGTAAATTTGAAGTCCTTTAGTCAAGGAAATTTGCTTCATCCAAACCTTTTTGAATTTTGAATTTTAGAATACCCGTACTCGGAATAATCTTCTGAGAGGTGTCGATGATAAATTTGGTGGACCATTGCTGAATGAAATTTTGAATCAAGATGATGTAAGGATGAGCGATATTATCGGTGCTGAAGCAGCCAAACGCGCTCTGGAAGAAACGGTTATTCTCCCAACAGTTAATCCATCCTTATTTTCTGGTCTTCGTCAACCTGCCCAAGGAATTTTACTATTTGGACCGCCAGGAAATGGCAAAACATTATTGGTATATTTATTATGTCTTTCTTTCAAATATTTAAAAATTTTAAACATTTAGGATTGATCGATCTGTACAATCACATTTTTAACTATACGAGTACAGTTTTTCGTTGTTGATATACAAATTTCAGGCTCGTGCTGTAGCCACAGAATGCGGTTCAACAATGTTTTTAAATGTTTCGGCAGCTTCATTGACTTCAAAATGGGTTGGTGATGCTGAAAAAATTATTCGTGCATTATTTCAAATTGCTCGTAATGGACAGCCAACTATCATATTCATTGATGAAATTGATTCAGTTTTGTGTGAACGCAATGAAAAGGAAACTGAGGTTTGTCCATTATTGCTCATAAATTTAGATGCATCATTTGGATCTAGTTTTTGTCGTACTTATCCAGAATTTATTATCCTGAATTTCTTTATTATCTCGGATTTCCTTTTCCGTTTCGGATTAAGTATTTTTACACTTTCAACTTTGAAATCAGTGAAATATTTTCTTGATTTCAGGTTTCGAGACGTATGAAAACGGAATTCTTAATTCAAATGGATGGTATGTTGTCGTCAAAAGATGATCGTTTACTGGTAATTGGTGCAACGAATCGTCCTGATGAGCTCGATTCAGCCGTTCTACGTCGGTTTCCAAAGCGAATTCTTATTGACATACCAAATATTGCAGCACGACTGAAACTGATCATGTCATTGCTCGAGAAAACAAAAACTACATTTGACCTAAGTCTTTCACATAGGCAGTAAGTTCCCAAAATCAGATCCATCTTTTATATATATTATTTCTGAAAGAATTGAGTGAAAATTATAGAGATGCCGTAGATTTTAGAAGATAATGTAAATTATAAAAATCAAAGCAAATGCATACTTTCCATTACTTTCAAACACTAGGAATATCAAAATTCGGATTTTATCAAGTAGTTATTACTTAATGGTGATATTTGCGCTGAATTTTAAGAATTTTGGCAGAACGGACGCATGGATACTCCAATTCAGATCTGGTTGCACTTTGTCGTGAAGCAGCAATGGTTCCAATTCGTGATTTATCTCGTAAAGATATAAGAAATTTGGCTAGTACAGAAATTCGGCCAATAACAATGCGTGATTTTGAAGTTGCAATGAAAGCTATCAAACCTTCAACAAATGAGCGGGTATTACAGAAGTTACGAAAATACGCGGCAACAACTGGACAAGTCGACTAAAATGACATTTATGTTAGAATATATAGTTCATCGGTTTTCTTTTACTTTGCTGATTTTTCCATGTTAACTTTTTATTTTTTGTGTAATATATAGAAAGTGTATGTACACGAAACTGATTTGGAAGTTAGTGTTTTAGCTAGCTGAGTGATTTTCTGCGTATTCAGGTGTTTTTATTTCTAGTTTCTGAATTTGAAATTGTGCAATCACGCGAATACATCTACTGGCCAAATGCTACACACGCAGATGTTTCTTAACAAGAATTGTGAACTTTGCTGTAGATAAAAGGAAAAAAATGCGAAATAATAAGAGTTAATATGTCGAGTTATATTTTTGTATATAATCTTTAATAGCAAAAAAAAGTAGCTGTTTTTCAAATCAGTTGCTGAGGAAAACTTTTAAGACCTTCTAAAACCTTTTTTCCAAAATTATGTTTTACTGTTCTCTCAGTGTTTCTGTTAAATTCGGAAAATCCTGTGATTTGTTCATATTGATATTTGATAAATTACTCATAAAATTATATCGATATTGTTCACAATTTATTATGCTGCTTCCCTTCCAAATAAAACTTTCCTGTCGAGATTAATTACTACAAACCTATAAGAGAAATATCTCCCATTAAGAAATCATTCCAACAAATTGAATTAAATTCTACCCTTCATCTCATATTACAGTTAACCGGAAGACAATAGCAGAAAACATTTCCTTCTTCTATTTCTGGATTCTTGCTTCTAATTAGCGACGATTTATTATTAATTAGCGCTCGATCATTTACTTGAACTGAATATGATTGTAAATAAGGATTCCACTCGTGTAAGCTTCTATCCGTGATATAGGATTTGAATTCAACTTTTTTTGGAAGCACAGCTCAACTTCATATCAATAAGGTCTAAAATTATATTTCTGTTGTTTTATAAATGTTTGTCATTAGAAAATGGAACACGCAGTTTTTTTTTTTTTTTTTGTTTTTTCAAAAAAATTCATTTAAGAATTTCCGACATTTGAAATGACAATAGCTTTATTAAAAGCATATGGGAAAACAATATTTATATTAGTTTTTTTTTTTCCTTCCAAGCATAGTGTTACCGGTTATCGAGGCTATACTTTCGTTTATATCGTGACCGAATTTTCTCATTATTCCATTCAGTATCATTGATATGTTTCAATAACTCTTCCTTACTCATCATCCATTGACTCTATAATAAATTGTATTCAATTTTGAAGATTTTACTCATAATAATTCCAGAAATTATATGTTGGAAATATCAAACATTTAAATTATACGCTATAGAAGAGAATTTGAAAAAGCCAAATTATATTCAATTTAGTTATTTTTATCTTAGTAAAACGTTTTTTTTAACATGAATTATCATCTATTTATATAGAAAATTCTATATCAACGCAGAATTCAATCAAAATGTTTGGTAAAGATAAAAATTGATGAATTTCAAAGGGAAAATTCAACAAGATATACCTCAGTCCATAATTTAAAAAGATGATTTAAAATGTGCTTAACATGTGGTCCAGGTGGAACACTGTTATTCATCAAATCAACCCCACTAATAGGAAATATTGGCGTTTTCCAAATATTCAATTCGTTGATCAGCTTATCATCAACCATAGTATATTTTGCCAATTCGATCACTTTTTTCTCGACCTGTCTGGACTTTCTTTCCTGGAAAGAAAATTTACCCAAATTTTTAATCACTGATTTGATATCAATCATAAAAATATCTCGGACTTCAAAGATTCTTATTCAAATTTATTTCAAATTTCATAAATTTTAAGAAGGAAATCACTCGTAAACTTATGAATCGTTCTTTCATTCTCACAAGATATTTTTGAAAAAACAAAATTGAATCGACATTCTTTTTTTGCTTCATCACGATGCTCCAAGATAAACTCGGCTAATGTTTCTCGGTCGCATAGATAATAATTGCATCTGAAAAAAACTTCCAAAAAGTTTCTCTGAGACACTTATCTTCCATGATGACAATACCTCGGTTAATTAAATTATTGGCAAAATCAATAAAGGACGGAATAGTGACTTGAAAACTGCATATTACTGCAAGTTGAAACAGTATCAGATATATATAAGAATTAATAATTTCAACTTTTGGCAATTATCGATAGAACAATACTTGAACAATTTGAACTGCATTTTGATAATGAATTATTTTCAAAATAATTTATGACAAATTTTTTAGAAAATAATATTTTTTAGAATGAGTCTAACACGACGTGTATAACCTTTTGTGAAATGTTTCAATTTGTCTCATTTCAGTGAATAATGATGATAGTAAAGTCATAGCTTCTATTTTTGGATAATAACGTTCGTGTAAATCGCAGAAGTATATTGTATCAGCATTTTCCGGAAGTCCCAATAGAGAAGCAAGTTTACATTGTTTTAGCATTGTTGTTAATATTGCACCACCTAAACGGCCAACACAAATTTTTTTCAGTTCCATCCAAATTCGTTCACCGCTTATATCCTCAAAAAATTTTGGATATTAATCACTGAATTATTCAATTTTAAAATTATTAGATTTAAATTGAACGAAAAAACAAACATAATAGTTCATAATGAACGGGGCGTGAGTGGCTTCAGTCGTTTATCATACTAGCTCTATCAAAGTATTATGCAAAAGTTTAAAAAATTATAAAAGTGACCATTGAAATTGTTGATACTTAATCTCTGCAAGAAAAAATTTAATAAAAACTCCACCTTTGATTAACACTCGAATGGACTGATTAATGTATTTGAAAAATATAATATAATTAACTCGAATTGTATCTATCTTCTGTCCTAAATATTATCAATTTAACATAATAAAATTTTTGACTGGGAAAAATGAACTAACTTTCAAGCCACTTCCATTTCGAAATAATAGCATCTAGTGTAGCTTTTTCATGCGCTTCACTATTTAACGCCAAACGACCGAAAAAACGAAAATATCGCAATATCCTCAAATAATCTTCCTGGAAGAAGGCACTACCTTAATAGTATGACCGGATGACAGAATAATTGCACTGAATATTTAACAGAATTAATTTTTAAATTTTAACATTAAAAAAAATGCGAAAAAACAGATCAGTTCGATAATTGCAGAGAACAACCTGAATCCTTTGATTTGCATCGCCCACAAAAACAATTCGCCGTTTTTCCAAATCTTTTATTCCACCGAAATAATCAATAACTGTGCCATCCAAATCTAAAAAAATAATATGCTCTAAATGAAATTTTAACAAATCAAAATTATTTTCAATCAGTCAAATTAATAAGAGGAATTCAAAGCAAATTTTTTTTTTAAATTAATAAATTCCTATTGTGAAAAAATATTCCTGAAATAAAACAATTAACTCGCCTAAGAATAATGAATTAACTGTTAGGTCACGTCTATTTGCATCGAGTTGCCAACTGGTTGTGAATTTAATTTTGCTCGACGTCCATCACAAACAATATCGATTCTAAAACAATATTGTAAACAATCGATATGACATCCAAATCTAGTCAACTTAGCAACTGATGATTCAATGCAATATTACAATTGCTTAATTTATATTATGAGGAATTCATCTCAAGTCAAGAATCTGTTTTAACTTATTATCATTAATAGACATTAATGACTAAGGACATTTGCGGTGGACGATAAAAAAATTGATGTTTTCGTATTCCTGGGTGATATCACAAAATATCAGAAATTTCCAAGCCTTAAAGTTGTGATTTCGAAATTTTCCTTATCATCGATACGACAAGTGACCGTTCCATGCTCTTCACCATTTTTATTCAACATTCGGATTCCTTCTCGGACAAATAATTCCTGAAATAACAAATCTATCTGAAATCTAAAAATGAAATCATTTAAACAAAACTACCTAAATTCGACTTGTATAGCTTTCAATTTCACTTCCTTATACTATACGTATTTCCAGTCACTAATTTTTAATTTTAAATTTATCATTAATGATTTGAGAAATCAAAATACCGTATTTTATTCCCTTTTTTCGAAGTCCCATCTTATATAATTACTGAATATGTGATGCATCGAAAAATCTCATTATTTTTAATTAGCATTATTGAATGTGACAACTTCACCTTCATTTCATCTGGTGTAGCATTTGTAGCAAAATCAATATCAGATGGTTGTATACCCATTAATAGATCACGAACTGCACCACCAGCCATTCTATAGAAAGATCAAAAAACAAGATACAATTTAGAACTTTAAAATAAATAAATATCACTTTCTTCTCTTTTTTTGTTAACAAGTTTAACGATAAAATTAATTCCTATCAAACATATTTGCAGTGGTACAAATAATTCATATCAAATATATTTCTATTATTTTTGCTATAATTAATATTCAATATTGAGTAAAGATACAGAAAATGCAATAAATTGTTTGAACTATTTTGTATTGACAATTGAAGAAAAATACTGATATTAACACAAACTTTCAGTTTCTAAACCGCTAAAAGAAGAAATAAAACATAGAATGAAACTGTCACAATATAAAGTGATAAGATTTAAGACAAAAATAACATTTTACATCGAATACGGAAAATCTCACCACATATTTAAACACCGAATAATACTTACCGTAATTGGAAATTATTTCTTTTGAATAGGTCATTAAGTTTGACAAGTTCAGGAGTGAAAAGTGCCTTAAATTGAGGCGTATCAATTTTGTGGACAATCGGTACGATAGGTTCAGAAATCATTTTTGGAATGATCATTTTTTTGCCATTGATGTTTCGAATTTGTAATAATAAATACTTCAACCAATGTTCTTTCATTAATAATCGCTCTCATCGCACAGAGATTCTGATCAGTTAATCCTTTCTAGAAAATAATAGTCTTATGATCAAAACTGCCAAATGTGCTGACTTTTATCAGTGTCTTTGCAGTATTTCAAAAAATTAAAAGATGAGTGTAACTGCAAAAATTTAGAAGATTAAAATTTTAGAATTCTAATTTGAAATGCTGTATATCGTCGAAAGATTGTAAAAGATTTCGATAATACTTCCAGCAGCTTTAATAATTTAATATTACCTATCTCATTGATTATTCAGAATTTCTCTTTTGATTAAAAGTTGAAAGAAATTAAATAATTCTGCCAGAATGAATTCTTGCTGTGTAACAATTTATGATAAGAAATAGGAGAATGCAAACCTACTGGATTGCAACGATCAACGAATTTTCTTACAAAAACAAATATTTATTCAAGCAAATTGTTATTTATTCAATATCAGTGATAGAAAGGACAATATATTCAAATAACTATCGGAAATTTTCTGAATTGTAAGGAATTTCACAAATACAAAATGCAAAATTTTCATCTACTACTCACGGAAATTTCACGACAAAGAAATATGAAAATTTTTACGAAAAAGAAAAATTTGTGCACACTTTTGATAAAATCATAAAATTACGGTTAAGCCATTATGAAAACGAATTTTAATATCAGAGAAATTTAAATATATTATAGAAAAGAAATATAAAAATTCACTAGAAAGCATAGAATCGCTTATCTTTTCCCATTTCTGAATAATATTTTCCCAAGAATTTTGCGAAATAATTTTGAAATTTTATTATATTTAAATCTAAATTCTAAAGTACATCCTAGAACTTATAGAAAATATTACTGTAAACATGAATGGAAAATATTTTAAAAGACCCGAATATGAATTCAAATAACTGAGAAAGTAAATATTAAAAATTCTGCATCACCAAATTACACATAAAGTTTTTCCAATCGGTAATTACGACCATTTTTATTGCTTCAGATGTTAAAAATTGAAGATGGAATTATGGCTTTCATATAAATTTTTTTGATTTGAATTATTATAGCAAAAGCGTAATTTATCAGTGTAAAAGATATTCACTAACAGAAATGCCTACTTTTTTTGATATACAACAATTCTTGAACACGAATTATAGTAATGAATAAAAAACTGTTCAAGAAAAAGATCGATGCTTTACTAATCGACATATTAAAAATATGCCAATTCCCAATGCTGCGATACCAACCGAAACAGCAATTACTTCGTTGAATATAGATGGACTGAAATTAAAACTTAAAACTGAAATCAAATGAAAAATAGAAATATATCTCTAAGATCAAGAAAAATAAATTGAAACAATATATTTCTTTATGTAATTTCGAAATTTCAAACAGACAAATTTAAGAGTTCGCTTTCCTATTTTTTAAGTATGAAATATAGCCTTTAAGACCTGTAGAATGAAAAAAGTAAAACTTTTTTTCTGAAGAAATAATTAAAAATAATACTTACTTCGATGGATCCAACAATCTATACGACTTTTTAGGTGTGATTGGAACATCATCTAGAATAGAATTTGATGTTAATGCATGACTGATCTCTTCATAATTATAGCCATCATTATAATGACTGCTATCACTATTCATCGAAATGGGTCCTTTCCTCCTTTCATCGATCGTCTTTCCTGTTTTAACTTCCAGTGCTGAATTAAATACGAATTTAAAGATCGAATTACAAGATTTCAAAATTCTAGTAAAGAATTAATGATTTTAAAAGACTAGAAAAAGCAAACATCCAAAATTTGAAAAGGAAAAAAAAGATGAATTCAGAAACAAACAATTATTTCGAGTATTTCGGTTCAACTCTTAATTTATTCTTAGATAACTTATTCTCTTTTTTGCTATTGTGTTTTCTGTGGAGAACAGAGGTCAAATATAATATAAAACAGAATACTATTTTGTTACCTCTTAGAAATAGAATTCGAATCTAGAAAGTTAATGTCTTCTTTTGATGCAACTTGATTAACAATTCTTAACTTTTAATCAAGACCTTCCAAAAGTAATTAATTAATCATAAGTCATAATTCAGGATGACTAAATTCGATTAGTAATCACTTCTCAAAAATCAAAAATAATTACAGACGTTTAATTTTCAATTACTTTCTGCATATATAACGAAATACGGTCAGCATCAATTATGATGGAAGAATCTAACTGGAAAATGTTCATATCTTGTTTATTATAATGTTTCTGAAATTCCTAATACAACTTTTTATTACGTTTGAACAAAAAGAAAAAAAAAAACGATTCGCAATATCTTAACTAAAAACAAATTCTTAATTTTGAAAAATATAAGTTTCTCCAGCAAAACAGGGCATAAGAAGATGTAGAATCAATTAAATTAAAATTCAATTTAACTACAATGAACCCTACTATTCGGCAATAATTTTGGGAATGAATAAGGAAAAAGAGATTTAATATAGCTGTCGATCTATTAAAATTACTTTAAAATTAAGAAGCATTTAAATTTAGAGAAACAAGTTTTTTTATAAATCAATAAATCAATAGTTTAACAGCATGTTGAAGAAAGATAAAATTTTAATCATAGCAAAATAAATGCTATTAGTTTTTCTCGAGTGGATGTTTACACTCGATTACGTCAACATGCATTTATACCACAATCTAAACTCACTCTTATCTTCTTCTTTCACGAATTCTTAAATGTTGCAAAATATTCGGGCAAAAAATATGTGATTATGATATCTTTAGTAAGCTAGATCGGAACTAATGAGAAAATAAACAAAATACCATTTAAAGAAAAATAACTATTGCAATGGACGATTTCTGAACATCAAAAAATCAATACTAAAAAGATAAACAATTGATTATACAATACACAATAAAACATGGCAAAAAGCTCAGTGAATGAATCTCGAAAACAAAATGTGAAATCTAACTCATGACTACTCTAAAAGAGAAAAGAAATAAATCTTCCACTAAATGAATTAAAATAAAGAAAGTTGAAGTCAAGAATTAAAGTTCAATGAACAAATTTAAAGTCGTAATGAGAACAAAACAAAGCTTAAAGATGAACGAGACATAAGATCTGAAATATTTTGCAATTTAAAAATAACTCAAAAAGAAGAATTAACATGAAAATGGCGATGCCGTTGACACTGACAAAACTTCTGATATTCGTTCATCGTCCGACAATTTTATTTTATTTGCCTCATCTTTCGTCACGTTTTTGCCACCTGCATAATCACTGTCAGTTGAATTAGATGCCAAATGTACCGCTGAAACACATGTCAATCAAATAGTTTCATTTGAAATCAAAAGATAAACATGACTTAAAGGAAAAAACTGCTGCAGATTACGGTACTCAATGAGGAAAAATTAAAACTTACGACAAACACCACTGCCTTGAAAAGAAAAAAGTTCAACTTCGATTTAAATCTTCAGTATCCAATTCAAAGTCATCTAATACCTCCATTAGTTGGTAACAATGAACTTTCTTTCTTCCTTATTTCAATTGACTCTGGCGTGATTTGCGTCGCAGACTTTGACGACATACTTGTACGTTGGCTGGAGGATAAACTGTTTTGCATACCTTTCGCTAGTGATGTACTTTCGTCTGAATTTAAAATACCCGAAAGTTCCGTTGGTTTCTGAAAAACAACTTGAATTTGACAATCCGTTGAATTTTTATGGTTCAAAACCTTTTTCGTCTTTTAATGAATTGGTTAAAATTCAAAAAGATAAAAATTCGATGAACAAAACAAGAAGTAACTCTGAATTTTACTTTTTCGCTATCTAAATAAGGAAATCAATAAACTTCGGACAAAATGTGATCAATCATTAAAATTAATAACAAACTAGTTGCTCGGGATGAAAGTCAAATAAATCGTTATGAAAAAAATTCATATTAATTAGAAATGGTGAGCTAAGTGAAGAAATGGAATATGGAAAAATCGAATTTGCTAAAATTCAAATAAGAAAGACCAGAAATCAGAAATCAAAAAGGAATAAGAGTACGGAAAATGCTGCGATAAGATACAATAAATTATTTAAAACTCTAGCAGCTTCAAATCTCAAAAAGACCAATTAAATACAAACACCGTATAAATTAAGATTCAGAGAGATACAACAAAGCACTTAAGGTGAGATGATTTCCAAGATAATTATATTTCTTACACTAAAATCAAGTAAATATAACTTTTAGGTCTCCGCAAAAAAATACAGAGTCAGATGTCGACAATCTATTTTATAAAAGATAGCATTCTAGCATTCTTTTTACGATCATATAAAAAAAGTAAGATTCGACGGTTACTAGACTGAATAGTTTTTTTAGTTTGAGCTTTTCTCCCTAGTAATCTAATATTTCGCTGCTCATGTTAAAAATATTCACCTAATATTCTGCATCGAAACTTGACGAAAATTTAAACACCTATAAATTACATTATTTATCTCCAAAAGTAATCGAAATCTCCAACAACAAATTCAGTAATTGCTTCATAATATAATCGATCTAAGTGATTAACAAATAAGCATCCGGTTGAATTCGATATATTTACCAACTATTAAATGAAAATAACTGAGAAGTAAATAGTTTCTCTGTTTCTAAAACCTCCTAGAACATAGAAAAGTTGTTATTATCAATTAATCATCTGAAATCTAACAATCTGAGTCAATGGGTAACTCAATCATTAGCTATAGATTTTAAAAATAAATTTTCTTTTAAAAATAACACCTATTTCAATCTTTCTGCAACGTCTTTGTAACAACTGTTGCTTGGTTACACAAAATGACGTAAAAAAAAATAAAAGAGACAACGAAGTATACGTAAGCTAAAATTTTGCTATCACCAAACTTCTTGAAGATTTTATGTGTGACTTTTTTCAAATGTTCAGAAAAAATTTGAGACTTTAAAGCATTAAGAAAGGGAAATAGATGATTATATGATAGTTAAATGATCAAAGTTAATTCCTTAGTTATTTGAAATGAATTCGTCTGCAGAATATTTTTTATTTATCATTCCCAATTGAGAACGTACGCTTTTTAAAAAAATACACACTAATCTTGTAAAATTAAAAAAAAAAAACAGCTTTTACATCGAACCAACTGAGAAGTACCACTAATTTTAAATCATTCAGCTGTTACTCTCTTCCCATCTTTCTCTGTTAATTCAACAACTTTAATACGCAAATAAAAGAAAACATATAATGCTGCATAGTATTCAACAATACCCTCAAAATCAATTATTCACTAAATTGCTAAGAAATTAAAAACAAAACTTATATAAATTAAATTCAAACCTGCACTAATTATTTCCATCTTTAACTTAACTTAACGCCTTTAGAAATCAGTAAGCAAACTAAACATCGCTCCTTAAAGGACGATTAACTTCAAGTAATCGATTGCAAATAGAAAAAAGCTCAAAATTGATTCTGATAGTTAAAGAGAAAAGTATACATAATCTATTTGAAACAAAAAAAAGCGGTGATAAGGAAGCAAAAATTTTAATTCAAAAATTTAAGCAGACTCCCAGTGCTTTGATAGTTAATCTAAATTTTATATTAATACCAAATGAGATTTTCAAAGAAGAGCGACTCAAAAAAAACTTCACATATGTCCACTCTAATAACATCCAGATACTGCAGACGGGCAACAAGATTCAGTTGTAATACTAAAATTATAAAAACATGGTACGGACATAACAAAAAAAAAGTTATTTGATATTCTAATGACAAAATCAAACACCAAGCGAAACTGAAAGTGGATTAATCGAATAACATTTATTAAACTTCAGTCATATGAATTTTGAAAAGAAATTATTGTCAAAAAATATTTTTTATTAATGATGTTAACTTATCAATAAAACTGGTCCTTCGCAGACTCTCACCGATCATCTTTATGTCATAAAAATTTTGATAAAAGAATTTAACAATAAAATATTGGTAAATCAATTAATTAGGACATGCTGAAAATTGTTTCAACTTTGAAGTAGTAATTAATTGCTAACATTACCGACATGTTATGGTTAGTAAAAAATATCACATCAGGTATTGTCACCTAACATTTGAGTATATATATTATACGTTAAAAACAGATTTTATTGGAAACTTTCTACTTTAGTGCATTTAGAATAAATTAAAGAGAAAATACGATTTAATAAAATTAAAATCAACAGCTCATGTTTAAAATAAAGAAGGACAAGAAATCTTACATTCAAAACTCGTGATTCAGCATTCTGCTCAATCATGAATACTGCACTGTTCTTCGTATTATGCAATAGTTGCACAACATCATCATGTGTTTTACCAGCAAGTAGTATACCGTCAACCTGCAAACATTCATATTTTAAATTCCAACATCAAACAAATTCTTTCCAGTTTTTCAACTTTTTAAAAATTACCGAAATGATACGATCGCCAATCTTTAGTCTTCTATCATGGAAAGCTGAACCATCATTTCGGATCCTTGAAATGAATATGCCTGGATCGCCCGGGATATATTCTTGATCAATACCACCAACAATATTAAAACCGAATTCTAAATTTCCAATTGAAAAAGAATTTTGTCCGAATTTTAATAATAAATTCTATTCCAGCAGTGGTTATAAAGTGGTTACAAAGTTTTTTTTCCCAGAATACCGGAGTTGTTTTTATAAACTGAAAATTTATATTACTGTGATATATATAATAAACGTGCACGCTGAAACTGCATAAAGCTAGACACTTTAAATTTATATCAAACCTAATGAATTCTCATTATGTAAATCATAATATTTGGAAATAACGCCAATTAAAAAGCGAAATTTACTATAAAACAATGCTAACATAACAAAAATCACGAAAATAATCTAAATTTTGCTAAAAAGAAAAAATTGAATTTAAAAACCAAAACTTGGGAATTCAACATACCACCATTTTTTTTCTCCAATCTTATTATTGCTGTTTCTTCGCTATCAATAAGAAGTCACTACCATTTGTATCATACTAAAATATTATATTAAAAGGACTACTATCAATGTCAAATAAACAATTTTATTTTTACTCCATTATTCTTATTATGCTTTCTTTTCTGGTCTTATTTTTGTTATGTTATCTCTCATTTTTTCTTCCATTCTTCGTGCTCATCATATCACCCGAGCTAAGATGCAATCTGCAAGTATTAAAAACTTACGTCCCCCGAAAGCTTTCCATTAGAAAAATTCAGCACTTCCATGCAAGAATTTTCTTTGTTTGGATTGTTCTGAAAAAAATACAAATCTAATTATATTGTCTTTCAAATCTTTAAAGTTTAAAAAATTAGATGGATAAGACATGCAAGAAAAATAATCGCTGGCTGTTCTATCTCTGCTTTCTTATTATTTCGTTTCAACATTATGAATATAACGGCTGAAAGGAAACTGTAACATAGCCAATCCTTGTCAAAAAACTCCTAGATTACTTTTTTCCATTTCTCGATCACAACTACTATGAAATGGATAAGTATAATATTATAACAATTTAAAATCGGACAACTTTCTCACTTTATTGACTAACCATTGCTCATCTACTAAATTATAGCGAAAATTGAAATCGAATCCCATTAATTTATAACTTCTCTCTCTTCCTTTATTCTCTTTCATATTTCTCCAAGTTAACGTAAGTTTCGAATTTTATATAACTAAGAACTAATTCATTCATTCAGTCAAAAATGTCTTCCTTATCGATAATCATATGAATACCAAATTATTTAATCAGATCAATATCAGCATACATCGACCGAAAGAGGGAAAAAAAATCATCGAAGATATTTTCATACCTTTTTCAGTGATAATGCTCGCTGACCAAGCAATGAATATATACGTTTAGGAGTAATAATCGATGAAAAATTCGGTTTAATTTCTAAATCCAATGTCGTAATGTTTGATCGATTATGTCTTAATGGTTTTCTAACAGCACTCCGAAGCTGTGTCAGTAATCGTTTACCAAAACGTTTCAGAGAACGATCGTTACAAATCAAATCTGAAAAAAAAAACAAAATTGATAAGGACGAATTTTAGGAATTTTAAGCATATTCGATATTAGTCGTTTAATTTTGCTTACTTAATTGATATGATTCAATACAATAATGCATTGTGAAAATAATAAGACACTTTGACAGACGTATCCTCATCGTTGTAGTCTTCGACCGAACGAATTATTATTTTACATCCTCCCTCTGACTCTTTCTCTTCTCCCCCAATTCTTTTTCTTTTTTATGCTCGTAATGTATAGTCATTTACATGATTCTAGACTATTCATCAAAATTAAAAAATTTCATTCTTATAATGTAATTCTCTTAATCTCTCGCTATAATATACAGCATAGCTATTTCATCACTTTTCTACACTCTCATCTTATTATATATCTTAAATTTTCGTCTATCTCTAGTTTTTCCGCATCCATCATACTCATTTTTACGACCTTCCTAATTTCTATACTGTTTCAGCGTTTATCATAATCATAATACACGACTTTGTTCTAAATTTTTGTATTGTTGTCTAAGTCTCTTTTAAAACTATTATGCATGCATTGTGATAATGCTAGGTGCAGCATTATGTCTCATGGTTCATTAAATTCCTCCTAGCTTTCCCGGGAGAAGGGGGTAGAATATGATGGATGCGGAAAAACTAGAGATAGACGAAAATTTAGGATATATAATAAGATGAGAGTGTAGATGTACGGTATGTCTAGTTTTTCCTAATCTTTGTCATGAGTAATTTAAGTTACTTTTAATATTTAAGCCAAAAATTAAGTGATTTGAGAATAGTTTCAGCGATTTTATTTAAAAATTTAACTTAATTTTTATTTTAAAATCAATTCTAACTTCGTCGATCAAGATAATCATAGAATTCTTCCGGCAGTTGACTTCCAATTTTCGATCTCCGCCGTTGATCCCCGTGATTTGTCGAATTAAACTGTTTCATTTTTTCACTTTCAAGGGATCGCTGTTGCTAATCAGATAAATGCAGCTGAAATTTATTTACAAAATTTCAAAAGAAATGTTCGATGAAAAAATCTCGTTAAGAAATCTTATGCATAAATGGTGATTACTCGCAAATAATAATTTTATGAGTAATTATTTGCAAACAAATTTACTGAGAAGAAAGTCCGCAATTTTGTAAGGAAGTTTTAAAATGAATATAAAAATGAAAAATTTCGCTAATTATATATCGAAGCAAAAATATTATCACTTTATGCTAAGTAACAATTGAGGATTTCCATAATAAAAATAACCGGTTGGATCTAGAGAAAAGATAGCAGTAGCGAATTTTAATTTCGAGTAGTGTTTTTAGTAGTATATACAAATTTTTATCAGAAATAAGAAATTATTTGAAAAAATTTTTCAGTTAACTTGAAAATTAAATTTTAAATTAAAAATTTATGGCAAAAGTTTATTTATTGTCTTTGATTCGGTTTTGAAATTTCTGTAGTTATTGTAAGTTTTAATTAAATTTAGATGCTGTTCAAATTATCAGGGACTTGATGGATATTATTTTTCTGTTGAGTTCTATTATTAGTTATAAAATAAAATTTATAAATTTCCAGAGAAAAATTTAATAAATCTCTAAATCATCCTTTAGTGTATTAAGAACACATTAGACTTGTAAGTATATACTAGATTTGCAAATGGAAAAAAATAAATTACTTAACTAAACTAGTAAATGCATAATGTTGGACTAATAATTTCAGGAGGCTGCCTTTCATAGTTTTTTTGCTGCAAGACTTAAGAAATTTGTTAATTCGAATGAATAATAACTAATTTTAATCAATAGAAGCGGAAGGAAAATCGATTTTCTAGTCCCGGCAATTTGAAGCCTCAAATTATCTTGCAATAAGGTCATTTGAATTATTAATCGTTAATGGTTTTTCTATTTTTTTTTTCATTTTTTAAAAATTTCGATAAAAAAAAATTTTTTAAATCAATGTTATGTTTTTTGATCAAAAACTTCTTTTAAACTACGAATGATCAGTTAGTAATTAAAATGATCAGTTATTCAATTGAAAAATGCAAAAATAAACTATCGATAAATTATAAATTACATGAAACGGATAATACGTAATGACAAAAAAGATGCAATCAGTTAAGAATAAATAAAATTTTGAAAAACAAGCGACAATGTAAACTGATAAAATAGATAGTTATAAACGATATCACCATCATCATGATCATCATCAATCAACATAATTACTATAAAATAATTTTTTTCTCCTGCTACTTTCATTTTAAAAATTATATGCAGTTAAAAATCAATTTTCTTAAATCGATTTTTACTTTAAATTTTCTTTCTAACAGTTTTCAACATTTTGCTTGATTTTCTAGCCACTCATGCTTTCGTATTTCTTCGAGTGTAGCTCGTCCTTGTGCTTTCACATTTAAAATTTTCATTAAAAGATCTATAAAAATATTTTCATCGTTATAAAATTCTTTCGAATCATAAGTAGATAACTTGATTCTATTAAAACTGCTTTTCTCGTATTCATTATTAGAATAAATAATTCCCAGATTAATTTGGCAAAACAAAAACTTTTGCTTCAATTATAATCTTTCGATATAAAACTTGAAATTCTGATATTTTTTTCTACAATGATTTAAATTAAATAATATAAATTGCCTCATTATCCTTTGAACAAATTATTTCCTCAGTCTGGAATTAAATTTGTAAGATTTAATAATTAAGCATTCAAATCACTCATTCAAGAATGGCTAATTTCCACCCGAAAAAAATTATTTTATCATATCATTAATATTATTACTATTATTATTATCATAATTACCATTCCACTTATTAAAATCATCTTATTCAGTGATTAATTTCTAACTTAAATATTATCGGTTAATTCTTACCTGAAATACATTCACAATATTGCGGAAAAGTGATAGCACGCTTTTATCAAGCATTGTTGACCATCGTCGATAAGCAGCATCTTTTCTTCTGCAAAAATGGCCACTTTTTTTAGAGAAAATTATAACTTTGAAAGAAA
Organism: Dirofilaria repens; assembly: GCA_008729115.1. Lineage (NCBI taxonomy): Eukaryota > Metazoa > Nematoda > Chromadorea > Rhabditida > Onchocercidae > Dirofilaria > Dirofilaria repens. The sequence continues at coordinate 609,880 of SNRZ01000013.1, read as the reverse complement.
TCACAAAATTTCAATACTAGAAGATTAAATGCATTGTTGTTCGCTATTATGTATAATTTCCTAAAATATTTGAATTCAAATAATCGGAAATGAAAAGAAAAAAAATTTACTCAATGGCAATTTTCCATGGGAAATTTTGCTGCAATAAAAAATACAAAAAGATACCACATGCCCAAATATCCGCACAATTTGGTCTAAATAACAATAATTAATAAATAATAATAATAATAATAATGCTATAATTGAATATATTTAATAATTTGGATTTTGATTCGCGAAAATTTTTATAATTCTAATACGAAATTTTGCTCATTTAAAACTTTTAAAAATAATCAAAATATCCTCTTTCATTTGGATGAATCATCAAAATGGAAAAGTTTTAATTTCACAAAAGTATTAAATTAATAATTTGCGTACCGATATCGTTTTGTAAATGTTTCAGGTGCAGCGTATGATTCAGTGAAATATATCGGATAAGGAACTTTAAGATTAGGTACAAAATATCTTGCTTCATCAAAATCTGTTAATTTCACAATTCCTAAATAAATTTGACTTAGTTTAATCAATAATTAATTGTGCAATTTAAATTTTTTAGATAATTGCAATGATAGTTTGAGCAGAAGTTTTCAGCTCAATTTGAAAATAATTTAAAATGCATAAAATATTTATAAAAATACAATCGATTTATAGATATAATTTAATGCGGTTCAAATTTTGTTGTGACTTTTTTTTTAAACTTTTATAAAATACCTCAAATTGTAATTTAAAATTTTAAATTGTAAATTGTACCATTTTTTTGTGATAAGACAATTTTCAAGCTTAATATCCATATGAGCAATTTTTAAACCATGAATATGTTCTGCTGCATTTAATAGATCGCTAAAAAAGGATAGCGCTTTTTCAACTTCCAATAATTGATTTTCTACAATTCAGAATATAAATATTTAAATGCATTAAAATTATGTTTAAAATATAAAAATTAAGTTTTAAGACTAATAAATTTTTAAAATTGTTAATTGAAAAATTACTAAAATAAAAATTATTCCAAAATGTAAATTATTTTTAAATTTAATTATAATTAATATATTCATACTTTCGATATAATTTCGATTTATATAATCAAAAAGATTGCCACCATCGACATATTCCATAAATTGCTCCCAACATAAACCTACCTGACGAAAACCAATTAATGCAGTAATATTTGGATGTACACCGATCAATTTTGTCATTTCCAAATCCTAAAATATCCTATATTTTGATATTTAAAAGAAAAAAAGAAACACGAAGCCAATTAAATATTCATTAAATTAAACTGGTTTAAATTCATTTCATTAATTAATAATTAATTATCTCTATTTTCTCGAAATTATCAAGTGAAATTTTAATAATTATTTATTTGAAAAAAAAATGAAATTTTGCTATTAAATGATTATTTAAATGATTATTTAATGATTATTTAAAGATTATATCAAGTACTGGATTACCAGTTCCAATTCTAATTTCATAAAATTAGCGATCTCTTTTTGAACTTCTTCATCTTCTTCATAAACTTTAGTACTTCGATCTTGTTTACGATTTCTTCGTATCGCAAGCATTTCGCCATTTCTGTTTATCGCAAGATATGTTTTAAAATTTGTTCCTAAACGAAAAACTTTTTTAAAAGAAAAAAAAATGAAAAACAAAATGAGAAATTTAAAATATTCCATAGAAAAACGAAAATTTAACAAAAGCCAATTATCATTCTAAAATTTTAAAGATATTATTTTGATATAATGAAGGAATGTTTTAAATTTTACAATTTAATTGGTACGATAACACAATTTTTACTTTAAAGAAACTGTACTTTTTAGAATATTGAGGAGAAATTTTTTTGTGTCGCCAAAATTTATTAAAAATGGAAATTTTAATAAAATATGAGTTATTATTTCAAATCGTAATCGAGTATTTTGCAATTTTTAAAAGAAATTAAAATTTTGTTTTTTACAAAATATAAAAAAATATTGACAACAATTTTTGTACATTTACACGACAACATACTGATATCTTATTAATCACTGATAATAAAATCTCAATATCGTTCATACAATATTGCTTTTATACTTTTGTTGGAAGAATGAATAATGTTTATTTCATTATTACAGATCAAATATACTGTATGTGAGACTACTGTATATTAATTAAATAGTAATAAAAACGGGATCATAGCAAATAATGAAAAATAATATGGTAGTAAAAATTATCAAAATACGAAAAGTTAATGAGAATTCGAATCAAATTTAATTTACCTTCGCCAATTGTCTTCTTAATCATCCATTGTTTCCCGTATAATTTTGCGAGCATACCACTTTCGCCAATTTTGGTATTTATAAAATTAAAATCATATTTGGAATTATCACAACTTTCATCGGTTTTGGAAGCAATGGAACTATCAGAAATCGAAATATTATTGATACCAATTATTTCAGCATTAAGTTCTAAACCTTCTGATATATTCATTTCTAGCCTTAAATGAATAAACCATTCATTATTTTTTTAGGAAGAAAATAAGCAATAAAATAAAATTTTGAATTTTAATTGAATTGATTGCAACAATTTTTATAGAATATAAAGCTATGCGATAGATTTGAAAAAAATTCTTTGATTTTGTTGCAATTATAAATTAGTTAATTAAGTAATTAATTGATAATTTTATAAATATCAATAATATTTTTGTTCCATTTGATTTGATATAATCAAATCACAGATCATTGTAGTTAAGAATATTTGATAACAATTATAAGAATATTTTATAGAAAAATATTTTAATTTGTCACACATGACGTACGCGTAACCTGACTTGTTAAGTACGTACTGTTTTTTTTCAGGGACGAAAAACCAAGAAAAAATTTTTAATATTTCATTAAGAAGAAATAATAAACATGCATAAAAAAAACATCGCTCATTTTATGTTTTAAATAAATGAATAACTAACAATATCACAAAAATGCTGATTAATAATTTAAAATCCTGATAATTAAACAATCTAAGTTATTCGTAATATTAATCAAGATAAGTTTTAAATAAAAACTTTGATGTGATTTGTATAATAATTAAAGGGAACAAAAAAAAAGGAAACAACAATTGATGTCCATACCAGAAACAAACATAGCTAGTCATATTTTAACCTTTTGTTGGTCAGTCACATTCTGACCCTAACTTCAGAAGGTCAAATTCAAAAGATCAAATTATTCATAATAGTGGTAGGAATTTTGATGATATGATCTTCGAATTATCGTTCTTTTTTTGGCACTCAAAAATTTGAATGATTCATATCTTCGATCACTACAATTTATCTATGACATTTCACTACATTAGTTGCCATTCTTTTTCTTTCTAAAATTTTAATTAAATGATTAAAACCATGGTATTAGTGATTATTACTATTATTATTATTTTATTATTGCTATTATTACTGTTATTGTTATCACTGTTATTATAATTCTTATTATTATTATCGTCATTATTATTATTGATTATTATTAATTACCACTTTGATTAAATTCATATGAAGTATCACTCTATTATTTGCTTAATTTATGCTTAATTAAATATTTTTTTTAATAAAAAACTTGCCAAAATTCATTCACTAGAGAGTATTTTTTCCAATACTTATAATATAAAATAGTTACAATGCAAATCATGATAGCAAATATATATATTATATTTGAAAATTCTTATTTCTCAATAAATATTAACTTAAGCCTCTTAGATCTTTGCCTCCGTTTTGATTTGAAACTTTCAAATTCATTTTTATTTTGGTTTAAAATCCTCTGAGATATTTATATTTTGGTTTGAGATCTTTAGATTTATTCTTGCAACTGATTTAGGACTTTAAAATCTATTTTCGTTCTTAGTTTATTATCCTTAAACATTATTTTCTTAATCTGAGAATATCAAATTAATATCGAAATAATTGTTGTCTTTCCAAACAATGATCTTTGCAATGAGTACAACACATACAGTATGATGATTTCATTTAACATAAAATCCATTTAGCATTCTTTTCCAAAAATACAGGCTAGTGAATGATATATTTCAGTTAATTTAATGTTTCTCATTCGATTTCATTAATCACTTATATAATCACTTACAGTAACGACAAGTTTGTGGATACTATTTTTTCATAAACCGTTGGTACAAAGAGTTGCGGCATACATATGCAACGAAACTACAATTTAAAGTACCATTTGGTCCAACTTGAGCAAAGCAAACTGAGAGTCGCTATCAATAGATGTATTCAAATAATAATTTATAGCAAAAAATCAATAAATTGATAAATTTAGAAATGATAAGATTAAAATAAAATATTAATCGTATATCAGCAGATATTTTTTAATTAAAATTGAACAGTTTCTCGAGATAAGTTTTCGTTCTTAATTGTTTCTGTTTATAATTTTTTGGTAGTCCATAGTTAATAAATAAATAATTAAATAATAATTAACAAAAATAAGTAAATCCGGAATATTCGTCGCCCAATTATAGATATTTGGAATTAGAAAGAATCCAGTACTGTAGATACTCATCAATATCTTTTGTAAATTATCCATCTTTTCTTATAAAATTAGAATGAGAAACAAAAGGTTATGAAAATTTGATTCAAATTGACCAAAACAGTGCTGTAATCAATTTATGTGAATAGATATGATTAGAAATAAAATTATGAATTTTTGAAAATGATCTATAATTCTTGATATTTTGAAAAACGAATAAACAAGTTAGGAAATTTTATTATTACGATAAAAATTATTACAAAATTGAATGAATTACAGTAATATTGATAACATTCGATATGTGCGAATAGTAATATTAATTTTGATCAATCTGCATTATTCTTTTACATTAGATTATGAATTCTTTTAACCAATTGATCGGGAAAGGAAAAGTATTATTACTCTCTGATATAAATAATTTAAAAAGAGTAATTAACTCATGCTATGAATCGATAATTTACCGGAACATATTTCAAGAAATTCTTATTCATTTTTAAATTTTTCAAATAAATTTAGAAATATGCAAAATAGAAAAATGAGAAAAAAGTTCAAAGTCCATATCTTGTGCTATAGTTGCATTCGTTGCAATCTATCGATCTCTTTGAATTCTTTAATTGCTCTTTCAATTTCTTTGATATTTATTGGTGATTCTGAAAATTTTATTTATCAATTATTACTACACAATTATTAATACCAATTGTCAAATTTAAATTTAAAACGATCAAAATTAAATTATATGCTCATTCCTGAATACCTGAATCTTGTGTAGTAGGATTAATCAAAAATTTTCCTTCATTCAACAGTGATGACATAGTTTTGAATACGGGCATCCGAGAAAGTGTCGACAAGTTAAGACCCTGAAATTTTCAAAAGTTAAACGAAAAAACTTGAAATTATTTTATCCGAGAATATCAATTATAAATTGCAGAAATCTAAGTTAAATATACTTGTGGATGATATTGATTTTCACCATATTTCAGCAATGTTCGATCAATTTCCTTTGTTACTGCATCTATTCTTAAATATTAAATAATATTTAATATGAATTTAGTATACTTATTTTTTTATTTTAAATATGACCTTTAACTTTTTCTAATAAATATAACGAATTACTTTTTACTGTCTAATTGATCTACCATTGTAACAAAATCACATTCCTTTGGCATAACAAGAATCATTGATGTGGCTATTGGACTATATGCCCAAGATTTGTGTAATGATACCAATGGTTTCAGTAATACTTCCTGAAAATCCGCTTATTCCATCTATATCTAACAGATCGCCAAATAAGAAATCATTACTGAATAATAGACTGAGATATCTCGGATAAAAATATTCATAAATAAATTTTGTCGAAATATATTATATTTAATATCGGAAAATGTATAAATCATTTGTAATTAGACAAAATTAAAACGACGAAAAGAAGTAACCATATTATTAATCGATAATCTAATTTCTAATCATTTTTTACGATTCACAAATGCATTACAGTAATAATTCTTCAATGATTAATTTAGCATTAATTTATCGTATAATTTTTAAATTTTTACCAAAAGCATTTCACCGCCAATTTCACCGCATCGATAATTGTATTCTTGTCGTAGGCATTGCATCTGACATGATATTATGCTGGAAAAAAATTTTATGAAATGATCAATTTAATTTTATTAATAATTCAGCATTTCAATCTATAGATTAGGTAAAATTAACTATCTGGATTATTTAATTTAGCCTTCGGATCTATCAAATTTCATTTTTAATTAATTTCTTCATTGATAATAAATTAACTCATTGGAATATGTTTCATTCTCGTAGAAGAAAAAAAAGTTATAAACATACTTGCAAGTATCGCTGCTTAATTTGTTAAAACGTTCTACGTTTATTTTACGTGGCATATCAGGTAATACTGGTATCGTAAAAAGAAATGAAGAATGAATATAACTATATAGGAACATTGCAACTATTTTTTGAGTTGTTTTACATTTTTGTTGACAATCTACAAAATTTATTTATTTTCAATTCTAATTACAGTAAAAAATAATAATAAAACAGAACAAAAAGTGTATAATAAAAACTTAATAATCGAATGATTTCAAAATTGATTAAAATGTTTGATTTATGATAATAATAAAGTACTTACTACGAAAAGCTTCTACTGCATTAAGATCCAAACATTCGAAAATATACTTATATACTATAATAAAAAGTTAAATTTAATACAGTATGCAGTTGGATACGGTAGAAGTTAGGCAAAAAATAGAAGTTCTGATACGATAGAATGATTTTAGATCAAGAATGTTCTGCTGACTATATCTCAAAGTTTATGGTATTGGAAAAAGAATAAAAGAAGATATTTTGATGTCCTTATTTCGATCAATTTTAATTAAATTTCTTCTTAATGTATTAGTAATCAGACATTTAATATTATATTTATAATTATTGCAAAGTAATAATTATAGTTACCTGAAAATTTTTCTATGCAGAAATATCTCAAATTACTTAGCAAAGATTCAATTCCTGGATCTTTTGAACATTTTCCGGGTATGTAACTAATACATCGTAACATTCCACTTAACCTCCTAAAAAATGATTATAAACATTGCAGTAATGCTATAAACATTGCAGTTAATGACATTTGCAGATTTTTATAAGAGAAAATCAAAAGAAGATGGGATATTTTTTCAACATAGAAGAAATATATAAAAATAAGTAACATATTTACATACGTAAAATACGTGAAATAAGACGTACTCGCAAGTATTAACAAATCGTTCGAAATGATTGCCTGATACTAATGCTGCTCGAATAGCTAGAATGATTGGTTTTGCGCATCCTGAAATTTTTGTGAATGAAAACGAATAAATGCTTGACAATAATTCAAAAATTTTTCATTAAAATGAGCAAAATTCAAAGTTTAGTAGAATATGACTTACGTAAGCAACGTGAAATTTCCGATATCATCGAGGTTGGCGTTGCTATGGTGATATTAAAAATTTTTCGCATTTGTACAACTTGTTGATTTAGCCAACCTTTTGATGATCCAGCGATTGTTGCTATTGTTGCTGAATGTTGATGCGACAAGCGTAATTCACTCGTATCTAAAGCAATAAGCATTTTTTCCCACGCATTAATATTACGATTTTCACTTCGAAAATTTTGCCAAATTTCACGTGAAATTCTTTCTAACATCATAGAGTGCAATTATCGAAAATTAAGATAAGAAAGTTTGCTGAAAAAATTCGACATCTTTTAAAGAATACTGAATCATTTTGCACGTTCAGTTATTTCGCATTACGTGTCCCTTTACTTTATCATTTTGAAGATCCACAACGTGATCTTTTAAATATCATTTAAATAAATATCATGTCATTCATTAATTATTTTGCATTATTTATAAATCGAAAATAATTTGTGAAATTCACATCACTATATATTAATATTTGACATATATTAATTGTTTTTCATATCTATTAATCATTAGTCATTTATCAAATATTATCACAAAGATAATGATAATATTGTACTATGAGTTAAAAAGATTATTTGCAAAGAAACTAACCAGAAGTGGCCATTTGATTGAAAAAAATTGAAATAGCAAGTACGAATCGATACAGCATATTTACAATTGATATTGACATTTTGTATTTCTGCAAAAATCAAAATTTAAAAATTCGAATTATCGATCGATTCATCACGTTTTTTTTGAGTATCAATGATAATAACATTTGAACAAGGTGAAGTAAATAAGAAAGTTGAACCAAGCAAATAGCAAATAGCAAATAGTAAATAAGAAAATATTATTTAAAAGAAGCTAAAATGACAAGTGCAAATGGGAAAACGAAGATTCTTGCAATAAGAAATAAAATGTAATCTATAAAACGATAATGCAGAATGAAATGATCAAAACTTGCCGGGAATCGAGAAGCTTCTTCCTTGATTATTATATTAACATATTGAAAATGAATTACTTTTATGATAATGGAATGTTTACACATTCGATACATAAATTTATCTATTCCCGATTTGAAAAAAAATTCATCGATTCAATATGTTATTTTAGGTAAGATAACTATGAATTTCTTTGTTAATTAAATGAACAGCAATCGATATCTTATTATTGCGATATATTTGACAATATCGCTGCTGTGGTATTTGTTGATAAGTTTTGCAATACTTATTCATAGTTAGTTTATACATATTAAGCTTGATTTACAAATGATTAAATGAATGATTAAATATTTAAGGAAAACCTAAAAGTATCTTTAGTGATATGATACGAAAAAGTTACACTTTCAAAATTAAATATTTTGAAATTAGAGAAATGATTTATTTGAGTTAAAGCACTTTGAAAAGTTTACCGAAAAAAAAAAGACTGCAACATAATTTTACTCGTATCTAAAAGAATTGTGTAATTAGAAACGAATCATTTCAGATATTCCCATCAAAATTTCCGAAAATTGAAAGAAGTAAATTTGATTTTCGAGAAGATGTGACACGTTCTGGTTACAATAATAACAATCGTATGAAAATAGCATTAAATAATGAAATGATATGCAATGATAAATAAGATGGATGATAAGATAAATTGACAGAATTTGACAGATTTCAAGATATGACAGATAAGATAAATTGACAGAATAATGTGTAATCAAATTAAAGCTGTTGTTAAGCAAAGTTTTTAATCTAATTATCAGCAGCGGAGCAAAAGCTAATGCTGAAGAAATTTTTGAAAATCTATTTGGATATTATCCAGTGGTGTGATACCTCCTAAGTTAGAAAAAAATATTTGCAGATTTATTAAAAAATTTGCATCTCTTCAAAAGTAACTTATAAATAATTAAATTTCTGAAATCACTATACAGTTGTTATCTCGTGAAATCGAGATCATGTATTTTTAGTTATTGATTCAAGATTGGTTCTAGCAATTGTCGATTCTAAAATTAGTTATTCTAATTTCATGGTTGATGTTTTGAGCGCTGAATCAAAATTAGCTATTTCAATCACTTTTTTTTAAACATTGTTTCGAGGTCAAGTATTTTAATTATTTATTCGAGATCGATTGTTTCAATCATTGATTGAGAACGGTTGTTTTAATCATTGAAATCGATTATTTCAATATCTCATTTTAATACATGGTTAGTCAATCAATCAGTTAGCGCTTTTTTTTTTGATTAATGTAAAAAGGAGAAAAAGGAGAGGAAACTTTGGCATTTTTCTTCTCTATTAAAAATTCTCTTGCAAATATTAAATCTTATATCTTTTTTTGATATTAATTAAGAAATTAAGTTTAATTATGCAATAGTTGAATTGAAATAATTAAATTAAACTAAGCCATAAAAATAATCAAATTTAAATTTTTGCTATGAAATATATTATTTTAATAATTGAAATTTTAATTAGTTTAAAACAGTTTACATATATTTCAATTTATCATTTCTACACAAAATTAAAAAAAAATCAAAAATATTATAGTCGATTGGGAATATTTACCGTTAATCGATTTTGGTTTTAAATTATTCAATACAATTTCATTAAAACATCATGGTTTGACACATTTACCAGCTGAGGAAGTGGTTTGTATAATTTTACATAATTTCTTATAATATAAAGTATTTCTTAAATATATTATAAGCATATATTTCTAAATATATTATAAGCATATATGCCTCTACGTACGTATGTGATATAAAGACGTTTATTAGAAATGGAAAACAGAAATTTTAAATAAATAAGCAAACTTACTTGGCATTCAATTACATCATAGAAAAAAGTATCAAAGCAATTATTTTGGAGTCTTAAATATTCATTTTTTTATTTTAACAATTAGCAAAATTATATTTCAAGTCTTTTCTCTAATCAAATTATGGCCAAAATTATACTATTGCAAGTTTCATGACCAGGATAAATCAGATAGATTTATCATTTTAGATGAGTTATTCCAAAATTATCCGATTTACTTACAATAATTAGAAGATTATCAGCAGTCTAATGCAGCCAACCATCTGATACCATCTATAAACTACACTCTTCGAGCGACTAGGCTAATAGTTCTCGAATTTGATTTATATATGATTGGCAGAAGTTATTTAAAATTACAGTGTCGTTGTTCGACATTATTACGTATCCGCTTTTGCTAGGCTTACAATACCCAAGTCGGCTACAATCATATTATTCATGTTCGGTTGTTATAACTGTATCCTTGTTTGTTTATTCTAAATTTCAGCACAATTTACGCATAGCATATGAAGAATGGATCCCATTTCCCCATTGCAAATTTCGTGGATTTGCAGTTTTATATATATTAGCTGATGGCAAATGCAAAATTAAACTTTCCAATTTAATTTCAAGAGGTATGAAATTCAAAATTAATATATCAGATAAAAATCATATCACATAATTTTTTTTCATTGCAACGATGAAATGAAAAGTATTTAATTACTGTAAAAGATATTGTAAAATGATCGAAAATAGCTTATAGGATTATAAGAAATGCAAGAATACTGAAATATCACCAGCAATATTAGTCGAGATTTTATAACACAAACAAATAATTCAAACAAAATTTAGATCGATAAAATCAACGATTTTTTTCGTACGTTTTAATTAATATGAGCAAATCTAAATTAAATTATTATTTGAAATGATTTATCATATTTTCGTTTTTTGCAGCACTCTTCGGAATAATTGAACCTCTTAGGAAAAATATATATGAAGCTTTAAACGATCTTTGTACTTATCACTTGAAATCATGTGATGCAATACAAATATACTTTGAAGAGAATCATTTGCTAATATGTGGTGATGAATTAAATGAATATATTGAAAAATATATGGTACAAGGGTTAATTAGCAATTAGCAATCATAATGTGTTTTATTGTCAATTTCATTTTTTTATTTTTTTGTTTTGATTTATGAATCTTCATTTTTCCAGTCTCGAAGAACGGAAATGACAGCGTTTGATTTGGCAGAAAAGACAAGAAAGCGAATTGTACAAACAATGTGTTTTCAATCAAATTCAAATTGACAAACGATTATAAATGCAATGAATAAAAATGTTAAGGTAATTATTAATTATGATAATATAAAATCGATATGACTCTAATATTATTAATGAATTATTATTTTTGCTACGTTAAGAAATATATATTATCGATTTTTTCCTTTATTTATGATAATTATTATTCTAAAGGAAGCAATCTGTGGAAGTATAAAATTTGTGACACGTCAAGATTTATTACCCAAACAACAAGTTTAGCGCTGGTAACTTCGTTTGATTCAACGTTTTACTGGAAATCACCTGGTCAAATAATGTAAGTGAAATATTTTTTATGAAACGTACGAGAAAATAACATGTACATGTAGCGTGGTACGTTTCAATTTAAACTTATTTTCTTAGAAACTTACGCTTTAAAATATAATTAAATCTAATATTTCAGATTAAGGGATATCGTTGCCATAGCTTTTTCCGTACGTGTTCACGGAAAAATAATATAAATATCATAGAATTAAATTCCGAAAATGAAAACTTTAAAATGTGATGTTTTTGTTTAAAGTTTAAAGTTTAAAATATGAAAATGATGAGATTAGCAAAAAATGAAAAATCTCAAGAATGGAAAATATCGAGAAATAACAATTTATTTCTATAAAAATGATTGGATAATGAAATTTCTTTAGCCATCTTTCTTAATTTTAGGCATTTTTCTTAATCGAAAAAGTTATTTTCAAGTGATTTTCTGGAATCACTAAACAGTAAGCAGTTACAATACTATATCAATCAAATAAACTTGAAGCCTGAAAGAAAATCGGTAAGTTTACTCTGTTTTATTGGTAGTAATTTTTTTTAATAATCAATCTAATTTAATTGGTATTTTGAAAATTTAATAATTAAAAGATGGGATAGAATGTTTTTTATTCTATTAAGCATTAATTCATTTATTGCCCTAATCGAGATACATCCCAAATTAATATTGTCAGTTTTAAATTTTAAAATATTTCAAATTTAATCTGTTAAATCGATACATAATAATATATAGCAAGATATAAAAGAAGTTAATTTCAGATAAAAATTCCATGTTTTTCGATAAATTCACCTAAATTCACAAACGGAGTTGAAAGATGAAAATGATGCGGAAATGTCAGCTATAACACATGAACGACCAAGTGTCTTTTGCTTTCCTTAAAAAAAAATTCCGAACTTTTTAACAAAATATTAGCTATACGGTCGGTATTTGCATCATGTGATAAGTTTTGTCATTTTATTTATAAAAAAAAAGCATCCACAATTTCTATATCCTTGTATTGCTCAAATATTTTCACTTTTTAGGACTGAATTTTCAATGATAAATGGAAAAGTTGCAAAAGAATATTATGGCCATCTCACATATATCCATTATGGGATTATCATCATAAAACTAAAATGGCTGTTTGTTTGAATTATAATTTAATTAAAATTTAATCTTTCCAAATTTTTTTCGTAAATATGAAAATAATCTCTTAATAAAAGTTTAAAAGCAATACATACTATTATTTTAATTATTTTCTATGAATTTCACTGTTTCTTATGTTTAAATATTATGTAAAACTTTGGTCTCTATTTTTCTTAGATCATTTCATTAATTAATCTAATTATAAAATTTATCAATTTATCAAAGACAAATTTCTCAATTTGTAGTAACAGTTAAAAATTGGACAAACGGAGTTGAAAGATGAAAATGATGCGGAAATGTCAGCTATAACACATGAACGACCAAGTGTCTTTTGCTTTTTTTAAAGAAAAATTCCGAACTTTTTAACAAAATATTAGCTATAATGATGAAAGATATAATGTATGGATTTTTTTTCTATCCAATAAATCATTTAACCAAAATGATAAGGAATTGCACTCGTTAAAATAACAAAAAATAAAAAAAAAGTTGGAATGCAATATTTGCGTTATATGATCGAATTCTCGGAATTTGTTAAATTTTTTCGCTCGCCAAGATAATCTAATAATTCATTTAATCATATTCTCTTTCCTGAAAAAATATCAAACAAAATGATATTTTTCTCTAAAAATATATCATTTAAACTTTTAATTTTCATATCAAATTTTATCAAAAAAAAAAAACGAAGAAGAAATCAATTTACAGAATGAAAAAGCTGAAAAAAAAAATTAGCATTTGTTTACAAAATTTATTTGTAAACAAATGCTAAATTCACTTTCTAAGCCAAAAAACAAACGAAAGATAAACGAAAAAGTTTGAAGGAATTATTATCAATTTTATTAATATTTATTAAAATTGAATGATATGTATATCATCTTTTTTTTCTGAAAAGCATAATCCATTGTGATCAAATTGCGTTAATGATCGCAATCAAAAAAAGAAATTTTTCACTAATTAAAAATCTGGGATGCAGACATTTGAATATATTTAAATTCGATATCTTAATTAAGTTATTCTCAACGATCGTTATCAAATAGTATCAGTATCAGCCGTTTCAATGAAACCAAAAAGCAGTATTGTTGGTAGTAGATCCCTCAACAAAAGAAATCATTACCGCAGTTATTCAAACAGCAATGAAGAAGCAAATTAAAATTGATACGGATATTAAACGAGAAAAAAAATTACCGCAACGAAAATATTTAATAAGGTAAAAAATAGCAATTGAAATAGAATTTTATATCAAATTTCGATTTCCAGAATTTTACTCTTATTTAATTATAGGTTGAAAAATATTTGATTGATCAATATAAAACTATTCTTATATATCATATATCAATATTCTGTTCCGTGATATTATATCTTCATTTTAGTTTATTTTTCGTTTCATCCAATTTTCAAATTATTTTATTTCAATTCTCGAATATTTTATTCTCGACATTTTTATTAATTTCTCGCAATAATATGACCATTTCGAGAATTCCTTGAACTCAAGCATTGCATGCAAAATTTTATAGAAACTTGTTGCAAATTCTATTTACGGCGCTTCCTGCAAATTCTAGAATATAAGATTGTCGAGAATTATAAGCTCATAATGATATTTTTGAAGAATTTATTTTTTGTTATCTTTTATTTACTGATTATCACATTCAGAAAGTCTTCGGTGATCAAGAAAGCATCTGCTAATGATACTATCGGAAATTGGACAAAAGGAACTTCACCTAAATCATCGACAACCAAATCATCTAGAATTAATCCACAAGTTGTTAAAAAAGATAAAAAGGCGCAAAGTGATGATGGGAAAGATGATAATTATCATAACAAAACACAACTGTCAATATCACATTTGGTGAATTTTTTTATTAACGTGAGGGAAAGTATAATAATGTAGTTTATCAGAATTTTCATTTACTTAGATTAATTATTCAGGGAATTCTGATTTAGCTTAGTTAATTATTCATAAACAGTCTTATAAACAGAGATTATTTGTTACATTATATTATGTATGAAAGTTTTAGATAATTTTAATTAAAAATTGATAAAGATAAAAGCAAAAAAAACAACGAATGATATTTATGATAACTTAAAAGAAATTGAGAGCGGTGATAGGTCAATTAACCTATTAAAGGTTAATAAAAGTTAAATTATAATCAAATAGAAATAAAAAATGAAATAAAATAGAAAGAAGTAAAAAGGAAAAATTTTTACCTAATAATTATAAAATTTTTTTATAAGACTATTTATGAATAATTAACTATTAATTTTGAAAAAAAATTAAAAAAATTTTTTCATTAATGAAAAAATGAATTTTATATTTTAGTTATTCTAGTTAAGTTTCGCAGCAGGCGCTGAAATTAAAAGACAAAATTTAGAAGTAAATTTTTTTCAATTTAAATTTTATATAAGTTTTTTTCGTATTTTTATTTCAACAAATAGAAGAAAGCAAAAAAAATTTCCTAAAATCGATTAGATGATACTAATGATAGTCATAATAGTAATGATGAACTGATTAAATTCATTGAATCATTTGTTACTCAAAAAGGTCATAGTAAATTTTTTTTGCACCACTCTATTTCTTATTTTTCTCAAATTGGTTTAATGTTAAAGCAAATATTTTCAACATTTATAAAGATATTCAATCTACCTTTCCCTTCCCTTTCCTCGTATCACTCTTTTTTATCACTAATGCATTTAAATACCAGAAATCTTGATATTTCTCGGTCCTTCGAACATTATTTTTCCGAATTTTTTTAATGAAATAATAATTAATTATCATCTTTTTAATTACGGCTATATTCGAATTATCAGTTACTTGAAGTATTAAATATAAGTTCTTTCGTTAATTTATTTTAATTCACAGTCAGTTACGGCATAAATTCCAAACGAAAAAATAATTGAAAATTTAAAAGAGTCAACTTTACAAAGTATAATTTTTCAAAAATTTTAATTAAAACTTTTGTTAATTATACCTGATCAATTTAATCTGTAATTCTATAATCATCCAATTATTTAGCCTAATTTTTTCTTTTCATTTTGTTTAATTAATTGGCTATTTGTTTTAGCAGATTAAAATTCACTGTTGATTTTTTTATTTCTTAAACAGAAAAACAGTTAATGCATCATCTTATGAAGAAACCTGAAATAGTGTATGGTGGAACAGGATGAAACACCTGATATCAATGCATATTTCATGCCAAGAGAAGGCAGGCCAGAAGTTTATATTTATATATGGAATGAGGCATATCGAAATTATTAGGTGATATTGAAATTTATTGTTAAAACAAAATACATCATTTAAAATCGAAATTTTTTTTAACCAAATTATTTATTAGCTAAAATAATAAATAAATATTCATTTACCTGTGTGATCTTTAAATTAACAACTTTAAAACTGATACTATGCAAAATCTAAATTAATTTATTTGATTCTTTAGAAAAATGGAAAAAATTATCGGTATGATATTCTATTATCTATAGATAACTGAAAGCATAAGACAATTTATCTATAGATAACCAATTTGAAAGAATAAGATTATTTATCTATAAATAATCAATTTGAGAGCATAAAATAATAATTCTATAGACAATCAATTTGAGATTATAAGATAATTTATCTATAAAAAATTAATTTGAGAGCGTATCTCTTTTAACTTTTTCCCGTAAACCAAAAAAAATTGAATAAATGAATAATCGAATATGGAAAAATAAATATTTTCAAGTTGAATTGTCTTATCTTTCGGATATCAAGCAGATATCATTTTTGATACACCTTTCCTTTACATGATTGTTAGCAAATCAGAAGTGGGACGATTACTTGTTGTAAGCATCGTAGGATTTGTTAGTTTTTTTTTTTAAATTTTATTATCAAATTTAAGAAGAAGCAAAATTCTGGTCTATACGAAAATCATTATTTACTTTATCAATTATTTACTTAATTATTATCATTACTTATTATCATAATTGAATTGTAAGCTTTAGTTTATTTGTTTTAATTCATATTATTTCATTTACTGATTAAAATATTTAAAATTTTGATACATTATAGACAAATATACAGGAAACAAATCCACCAGAAAATATGCGTGATATAAATATAACAATCATAACAACAGATGATAATGATAACAGAAATATGAATGATAAAATTAATAGAGATATATGTCCGAATATCTCGAAGTGATTGGGATATCTGGCTTAATCAATGCATTATCCAGTATATGAATATGAAACGTTTTAGAAGTTTTAAAAAAGAGGAAAGGTATAAAAATTTTGAAAATAAAATCAAATATTTATATTTATTGTGTTTGAAATAAATCCTTATCATTTGTTGATAATAGCTAAATCCTTCTTTGATTATTCGTTTTTATACCATTTTATTTGTTTTTTTTTTTTCAATTTCGGTAAAAATTTTATCTACAATCCATATTTCATTTTAAAAATATTATTTTTTAATTTCAATGTATTAAATGTAGTTTTAGCAATGATAAAAGGAGATGCATTACAACAAATCATTATTTTAAGTTTTCAATGAAATATTGTTAAAGTAGCAAATTTTCCATTTATTCATTATCAACAAGAAATTATAATGAATTACATCAAAATGGAAATATCTAATCAAATTTTGCAGTACTGCAAAATATGATTTTATTATTAATTACAAAAAATAATTTCTTATCTGTCTAAGACTGATTAACTGAATTATTGATAATAATTAAAATAATAAAAATGAAAAGAATACATAAAAATGATTGAAATATAAAAGACGAAAAAAAAACAACTTAAAACAAAAAAATTAGAGATGCAAACGACTTCTAATTTTATATAAATAATCGAGTAGACTGTAAAAGTACAGTATCCGAATAAGAATGAAAAATAAGATGTGGGAGGTTATGATAGATTATTAATGACGCTTGGGAAAACATATTCAGATGTAACTGCTAAGAACGATTTAGAATTCTTATAATTTGCGGTATAAATGCTTAAATAAATTTAATATTTGATGATTTTCTTGTCATATTCATGGATAGGAATAGTACTGTACGTTTGAGAATATTAAATAGCAATATTTAATGAAAATCATTTAGTTTTTATTTATGTCAATAAAAATGATTATTAATAATAATTTGAGATTTTTACAATTATGATATATAAATGATATATTTTCATGATTATGGTGTAAATATTATTAAAAGCCTTATAATTATGGTATAAGTGATGCCTTTAGGACTACAGTATAAATTATACTAATGGTAATTACAAAGTAAAATACAGAATAAAAAAAGAAGAAGGGAAGAATTAATGTAATGGGTAAAAGTATTTTATCTCCTCGGAGAGATACGATGCATTAGCGCTATTTCATAGCGCGTCGAGGTTTGGGCGGTGTGGTTTGTTTGGTTTCGTACGAATTTCGACTTCCGCTGAATTTATTTGCCGATAATGAGCATCGTGGTGGGGGGAGGGAGTGCGGAGGCGGCGTCAAATTAACGGGTTAGGTTAGTCAGGTAATGAGTCGAATGAAGAGTCGACATAGGTTGGGTAATTTTAAGGCTGCAAATGAATTTCAATCAAAATTTTGTTTTCAGATATCTAGTTAAAGATATGTTAATTTTCAATCTATGCAGAAGTTCCAGTTTTTCACATGTAAATTGTCCATTTCAATCTTTCATCCATTTACATAATTTACTGGATTGCATTTTTAAGAGAAATTGAATAAGTAATAAAGATAGGTAAGATATGAATTGATAAAACATAAATAGAAGTATAGGCAATATTGATCATAGTGCAAACGGAAAGAGTAAGTGAAGATTAAGATTAAACATAGATAAAGAAGAACAATTATTTGTGGTATTAGTATTAATAAAAATGATTATCATCGCACTGATAGCAAACATTCTAAGAAGAAGAAATAGCTTTCTTTTATTAGAAGATTCTTTTCAAGGAAAAACTTTTATATAATCATGCAGTTGGGTTTAACGATGATCTTTCGAATATTCTGCATTTTTTTCGTTTTAGAATGGAATATTATCTATGACTTTCTTTCTAAACCACTTTAAAGTTCTTTTAAATTAAAGATGTCAAAAGAAATTAAATGATTAGGTTATAATTGTCAGGTCATTTGCGTGCGAAGCGGTGAAAACAGTTATAAGTAGTTATTATTTTTGAAATCAAAGAGTAAGTGAAGATTAAGTATTAAGCATAGATAAAGAAGAAAAGAGTGTTAATTTAAGCAGGTGAAATAGAAAATGCAATAAATTTGAATATTCGTAAAGTAGAAAAGGATTATAGTTATATGTGAAAGGGACGACGATTATGTATTTAAGTATAAATGAAACTAATTCAATTTCATAAAAATAGATTTTCAGCATTTTCGTATTTTAATTTTTGTGTTTGGAAAAAAATTACTTTCTAATAATTTTTATTAGTCAATTTTAAGGATTGCCGATTTCTTTCTTACTAAATAGTGTTTTTCATTATTCGTACAACGATTTTCACAAGGTTCGCGCGTCAGGAAAGTGTCATTTTCCACGACACGGCACGATGGATACTGAAATACGGGTATTTTTTTTATTGTTAAGTTTCTAAATGAGCGTTGAAATCTAGTGAAATCCAATTGTAATACGAAATATTTTATTATCAGTTTTTTTTTTCTTAGGACATTTGTCTATAATGACTTATTTTGTAATAGATTTCGATAAAAGTAAAATTTTAAAAAGAATAGATTTCGCTAAAGATAAATTTACTCAGAAGTTGACCTTTTTTTTTAGAAGGAGCATACTTACCTTGACCTGATTATGGGTAAAAATATTCAAACATTCGGTTTGGTTAGAATTATGTTTGTCTAAGAGCTGTATGTATCTAAAAATTTTTTGAAAAAAAATAAAAACTTCAGTCTTTTTTCAAGATGAAGTGTTTTTTTTCTAAAAATAAAATAGTTTTTTTCTTCTTAGGATATTTGTCTACATTAGCTTATTTTGTTTTTTAATAAAAAATAGGTATTTATAGGCATTGGACAATTTATGTAAAGTTTTATATGAAAGTATTGATGGTACGAGAAGACTTCAAGCAGAACAAAATTTAGCCGAATTGACGTCATCGCCTGATTGCTTGAGGCGATGCATGTTACTTCTTCAAAGCGGAACTGTACGTTATCTTCGTGTTAATTCCAAAACAGATTTATGAAATGAAAGTGTTAATTGAATTTCTATGTTAATTTTTTTTGCCGGGAGATATGTTTGGCAAAGAGAACAATTCAGGATAAAGTTTAAAGTATGATTTCTAGTCTTTTATCGACATCTTTTTATATTGAATCTTTTATCTTTTCGAATTTTAAAATTTCTGTATAATTTTTTATAGTGGTTCTCTAGTCTGCATGTACATATGAATATGAATAAAGGCTTTGCCTTTGCTTATTGTTATATTAATGAGCCACTTATTTGTTCCCTAGTTTTATTAATTTCTTGTAACTATCATAAAGATTAAAATTTTTTAAATTCAACATTTCAGGCCCCATTCGCTCATATGGTTGCAAGCAATACATTGATGAAATTACTTAGTTCAAAGATTGGCGTATCTTTACAACAGCGATTAGAATTGAGTATGTTTTCAATGAGATGGTTTTGAAAAAGAATTTTCCTGGATCAAAATATGCATTGGTTTAACATTTATACAGGAGGATTTGGCCAATCCAATTATGTGTTGTACTTAAGTAAAACTCTTCTAATCAGTAGATGAACAAAATAAAAATACTGGAAGACGTAGATGAAACATTATAAATGGAAATTCTAACTACTTGGCTTCCTTAAAAATTCTTCACTATATCTTTTTGGCTTAAATGGTTGCTATCTGTACTATTTTTATTGTATTGCAATTAGAGTTCAGATTAGGTTGCATTGGAAAAATCAGTGAATGTTTTAATCTTATATTTTTAAATTGAAGAAAATCCATTGCACTTATAACCAAATCAGTTTTTATGATAATTTATAATTTTAGACACATATTTGCTTCATTATTTGGATGAACGATCAGCAGCATTGCCACCGTTTGTACTTTCCTCTCTGTATCAACTATTTGCCAGAATAACGAAACTCGGATGGCATGATTATGATTTGGAAAGTCAAACTTTTCCGTTCCGTGAACCGGTTTCTACAATCATCAAACTTGCAGAAGTAAGTATAAGATCGTTTTTTCTCATTTAATGATTTTCAGTTTTCTCACTTCTCTCAATTAAAAAGAGAAATCTATATATCTTTCATTGAGAAGGACATGAACTGGATAATTTGTTCAAGCTGTTCTGAATTTTTCTAGTTCAACGTATTCTGTTTGAAAAAAGTCCTCTTTTAGAAGAATTCTGATAAAGGTCCATTGGCCGTACAGTTATTGGCAACGTTAGTATCAGACGTTAATTCGGTGAGTTTCAGCAAAATATCGTAGCAAATTTTTTTCACCGAATTTCGACAACAAATTTCGTTGTCGGAGTGTTAAAAAGAATTTTCGTGATATTTAATCAATATATTTGATATAAGAAGTTTATTTACGATGAATTGTTTTTTTGCATCTGATGAAATAATTTTCAATTATATGAGAAGGAAGAAGGTAAAATGCTCAAGATGCTGGTTTTAGTCATCAGGGTTTTCAGTCTAGTGTTTTCTTTATTTGTTTTTTTTTCTTTTTGTTATTTTTGAGTAAGTGGTTTGTTATTTCATTTGTTTAGTCTTGAGCTTGTGTTGGTTTTTTATTTTTTTTAACTAATTTTTCTTGATTATAAGTACTTTAACTTTGGCTTTTATAATTTTTAAAAAATAATACTAATGCGTAAAGTTAAAGCAACACCACTTATCAAAAAACTCAACAAATGAGAAAAAACATAACTAAACTAGAAAATTAATTCCAAGAATGATCTTCCTCAAAAAAATCTATTGGGACTTTTGATGACGTGGGTATTTGAATTTTTGGTGTAGACTGTGTTGTAAAATTTATGCGCTAAAGTATTTAACATATTTTGCATTTTAAAACTTTATGTATTCAAAATAAGCTTTCACAAAAAATGTGTTGTAGTGTACTTGAGGATTTATCTTATTTATCGAATATTGATTAATGTTAAAGTTTTATGAGCATATGTTGTAGATGACATTTTATTTGAAAAAAATTCCTTATCTAAAGATTTTCTTGGACTGCACAAATTTTGTCATGTAATTATTTTCTTGTGGAATTTCTAGGAGTGAACATTTTTAAATTTTTTTAATTTTTAACTTTTTTTATGACAATTTTTTTGATTTTTATTTAATGACGAAGTCTAGTTGATCCATATCGATTTGCCTATTTATTTGATGTGGCCCTGGAAACTCTGATAATTTCATCAAAATTATTTATGAAACAAACTATATATAATATAATATGAAATCTTTAAAATATTTGATCATTTGTTAGGCCATCCGTTTTTCATATTACTATATCCAACCATAGAGTTTTTGCTATGGATAAGGTTATGTAATGCTACCATGTGATCGCATTTTCGTTGTCCTATTCTGCCTTTGTTATCCAGCGACTTTTAATGGTTTTTAATCGAATTATTGCATCAAATCTCCTTGACATATATATATTCAAATTTTTAAATGTTTAATCAACAAGAAATAATCCTTTGAAATATTCATTTTTAGGTTATTGGTTTTGAAACTGTCACAAAACAGCGAAAGACTGCATCAAGCTTCCGTGATGGATATTTATTTGACATTTTTGGATTAGCAACATCAATGCTTCGAAAGATTATGAGTAGTGGTAGGATAGATGAAAGAGAAGTATGTAATTATTGAACTAAGTGTCTACTAATCTAGTTTTTAGTGATCTAAAAATGATTTAATTTTTATAGCTTAATATATATTGAACTTCAACTAAGCTGAGAGAAGGTGTACGACCATTATATTATTCCAGCGAATCGATAGAGATATAGGCAAAGCATAGACGAATTGTAGTGTTTTTCATGAATTACTTAGTTTAATGCTTTTATTTGTATAGTTCATTTCTAACCTTAGAAAAGTAATTAACTATTCATTTGGTCTTGAAACTGCTGAAAATTAAATGTTAAAATTACCGGATCAAATTGGCGAATTTGTTTTTCTTTTAGCTTTCAACAATCAGCAGTTTACTACAGCTTTCTCTAAATTGCCTTTCTTTTGATTTTATCGGCAGCTTAGCGGACGAAACAAATGATGATAATTCAACCGTCCAAGTACCGACATTATGGAGGCTAGGTTATTTTTTTGCATTTACTTGACATTAAAAAAGTTTAAACTATTTTTAAGTTAATTAAGACTGATAGTATTACTTCAAGTTTTAGGATATAGGGTACGATTATTAAAAATGTTCATATCTTTCTAGTATTATGTACCTCTCTGTCATTTTACACTTATCTTGAAAGTTAATTATGCATTGTTGTTTTCAAATATTTATTGTTTGCTTCAAAGAATATATGAAGTGATGATATCTTTAACTTTATTGAAAGATTAAACACAAGGAGTTATTTTCTATTTTAGCATTTACCGATGGTGAATTAATAATGATGTTTTTTCGTTTGTACAATGAATTACCTATTGAATTGACGACACGCGTGTTGCAAAATATTGTTCAGCTGAGCTCCCTTAGACGGACATTATTCTCAAATCCAGAACGACAGACATATTTGACACATATCGTCAAAGGTGTTAAGGGAATTATGGAACAGCCGGATAAGCTTCGGCAACAGGTATTGTTTAGGATGTCATGCATTTTAATATAACTAAAGCTAATTAATATAAATAGTGAAGAGTTTCAGTATTATTTAGATCTTATGCAACATATTTTTATTATTGTTTCCTTGTTATTGAGAGCATCAATTTGCCGCTGTTAATAGGACTTAAAATTTGTCATGCATTATTTTAGTGTGGCTATTAAATTAAAGGTTTAAGTTGTCTCATTACTTCATCTTAATTATTTTATTACTTGGATTTGCTCTTGATTTTGTAGAAATTTTAACTCTGTGAGTGATTTACATTTCCAGGAAAGTTTCCATGAATTTTGTCGCATTGTTTCGCGCTTGAAAGGAAATTATCAATTAATTGAATTGATGAAAGTTGAAGAATATCCCACAGTTATCGCTCTTTTGGCAGATTTCACTGAGCAGAGTTTGCGTGTTGGTTTTTCATCTCCTGTATTTATGCTTCTAGATACAATTATAAGATTCATGTGCTGTTGCTTATTCTTGAATCTATAACTTCTGCTAGGAAGTCCAAATCAGTTATAACTGGGCGCTATAAGCCTTTTCGAAAACTCGATTTGCGATATTCAAGATGAGCCAATGTACCGTATCAAAAAATCGAGCAAATTAAAATAATTCCAATTTTTTAATGGAAAGATCAAGATTTCTTAAGTTTCTTTAAGTTTCAAAAATTTATCTTAGGTCTTCATTTCAGGCATACGAATTCTCAGCGAATAGTACTTACTATTTATTATCATTTTGGCAGCGTATGGTTTCATCTGTGCCGTATGTGAAAGCTGCGGATCCACATCTGCTTAATTTATACTGTCCCAAAATTACTGCTACTTATGTGGAAAGTCGTTTGCAGTATGCACGAGCTGTTTCAAGGTCCATTCATCTTTACGAACGAGAAATTTTTAGCAAGTAGATTGTTCATGATATGTGTATCATTTTACTCATTTTTTTCGTGATGCACATTAGATTTTATTCTGTTGTAGCTATATGTAACGTGTGCTTTTAAAGGGCTTCTTGAGTTCAAATTTTGATCAGACTCCAAATGCAATATGGAATATGACATCCTCCTTCATCAAATTCATTTCAAAAAGGATTAAAATCGATAAGTAGAATGGAAGAAAAAGCTCTTTTTGAAACTGTGTAAGGTTAAGTCCAAGAATCAGGAAGAGATATACTTGCGGTCTTTGGCTTTTAGGAGAGAATAACAAGTAAAGTAAATTAAACCTGTGATAGGGAAGATTAGGACATAAGGAAGCATGTATATTTTGCCCACTGTTTCGTTGCTTGCCGATATGTTGTTTCTTGTATTTTCCGTTTTTTTTTCCCCCAAGATTAAAATTTGATGAAATTTTTGACCTTTAAATCAATTTTTAGTAAATCTCAAGTTTTAAAAGATCTTATTATACGTTATTTGTTGCTATTATAATTTCTCATTTTCCTTTATTTCTGAATATTTACAGAGGTGATATAGGTGACGATCCGTTAGATGACCAAGGTGCCATCCAGCAAGTTATGGAACAGATTGCTATTATTTGTCGTTGTGAATATGAAAAATCAGCGGAATTAATTATACGTTTGTTTGATCATGACTATACTATATATGAGCACTCAGCCAATAATCCTCCGGTATGCTTTGTTATGATTGTGAAATTCGTTTTTTAATGTTTTCGTGAAAAGTTTAATGTACTTTATGAATTTAAGTCAAAGTTCATATTTCAAAAAACATCAGTGCAGTTGATCTCGGTTATAATTATATGATAAAGATGATGTGCTTTGGATAATGCAGAAGTTCCAAAAAAATTCGTAGCTGAAATGAAATTAAGGGGAATTGTGAAACTTGTGAATTAAAGTTTAAGCGTAAAGTGTCTTAAATTTCAGTCGGCTGAAGCACGTGAATCACTAGCTTGTTTGACATGGTTAGTAACGATAATTGGCGCAGCAATACAAGGCCGAGCATCATATAGTAATTGTGAAGAACATGATGTTGTTGACGGAAATCTAATTTGTAGGTTGGTAGCCACTACGTCTTGCTTTTTTTTTCTTACGTGCTAATTTTAGTGTGTAGACGTTTACTATCAATTGTTATGGAAGTTTCATTCACCTGCTAAAGAATATTGGAATTTTTATCCAAAAGAAAAAAAACGAAGAAATTAACTCTATTATGTTGGTTTTCTACTTATCCCTAATCTCTGTTGTATTTTTTCCCGTTCAAATACTTATAACTAATTTAAATATGCATTGTTCCTAATCTTTACATTTATTTAGGGTTTTAAAACTTATGGAATTATCGGACTCACGACTTTCAGCTGGCATGCCTGGAAACTATAAGCTTGAGGTGGCCTATTTGTATATGTTAGATCAGTTTCGAAAGATTTATGTTAGTGATCAAATCCAGAAAATTAGTAAAGTATATGATCAACTCGAGAAGAATCTTGGCTTGCAGGATGAAACTGCTGTAATTACTATATATGCTCGTAAAATGTAAGTTTTTTATATACTAAATAGTTGGTTTCCATTATATCAAAATTAGTTGTGATCTGCATACAAGAATAGATAAAGCACAATTTTTCGTCAGTTTTACAATTTTTGCATTTATTGCTATAGATGTGATTTCATTTTTCACAAATAAAGTAAAACCAATAGTAATAAAAATTGTGCTCCTGTGCTGTTCCTTTTTTCTGTATTATGAAAGAAGCTCATTCAAAAATTTCTCCTAGTTCAACGCTCAATATTATATTCGTCTCAGACATATTTGTTGCATTTTCTTTTACTAAATGTAGGAGCTTCTATCACTGATGAATATAACTGATGAAATAATAAACATTGCAGTATTACGAATCTGAAATATTGGGGAGCGGAAGAGAAGCTGATTGACGACAGCTTAGTGCTGCTCAACGAACTTTCACTTGGTTTTTCAGCTGGTCGTCGCTTAATGCGATTACCTGATATACAGCTACTATTAAATAATCACTCGGTATGCGTTATTTTCCATTGACAACTGAATAATTAATAAAACTGGAGAGAAAAAATTAAAAGATACATTTTTATCTGGTTGATTTTAATTCGATTTATTAATGAGATAAAATATGGATGAAGTAGACGATTTGTACATATAGAGAAAATATTAAAATGTTAATGGACAGATCTCTTTCTCAGTTCAGCAGTTTGAACTAGTTAATCAATATCTTTAAGAAATCTAAATATTTGGCATAGAAAAAGATTTATTGGTTCTATATATACAAAATACAATTTGAAGTGCTGACTGATTTTTGAACTGATTTTGATTTGTCGTATAAATTTTAATAGAAAAATTTTCCATTAATTCTCAGTTTAAAATAATTTTATTTTGAAGTGTGAACACTTCTCGTTTTTATCTTCGGAAGCTGATTTGACGACAATGCGATCACGAACAACATTTTATGCTTCGTTGATGCGGTTATTGTGCTTAGATTTAAATGACAACGATACGACGTTCTATTCATTCATGCAACCTTTGACAGGTTTCTTTGCCTTCATTTTCTGTTTTATGACATTAAAGAGATGTAAGATTATTTCAAATCATCATTTTAGGAATAAAATTGCATTTGTGAAATTATTGATAATTGGAATTACATGAGTACATATCCCATGACAAAATGCTTTGGGTAAGTGTAGAGCTCTTCCGGTTTAACGATTTAGAACAGAAAATATAACTTGGGAATTGAAGTTTATTGAATCAGAAGTGACGTGGTATTTTTGTCTTTCTGATACAGTATCTTTTTATTATTGGCAGCATATTTACCTTTCATTCATTGTATCATTTCCAACTTTTATTTAATGCGAATGAAAATAGTATGCCATCTCAAATCGAAATACTTTTTTCTGCGTAGCATTTTTGCTAGAGTTCTCTAGTATATCCTAGAGCAAATCTTTGCGGACCACATAAATTTTGTAATAGTTTAATTAGCACAAAATTTTCGAATTCTTAGCTTATTTTCAATAGATATAGATTTTGAGTATTAGTTCGTTTTAAAACCGTAAAAAACATTAATGGTGTGTAATTGTTGAATTTTAGATGCTGTGGGGAAATTTATGATGTTTTTGCGATGAGTGCACCAACTGTTGATCAGGAACGTGTTAAGGTTTGTATTTTTTTTGATAGGCATCTGATTTTCGATTGCTAGGGGTAAGACTATATCCTCAAGTAATTTTGCTCCACTTAATTTTGCGGAATAATTCCTCACCTTATATTTTGGCAGCGAATGCTGTGCGCTGAAATGAAGTTAAAATCTTCTGGAAATCAGAGTAGGGAATCGATTAATCTTGCATTGCATCGTCTATGATTAGAAAGTGGGATTATTTCTGGAGCATTTCCGAAATTAATTTCTGTAATTATCATAGTTATGTAGTATTTTTCCAGTATGTTTTTTTTTTTTTGATATTTTCTAGCGTGCTGTTATTGGTCTTTGTCGAGATCTTCGGGGAATCTCGACTGCATGTCATACGAAATATGTTTTCTCAATGTTGTTCGATTGGATGTAAGTTTTGAAATTTTAATAATTTCTGAGTGATCATCATAGCATAATAAGGACATAGCACTTTGGCGAACCACGCTGTTTGAATAGAATATGTAAAACAGTTACAGAAAAGTTTGATAATCGTATAGAATATTGCAGAAATTGAGTACTAACTTCTTTTTAATTTGTTGTGGTCGTTGTAGTCATGGAGTAATTCATAATTTTAAGATGAGAAGGAAGAATTGGAAGAATTAGACTGAATATATTTTTAAATAATATTAATATCGCTTATGGAATTATTTTTTTTTTTTTAGAGCTTAGTATTCTAATTAATATTATCCACAAGCATATTGTCATCTATATGATGGATTTTAATATAATCGATTTTGACGCAGAGCAAAAGTTCAGAGGGACATTTGATAGAACATACTCTTTACATGAAAATTATGGTCTAATTTGAAAAATTATGATGATGTAATAATAAAAAACCAATCTGATTAGTATAATTTCAGATCTCTATTTTTCAAGAAAAGTAGCAAGTTAGAAATATAAGATCCAGTGATTTGACAGTTTCAGGTATCCAAATGTGTTTTCAATATTAGTTCGCTCAGTGGATGTTTGGGCAGATTGTACAGAGGTAGTCAGTCCTATATTGAAATTATTGGTAGAATTATGTCAAAATCGTCAGCAGCGATTACAGTTTGAGATGTCATCGTGTAGTGCTGTATTATTGTTTCGAGAAGTATCAAAAATCATCTGTACATACGGTTAGTTGTTTTGCTGTGCATGGAGCTCCCAATAATATCCGCAGTGCAAACGAAAAATCTTTTCCATCCGGTAGTTTTGTGAGTATTTAATGGGATTTTTCATTTTTTAATGCCATATTTTCTTTGAAACTAAATTGAAATAAAAACTAGCAATTTTTCTCTCTCTCTATGTTAATAATTTCTTCAGGTACAAGAATGTTAATACTACCTAAAGTAATTCCTGAAAATGCTTATAAGCAAAGATATAAAAATATTGCTACTATTTTTGCTATACTGAAAATGGCTTTAAGCGGTTCTTATATTCCATTTGGTGTATTTCGATTGTATGGCGATGCATGCCTCCAAGATGCCTTAGCAATGTTTGTGAAGCTTCTCATGTATATACCAGAGGAAGAATTCCATGTAATTTTTGTGAAAATATTCAAATAGTTAAACTTAATTTATTCCATTGATTGTTGGTTTTGCTATTTATTAATTTGAATGTTTCCTGATAATCTAGTTTTGATTTGTTGGAAGCTTATAGAACAAATCCAGTACTGAGAGTTTCAAATTGAAGGCAGTTAGACAGTTGCTGAAAATATTCAAAACAACTTGCCGACTAATTTAGTGAAGGCATAAGTTCTTAATGCATCAAGTTACTTCTGCCGATATTTTATTTGCTCTTTTTTAAACAAATATTCTTCCTAATCGATGTACTATTTTCTAGTCCTATTCGAAAATAATCCAGAATTTTCATTCGTTATTGGAATCTATTGCGCAGGATAATATGTGTTTCTTATCGAATATCAAACCGGAAGTATTTACGGTTTTGATGCGATATATTGAACAGGCAACTGTTTCATTAGATGCAATTGTTGTAAGTTCATCAACTCTTTTCAAGAAGCATGTATGCTTCTTTTTTTTTTCTTTTTCTTTTTTTTGAGATTATTTCATTTAGAATCAGGGATTTTTTCGTTTTTGAGCAAAAATTAATTAGTCTGAAATAAACTGAAATGTGAGCAACAGTAATCAAAATTCAATAGAGACAAATCTAATTTCTGCTGAATTCGGTTTTATGACTGTTTATAATTCTTGTTTAAATTTATCAGAGTTACAGTTATACTTGTTCATAATTGTTTGCTTTAGGTAACAGCATCATGTTCAACGCTAGATCTAATATTAAATTATCTATATCGCCGATTAACGCGTGCAGCTCCACCACGAACGCATGTTGGTGCTGAAGCAGAGGGAGAAAATTGTATACGTGCTCTGGAGGCTCAACCATCTTTGCTACCTCAGGTTAGTTATTTACTAAACCGCTGAAAATTCTGCTAAATAAGTTAACTGAGAAATGAGATTAAATGAATGTTGCTAGTCTTTTCTTATCTGATTCAAACGCATTTTAAATTATACTTTCTCTTTTCATGTTACTGTTTATTCTTGTAAGTATTGCACTTACATTTTATTATCAGGAAATAAAATAATATATATATATGAAAGATAAATTTATTTACCAAAGGTTCGGTAGAATAGTGGAAAAATCTATCCAATAACATTTTATCACCTGTGCTTTGTTTATAGTTGTCTTATTCTATGAATTTCATTTTAATTAACGGATATGTTATAGACCAATTGAAACAGGTTAAATTATATTATTTTTCTTGGGAGACCACGATAATATCGATGACTTTAAATTAAGAGTTTTTTTTTTTCATGAATTTACATATTTAAGATGTTATCAACTATACTGAATGCTTCATTGTTCGAAGATGTCAAATGTCAATGGTCACTGTCACGACCACTGCTTGGCTTAATTTTATTACAAGAAGAATGCTTCCAACAATGGAAAATGGAGTTATTGGCGAATCAACCCCAGGATAAACGTACTGCATTTGAAGAGGTTATACTTTTTCTTGCGATAATTTTTGATACTATCCAATAAATTTAATCGTTTATATGTGTTACGTAATGAAATTAGCGTAAAATAGGATGCATTATAGGCATATGTATTTATATTAAATTATGGTTCAGTAGAACAATAGAAAAATATTCAGTAACGTTTTATCACCATTTATTTTATTTTGGCCTTTCTGATTGCCTCTATTATCATTTAAAATTTATAGCGATTATATTTCAGATTATCAGCTTAGCATATTGCTGGTATTCCAGTATATCTATACTCATTAAACATAAATCTGGTCTTATCCCTATCGTAAGATAGTTTGTCGCAATTTTTCAGATTTTTATGACTTCATCTTTTAAGGCTTTCACGTCTCTAATGGACGGAGTTGAAAGGAATGTAAGCACTCGGAATAAGGATACATTTACACAAAATATGAATATGTTTCGAAAAACGGTAAGTATCAATTTTCATGTCCGTATCCTTTTATCTTTAAGCTTTGTTCATGTGAATTTCTTAATGATTAGAATTAGTCGCAGAAGAAGTTTTCCAAAAAAAAAATTTTTCCATTCATTCTTAAGTTTCTGTTTTATGATGTCTTTAGTTTTTGATATACAGGTATGGACTACCAGTCAATTTCTCTTGATCATTTTGTAATTATCTATTTGTTTAGATCAATCCAGTGCAACTGTTTGGCTTAATTTGTCCGTTTTCTGTTTTTTAATTTTTGCTTTTCTTATATCAGTGAAAGGAAACACATTTTTATCATGCAAAATCCACCATATAAATTCAGGTCCAGGAAATTATCAAAGGTGACGTTATGTCAGTGATACAACCACTCCCGGTTGCTGATATGATGTCATAGTTATTTCGAAATTTCGATTTTTTACCATTCGTTCATATCATTGATATGTTTCTCGATAGAAAAGGGAATGAAAATTACTGCTGAATTTATTTATGGTTATGGAGATGTTAATTTTGCGCCAGTAATACATTCGTATCGACTGATCCAATGAATATCTCTGATGGCATTCGTGTTTTTCATATGTTCATATTCAGTAATTATGCTTTTTTTAATGAATTAGTGTTTCGATTTGCAAACATAAAATTATAGTAAATTCAGTGGAATTTGTGAAAAAATTTTGGAGCATAATTTTAATATGTCCTACTATTGTCTCAATCACCAAATGATTTTTCAGGTACATTATATTTTAGGGAATATTCTTTCATTAAAAATATTTCTGAAAATAAATTTTTTGTATCCTATTTGACAAGTTGGAATATTTTCGAAAAATTGGAACTTTTTTTGAATGCTGATTCCAATTTTCTTCCCGGTATTGAGAATTATGGGAAAATATGTTCTGATATTTCTAAGATTTCATGGCTGAATGGATGGAGTCGAATTTTTGCTCTATAAGCGAAAAGAATTATATTTAATGCTTGCTATATACGGGTTATTTAGTATATGCATTTTGGATTCACACATATTCATGCTTTTTATTGCTTTGCTACTGTTCATTACGTTGAGTATATTATAGATTTCTTCTTCGTCAACTTTTCTCTAATATAATACAGACTAGTATCCAAAAATCAATTTGTTTATATACTTTTACAACGAAAGCGAACGTTTATCCTATTGTCTTAAGATGTGTGAAACAATATATTATGCTAGAAACATCGAGAAAAAAAACTTGCGTGAAGTCTGTCACTATTAATTGTAATATTTCATTCTCCTGTAATACTGCTTAATTTTTTTACAGATGGAAATTTATCATCTGAGGCATTTTTCATCCTATTTTTTTCTTATCGATGCAGGCAATAAATTTTTCTAATAAATGAGTGATCTTAGGCATGAACTTTCATAATCAAGTATAAGCTTAGATATAGAAGTGTTCAAATTGAAATGTGTTTTAATATTTTTTTAGAATATTTTCCAGACTTGTTTTGCTTTTTGTTTATTTTTATTTTCTTTGAAGAACCGCTTTAGGCGGTAATCTATTAGCTTTGTTGGCTCCATTAATTATGTCCATCTTTTTGCCCTGTATCTTATGTAAGTGCTCAAAGTTTTGTCGAAAATTTTCGAGAAATTCTTATCATTATCAAAGTGGTTGTGACAGTAGCATAATACGCTTGTACCATTATAGATTTGCATCTTTTTCACCATGCAATATGTTGTGGGTTCACGTCTAATAAACGTTAAGTGTATACGTTTAATGTAATTAATGTAATACACTTTAAACGTAATAAGGATGTAAATGCGATGGAACCGCGTTTCCGATGCAAGATGCAAACTTACATAATTCCATTACATATATATAATAAATTTGAGTAGTGCAAGCCGTAAATTTGCAAAATGAAAAAACGCAGTTGAATGCTCGAGATTTCGATGCATTTATCAACTATTACTTCCTGTCATTAGACCATAAGGGTGCATTAATTTCAATTTTTAATTTGATAATTTCAATGAATGCTGCATATATTGCTTAGCCGAACGTTACTTTTTCTTGTTTTTTTCTTTATCTCATTCCTTGTTGCTTACGTATCGTTTTTCTTTTTACAATTGGCTTTATTTCTTAAATTTCAATGATTTTTGTTTCTTTCGTTATTTGATTAAATGTTTTTTTTTTTTTGTTTATTGTGTAGCATTAAAATATTTGAAATATATGCGATATATTGTTTTGTAACCTTTTAAAAATAACACATTTAGGATATAATGGAATGTCATTTGGTTAATTGGTAATTGATCTTATCATAGATTACAGAAATAGTACAAAATTTTGTATTATAAGATTTCTGTAGGTTAACAGAAGAATAGAAATATTTTCATCTGTAATATTTATGAAGTTTATATAAAATAATGAATGATTAAAAAAAACCATAAAGAAATGAACTCCCCGTAAAGTAGAAAATTTGTTGCAGCATACAACAAGATCAGGTGATTCGGCTGATCAGATGTTCTCAAAATATCTGGTTTTATCTATCGTATTTTTCTTACGCAACATTTTCTATATACTTTTGCAATGTTATCATTTCTTGAAGTCAGTAATTAGAAAAAGATCTTGTGGTGGGTCTTCGTTATTGAAATTATTTCCCTTTTATTGAATTATAGGGTCAAAGGTCATTCATTATGCTGCTTGACCTTTTAGACATGAAAATGTTAAAAATTGGATCATGTCGCATACGGAAGAGTTTAATACCGGATCAGTAATGATAGTCAAATTCTGAATACTAATGCCAGATCGCATTCCTTGAAACTGTTCATAAAGCAGGCAAATGAATGATAATTATTCAGATCGCGAAAACCCATCATTCTGATCAGTTAAAACGATTAAACAGTTATGTTCACAACATCACCACGGATGAATGATAATATGTCAAGAGTATTAATCATCGATAATATCAATCCACCCATTTGCATAACATATAATAAGCTAATAAGAAAAATATTGAAATATCTGTCAAGTATATTAATTGAATCAATAGTCGAGAATTCTCATATCCCTCAGATAATTCTTTCGTGTGGATGAATTTCTTTCCGCTCTAAATCTCCTGCTCATAACTGGGTTTTCGAGATCTCCCGATGTCATTTTTTCTTCAATTGCATCGTGCCATGCATACATGTTACTACCTTTTCTTCATTGTTTGGACTCTACAATGTTCACCTTCTCTATAAATGTTTGTATGTGTATGTGTGCATGTATGTATGTATCTATGCATCTATGTATCTATGTATGCTAATACTCATTGCACTTGTGAAATATCCTTCTCTATAGATGTATGTATGTGTGTGTGTGTATTTGTGTATGTTATGTATATAACAAGGACAACAATAATAACATAACATGAAGCCAAGAGAGAGAGAGAGAGTGCACACAGACAATGATGGGGAGAGCTGTCATTTGGCAGAATGAGTATGTTGGGTATGTATGGCATCGAATGCTTTCAATGTATTTTAAATTTATCGATGATATTTAGTTAGTAGATGAAGTTTTTAAATTGTCATTTTTTATATTTGTCACGTTCACGTATTCGAGATACACGTATATTTCATTTTATTATATATGGTCACGTTCTCGAAATGTAACCACTTCTCTGTCATCATTTTCTATTTTTATTTCTCATGTATAAATTTATGCTTATAATGTATAGCATAATTAGATTATTAATAAAATCGTTCACAGTTTTATTTATCGAATAATTTCAAATAATGGGAATTTAATTAAGAATGTATTTTTCTCTCTCTCCCTCTCCTCTCTTTCTCTTTCTCTCTCCTTTCCCCCTCTCTCTCTCTATAAATGTATAGAATCTTGCTAGGATATTGCAGTTTCACTACTTTTTATGTACTTTTTGTCTTTTTTTATTTATCGATCTTTTATTTTCTTTTTCTTTTTTATTTTTAAATTCTTACTAAGCAGTCCTTCAATTTAAATCGTTCTGTTCATTTAATTTCATTATCTAACTGATTATGTTTTCTTCTTATCATTCAATTTGTTGATAGTAATTTCTTCTAACAATTTGATTAATTTGTTTAATGGAGCAATCTCATTTCGATCTCGAATACATGTATCTTGAGAATCTTTAGTAGCTTAATTAATCAAAAAATTAATGAAACAGAAAACTCTTATTTATTTGATAATTTTAACAAATTCTATCTTTTTAAAATTTTTTTTTTTTGTTATTATATTAAATCGGTACGAGAATGATATGAAATTAATGAGAAATTGTTGATAAACAAAGATAAAAGATTGTGTCGTGTAGGTAAAAGTGGCAAAACGTTTTGAAAGTACATATCATGATTGATCTAAATGATCACGTCATTAGTTCTGATGAAGATATAATTAATATATAGTTCACTGCAGCATCATAGATTACGATATGTTTTTCTTTTTTATTTTTATATCAGATAGCAATTAGCTCTTATTATTAATTCAGTGCTTGAACTTTTTTTTGGTAAGTGGAATTCGTCGCAGGTGAGGTTAGCAATGTGAAACTCGTCTTATTGGTATCAACAACATGAAACTCGTTTTTTTTTTTGTTTTATATTTATAGTGATTAGCTCAGTTGTAACTTTCCCTTTTTGTTTTCTAATTATCTTTATTGAGTTATCAGTTATAAAACTATTAGCGGTCGAAATAGATGCATGAATATTCCGGAATATTTGAATAATTATCAATCTGCTCCTTTCAGCTTACCTGTATTGCATGGCCGAATCCGAAATGCTGTAGCTGAGCTATATATTAGAAAAATATTACTTCATTATTTATATTTAATTAAATGGCTCATTGAACATAAATTAATTTGTTTACTTCATTATTCAAATATTTACTTAGCTATTCATTCATGCTTACCGCATCAAAAATATTATTGTTATCATTTATTGTTCATAGCAGTAAGCCACTATTGACCTCTTAACCTATCGATAATTAATAATAATTATAAAAAAATGATAAATTAGATTGTGAAATTAGTATGACATTCATTTGTTCATCATAGTTGTATATTCTGAATTTCTGAATTACAGATTCCTCTAGGTTATTATTCCTAGATGAATAAGGCAAAATATTTCTTTGATGGAGTATTTTATAAGAGAAAAGAATATAGAATGGATTTCTTATTTCTTTTAAATTTTAATTAAACTAGTGGGACTGTTAAATGATATGATAAATGATATATTTCATTATTCAAACAAAGTTTTAATAATATTCAAATTTTTATGAAATTTTTATCAAATAACAACTATCAGTGAATCATTGTTATCTATTTATATTATTTGTTTCGACTGTTTCAAATTAAAACATTACATTCAACAGTGGAAAAAATTTAATCATAACAAGAAATTAAAATTATTTCAAAACACAGTAATATTATTTTTTATACGATGAATATTTTTTTTCACATTTTTACGAAAGTTTAAACGAGAGTTATAGTTTTAAAAATTATTCTACAATAGATTTTAGAATAAAAGCTTTAGAAAAATTGTCTCAAATATTTATCTTTGAAGGATATTAAAATTTGCTAAAAGATATTAGCAGAACTAAATTAATTTCAAGCAAAAATAAGATAAAATAATTTTTATTACTTATTATCTGCAACAATAATATTTTATATTGGAATTAATATATAATTAATACTGATCCTATCATTTTATGTCATTTCCTAGTTTTATTTCATATCTAAGTTTATTTATAATAATATTTTGGATTCTTTTCAACTTTATGACACCAAATATTAGTGCTTCTTAATAATATTGAAGAAGATTTATTGATAATATTGTAAAACACTTATTGATAAAGCTATAATATATCATATTACTTAAATATATATATTGTATCCAATATAATATGTTATATATTTAATCTTTGAATTCATTTCATTCTATTCGAGATTAATATTAAAGGATTAAGATCAACGGAGGATTTATATGTGATCTATGATAGGCATAAGATTGATAATATTGAAATAGAAATATTGAAATTTAAAGCATTTTACGAAATTATATTATATTTTTTGATTATTTTAATCTTTTCTTTTAAATGATTTTTGATTTTTGATCATTTAATCAATGTTTGACAATTATCAATTTTTTTCTCATTAATTTTTATAATGATATTTTATAGGAATGGGTTCATCATCGATCGGCTTATTATTATTACTGATTTTTTTACACTGTTATTGTTTGGAATGGGATGTATCGAATTTTCCGAATCCAACAGCAGGCGATTATAAACGATGTCGTATGCGAACAACATCCAATATATGTGATCCAGATGAAATATTGACTGAGTCGCAACGATATCGATTGAATCATGAATTACATCAACTGGAATCTCGAACCCGACAAGTTATTAATAATCATATTTATTATAAAGCATAAAGTACAAAAATATTTTCTATTATCATTATGTTTAATAATAATGCTATAATTATACGTTACTGTCAATTACATTCATTTTCATTCTTAGTTTTTTCAAGAATTCGCATAATTTTAAGCCAGTAATTAAATTTATTCCATTAATTTCAAATTTTCTTCATTCTATTAAGCATAATTTTAAAAAAACTGAGTTTACAGATAAAAAAATAATTTCAATAATTTAATATTTTTTTTTCATTATGTTGTTGTTCAAATGTTTTTTTTTCCTATCTAATCATTCATTTGCAGGATCATGCTCCCGACTTTTGTCAAAAAAAAGGAATTACAGCAGCGATGGCTATTGTCAAACATATTCGGGGAAATTCGGATGAGGTCGGTTAATTTTTCATCTCTTTTAAATTAACATAATCATACAGTACTAATATATAAAGATAGAAAAAATATTCCTTTTTTTAAAGTTCCTTTTTGCGCTCACTTTCTTGTTGCACAATTTTTCGTCTATCTATTTCATATTTATTGTATGATAACGAATGATTTTGTTACATTTTTAAATTTTATGCTATTTTTTCTGCTTTTTTTTAAAATTATAATTTAGAAAAAGGAAGAAGGAATAATTATTAAAAACAAATTATTGTTTGTAAATTTATTGGAAAAGAAAGAAAATATGAAATAAAAAGTATTGAAGGCTGTCAGAGAAATGGCAAATCAAATTCTTCGAAAATGGACATTAGATAAGCAGTGTCATCGGTGGTTTTTGTGGTTGCAACCGAAGATCGTCGATTTTGGGTAGCGCGTGATTCACGAGTTCCTGTTTACGCACAAGAATTTACCCAAATATTTAACTCTCAAGTAACTTTTAATTTTGCATTCTTTTTTCCTGTATCTTTTTTGTTCCGATCAAATAATCTATTTGACAGAGGAATAGATCGAGCAAATTACCGGGTACATTATGTTTCAAAATTTGATGTTATTATCAGATTATAACTAATGATATTCCAATTATAAGGAATTAAAATTATAACTATTCAATGTGTCAAGTTAGGTTTTAAGAGAACAAATGATAACGGCCTTCATAAAATGTTTAACATCTAGTAAATTATCGATGGATAGAAATGTTAGGAAATTGAACTATATTGGAACATTTTTATTATAATGTAATATAAGGGATGCTATAATTTTAGGTACTATGTAACATAATATCGCATATAGTATTCGCATTCTATTCCAGTGATAACATGACTTCACTTTTTTTTTCTTTTTTCAAGTACCAAGAGCAAGAGATGAAGTTTGACGATGAATCAAGCATTAATACAATGGAAGAACTTTGTAAGGAATTAAAATTAGTGTACTAATCTATCGATGAATCGATTGATCAATTGTCAAGTGCTATCAGTCATTTAATCATAGTCTTAATAAAATAACTGTCATTATTTTGATAAGGGATGATATGATTTTACAGAAGCAATTTCTCCAACAAGGAGATTATCCACAAGCACTGGGTAACATCATACAAAAAACATGGGAAAAAGCCTTATCAAAGCAAGGAGGAGGCGAAGTACCAGGTGATGGCAAAGGTGGTATTGATGATAAAGGTGGCTTCAGTCCAGTTGTTCCTTCACCGCCCCATGTTATCCCTCGACCAGATGATGGCAAAAAGCGTGAAGGACTTTTACCGCATGTACCGTTTTGGTTTTGGATTGTTCTTATTCTTATCATTTTACCTGTTCTTTGTTGTTGTTGTTGTTTGTGCTATTGTTGTTGTTGTCGTAAAGGTAGTGGTACGAATAGTCCACGAAGACAAGGACCTATCGATGTTGAAGGTGGTGGTAGAGGGCCAATGGATGAAAGTGATGGTAGGTCCAGAAATGGAAGAAGCGCTGGTTTCAACAATTTCTTGGGTGGTCTTGGAGGTGTTGGTTTGGGTCATCTAGCCGGTCAACTCTTAGGTGGTAGTAGTAAACGTCGTGATGTTCCTGCTGCTCCGGGTTACCAAGGCGGTGGTGCTTATCCTGCAACACCATCCCAACCTACTGGAGGAGGTGGTACTCGTGACAACCGTAGCACAAATGCCAAAGGACTTTATCCAACAGTTGCTGTGAATGATGAAGGTGGTGGAGGTGGGTGGTGAATTATGAAGCGAATAATCGGAGGGATTTGTTAGTTACCTGGTCAGTTCTTTTGTGATTAAACTAGAATTCTGCCTTTTTGCAACTAACAGTTTATATGATTTTTTAATGGATCATATATGATCCATTAAAAAATCTTTGGTGCTTTTCTCTGATCTTTGGTGTTTCTCTCTTTGATTGGAAGAATGAGGACTGTAATGAAGTATTAGGAAAGGTTAAATAACCAGATTGAAGTTATCAACCTTTCCAGTCTGAAAATTACTCGAATGGTCCATCTTCCTTTTGATTGAAACTTAAACGAATCACTGGAAGATCGGAAGAGACAGATCAATTGAATTTGAATGATTTTTAGCAGACATTACTCGATATGTCAGTATGAAATGTTTTGTTATTGATGAATATTGATGAATAATTGCCTATCAATCCGTAATCATTTTGATCCCAGAGATAAGATTAATTAAATCAACTTATCTTACTTTCTTAAGAAAACATCGAAACTAATTTATCATCGAGTTGTATTCAATTACCTGGTATTCCTTCTTTAAAATGAAATTTAAAAAAAAAAAGATTACAATGTTCTTTCTGGGATATTTTCAATTTTTGACGCAGAAGAATGCGTTCACGTCCGTATATCCTATATTTTCTATTTTTACGTTGTAATAGGAAAGTTCCTCATACTTTTCATCATTTTCGGATCTGATTTTTAATATTAACTTATTATATGTTATACAGTTCTTTGAGGTTTCAACAATCGTAAATTAAAATTGAGATAAAAAAAATTGGTTAAGTTGTTGATTACTTAGGACTGAACTCCTCTTGAAACTAATTATTCTTTGCTACATTTGCATATTCATTTGCGATCGCTGATTAAATATATAGTAAATTATTATGCTTGAAAAATGATCAATTCATACATAAGAAAATATACTTATCATTATGTTGTCCATATTAACAATTAATGCATATATTTGTTATAATTCAAATTAAAACACTTTTTTGTTATATTCATTTTGATTAGCTGGATTAGCATAACATAGATAAGAAGTTTGTTACAATAAGCTAAAAGTATTTCCTTGTCAGATGACAAACACTAAAGGTATTACTCAAAAAAAAATGTTATAAAATGATCTATGAACTTAACACATTTACGCTTATATAAAAGTTATAGGATTCATTTGAAACAATAAAGTTAAATATTATAATCATTTTGATAATAAGTTTAAATATTATAATTATTTCACATGCTTGTAATATACCTCTTTCCTCTGAAATGCTTTGCGGTATGCCATGTTGTCTGTTAATTAATTAATAACTATGCGAGTAAATAAATGTAGATTAATTAATGGCAATAATCTCCGATCAATTAACAAAGTAATAACCTTTTCTGAATAATAGTGCATTGTTGAAATTTTTGTGCTGTGACTCGTAAAAAGTCGTAAAATCGTCAACAAATTCAGCGAATTTCGTAAAGAAAATAACGAAGTGTCATACTCTCCGGAATACAGCATTGTTATTTGCAGAAAAACAATTTTTTACATTTATGACATATATATTGCCTAAATATTTATGCTATATAATAAACGATACAATGTTTCGTACAAAATTGAATTTTAAGTAAACCGAACAATCTTCCTATTCATTTCGGTTTCAATTTCAGTTCTTATTTTGAATTTGATTTTTTTATAATAATTTCCCTGCTAGATTTGTAAAAAAAAAGCAAAAAAGATTCTTTTAAGAGGAAGAAGAAAAAGAAATTATAAAAAATATTAAATGAAATGAAAGTTTCCCTATCTTTCTTTCCAATAGTTTCAGTAAAAAGTTATCATCAATTTCATCAGTTACTATTACCTTTTGAAAAATAAAAAAATAAAAACCCCCTTCTAGCAAAA
Source organism: Dirofilaria repens (assembly GCA_008729115.1). Lineage (NCBI taxonomy): Eukaryota > Metazoa > Nematoda > Chromadorea > Rhabditida > Onchocercidae > Dirofilaria > Dirofilaria repens. Next base: position 568,152 of record SNRZ01000013.1, on the reverse strand, counting down.
ATTTTAAATCTTAGATAATAAAAGGATAACCGATATTTCCAACATATACTTCCATGACGCTCTTGTTATCACTCAACGCTGATCAACGTGTTTTGAGTAGGAATTTAGAAAATTCGAAGATATTAATGATTATATTACGTATTATATGTTTTATTCCTGGAAACTTTGTACTATTGATATCTGTTATCAATAATTCATTAGAGCATTAGAGATTTCGACAAAATTTAAAAAGAAGAGCAGAATTTCCAGGAAAGTATTGGATTCTCATTTCCTTGACTCCAAGCATTATTGAAACTGATGCTTTTGAATTTCTAAGAGAGTTTTTGTGGATGAAAAAAAAAGCATTATTCTGGTCTTATTTAAGAATAGTTATCTAAAGATAGGGCACCAGAAATGAGAAAGAATATGATAAGGATAAATTCATTTTTAACTATCTACAAATAATAAGCAAAATGATATCAAGCAAAAAAAGAAACGCAAGAATTAAGAGATCATGTTAATATGTCAAGAGATGAGATCCTACTTCATTCGAGAACAACGGATGCTAATAATGTAATTTAAATAAAGTACATATATGTATATCAATACGCATCAACAACATCATCGAAGTTGCCAACAATTTATGATAATATAAAAAAATGCTTATCAGAATTCTATCATTTATTAATCGCAAGTAGTGGTAACTCAAATTCAGAAGGAAAAAGAGAAAGAGAATCTGCAATCAAAAGACTAGGAAGACGATCATTGTGCATACGTTTCATTAAACGTGCGACATGTCTATCATCCAAATTTATACGTATTGTGGCATCTTCCATAATCGCTAATTTTGAAACCTAGCCGAAGATATCTTTTAAACAGTACAAAATGAAAACAAATAAATGCCAAACTGCAAAATATATCTATGTTGCAGAATGACCGATTAAAATTTGAATAAGGGATAATTTGGCTGAAAACATTGTGGGACCATTTTGAAGAGATAAGTCTTAATTTTTCGACTAATATAGCTGATAAATAGTCACATCACCAAATATATAATTTGAATTTTTGGGAGTAATTTATGTTACAGAAATTGATAACATATCAATCAGTTTGAATGAATATATGAGACAGTGATAACAACGATAATCGTGAAAGTTAAAACATCAAGAAAGGGATGAGCATTAAATAATTTCAGATTCACAACTTAACTGGTTGGAATTTGTTTTAACTATTACAAAAGCATAACTTCAACGATAAAGTTTGATTCGATTTCATTTGGTTAGTTAAGATTAAGCATATTTTACGTTATATATGCAAAGCAATAACAATGTCAACAATCATCGTAAGAGATTCTTTAATAAACAATTTTCATTTGTGTAGCAAAAAAGTATTGATACTTCATGATTATTTTTAATTATCAGAAAAATCACTACTTGTTACTAAAACTATTCACTATTCCATATTCTCTGATGAAATTTATTATTTTACAATTCTTAAATGATAATGACAGAATCAATATTTCCTATCTCTTAACATCATTTAGAATTATTACTTCCTATTATTAATAATTATTCAAGAAATCAGAATTTTCTATTCTTCTCAAATGTCTATAAGATATCCTATAATTTACTTATGATTCTCAAAATTTTAACAAATTATTCAAGTCAATAATATGAAAAAATTATCGCACAAAAATCTTGGGAAATATGGAGCAAAATCGCAACAAAACTAACTACAAAAATGAAAAGTATGAAAGTGTACTAAAATATACACATTCTATGATTAAATCAAGTTTTCAGCTGCTGGTGTCGCTGATAATGTTACAACGGTAGAAATAGTATTAGATACTGTTACTGAATTTCCCGATGAAGCAGCATTTGCTGATGCCGTCAAATGCGCTTCACGACGCACCATACTAGACGAGAAACCGGGTAAATTCGGGAAACGGATACCTATTTCACGTGCTACTTTTACCGGTACCTAAAATTTAATACATTTTATCATTTAAATCTAATCGATTAATTGTTTGATAAATTATTAATTAGTATCATATTTCATATTATGATCGATTCGAAATAGGCATATAACTAATGCGTAAAAATTATTAATTGAACCAAATTCTGAATAACAATAATAGTTATTTATCGACTTTTTGTCTCTCTATAAAAGCGAATCACATGCATAAATCTCTTTTTCATCCTCTCTTTGAATTTCTGATTTTAGAAATTCGAATCAAACATGGCCAAAAAAAATGTTATGAAATTGAAGGGGGAATATTTGAAATGAGAAAATTAATAAGCATTCAAAAAGAAGTCTAGAATAAAGCAAAAGAAAAAAAAAGATTCATTTTTTCATTCGTTAAGATATTTTAAAATTCATCAAATATTTCGACTGATCTATTAGATAATTTGATTGATCTATGTAATTAACTATTCGATGTATTCGACGCTCAATCTTATCTTCTATCTAGCCATATATAAACGTATTAAAGTGTATCGGATATGAAGAAGATCAAAAACAGTCAAAATGGAATCGATAGCACACAAACTTACTACCTACTTTCTACAGAGTATCATATTAACTAACAACAAAAAAGAAAAAACAAAGAATGAGAAAGTTAAATGTAAAATGTTATCTCAATTTAACTATAATTACGCTTGCTGATAAACTCTTCAGAAAAATCAAAATATAAAGTGTGAGCAGGTAGTTTCAGAATATAAAATGTGGATAGTTTCGGGGGAAAAAAAGATAAGAAATAAAATGAAGCAAGTAAAGATAATTAATAAATACATGCTTTATAAAATCATCAACCTTTCAGCTATCACGCAGGTGATCAGGGAAGTAGAGATAAAGAAATTGAGAATTCAATCGGATAACTGCCCAATAATATGCTGCTTCAATTGAAGGGCGTGATATATTAATGATGGTGGTGATAACATGATGATGATGATGATGATGGTGATAGTGAACTACGTCGGAGTAATGAAAGTAACAATAGCTGTTGAGGTAATGATAATATTAATCATGACAATATGACGACTCCTGGGCGTTACTGCTAGCAATACGTGCGCTGCGTGAAATCTTCCGTGATGTTTTACGTGCGATCAATGTTGAGAATGGTGCAATTCTCTAAAAAATCAAACTAAGAAAAAAAAAAAACAAACGAAAATGAGACAAAAAAAAATCAACATAAAAATGAAAACTAACAAAAAAAAAAGCTAATAAGGATAATCAGGGAATGATTATTAAAGTGACGAATTGTTAAATCTATCTAAATGACCAAATTACTAGCAATATTCTACTTCAGATGCAATCCGATATTAACTGACTTCTTCATAATCTAGATAGTATTTACTTTACCGCATGGCGTTTGTCATCCGTTACAGTTCACGACTTATAATCATGTCAGTACCACACAATATCAGATTTATAGATTTTATGAAATCTTATCTCTCCTAACGAAATTAGCAACTAAATTAAATCTCTCAGGTTGTATCAAGAACAGAAAAATTTTTTAATAAGTTTTTGGATTAATAAACGTGGAATGTATTCGAGAAAAAAAAGTTAATCAGCAAATATAGTTCACTTAAAAATCATTCTCGAAATCCATTATGAAACAATCAAAAATGCTGATTAATAAGAAAAATCAGCTTGTTTTTCCAGACATATTAATAACCATTAACAGTATTAAATAAAAATTTACACAAAAATTAAAGTTGAAAATGCGTAGTGAGAAAAAAATAAAGCTTACATGATCAAAGTATGTATAGCAATATTAAGTAATATTCAGATTTTTCAAAAATTATAAAAATTAAAGTTGATTCTACACATGCTTTTTAATAGTAAAATAAAATACTGTGCTATGTAGAAAACTAAACACTACTTGCAATTCAGCAAACAAAATAAGGGGTAAATATAACGGGATAGAAAAATATTCCTCTTCATATTTCGTTTCTTTCCAGTCCCGACTTTACATCAATGAAGAATTTTTAATTGAAACTTTCCTAATAATTTATTTGAATTTGAGATAAAAATATTCTATTACAAAGAGATATGTAAAAGCTTATTTTTCCAAAACCATAAATTAAAAAGTCAATTGTATAGAAAAAATTATTGAGGAAAAAAAAAGGCCAGAAGTCTTCGAAAATCAAGACTTCGGCAAAAAATGAGAGGACTAGGAACAAAAAATCAATTTTTGGATACTATTATTTTTAAAATAATCAAATTAATTAGCCGATCCGTTTATTTCTACCTTGCTAACAGATACATGAGGTCAAAATTTGAGATCTGATCACTCAGAAATATATTCGAATGTTGCCTTCCATATTTTAAATGTTACTTTTAAAGATTGAAGCATGATTATCCATCGTTAAAATTCGCACTCTAAAACTAACCTTTTTCTTTGATTGATTGAGCAATTCTCTATAATTTTCGGAACGCAAAAATCGTTGATAACTATCATTTTTCATCAAACAAAAAATATGATCCTAAATTTAACCGATTGATATATGAAACAGAACTGCTACTTGATATGTATTGTCATGAATCTTATTCGATGAATATTAATAATAATATATATTTCCACTACAATTAAACAATTCCAATGATTTTCATATAACGATCAATTGGTGCTGCCGAAATTTCAGGGATGATATTGATAATTCGAATTCAATTTGAATGTTACTTTATAGCTTAACTTAACGGATTATTTATATTTATGTCTGACCGTAACCATTTTTGGAATTATTCAGTCCCAAAACAACACAATTAAATTTTAAAAAAAATGGATTAGTCCTTACTGCAGCTTCATCAAATGACCAACGGTTTGGATTTTTCAGATTTTCTTCCGTCTGTTCCATCACTTTACAATCAATATTAACCGGCGATGTTGCATTTTTATCAATAAATTCATTGTATATTTCAGTCACTAGCACAGGTACCATACGACATGCACATTTCCGTAATTTTTGGACCTGAAAAGTAAAATATCCTGCTTTAATACTTTGCTAGTAAAATGAGATAATTAGGCAAAGCATTAATTTAATAAAATTAGACAAAGTCACTGATTATTATCAGTTTATAGTTTTTGTGATTTCTGTTATTCGACTAAAAATGTTTATTATTCTATTCGTTGTTCTAAACAAAACATTAAATTATTTGGATTCAGGCATATATGAAAACATTCGTATAATCTTACAAGATATATATTAGTGTAACAATTCCCGCATTTTATTTATTATCATATAACAATCGATTCAAAGTCGATGAGGAAAATCATGATAAAAATAGATATATTCTGCTAAAAATAAAAACGAAGTAATAGTCTAGAAAATAATAGCTCACCTGCCACCAAAAGCGTAAATTTTCTCCAGAATATTCCTTATCGGAGAATTTCTGTAATGTTTCCCTGCCTATTTCATCGCATAATAATTCTTCAAAGCTTTCTTCCCATAATTTCAAACGCCGCATTGATATATCACCAGTACTGGAAACAAAAAATACATTGCTTCAAATGAAAATTTTCTTCAATAAGTCGATAAGTACGTAAAATGAATTATTATTAATCTGGACTAAAGTCAAATTTTTTTTCTCTTTTCTCATATTATTTTTTTCTCTCACATTGAAATTATATGACAGCACTAAGAGAAGAATGTAAGATATAAATACAAATTTTATAAATTACATAAAAAGTACAAAAATTACATAAAAAAAGGTTTATTCATTAGTTATGTAAAAAATATGAGTTTACTCAATTCTCAATACATTACTTTAAAGTCGAAACACGGTAATAGCAACAGTACAGTATAAGCTTTTTCTTTCCTTTCTACATTAATTGTTTATAAATATTTACATACATTTTGTCATGTTGCCAATAATCAACGGTATCGGAAATCCATGGATTTGAATGACTTTGGAAATGATCAGCTGCTGTACTAGGTTGGATGAGAAATGGATCAAAAATACGACGATGATCGAAATATTGTAAATAGCTGAAGAAACAATAAGATATATATATATATATAATTTTCATTTATAATTAAAAATCAATCAAATTTATTTTATTTCTGCTGTGATTTTTTACCTACCTTTCAACTAATTACATAGTAATTAAAGCTGATAGGAACTGAAGAAGATGAAAGATGAATTAAAGATAAATTGGAGATAATAAAAAAAATAAAGAAATTTGATATATATCATTTAATTATAATTTTAAAGCTATTTTTTAACTGGAATTTTGGGAAAAAAGAGAAATAAATTTAACATTTTGAATAATCCGAAATCAATAAATTGAATATATGTGAGAGATGATTTCAAAGTTTACTGAAAAAATGTTAAGATAGAGATGAAATTGTTTAAAATCTCAATTTCATATGATTTGATTTCTGATTTATTTTAACGAAAAAAAAAAACTTACTTCTCGACAACCTTAGATGTTTTGAGAACGTTCTTTGTTAACCGTGCCTCCAATGCACTAATCTGAAAGTAAAGCAAGATATTTTAAAATATGCAAAGACATTTTTTACTTAAGGCATGAAGTTCAGCATATTTAGAAGGAAAATTAGAAACTGATCTTGATAAGAGATATCCTATGATTTATATGAATTGTTTCTTTTTCAATTTATTTATGAAAATTGAATAAAATTTAATTCCAGCCTCGATTTAAAAGAATCTTTCTTTTGTATTCTAAAGACTTTCATAATAATCTTAAAACATTATTGCAATATGCCTATTCTAAAATACTTTCCATCGATTATGGAACAATTCACATGAATTCACATGACATCCATTGTTATCAAGCCCAAATCATGCACCTCCTGTTTTAATGTATCCTGCACTCGTGTGCATCGTCGAATACCAGGTCTATGATTATAGTGTCGCACGGATAATGGTGATACATAAGGTGATGTATGCTGACTTGATGAGGAAGAAGATGTATTAGTTGCACCATTTAAAATAGAATTTGAACAAGAAGGTGCTTGTGCAGCTGCATGTGCAGCTGCGGCTGAAGTCGAATATGGTAAAGTAATATTTGAACATGATGCAATAGCAGCATGAGTGGAAGAACTGTACTTCGGTCGTCCTAGAATTATTCGTATAATTTTTATTAATTTAAAAAATTATTTATAATTTTTTAATTATAGCAAAAATAATTAAAATTTAAAAGCGTAATTTCTTTTTTAAAAGAAAGTGAAAACAGAATTTTTCTAAACGATCAGCCAAAAAAATAATTACTCTTAAAATAATAAAAGTATTAGGAGAGAACAATCCAGCAATAGTCAAATCATACAAGATTTTTACGACTGGAGTATACAATTACAAAATGATTGAGAAAAATTTTTTCACGTACGATATATTTATTTATTTTTATAGAAATATGTTAAATAAAGATGATAGATTTTTGTCACTATACCTGATCTTGATAGTTTCCGGAAATCAACTTCTGTAGTATTTACACAACCTGGTACAGGTCTATGAACATCCCAAAAAGCACGCTCTTGGCTGTCCAAAATTTGTCGTTCTTGACGATCACGCTTTTTGTCAACCCTAAAATTAGTAATATGTGAAATCGATTACTCAAGATTAATTCGATATGTGTAAAATTAGAATTATATTAAGGTCCGGAAAGAAAAAAGAAAAGTCTTGCGAAAAACAGGAACCACTCAAATTTAAAAGTAATTGATAAAAATACGGACCAGATATCATAGCTTCTTTGTCAAATCAAATACTCTATGATACATATATGATGTTTCACCATAGAAATTTCTTCCAATACTACATTATCCACTGCTTAAGGTCAAAGGTCAAACAGATAGTCTATATGATAGATGATAATCGTAATAACATGGCTAATGTGTAATATATTAATTAAGTTATGAAAAACAAATACCTATATTGAGCTTCAGCTTGCATAAAAACAAATTCCCACTTCCGACTGAACATTTTTTGTAATCTCGCTAAATTTTCCGCTTCGAAATCTTCCAATTCCAAATGTGCTTTATTTTGCATAGTACGCTTACACAGATACACAGCTGCAAATAGTTATGAAGTTACTGATAAAGTTTTCCCTTGAGGAATGACATACAGACATCTGGAACATTCAGTCAAATCAGTATAGTTTTGGTTGGAATTATGATGAAGTTGGATGGGACTAGAGTTTATCGTATTAGTAAATCTTAAAATTTCTTTAGTTTTGAGTTCTTGATTTTTTTTTTTTCTTTGACTGGTATAATTTTTTTGTTCTTTTATTTGTATAGTTCAGAATGATTCTAAGTCTTCGGCTGCTTATTCTTCTATTTGTCATATGGGTTTTATATTGCTATCTGAGTTAAGTATGGTTTATTATTGTAAGTCTATATCTTTGGTAATGATGTTATCTCATGATTATACTTCTGTTTTAATACTTTATTTTGTTGGTTCGGTCAAATTAGTTGATTGCTGAAAAAGTCGTTTAATATATCTGTATTAATAACAGAGTTTTTCTGGATGAACAAACTTTCGGATAATCATAGTCGATAAAGCAACTGATTCTTAGATATATCGATTGTATTATGTAGCGAAATCTAGTGATCTTAATAAGATGTTGCATCAATTATTTAGTTTTATGCTATACTGAAATGGAAAATAAATATATCTATAAAGAATTTGAATGATAAATGGAATTGGTTTAATGATGAACATCTTTCAAGATAACGATCTGTCGCAGACAAACAATATCACATATTATGAATTAACAATTAAGCGAATAGTAAAAGAAAAAATAACAACCATAATCCATATTTTCTGGTTCCCAACAATTCGATGGCCAAAAGTAGGGAGTTTGAAATCGATAGAAAGTTCCATCATTTTTTACAGTTAAAACATGATCATCAATTTGAAATAAGTAACCATGAGATGCGATTAAATGAGATAAATGAAGTGCATCAGCTGAAAAGAATTTTTATTTGTTCACCTTTTCGAAAAAAAATCATATCCTATAATTTGGGTAATGTATTTATTTAAACATTTAATATCACTTTACTAATATTGGAACTGTCTGATTACACTACAATCAAAACTTGCCACAAACTAATTGAATGATCATTTTAAAAATAATAAATAAACTTCGCCAGTCATTAAGGATTATTAAAAATGATTTATGATGCTAATCTCCAATATTTATATCAGTTCAGTTTATCAATGATTCAGATCATCCGATTTTATATTTTTTGTTTTTTTTTACAAACCAACGCTGTTGATGTTTGGATTCCGTAAAAAGCAAAAATTAGAAAAAAGTGGTTAAATCAAATAATTTAAATACTGAGATTTACGTCACTCTATTACACCAATAAAGCTGAAAATGGGAGTTGAATTTTGAAATCGCAAAAAGAATTTTATGAATAATTAGAGGCTGAATTTAATGCTACACATGGTTGATTTATGGAACTAATTTTAAAAATTTTCAAATTAATTTTCTTTATATTCCTTTAATTCTGATTTTTTTTAATCCAATTAATTCATGAACCAAATCATTATATTTTCTTTAAATATACAATGATTATTATCAAATTTAACTAGTGATAATTTGAAAGCTTATAATTAATCCACTGAGACATATCTCCAAACTAAATTGATAAATCAATCATAATTCCAATAACAATGCATGATAAATGTATGCAAATCGTGCTAGTAAATATAAGAATTTCAGGAAGTAACAAAACAAAACAAAAAAAAAAAAGGAAAAGCAAAATATACCAAGATCTGTCATATTCATATTTTTCATAATCCAAGCGATCAGATCTTGACCAGTAAAAACGGAAGGAATCTGAATATAAAAATACAAAAAGGTTAAATCATAAAAAACAGCCTTAAATAAATATACATCTTTTTATTTTTTTCTCTTTTATCCATTATATAATAACATGGATATAATTTCATAGTTATAAAATTATTCAGCAACGGTAATGAAACTTCTAGGCAATTACAGTAATCAAATTTCTAAAAGTAATTACCAAAAAAAAAGAGTAATCTTTTTTCCAACTACTTTTAGAAATTATTTTAAATTATTTTTTTTTTTAAGAAATTTCAATTATGCGGGAATGATGATTAAATACATTATTATGGAAAAAGAAATATAGCAAAAATATCACAATATTGTCTTATTAAAGTAATGAATTGATAAAAAATAATTTTAAATTGTTTATAAAATGATTGATTTCAAATACTCGATTAAAGAATCAAAATTATTATACCGCAGTAATTTTATTAAAAACATATGCAATTTAATTATTTAAAAAATATTTCAATTTTTTTAAAAATTCGATAATTTTAAAAAAGGAAAAAAAAAGAGAAAAATGAACGAACTTTTGTTAGAAAACTTTTGACAGTTTTAATAGGCACTCCATTCTCGGGTCTAACATTGTTTGGACCAAATTTTCCAATTTTTGATAAATCATATGATTTGGATGGACCATTCTTTCATCAATACTTGCATTAACTCGTAATCTTGGTAATGCCATTTAAATTCCTTTCGCTCTTTCGTTCACCGTTTTTACTTTTTTTCCAAAATTATTTCGATTTGAAGAGGAAGAAAGAAAAAAAAATTAAATTTCCGTTGAAATAACACAAATTGTTAATAAATCAAATTATCATGATCAATCTTATTGATTTTTTTTGATTAAATACAACGAAATTGACAAATTTTGTTGGATTATTTCCGTCCTTTTTTTCATCAGTACGACATTTCTTTCAATTTTTGCATAACAAATCGGAATGCTGAAGATTGAGTAGCACGTACTACCATTATCCTATAAAATATATAATAAAAATCTGATTCTAATCATCAACAACAAATTAGTTATCATTTAATATCATCGCAATTCATACAAACAAAAGCTTCGTCGGATATTATATCAAGAATTTCAGAAAACAATTCCAAAAATATCAAAAACAAAGCGATATATATCTAAAATATGTTTGATAAAATGTCGACTTTTAGTCCTGATTAAAATTTTTGATTATAAATTCAAAACCAATCCTCAATAACCAATCTCAATCTTACATATTTTCTAAATAATTTTAGTTTCTGGCTCATTTCATTTCTCTTTTTTTTAATTTTAAAATACCGGTAGAAAATTCTCAAAATTTGTATCCCTTGGGAATTTCCAAGGAAAAAAAAGTGGAAAAATTTATTTTTAAGAAAAGAATCTACAAAAACGACATCAATAGTACAAATCCATCCATCAATTCTCGAATATCCCGAAGGATAATCAATGAAAACTAATGGCATTGCATCACATGAATGATGAACATAAACGATGAATATGAAAAACTTTTTGAAACAAAAAGGATGAAAATTGGCGGAAACTGATACTTATCTTTTCATCAACTTTTATTTTCGATCAGCCGCCCAAAAGATAGATTGATCGATTGAGATTTATAGTTCCTGAGTGATAATAATAATTATTATTGTTATCATTATTATTGCAATAAATGTGATGGAACAAATTATCATGTTATCAGTGAATGAAGCAAAATCCGACTTGAGATTTATAATTAATGAATGACAACTGCAGTAAATATGATGGAACAAATGATCATCTTATCCATCTTATCTATGCAGCAAAATCATTAATGCTATGATATATTAAAATTATCGGGATAAAAATATCAAATATTTCTTGCTCAAAAAAAAAATTAAACAAAAATAAATAAAGAATTTAATTTGGGATTTAAAAGATAACAAGTTTTGTATGAATTAATGTCTGTAATAAGTTTCAATAAATATGATATGATAATATGATTAGAAAAAAATGATAATATGCAATAACATAGCTCTTGAGAACATTTACTAGAGTAATCGATAATTAGCAAGAAAAAAAGATGTCGCATTTTATATTAAGTCAGGAAACAATAATAGTACTAAAAGAAGTTAGAAATATAACTGTCATCCAGGATGATCGAACTGATCTATATATGTATTTCAATGAAATCCAGATGATAAACTGAATGCCTGCCTATCTGGAAAAATAATACGTAACACTATCGGAAATCACTGAAAAACCGGATAAATTTATGTGTGAAATGGGCCAAGAATTAATCTCAGACGATAAGATAATAGGATATCTAATGATATCCATGTGAGGGGTGATAGATATATCGCATAAAAAAAAATAAAAGAGAGCAAAAAATAAAAAATGAGGAAAAGGAAAAGAAAGAAGAGAAATCTGAGGAACATACTCGTTGCCACCATTATTTATTATTATTTTGTAATTATAACAATAAAATAATATTCTTATTATCAGTAAAATGCGTAAACATAAATATCGTTGAAATAGAATATGGAAGAAGATATTCATGGCTATAATGAATGATGAATGTAAGGAAGAAAAAGGAAGATGAAAAAGCGATCAAATATAAGCATAATAAAGAAGAGAGTTAGAGGATAGACAGAGGAAAAAGAAGAGAGTATTCCAAACTTTCAGAATATTATGTATACTTTTCTTTTTTTTTTCAGTTAATTTCCCTCTACTCTTCTTTCTCTCTCACTCTTCCTCTCTCTGTCTCTGTCATCAAATTTATGTTGCTCAATTTTTAAAAAAAAAAAAAAATCCTTTACATTCAAAACACATTCCTTCGTTTCAACTTATCCCCCATTCAATTTAACAACATGCAAATTTCTCTCCGTAATTATATCTCTGATATAATAAAAAAGATGATGAAGAAGAAGGGGATGACAATATTTCGCATTTATGATAACAACGACAATAATAATAATCATAATAATAACAATAATAATAATTAATAAAAATAATAATAATAATAAAAATAATAATAATACTAAACAATTTCCATTATATGAAATACCAATAACAATAATAATAAAAATAGCAAAATCATAAACGTTAATAACAGTAAAACCAAATGATATTTCACCAATGTTCCTACAATATAGTGATTAGAAATGATAACAACAATGGCGATGATATCAACAAAAAAAATTACAGGAAGCAATACCATCAGGATCAAAAATAATACTAACATTGGTAGCAATAACAATGATAACAATAACGATGATAATAATGACGATATTTAAGACAACAAGGATGACACCAACATGCACTCGAAAAAATGAAGCATCGTTCGATTCGCACTGCAATATGTGAACGGAAAATGATGCTAAAGAGTATAGGACTTGGCTATAGAGACGAAGCCATACACATACATGCACCGACACATACACATGCACATACAAATACACATACATACACATAAATATATATATATATATGAATTGATTCGTTCAACGATTTTTTTTATTGACAAAATGTTAGAATAGTTTACCATTTCAAGTATGTCTTATATATTAGTATACATATGTATGTGTATGCATGTGTACGCATGCATGTGTGTGTGTATTTGTCTGTGTATAATTGTCACAATTATTCTCGATAAGAGAATAGGTATTATTTTCTAGGCATCATCAATTGCTTCTTTTCGAAAATGCCTCTTTCTCGAGAGAATAATATATTGCAAAGTGTATTATGAGGACGACTGAGTATATATGTATATACATATATACACACACATACACATATATGCACATGGATGTATTTATGGGAGAAGTATAAATATAAACAGATTGTTAAATAAATGTATATATATTGTTATAAACAATATATCTTGGAAATAGAATTAAGTGATCAAAAAAAGGAAATAAAAAAGTGAATGAATAATTAATTGCATGGATGCACTCAATGATATGGGATAGCAGTGATATTGATTTAACAGGTATTTATTATTTACTATTTATCCATCCTTTAGGACTACTTATTTCATCATGGTCTATTTTGTATTATGCATTAATTTCAGGTTAATTTAAGTTTTGCAGCATGGAAATTTGAAAAACAATCTTTCTGCTTCTTTCATTTAAATTGAATAGTCAAATTAATCAGTGATAAATGAAAACATCGATATCATAATAATTGTTAGATAAATTAATCATATACATGACGTAACTCAATTTAATCACATTTCAAGATACATTCCAGCCAATTTGGCTAACATGATCGATGAGCCAATGTGAGACCGATAATAATGGAAATAAGAAGTACGAGCACGTCTAACATATATAGGCAAACCACATAATCTTAATTTATTAAGATCGGGTTAAAGAAATAAACAATGGTCTGTTTATCTCTTTATTTGGCAAGAAATGAAAGAAACAATGAAATGCTAAGCTTCAATGCTAAGGCTAAGAGTATTTAAGATGAAAACAGAAAAATATGTCATATGAAACTGGAATTGAATAATTTTATCTTTAATACAGTTTAGTAATTAGTAAAAGAACTGAATAAAAGAATTTCAATAATGCTTGATGCAATTTAGGATTTTGAGAGGGGAATTGTGCTATATTGTGCCATTTTGTTACAAATACTTAATTTACTTATTAATGATGATAATTATATCTTATCAAGCCATATGGTATTTTATTAATACAGAACATATTTTGCATATCTTTATCAATTTATGGAATACTAATCAATTTAGGAATACTAATCCATATTTATAAAACACTTCACGCATTCTATATTTTTTTTTTATTACATATTTATAATCTATTAAAGCTAGTAAGAAAATGAATTATTTGTTTTTTTCTCAAATATACTCTAATATTCTATCATTCATCTCAAATTATAATACTATTCATTTTGATGCTCTCAATTCCTCATCTGGAAAATCTTAGAATCTTATCAATTTTTGTAATCTCTTCGTAAAGAATTATACTTCTCCCTGCAAAAGACATACTTGACTTTACTGGTTTGCAGTGAACACTGAAAACTTTACTCATTGTTTACTAAAATTTCAACCTGAACCGGCTGCATTAAATTGTGATATGAACTAATTTTATTTCCGAAATGAACGAGATGATATAAATGTTCATTGGGAAATGGAACAAGAGGAGGAATGCGGGGAGGAGGTAAAAGATTGAGCGGGTAAGCGAATGAATGCGGAGGATAGGAAGTTTAAATAGCATTCTTTTTGGTTTTTATAATATGTAACAGAAATTCTCCTTTAAATCAAAAAAACTTCACGCTGCACGTATATTTTATTGCATCTTACCCGTATTCATCCGAACTTTACACGTATTCATATTACATCTTACACGTATTCATACTGCACCTTGTACGTATTCATATTACACCTTATACATATTCATACTGCACCTTGCACATATTCATATTGTACCTTATACGTATTCATATCGAACCTTACACGTATTCATACTGCATCTTATACGTATTCATATTGCACGTTGCACATAATAATATTGCACGTTACACATATTCATATTGCACCTTACACATATTCATACCGGACCTTGCAAATATTTATAACTCCTTAATTAATATATTCATACTAATGAAATCATGCCAAATAACATTGTCACGAACGATTTGAAGAATGACGTCATTAAGATATAATTAAATTTAATGCGCGCTATCACCGATGATTTATATTTGGATATTTTATTCAGGGTATGAAATTTTAAATATATTATAGATCTAGACGTGATTATTAAATCAAATGAATATTGATCAAAAATGTGGACAGTTCTTTGCAAATCTGAACAATAAGAATCGATTAGATGAAGAGTGGTACTACCGCTGTTGGTGGTACAGCTGGATAGTTGATGATATCTTTTGGTTGTGCGAATTATTAAACGTGAAAGAATTTGCAAACCATCCTTCTATTACATCTACTACTGTTATTACCACTTCATTCTGAATGCATGACGTCACTCTCTTTTAAGAAATCAACAAGGTTAATAATAAAAAGGACAGCGAAAGCATTGGTTTGATTAATTTCTTGCAAAGAAGTTTTTTTCTCTTTTGATTTCTTTTCCTTCGATAATTTATATCCGGTGATTGGAATATTGGTATTGGAATGTCCATGAAATTTTTTGCGGGTTTACAAGATTTCTTGGGTCTATATGATACGTCATCATCAAGCAGTGAGCAACAGCAACAAGAACAACAGCTAGCATCATCTACTTCAACAACAGCACCAACATCAGCAACAGTAGTAGCAGCAGCAGCAAGCTCTTCATTATTATCATCACCTTTAGTATCATCGGTCAGTTCGGATTCTATCGAAAGCGAAGGAAATTCATTAAAATACATTTCTGATATTATTAACAGTCGTGCTACCATTCAACAAGAACAACAACAATTACTTCAAAAATTAACACTGGACAATTCGAAAGGTTAGTATGTTATATTTACTAGAAAAAATATTGATTATTTGCTAAAATTTGCAAGCAAAAATAAGAATAAAAGATATTTATTATAACTTTCTATCATTTGTACTTTTTCTGTTAACAATTGATTTATAAGAGCACTTATTATTGTTTTATGAATTTCATTTTTCTAATGGTTAGCGGAGGGCTTTATAAATTTCTAATTTCATCATTCTAATTTATCGCTTATGTTCATGCTGCTTGATGTTAGCCAAAATGGCTATTACAACGTTAACGTTAACAAGGTTTAATCTGTTAATGGAAGTAGCTGGTAAGTAATAATTTGATCTGGAGATCTTTTTAATAATGCAAAAAATATAAAACTCTATCTTTTGCGTTTTTTAGACAAAATCTTTGCGTTTAGTCATTCATTGATTATTCTATTAATAGTTTGAACTATCAATCTTTAACTAAACAAGTTCTTTTCAGAAATCACAGATGCACAAGATAAAATACGACGCTGTTCTCATAAGCGAAGTGTGCATTTTTCGGATGATATTGTGACTGATTTCTTCGATGCACCAGCAAATTTTTTCATTAATAAAAGTGAGAAAATTTAATCTTTTAATGGAACTAGCTGAAAGTAATAATTTGATCTAGAGGTCTTTTTAATAAATGCAAAAAATATAAAATTCTATTTATCATTGAAGGAAGAAAGATCAATATAAACTGGACAGAAATAAGCTTAGTTACGACGAATTTGCTGCCATTCTTTTCCTATATATCATCGCTGCCATTTTTTCCTATATTCATCGATTTTCTGTTTTTTATATTTTTTTAAAGTTTCAAAACCAAAGTTATCAACTCTTGTGTAGATTTTGTTGAAGTTTTATAATTTTAGAAGTTATTTTTAATTTAACGATTCTCGGTGCGTTTGTAATTTTTATAATATTTCCAGATATAAATGACATCAGTGCTATCAATATTTCCTACTTGAATGCTTGCAAACGTTTGCGAGTCGATCCAATCCAAGCTGTACAAGAACAAATAACCGTACATTTTTTAATTTTTCCCAAGTTACTTTAAAAAGAAAAAATATTATAGTGTTCGATATAATAGCTTGTAATAATATTACTATTAAAGTTTCACGATAGAATACGTTGTCGTTTCCACAGCCCATTTAATAAAAAATGATGTCATTTAAGATATGAAGCTTGTCTTATCTCCTATTTATTCTGCATAAGCTTGTCTTATTTCCTGTTTATTCTGCATAATTTATATTTCACAAAAGCATAAAAAATCTTCATGCCCAAGAAAGAGCATCTGGCGAAGAAGTGATAATCATTAATAAAAAATTAGAGTAGGTCGTTACAGACTGAGCCAAATGAATTTTTAAGAGATTGCTTGTTAAACTAGGAATACTATTGGTAGAAAGTGCTACGATGGAGGAATAATTTTCGAAAATTTTAAATAAGCTGCCAAAATCATAAAACGTATTGACTAGATGTCTTCCGAAACAAATGAATCAAATGAAATAGTGTAGGGGTTAATGTGATAGATTTATTTAGAAAGACCAGCGTAAAGCCATCCTGCGTTCGGTTGTAGATTATGCGAATAGAGTGTTGCGACGATTTTTGGATGCTTGTCAAATGTAGCTATCCGAGAATCATGGGGATAAAGAAAGTATCGGATTTTGAATTCATTGATTATTGATTCTTTTATTTTCTCTGGAAAAAGTTATTTCAGTGTTTTCATCAAGTGATGGGTGTACGCCAAGAGTGTCTCTCCTTAAAAGGTTTATGTTTTTTATGAAAATTCGGTTAATTTTTGCTCAGAAACAAAGTTTGTTTGATATTTATAAGAAAAATAGATTCAGGTCATCGATTATCTTCTACTGATATGGAGTGTTTGGAGGAAATTTTCAATAAAGTTCAGTTTGACATACTTGATTTTGAATATACATTTCTGGATGATGATGTACGTTACGCTTATTCATAGCAAATTTTTTTTTAAGATAATTTCATCCTGAAAAATTTATGTTTACTCCGATAATAATTCTTATCATTACCGGAATATTAAGACCAAATACCGCAGTTTGCTGTAGTAGATCTTCTATGATGTCAAAATCATCAGTCATTTCTTAAATAATTTGCAATACAGACTATAATATTTCACTTTTTTTCGCATTATTTAGGTTTCAAATTATAAACTACCAAATTGCGGAACTTTCTTTTAGTAATGGGATTTTATTAATGGTCCCACCTAAAAGAATCAAAAATTACATAATTTTCTTTTTATATTCTTTTGAATAATTCTAGTATGCTTCAGAGTGCCGTGTGCCTTGGAGAGATGCTTGAGTTTTATGATTCTGCAGTAAAATTGAATTTGTCCTTTAATAAGCAAATTAATTTGCGAGGTTGGCAATCCATATGTAAAGCTATAAGGGATGTAAGTTTTTTTTTCATATTTTAGAATAGAAGTAATTTGATGGTTTTATCAAATAATCTTGTTGGTTTTTAACCACAGCATTTGTTATGAGATGATGTAGTATGGTATTTTAAAACTTTGTGATATGATTTTCAGAATTCTTTTTTCAGTTTAATCTATTTATAACAGGAATCTGAAAATGTGTTTATCCAAACATATTGATTTACTTCATGTTTTTATTGTTTCGATATTTTCCTTGTTGTTAATCCTATGCTGTTTGAGCTTTGAATTATGAGTCATCATTAATATCCAAAATTTTTTTTGTTCAGGCACCCTCCATGCAATATTTAAATTTGCGTTACACATCTTTGACTGATCGTGCCGTACCAATCTTGGCGCGTGCTTTGCGTTCCCAGTCGTCTTTAACTATTCTTCATTTGGAAAATGTTTCTCTTTCCGGACGGAACTTAATTTTAGTTGGTTGGTGCGACTCTTTTTCTCTCATTTTTTACCAGTGCTGAAGCCGAAAGTGTATAAAATTTGTAAAAGAATGAGGACTTTTACGATGCTCTAAGAATTATCGTTATGAAAAAAGAATGATAAGAATTTCTGCAGAAAAATGCCAAATGTTTTATTGAAATGATGAAGGAATGCTTCTGTCATATGTGATATCTTTAGTGAGTACAAAATGTAGAAATAGTTGAAGAAACTAAAATTTTCTATGTGAATTGCATCAAGAAGATAAGGTATTCATTACTGCCATTGACTAACTATGAAAAGTTATTCTTGAATAGTATAAATATTTTTTTAAACAAGATATTAGAAAGAAGCTTTTGTATTTCAAGAAAGTCTTATGCTAATGCTAAATTGTTTGGAACATTTCTTACTGAATGCATTCTAGCTGTAATTTCCACATAGTTTTATTATAGGATGTGCACTGAAGGGAAATACAACATTGCGAGAGCTTTATTTGGGTGAGAATAATTTGCAGCCTGCAGATGGTGCTCACATTTACCAAATCATCACCACTAGTGTATCAATTCAACTGCTTGACCTGCGGAACAATCAGTTGCAGGTTGGCATTTGTCTATGAGTTTTGAATGAAGTTAAATCTGTTACTCCCCTTATTGGTGATAGATGCAAAATATTGTTTTTTCCTGTTTTGTCGAAATAATGAACCAAATATGGAGTTTGGAAAAAGTTACTTCATGGTTCGTGATTTGATATATGTTGCTGTGATCAGTTGTTCTACTTTGAAATAGCCCATTCTGATCTAACTGAATGACGAAATAATCTGTTATGGATTTAGGATGGTGGGTTACGTCATATTTGTGACGCATTGAGACATCGTGATACATTAAAAAATAGTGTGCTGTCAGCATTGGTGCTATGGAATAATAGATTAACAAGTAGTGGAATGGAAGCATTGGCACAAGCATTAGTTGGTTTTCATTACATCGTTTATTTCTGAGTTTGACTGAAGCTTTCAGTAGGACCAGTTTACTGTTCTACTTTGAATGATTTTTTTGCTGGTGGATCTTCTATTATCTTTTTCTTAGGAGTAACTTGATAGATGTTATTTTATGCAAAAATTTTTTAAAAAAAAAACCTTATTATTTATTAAATGGTAATTCATATTATTGAACATAAATTTTTTAAGTTCAAATATTATATCCAAAAGTTAAATCTCTTGTTCCAAAATGCTTTTATTATATTTCGGGAGCTAATTATTACACCAAACTTTTGTATTGCAGAAGGAAAATAGTAAATTGGAAACGTTAAATATTGGTAATAATAATTTGCTACTAGAAGGTATTGTTAAACTTAAACCAGCGTTGCAACGGAATTGTAGTTTACAGCGGCTTGGTTTGCAGGCGACAAATCTTGATTGTCAAGGTAGTTCGTTTTTTCTATGTTAGAAGTTTAAAAATTTCAGAAAATTTTCAGACTCAAAGTTTTTCATCAATGAATCTGAAAATTTCTTATTGTTTATTTTTCTTGAATTGAGATTATCTGAAAACTTCTTCAACTAGTCTCTTAACTGCATTATTATTTGCTGCCTATATGAAGACTACTTTAATTGGCCAAGAATGTCAGCTGCTAACAGTTTCTTTTAGTAGGCACACTGTCTGGTTTCAACCAGAAATCCCATAGTATTTTTGAGTGACTTGAAATTGTTGGCAATAATTCCACTTTAGTTTCATAAGTTTAACTTAATTTTGTTGAAGATTTAAATGTCAGAAAAATAAATATGATAAAAATTTTATACGTAAATACGATGTATTGTTTGTTGTATTCTCCAATGAAATTTAAACGTTTATGAAAATGATTTTCTAGGTGCAATTGTGTTGGCAGAATGTTTAGCAGATAACAAAGTGATGATACGACTGGATTTACGAGATAATCCACATATTGGATCTGCTGGCCTATTGGCACTTCATCTCGCAATGAAAATGAATACTTCACTGACAGTTTTGAATTTGGATACATCAGTTGCTCAGTCCAGCAGTTTAAAGGTTTGCTATTTGTTTATTTGAACAAAATTTTCCAGAAATTGAATTCTATTTGAAATATTCATTCTATCATTTTATGCATAAAATATTCTTTTTCTTCTAGAATCTTGCGAAGACAGGTGTCAGCCTTCTCAGTCAACATGAATGGAATAGTTTAAACTTAAGTGTAATTCAATTCTATTATAATATGTAGCACATTAGATCGATAGGATGGTAGTTTTCTCTTTTTCGAGTTGTGTTTCTTTCGAACTCTTCTTATATCTAGTCGGTCATTTATTAATGTATTTTGCTTGTGACTGTGAACTTATATTATCTTTTGCACCTTTCATTTTAATCGACTAATCGACTAACATAAATGTTTTTAATTGGCTTTCTTCCGTTATTACGTTCATTCAGGAGATGTCATAATCAGTATAATATGTAGAAATTAAATTGAATTTGTTGAATTAGTTTAAATAGAATGGGCGTTACAGTGCTTCGAACTAGTACTAATAATAATCTGTTTGTTTTGCCCTTTACCTATTTGAATATAAGAATACCAGTATTTCAGATTAAAGAATATCAGGAGCAGTTTAAGATTTATTATGAAGAAATTAAAATGTTTTGTGAACGAAACAAGGGAATTGCACTTAAAAATCTTTCGGTCCTTACTACAAACCAGGATGGCGCCACTGCAACGGATGTGATGCATAACGAGAAGAATAAGGAGACGATGAAAAATGAAGGAAAACGGATCGAAGAAAAAAAAGAAAGAAACCAAAATGATAAAAAACGAGCATATTAAAAGTTGTAATTTGGAAGGTGCTGAACGAACTAGAACTGTAACCATCAAATAATGCGATGTGGTTGTTGGGTCGGTCATCGTCTTTAACATGTACCGAGACCGTTGACGATATCTCAGTAAGTGCAAGTTCTTTTCTTCTTTTTTTTTGCTATCAATGACAGCTCTTATATTAAGCACTTTGCTCAAAATCTTGAAATATAATATAGTAAATCAATTATGCAGAGTTCTATCATCATTTTGGTGATTTGCTGATATATTTTAATAACTGAACTTATGAAAAGCAAGTAAAAATATTTTTTCTTCTGTTGAATTTTCTTATATAGATGCGACAGAAAAGCTAAAATAGTTGAAATGAATGGCATATTTATCCGAACATTCACCATAATGCACATTCAAATATTTAATGTTAGAATTGCTTTCAACAGAAAATTATCGTCTGATAGATAAAAATAAATTAATCTCTTAATTAAATATATATGAAAGGAATTTTCACTATAGAGTGAAATAGAAGTAGTGTTTTCGAATGTTCATTATTTGTTTGTATTAATTTCTTTATAAATTTAGGAACGCGTTGCACAGATGACTCATCATTCAGTGGCATTGGTTGGGCGAGTTCCGGATAGCATTAGAACTATCAAGAAACAATCAGATGAAAATCACCCTGCACTAGTCATTAAAAGTACAATTTTATCGTTTTTAACGTTTAAAAAAATCAGCTTTTATTCAACTGATGCTTATTCATTTAATTCATCCATTATAATTTCTCTGTTGCTAGTTATCCTTCAGTTGTAATGAATTGTTTCATAATACTAAGCTTTTAATCATTTAAAAAAAAGGCAGTCTTTTCGAGATATGCTGCTAGTATTTGACTCTATCGTCACTAGATAGCAGCTTTTTCTATCTGCTGGAAATGCAGAGCATAATATCTTGTCATTTCTATATCTAGCAATTATATGATGACAGTATTCCGAATAAATTTTATAAGAATTTGTTGGAAGATTAAGCACTTTTCACATCGAAAACTCTATAAAAAAATGAGTTCTGAATTTAGGTGAGCTATCGAAATGCCCATCACTTCCTTCAATAACATCGAATGATCATCTTGAAACTGCGATAAATCTACCGGTGAAAAGAATATCACGGCGCTTTACAGTTTCGACCTCAAGTCTGGATGTGGCAAATCCGCGAGATGTTGCTCGAGCAAAATCACGATTTAAGGTACTTTAGTTCATCTGACTGACTGGATCATCGGTGAATTTAGAAGAACTAAAAAATAGCGATAAAGTTATGTTTGGTTTGATGACGTTCGTATCTGATGTCATAATGACATAAATTCGCATTTTTTTCAGTAGAGTTTCTACTTTAATTTTCGGAATTTTTTAGGTCGAACAGACAAGCCCATGGACTCAAATAACAGCAAAAGCTAAATCAGATGATTGCATTATATTGCATCGGTCATTTAGTGAAAGTTCTGCGGTTGATATACAAGGATCTGAAATTTGATTATGGGAGATTCAGCATTAGAAAATCCTACAGTTGAACAGCAGAAAGAGTTAGAAAATTTCGGATTTCATGGTATCAATGAAACGTCAAGAAGTTTTGAATCTGGAAATGATAAGGAAATTGTGAAGGACGTAGTACTTCAAGATATTCAAGGAAAAGATGAAAACTATGGTACGAGAAATGCATTGAATTTCCATGATGGTCTAGTAGTTCAAGAACATTCAGATGAGGAAAATCATCCATATAATTCTGTGCAATTCACTGCTACCTTCACCTTACAGCGTAAGCCAAATACAACACCAATACAGCATTATTGTGGCGATGCTACTTATATGATTAAATACGCAGATAATATTACTGTGAAGCTTGATATTGAGAAAGACTTTTCTTGCGAACAAGCTATTAGTATGAAATATCCGATAGAGCAATTACGGCATGAAATAAGGATTCATGGTGAAAATTCACGAACAGTAATGAAATCTGAGACGGCTCTCTCTTGTTGTTCTACAATGAAAAATAGTTTAATGGATGGAGACGTGGTAAAGGAAGTTGTTCGAGATCTAGTCCACTACGTCGTTTATGCGGTAAACAGTTTTTGGGATGACATCTCTTCAGTTTTTTGAAATTCTAGAATCTCTTAATAATCGATAATTTAAAACTTGAAAGTGAACACGGGAAATCATTGTTTTTTTTTTTGGATTTTTTTCTTTTTTGTAGTTCTGATACTGAGATTGATGCTATAAATCAAATCATGCTATAAAAAAACTATTAGTGTGTATCATCAGATTAGAATTCATTAACTTATTGTTTCCTTGTATTTGTTCCTTCATGATAATGCGAAACTTATTTCATAAATTTGTCTGCAATGTGAAAGCATAGTTGCAGTTGATTTATTTTTTTTTAGACAAGTAACGACGATTCAGGTCATTACCGAAGGATTTCATTTGGTATCACAAACAGTGACAATGAAATCTTATCAGCTTTCTCTAATGTCTCTAGGTATTTCATCTAGAAATATATAATGAGCATTCAATTGTGACAGTTTACTTTTGATTTCATTTTATTTTTCATTATTAAAGTTACATCATTCATTACCAAATTTCTTTCTTTTCTTTATATATAATTAATAATAGAGAAGAATAGATGATGAGGTTAAAAAGGAAACTTTATGATTTAATCCAAACATTATTTCCAAAATGCAATCAAGTTTTATTTCCTTGCTTGTAATTTATTTTGATATGCTAATATTGTAAACTTTTGAACCATTAATTATTCCACTGTTAAGATATTTGTAATGATGTTTTATGTGCTTTACATATGCCTTAACATTTTCCAATTTAGAGTCCATTTTTTAGCGACTTATTTTGTTATAAATTTGCAGAAGTTCATCAAACTTCATATCAAATTCGTCGCGTGTCACAGAAACGGATGAAGATGTTGTACGTATTGTAATACGCAGCATGATAAGAGATATACTGCTGCAGGAAAAAGAATTACTGAGACGAAGTTTAAGGAAGAAACGACGACATCTTATTGCGATACCTAAAATGGATCGTAGATCGAGTAGCTAGCTGATCATCCCTCTGCTCATAGCACGAGAAAGAGGTCTCTTTGTAAGTCTTGTAAATAATGGAAAATATTTTTTGATAGTATTCTGGTAAGAAATATGGAATTTAGTCTCTTTTTTGCGGCCTTTTAATGTTATTTTTATTAGGTGTGTTTCTTGGCGTGAAAGTTTGACTTTGAATCCGATCATTGTAACTTCGAAGTAAGAATTTTATTCTGATAATAAGCCTTTTGTTTCCGTGGTGTCTTTCAGACATACCATATGTGTAGAATATATTAATATTCGAGTGGCTTCCTCAGAATTATATATTGCCATGAAATGGTTTTTTCTTGTCTAGTATTCTTCAAAGAAACTAGAATGATTTTAGCAACATCACTTTAAAAAAAATTTAGTTTGGACGAGATATTATTTTGTTTTTGCTTCCTAGGTATCCAAATGAATCATTTGGATTTAATGGCGTAATTAATCATTAACTTCTCTAAATTTTATCTGTGAACACCTTTAAATAAAGAGATAAAGGAATGTAAAATAAACACAGCCGGTGATTGGACACATAAAAATCAGATACAGCCAGCCAAAATAAGCATTTTTATTTTCTAGTCTTGCAGTATATTAGTCACTAAGTTGTTATAACCTCTCCACTTCCTCTTTTCCTGAAATTGTTTCATTTCATTAAAAATATTTATCTTTTTCTCTTTCCCTTTCTTCTTCTACTCGAGTGATTTGTTTTCGTTTTCTTACATTTTCTTTCATACTCTTTGCGTTGTTTTTCTGTATTTTATTTTTCAAATGTGAAAGAATCATTTCATACTGGTTTTATTATGCTTGTTCATATTTCGTTTGTATGATAGAAATAAATCGTACTTGTATGCGGGAACAATCTTATACATACGTAATGCAAATATTAACCATCACAATCATCTGGAGTATTCAAATATATCTCTTCTTTTTTATATCTCGGTGAATACTTTCAGTAGAATCCTTTTCAAAGGAAGTCCTAAGTTGATACAATGGAAGTTGCCAGAAGTCGATAGTTGGTAATCTTAATTTATTGTTGTTTAATTCCATTTTGTTTAATGTTTAGAATTATTCTTTGTCATGGTAGTCAACTAAGGCGATCTTTTTATTATTACTTATTTGAAGGTTGATCAATCGTATGAGCTTATGTTTGTCACCTATTAGAATGTTGCTACTAGAAAACGATTACAGGTATGTTTCTAAGGTTCTATATGATGAGTTCGTTCATTAAAGCTTCTTCTAGATATTGTAATTATTTCACACAAAGGAAATATATATGATGGGATTTCTTGAATTATTTAGAATTTACTGAAATTATAATAAACTACTTAATAATACCTCATTTCCGTGCTACTTTCTAATTCTCGGCTTTGTGATTGTTATTTATTTGGAATGATTATATATGTCATATTTCATGACATAGTTTTTTTTTTTCCTAATTTTACTTCATTACTTTTCTTTTGATTTTGTCACAATTAGAAGCATCATGCCACCATAACTTTAAGGTAGTTTCAAACAGGGCTGATTTACTCACAGGTATTAGTTATTACTTATTGTGGAAATAAAGCATTACATTGGGAGATTTTTCGCCTAGATGTAAAAATCAGTCATAAGAGCTATACATGCTATATTTGAGGAAGTATTACAATTTTTGATTTTTTTATTGAGATTTTAGAAAGCCTTATTCATTTGACTATCAGATATGTTTCATTGGAAATTTTGTTATTTAGTATTTTGTTATTTCTTTTAGTTATTTAAGCTGCAAGAATTTTAAGATATTCTGTTTTCAAGCGCAGACTTAATTTAAGGCTTAAATTTATTAGGGAGAAAAGTGCTCTTATTGTAATGCTTCCAATTATTTATTTTTAATTTTACAATTGTTTGATATTATTAGATCTAATGAAAAGTGAAGGTTGTAATTGTAAATAAATTCCAATTATATGTATTGTATTTTTCAGTTTGTATAAATAGTGATCAGATTAATAATATGAATTGCAGGACTGAAACTAAATAAATTTTAGAAAAATCCATTTTGATTTTTTTTTTATTAATTTTTTTAAAATATAGCTTTAATTTACTAAATTTTAAATTTCATAAACCACAGGCAGTAGTTATTTGATAATTTCCTGTCTTGTCTATTGTTACCTTTTCATTAAATTTTCAAACTTTCCATCACATACTAGTGTATTTTCAACTAAGTAGTAATAAAAAAAAAAGATAATAAGATAAAAAAGAGACTAACTAATAATAATAAAAAAGAGATATGATAATTTACTAAAGTAGATAAAATTTGGAATAGATTGGAATTGAATTTAATCGAAATTTCACTTCCTTGAATTTGATCGAAAAAAAAATTTCTTTCCTCTAATCCGAAAAACTTTCCTTTTTCTGATCATTCTAATAAGTTAGAACTGATAGATATGGGAAATTTACGAAGATTTGCATTATGCCAATATATGAACAAATTAAGGATGATCAGTTATTTTCATTATAAAGTTTGGATTTATATGAAATCCTTTATCGATTTGTACTTTTGGTCGACTATTAGTTTAATTAGTTGTTTATTGATTTGTTTCTTCCTACTACACTTTTGACAGCTTTCCTCGTAACTTCTCAGGTTTTGTTAAAGAGAAGAAAAGAACGGGAATCCGTAATACTTAATTTTTTTTAAAATGATTTAAAATTTGTCTTCATTTAAACTCACTAGCTAATTATTTATAGATGAGAAAAAGATTTCCAGAAGAAGGAAATATCAAATAAAATCTGAGATGGAAGGAGGAAATGTTTGAATATTATAGATTTCCTGAGTCTTATTTTGATCCTGTGGATATGGTAATTTCCTAATTAATGAATATTCATCAATGGCTGCATAAAATCGCTCAAAGACGAAAATTACTAATACTTAGTTGGTTTCAGTTTCGGAATATTCTGATTTTTCAGAGCTCTGTTTTGAGACTTGAGTGTAAATAATAGTGATATTTATGGAGCATAAACGGATTGAAAGATCTATTCTAGATGGATTATATATATATATATAGATTATATATATATATATTTAGGCTTAGGCTTATATATATATATATATTCTGCTATGTTTACAACTTAAAAAATATGAAACAATGATGAATATGTGAATTGATTGATTGATTGATTATTATGAATAATTAAAATTGCTTAGGAAAAGTTCCAATTATCATTAAAAAAAATTTATTTTTAATTGGTTAGGCATTTTTGTAAAATTTATTCGATTTTCATTGATTGCAATTCTGTCGATGATTTCATTTCATTCTTCCATACCATCTGTTTCAGCATTTTCCATCTTTTTTACACTTTGGATTTATTTTAATTAATTTCATGTAAATCAATTAATAATCTTTGTTTATATATATATATATAGCAGCATTTAGCTTATATACATATAGAAGAAATGTACAATATGCTATAAATTCTTCATCATCTATTCTTAACTCAAGCAAATAAAGAGAGTAAGAGAAGAAGTTGAGATAAGTTTATATGATCGATTAGGAAAGAAATGATTAGGAGTATTAATGAAATTTAGGTTGATAATATCTATCTATCTTTCCCACTTTTATTTATTTCTACAGTATTTACTTTTTCTTTTTCATTATTCTCTACCTAGCTTTCTTTATTTATTTTCAAATTTTTTAAAGTTTTTAAGTTTCTTTTTTTTTCATTTGTTAAAGAGCCGCTTTGAAAAATGAAATACTCGCATCATTTCATTTTAAAATATTATCAATTGTTATCGAATATTTTTGAAAAAGTTTGATTAAATTTTCGATATGTTTATTTAGTAAATATAAATAATTACAGTAATGCATTAATTTATATCCTAGAAATTATGTCTATTTACCTTATTATTCCTTTCTTATCATCCACGTTTTCTTTGATTCATCATTCACCGAATTATACCGTTGAAACACTTCCGGATTCATTAGTTCGACCGGGTCTTTGTAGTATTAGCTCTCCAGGATTTGCTTGTGATCCGGATCAGCTACTGCAACACTCTAATCATACATTTTCCAGTAAGTTTATCATATTTTTATCATGTGTATTACACTTTCTCATTTTTTTTTCTTGTCAATATTAATATGATAATTTGATATGCATAGGTGCTGAATATTTATCACAACATTTACAACGAATCCATTATGCGACGAATTGTTCCTGTTTGGAAGAGGATAGATCTTATGGTCATTGTTCAACTACTAATCCGCATGATATCAATCGCTGTTATGAAATCAATTGCGATAAATAACGATACGATGTAAGTATGTTTTGTATAATAGTTTAAAATAGTTTTTTTACCTGCCTTTGTTCATTTAATACCTGGAGATATAAATTATTGATTTATTTTTTTAAACTTACTTTCAACAAATCATTTTTTTATGATGAATTATATTTGATTTGAGGATATTTCTTTCCGAATTCACTGTACGGAATGATATTATCTGATATGTTGATCGATCAAATTAACTTATTTCATGTAAAGGGAAATCTGAAAATGGAATTATTAGCATAATTTCAACATGTTGTTTCTATTAAAAGAATTTAATGAAAGAAATATTACCTTCTTTAGGAATTCAGAAAGGCTGATTGATTCACTTCAGATATTTGCTGAAAATTTACGACGGCGGCAACAGCGTGGCCAATGCGCTGATGACGCATTGATTGTAGCAATTGCCGACTGGAATTTCGTTAGTATTTAAATTGATTCTAAATTTTCCAAGATTAAAAATGACGATCAATTGTCTTTAATTCTATCTATTTGATCTATTTCAGGTTTATACATCGTTAGGTGAAGTAATAGCTCACATCGAATGTTATTACGAAAATAAGTCAAGAAGCTGGTATTTTCATTTCAATCATATAAATCCCATGTAAAATAAACTATTCAATAAAATAATATCTCAGAAATTATTAAGTAGTAATTTTTATAACAAACTGATAAGAATTTTTTAATTCGATAAAACTGGACTTATTTTGATAATGAATAATTAACAGGATTCGATTATATAATTCGCTATATGATATGATAGTACTTTTATATTCATTGTAAGCTAAGGTAGAAGATAAATCATTACTGGTCAATAACTAAGTTATGAATAGTTGAAATGAATTAAGGAAATTAAAAGTAATATTTGAGATATGAAGTATTTGTTGCTTCTTGGTCGATACTAAGGTATCATTGCTTTTCTTTTATTCTAACAATATTCTTTCTTAGAATTAGAAAAATACTCAGGTTAATATTTTTTAACTGACCAAGAAAATATTCGATTTAAAAAATTTGATCTTATGAAAATTATAGAATTGAATTTATGATAGATAATTCTGAAATTTATTGCAATGTTTTTTCATGAAACTTTTTAAATTTTTTTCAAACATTTTTTTCTCGGAATATATTTCGACGACAACGGAAGATAAAAAAATGATCATTTATCATCCAATTTTAAGCCATTATTAGCCAGCGCTAATTATCTTTATGGATTAACATTTATGGTCGATGGATATAAACAATTTTTACAATATCCTCCTCAAAATTTTGAGATTAAATCTTGGAGGATAATATCGGCTAGCATAATAAGTAATTGGCTTAATATTTTTCTCAGTTTAATTGTTCTAATTAGCTTTGTAATATTAGTTATCCTCATTGTTGTGCGATTTTGTTGTAACGAAAAACAGCAATATATAATGGGTAGGCAAATTACCCGTTGAATCAAATTATTTTGTCTGGTTATTTCGGGAATATACTTTTATGGTTTCCCGATATTGTTATCATGTATTAGAATTCAATTATAGCCAAAATCATGGATGTGCAAAACATCTTTATTCCACAATTATCATCGATTCGTGAAATTGCAGGCTTTATAGCAAAATAATTATAAATAAATTTATTGATAGCATTGATAAGAATGATAAAAAATATTTATTACAAAATATATCAATATACTTTCCATAAATTTCTCGCTACTTCCACTTTGCTTGGAAAGAGCTCTTAATTAAAAAATGATCAGATCATGTGACAAGTATGAAGAAACAAGAAATATTAACGACTCATTATCATTATTTTGGATTTTTAAGGATCAATATCATCATTCTGAATTTTTTATCGCTAAGATTAGAAGAATGATGATAATCCAATTGTTTGCATATTATACATATATTTTAATAATTTTGCTATAAACTAATTATATCTAGATGAAATTACGAAGAGTTATCATTCAATGCGATACATCACTGCATTTCTGCAAATTACTACTTTGCATACATGCAAATTTATGCAAGTTTTGTATTGCAACAAAAATTATCATTTATATTACTGTAATTTTTAGCTGGCATATGATTTGCATTTGAATTTTACGTATTCTATTATCATACAACTGAATAATTCAAATAGAAAGGGTAGTGAAATTTGTTTAAAAAATAGTGAAAAATATGCATAAAATCGATAAAAGAGTGAATGAGCGAAGACGTGTTATGAGAATTTAATTGAGAAAAGACGGGGAGATTTGTTGTGGGAAATTCAGAAATATCACTTTGTAAAATTGCTAAAATTTTTGCCATAAATCAGACAACTATTGAGATTATTAAAGGTACAGTTATCAAGTTATCCGAAAAGATTCCTGCTCGTTGTGAAAGTTTTCTAAATTATATAGTAAACAATGTTAGTATATAAGAGAATATAAAATATTATGGAAATTTTCTCTGAGAAAATAACGAACTATCAGATATAACATTTAAAAATATTACAAATAACAAAAACTTTTAGTTTCTGCTCTATCTATTCTTCACATTCATTAATGCTCGAGAAATAACAATTTTACGCCTCATTTATTTTCAAATATTCTCGAAATCTTTTGAGTAATTTTGGGATAAAGTAGCCAGATTTAGTAGCAAATACAATGTATGATGTCTAATTATTTATAACATCCAATTTCATTCTTATTTTTTGGATAAGAATCATTGGTTTGAATTACAAATAATTAATGATAATAATAATAAAAGGTAGCAAATATTGACTAATTATGACGGGAAAAAAAAAGCATGTAAATACTGTTTACATCACTGTAGTGATAAGCTATTTCATTTTTGATAGCACTGTAGCAAAATAATGGTAAAACTGTTGATTAGTTAGTCAAACAAATTAATTGATATTAATTCATCTTTTCTATCTTTTATCATTATCAATCATTGATAAACGGGATATACAGAAACAAATAGAAATAATATTATCTATCATTTTATACAGTCAAACAAAATTTGCAATATATCTGGAAGAAAAAAGAAAAAATTGCCATAGCAAAATGGTCATGGGTCGCTACAATCACTATTTCCTGAGCTTGACGGAATAGCCAAACCAGTATGTACCGTTATCAATGTATCATAGTTTACACTGAATGCCGGGTAATATAAACCGCGTGGCATATTCCTTAAAGATAAATATTATTTACTTATTATTTCAATAAACATAAAAGGAATATCATATACATACATGTAAGTGTCGTAATTTCAACGAAAATACTTTCATTTTCCTCTTTATGATTAATAATAATAATAATAATATATTATTATTTAATATACCGAAATGCAATTAATTGCCCTTCATAATTGCGTTGTTTATCATTGATAAAGAATGCGAGAGTACCCTTATTACAATCAAGTAATACTCCGATCACGGATCCAACACCGATACCACCAATGATTCGACTATGATGCATTCCGTTATGTAAATACCACGAACGTTCGCCATCAATGTACATTGACCAACCGTGTAAATCTTTTCCTGGAATCATTTCACAATTGCTAATCTTAACTCTACTTTAGATCAAAAAAAACTAGATTTTCATTAAATTGTTTGAGACCTTCAAAAAAAATATTCAGTCTTTAAATAAATCATCTATATATCTTTCCCGGGATTTCTTGATGAATAAAAAAGAGGTGAAGGATATTTGTTGAAAATAAAAATTATACCAAGCATAATATGACGACTGAAAGCACTTTGCGCTACACCAACTACAACATCAGCATTTCCTGCATGACGCTCCACCGTTACCTCCCAATAATGTATGCCGCGGGAGAATGCTATGGAACCACACAGAGATCTATATTCCATTGTCGTTCCAGTAACTGACATACATTCATTGGATAAGGCCAAATCACTTTGCGAAATTGATTTACTTAGTTGAAACCATGCTACTGGAAAAAATTTAGTTAGACATAAGTTCACGTAACGATCAGCAACAATCGATCAATTAATCAATCAATCCAATGATTGATTATTAAATGGGATGATTTTCATACAGATTGCGTGAGATAAAATTATCATAGTCAAATTTATGCTTGTATCAAGAAGTGCCAATTTTTATGAAACTCCATATTTCCGAAACGGATACTAACCCGCAGCCGTCTGAAGGCATATCATATCACTATATGAACTTTCACCAGCTGCATTAAATGCTTTAACTCGTGCATTATATACTGTATCAAAATGTAGGCCATCAATTGTGCATATTGTATCTCTGCCACAGTATACTTCCTATAAAAATTCAATTTGATTTTAATTTTAGGATTTAATTATTTAGAAGTATTGTTTTTAAGAGCATAAATTATTTTTTATTCATTTATAATAAAAATATTAATTAATATATCTTTTATCAATGTAACACATTCTTTTATTACAGTACGCATAGCTTAAGTAATCAGAAATTGTTACAGTACATGCGTAATTCAACAATGGAGAGAAATTTGGATAAAAAATAACCTTGAACAATCCATCACCAGAACCAGAATCAATTTCTAATATAAAGCCATCAATTGCATAATCATCATTTTGCGCTTTCCATGCGATAGTTACTGAATTATTCTCAGCAACACATTCCGCCGTTTCAATTGAAGGCGCATTTGGTACTAAAAATGATTAAATCATTTTGAAACAAAAAAAGTCAGCAAATCATATACAATATTTAATCATTTTGATATAAAGTATGTAATGATTCGATCAGATAGATTATCAGATCAAATATTCAATTTGTTCAATCACAATCACCACAATACGAAACAATCACAATAACACACAATATTGCAGTAAATTATCGAAAGTGGAATGAATAAAATTGAAAATAACTCTATTGTCATATTCTTAGTTTAGTCAAATTATTAAAATTCATTTTCGTTATCAATAAGTTTTTGAATTTATCATTTATTATTTAAAATTAAATGAATAAATGATACTCATCCGTTTGTTTTATTAATAAACAAAAAATTGATTTTGATCGATATTCTATTTGTCCATTTCGGATATATTGAAATTAATCAAACATTGTTTTTAAGATTTCAGAATTAATCTAATATTTCTGCCTAAATTGTGTTTATTTTGATAAAATTTCATAAACGTAATCTTTGTTAAAATTAAATTTTAAATACTATTTATATAACATTATGATATGTATATTTAAATTTACTTAAATAAGTTTTACCAGGAGTCGAATCACCGTTCTTTCTTATCAGTTGACTATCTAAATGAATTAATTCTTGGTAATTATATTTTACTACTAATTAGTAAACAAATTTTATTTAAACAGTCAATTTTAGTTTTTCGTAGAAAAAGAAAATTTGAAAGATCAAAGAAGATAAATTTTTTTCTAAACTTAAAAATACTATGCTGTAACTTTTAACTTTCTGTTCACTTAATATTATCCTCAAAACATTATCTGATAATCAGGAAATTAATTTCTTAAGCTTCGTTGTTCATAATATATAATTCATTTCTCTTAGCATTGAATTTGAAATTTATCAATATGATTTGATTTGAGAAAAACTCATTTTGAAATTTATATATTAATATTATGGCTTTGATTACTTGTTATTTATAAATTTTATTATCGTATGATTATTAATTTTAATCTATTTTATTTCTTACTGTAAATATAACGACAATCAGTACTGCAGAAAACTGCCATGTGAAAATTTAAATAATGAAATTCAACAGTTAACAATTCAAATTTTCAAGAATTTTCAATAAAATGTTATCCCAAATGAAAAAAAAAAAAAACCTTTCAATTGAGCAAAATCCAATGTTTGTATGGCATACTGCAAACTGTTTACGTCCAAATTTAGTATAAAGTCGGGATTAGCTTCTGGTGTTGTTTGCATTTCTTTATGCCATAAAAATTCTTGCGTTGTCGCACGATTGATCAGTGCGCTACTAACCTGAATTAATTTATTTCAATCAATCAAAAATCATTTTATTGTTTTAACGATCATTACTGATCCATTAAAAGTGCATAATGATAAAAATAGAAGAATTATTGATTTATCGATTAATGTCGAAATGATACCTTTCAATTTTATGGACTAAATATATAATGTTAAAACATTGACATCTATTTTTATGAGAAAATTAAAATAAAAACTTTTTTTGTTATTAAATTTAAAAAACTTTTCAAAAACCGTAAGACAATGAAAATCTATTTAGAATTATTGAAATTATCACAATATTTGAAAATTATCTATGACAAACTTGTAAATAGGTTGCTGGATCAGGTTCTTTGAGCACTTCAATGCAAAATTGTATTAGAGCAGCTGTTTTTGATAATTTCGTAGTACAACGACCGATTTGTTCTTTGAATATTCGCTTCTGAAATAGAAGTAAAATTGGATAATTTGACTTTTTACAACAATAAATTTAAAAACTTCTGTAATTTATCACAAATTTAACCGATAATAAGCATTTCTTCTTTTATTTGTTATCTAAAAATTGAGGAATATTCTCTCCTTCCTGCTATTATCAATTTCTGGACATTCCTGGCGGTCGATATTTCATGATATATTCACTTCTTTTATTTCGTTAATTTTAAATTTAATTAAATGAACAAATTTAAAATTTATTTAAAATTTCAGCTGCTATTAGTAAAATGAACATGTGATACACAGAATAGAGTTCTATTAAAAAATAATCTATTCAGCAAGACTCGCTGTTAATTAGAAGACTTAAATTATCAAAAGTTTACAGTTCATTATTAATTGAACTTAACCAACCTTAAATTCTTTCTCTTCTTCCACATACTGCAAGAGCTTTTGCTTTC
This sequence comes from Dirofilaria repens, assembly GCA_008729115.1. Classification (NCBI taxonomy): domain Eukaryota; kingdom Metazoa; phylum Nematoda; class Chromadorea; order Rhabditida; family Onchocercidae; genus Dirofilaria; species Dirofilaria repens. The sequence goes on along the minus strand of SNRZ01000013.1, from coordinate 532,043 downwards.
TCTGTTGTAATTGTTCAATCATTGAATCGATTTCTACTGTTAATCTATGTTGAAAATCGAGACAATTCATCTGAAAATCGAGACCATTACCTCTTGCATATTATTCAATGATAAGAGTAGTATCGATTGATTGATTGACTGATTTAAAAAATTTCAAAACTTTAGCTTAATCCAAAATATTTTTTAGCGTACAGAGATAGTATCGTTGAGTTGTTTAAGTCGAGTAATATCTTCTGTTGCATGCTTTGCTTTTTCACTTAAAAGTTGTAAAGTTTGTGATAATTCAGCCTGAAATAAAGAAATGAATAAAATAGATTGCTGTTAAACATGATTCATAATATTAGTAATAATTATATTATTAATTATTGTTACACAATTCCATTCAAATCATTATCTGGTATAAAATTGTACCGTGGGTGGATAAAATTTGAAAAATCATCATATCGTTGAAATTCTATCGCACAAAAAAATATTCATTGGTTGAAGGGAAAATTCTTTAATTATTAAAATTTATTATATCTGTTTGCATTTCAACAATAAAATATTTTTCATCACCTTGATCAAGTAGTTCTGGAACTAACTAGTGATGATAGATCACTCGAAATGATAATGAGCCAGAATTGTTTATCAAACTTACTTTCATCGTCAAAGGTAGCACAGTAATAATTAACAATTATTAGATAGTACAGTGATATTTTTAATGATTATCAGTTCTTAAATTATTTTCCATCTTAAAGCATTTTTTGCGCAGTTTTTTGTTTGCATTTCTTGTTACTGTTTATAATCATAGCCTAACTTTTTTTTTTATAACTTTTTCCATCTTCATGTAATATTTTTTTTTTGAATAATAAAATAATACAGAATATCTGAAATATTGAACTATTGAAAATTAACCGGGAAACTTGATACAATATACATGTTGTTGAAAATGGGTAAGCAGTAATAACCTTACAAAGATGATCACTATATCAGTGTTTTTAATGACTCACTTGAATGAACAATTTTCAATTAAGCAGTAATGAATAGCGATGATATGATAAAATAATCTATATGATCGGTGATATTTATTGGCATCTATACTTTGATAAATAATCGTCTATAACAATAATAATAATAATAATAACAATAATAATAATAATAATAATAATAATAATAATAATAATAATAATAATAATATGTGATGTAATTTATAAACGGTGATTTCGTTGGCGTCCATACTTTATCAAAGTTATCGCCTGATCGTCGATAGCAATGGAGGTAAAGTGATAGCTTAATTGATTTAATGATTATTATTTCATTTCAAAATCAATTAAGTAGACTTAATAAGCATTTTAGCTAATATGCTACCAACAAAATAATACACACATCTAAACTAATATATATTTGTATGAATTTTATTTTATTTGCTAAATATTTCAACTCAGTGGTGGTGATCTATTAATACTGTTAAATTACTGAAAAACAGATATTTTTAAATTTTGTGAAAATAAGGTGAAAAATTGGATGATTAGTTAAATTACTCATTTAAACTTAAGTTCATTTACATTAATTGAAATTAAAAAATTAAAATTTTGAAATTTATTATTCATTTAAAAAAAACTGACTTAAAAATTATTACTCATTTAATTACAAAAAAAATTATTCATTTTAAATTCTCGCACTATTTTAAAAATTTTATAACTGAATGATAGAAGAATATTTGGAGATGAATTATGAATAATTCATAAATTTTATAGTATTATTTGTCTTATATTTTGTATCATTTCCTATTTCCTCCTTTTGTCATTTATTTATTCATTGTTTAAAATTATGATAGAATGAATGATAAGATGATATGATTATGTTAGCAAACACATGGCTCATTTCCTTTGAATAAATAAAAATTTATTGAAATTAAAAATGATGTCATCTTTGGCCCATTTCTCCTTGTGCCATTGTTAAAAATCTTGGCTATTTAAATGGAATTTTGTTTTGCAAATTCTCTAATCTGATAGATTTTTTTTCCATTTTTTCATTCTTCTTATAAATTCAATGCTACTAATTTTGTTAAAAGTATAAGGAAGCAAGATAGGACAGTATTTCATTTAGGATTAGGCTAAATTGTTATCAATTGGGGGGTGATAACAATTCTTTAGTTTTTTCCATAACATTTTAGCTATGTAATTTTAAAATTCAACAATTGATTTTTTTCTCTCCGATAATTCAATATGACGAAATATCGAAAAATAAAATAGAAATGTCTTAAATTAGTTGAAAACTATTTTATTGAAATTAAATATTTAATTAAATATTTTAACTTTATAACAACAATATAATGCTATATATTATTTATAAATTGGAAAATTATTAAAAATTTAATTTTTAAAAACTTTTAAGAATTCAATTATCAAAAATTATTAATTTTTAAGTCTATAAAATGAATGAAGAAAATTTGATTCTTTTATTCAAATTTTTTGCAATTACTTTATCCAATTGATGATTGCTTTTTGGCCAAACTTTATGGAACAATATAAAAGGGAAAAGCCTGAAAACAAATTATTGTTACACTTCTTTTCTTCCATTGATTTGCCATCATCTTTTAGATATTAGGCCACCTAAAATGACTACAATTTAATAGCCTCCTGAGTGAATCGAGAAAAAGAAAATTATATACCCTCTCTCTCAGGCTTGACTGATCATTTGAATGAGCTATAGCTATCACATTAGATAGCCTATATTTAAGATTATACAATCTTCCATCTAGTTCATCATCAGGTCAATTGTTGATGATTCATAACATTAATTGACCAGTTGCATTTCTAAATGATATTAGATCATCACTTCTCTATTTACTTCGAATTTATCAATTAATTTACAATTAATCTTTGTCGAACTCATTTATTACATAAATTAGATTTGAATAAATTTATAATTAAATTAGGAAAGAAGCGGAAAAAAATTTTTAATCTTAATGTTAATAAATCATCGGGATTTTTTTCCGTTTAGCCCGAAATAATCAATAAGGACATTAGATTTTCACACAAACACGATTTTCCCATAATGATTGTGATTAACATATTGAACAACAAATTTTTTTTTTCATTTCTTCCAAGAAATTTTTACCTAAGTAATAGCAATATCACGAGAATCCAACGTAACTTATGTTAATTGATATATGTTTTCTCCTTGTTAGTAGAGTAGTTACGAAATACGTCAAATTTTCCAATTATCGTTTCATACCATAGCGCATAGTTTGCATGGTACCGTAATGTTGATTTTTTTTATTGTTCTACTGGAATGCGTTTTAAGCCAGAAAATGATAGTAACTTAACCAATATGATTAATTTAAGGTGAAAAGGGGTCATAAAAGTCTCACACATTCCTCCTATTCTCTTTCTTACTTTTCCGTGCTAATTTTTTTCCTTTACTAATTTGACATTATTTTCTCACTTTATCGTTATTAAAAGATCAAAGAGAAATCATCTGACAAATTAGTTTAAGTGCTGTTGGATCGAATAATATAAGTTCATTAGATAGAAGCTGTTAGGATGTGAAAACTTTTGAAGTACAATTTTTTCTCTCTACTTCTCTCTTTCTCTCATTTATTCCCTCTATCTTTTTAATCTCGAGAACAACTGCATCATCAACTACTCCATCATAAATCTTTGTGAATAGGAAAGATTTTTGTAAAACAAGATAGTGATAAGATGAACGACAATTGGTTCGATAGTTTGCTGCAGTAATGTCAGGACATTGTCATTGTCATCATCAATATCTTTTGGACATTTCGAATTTTAGTCTAACTAGATGAATATCAGCTGTTCCATTCTGCTTTCAATGATTAATTTAGTTTATATGAAAGATTGATGATAACAATGCGAGAAATGCAAATTCCTCCCTCGGGAAAATGAACTGAATCATTTCCGTTAGTATTTTATTAAGTTCTTTTTTTAGAATTAATTAGAAGATTAGAATAGTCAATTTAATTATTGTTTATTGAAAAATTGAAATAGATTTTAATGATATGGTAGGAAGGGGTCATTAGAGAAGAACATATGTTCTTAACAACAGATCATCAAGAAATTAAAACCGGATTGGAGAGGAGAAGAGAAAATATTCGAAGAAAGAATAAAAGGAAATAAGATATCGAATCATCGTATCATAAATATCTCTGTCGGCAATTTCTTTCATTTTAAGAATTTAATAATTGCAAACCTTCTGAAATTTCACACCTTACAATGATCAATGAAAAGGTGGGAAAAATTGTAACCTTAACCTAAATTCATACTTTCAAAAAATTGCTTCTTTGTTGCTGCTTATTTGAGAAAAAAGTTTGTGCATATATTGAGATATGTTAAAATATAAAATATGAAATAGAAATTAAATTACAAAATAATATTTAATTTTCCTACCAGATATTAGAGATGTATTTAAAATGTGAAATATGAAATGAAATTTAAATTATCAAAATAATATTTATCTTTCTCTTGGCAAATATTATTGAATATTGCATGTTTTGATAAAAGCAATTATTTTAATTAAGTAAGTGGATACTTCGAATAGGCTTTTGATAGTTTGAATAAAAAATATATATATTAAAAAAAATTTCCCAATAATAAATTTCCATTTACATCTGATTTGATAATCATGATTATTATAAAAGCATCAATAATAATCTATTACATTCCCGTCATTTTCATCTTGTACATTCATTCCATCTCACTTCACCTATTAATAATTTAAAACTGTTAACATCAATAAGTGTTCCTAGTTGATGTTCCATTTAATAATGCAAATATTATACAAATTAAGTATCTTGTAATAGGAAGATAAATGATATTAATAATATATAATATTGATAAGATATCTGCACATCCTAATCAATCAAATTAGATCAATAGTTCCTTTAATTTCTCTTAATTTCCTAACATTTTTAATTTAAATGCCTTCTGATTGGAAGTTAATTTGTTTATGCAAATGTGTTTTATAATCAATGAAATGTTATTTATATTTTTTACTTACTTACTATTTTACTACACGTAAATATTTTGTTGGGATAAAAAATATAGCAAAAGTTAAAACGTCATCGCAATGGATGATGAATATTCAAATATTTTAATGTATTAAATTTTATTATGTTTCAAATGCTAGTTGAAATTGTAATCAAGCGATCTATAATCTAAGCATAGATATATAAAACCTTTTGATCAATACAGCTAGAAGACATTGACTATTTTGAATGAATAATAAATAAGATAGAAAAGATTTTAAAATTACGGTTAATTATCTTTTCGAGTAGCAACCTGAATTATTCAAATGGTCGAGAAGATGTGGAATCAAAGAAATAAAGTCTATCAAAATTGTTAGAAAGTAATCATACTTTTTGCTCATAACTTTATATTTTTATTATCAAAAACGATCTGCAACTGATCATAATCATTGATATTTGACATTACTTAATTACTCATTTAATATATTCTTATATATTCATATAAATTGCTGATTAATTCTGTTTTACAAATTAAAATTAATAATTAATGAGCATTTTGAATGAGAGAAATGAAAGAATTCTTTCCCCTATTCATTTTAATATTTTATATTTCTGAATTGATCAAATTTGTTGTGATAATCAAAGAAAACGCAAAATACTTCGTATGTTTAAATAAGTGAAGTAAACACGAAATTAGGAAGATGAAATTAAGAAAGTGACTTTAGTAAGGCATTGAATATAGACATTGGAGATAACAATCTAACTATTTGGCATGCCAATATAGGCCCAAATTTTCGTCTAGGACTTAATTGCGCATTAGATAAAGTTAAGCTTATTGAGGAATTATTCCCAAAATAATTCATGCATGTAGCGTAGGATAGCATTGATAATGTCTAATCAAACATTATCACAATTTTATCATGGGAATTTTGAAAATTCCTATGAAAATGAAAAGCTGAATAATTAGTTAGGAATAACGCCAAAGGTTATTTTTACCAACAAAAAAAAGTTGAAATTTGAATAAAATTTTAAAAAATTTTCGAAGATAGAAAAGAGAAGCGAGTTACTAGAAGAGAGTTAAATTTATATTTGTTAATTTAATTTAATTCAAGTTACTCATAATTTATGTAATCGTTCTTTCTTAAAAGCTTTCAAATTTCATAACTTTTAATATTGGATGCATTTGTGGCCCGTATGATTAATTGCTGAAATTCCTAAGGGATCAAAGATTATAAAACGATTTAAATTGAAATTTATCCCTCCTTTTTTCTCGTATGCTTTTAACACTTTTCATTCGAACCAATCAAACTTTTTTTTTTAATACAAACTTAATGTTAATAATAAACTTATCATTCGTGTGCCATTTAAATTTTCTTCTTCAAAATTGAATTATACGCGGAATTATTCCCTATTGTCTTAGTGGTTGATCAATTAGATGATAAATTAAAGAGTAGTTTGCTGTTTCTCCATAATAATAAAATTAGGATTATAAAAGGAATCATTAATGTGTAATTGAGCTTAGGCGGTTTAATTGAACCAAAGAGTTTAATTAAGTCAGGCAGTTTTATCGAGTTAGGCGTCTAATTTTCATGTATTTCAAAAATTATTAAAACATATCATCTGAAGTTTTTAAAAAAAAAATGAAAAATTTGTAGTACTCGATTATACAATAAGAAAAAGATTTTGAATTAAAACTTTAAATAACAAAGAATAAAAATTATTACTTATTGTCTTCTTATTTGCTAATACAATCAATTTTCACGGCATTAATTATAGGATTAATTGCTATTAAATATCTCCCTATTTTCTTATGCAACAAATTTTTAACGGTATTAATTACTGTATTAATTATACTTCGTTTAATTCTGCACATATAAAGTCATATATTGTGTGTTGGTGTGTTGCTAAAACAAATACTTATAAAAATGTTTTTCGTTGCTTGTACAATAAAAATGTGTGCGTATGTTTTTGCTAATGCAATAAGAAGATATGTTTGTAATAGAAAACATTAAAGATGTCTGCTAATAAATTCATGTGTATCGCTAGAACAATAAATATGATCTATCGTAATTAATTAATTAATTAAAATAAATAATAAATAGTTTAAATTAATATGAAATTTATTTGAACCTTTTGTATTTTGCAAATTTTATCGAGACTTTGCACGTCATGACTGGAATGCTTCGTCTCTTGTAAGCATTGGCAACATATGGCTAGTCGGCATATCATACAGTACATTGAAAGATTCTCACATTGATGATTTGGACATTTTGAATCGTTTGGTAAACTAATTGTTGTCCGATATGATCTTCTAAATTATTTAACTGAAGTTTAGCTCAAAGTTCAACATACTAGTTCAAAAAAAGAAGAAAGAAGAAAGGAAAAAAGAAAGGAAGAACTATTATAAATAATTCGATCATATTATATTTATGTTTTCATTTTATTCAATTATTTTTTGGAAAAACATAATTATAAATATTTTTTTCAAATTTCAACAGATAGATTATTATTCAAAAATTACAAATTAATTATAAATTATCGTAATTTTATAGAAAAAATCAAAAATAAATAATCATGATTTATTAATATTTCCTGGTAATAACAAGAGATACTTTGCAGATGGTGATACTAATTTATGGGCAGCCAAAGGTCCACGAGCCGGATGTAATGAATTTTGACATTCCTGACAATAGTAAATGTCACATTGTTCACAGAAAACAATAGCTATTTCTGGTTTCTCGGTATCACATAACTGAAATGTCAAAGTTCATCGAACAGAAATTTACTAATTTGATATTTTTGTGATCAAATCATATCTGAAGATATCATTACTTCAAATTATCTCGATATTCTTTTCATATCATCAGGAACATCTCAGAATTACTAACTAATCAATTTCATAATATGTCTTAATAACTTTCATTCAAGCCATATATATAAATAAATCTACTACAATAATAACTTACTAAATCTTTTCACTTCATTTATAAATCATTAAACTGCTTAGAATTTTAATTATTATCCAACATAATGATAAAATGATAAACTTACTTGACAGTTATAGGTTTGTTCACTATTACTGTTCTTATCTCGAGCTGATACATAACCTGAATGATACCTGAAATTGATTAATCTTTATATTCAACATTTATTATTGTAACTATATGAAAGAAATAATGTATTTACAATACAATTAAATGCTGGTATACTTTATTAAATTATTTATTAATATTTTTCTCCTCAAAATACCTCTTGATAACATTGACAAGGGCATTATTAATTGGCATTAGCATAACAGTCTGCTCATCCGGAAAAATTGTCGGTTTATGGCAGGCCTTACAGGTAACAATCCATCCTGAGGTAGATGGTGATAAGATAGATGGTAGACGATGTCCACCAAGACAGCCGGAAAAAGATGGATGTACAACTGATGAACCGATTAGTGATGGAGGTCGAGAGTCTGGAAAAATCAACTATTACGATAATATATACAACATAAAGTATATAAAATATTGATTTGATTTCTTCAGAGAATTTTTAAAATATTTTTTAAAAAAATTTCGCATATAAATATATGATAATTTCTAACGAGAAAAAATGAAACTTACTCCTACCAGAGACGACCACTCCACTATCAGTTTCTGATATAACCGACAGTTTGTCACTTTCGATATCCTGATCAGAGATGCATAACGAGATCGTATCACTAACTCCTAAAAAATTACTTTTGGAAATATCAAAAGAAATAGAAATAACTAAACTTTTCAAAATTTTTAAACGACATATGTACATATGTACATAATACTGTGATATAGATTGAAATGTATGCCATAGCTTTAAATAATCTTTAAAATTTAAAAGTTTTTTTTTTTAAATTTCAAGAAATAAAATACAGGCAGCGTCGAATATCCATTCATTCCAAAAATGGTCCAATATATATATATTTAAATTTACTACTGAAGTGTTAAATAGTAATTGATTTTTTGATAAGATATTTGTTGAATATGTTGTTACAATTTAATTTAAATTTGATTTTATGATATTATAGCAAATGGTAATTTGCAAGTCATTATCATTATATTAATCATATTTCACGGTTATATCAAATCCAAGCTTCGTCTTCTTTTCTCTTAGTTAAAATTGTGAGGCAATTTGTTTACTTCAATTATCTTTGATCAATTTAAATTTAAATTAATAATGCACCAGGATTGCATCAGTTAGTTATCTTGCACTTTTCCTATGCCTACAAGATATTCTCGAGAAAAGAAGACGAAGCTTGGATTTGAGATAACCATGAAATATGACTAATATAATAATAATGACTCGTAAATGATTGCAAACCACTATTTGAAGATAGCGGTGTTGTACTGTAAAGATGAGGAAATGACGTTGTTCCAGATGTCGTTGTACTACCATGAGATTGTGATAATGATGTGGTTGGAGCACTGTGATAAACCGGTTGTTGGCATTGCACCACACATCGACGACAATAACTGTGCGCACAATTGAGAAGTATCGGTTCTATTACAAAAAAAAAAAAAGAATTAAGTTTTTTTTTTTTTCAATTACTAAAGATCATTGGTCTGTTTATTTAGATGTACATTAATGCAACAAACTTATGTTCATCATTCATGTAGGATAGAATTATTAGTGATATTGGGAATTTTATCTCTCGATAAATGGGATCGAGACATTGGAATATTATTCCCCGATAAATGGTAGTATAACGAGAACTGGGAATTTTATCATTTCGATAAATGGTGGTATATGGCTGGAAATTTTATTCCCGATAAACAGTGGTATAACGACTGGTATTTTTTCCCGCGATAAATGGAAATATGACGAAATAGTAGAATTTTATTTATAAATGATGGTATAACGAAGTACTGGGAATTTTATCACCCGATAAATTGTAGGATAATTATGTTACTTAAATTTTATTCCTGGTAAACGAAATTTTACTTTTCCAACAAACAGTAGTACAGTGATATTACTGAAATTTTATCCTCCGATAAATGATGGTAGAATATCAATAAATAGCAGCGTAACGATGAGAATTTATAGAAGCGGAATAACACTGATTGTTTTGATTTTTAAATTTGAACGAGAAGAGTTCATGGCATTTCAACAATTTTAAATTTGATTTAAAAAAAAAAGAAAGAATTAAGCGTAGGATGCAAGGAGAAAAGAAAGGAAGAAAAAAATGATGACAAAGAACAAAAATCTTTGTTGTCAATTCAATTTTGAATAATTCAAATTTAAATCTTCCATTTAATTTATTAATAGTTCATCTTCCTTATCATGAATAAATAAGCAACACATTTGCCGCATTATTACTATAAGACAAAAATTTTTGCATTTGTATCCTAAACTAATTAACAAGTAATAATAATAATTTTCCTTTTTTTTTTTGGATAATTGGCATATTTGATAATATATAATTTTTTCTTGTTATTTACTCATTATAAGATAACAAACGATTTTAGTTTAGAAAATTTTTTGAAATTAATTATTTAAAAATAAAACAACAAAAAAATTAAATATCAAAATTTATTAAAACTATTAAATTACTGTAATTGTTTAAAAATTATTTATAATATTTCTGTTTTTTTCTCTAATTTATATTCTTTTTATAAATAAAAATCGAAATTCAAATACTTGAAAAGAATATTAACAGCATTATTAGCAATTATAAATTCATACCTGTAAAAAATTCCTTGCAAAATAAACATTTCAATTCTTCTTCCATTTTCGTCTAGTAGCTATATCAATCAGATGCTCTCGATTGAATTATTCTTTGTATAATAATGATTACATATCAGACAGGTATTATCCGATAAGATTTGATATCGTAATGAAAGGCACAATATGAGGAAAAGAATAATAGCAAGAAGAAATGGAGGTAGTAGAATTGGAATAATTGAAATATGAAACTGAAATTGAAATACTGATAAAAATGACAGAGATAGATACCGCTGTATGTTTTATATGATCGATTGATTTCTAAGATAAGATTATATAAATGTTTTCAAAATGATTGATCGCTTGACTTTTGCATGTTTCGATCTGATAAATTTTGTAACAAATAGTTTCAAAAAAACTTTTCCGTTCTTCTTATTCCAATGACATTTTTGTATGTTTGAAAAAAAGAAAAAGAAAATTTCTAAAATTTTATTTATTCTTTGAAAAAAAATTTGTTTATAAAATGATAGAACACGAAAAAAAAGGAATGAAAAACTTAATTTTAATTTATATAATAATTAAGTAATTCAATTAATAATATATTTTAAAAAATAAAATAAAATAAGCATTTCTCGAAAAAAAATGGAATATTTACAATATATATATCTAAAAATAGCACATTTCTAAAATTTAAAGTAAATTGAAATTAAAAAAATCATTCCTAAAATTTAAATTTCTATAATAAAAAAAATTGAAAAGTTATAAAGCAAAAAAACTTTTAAAATTAGTCTCTCTTTTGATTAAATGATAATGCAACGATTAATTTCTGCCAAGATTAAAAAAAAAATTTCAATCCCTTTGAATTGTCATAATTATTAGTATGAGGAAATCAAAGGCCGTAAAATGAAAAGAGCGGACGAACAGGCAGAGAGAAAATGAAAAGATTAAAGATACTGAACATGGATATATATTTATTGGCTTGGCTGTTCATTAAAATTTTGTTAACTCTCTCTTTTCCCTTCTCCCTTCCTCCCTCTAATCATCCTGCTTTCCATTTCCCTCAATCTTCTCCCGGTGTTTTTCATTCTTTCCCTCAATAAGTTCACTTCCTCTCTTCCTGATAAGTTCATTTTCTCTCGTCCGATTAGTTCACTTCCTTTCTTCCAATAAGTGAGTAATATTAAAATAAAAGCTTGAAGAAAGGAAAAGTGGGGCGAGAGGAAGATAGATGAACGAAATATTGTATTGTTCATAATAACAAATTTACCTTCCCCATCTACCTGAAAAATTATACCACAAAAAAGATTTATTACTCTTTGAGGATTTCATCTAAAATATTAAATGTATTCCTAAGTTAATTGAGAAAAAGCTTAATTGCTTCATTGGGAAATAAATTTTGCATTTTAAATTCCATAAATGTCTTCTTGTTTTTCTCTTCTTTACAGTAGTTTATGCATAAAATTTTAATTATTTCAAGCAGTAATTGAATATTATAAATTCAAATTCTGGCAATTGATTTCTTTTCAAATAAAATGATTGTAAAATAATCGATAATCGGTGGGAGAAACGATAATTGATATTTCGTATCATAATTGTAAAGATATTTTTAGCTTTTTAGAATAAGCCCAGATAAATATTTCCATATTTGGCTTGCCATAAAATTAGGCTGCATTTCAAGAAAGGAAATCGTATAATTAAGCGATGAGTAAATCTAAAACTTTTCCATACAATTTCAGTTTGAAAAAAATTGTAAATTAATGCAATGATTGTAATTAATTGGAAAGAAATCGTTAAAATTTTCAATTAATCGATTAGAAAAAGGGAAAATTGAAAGTTTAAATTATTTACGAAATATATTTTTAAATTAATAAATCAATAAAAACAATTATTCCTAAATTATCACTCATTCTATTAAATTTTATCAATTCTGTGTTATTTAAACAATTATTTTATATTCTCTCTCTAGCTACCTGACTACCTAGCTAGAATATAATTTTCTATCGATATTATAAATGCAAACATCAAATTTCATCAAATTTTATATCAAAAAAGAAAGAAAGAAAGAAGGAAATATAGAATTTATATTTAATCGATGAAACAAAGTGATAAGTGATGAAAATATAAAAAAAGAAAATCAAACAAATTTTATCATTTTTGATCGATAAAAATATAGCCAACAAAGAAAAAAAGGCCAAGAAATGAAAGCATTCATTATTTCCCACTGAATGATTTTAATATATAAAAGTGAATATGGCCATTTACTTTTTTTTCTTGGCTAATTTCAATCCTATAATGAAAATCAATGCTTTGGTTGCTTGTTGAATTGAGCATAAATATATTTTATGGATGAAATAATTATATATATATATATATATATATTTAATATTTCTATTTTAATCAATTTCAATATACTTCCATAAGAAAGATTTTTTTTTAGACAAAGAGATAATAATTAGCTTTTCATTTGTTTCATAAATTATGGTGTTTACTTGAGAAATGAAGCTGAAAACAATCACAGTGTTTACTCGAGAAATGAAATTGAAAACAATTATAGCGTTTTTTCGAGAAATGAAACTAAACAATTACAGTATTTACTCGGAAAATGAAATTAAAAATAGGAAATGGAAGTCAAGACGACAGGAATAGGAATGAATAATGTCATCGATGAAAAAAAACATTTTACATTGAATTGTCACAGGTGTTCATGATGTATCGTTAATTTCAATTTATTATCTCAATATAAGCAGATGATGTTTATTTATTAACCAAAATAATATGTTGATTCATGTTTGAAATATATGTGAAATTATAAATGCAATACAATAATACAGTGCAGTATCATGATTGTATATTATTATTACTATTATTTATTATAAATATGTTAAATATTCTTCATATCATATTTAATGATATCAATACGTAAATATTTATCAATTAGCCGGCAGTTAATTTATGATAACGTAATCATCAAATTATTATTTTTTTCTAATAATAGTAACGAACAGTGATAAATTTAATCAGATGATAAACAACGAATGATGAAGTATCAAATATTAAGCCAAGAAATATCAATTCCTTTTTCAAAATTAGTTTTTAAAGATAAGTTCTATTTACGAATTTGAACGATTTAGTTCCGGAGAAGAATTACAATTATTATTGTCGTGGATAACTAATCATTTACATTGACAAATAATAGATGATAATTGATTAATTGAAATGAGGAAACTGATTAAATTAAATATAAATGATGCATTGATAATATTATATTATCAGTGACGAAATGAACATGTGTTATATTTTAAATCAATTTCTTTTAAAAAGATTTCCAATTCAATGATAAAAAGCATCTAGCAACTATTACTACTAAATGATCAATGATATATATGTCATAATGATCGATCGATCAATTGATAGATTTTTAGAATGTAGTAGAAAACATGAGATTTAAAAGAAGTTAGAGACAGAGATTTGAAATTTGAAAAATTATTTTGTTTGGAACGCTTCCAATATGATTGATAATAGCAATTGGATGATAGCTAGTTAGTTAGTTAATATATAATATATAGTTATAGAAATGAAATAGAAATTCCCTCTATTTGTTTTTTTCTCTCTCTCTTTTTCTCCTTAAACTATTAGCAATTTGAAAAATTCGAATTTTGTAAAAATTTATAGTTTCATTTTTTTGAACTTCCGTTCATCGTCTGCTCGATGGATAAATCCGTGATTGAATTTATGGCTTTCTTCTCGATAAGATTTATTGCCAAAAAATTTGAACATTTTAATGAACACTTGATAGATTAGATTGAAGACTAGTCAATGTACTAAATAAACTAGAGAATCATAGAAATTTGAAGAACGAAAAATTGAAATATTTTTAGAGGGAGTAAAAAAATAAGAAATCAATTAAATTTAAATTTAAGTTTTCATTTTACCATCTTCCTCGTTTTTTATGCATCACATTCTTCACTTCAATTTATAAGTTTCAGTGTTCGATTCTTTAGAAAATTAATCAAATGAAAAATTTCAAGCATAAGAAACAATAACAATACCGAGTAATCGAATAGTCGATTAATCGAATAACTGAATAATTTAATAATCGATTAATTGAATAACTGAAGAGTCGAATAATCAAATAATTGAATAATTGATTGTTCTATTTATACTAAGAAATAAAAACAATTCATCCAAACGGTGAAAGAATGCGACAGAAAGACAAAAATAAAAAGTGGCCCGAGGAGTGCGGGGGCGTAGAGAAAGAAATAGAAATAGAAAAAAAGTTCGAAAAAAGAAAAAAAAAATGAACATTCCAGAAAAGCATTTTTTCCCAACTCGTATCCCTTGTTTTATCATGAAATAGCAATAGGGAATGTAATAATTGATAATCTATAATCTATATGAGTATTATTGATAATCTATAATCTATATGAGGTTAAAAAATAAAAAATTAGCCGTTTTCTCGGAAATAAAACCATTCCTGTGCGATCAGAACAGAATAATAAATTATTGGAGAAGAGAGTTAAAGATGACTTTTGTTGAAATGAAAAAATATTTTCTGCTACTTTTAGATAATTTCTCTTCTCGTGACATATATCAAATTTATAATTATTAGATGATAGATTGTATGATATGATAAACTTTTATTTGTAAAGTTTAATTAAACAAATTAATTTTATGCATAACGATGCCTAATTATAAGTGCAAATTCGATAATATAATTTATGTTTCAGAAGTATTCGATAATTAAATTCTTTTGATTGTGGAATGATAGAAACTAATATTTCATGTTTAAATTAAAAATATTATTATTTGAAAGTTTAATTTGCATAAAATTTAATCATATCACTCGAAATATGGGAAAGTTCTAATAATAGTATGGATGACATTTAAGAAATGTCAAATACTTTTTATTGCTATTTACCTCATTTCATAGCATCATTTTTCAAGGCTGAATTATTTTTAGGAGAAAATATCTACTATTTCTCTTTTATTCAGATTTTTCATTTACTTGAATGTTCATTTTTTAATGCAGTTACAATTTAATTTACAAACAAATAAATAATCAATGATTTTTCTTATATTTTTTCTAACGCGATAATGTATTAACCTGTTTTTCTTTTGACGTTACACGTTTCGTTGTGTCTTATTATTTTATGGCTTCTTTGACTTTAAATGTATGATAAAATAATTGAAAATGAAAATAAAGCTTGGCATATCATTACATTTTCATCGATAAATTTTTATTTCAACATTACAGATGACCTTTGAAGAGATTTACTGTTAAATGAAACTCGTTTGAACTTTGGATTTGGATAAGTCAAAAAGAGAAAAGAATAGTACAAATAAACGATAGAGAGGGTAAGAATTGAAATATAAAGCTGAATTATTTAATTGATTAACAAAAACTCAGCAAGAAATGCAAACGACGTTTTTTATTTATTTATTAGAAATGATTTGAAGAAAAAATGATTTAGCCTTTATCACTTTGCCTGGATTATAGTGACATATATTCATCCATTGAAGAAAAAAAAAACTAAAATTTTTGTAATTTCAATTTAAATGAATAGCATTAACAGATATATAATATTTTTGACAATTGAAAATGATGTCGAGAGTGGTTGCTTTCTTCAACTGTGATAGAAAAACATCCAACAGATAATGATAAGGATTTAATAAATTTTATTAAAAAATCATTTAAAAATTTGGAAGAAAGGAATATATGGCATGCATAATGATTCGAAATATTTAGAGGGAAAGGGCATAAAAATCGAGAGAAAAAACGAATAAAATAATTGATTGATTAAGTTGATGCAAACTTGATAAAATGATTGAAGATGATGAAAATCTAATGGAATGATTGATCAATATGATGGAAATCTAATAAAATAATTGATCAAGATGATGCAAGTCGAGTGAAATGTCTAATTAAAATAATACAGGTTTAATAAATATATTCGCATATTAAATGTACGTTTTTTAACAAATGATAGCACGAAAATTTTAGAAATTTTAACTATAACGGTGACAGGTTGTAAGGATATTTTATTTCCATCATTACTTTTAAATATGTAAAATACACAGACATACACATACATACATACATACACACACACACACACACCACACACACACACACACAATACATTCATGTATATTAAAAATAAATAACAGGAATTATGAAAAAGGAACATATTGAACTATTTAATAGAACAAAATGGATATGAGATATTTAAGATGAGAACAGGAAGGAATGAAATTTCCCCGGAAGAATTGGTCCAAAGGTTTGATTGATTGTCCAGTGGAAAACGGCCAAACCTAATCTTCAAAGCTTTAACTACCATATGGAGCCAAAAAACCTCTCCATCTAATTTCTTCTTTACCGTCTTTCTCTCTCTTTTTTTTAGTTTTATTTTTTGCCAATGGTAGTTTGAATAGTAAAGCTTTATTTATACAAGCATTCATTCATTAGAAATTCATCAATCATTTATATCAATGAATCATTCATTTCCTTTTGATGTAATATGCGAAAAAAAAACGAATTTCGCAAAGACATCTATGCGACATTAGCTGTAATCCGTCGAGATTTGAGCGAAATTTCATTTCAAAATTTAATTCGAACATTTTTGTTCAAAGATATATATATATATATGTCTTAATCAACGAATTCATATTTCTAAAAATTGCGAATCTAATGGCGATCTCGAAAAAATGCTTACATCGATTAGATGAATTTTTGCGTCTTCTTAGATTTCATTAATGAAAATATTTGTTTGGAAATTTTCACCGAGAATTAATTTTTCAGAAATGATTTATTCCTAACTAATTCTCGACTTAAATTAGAAGAAATCTGGATGGAGATAAATTTGGAATGGATTTATTTATTATACCAAAATGATTCTTCGTTGAGGTAATAGTAGTGACAAAAACAGGTATGCAAACACATAAATATTATATAGTCATTTAATATCACATGTTTGATAATATAATATCTACTCACAGTTGGAATTTTACCATTGAAAATACGAATAAGTGTAATTAGATGGATAATTAAATAAGATAGCCTGATTTCAATTTAATTTCAACTAAATGACCTGATTTATTGCTTTATTAAAATTTTAGTGAATGGTGAAAATTATCAAAATTTCATGAAATAATTAAATAAAATTTTAAGTTTAGAAATATATTTTAAAGAATATTTTAATTAATTTGAGAAAATATAGCTATAAAATAGATAATTTCGAATTTAAGAAATTAGCAACAAAAAAATGTGAAATAATCAATTATATCAATTTAAATGAAAAATCAATTTGAGCAAAAAATATGATAAGGTAGAGATTAAAAGCATTATCTGTTACCAATAAATATGTAAAAATTTATATCACCTATTAACTAATTTTTTTCATATTGGTTGTTTACGTCATCTCTAATAGAATAACTTTTATCCGTGAGTTTGAAATAATCTTAAAGAAATTGAAATAGTTAACAGATGTTATGATTAGAGTAAACATTTTAATCAGTGATAAAAATTTTAATGATTTTATGATTTTTTTTTTTTGTTATTAGATGACCAGCAAGTGTTTTGTGGAATGACTAAGGATTAAGCATTTTAGCTAAAAATTAAGACGTAAAATTAAACTTTTTATGAAAATATTTGATTTAAAAAAATGTTTTTAAAATATAATTTAAAAAGGTATGATCATAAATTAACAAATTCGTAGTCTGATTGATAAAAAAAGAACTATCAGATTATTAAACATGCACTAATGAATAGGCAGTAAGGTGGAAAATATGAACATAAATGAGTTATTGCTTCATTGTTCCTCAGACTGTAATTAATTAATTAACTAATTAATTTATGAAATAGCTGATAAATTTCAAATTACTAATGAAATGGCAAAAGCGATTTATCAGCAAATTTTTTTTTCGGTACTTCTTAGAATATTTGCAAACAAAATTTTGAATTGAATATTCTCGAAAATAACAAAACTGTTATTATCACAACAGTTTAAACAATAATAGCAACAACAACAACAACAGCAGCAACGAGATCAACAACTAACCATTACAATAAATATCGACAGCAATTATTACTACTATCACTCGAGAATTGGTCTCGTCATTTTTGCTGCAAATGAAATGAATGGTATGAAGATGGAAGGAAATTCAAAATTATGGAAGAGACTGATTGAAGTGATAAGAAACAGCTGCTTTTTCATCCTTCTTGTATCGTTGTTGTTGTTATTGTTGTTATTGTTGTGGTTTTTATCTTGACTACAATTATTTCTTGTTCGATCTTATCATTCATTCATTTATCTTTTAACACTTTTCTGTCGCTTCATCTCCTTATCATTTTACTATCCTCACGTGGATTAACCGAAATTTTCTTAACATTTCTTCATTTAAATGATTGAATATAGTGCGAAGGAATGAAGAGAATCTTTTAAGAAGAAACTAATAATAATATCATTTATCTTGATCTTTAAATTAAATCAATCATTTTGCTTGAATGATTGCCCAGTTTTATATTGTTTAATTAAATTACCAAATGGATGAGTGAATAAATACAATGGAATTTTATATCATGTAATTATTTGAGCAGTTAAAATAGTTTTAGAACCATTTCAATATTGTTTATTAAATTCTAGTTAATGCTAAACGAGAATTGAATGAATTATTATCGAACGAATGGATGATCAATTTATTATGCTATATAGAATGCAACAATCATGATGATATAATGAGGCGTATCAGGGCAAATATCGAGATCGGATCGAAGAATTGCATCATAATCCGCTTAATATATGAAAGGCATTAGATGTGCATACGAATTGATCGCTATAAAATTAATGTTATGCTCAAGTTTATGTAATAAATAATTAATCAAAAGAAGAAAACGAAATTTGAATAAAAATCATGAATGATAGCAAATGCAAACTTAGTTACTCAATATAATAAATAAATAACTTGATAAATAAGTAAACGGGTAATTGAATAATAAGCGACTGAATAGATTCCCTACCAAATATCTTAAAATTTAAATGGACAGGTGTGAAATAAAGACAGAGCGGGAGAGCGGTTGGTTTATAATGAAGGTGTAATGAATAAATAGGTGACAATGGTTTTCAGTTCTCACCATTAAATAAACGATTTATTTATGGATATGTGAATGAAATGAAGGAAATGAACATCAAGAAATGATTTCCTTTAATTTGAAAGTTACGAAAATCCAAATTTGTTTGGTAACCGTTCCATTCTCGATAATTGTCATTGTTGTGATATAATCATTTCTAACAACTATCATTGTTATTGTTACTTCCACATCTCATTGTTTGCTCTTTTTTTTTTAAAAAAAACATTTGCATTACGTAAATTTCAATATAGATCCATTTGCTTTTTGTGTAGTTGTGATATGCTAGCAGTTGTTCATAACATTCAAAATGAGAATGATAAGAGATAATGTGCTATTTATTTTTAGGACAAAATTTTTGGGATAAATGCGATAATACCAAAATTCTTCCTTCAATTGAAGAAATTATCACCACAATATGACATATATCTTTCATTTATCCTTTCATAATCTATCAGCTGATATTTCAGATTAAGTTATGGCTGTATTGGATTCTAATTTTTCAATTTTTAATTTAATCCTAGGATTTAAATTTTGGCATTTTAATTTTGCTAATTCAATTCGAAGGCATTTTAATAATTTTTAATTAATTTTTTCAACAAGCTTACAAAAAAAGTTGACAGGAATGAATATCACAAAGCAATAATTGGTTCTATTTTTAAGTCCTCTAATAATCATCATATTTTTACTTTCTGATTGCAATCTTTTATCATTTAGTAAAATTGAAATCTCGACAGAGGAAAAAGAGATGAAAAAAAATTTTAAGGAATTTCAATGATCTCAGACGCTAATCATCAGCGTTTGTTGATAACGACAAATGGTAATGTTACAATGTGATGTAATAATATGTATCAGACTCAAAAACAATCATTAAATTGATAATTGCATATATTATTAATGCTTATTGGTAATAACATATATTATCATTGATACTTTTATGATAGCATAATTAATGAAAAGTTTATAATAATTTCTACATTGAAACTGTTTATTTCAAACAGATTTAAATAAAAATTCCGGAGACAAGGCCTAAATTAATTTTATTAATAAGATTGAAATCAAAGATTTGCAATAAAATTGTCAAAATTCTTCTCTTCTTTAATTATTACAAATTGGTAAATAAAAAATTTTTTGCTTAAAAAGAAAAAAGTCTCAGTTGCAAAGAAGTGAATAATTGAAAAAAATTGCAAAAAATTGTTTTAACTTTTATAAACAATTATTAATCATTATATAAACAGTTATTAATTGTTGATATGTTTTAAATTTCAAATTAGTAGATTTGCAAAATTTTACGTAAAAATTTTCATCAGACAAAAAAAAGGAGAGAATGAAAAATTATTTTTTTATTATAAAACATATCATAGATAGAAAAAAAAAACAGAAAATTTTTCTTTATCATTTTTAGTATCACAGATAGATTTTGAGAAATTTGATGGATAAAAATAGCGGCGGTAAAAACGATTAAGTGGAAATGTTGCAAAAAAAATTAAAAAAAGAAGCAAAATGTTTGAGTGGATAAAAAATAAAATGGATGGAAAAATGAGAAGGAAATGGAAAGAAATTTTTAATTTTTATTTTGGATTGATGGAAAATTTTTTCGTTTCAAATAAATTTAAAAAAGAAAACGAAGCAAATTTAAGTAGCAAACAAAAGGGAAAAAAATAAAAATGAAAACGAAAATTTTCGCAAGCAATTCAACGAATATCGTGTCTATGTATAGGCGAAAATTGAAACTAAAATTGGAATTTCTTTTTTAATTGTGAAAGTTTAAAATTTTTTATTTCTTCAAAAAAAGGTTACAACAGCAATGAATAAAAAATTAAAAAATAAGTGAAAATTTCTTGTTTATTTTTGCTATAATAAAATTTTAAATATTGAAATTTGAAATAATAAAGATTTTCATACAACCAAGAAGCTTCGAAAAATGCTTGGAATAAAAAAATTTTGTGGATTAATTGGTTACAAAGATATAAGAAAATAAGAGACAATGAAAACAAGAAGATGATGTTCAGATTATATTTTGTATGCTAAATTTTTTTAATTTAAATTTGATTAGAAGCTCAGGACAAAGCTAGGATAATTTGCGCGGATTAATTAGCCATTAAGATAAAGGAAGATAAGAAATAATAACGAAAGGAAAGGAGAACAATTTTCAAACTAACTTTTCTAATTTAAATTTAATTTAATTTAGGGAATAAATGAGTATACGTTGCTTGGCTCCTTTTTTTCTTCCAAATTAAAGGAGCCTGAAATATGAAATAAGTCTTCGATGATTATTTTTATAATGAAACAAGTTTGTGTATTACACTATCTTACATTATCTTCCTCATATTGTTTATAATAGAAAAGATTAAGAACAAGTGATAGATCAGTGGTGTGATTTGTTACAATCTGATTCACATTATCAATGATAAATTGGGCCATTTGATTAAGCCATTTGATTAAACCATCTGATTAAACTATTAGATTTAAATAAATTAAATGAAAGAATCATTTAAAATACGATGCAATGCTAACAATAATTCTTAAACAATAATATTTCTTGCCATTTTACTTGTTATTTTATAAGTATTGATCTGGGGGGTGAGAAATTGGGGCTGAGAATCGAAAATGTATCGAGAATAAGTCGAATCTAAGATGATAGGATGGAATAGGCTGTTGTATTAAATCAAAAAATTGATAATATTTGCATTTTAAAACAAGGATCAAACAAAGGACACTTATTTAAAGTGCAGGATACGATGATCGTCATGGAATGTTCAATAACCAAATTTTACGATTTAAATAATGTTCTCGATCGTTATCTCTCAAGATATTCTAGATCTCACTGTCGACAGAGTTCAAATTTTAATTCGATAATAGAATTAAATTTATAATGGATAAATAGAAATTGCCGTATCTCCGTTCCCCTCTCTCCCTCTTTCTGTCTTTCTTTCTTTTTCTCGTCCTATTTCTTTTTTTATATAATTTTTGATTAGAAAAATTGTCAATCATTTGTCATCACATGCTAAGTGCTTGTTTATTTATAAAATATCATCAATTAATGAATTTCCTATTTTAGGTCACTCCCGTCCATTTTGGCTTATTTATGATAAAATTGATCTGATCGAAATTATTTCAATAAAAATTTAAAAATCTCATCTAATCTATTTTGATTTGCAATATATAGAACTTTAGAGATCAATCTGAATTCTTATGGGTAATTTTATATTTGAATTAAATTACATTCTATTACGAATAATATATTATATTTATATATTATTAGTAAAATTTTGTTTATTGTCCTATAAAATATATTACTACAAATTAAAAAATGTATTTTAGAAAAGATTTCAAGAAAAAGTAAAGAAATATTTAATAAAGTAAATAAGATCAAGAAATGAAGAGAAAAATATTTATCTAAAATATTTTAGTTGTTTTCATATTACTGCTACTTTTGATAAATTACCAAATTAATTAAGTAATTAACTGACATACTAATTTTGATAGGAGAAACATCAACGATAATAAAATAATAACAATCATTATAGTATTTTATAATAATATTATCAGATAAAATTGTTTGTTTCGAATGAATAAACAAAATAGAAAATGGAAAGTCATTTTAAAGATTTAGCAAAGATTAAATAATTTTTATCAAAGGTGTTAAATCTGTTAAAATGTGATTGATTAAATTTTAATTTGTTAACATCTGCCACTGCTAAATTTCAAAAGCGATGATTAATAAGCATTTAATATTTCCCGAAACTTTTTAGCAAATAAGCCAAAATATACTTTGAATTTTCTTATTTTAACGAATAAATAAAAATGATAATTTTCATTTTTAGCTTATATAGAAAAAACTGCCCATAACTATCCACAGATACCCATAAAAGGTAAATAATAAATTTAATATATTAAATTTTTGCTTTTCATTATAGGATAACTTTTAGATCACAACTATACAATCATAACTGATAATTATTTCATATATTAGCACTAAAACTGGAAATAAGAGTTAAATGATTTTAATTTTAAAATGTTTAAAATCATTAGCATTATTATCATCAACATCATCATCATTGTCATTATCACTATTATAATTATCCGTATACAATTAACTTATAAATACCAATAATACGCATATGATAATCCAATATTGTTGGCTAAATATTTATTGAAATTTGAAAATTAGAATTCATTTTTTACTAAACTCTTTATGTAAGGAAACCAAATTAAAATTTTATCAAAGTTCCATTTGATAAAAAATGTCAAATATAATTTTTCAAAATGCCATACCTCAGTTAATATCTTTATAAATAGTAATATAATTTATAACAATTTCAATTTTCATTTATTATCTTTCAGGTGTTATTTACCAAATAAAAGCACAAAAAGAAATTTTTTATTATCTTTCAGATGATAAGTATTTTTATCTCGTCATTGACAAAAAGTACTAAGAACTAAAATAATTAATTTCATTCAAAATATTATTGCTTAAAGAATACCTTCAAGAATCATTGCAATCATTTTTTTTTTTCAGATTTATCTGTCTCATTACATTTTTTATTAAATAGTGCAAGTGTGAGCTATAAAAATTATTTATAATATTTCACAATTTTTGTCAAATATTTCGCAAATCTTAAATTTCGAAAACAAATTTGGCAAAAAAAAAAATCTCAAATTGCTATTAAAAACTAAAACAAACATTCAACGTTTTATAAACAATATAGCGATCAAAAATAAATTTTAATCCAGAGGAATTATTTATTTATGACTGTTTATTTTTTTATGGCAGAGGAAACTGAAATTTTATAATTTTTTTCAATTAAATAAATTTATAAAAGAAGTAAAATGAATTTTTCTTTACCGAAATGCTGATAATGATATGATGATAAAAGTATGAAATTAAAAAAGAGCCAAATAATTAAAAATATATTATTTAGAAAATCTGCCAAGAAATAATTTGAAAAAAGAAAAAAAAAGAAATGAATCTTTTGTCTATTTTCTCGTTCCATAATGTTTTTGTTGCTTCTTTTCTTCTTTTTTTTCATTTCTGAAAAATGTAAAATATAAAAATGATCGAGCAGATGTTTGAATGATAATAGTCAATATCGTCTCATTGAGATCTCTCTTTTTTTGGACATTTTAAAAATTCAAATATCAAAAGCAATTTGAGCAAACGATGCGCTAATGACGCAAATGGATTAGCGAATAACATGATATTTTAAGTCGATATTATCACATTATTCCGTTTTTTTTTTTCATTTTTTCCATTTTGATTTTTCTAAATTTAAAGAATCATTTTGAATTCTGAATAAAACCTGAAATTAGGCCTTTGTATGCATGAACATTTTGATAAAGCATTTTTTTAAATAACGTTCAATTCTCTAAATTTTTATCACTTCCAATGCTATAAAGATGCTTATGTTATCTGTTGATAGTCTTGAATTAAAATTATTTATAATTTATTAATTTGTTATTCCATTTTTATTTTAGTTAGCAAGAAAAGATTGCTTATTTATGATTGCTTTTCTCGACAAAGAATTAAAAGTTTGAAATAATTCATATAGTATGATTGCATTGTAAATTCAGTTATATGGAAAAAGTTGAAGTAACAGCTGACGAAGTGTGAATGGTACTGCTGTTTACTATTTAATTTGCCAGATTGATTTGATAAATAAAACTTTTTACTAAATGGTATCATTCATTAAAATGATAGTAACTGATAATGGAAAAATTAAATTTATGATTAATCGATTCTTCCGATAATAATTACAGATATATGAATTATATTAAAGAATATATGCAAATCATTAAATCATTGAAATATTTTTTTAATTCATATACACAGAAAAAAATTAAAATTAAATTGATGCATTTAAATTTTAACTGATTTTATATCTACCTTATCAGAATGAGGAAAATATGTTATCAAAAATTCAAATTGAATTATCTAATATGTACTTATCAATTTTTCCTTCCTTTTGCCATCGTCTTTCTCTTCTCTTTTTTTTTCATTTTTTGCATTAATTTTAGTGAAATTATAAAAGTCAATATTATTAATTATTTACGATAAATTAGAGCCTTTATTAATTAATTAATTATAGAAATTGATTTACCCGAAATTTGTATATTTTAGGTAAAAATTGTTACAATAAATAATGGCATGCATTACTTTTCCCTGTCGATATCTAGAATAAAAAAGGTAATAAATTACCCTTTTTTTGGGAAGGTCAAATCTTTTACACAAATATATATATACATACATATCATATCATAGCTTTAATTTAATCTTTACTGCTTGATCACTGAAAAATTAATGGATCATAATGATCAATGGGATACTTCCACATCCCATTATCACCTTTTTTTTTTCTTGGAAGGAATATATTATAATTACTTATCGTTCTTTAATCTTTAACCTTCTTAAAGGTATTTGATATATTCTATTCTGATGATATTTTCATTCAGCATTTTTAAATTTTAACAAAATTACGTTTTCGTTAGAAGAAGAAATTACTGTATTGAAAGATAGATAATATTATTCATAAAAAAAGTAAAACAAAATTTGATGATTCAATCAATAATGATATGCAAATATAAAAATGGCTGATCGTTATTGCAATTAGTACATATCTTAATTACCTTAACTTTACATCCTCCGACATATCCCATAATAACAATAACTATCATTCTCGAATATAAAGTAAATGTTTATTATTCCTTTATTTCTATTATAAAACTTGAATTTTTCTCTGGTTTTTTTTTCTTCTCAGATCACTGTGTTATTATTAAATGTAATTCAATAAAAATCCTGCTAAATAACAACGATATCATAATTATCAATAATAATGATTAATTTAAATTAAAAAAATGATATCATGTAAATAACATATATCAGTAATACATGATGATTTAAAAGTTGAAATTTTAATCTGAGATAATAATCAAATTTAGCTATATGATTAGAAATGATAAATAAAATGGAGAAATATTTACCAAATAAAAGCACAAAAGAAATTAGTGTTGAGAAGAGGATAAAATGCAGTAGTTATTAAGTTTATTAGCATAAATAGGATATTCGGAAAATTATCAAAGGAAGATCGAAGCGGGGAACTGTAGAAATTAAAGATCGGATTAATCGACATCTGGCGAGACTGATCGTTGTAATGTATTATCACAGCTATGACAAATAATAAAACACTTCTAATTTCATATACTGGTAATAGGGATATGATAATAGAAGTGGAAATGACTATCATCCTATTCATTTCTAATTCCCTATCAAATTATTTCAGCCATTAACTTTCAAAATTTATTAATTTCTCTCTTGTAGATATATACCATTTCGGTATCATAATGACATCTATATATCAATCTAATTGATAGTTTGATGAATCCCCTTGATTATATAATAAACTTTTGAATTTAACAAAAACAAATGAAAATTATTTACCAGACAAAGGGAAATTTTTCTTTGGAAAAATTAGTAAATGAAAGAAAAAAAATAATTCCAACGAAATTCGAAATCATCTAAAAAATATGGCTGATCCCACTAATTCCTTTCTTTTCTTTTTTTCTAAAAAAGTCATAAACCACCGCTAAGCAGATAAAGTCATATTACCACATGTTATGCTGCAGATTTACCCGTACATTACGATTAAGATTTATAGCAATTGGTTAAATTGCCCAAAAGTTCCTTTTTCTCCTATTTTTATAACCTCATGCCTCAAAAAGCATTCAAAAAGCATTGAAAGAAATGGTTATATCAACATAAATTAAAAACTAATTGGTCTAAAGTTTGGATGGACGAATCAATCGACCAATGAATTCATGAGTTCATGAAGAACAGATCATTATATCACTTAAAATTTGCCTGAAATTTGTATAAATACAATACGGCAGAGAACGAGCTGTGCAAATCACTGACAGTATGAATGATATCGCCTAAATATATCACCTCTTCAATTTATTAATAATTCAGTAATAAAAAAATTATTTTGTCACCACAGTTCTCCTTCGATGATATATAGTTTTTTGCTATAGGTTTTCGTAATAATGTAACTTATTAATACAGTGGCATTTATCGACTGATCAACACTGACAAACAATATAATTTATTTAATGAAACATTATGAATGCTGTTAAGGATAAATATGAATAATTATTTTCATAATATAATAAGAACGAAACAGAGAGAACAGATTTCGAATATTTCATAAATTGATCAATAAATGATATTTAAAGCAAATTAAGAAAGCGTCTGAAAAAAACAACTCGAAACAAAAGTAAAAATCAAATCAGAATTATTTACAAATTCAAGAACGAAAAATTAAGATGAATAAAGTCCATGCTGATTTTAGTGGATAATTCTTTGCCGAAAAAGGCTGGTAAAATTATAAACAAAGGGGATAAATAATAACCAAAGTGAATAGGAGAAAGTCCTAATAAATTATGACTTATGTAGCCCATGACCAAACAAACAGGGAATGAAACAAAAGTGATTACATCTTCAGACTTCGTTGATGAAATATTTTCTCTCTTTAACATGAAAAAAAATAAAACGAACAGTAGATATTTACAAAACTTTCAGTTTTACTGCTCCGTTCCATTTGATGCTGATTTTTGATTTCCTTCCGATTCCTTCGGAGATGCTCGAATTGGAATGTTCCGTGCTGCAGGCATGCCAATAGCTGTTTTGTTTGCACATATTGTCAACACTCCTTTATCGGATAAATGTGATTCGATCGTGTCAGATTGCACTTCTTCTGGCAAGACATATTTTCGAACAAAATGGCGTTCAATACTGCCGTGTCCTGCCGGATCAGTACGCTCCTTATGGTGTCCTTCAATAATTAATTCACGATCTCGAACCGATACCGAGAGTTCTTTAGGATGGAAATGAGAAACATCAGCTCGAATTGCAAACTTATCCTTCTCATTTATTACCTAAAATTTATCACATTTAGTCCGAAATATTTCGGTTCCGAATGAAACGTTGCAATAATCGACAAATTTTTACAAAATTTGAATACGACGAAATAATCGAAGAATCTCTGCATTATAGAAATACCTTGGTATAATCAAGCTTTGATTTCTGCGCTAAATTAACATACCGTAAATTATCTTTCTTGTGCTATATGATGTGGGGTAAACAAACTTCCGCTGCATCATGTTAACACGTGACAAATTGAGATAAAGTTGATATGTAATAAGTATTCCGTGCAAGCAGAACGATCGGAAAGATCAGTCAGTTAAATGCTCAAAACAAGAGAAGATTTCAGAAACTAAGAGAATATTTTGGAAGCAGCTCTTTACTTAAAGAAAAAGGAAATATAACGATCGATACTACTGATAATATTTTCGACTAATTATCTAGCTTTTTATAAAGAATAAATCCATCCTCAACCAATAAACCCTCATCACATTTATTTTTCTGCGCCAAACATCAAGGAACCTTTATAACGGAGATTTCGAAAACTAACAGAAATACCAGTTAACTGAACGACTGGTCATTCAGATAAAAAAAGGTAAACAGGCTGCTTTGTAGCTTCTGTAGCTATGAGCATATGAGCACATTTCGCTAAAGTTTCGTTTTCATGTCAGTAATTCGACAATTCTCTAATATTATTAATAATATCAGTGTTCAATAACTCATCTAATATTACTGACTTAATCAATAATCAGAGCATGCAACATAAGCATCTAATTAATTCGAAAACTACTTATGTCCACAGCAAATATCACACAAAAAGTCTATAATTTTACCTCGCCGAGCGTATTACCAATATTACATTCATTTAGTACCGGTTGATGTAGCCAATATGGTGCAACACTTTGAAGCGGTCGATATGATCTGTCATCGAATGTATTGTCGAGAAGATTCACTATGAAACGTTCCATTGGTGAAGTGTAGAAATAATCGCGAGGATTATAACGGAAAAGCGACATTGTTGGACTTCTTGACTAACTGCAAATTTTATAAATCGAGGAATATTTGAAAAAAATTATGACCAAAATTTACCTAAGTCGAGGAATATTTAAAAAAATTATGACCAAAATTCATAAGTTTAAAAAAGATTATGAAAAAAAATTTTAAAGATGTCGAAACTAATCAGTTTAGTGCAACATCGTCCTTATCATAACTAATCAATAAAACTGATAAGAGCTGACAAACATAAACGATAGATAAGAAATATATTGAACACGGCAAAGGACATAGTGTTGTAAGCCTTGCTGGAAGTTAACTTAGCAATGAAGACGTAAAGTACAATGGGAAAGGCAGTATGAATGTTAGAGACATTACCAGTCAATAATAACTAACAAATTTAATCAAAACTGACATAATTCAACCGTTATTCGCTTCCGCTAGATGAGAATAATATTATCATTGTCAGACTATGTGACTGCGTAGCCTTAGACTTTGCCCACCCAAAACACAGAAAACAATCGACGAAGAAAAACGTGTAAAGGACACCATGTCACTACTTCTCCGCCACCGAACCCGGTTAATACAGTAAAAGACCATCCCGCCCGGTTGACAACAACAATTACACTGGCCAAATCGCCCATCACAGACTCTGTTTATATAGTATTTCGATAGAAATTTCCAGCAATTTCTAGCAAAAACAAGTGTCTACCGCATATCGATTAATCCATTATGTACTCTTGCAATGGCAGAAGAAATCGTTCTGGAACCTTCTGGCATGTTCTCTTTGTCCTATTTTATCGATTAAAAATTGGTGCAAGACGAGGGCAAACCCTTCAAAATCTTGATATAAATAGAATGTTTATACTGAACGGTTGGAAGAGGTCATATTAGTTAACGAACAATTAATAATAAGGTTACGCAATACATAAGTAGAAGACAAACTAAAAAAATCTGTGCCAATTCATATTATGATTCGATGTAACATAAATATTAATGAATATATCAATATTCTCCGAGAACTTTGCAATTTTTGCAAATTTTTACAAATATTTGCAAAAATTACGAACTAATTGCCATGGCTGATAGTTAGCTAATCAGTAATGGGAAACTGCAAGTGAATTAAATTTAATTGAATTGAAGTCAATTGCATAAGTTTATAATTAATAGTATGCCTATGCCGCCAGTAAATTCGTTTTACGCTTTATTGAGATATCTCAGTCCAAATAATTATGTAATTGTTCGAATTTTAAATTATAAATAAAATAAAATGGCTGAAAATCACTCCTTTTTGAGAAATTTTGGATCGGAAAATTTACTTCATCAGATCTGTCGTTGGATATTATTGAATTCAAAATCGTAAGTTTTGCGAATATGGCAAGAGATATTTGAATATTCTTAAAATCAGATAAAGCAACAAGCTTTTTCTCTCCTATGTTCGTCCATCGATCACTTTATTGATGCAAAAGGTTCAAATTAAACAATTACTATATGGAACTTTTGTTGACATATTTTGCTTTGTTAAATTCCAATTGATATTTTAATTTCAAATATTTATTTTTTATCGATTATTATTTCAAATACTTCTATACATTTAAATTCATTAATTCTCGTGTGTCTGTTGTTGATCGAATGGTTAAAAATAAATTTCTTCGATCAAATCTACGCATCATTACGATGTAAATTTCTCGTTTTCAGTTATCAGTACATTTATCGATATTAAATTGATGAAAGTCATTTGATAATACTCTGACACGACCGATGAATCACATTACTTTTTTCTACTCTCCAGACGGCAATATTCTATCGCATTTACTGATAAGAATATCATCAATATATTGATGAGATTTTATCACTGAATTCATAACACCTATTGAATTTTTAATGATTGCAATTCACAGTTATTTTTTCCTAAAAAATCATCCAAAATAGCTCAGACATTATGTCGTAGACAACTTTACTTCTTGGAAAAACAGAGGCTAATGGAAAAGTAAGACTGGAATCAAAAGATAGGTAAGAAATTACCTTAACTTTCCGTTATTTTTTAATCATAGGCTAATTTTCGTGTAAGATATTGAACAACCGAAATTAAAAACAAGAAATTTTGTAGTGATAATTTGCAGTTATATTTTAATTCTTCCTAGTATTTCTTAATAGTATAGAATAAAAAATTATTTCAATCCAATTTTTCTATTCCTTTTCTCTCGCTTTCCAAGATAATACGTATGTGAGATAAGTTCAATTATTAAAATAAATAAAGAATAAAGAGAACGACATTCCTGTTATTTGCTATTTTAGACTTTAAGAAATGAGCATAATTCGACAATCAAGTTTATTTGTTTCAGTTTATTTCATCATTGATAATCTATTGATAAATTGAAGAATTTCTAAAGATTTGTATGCTTGCTATAAGGATGTGTTAAGAAATAATCGTTTTATCGTAGAATTTATGAAGACCTGAAAACATAACAGGAAACATTATTATGCTGGACGAAGCAAGAGTCTTGACTTTGAACGGTATAAGCCAAGTTACCAGTGGCACAAATAATACTATATGGAGTGGACGGATATATCATTGTAATTGCTTTCTGGATCATTTCTTTCGTTAGCCAAACATCATTTACCAAATTCTGTAATATTCGTATACGATAGTCCAGATATTTGAAGGTGATAATGCTTGGCTGACAACGATACATTAAATGAGGATTCTGTTATCAACTTCTTCTGCAGAAAATTCAACGGCAGGAAGAAATTACGAAGAAGTTGAGTTGAAGCCTTATCAATAAGTCTCAGGTTATGCTTCATTTCTTCAAAATGATAAAAATTAAATCATCAAAGTTTTGAAATCGAAATTAAAAGATTTTCAAACCTAGTAGACTGATGTTTTAAATGTAAAATATTATGAATTATTTTCTTGCTTAAGAAATTTTTTGTTTCGATTTCTTCCGTCTTTATAAATTAATTCCAAATTGCAAGCAAATATGACTTTCAACTTGGCTATACATTGTATAGCCGATAAGTGAACAAAAATGCTAATTATTAACCAGTTCTACCTGAGATTCAAACGATTCTACTGAGATGCGGCATTTATGTTTTGGTAAGCATACTTTTTAGGATGAAATTTTTATTAGAATAGTAAAAAATTAAATTCAATATTGAAAAATTTAATTAATCGAGAATTTCATTTGTAAACAATGATTCGTACTAAAGATCATCATTTAATTGTTGAATTATGAATGCAATACCTGTTTAATAGTATTTAAGAGAGTAGCATTGTTACAGGGAATGACTATTTAAACTTTGCGCATCTCTTGCAAATGCATGAGCGCCCAATTCACGTCGTTTTCGAGATCGAAATCTGCATGGACCGCTATTGCAACAACAAGATGACTAAAAAAATTCTATAAATTTGAACATTCTTCAATTTTTCCTGTAACATTATATTCTTTACTCATTTTTTCAAAGAGAAAGTTGATTCTTAAAGAGATTTCCGTGGCGCATTTGACCATTATTGCAAATGGTTGAACTAAATTTTATGCAAAGAATAATTTTAAACAAATGGAAGTATATTGGAATTTACCGGACATGGACACGGTAATGGCGCGATTGAGGTGGAGGTGGTAGAGGTGTAGAGGTGGTAAAGCTGGTAGAGCAGGGCACGGTGGACACAGCGGTTGTTGACAAGGACAAGGTAGCGTCTAAAAAAAATTTTCATAAATTAGTACTTTTTCCAAATTATAGGTTATTTCATTCATTACATCAGAGACATTAACGCCAGGCGCATTTCATCATTGATTTGTAAATCGATTGAGCTAAATATTACTCAATAAATGATTTTAAACAGATGCAAAAATATTCAAATTTACCGGAGGACAAGGGCAGGGTAATGGCTGAAGTGGAGGTAGCAAAGGTGGTAGCATAGGACATGGACAAGGACAGGACAAGGCTGTGTTGGTGATGGTGGCGGTAGTGGTGGTGGTGGTGGCTGACACGGTATTGTCTGTCCACAGTTATGTCCAGATGCAACTGATGTTATCATCGCGATGTAAAAGACTAGCCAAGT
Source organism: Dirofilaria repens (assembly GCA_008729115.1). NCBI lineage: Eukaryota > Metazoa > Nematoda > Chromadorea > Rhabditida > Onchocercidae > Dirofilaria > Dirofilaria repens. Next base: position 498,295 of record SNRZ01000013.1, on the reverse strand, counting down.
TGTAGCAGGTTGTAGTCGTTCCATATTAAAATCTACAACAATATAAATAAACAGCCAAAACCTTAATTCAATCAATTCGATTACGTTAACTAATCTTTGCAGATCACTGTCGTACTTATTTTATTTGAGGAAGAATTCATACGTAAATATTCTGATACTTGAGTGATAATACAATATCATTGCTAGTAACTAATGTAAGACAAACAAATTTTGAAATTTGATTACTGTAAATAATAACATGAAAGGTATCTATAATATCTATAAGACGAATATCAAGTTTTGCATATTGGATATATTTAAGAGCTCGTCAAAAATTTCTGCCTAAATTCCTTATCTTCACTTTATCATCCATGTATTAGAAGACATATAGAATATATAAACATTTCAAAAGAATTACTGAAAATGCGGGAATAGAGGAAAGATAAATTTGTCGAAGGCTCCTACTACCTGTTACTACTTACAACTTTATAGATGTGATCATTCAACAGTAACCTCCTTTTAAATCATCCTCAATAACGGTTCTCGCTTTGATTTTTGATCAGGGCAACAATAGTGGTGACAAGAAGAAAAAAAAAGGAACCGTCTTGCTGTCAACTTGTTTAAAATTATATATGTGATAGTACGAGTATGTGTATGTTTATTGGATTTAATATAATTAAATTATTCTAACACAAAGAAAAGATTTTTCGTTTTTCTCAAGGTTATCTGCGACATCAGCATCGCATCAATTATAAATCACTGAAAATGCATGGAATCTTTTATCTAATTGAAGAAGAAGCAATGCGAAATACGAGCAGGTAAAGTATCATTATCCTGTTTGCAATCGTAAAACTTGAAATTTCCAGGAAAATTTTAGAATTGCTTTTGATTGAATTTCGAAATTGCAAAAACGATGATGTGATTCAAATATGCTTGTAAATGTATGGTGATGAAAAACGATAGATCATTTTTAATTTAAACTGATTTTTAATCTTGCTTCAACTTTACATTTTGCTTAATTTCATCTAACTTAATTTTTAACAGAAATTTTTGCCATTGTTTATTACGCTTTATTACAGCATTGCTTATTGATAATCAAATTAAAATTCAATTTTTCAATTTCGATTCAAACGCAGATTTAATTTAGCTTCAATAAATTCTTTAAAAGTTCTGATATAATTATGTAACACTTTTCCTAAGTAGAAATTTGATAAATCATTTCACTTCGTTCTACTCATCTATTACAATTTAGAATATCTCATGTTATGCTTACATGAAACTGTTACAAGTTTGTATAACCACCTGATATTACTCCGATATTTACAACTTGATAAAAATTTATTTCTGCAAATAAGCAAATTTTTTTTGCATTCGAGAACTAAATGAACAGCAGAATTTGAAAATAAGACTTTCTATTAAAAAAATGGAAAAAAACTCAAAATAACTAAATAACAGCAAGGAATGGTGATAAATGATAGGAATTTGGTTGAAGCGAAACTTGAAATTAAAAATGGAAGAAAAGTTCTAATGAGCAAATACAATAATAATAAGAATACTAGAAATAAGAAATGAACAAATTATATTGAATTATGTGAAAATAAATTAAGAAGAGCTATATGTATTTATTTATCCATTTATTAATCTGCAACTTTAATGATAAAACATACTTGTTGAGCGTGAATCAAAAATTGAAGATTTAAAATTATATATCGCCCTAAAGGCATCCTGTATCACGTCACTCGTTTCAGTGATTTGTTTTCATATTTTGTTATCATCGCTATCATTACTATCATTATTATTTTGCTATCACTAGTATTTTGTTGTCATCCTTTGCTTCTCTATCAGTGATTTATTTTATTGTTTCATTATCACTACCACTATTATTATCATTGTTATTATTATTTATATTTTGTTTACCCATTAGTGATCTATTTTCTTGTTTCATCACCATTACCACTATTATCATTTTATTATCATTATATTGTCATCTTTTGCTTCATTTCCAAAGTGAAACTTATTTGTTAAATTCGTCTCTAATCATGATCATATGGAATATATATATGCTGCATAATAAATTACAAGTGAATACGAAAAATTAAATATTTTTTAAAATAGTTCTTCATAAAATGATTGAAAGATGAAAGGAAGCGATGACCTTGGAAAATGATCCAGCCAACTAGAATAAAGATTTTTATTTGATAACTTCGTTCTAATTAATTTATGCTATCTTACACAATTCCTATTTATTATATGAATAAAATGTAATTGAATGGTATAGTGTATTAATATATAGTATATTGATGTCATAAAATGAATAACTAATATACTTAAATTTTTCAAATTATTTTTCATTACGCCCTAATAATTAATAGATTGTTGAAATTTTTGATATATATATATACAACGAATGCAGCAATAAATCAACTTATTATTGTTATGACGGATAATTATTAAAAATGAGTAGAAAAATAAACTGCCATATTTAATATAATTTTATTAAAGTGGCAAAAAAAGATGGCTGAACTAAAACAAACAATATTTAATGTAATATTATCATCGATGAGAATTATCAATACGAGAAAATTTCGAGATAATTGACTTAACTGGAAAGTAATTTGATATAATAAGACAAGAAAGTAAGAAATGTAATTTGAATGATTAAAACTGATAAATAAAATTTTTAATCATTAACAGATGAAAGTTCTAATTGATTCTAATTAAATTCATCTCATGCAAAGTATTTTCACTTGATAACACATAGCAATAAATGGTAAAAGATTATTCGATTGTATCTTTTCATCAATTGTATTTTAATTATTCGAATATTTACTTTGTGAATTTTGTTCGAGTTGATAAGGAAAGAGATAATTGAGACTTAAACATAAAGCAATAGCATTCAACGAATTCTAAAAGCATAGCATACATGCAGTTCCCCTTCCGAATACAGTACTCAATGAGTTTTAAAAGCATAGCATACAGTACCCTTACCAAATACTTCACAATACTCAATAGTATGTGTCACATAGCTAAAATCATCTTTGGAGCATATAACATTAAATTCAACACCAAACTTCTTCTCTCCAGCTCGTTGTATTGCTCGTTTTGATCGTGTCGGATCTCTTTTGATATTCTAAAATTTGCTTCTTCTTTTATCATTGATTTTTCATTGAAATAATAATGCTTATCAGATTGATTGTTATCAGTTTATCAGTGTTAAGTTAACAAAACGTTACAAGAATGAAGAAATACAAGAGAAAAATTATTTCAATTTGTAACTTTTAAGATAACTTTAGTCCATTCTCTTTCTTTTATTAGATTGAAATTAACAAATTTCTTTCAAATTTCAAAATATACCTAATTTCATACTATTGATATCAATTAGATTTTAATATCGTTGAAATGACACATCGCATTATCTTATAAAAAATTTGATAAAATTTATTTTATCGAATTTTAAAAGCCTGAAGATAATGTATGTGTGTGTATGTATGTATACATATATGCATGTGTGTGTGTATGTATGTGCACGTATTCCATGTGTGTGTTTGTGTGTCTGTCACAAGCAATCGCTACAGGCAATTTATTGATATAATCATATATTATTAATTGAATATTAAAGATTATAACTAATGATGAATAAGACAATGATTATTAAAGCCAAAGTTGTTCATGAAGATGCGTTTTTAACTATTTTAAAACACAGGAACTGACATGCGACAGTTATGACATACGACAATAAACGCTGATAAATTTTTGGTTGCGATCCTATTGCAATTCTTTTACAACCATTCTAAGATAGCGAAACATTGTCTTTTTCAATTTAATTTCATTGGGAAGAAGAAATTTTAGTGAAATTTTTTATGTAATCAAGTAATTACGTAATCAAATAGATTAAGATAGAGGATAACGCTAAATTTCAATTTTAAAAATTTCAAAATTATTAAACAGTCGAAACTAAAGTTATCTTATTTGAAAATTAGCAAACTGTCGAGATTAGAATTATTTTTCTTTTGACGAAAAAATTACGCGAGCAATAAATTAATAAATCTTACTGCCATCATCAGTTTTCTTAGCTCCTTATTTTTACATTTCGTTCCACGATTTCGTTTGCTTTTGTATATGTTTGAAGCTAACATTATTGTACTGCTATTTTGTGTTATACAACTTGCACCGTTGCAACGCGTGCAACAATCATATGACGAGAAATCATTTGCAGGTGAATCCTGAATATTGAAAACATGAAATAGCTGATAATTTAGGTAAGTGAAAAATTCCTTTCAAATAATTAAGTCCTTCGAATTCAGGTCATGTTTTTATTAACTTTTTAGGCACCGTCTCTTTCTATTCTATTCTACATTTAATTCTTGGAATAACATTTGAACTACCCATAATTTTAAATGTATCATAAAAAAGAATTTTAATTGGTTAGAGCATTGAGCAGCTAAATTTTATTTTCTATTTTCAATAGTTCAATTATTTAAAGTTTTTTAATTCCAAAATTAATTTTTAGATGGATTATTCCTTATTTTTTCTAGAAATTCAAATGCCTACCTGCACCGGTAGCTTTTCATTAAAACCTGGTGGTGATGTGGCTGTTGACAGATAAAGATCTTGAATATTGGCAAACTTGAGACTAGCTCCACTAGTTAACAAGTCCAACTGAGGAGATGGAATGATCGGCATACCTTCGGGAAGAAACGGTAATGTGAAATTTCTATTTAACAATTGATTGTTGCTGTCTCGGCTGAAGCGCTGACCATTTGAGGTTAAAGGACAAGGAGGAGGTGGAGGACAAGAGGGTGGCAAAGGACAAAGTGGACACTTTGATTCTATCTCAGATAATGTTTTACCGGAATTTAATGGTGCACTTAACGAAGATTCATCACCTTCTCCTGAAATGTCTAATTCTATATTTTTTGAATTGCAATCTGCTGATAATGTTCCGCATCCGGTTGTTACTGCTGTCGTACCACTCCCCCAGTAATTATCATTTACGGAAGGAGGGGGTGATATCCGATTGCAACAACAATTCCAACAATTATCACTGATAACTTTCTTGTCAACATTACAGTTGTTAGTTCCACAGTCCAAGCAAAACGTTGTGTGATGGTGATGATGTTGCTGACAATTACTGGTTGAAGTGCATCTTATTGCTCTCGAAGATCCTGCGAAATCTTTATCGCAGTTTACACCAATATACTGTCCTCGTGTCATCATATTTCGAAATAAGCCAAAAGTGAGAATTATGCCAAGAAATAACTGGAACATCTGTAAATCTTTAGTGTAGTAAGTAGCAATATCGTTCTGATCACAGTGAGAACGATGAAAATATCTTCTGACACATTCACTCATACGTTTAATTATCATAAATTTCTTTTACATCCTATTGTGAATACTTCAGTAAAAGATTAGGAAAATACGAATTTTCTTAGAAGGACATAAATTTATTTGACGCCTTTTGTCAAGAATTCAATATGGGAAATTGCCAAAATTTTTGATTTAAAATAATAGTGATATAAAAAATAATATTCAGGTATAACTCAGATTAATTACAGACGCTAAAATGATTGTCTTGCAGTGATTAGCTTGTGAAATTATTAAATATTAGACAGATGTATTTCCTCATATCAATGAAAAATCGAAACTAAATTTTATCAAAAAGTTTCCGCATAATCAAATCATTCAAGAAAAATTACTCACTGTGTAACAGCAATAGTAATTTGAATATTTAAATAATTTTAAAGTATTGGAGAAAAGGATGAAAATGTTGCATGATATAAAATGAAACAAATGAATAGATGAAAAGATATGCAGAGATGGATCATCAAAAAAGATAAATTAAATTGAAATTTCTCACAATGAATGACAGTTCTTCTCGAATACTAATAATTTATTCACCAAGATTATATTATAAGAGATAAGTGAACCAGTTTGTTGAATATAAACAACTTTTTGATTAGCTTAATCTTTCAGTTTATTTTATGATTGGAATGTTTTGATTTTCCAGCAACTACTGATTGATACTTATTTAATTATTTTGGTGATTGAAAGCTTAATTAAGCTAATTGCAGCAATATGATAAGTATTATTCATGGGGCAAAATTGCAGAAAACTAGCAACGTCTTTATCTGAATTTAGTTCACATTTTATGCGATATCTTTACTGATACATCGTAATTGTCATAGAACAATGTTGAAAATTGAAATTTTGTTAGAGCACTTTTAAAGAGGAAATTTTAAAAGGAAATGTTGATTTGTTACATAAAAATTTTAATTTTATAAACGGTAATTAACCAAGCAAGCAAAGACTATTAGTTTCATGAGATCTAAAAGCTTTCAAAGCGCTCCATATCTGAAGATTTGAATAACGCTAGTTTGATTTATATAAGTATTCAATTACTTGTTATTATGTCATCTGTTTGAAGAAATAGATATTAAATTTTTAATACTTCGAAATATATGTTTAGTTTAAAATGAATATATTAAAATCATTCTTTACCAATAATCATTGAAATATAATATAAAGATTAAAAATTATTATTGTAAAATGTAATCTAATGGTGTACATTATCACCATGGAATCAATTATTTTTAAGTCGATGATATCCTTATCTTGGAAGGTAGGAGTAATGTTTATAAAAAAAGAAAAGTAAAAATAATATAAATTTCGCTTTTTTTTCTTTGTATTGTTGAAGAAACATTTATCTTGGCTTTTGTCGATTTTTTAATTATTTAAATACGAATGATCTAATATAGAATGCAACTTAATAAAATATACATATTGAAAAGATATAAAAAACTTGGCTCTTGGCAAAAATGATTGCCGAATATCAGATCTTCAGTTATTTGTAAGCAACTCAATGATCTATGTCAAGTATTCCAGAACGATTTTATTTCTTAATTTTTTACTTCTAATTTACACAATCGATTTTCATCCATATCCAAATCAATTTAAAATATGCCACTTATATAGTAAATAATTTAAATAGGACTAACTGATTTTTATTTTGGTATCATATGACAAACAAGCTCAAATGGTAGATTTAGTTTTAATAAATTTAAGTTTTATTATCAGTAATTTACAACTTTGATGATTTGCTTTGTCGTAAATTCTTGATAAATTGTAAATTTATCCTTTGAATTCCAAAATAAAGTTATAATTTAATTTCGATGGTTTTCTTCAAACAGATGACGTAATAGCATGCAGTTGAATACCCATATAAATCATATCAGTATTAATCAAAATCTTCAGAGCTATTTGAAATGCTTTGAAAAACTTTCTGTGTACTATATATGATAAATAAGCCTTATGTCGAAAAGTTTATCACTTTGAAATCTTTTGTTCGAAAAATTCCAAAAGTGGTGTCGCTAGAATCTCGAACAGAAGCAGAGAATCGGTGATTTAACATTGCTAGGTATATGTTGTACTTGAATATTCATTGTATAATGTAACATTTAAACTAAAATTGTTCCCTTTGTCGATGAGCTCTAAAAAAGAGTTTCATTATTCAAACGCTAACAATAGCGCTATTTCTTGTAGTCGGTGAATTGTGCCAAGGTCCTCCACCTATGCGAAAAGAAGGATCCTAAGCATCAAAAATACTTCTGAAGATATAATTCATCGAGACGGTTGAACAACCATATCGAGATTTATTAAGTTTCCTTTTTTTATCTGAGATATTTTATCGTCATTAAAATTGTCTTATTGATATCACTGAATTTGTTTGATCGATTGTAATCTCTGCGTTCGTTTGATATGTTATCATATTTATCGTAATAAAGGTTTAATTACCCAAGTTTGAGGTTCGTTTTCCAAGTGAGTAAAGCAAGAAAATTGAAAAAAAATCTGTTCACCAGTTCAATTTCGTCACGATCAAAAGAAAACGTCGAAAAGTGGTAAATATTAATGTCTGTACACATCTCTAAAAATAATTGGCATAACGGTTTTAGGATATATAATGTTAGCAGTTCATAATCCAAACAATCTTAGTCGATAATCGAAAATAGGAATAATTTATAAAACTTGACTGTTCTGAAATAATAGAACTGAAGTACATTCATCAGAATGGATGAATTAAAAATATCTATTTCATAATGATCAAACAAGTACTATCTGACATGTTATTTCAGAAACGAGTGCTTGAATTCCGTAATATCTGGCGAAATGTGAAAAAAAAAGAAAAGAATCGTAACTTCAGCTAAGCTTCTTGAACCTCCATTTCAATCTCATATTATATCAAACTTTCGATATGAAACCAAATATTACCAACGATTTTGAATCTAAGCTTTAAAAAAAATTAAATTTTATTTGTAATATTGTGATATTTTTCACATAAATTAAGCAATAATTTTTTAACATTAATTTTCAGATTTGGATTTTTATGGAAAAGGAAAAACCTTTCTTAGTTTTATTTTATTTAAGACGTATTGTCAGTATACCTCTGGTTGAAGTTCATGGTTTGAAGTTTCTTTATAATCATTTCAATTTCCAGATTTAAGTGAGTTTTGTTTAATTACTTTCCAGAAATAGTCCTGAATTTAGCATAGTTTTTAAATCTTAAATGATTTTCGAATTTAGATTATTTTATCAATGATTTTTTCTTGTTGTTTTTTTCTCGCATTTGGAAAAGCTTTATTATTTTGATTATTTACTTTGCTGAATGATATGATGATATCGTTTCCTTCGCTTATCCAATTTGTCAAATCTTTTCGTTATCTTAAATTCCTAAATTTTTTATAAATCTTTTTCAATTTTTTTCTTGCATCACTTACTTCGTTGGCTATTTTTGTATTTGAAATAAATTTTTCGACATAAATTTTAGCTTGATTACTTTTTATCGAGATGGAGAAGGTAAATTAATCTTGATTCTTAACTACCACAGTTGTTTTTGACTTTACCAACGAACTTGCTTGTTTTTATTTTTTGCATATTTTCAGCTATCATTATCGTTTCATCACTTTGTGTATTGCTTATCGTCTAGATTTATGATATAGATTTTACTTTACTGTCATAGCTAGTTCTAAAATTTTCAGAATTTTATTTCTATGCTCAAAAAAAAAATCAAAGTGACTAAATGCAAAGAATATATGCAATAAATTTTTATTTAAAATATTTATTCTTGTTATTTATTATGGTTACAAACCATTTCAAATATTTTTATGATAATAATAACGATCCAGTTATAAGTGTTAAAGATAAGAAATGATGAAAAATCTATTGATATAATGATCAGCATGTCAAATCGATCATTTTATAATTTAATATTTCTTTGAAGCCAAAGATTTGGATCAACTAAAATCTAATTACTAATCTTCGCTCATAATTTTGTTTTCCATTCGCTGATATTAATATGAATAAAAAAGATTGAAAATTATTCATGTATAAGGAAAATAGTCAAGGAATCGAGAGTGAAGATCAACTATACACCATAACAAAATAGTGATTAAGATATTAGTTGAAATAAAAGTGAAAATCTAAGCTTCGAAAAGCTAATAGCTAAAAAATTAGAATTTTACAAATATTTAATAGTTAGTGAAAATGTATATTTGAATAAAAAACGGAATGATTGCCTTTCATAGTTAAACTAGAATTGAATTTTTTTTGTAAAAAAACACTAGCTATTGAATATTTGTAAAATTCTTTCAATTTACTAATTAAATTCTTTCATAAATTTATGCTTTTTAACGATCGTTGAAGTCGTCACGTTCATAAATGATATCATTGATATATTATATATGAAATAAGTTTACATATAACCAATTGTTGAAGAATCATTTTTTGACGAAGTTTCTTTGTTGCATAAATCTGAAATTTCTTCGTAGCATAAATCTGAAAATCTTGAAGGTCAAACTATGATAGACATATGACATCTGAAGAACTAAAGTGAAATGATGATGGCGATAATTTTGTTAATAGTATTGATATTATTACTATTGTTTGATGTTTGTTGAGTGAATTATGAATAGAATTAACATAATTTTTTCCTGTTATTTCTTCTTTATTATGCAAAATTCAACCGGATATCATGAACGCCATTTTATTGTTCGATTCTACATCATAGTAAATAATTGCAAGTTTTGACATAAATACAAATGAAATATGAAAATAATTTAAATTATATATAATCAGCTGAAATGTATTGATTGGTTGGTTTTGTGTGATACATATAATTATTTTTAATTGTAATTGGCTGTGAAAATTGCGTCTTTGCTTATGTGAATATTTATGCAACCAAACGGAGTTATATTTTTCGCAGCGATTATATAAACAAATATCAATGATATGATATGATATAATGTCAACGATATATAAAAACAAAACATTCATATTTTTTTGCAAAAATGAATTCCTTGTTTTATGTTAAATGTTTTATATTTATATTAATTATTATTATTGCTATTAATTATTATTATTATTATTATTATTATTATTATTATTATTATTATTGTTATTATTATTATTATTATTATTGCTTTACAATTATTAAACATTAATAACAATGATAACAATGAATATGACAATAATAGCATAAATATTAATGTTAATAATCAATAAAGATATTTCATTCATTGATATATCAATTTGCTTTTGTTTCATTTCTCGATGTTTTGTATCACCACTTTCAGTTACCTTCTCATTTTTTGAACAAAACGAAATGAAATAACCATTTGCTTGATATGAATATCGAAATAGTGGAATAACGATCGATGAAATAACGGATCTACAGATTTATGATCAAATCGATCATCCATAACAGATGTGCAGAAGGCACATCAGATAATTTGATAAAAAAATTATTTTCATCAAAATTGTCAACCAAAGACTGGAAAAATGATTTGTAAAAATTGCCGTATGTGGCAATAATATTCAAAGAAAATGCTTAGAAAACCAGCTTTTGTGTAATTTTCTTTTTATGTTTACTGTAATTCTTTGTTATTTTTTGATCAAAAAAGTACTTCTCCATTAGCATCAACTTTACGACTATTACATTATTTAGGAAAATTTACAGAGTAGTAGTACTAATTAAAATTTCTTTTTTCAATATTTAAAACTTTTCATTTTTAAAATGCATCAATTTTTATTTCTAAATGTTTTAAATCTCATAATTTACAATGCAAGTTTTTCTTGACTACTAAAAGGTTTCAAATAGGTTGAATAGAAAGAAATAGATAAACAAATAATCAACGGTTAAATAGAGTTACGACGGTTGGATTTTATTGAATGATTAGGTATGTAGATGTTTAACTGATCGATCATTTCTATTCAATCTAAATTAAAAAGAAAATTTCATGATGTTTTCAAATTATCATAAACTATATTATCATAAACTGTACTATAAACTGTTTTTTACTGTCATTCTTATCATCACTTTGATATCGTATTTGGGCTTATGATAATATATGCAATGATTTTTTTATTCGATACTCGGCATCTCTGTGCTTGGAGTATGAAGAAAAAATGTAAGCCGATAAATCGAAATAATTCATCCAATATGATATCGGTGGTTTGATTGTTGTAATAAGTATATATATCGATTATTTCTACCAAAATTCTTAAGTGACCTCTTTTTTTCTCCCTTTCTTTTTTTCTCTTCAACTTTCAGGATTTGAATTGAATTTTATTCATTTAATAATACCAATTTATTACTATCAACAATGTCAATGATGGTTTAAAAAAACGGAAGAGAAAAAAATCCTTCAAAATATATTTGCAATTGAAATGACATCAATTTTGGTATGGATTTACTGCTATCATTCTATTTTTCAAATTCTGAAAAATAAATTAATTGTCATAATTACGATTATTATGTCAGGAGATAGTGGAAGAATTTGATATTTGTAATTGGAAATCATTTGATTAATGCCTGGAATATGTAATAATAATTTTGTGATACTTATAATTTAATTTTTATTAAATTTATAATTGTTTTGCTTACTTTGATTCGTGTAATTAAATTTTTTTATATAATCAGATATCTTTTTGTTAAGCCTTGCAATCATTGATAATTCGAACATTTTAAGCTCATTTATAGAATATATTTGTTCAAAAAATTAAACGTTCTATTTTGCAATTATATCTTTTTAATTTTCGACAATAACAAATTAGTCACATTAATTCGCATACTGTTTGATTTTTCTGATAAATATGAATTGCTGATATGACACATTATCATTCTTTACACATATACATACATAAGATAAACAATTTATCCCCATCATATCAGATTTATTCGGTCATTCATTTTAACATATTTCTGATCTGATTAATCCATCGAAGAATTATTAATGGATTTTGTTTAATTTCTGCTCGGTAGTTTTGATTTTTCAAAATAATTATTGATAATTTTTGATTTAAAAAAAAGAAAAATAGGAAAGAGAGAAGAGAGGGAGAGAAAGAACAGTTTTATATAATTTGATTTTGTCATGATAATAGTGTCTATTATGCATAAAGAAAAGATATTTCTTCCATCTTTCCCTTTTGTACTTTTTTACGAACATTCGATAAATTTCAAAATATCAACTTCTTCTAACCGTTCCTTATCAATCATTTGTTATTATTGTTATTGCTTTTTTCTCTATATTTTACGTCATGTTTTTCTCGAAATAAGGAAATAATTTCCGTCAAATTTGTCAATTTAATTTTTTATTTAATTATAAAAGGTTTTATAATATATTTTAAAAAATGAAATTTTTTCATCGTCGTAATAATTATATTCAAAAAAAGTTTTCTGAAATATTGGAAAATGTCAAGGTATTATTCCTGATAATGCTATTGTGGTTGTGCTCGAACGATGGTTGATAAATGTTTGTGTCGAAAATAGTAAATTAATTTGAATATGGAATTTGGAAATTGTGTCATATTATAGTAAATAAGAAATGATTGTAAGAAATCGTTATGTTTATAATAATTTTTAAATGTTATCATTGATAAGAGATAAATTAAAGAAAAGCATTTTTTTTATGTATTTTGTTAATTTTTGAATTTATTTTATAGCTATTCATATTGATGATTACTTATTGGATTATTTAAATTCTTTACTTTGTTCGTACTTATATATTTTCGGCAATCGAAACGAATCGATGACTATTTATCATTTATTAATCACTGATTTCAAAATGTTATATAATATAATCAATCATTAACATTTAGTAGAAATTCGAAGGAACATTTGTCCAACTTTGATATTCTAGGAAATGATAACTGCTGAATTTTTTTTCTCTTTTCTGCTTTACCTCATGAATTATAATTCAACCTGTTTACATGCTCGTAGTTTTTTTTTTCGAAGAATTTATGATATTAATAAGATTTGTTTTCGAAATCATCGGATCATTCATTTGGAAGGAGAAACTATGAAGTATTTCTGAAAAAGTATTTCCAAACCAAATTACTTCACATTTCATTTTTCTTTTTAATTTTATAATTTTTCGTTACATTCTCGTCTGATTGTCGATCATTTTAATAATGGAAATATTAAACATTTGAATAATTAACTTAGCAGGAAGGAATAGCTACGAATCATTGAGTGTTAACTTTGTAGTTGACATATTGAATGGTAGTAGAATAATTGATGATGAATGGTAGTAGAATAATTGATGATGATGATGATGATGATGATGATAATGATGATGATAATGATGATAATGATGAGATATTATGGAATTATATTGCCTATCTCGAACATCAAGTTCAATCACAAGAAGAAGGAACTTGTAATTTATATTTCTGTCCTTCCCATTCACTCAAAATTACATATGAACTGATGCCTCTCGTATCCATTCGAATTTTATCAGCATTTCATCCTTCGCTTCTCTTCTCCTCTTCTTTTTTCTTTTCTCACTTCCTACTTTAGATTTAATAGATCCGATCGAGAAAAATGCTATCAGTTCAAACAGATCAGAAGCCATAATTGCCTATGAATATTAATTAATCTCGAACCATATCATTGATAAGGATGAAATAGAGAAGTTTGATATGGCATTCATCGTCTCAAATAATTTCAAAAGCATTCGAGAATATAAATATCCATTCAGACTGACTTGATGTCTGTCCTCCTCTTTCAATGAAAGGAAAATATTTCCAATTTCGCACAAAAAAAAAATGAAAACTTTTTCCTCACTTGACCTATTTAACTGTTCTAAATTTGTTGTTGCCTATTATGCAAAAATTCATTTTCTAAAACAAATTTTTTTTGTTCTCTTATTCGATCATTCATACATTTTTGACAATTTTTAAATTTTTATTCAATTATTGAATCTAATTTTGATTAACACTTTTCAATTATTGAATTTAATTTTGATTAATACTTTTCAATTATTGAATTTAATTTTGATTTATGCTTATATTTATTAACAATTTTAATGATCTAATGATTAAACATTTTATATATTATTGTTCTTATCTCTTAATTAGAAAAAAAAATTGAATGATATACATTAAATATCGATTGAAAAAATAATTCTATGTTACTTTTGAAAATTGAAATTTTGTAATGAAAGAATCTTCGGATCTTTCAGAATCCGCGCTGTTATATGTTTCTTTTTGTAAGAGAAAAATCATCGATCTTCCAGAATCACTACAATTTATATGCTTAACAATTAAATGATGATATGTCCTGGTTATACATTGTTTTTGTTAATTCGATCTGATTCATTTAGCATCATATGTTTTTATCCTAAAATTGATCATCATCATTATTACGTAGATGTGTTTGCGTTCCACAGCAGCAACTGAAGCATTATGTCGTTTGAATGATTCGGAACAATCACTGCTGGAATCTGCTAACAATATGATCACAACAACAACCATGACAACTTCTAATTCATCGATACTAACAGCCACTACTCGATCGTTACCATCTCAATCATTACCATCTCGATCGTTACCATCTCAATCATTACCATCTCGATCGTTACCATCTCAATCATTACCATCTCGATCGTTACCATCTCAATCATTACCATCTCGATCGTTACCATCATCACGAATATTACCGTTGAGTCTAAGTTCACCTTCAGGTCATTTTAATTCTTTTGTTTATTTTCAATAAATTTCAATTTGTTTGATGGATTTCTTTTATTTCTCGTTTCCTTTAATTTTTGTTCTTTTTGAAAATTTTAAATATTTTCGATGATAATTTTGAATAAGAAGAACTGTAATGAATGAACTATGCATCAAATATATTATAATTTTATTTCTTCTTCTTCAAAAAAAAAATGACCTATTATTAGAAAGATTAGATAGATCACTGATAGCATGAATTTAAATTTAATGTTAAAAAAAATATACGAAAAATTGCAAGCTCAACTTTCAAGTAATTTTTTTTTTGAAAATATCGAAATTCAATAAAAATTTTGCATACAATAAATAATCTACGAAAGAAAAGCAAGTCCTATAATCTTGTTGTTATTTTGATTTTTTTCGTTTATGCAAATTAGTTGATGAATGAGAATGAGAATCGAGAATCATTTCATTTCATTTTTAATGCATAATTTGCATTCGATCACATCAAAAAATCGCTTAAGTAATGGACATACAGTATACTCTATCGATGGAAATGATAATCAAACGATAATAAATGGAACTTTATCAAATGGAAAAGATGTAAGCTTGCTTTTTATCTTTTTATCTTTCCTCTTAACTTTCTGCATTGTCGCAACAATCTAATATAAGTATCACAACCTCTTTCACATTAAATCAAAGTACTCACTTATGTCACAAAATGGAAATTATTTAATTAAATATGATTTCAAATATAGTTGAACTGGTGAAATACTCAAATGTTTAAAATGATTATTAATTAAGTAATTTATGGAACAATTGAAAATTCATTAATTATTATACATATCAATAATTAATATTTTAGTAACGAAAAATGCCAGAGATATCATACAGTTTCGTAAGTGTTTAAATTTTTAAAATTTGCAAATATTTTATCATCCTCGTCTTTCAAATTTTAAATCAAAATATAATGTAGAAATATAATATGCTTTAGCCACAATTCTCGAACATCATATTTCATTTGTTTCAAGAAGCGATTGCATCACTTTTCTTCCCTTTCATTTCAAAACTCTTGAACTCTTGTCTACATATTTACTCGTCCCGTCTATATATATATATATATATATATATACCTCTTTTCTTTCTTGCTTACATATTTAACGCTTCTCATCTTTTTTGTTTACATATTTATGCTTCTTTTCATTCCTGTTTACATATTTTATTTTTGTCATCGTTTTTTGTTTACATATTTATCATGCAAGCAAAATGCAAATTTTGTGTGTTTTTCCTAAAATAAATAATATAACATAATTAATTTAATTGAATATACATACGTATATGTCGATATACTCTAATTTTTTTTTATTTGAAATTATTAATTTTATTTATTCAAATTTAAAATTACATTTTCATTTCATATGTAATTCAATTCATTGCTGACAATAGATAAAAACAAATATATCGGAAATTTCTGGCTTTTTTCTTTCTGTAATACAATGCAACGATTAGTTGAAAATAATTTAAACAACTGAAGAAAAAAAATGAAAGAAAGGAATTAAATGAGTAATGGTTTAAAAGTTGAATGTTTCAAACATCTTGTAAAAGTTCGTTTTCTAAAATATTAAATTGATTGATCAGGAAAAGTTCAAAAATCGATCATTTTTATATGTGATAGCTGAACCAATTGCTATAACAACGGTTAATGAAAGATTTCTTCTAAAAAAGACTAAGCTTTAATTTGTAACATGAATTGGTTTCGATATATTAAGATTACATATTATGTTATCATTATAATAGAAATCATTTCATTGAATTTAGTGCTTCTTCCATTTCCCGATCTTTCTTTTCTCAATATTTCTTAGTTTACCAACAGAACATTTAGTTGGATATTTGACAAACTGATGAACTCTACAAATCACCAACTGTCATTGTCATATTTTACGAATTCTAAAAAAAAATTGATGAAATATTTTGCAGTCTTCTTGCATGCAAATGAATTCGAAATCAGGACGTCAGATGCGTCGCGATGTCGAGAAATTTGATCTACAGAATCAAAAAATGGATGTTAAAAGCCCAGCGACAATGCTGAGAATGAAAAAATGGCTGAGTAGTGCTGATGTAAAGTACGGTAAATCAGGGCGACGTCATTCGCAAGAGCATCTACTGAGGAATAATAAAGTTGGAATTTCAGCAGCAAATTTATCATATTGTAAATCATTAAGGTACATGTAATTCTATTTTTCCATTTCAATTTAAATTAATTCTTTGTATTCATTCCTTTTTAAAAATTCTGCTATCTCTCAAAATTCTTTGCTGTATTTCAGTATTTTTAGTTTATTTTGCTTTAGTAAGCTTGGACCAACAAGCAATTTAAATAGTTTACAATGTTCGTTGGCTCGTTTTCGGTTAGTATTTTTCCAGTTTTTCTATCTGAAAAATATTCTATAAATTAAATACACATATAACTAATTTAACATTTATTTTGATTTAATAAAGTGATATGAATTAATTAACTGATAGAAAATATGAATAGAAATTATCGCAGTCTCGAAAACGATTTTCAGATTGATTAGATTATATGATATTATTGTAATTTAATGTAACAAAAATATATTTCTATTAGATTTAACAAAACCCTACGTTGAATCTTCACGTAAAATATATATTAAACCGTAAGGAAATATTTTGAAAAGTTCAATGAGAATTATGTTTATAATAATATAACTTGTTTTTTATAACAAAGTAACATTGCAGAATTAAAATGTCATATTATATGATCTTATTAGAATCATAGAAAGAATAATCAGTGATTCAGATTGCAAACCATAAAATGATTAATCTAATTTAGATTAGAATTGCGAGAGCCGTCATTTCTATGTGAGAAAGGTGTACTACAGGTATTTGTGAATGATAAATCGGTCCATCTTCCAGTGCCCAATGGAACAAATGATCTTGATCTTACACGTGAACTTGATGCTCCTACATGTGAACCGACACTTAATTGGGTTTACGGGTGATTTTAATGTATCATTTATCTAATGATAATTAAAATGATAAATGTTAATATTTTGTTTACTAACTTTATCCATAAAATAAATTTTAGACATCTATAGTTGAAGAATCAGTACTATTTTTTTTCAGTTATCGCGGTAAAGATTGTCGCGGGAATCTTCATGAATTACCAACCAGTGAAATTGTCTATTTCATAGGTACTGTCGTTGTACTGCATAATCCTAACGAAGAATTGCAACGATACTATACCAAACATACCAGCGATATCAAATGGTTTCGATTCATTTGCCATCCTTTCATAATCTCGAGAATATTTTTAATTATTGAAATATTTATATTTTCAAGAAAAAACTCGAGATTACTTACCATTTATTCATAATTCAATGTAAATAAATTATGGAGCTATATTACGTTTATGTATCCTAGTTTCTAGATTATTCGAGATTCACAAGGTATCCATATTTTACAACTTACTTATAACATAGTTATTTACTTACAGCTAGATGATATATACAATTTTATATATTAATAAAATTATTTTCTATGTGATATTAAAATTTTATGAATTGTTCAGAAAGTGCAAGATATAAGTACAGAAATATTAAATTATATTACTGTAATTTTACTGCAATTTTGTACTGTGAATATTAATAAATACATTTTTTCTCGTTAGAAAATAAAAACGATGAATAATTTTATTTCCTTTCTTTTCTTTCTATTTTGATTTAGGATTAAATTTCCGTATGGCTATTCATCCAAATAAATTACGTATTGCTACTGGTCAAACATCTAGGCGTTTTCTAGAAAAAACTGTAAATTTTTATCAGTTCAATAGATATGATCATTTATTTGTTTCAAATTTCCTTGCAAAAATTAAGAAAAAAATTCCATTTTTTAATTTCTTCTATTTCAATGATTTCTTAATTTTATGAAAGATTTTAATATAATTTCGAGATTTAATTATTACATCAACCTTATCTCAACTATCTTTATAGCAAACCATTAATTTCTAATATGTTTTTGTTATTTTCTGTTATATCTTTTAAGTTAATTTAAAAATATATTATGCAACAAATTTAAAAATAGATTATAGTAATAAAATATATTAAAGATTTAAAAAATCGAAAATTAAACAATAAGGATACGATTATTGATAAATGAATTTTAGATCAAAGAAATAATGTATTTTAATCTCTTCTAGGGTTTTAACATTCATCGATCACCAATATCATCAATTACTGAATTGAATAATATTTTGAAAGCTGACAAATATAAGGTTTCTTTTTCCATTTCTTTATTTTTTATATTATTTGATTATTTATTCGAATATTTCCCTCAGTGATACTTGATATCATACCAGTTTATGATGGCGGAGAAAATAATATATCATTTGGATAATCCGATCATTAAGTTTTATGCTTCTCATGATCATGAATGATATTAATGCTAAATATTTCCTCCACTTGACACCTATTTTCGTATAAGTTATTAGTCTATTAATTTTAGTAAATAATCTTATGTAAGTTTATCAGCTTATCATTATTGGCAATGTGTTGTTGAAATTCTGATTCTATTATTATGTTGTTTAATTCATTTGTTTATCAATTTATTGTTTACATTCATCATATGAGAAAATATACAATTTTTTCAAAAAATAATAATATATGATATAAGAAATATTAAATTATGATTATACATTAAAATGTACAAATTCAGGCTCACGTACGTATTTGGGATTCGGTGACGTTACAAACATTACGTACAATTGGTACAGGTGATGCAAATGCAAATTTTGATAGAGGTATTCAATGTTGTGCATGGTGGCATGCAGCTTGCAATTATTGATGATTCCTACGAACATATACTTAGTATCTGGGAATGGCAAAAAGGGAAGAAAATTGCAGAAATTAAGGGAAGTTTCTAAATTTGTATTTTCCTCATTAAAACAACAATTAAACTAAACTAAATTAATTTTTACCTGCGAATTATGAATTAATATTCCCCTAATTAAATTATATATATTAAATTAATAATGATATATGGAAATCAAGATAAATTATTGATAAAAGTTAGTTTAGAATAGTTTACAATTTAATCATGATTGATAAATGATATTGATCATGTTTATAAATTAATCATGAATTGATAAATGATATTGATCATATTCTAGGAATAGTCTTGGATAAAATTAGTTCCATTCCCTCAATTCTCTTTAATAGAAATGTCATTTGTAAGATAGTTGTTCGGGGTACTGTAAACAACTTGATATTTTAACAAGAAAATTTTTTTGAACAACTCTTTCAAATTCTCGAGAGTTAATTAGTAATAAAATATCGAAAATTAGAGGAGCATCATGATGGATACTTCAGAGAATCTTCTATATCAAATGATATTCATCTTAAGAGTGCGAATGATCAAGTATTTGCATGTGAATTCCATCCGTACTCTAAAAATATCTTAATGTCATATGGTAAAGGTCATTGCAATGTATGGATTATTGATGGAGCAATGCTTACCAAAAAGCCTATTACATTCGAGGTATTGTAAATAAATTGAATTTTAATAAGAAAACAAATTCTAATGGATTATAATTCATTTAAAAGAGATGGAGAGAGAGAGAGAGAGAGGGGGGGAAAGAAAAAAGAGAGAGAAGATATATCTCTTTTTAATTCGACTATTAAAACCAAAAATAATCAATTGGAATTATAGCGGTGATATAGAAATTTTCAATTTGAAATGAGATAGAATAAGTAAGTTGCAAATTAATTAATTAATTAATTTCGCAAAAATAAGGAGTAAAAATGCATATTTTTTATATTCTTAATACAAATTAATAAGCAAGATATCATGCATAAATATGTCACCCAATAATTTCAGGTAAGCCGAGAAACTGAGCTTACCTTTAAAATTTTCTAATTTTTGAGAAATATTTATTCAAATCAGGTTTTTTTTTTTTTAAATAACAAAGATACATATAATTTTATATTGAAGCAGCCATTTGCCATATTCTGAAAACGACTATTCAGATTCTGGTAATTATATTATTTTAGGGCCGTAATAAACCAAAGCTAGTACTCTGTTCACATTTCACTGAACATGGCCAGATCATAACAGGTGATTCTAATGGCACGTTAACAATTTGGGATGCACGTCAGATCAAACTAATTCGACAAGTAGCAAAGGTTGTTTGTTTTCAACTATAGATAATTTTATTCTAAAATATATTTCTCTAGCATTTTTTGAAAAAAAAAAATGTTTCCTAATTGACTGAGATATTTAATGAAAGATTATTGGATAAGAGAATTAAATTAAATTGATTAATGGAATTGTCAGATAAATCTATTTCTTCGAGTTGATAACAGCATAGCGAATATTTTGAAAAAGATTTTTCTAATTATCATCAGGAATTTTATGACTATGTATTGATGTATAGACTATTTCAAATATGAAATCTATGAATATGGAATTATTTCGATCAGTGCAATTTCTTTTGCGAGAATGATTAAAATACTTAGAGAAATGATAATTTATTAATGAATGAAGTGATAATAGGACTATTGTTTAATTTTAAGGCTCATAATGGTGGTGTTTGGGCATTATGTTTACTTGGCAATGGACATTTCATTTCGGCTGGCAAAGATCGAATATTATTTGAATGGGAGATTGATGGCTTAAAAAAAATTCGCGGCCCAATAATTGTAAGTATAATGTAGTGGATATTTCTGGATAAGAAAATACGGAATAATTTGGCATACAATTGATATAAAATACAATAATTTATTGTTAAATAAATGATAACATTAGCATTCATGTTTTTATGTTGATACTCTTGATACTCTTGATCTACGCTTTTAATACTCTTGATATCTTGGTCTATATTCTTTCTGTGAAATATTATTGTAAATTGTGATAAATTTATTGAGATGGATAATTGCGTATATTTCTTTCGAAATATCAATAAACTCTTTTTTATTGGAATTTGAAAGTGATTATATCTGTTCGATTACTATTATCTATCTATCTCATTTATAGCCTTATCTCTTTAATTTCAGTTTCCTGATGAAGGAAGTGGTTGTATACGGACTATAACATCAACTTCTTCTCATTTATTCATTGGTACAAACAGAATACGATTTGGAGTGGCACTTTAGATAATGGTTTTCAACGAATTCAACAGTTTCACTTTTAATTTTCTTTCAAGAAAGAAAAAAAACAGAGTGAGAAAGAGAGAGAGGGAAGAATGATATGATATTTTTGTTTTAAATAATATTTTCATTAATATTTCACAACATTTATTGATTAAGTAATTCAAAATTTTTTTTCTGTTTTTCCGAAGAAATTGAAAGTTCTGAATTTGAATATATTTTGAATTTTTTTCTAAAAATTTATATTTTCTAAATTAAAATATTGATGATAATATTACAGTTCTAAATCGGAACATTGATGACAATATTATAAAGTATATATATAGGCACATGCAGATGTTGTAACACATATCACCGCACATCCAACAAAACCATACTTTCTCTCCTCTTCAACTGATAACAAATTACAATTGTATGATACAGAAATGAAAACGATACTTTGGAATCTAACTCTTATGGTGCCGTTTCAATCTTTTGTTTTGATTAAATTTAAATTTAAATTAAAGAATTATCTGAGATATTATTATGCTATTATTAATATGTCATCCTATCTTTTTTATTTGTTGAAATTATCCAATATTGGAATTTTTTCACTCGGCATATCAAATTTTGATAGATTAGATAGATTAGATAGATAAATAGATTAGATAGAAAAATAGATTAGATAGATAGATAGATAGATAGATAGATAGATAGATAATAGATAGATAGATAGATAGATAGATATAGATAGATAGATAGATAGATAGATAGATAGATAGATAGATAGATAGATAGATAGATAGATAGATAGATAGATAAAAAAGTAATTATTTTCGATTTACAAGTTACTCGACATGAAGATTATCCTAAAAACTTACAAAGTTTTTAGGATGATATATGCTGCGCTGATTTTCATCCTCAAGGTGATATTTTTGCGATTGGTTTTGCCGGTGGGAAATGGGCCGTATATATTTACACATATCAGAAGCAGATCTATACGTTTGAAGAAGGAATAAATGATGCGATCACGACTATGCGATTTTCAACAGCTGGCAACTTTTTGGCTGTTGCAACACGAGTAAATAAATTTGAATAATTTTTTTCTCGAAGTTCATTTCCATATAGAGAAATTCGGGATTATCGCAATCAAAATGTAAGCTCAAATCAGATTCTTTTATTTAAGTCTTAACTGTTTGTTAATTCAATCGAGCATGAAATTCTGAAAGTTTGCTTTTTTAAGCAAATATTTTTGTTATAAATTTTTTTTAGTTTATTACATATCAATGTAATAAGCTAAAAAAAATTATGATTATTATGATTATTTGTATTTTCTGAAACGATTATAACGATAAATTTATGGAAGATCATTTATTTATTACATTTATTAAATGAAATATTCTCGATGAATTTTACTTTCAGAAAAAGAAATTATCAATTTACGCCATATCGGGCGATTTTCGACACTATGTTAAAGTATCGGAAATTATGGTAAATTTATAACCATTATATGACAGATTATGGTAAATTTATAACTATTTTAACACGAAATTTCGAAATTTCTTTTCAGATCGTCGCAATTTCGACTATTTTTGAACAAAAAAAAAATTCAACGAATTGTTTACTTTATCATTTTTATTTTCCATAGGCAAATATAAAATTCATCATATTAGCTTTAATTTTAGGGATTGAATGCTTCAATAAAAACAATAGATTGGTCAATAGATGGTACATTATTTCGAGCCAATGATGATGACCTTCAACATTATATCTGTAAAGCATTATACTTTATTATTTATAATTCAAATGTAAAATTATTTATCTGTTACCATTCATTAATGTCATCATAGCAGTACTATTTTGCATTTATAATAGTTGACCTTAAAAATGTTTAATTTATTATAATAATTTAGAATAATTATAAATTCCTGAATTATTAAATATCACAAAATTTTCTTTCACGTGAAATTTTTCAAATAGATGAAAGATTATTGTTGCAATTTAATAAAATATGAAGTTTGGTATTAACCTAAATTATGAACTATTTTTCACATTCTAGGGAATTCAAGTACCGGTCGGCCGGCTAGTATACAAGAAGCCGGTAATGTAGAATGGGCTTCAGCAAGATGTCCAATTTCATTTGAAAATGCTTGTATTTTATATGCTTTAATGAAATCTGTCGCTGCTATTGATCATAGCCCCGACGGACGATATGTCGCAGTAATTTTATCAAATGGTATGCTTCGCTTCTATCAATATCCGACAACAACGATTCTGGTAAATTGTCAATATTTAAAAGTTTGGAAAATTTATATCTTTCTTGGTTCTTCTGTTTTTTTCGAATTAATTTTTAATCTAATCGAAGAATAATTCCGAAATAAAATAAGATACAAATAGATTGAAAGAAGAGATTGAGATTCTGTGATAGAATAATTTTTGAGCATTCATATGAATGAATCTATGAAAGCTATGATACTTCCATCATCAGTTTATATTTTGAAATATTTCAGTTTTAGATAAAAGTTTTAAAATTAGATGATTTTAAAAAATGATCAAATCTTCATTTAAGATTTGATTTTGGTAATTAAAAATTTTTGAATTTTTTCAGATTTATAATTTTCAAATACATCTTTCTCTTGCTACTGTTTTATCGATTTTAGACGAAAAATTTATTTCCAGGCTTCATACAAGGAAAGATATGGTTACAGTACTGCTGCACGAAATGTTACCTTTGTTGGTGATCTACTAATCACTGATGGTAGCAATGATGGAGCAATTTATCAGTGGAGATTATGAAAATATCACATAATTTATATAATATAATTATAATATAAATATAAATTTATTTGGATTTCATTTAGTTAGATCTGTGGTTATATTTATTTTCAGAGAATCCTAACTTGAAATTTATCCTAGAATTCATCCCAATGAACGATCAATAATTTACATTATCATACAAATGTATTATATCTCATTAAAATGAATCATACGAAGAAATTCTGATGATTTCTCGAAAGGTTTGTCAATTAATCAAAATAAAATGCTTTCATTATCATATCATATTATAAGTGCTGTTTGATTGTGGAATACTTTGATTATGGAATACACTAGGGAAGGTTTCATTCCTGAATTATTTGAATTCCATTGCTTAATAATTATATTTTGGAAAAACTTAGGATTAATTCCTGTTGTTTATTATTTATTAAATGCCGGTGATTTTTTTTTCTTTTTTTTTGCTATTGATTTACAGAAAGTTACAGAAGTATGATTACTGTTATATGATGATAATAGTTAGGCATTACCTGATTTGTTAATATTTATAGGGAATTGTAATATTTAAGATATTTTAATTTCTTGTTATTATTTATTATTTCCACCATTGCTTCTGCTATTAATTTCCCGGATAAATTTTTTTGTTATTAATTTCTCGGAACACCATGCATTTCATAATAATATTTATACAATCATTTCTCGTTCAATCATAAATAAATAATATTAATTGTAATAAGTAAGCTAAATATTGCAAAATAAATACTAAAATCATTCTTGGCATAATATTTGAAATTAAATTATAAATTTTTATCGGATAAATTCACATTCATCAATTGTGATATAAAAGTAAGATGCAGAAGAGAAGAACATGTTATGTCGAGATTGCTAACTGATAAAGATAATGTATTGGCTCGCATTTATTTAACTAGCAAGGAATTTTTTTTTTTTTAATACAATTAGTAAAGATTATAAAATTTAGGCAAGTGATTCATTATAAATAAATAGATAAATAATGTATGTGTACGTATACGTGTACGTAAGAAATGATCTATTATAACTTTCATAATAGTAAAAGAATGAACAATGATTAAAGAATTTCGAA
The DNA here is from genome assembly GCA_008729115.1 of Dirofilaria repens. Taxonomy (NCBI): domain Eukaryota; kingdom Metazoa; phylum Nematoda; class Chromadorea; order Rhabditida; family Onchocercidae; genus Dirofilaria; species Dirofilaria repens. Next base: position 472,309 of record SNRZ01000013.1, on the reverse strand, counting down.
TCTGTTAATTATTCGTCAATGAAAATATTTATAAACAAAATTGTAATTCTGATAAAGCTAAAACTTTTATCGGTGATATACATGTATGTATGAGATTGATTGATCTAAAGCAATCACGAGTATTAAGCATATTCTTACTCATTAAATTAAAAAATCGATATATTTTTTGCTGATTATTTATTTATTTTCTTTTGCATGATAAAAATTTCATACTCTAAGAGATAAGAAGCATTTGTTTACAGTAGTATTGACTATGATGAACCATGAAAATATTCTGAGCCGAATAGTAAAATTTTATGTTGAATTTATGATAATTATTAATTATTCTATGAGCAAATATGCATATTTGGATTATAATATATGTTTTATTGAGAGATATTTCGTTTGGGAAAAAAAGTTTATAAAATGCTAACTAAAAGTTGCATAGTAATTAAGTTATCGATAAATATTTAAAGAAATTGAAAAGCATGAAATAATCGATATACGCTGTAGATGGATTGACGGATAGATGATTTGATTTATAATAAATAGCAGTAGATGTTAATTTGATTTCGGATAATTTAAAACAATTTATGATTTGTTTAAGATTATGGATAATAAATAACATTCTCGGAATGAATATATTTAAAAAATCTTTACATTAGAAACAATTCTAAAAATAAATCTTTCTATTCGTCCATCTTTATCATTCTTATTAACATAATTTAATGTATAAGTGGAATGAATATTCCGATCATTAAAAAAAGCATAATTAAAATTAATGATTAGCTGATCTTACTAATTTTTTTTCCTACTTTTATTTTATCTATTTTTCCTATTTATTTATCATAACGTTATTTTATTTTAATGTTTATTCTTAAAAAGAAGATAGTAGGATATAATTAATCAAGTAAGACATAATTAGTGGGAGAGGATTTTATCGATAATATATTCTCATTAAAGACAATTTCGCATATTTTATCATCAATGCTTTATCATTATCATCTTTTAGAAATATTTGATATGTACTGTAACAGCCTCTTCGCCATATATTATTCCAATTTGCATTTTTAAGAAATATGATTTTAAATTATACCTTGACTTTCATGAAAAGTGCGAAGCTTATAAAGATTTAATATAATGAAGAGTTAAAAAGATAGATAATAAAACATCAATATAAGATAAAGATTTCATTCATTTTTATCATTTTAACCATAACAATAAAAATAGCAAAACTTCTTGTATTTTCAATGATTTTTACCGGTTGCTATGTGAATAAGTTGCTAAGGTGTTTATTAGCAAGTTGCTAAGAAGCAACAAACATTAGATCAGTTATATTATTTTGTCTAATCTATTAGCTTTTGTCTTACCTTACTTTATCTTACCTTACCTTACCCTATACTTATTCTTAATTCTAAATTCTTATTTCACTTCTTTTTTCTTCCATTTCTTCCTATTTATTCCATAACAAATTTTTAATGAGCAGAATTCATTCCTTTTTTAATAGAAATTCGATATTATCAAAATAATGGACAAATGAAATAATAATAGGAATAAAGATATATGATTTTATTACCGCTTAGATCAATTTTTAACTTTCATTCGCTATTAATTTTATAGCTGATAAGATAGTTAATATTTAGTATTTCAATTCTAATAAACATCTTTGTGGAAATAAAGTTTTAAAGTTATATTAAACATTGGAATGATTAAGGTTTTTTTTTTGGAGGAGAGGAAGGAAAGGGAGGATTTTTGTCAAAATATTTAAATTCCACTCTTAATTATAATCAACAACAAGCAATGTATAATAAAGCTCATCGTATATACTTAATAAATAACCTTTTAGGGAAAATAAATAAACCGATGATAAAAGACGACGCTGAAGAAAAGAAAGATGACACTGAAAAAATAGGTTACGTTGAATTTTTACGCAGTACGGGAAAATCCGACGTAGCCAATGAAGTACTTGCTAATAATACTCAAAATTCGAAAACTTTATTAGAGTGCGTTAAATTTTTTAACAAATTAAATTAGTATTTTGATTTGCCATTGAATTAAAAAGATTTATGGAAAAATGAAATGACAATTATACTAAAATAATTAAATAAGCTCAGCAAAAAAAAAAGTTTGAATTCAGTGTTGAATTCATTATGCAAACGTTTTTAGTATTCATTTCTTTATGCTAACATTTTCAATTTACCTTCCTCCCTCACTTATCTAATTACAATTTTAAATTATTATTGAAAGTGAAAAGCAAGACAAAGGAAGAGAGAAAAGAAAGAGAAAAAGTTTGAGAGAAAAATACCTGCACTTCTGCTGAAAATAGGACAGACAAGTAGACAGACAAACAGGTATAGAATATTAACAATAGATTTTAATCTGATTTTTCATCTTATCCAACCATTTTGCAAAAATTCCAGGAAACGACAGCATATTGGCACTTCCAATAAATCAAAATCACTCTCAAAAATAAAACTGAAGGTTTCATTTTAAAACTTATCTTGAATAAGAATAACTAGGCTAAAATAGCCTCAAAGAAAATGAATAAATTTCATCCGTTTTCAATCATTATTAATTTTCCAGTCTGTAAATATTTTTTTATCATCAATTATCATTTCGTTGAATTACTGGTTGAAAAAACTATATTTCGTGAGAAAGGTTAATTAAGAAATAATTTTGAAATCTGAGAATCTGATGAATTAGAAATAAATTTAGTCAGCTAAAGATAGTTAAATTAGAAATTTAATTTTCTAATCACTTTAACAATAACATACGATAGAAATATGAATGTTATAATGGCTACTTAAGTTAATATTAAATAAATGGTTTTCAGTTTCAGTAGATGATATGAAAGGAAATTAACAACTGAGCGATATCGTTCTATTTCTTCGTCTAAGAAAGACTACTGTCTACTGTCAATTTATAAAAATTAAATTTCATCAAAATGAATCAACTTTTCTGTATTATTGTTACTATATATTTCAGGTAAATGAAAGACAAATGAAATTATCGAAAAATGAAATATGCAGCGATGCCCCATGTACAATCTATGAAGCAATATCAAATTCACAATGTTCAACTGCCAAAAAGCAAGAATGTGCAGTATCAGAACTTGTAGGACCATCAACAATATCTGCTTTGCCAAGTATCCTCCGACCTTCGAAACGATGGCATAAAAAATCTTATTATTCATTGGATTCTTCGCCAAATGTTCGAGAATATTTCTTTTAAATATATTATTATTATTCCTATAATTAATTTGTTTTAAAACATACCATTTATTTATCTTTCTTTCTTTAATGTTGAAAAAATTTTACTTTTCATTTAAAAATAAAAGAAAAAGAAATACGAAATGAGAGAAGCTAACAATTAGCTTATTATCACAAGTATGATAGGAATGCTTCCTGCAATATTTAAAATGAAATTATTAGTTAATTAAGTTTTTATTAAGAAATATATTTAAACAAAAATGAAGACAATGAATTGATAATAATCGTTTATCATAAATTGATATTGAACCGTGCTTTATGAAGTTGCCTTTCATTTATGTATATAAAAATAGAGTATTACGAAATTATTTCTCTGCAATCATATGATACACATATAGTAAATACGTATAATTTCAGATTTTGAATGATAAGAAAACAACTATGCATGCAGATCTGTTACATATGCCAACAATTTGCTCTCCATTGGTAGATTCGACAGAAGCAAACAATCATATTAAACGGACTAATACTTATCAATGCAATGCTGATAACAATTCAACGTCCAAACAATAGTTTCATATATCGTAAAAATGACTTTAACTTGATCATATATGCCAATAATGGTAGAAATTAATTTGTTGAATGTTATTGAATGTTAATGATCAGTTCAAAATAATCGTCCAAATTCTGCACAAGTAGTTAACTATTATTCGAACATCCTATATATTTATTCTATTTGTCCATCCACTACTTTTTTCGCATTTCCCAGCAATAATTTCATTCATTGACTTGACAATTTGACCAGTCATTTTAAAATAGTGCAAGAGTATCAAGCATTAATTATGTGTGATAGTGTAAACATCATTACTGATATTTTTCTGACTTTATCCAGCCATAATATTTGAAATAATATATGAGGCATAACGGGATCAAATATGTCTGTGAAACATATTTGATTCGAGATTTAAGTTTGTATATCACAAGTTGTTATCATAAATTTTACATTTTTTTTATATTTAAGCGCCTAATTAATCATCTCACTTTCTTCTTTAGTAAAAAGTGCATTAAAATCAATTTTATAATACAACAAATAAACATTTTTAATATAATTTATATTCGTCATATTTATTTGTTGAATAACAGCTTAATTGGATTATAATAGAATTTTTGATAAAAACAATAAAAGTATTGAATATATAAATTGCATTCAACTGAATAAGAAAACATGCATTGATGTTCAGAAAGACATCGGACTCAATGCTCCGCATAATTTTACAAAGCAATAGAATCGAAATATATAGTAGAGAAGATAATCAATAATGACTAAATTAATCAAATTTATTATTCAAAATTTAATTTCCAAAACTTGTATTCAAATAGTCAGAAAACAATTATATATTTGAAAGTCACCAGTTTTCAGATTTTAGAAATTCCGCTTCTTAATTCATTAGTCTGAAATACTCATGTTTTTCGGACTTTGAAATAAATTCACGATTTTTTGAACCACTTCGGCAGATTTCCTGAGGGTTGTTGCTGTTGCAATTTAGATGAACCTGCATCATTTTCTGCTAATTCCGATTGACGTTTTCCATTCGAGCGAATATCCTCAGTACTTACTGCTACTTTTGGAACATACGGTTGATATATACTATTTACTGATAACCTGAATAAGGAGAAAAATGATGAGCAAATAAACCAAGGAGTTTATTTAAATCAGAATAATTAGTCTTCATTAATACCTCTGAATGCATTAGATTCAGTTAGTATAGACCAACCGAAATATGAGGAAAATTAACACAAATTATATTATATCTTAATTTTTATATTTCGTTCTTCATGTTAACAACAATAATTCTATGGAGAAAGTAAATCAGATTTATACATTCTCAAATCGTTATGACATACCATTCCTGGCTAAGCTCATCAGCTTCTGACATGGGAACTTCACAGAATTTATCCTGCACAAATTGAGCAGCTGAAAAATGCACAAAATTTTAAAAATTTTTTTGTCGAAGAAAGTCCAAAAACTTTTTTCCAGACAATGCTACATTACCACACCAAACCATCAAACCATCATTAATAATAGACAGACAAATCTGACAGAAAACAAGTTTAGTAACTTCGATAAATTTTATTTAAAAAGACTATATAAAAATTGTCCACTATATATCATCGATATATTGTTGCATCAGTTTACTAAATATCAAAGATGGATTGAATATATTAAAGAAGGATTCTACAAAGAATTTTCAATCAAGAAAAAATCTTATGTTTTAGCTATCAAGCCTACTAATATCACCCATAAGATCGTGCTGCGAAGAATTTAAGGACTGGATTTTATTGCTATTACATTGAATGGTTGTGCAAATAGAAATTACCAAATGTATTTTCTGGTGAGGGAAATCGTATATACAGAGTAGATTTCGGAGCAACATCCACATCAATTAAGTTTTTTGAGACAGTTGACGGAAGTCTTTGATTGGCGAGATAAAGATCGAATTTTGACATAGCATTTTTTGAATTTTCTCTTATGATATTCAAACAATCTCGATACTGAAATAAAATCCATATTTAAAAATCTTATTTTTTGAAAACCGTAATTTTTGAAAAGAAGCATATAAAATTAAAACAAAAACCGTAATTTTTTTGAAAAGAAGCATTTTGAAAACCGTAATTTTGAAAAGAAGCATATAAAATTAAAACAATGTGTTAATAAAGACAAACAAATTTCCATCACTGAGTGTAAAAAAGGCATCTTGAACTAAATGTAATAAATTTATTCTAGACTCTTTTAATGTAGTGATAGAAATTATAAAAATAACCGGGTTCTCGAGAGATAAACTGAGCCTGTATAATCGTTTTATCAGCACAATGGAATCGTATTACTGTATGTTTGTAACTTTCTTCTTTTAGGCACTTATTTTTTTCAGCAATATACCTTTTCGGAAGCAAAGCTCTCTGTTCTTGTATATTTCTGAAAATTTATTCATTAATTTCAACTTTTATTCTGTTTTTTTTACATACTATCAAGAATTTCTCGATCATTAAACTAACCCAACTCTCACAGCCGTTCCAATTTCTAAATATAATTCAATTCTTTTCTATCTTTCTTGCTTTGAAACGTTAACTGAAACGTAATAAAACTCAGCAAAAAATGCATTTTTATTAAAACACTGCTTGACTGAAGCTATACCATTCTCATCGAATAATCAGTATAGCTGACTAATATTATCTATTTAAACACTGAAAAACAAACATCTGTGTTCTGAGATCCTGACGAATACTGTACGCATCATTAACAGTAAGTTCGAAAAATTGATCATCAATATCATCTTGTTTTCTCATTGCTGCTACTATGCGTTCATTCGATTCCGAATCGTGCTTGATGATAACAGGCATCCGATTACATTTTTCAACGGCTAAATATGATGCATCGGAAGACGATGTAATGGAGTTATAAACATTGCTCTGCAACATTTCTCAACAAAAGAATGAAGACTTTGTCCACAATTCAAATTATCTTCTTTGTTATAATGCAAGATTATCTCGGAGATAATACGTTGCTGTAGTTTTTCGTTTACTTCCTCATATACTTTTATTTATATTTATTTGTTTACAGTAAGTAATCAAATAAACAAGTAGTAAGAAAATAAGTTGGAAGCATGATAATAATAAAAATAGTTTAATAAAAACAGCTAATCATAACTAAAGCAAATGAAGGAAAACATTCCAAAATAAGTAATTATTTTCATCTACCGGAAATAAAAGTCAGAAACCTACATTATACCGATCATTCTTTACTTGTGCTGCTGTCTGTAAATCACTAATACGTATTCTACCATCTTCTCCAACAAGCTGTTCATCAAGAAAATCTGTCATATTTGTGGCTAAACTTGTATTTACCTGCAAAAAACAAAATAAAGATAGGTAATGTCTGAGATATTTTTGACTTACAACTTTTCGACTTATTTCTTTTTCCAATGATTCATTCTTTCGATAGAGAGGAAAAACATGAATTTCTAGAGCACTAGGAAAAACGATTTAAATATCTTAAAAAGTATAGTGGCTGTATCAATAACGAAACAAAATAAAAAGACAATTTGAATAAAACAAGAGATACAAAATGAAAGACACAGATTTTAACCAATATACTAAAATTCAAAAGATGTCTACAATTTAATAATCCGAGCTTATATTAAAAACTGAAGCAATCGCTAAAGCGACAACTAAATAATTTATTATCAAAGTCAACTAAATGAAATTTTTGCTAATCTTTTTTTTTGGAAAAACTGAAATATCCTGTGTGTTGAATATTCAAAAGCTTAATACCTCTATGGATGAAATGCAAAATAACATGAAATGAAATAAAAATTAAAAAAGTACTTGACTAAGCAGAAACTGTAACTGATCAAGACGTGAAGCTTGAGGCTGTCTGTCAGCTTCGGCAGTATGTTCATTTGCACCTTGATTTAGATTTTCCGATGGTAGTGGTGTAATATTAGGTGTAGTTTCAAAGTTTCTATATATAATATGAATAATTCAAAAATAAAAAGAGAAGATGAGAATGCATTCTATCGTTTAATACGACAAAACTGAAAATTGAATGATAGTTCAATCTTTTTACCTATTACCCTTTTGACTGAATTCTAGCAAACGTGCTGTCTCCGCTTCACGTTTCTCTTTGAGTTGACGCTCAAAAATCTAAAACGAGAAAATTGTAAAAGAAAAAAAAAGAATGATATTCTATAATAAGAGAAATAAAAGCATTAATCTACTTTTCATTAATACTCTATTATAATGAGAAGGAATAAGGATTAATTAAAAAGATTATGCCATGAAATTTTCATTTATATGTTATGGTAGTTCAAACTGACCAAACAAACAAGATTAAACATACAGAAGATTACGTATGAATTAAATACTACTGTACAATCTAAGAAAATTATGAATTTATGTATACATCGAAAGTGTATAAAGAGCTTAGTCTTCTAAGTTGTCATAATAAAAATGAATGGGAAAGATTTTGCTCCACATAATGATTCTAGAGATTCTATATTTTCTTTTTTTTGTATAAAGATTCCTTAGCTGAATATTAATTGCTACAGATCCGTATGGAATTCTTTCTAATGTTTTCAAGCATATATATCAACATATTAAATATAAACTTATTTTCTTAGTACTTTTAGATAATATCAAATAATTTAAAATATTGATAATATCAAATAGTTTCATTTAACTTGCTTACAAACAAAAGGCTTATTTTTATAAAATAGTACCTCTTCTCTCGCAATTTCTAACTGCAATCGACATTCATTTTCCGTTTTCCGTGTTTCATACATTTTTTCCAGCTTTTTCTTTCGCTCATTTTCTTCAGCGAGACGATTTTCAAGTTTCGAAATTTCATCCGGTGACATATTCACAGCGAAATATCTAAAAATTTCTGTTCTACTGATTAACACAACCTCAAGTTGGAATCATATTAATCCAAGCGTGAATCAGACTTCAATGATAAAGACAAGATTCACATACCAATATAAAACGGTGGATTGTTACATATCGTTGCTAAACTATGAGAAAAAAGTGCTAGATCAAACGGCATATTAAATTAGCTAAATAACACTAACAATCAATTTACCACTGAATTCAAATACATGAAATTTCATTATAAAAAAAAAAGTACCTGATTAAACAGCGTCCTTCTGTTATTCCCATTGCTTCTAAAGTCGTCAACTTAAGTTCTGCTTCACCACGATACTATAAAAAATAAAATAGCATAGTCAAAAACTGCAAGTTACAAATACCAGAATGTTAAAATCACATGGTAAAGTAGGATGTATCAAGTTACGGAACTCTACAGCTGGATATTACTCAGAAATCCAAAGAGACTCATTTTAAACAGCAGTAGAGTTAATTATTCAAATTTCACTATCTCGATGGAGCTTGATATTCAACATCCAAATAAACAAATAAACCTCTTTATTCATGTAGGCACAACATGGTATTTGACCATTAGTACATTTTATCAAATCCTGCGCTGATTTTTTCGAGAATTCATGCAAAACATCCAGCAAATTTACTTTATTCGAAAATTGTCGCATGAAACGTGACCCGTCTGGAAGCTAAAATTGCAAAAATAAGTATAATCTAGAAATAAACATTTGGTTTTTAGCAATTAGCAATTTAGATATAGCTATATAAACCTCTTCCTATCTAGCAGAGATATTAAATACAAAATCACTGATCCAAAATGCCGAACAAACTCGGCATACCTTAGATCATTTGAATTACTCCAAACTTTACATATAATTTTTTATGGATATAATAACTAAAGGTAGAATATAACAAACGAATAAACGAAAGAGTTCCTATTTTAAGATTGTTTTAAAAGATTAAGATTCAGCCGTGTCCAACATATATGCATGATAATGCATGTCCAGTACTTTGTGTATGATACCTGGAGATGAAAACTTATATATTTCCTGATATCAGATACAATCATCTAATAATTTCACTACAGATTAATCGAGAGTTGGATGAATCCAAGTATTTATACCTGTAAGGCAATATGAATCTGAACTGGAACTCTAGTACCAACGCCGGTATTTTGTATCATATCAACTGTAGCATTGTTAGGTAAACCAGTGAGGCGAAATGGTAATGCCAAATCTAATATATGATTCTGATACCTTAGCTGATGTACTGATACATCAAAACCTTGTTTCAGACAGGCTTCTTCCAAAATCTGAAAAGATTTTAATACATAACATAAAAAAAATGAAGCTGGGGAAAAACATGCAAATTTATAAATTAACAAGTTGTTTACAAAAAGATGAATTTATATAAGAAAAAAGGAACATTTCATTCAATAAAGATGCAGTGAAAACCAATAAATGTCAAAAAAATAGTTAAAATTCTCTCATTATTTTTTGTTATGAAAATTCAAACTAACTGGAAAATGATATGAGATAAGGTTAAAGAAAATCAAAACTTACTAATCTATTTCCCTGGTTCTAACCAAATAGCGACTTATCCTAATTACTAATTATTATAATTTTTGATGAGTGGGGTTGCTTTAACTTTGCGTATTAGTATTATAATGATTGGTCATTTTTTATTGTTTACTATTTTCGATATGAGTTTTTTTTATTCTTTTTTATTTCTTTTATTTGTGGCTCCTACTGAGTTCATTTTTGCTTTTTAACGAACTTATATTTTTTTGACTTTGGCTTTTATATTTTGTTGAATATTTAGTTTTTATGTATTACAATAGTTTAATTTTTAGAATTCTGTTTTGATGGAGTGGAGGTTTTTTTTTTTATATTATTTTTTGGTATTTTGTTTTCCGAACAAAAAGTTTTTAAGCTAATGATTTATTTTCAAAATTGTGCTTTCCCTGCTCCTGGAAGTTTTTGTGCTTTTTGTTGTTATATTCATAATTATTAATCTCATATTACTTTCTTTTGGGACAAAATTATTAAGAATCAAACCTTACGAAGTTGAGTTGATGGTGTTACTTTTACCCCACATCGACGAGAATTGGGACAAATAACGGTTATATTATTCATCTTTTTGTTCTTTTTATCACTAAAAAAGTGAGAGCAATTCAGCAAGAATTCTTAAAACCATGATTTCTGAGAAATTACGATAATGAATAAGATACGCAAAAAAGAAAACGATACCTATAAGCATCATTTAATCAGAAAGAGGATGAATATTTCCATCAAACGAATTTTATGACATGATCCTAATATACGTATACTGAAGCAATACCAAGTGCAGTGAGCTAAATACCTCTGCTAGTTATACTCAGAATCACATTTAGGCTCCAAGCATGCGACAAATATCTTTCGTTTGGTAGAACTAATCAAATTATGTAACCATTTATTAACACCAAAAAGATGATGTAAAGTGTATCCAAAGGTTCATTAGCGGATTAATGATAGTTTTTGTGGTAAGAGAAAATAAAAACCGATATTATCAATTCCAAAGAATAAAAAGTTGCATTCTTCCTCAACATTAATTAGCTAGATATCTGTTATCATAATTTATTTCATATAATAAGGTACCAAATGTTCTCTTCTGAAGAGATACGATAAAACAAGGCACCAGTAATTTTATTATTTCAAATTTGTTTATAACAATTCTATTACACAACATACATTAAACAAGTACGATTTTGTGTCACAAAATAATTTAACGAAAAACAAAAGTATTTTTTTAATTAACTGCATATATTATGTGATACCCTGCACAGCAAAAAAAGCAAACAACAATATATGAAATAATCGCTGTATATTGCTCGCGGCACTGGACAAAATAAGTCTTGCATATTACTCTCCGGCAGTGGCATTTCGGATAATCAGCAATGCCTGATTTGTCAGAAAAATCTGGCTTACATGCAAAGCCGAATAATATCCAAGAGGAAGGAGAAAATCTTCCTTTTTTTTACCCGAGATTGTACTCATTTATGACAGAAACGAAGCCTTGATCCAATGATTAGTTCTAAAGCATGAAAAAAACTAAAATAGAGATATCTGTTGCACGACGAAGTTGCATTAAACACATGAACGGATAAAATCAAAAGTTAGAGCAAGACTATTAAAATTTGTTCTTCACGAATGACCAAGAAATGGAGCAGGAATTTTGTTCAACGATAAAAATACTCTAATTACTTAATATTAGCTCATCTAAGCATTACTATATTATTTTAAAAAAATTCAGATTTCAAATACCTCTCAATTGGCACCTAGCATCTGAAACAAATTTCGAAAAAATTAACTTACACAATCAAATACCTAAAAAACACTTTAGTAAAATCACATAAACATAACGTAGCGTACAATTTTGCGCAGATATTTTCTTCCTATTCTAAAACAATTGTGCCTTTATCTTTTCTATGTCATAAACTTCGAATACAAGAGACTGAATAACTAGAATAACAAAAGCTCACTAAAATATCTCACTACAATTACCTTGCTATGCCGGAATAATTATGATTATCTGAAATACCCATAAATTTAATGTTTAATTTACATCTCAAATTCTAAAATCTTCACCTGAAAAAAATGGATTTCATTAATCACAAAATCGGGTATAAATAAGAAAGTGGCAGAAAAAGATATATAAAACAAATAAAAAAGTTGCACTGATAATAAGTAATGCGCTATAAAGGTATGAAACAATCAAAATCATTGGAGAAAGAACTATCATATATGATTCATAATTTACAGAATTAAATTCCAAAATCTTTATTTGTTTAGAAGAATGAAAGAACGAAAAAGAATACATTGGCCTCTCTTATAAGGGAAAATGTTCTATTAAATTAGCGCACTGTATGGAATGACTTAAAATGACAAATTATATAAAATATTGATTAGTTTTACAATGAAACAAAAGAAAAAATAAAACAAAGAATTAGATTTACATCACTGGAGGTTACCGGTGAAAATAAAAGATACATGTGTGTTATTCCGCTCACAATTCAATATCATCAGAACTTTTAAGGTGACTGTGAAACAGGACTTAATCGTTGACGTTGAGGTGCTACAGCTTCATCTTCAAGTCGCCTTGTATTATTTCGTGGTGGTATCGGCGGAGCCAGACGTGGAACTAAAAATATTTCAATATCATGCATCTTAGGAAAATTTCATAAAAACGAATGGTTGGCGACATTTTTGCTAACATTTTATTCATTAAACATACATTAAATTTATAATAAATTTACAGAAGTATGTTAATTGCAAATACACCAAATATTTCAAGCAAATATTCGACCACTACGTAGCTAATAATAATAATGATACGGTCGAAATGGAAAGTACATAAAAATAATTGAAGTGAAAAGTATATAAAAATGATAATATAACTTGTTAAAAAATGAAATCATACCGGAATCAACAGAATGTGGTAGAGAATGATCCTGCAATCCTTGATCGGTACTAGAAAAACTATGATATGAACTTCCCGCAGTGCTTATTCCACTTTCAGCAGGAGTGGATGGAGAAGTGAGATCCAAAGTGTACGGTCGCTGGGGTCGATATCCTAGAGCTGCTCCAGGTAAAGATGGTGCCTGCATTTCAGGTGGATACTCACATCCAGCTTGTGCACTGCAACACTGATTTAATTTAATCAAACATTAAATTAAAAGAGGGCTATATTATCAAAGAATCTTCGAATAATTATATTGTTTTTAGACAAGAAATCACATTTTGACTTACAATCATGCTCTGGAACACTTCCCAAAGTGTTCCCAAATCCTTATAAAATTTCTCATTTATTTGTATATCCAAACAAGAGCTTTCAACACTCAAAAATTTCACCTTTCAGTAATATACTGAATCCTATCATCGGAAACCAAACATTGTTTTTGATTGTTACAACGATCAGAAAATCGTGATCGTGAAGATGACTATAAAAAAGAAATAGTGTTTTATTTCCAACTTACTACTACTTGACGTATTATTACGGTTACTTTTAATTCAAAAAAAAATTATCTTGAGAATATTTAAACTCTATTATCTATATTGGACATTTCAGAAAAATTCAGAAATCTTAAAATACTCTAGGCCTGAAAGAACGATTATTCAAATAGACAACTTCATCAATAATACTGAGATTGTGATATGGTTGCTAGATAGTACTAGTGATATTTTAATCAAAAATATACCATATTTTGTTCAATTGTCAACATGGGCACATATACATTATCAACATTCAATGCTGTGTCATGCAAAGATCGATCAACTAACAATGATGAATCTTCCCAGAATGAAGCTAAAAAGAAAATTTCATTTTCTTTCGAACACACTCAGAAAAATCATTATTTTTTCGAATGCATTAACATAATAAGTATTATGCATACATATATTAGATGCATATATATATTAAAGAAATATATAGATATTTAGGTATAGATATTTAGGTATATAAACGTAGTTTGCTGAACCAGTTAAAGTTGTTGATTTACTTAATTATAAACAAGTTTTTGAAAAATACTTAACCAAACAGGTATAAATTGAAAAGAAATTGGAATATTACTAAAGGCAAACCATTTTCACTATTAAGTGAATTAATCGAACGCTTTCCAGCATCCATATCTATACCTCCTTCAACAGGACTATCCAGTGTTACTGAAAAAATGTTTTTAAATGATAAATTCCTTAGATTACTTATTAATAATTGATAAATTCCTTAGATTACTTAAATAATTAAACTTACATCAAGCTTCCTTTGAAACAGAAATATCTATTACTGAATGCTCTAAGGTTCGCTATGATCAAAAAAAGAAATTCTATGTTTTCGAACAAAGCTTTGCAAAGTGCATCACAAAAGATGATAAGCACAACTGACATTTTGATGGCCGAAATTAAAGCTGATATCTAATAATTAATAATTAAGAATGACGAGAATATAATAAACATATGATTTTAATTAGTTAAAGTGATTCATAAAATGTGCTGGTCCTTTCATGACGAGCTTCTACTACAATATAATTTAAATAGAAAAAACTTACTTTGTGTTATGGAAGTACGTGAAGTTTTTATTTCATTCGGCGGTTTATACGAAAGATTTTCAATTGTACTTAGACCACTGCTATTAAGCCGGTCATCGTACGAAGTATGCAGAGAAGGACTTTTAGAGACATGTGAAGGATTTCCGCTAAAAAAAAAATGATGTGACACATTTATTACTTGTGGAAAAATAGTCCATTTAACGCAGTGCATGTTGGATGATTCGAAAACCGAAATCACAACTCACTTAGAGGAAATCCGAGGTGCAGATGTGGATGTTCGATCACATAATGGGAAATTGCTTGGCAGAATATATAATGGATTCTCCTTCACTGTTGGATCCGATGCTTCCGATAATTTTTCATACGGAGCTCGTCTTCTAGAGTACAGGTCATCAGTTGAATAATATATTGATACTGGACTACTACTCAGTGGATATACAGTACTGGCTTGTGATGGCGTCGCACTGATTCGCCTTTCATTGCATTTCATAAATGTTCTATAATAACTGACCAAAATATCACAAGTGACGGTCTGGATAATTCAAATTTTAAAAAATTATAATAAGTCGGATTATTAATTAATGCGGTACAAGTAAATAAGTTTACTTCAAATTTAAAGCAGAAATTTACTTCGAATTTTCAGTCAAATCATATTTATCACTTTGTGCATTAACTGAATATTTTTTCTTCCTGAAACGAAACTATTATCATATATGAATTATTGAAAGCACAGTGTTACTAAATCACACTTCAATTCTTGCATTCTTTCTAGTCGACTCTCTATAAATTGTATGGAATAAGTTAACATTAAATCATCCAATGAAATCCATAAGCAAATCCATAAGCAAATCAAATCAAAGCGTCTAAATGAATTTTTTTTTTGTTTTTTTAGCACAACTGCTAAAAAATTAACTGATGTTGTAATTCATCAGAAAGCAAAAAAAATTTAATTTTTTCGAAATTTATTAAATAAAAAAGAGTTTGAGAAAAGAAGTTTAATGAAAAAACAATTTACTTTCCGGCTTTCGAAGGTGATGGTTTTGTCGGACTTTTTATTCTTGTGTGTTTCGACGGTGTCATATTCTGTAACTAATTTAGGGATTTCCTTGCTGTAATTCATTACTTGTTAATAAATTAATCCTTATGAAATGAAATCATAGAAGTAATTCACTTTTGCAAAACGAAGTAATACTACTGAAAAAACTGAATTAACAATACATCAAGACTTCCGTTTCGAATTACGAATAATAACCAGATGTAGAGATAAGCAAAATTCATTTATTGTATTTTTACTAGAAAGAATCAGATCTCTAATTAAGATTACTTTTCAAATGTTCACAATTACTTTCAAAATCGTGGATGACCCCACTGTGGATGGACCCAAAGGTGATCTTGTAATCATTGATTTTGGCAATGTTCCAGTAATTCGACCTATAAAATAACAAGCGATAAACTACCAACCTGTTTTCAATAAAGCGTACAAAAAAAATATAGCATTTTTGTCCAACAGAAAGAAATTTTCACTTACTTCGATTGTTCAAATAATACATTTAAAAAAAACGTCATATTTTACGAATGAAGATACATAAGTTTTGTAGAATAAACGACTGTTTAAGCACAAATATTTGCTTTTTTCTGGATAAAAAAAGTAAAACCCTTTTAAAGTGAAAAATTTGAAATTCTGCCGTGGCAAATACACATGATGTGAATAATTCAGCAAAGCAATAAGTTATATTATTTTTTGATATTATATTCGGTAAATTCCAAAATAAGTTAAAAACGCTTGTAAAGCTTTTTACCACTTCGATCCTTCGTGTCACGTTTGAAAATGTTACGAAAGAATCCCCTATCTTCTTCTTTATTTAATTTTGATCGTGCATGTCCATCAACTGTTGAACTAGACCTACAAACCTTCTTCTTTCGTTAATTTGATACTTGGAGAAACGTAAAAATCACCGTACCCTTCTAAAAGAGATATAACTTGAGTGGTATTTCTGAAAAAGCACGAAATCATAATATGTGCACATGTTAAAAATAAAAAGATTTTCATAATCAAATTTGTTCTTTTACTCGTTCCTTTCTCAATCATCAACTCATGTCAACTCATAGATGAAGGCATGGATATAATCAAATTTGAAATTATGACTGTACCGAAAATAAAAAGGAACAATGAAAAACAGATATACCTAATATGATGATCGGCAGCTAACTTTTTCGCTGGTGGTGGTAATTGTATGACGCGTCGCGGCGTTGCTAAATGATCCAAAAAAGTTTTTGATTGCTGATAGGTAGTTGTTTCAAGAAGATTTTCCAGATCTGTAATATTTGCATGATAGAAGCTTCATCTGACTGTATTTTTTTCTCAACCACATGGAAAAGAATACAGCTTTGATCTGCTTTACATAAGCCAAAAAACTGACAAAATTAATGTTGAAAATTGAGACATGTTTAAATCGTCATCGCTGTAACAAAAAAAAATAAATAAAAGAAATGAAATGTCCAACATGCATCCAAAATTTTCAAAAAATTGACAAGGTCGCAGCGAAATAAAAGAACACATATTTATACAACCGGGCAACGATGCTACAGCTACCAACCTTTATCATTTATTACTTCCACACATCGTTCATCCACTTTTCCTCAGCACTTGTACGGGCCGAGTCACGCTTTACTTTACAGGCATTGACACGTTTTAGCTTAGGACTTGCGTTATGAACTGGCAGGCGGTAAAGCTTTAACAGGTCAGGCGTACTCTTCGATGGTACTCGTTGTTGCACTGGGTAATATTCAGCACGGTCGAAATTTTCATTTTTCCGTGTAAATTTTTTAGGAGTTCGTGGAAGTGTAGCAAATCCTAAACCGTTGTCGACATGCTTAATATTGGACACTAGAGATAACTGATCCGTTGAACCGTTTAACATGGTACCATTCAATGCTATTCCCGCTCCTCTGTTAAGAGCTAAAAATACAAATTCACGATACCAAACACAATTTTCGACATCACTATAATATTAGTAAATCATCGCTGTATCCATAAATGAATATCCATCAATGGTCATTTTCAACGCTTTATAAATCGCTACCATTGGAAACTAGCACTGTTCATACCAAATACAATAACATGGAAGAACATTAAGATGCTTTTCCCCCAAAATCTTACGTAGCTCATATCCAGGATAAAACAACTGCACCATTATTTCACAACAGAAAACAATTAACAGCGTCACTGAATTTTGCAATATTAAGTATAAAACAGCATTCGATAACACCAAACACTTACATTCGATCATTTGCATATTCTTCGTTAGTGAAATCTCAGTTTTCAGATCTAAAAATAGCTTTATTATATTTCCGTACTGTGAAAATGATAAGTGAGTAAAATAGCGAATAGTTGTCCATGTAAATGAATAAAATAGTTATTAGTCTTGTTCAGCACACAAGCAGTGTTTCTTGATATAATTTTCTTATGAAATATTAAGAATGCAGAAAAAATCCTTTCTCAAAGCATAAACTTTATTGTAATCTATATTTATCTCAAACTGCATCACTTTTCATTAAATAATAATCCATAGCTAATAGGAGATAAAAATGGTATATAATGAATTTGAAACAGAAGAAATGATTGCGGTAAAGACTGTACCATATGGTTTGGAAATATCCTCGCATTTCAGATGTTGTCGTCTTTTCGGCGGTTGTGGTTTTTCCTTTGGTGGTCTTTCTGACAGCGTCTGTTGCAATTCGAAAATCATTGTCTTAAGCTTCAATTCCCTTTCACCTTTTTTCAAGCTGCAAAAAATCTTGAATTCTGATGAAACTGCGATTTATTCTTGACCCATACGCCTAAATCTAGAAGCTGGGAGAAATTCCAGAAACAATTTTTGACTTACTTTTCTTCACGTTTCTGTAATTCTTCTGCTTTTCGTGCCATTTCCCTTGCAATTGATGATATTTCTTCCATCATACTTTTCCGTAGAGTATTCAAACTGGTCTCCAAGAACTAAAAATTGCGAAAATAATTAATGACATAAATTTCTTTGGAATCAAATAACCATAAAAATTCGGATAATCTAAACTAAGTATGAAAGGATGACGTCGGCGTACGTCGAATACAACCACAAATTTACAAATAGAAAAAAAAAATAATAGCAATCATATCGTTTTTTATTCCATTTGATAAAATCATTACTGATGATCAGTTGAATAGTAATTCCAAAACAATTAAGATTTCACTAAAAAATACATTTACAAAACATTCACAGAACCTACCGTCTGATCATGTGGATCCGTTGTCCGAAATTTATTACCAAATCTCTCTAATTCAACAATTAACTCTTTGAAAGTTGGCCTCTCCAATGGATCGTCACGCCAACAACTTTCAATTATTAATCTCAAATCTGGTGGACATGACGAAGGAATTTTTTGTTTCACGAACGTTCCAATCTATAAATATATATATATTATAGTTGCATGATCTATTATTAATAAAAAATATTTTCATGGAAAACAAACTGAACCTGTAATTGCACAGCTCCAGGACCCAAACCTTCGAAAGGCGTTGCTCCAGTTAATACTTCCCAAAGAACGAGACCAAAACTCCAAACATCCATTGCTTTGGAACATTTCCGGTCGCGAATTACTTCTGGCGCAAGATATGGTACTGTACCCACAACACTCATCCTAGAAAACTTAATTTGTTTGGGAGTGTTAAGTTTTTGCTATTGCTGAAACTTCAAACAATCGTAATTTCTTGACGATTTCATAGAACCGCTTCGGACTTAACTCTAGCAAATTATTTTAGTTAACAATAAACGGAAAAAATTTAATTTTTCTATGAATTTTAAGTAAAATCCTACCTACAATCAGCAACTCTCAACTTTTTCGACAGACCAAGATCGGCGATTTTTAAGGTAAGACAGTTTAAAGCTGAACCATCACATTTCTGGCAAACACCATTCCTGGCTTGTAGAGAATGGGCCAGCTGTTCATCAGTGCTTGCCTCTACGTTTAACAAACAATCGCAAACTTTTTCCTTGATGAGGACTGAAAACTAACATTCTTATTAGAAAAAAGGAAATATAAAATTAAACTTTCAATCAAAAAATATCACAGAAAAAACATAAAGAAACAATCCAGAATAAAATATGGTTTTAAGTGTTACACTCTGTTCTATTTATGCATGGAGTACAGAAACTTTTTAGTCGACAAAAAACATCCGTCATAATGTAATGAAATATGATTTTAAATATATTACAATACATTGAATCGTTTCAATCTGCGGAAAAAATTTATAAAGACATCTAATATGCTCTAATTAAATAATTTGAATAATCTGTAGTAATAATATGCTACATAATAAAGGGAAATTATCATTTTCGATGACTATAAGTTAAGTAAAAGAAATTTTCAGATAAACAAAAAGAATTACCATTGGCCGCCTTTAAATCCCTATGAAGAACATTCAAACTATGTAAATAGTTCATTCCATGAGCAACCTTGAATACCCAGTTACTAATAATTTCTTCCGAAAGTGATATGTTCTTCTTACTAGAACATATTTTTGCCAATGAGTCTAAAAAATTCCACGCATCATTGTGAAAGTCGTGAAAAGCTTTTCTGAAATCTCAGTCATTTGATAAGTACCACAATTTAACAAACACACAGGACATGAAAACGACAAGAATAAAGCTACCCTTTTTAAGACTGTTTTAATTCATTGCCTTTCCTTTTTCTCTTTTTCCTTAATCTTCATTCCTAACGACTTATTTATTATTAAATTTCAAAAATAAGCGTATAATAAAAAGCTTAAACTTATAGATAACCTCTGCAAAGTTCGAGAACTAATGCGGGTTCATCGCCAATAATAACACCATACATTTCGACAATATTTCCATGATCTAACATTTGGAAAACACTAGCCTCTTCTCGAACTGCTGAAATATTTAAACTGGCATTGGATAGACCAGTCGAAATAGCTTTCATCAATACTGACAGGTGAAATTTTTACTGTCATGAAATCTTTTCCTTTCCATCTGTTTTCACAACTAAATTCACACTCTAAAATTCCCCACATCGCAATAGAAATGCAAAGAAGAATACCCCAAGCAATGTATCCATAATCGGTAATCAGTACTGCTAGTAGTCAATTGTTCCGAATAATTTGTATTCTTTCATTTTGCCCTTTTGAATTGTATATAACACAACTGCAGAAATGAACAAAATTTCTAAATTTAACTAAGCAATAACTCACCTTCCAAAATTTCTTTTTTACTAAATTTTGAATGCGGAATTTTTACGGCTACTTCCTGCAAAGGTATTTGAAATATCAAGAATAGACATTTAAAGAAAAAAAAACATAAATTTCTTTTAAATTCACAATGAAAAATAACATCGCATATTAAAAAGTTAGTACGTGAAAATACCATATTTTTAGTTTTCAGTAACAAATAATTCAGCGAAAACAATGAGTATAATTTAAATTAAGCTTGATGGATTATATCTCTCTGATTTCGAATTTCAGTTAAAAGTGATATTTCCACCGCCTATGTGATGAGGGAAGCAATGACGACAATATACAAAATTATTTATCTTGCTTTCATTTCAAAAAAAAATTTAATAATTAAAGTAAACAATTCTTACTCGTCCTTTATAAATTGCTGATTTAACGACTGAAAAGCCGCCAGCTCCTAGAAAACCAGTAAACTGAACATCATTTGGATTGATTTCTTTCGCCAAGCCTTTTGCTAACTGTACATGATTTTGAGGGAAAAATCCTTTCTTTCCACTGCCATCTAGTTTTTCGCCATACCACCAACCTTCTTCGCTGGAAAAAAAAGTAATCCCAGTTTTCATATTAATTTCCGAACTCTTACTCACTTTTCAATGCCAATTAACATTAGTCATCAAATGTTCTGTCAAAAAGGTCTCTCAGTCTATTTAAGATATATCATAAAGAATGTTATCTTGTCTTCCATAAAAGGCGATATAATACATAGCAGATTAAAATTGGGAATCAAAGCTTTTGAATCACAAACTATTCAATAAAAAGATCAACGGTTATGCTAATCGGTTTAATCTTTTCTATCACTCTGAATTACTTGTGATTAAAGTAAAAACACTACATGAAAAAAAAAAGAAAAAAAATGCTCTAACCCATCTCGACGTATCACTTTGATTGTTGCTCCACGTTTCAACTTCAATTCATCTTTCCGTTTCGGCGTATAATCATAATTTGATTCAACCACAATTGACTTTTGGGGTTTTATATCATCATGACGAAATAGAACATCATCTGCACTAATTCATATTTCGTTACATTAACTCATTTTAACATCATATCACTTTTTCTATATCATATACTACTTCATTAATAACTAATCTATGTGGGAAGTCTTTCATGTCCAGAAGTGACAAAAACAGTAGTATCTAAACCTGTATCAAATAAATTGGAGATAAAAAATTCATAGCCCTAAACATTTCCATAAAACCAAAATTCGATATAATTAAAAACTAACTGTTGTCAGTATCAACACTAGCGAAAATATCAGCAACAGAGTGTGATTTCCTTTTCGGTTGAAAAAATATTTCTGGTCGATCGGGGACATTATCATTCAATGATTCAATAATACATGCACGTGAAGTTGATGGATGGCTGGCAAGTGTTTTCGGCAATAAACCCTTTTCAAAAAAAAAAGTCAGTTTATCTGATAAAGTAACTAATTAAGATATTGAAAAAAAGAATGTAATCAACAAAAAAAAAGTATGAATAAAAAAACTAATTCGTGCAAAATTCGCTAATAAAGGACGAATAAACATCTATAAATGGTCTTCAAAGCACAGCAACTGCTTCAAAAAAGTATTCTTTAGCATTACTCGGGATTTAGATAAAACAACTAATGGATGAAATTCAAAAAATCCAGAATTCGAAAAATTAAATATCCTGAGAATTGTCTATTTTTTATCGTCTTTATAGCTTATGCTACAGCTGACTAGGATCATTTTTTAAAAATTTATGCGGATAGTCAAAGCTAAGATATAACAGCTGAAATTTTTTATTCTTAAACAACTTTCTTTTGTGTTTTATTCTTCATTCAATAAAAGCATAAAAACGAAAATCAGTATCATAAAATAAATTATTTAATGAAAAACACAATCATAAAATATGCTTACGAAATATAAATGCATAATATCAAAAAAGCTAGATGAAAATGAAAAAAATTACCTGTAAATCAATACGATTTGAGGCATGTGCCGTTCCAGTTGATATATCTACAATCATCGGTTGATGTGGACGAAAAAATGTTGGCGCAACCGGTGCTTCTGGTGACTCCATTTCTTCTCGTTTTGTAACAAAACACAAGGATCTAAATTTCAGAAATGAATTCAAGAAATGAATTGAAATTAGTTAAATCAAGCATGTCAACATAATTAAACTGATCAACATAAATTTATATTATACCTAAAAGAGCATTATCTCTCCTGCATAATTCTCAAGTACAGAAATTATATGATCATGCACATTTTATTCCATTAAAACTTTATAAATCGACAAAGAGTTGAGGACTAAAAGAATTTATATTTTGTAAACAATATACTAAATTATATTCTAGACTGGATGGCTAAGAGTTTACAAAGTGGAGTATCTATAAAGATTCACTGAAAATATCCTATAAAGCGAATAGGTTTTACATACTGTATTCTACTTTTTTCTATTTTATAATCATTTCATTAATTTTCACGCATATACATCCATGTATAAACATGACAATTTTTTACGTACATACGGGTACACTTTTATTTTTATAAACTAAAAAAAAAAATCCAAAGATATCAAAAAACTTTATGATATCTAAGGAGAACTATCAAATCCGCGATTTCCGTAATGCTAACACCTCGGAGCAATGACAACAAAAAATTCCAAAATATCAACAACAGAGACAGTGCTCAGAGGCGTCGGGTGGTAGCAATATTGATTCCAGCTGTATCGTTTGCACTTTGTCGTTTCAGGACTATGGATTGTAATATGAAGCATAATAACCGAATATTCGGAATTCTTCCGGCTAAAGGATAGGATTGGATTGAAATCGGTCAGGCGGTGTAAAAAAAGAGCGGGGTTCTTGGAGTTGCTAGATAGAGGATGAAAGCGTCATACAATATTTATGTAATGTTTAATGTTCATATTGAGGAGTATTATCTCTATATTATCAAATCAGCTAATGGACCATATTATCCATTTTAGTTAGTGTGATAATATATCCGAAAATAACTCTCTATGATCATCTAAGAAGTGATATTAATACTGCCATTATTTTCATACTTTATTTTCAGTTTAAAAGTGTAACGAAATGATGCAGTTCATGTTATTGTTCAGTAGACAGGGAAAGTTACGATTGCAAAAATGGTATGTGGCATACCAGGATAAAGTAAGTGATAAATACTAATGTTATTTGATGACATCTTATGTCAATTTGTAATCAATGATAAATAATAAAGATAAGCGCACATAAGAAATATCTGGAATATTGATATTTGGTAAGATTGATGCTATACGACCAGGTCAGTGTTGTATGATGTGGTCAGTAAACTGTTAGAATGGTATGCGTTTAGATCAATAATATTTGATATATAGATTGTGATGAACGTTTACAATATATAAGACGAATCATATGTGATAAGATGATGATATATGAAGTGTAAAGTCTTAAAATAATTGTTTTTCTATATGCAAATTAATTCGAATATTCAATGCATTAAGTCTTTTGATGTAAATTTAAAAAAAATGCCTTTTTCGAAAGCCTTATTGATAAGTGACATGTCAATTTGTAATCAATGATAAATAATAAAGATAAGCGCACATAAGAAATATCTGGAATATTGATATTTGTATTAACAATAAGTTAATAGATTAACAATGTGTCGTTATGTCAGGAAAAAAGTAGTGAAAATAGCTAATCAAATAAATAAATTCGTTGCTTTGTTTTCGACGGTAAAAAAAAAATTCGAAAATATGATTTGCTGGACTGAATGAACTGTTATGCTAGTTATTTATAGGTGAAGAAGAAAATTACTCGGGAATTAATTACAAACAATTTTGGCTCGGAAACCGAAGATGTGTGCTTTTTTAGAATATAAGGATCTTAAAATCGTTTATAAAAGGTTACCAATGGAAATATTAATTGCCGTAAATCAACGTTGCTGTTTTCATAGAAGTAATTCAACTAGTTGGGTCATAACTTAAATGTCGTTCATTTAATTTTTTATAATATTGTTCATCTATTTTATTTCTATAGTTTTTGTTCATTTTCTCGTAATTTTTATTATGGCATTATCATCTTTCACTGCAGTTCTGAGAATAAAATTATTGTTTCATTCTATACTTATTTTGCCATTTGTTTGGGAGGCATTTTTAAGTTTTTACAGTATTTTAACAATGAAACATTGAGCTGATCCTTTTCCTGAAATTCTTAATCTTGTTGATTTTAGGTACGCATCGTTGTATTTTTGTTGTGCAATTGAGCAAACAGATAATGAAATTGATGTGTCTAGAAATAATACATCGATTTGTCGAACTACTGGATAAATATTTTGGTAGCGTAAGTTTTTCCATCTTCATCTTTTTTTTATTCTACATTTTTTGAAAGCTATTACTTCGGAAATGCAGTGTTCGAATTCTGCTCACTTCTTCAATTGATTACTATAATTCACTAGTAGAAGCTTGCACAGTTAGATGAAAAAATTCTAGCGGAATAGAGAATTTGGAAAAACATAGTAAAGGATAAAATAAGAACTACTATTGTTTATCAAATCGTCATGATCATAGTCTGTAATTACAAGTTACAGGCTTATGCAATTCGAAAGTTTGTTACTTCATGTAATATTCTTGACAAGCTATTTATATTAATAGTTTTATCAAGTTAGGCTGGATTTTGCAGGTTTGTGAATTAGATATTATTTTCAATTTCGAGAAAGCTTATTTTATATTGGATGAATTCTTATTAGCGGGGAAATACAAGAAACTAGTAAGAAGCAGGTGTTGAAGGCAATCGCGGCTCAAGATCTCATTCAGGAGGTTTGCTCTACACTATTTTGTAATAGGTTTGCAATGTTTATGTTAATTAACATTATTGCAAACGATCATGTTTCTGTAGAAAAAATGAGTGATTAATATCGGACGTTTTGAATAATCTGCACCAGTGGTGATTAGTAGTATTTTAATAGGTAATGGCAATGAAAATTTGTACTAAAGCCGTAAATAAATACTATCGATGACTTAGTGTTTGGTTAATTAAGCACAAATATTTAATCGACTAGCACTTAAGTTTAATTCCAAAGATCGGTACGAAGTCAAAAAACACGGTTCAGTTAATCAGGATTTTGGTAATTTATGATTAATTTCCATTTTCTGATTATTTTGACACCCGTTTATTTATGCGAGATATTTATATTTCAATTTTAGGAAGAAACGCCACAAGGATTTTTTGAGGATCATGGCCTTGGTTAATCAAGTAAATGTCATCTTTATCTTCTCTGTTTCCACTAAACTGATGAATCTTTTGCAATCTTTTTGGGGCAGCCTACGTTGAGTGGTTTTTTTCATGTCATTTCTTCGAGATTTTTATAGTTATTGTGATATTTTTATTGTGAAAACCGGATATTACCTTATATTTTGGTTGTTATAATTTTTTGTGTAATACAATGGCGGAGAAGAAGTGAAGCCTTACAGACTTACCTATTTGTCAAATAAGTAGTGTGAAGCTGAGATTGACCAAAAGATCTAATTAAGCTTGCATATGTAGTGTGTCGAATAATATTGGATTGATAACGTCAGGAATATCGTATTAAATCTTACGGACTAGACTCATAAAATTCTTAATTTGATATGAAACTGTTTAGGTGATTTTACTTTTAAAATTTCCGTCAATAAATTTGATTTTCTATTTTGTATTCTCCGCATTCCTTTTGTAAATTGTTATCTCAATAAATTTCAACTTTACGAAAGAAGGCACAATATATCGCAACGTCTGATTCGCGTTAAAAAAATAATTTATCTTTCTTGAAATAGGTTGTTTTGCGCTGCCAATACATTTAAATTTTCTAAAATAAACTTTAGCATTTTCCAGATAAATTGCTTCGTGCAACTACATATTTATTGAGTTTCGCAAGGTTGTCTTTGTTTTAATGAGAATTGTATTTTTAAAATTGAAAGCTAATAGGTTTAGGAAAGAATGGGTATATTTTTAGGATATTGAAGAATGAGGCTGAAACTGTATAACTTAGTAACATAGATTAAAAGAGATGCTCAGTGTTGGTGATCGAGTTGAGGCTGGTGGCAACCGCGGGGTGATAAGATATATCGGTGGCGTAGATGGATATGATGGAGAATGGATTGGTATTGACTGGGATAATCCCGATCGAGGAAAACACGATGGTTTCCTAAATGGAAAACGATATTTTCAAGCAAAGTTGGTCACTTTTTGAAATTCGAACTCATTTGTTATTTAAGCATTTTTTTTTTCTTCGTGTGGCTGAATGTTTATATTTATACATTTCAAATAAATTATGAATTAAAATTTATTTTCATTTTTGGGTTCTGAATATCATATCCTGGTGAATACAAGAACAAAGTAATATTAGTTGTAAAGAAGATGAAATGCGGGTGGACATTGTATCCGAGAAAAATTTTACAGTTCTGTGAAGAGTGGTTCATTTGTTCGATCCAGCATAATTAACCCAGGGAGAAATTTGCTGGAAGAAATGAATAACAGATATATTAATTACAAGCAATGTGATACGCTTGAATTTGGATCGAAAAATGTAGATCTTGTGAACATGACGAAAATATACGAGAAACAGAAGTTTGCTTTAATGTTGTGCGAAAAAATTTTTAAATGAGAATAAAAATTTCTGCTCCTTCTCCTATAATGCATTCTAAAGACGTGTTGCATTGAATGGTAAAATATGTGTCGATGACTCTGAATGAAAATTGTTGGTCAGTTGCATTTTTTAAATAAAAATGGGCGTTAATTCAATTCTTAACATTTTTGCAGTAATCTGTGGGAATTACGAGTTATAGCGATAGATAACATGAAAGTTGCGAAACCTCCGCCAGTCAGCTGTGCACTTTTCACATATTGCACTGAACTTAATCTCTACAATAATTTATTATCTCAGTGGTGCAATTTGTTGGATATTTTGCGCTTTTTCCCATCATTGCGGTTTTTTATTGCAGGGTTACTTTCTATACTTGATTTATATTCAGATGTTGATATTTTATGATATGCTATGTTTCATTCAACTTAGTAATGTATGCTGATAATTTTATATCTATAAATCCATATTTGATATTAATTATTGTGAAATACTCAACTTTTTGATATTTTGGTTGAAAAGAAAAAACCGTATCCTAGAACATATAGATCATTACTGAATTGTAAGCAAATTATATCATTTATTAATGGAAAATAATCGAAATCATGAGGTAAATATCGTGACATATATAATGAATTCAAACTTTCAAAATAAGATTGAAATTTCGGTAAAGAATGATTTTTTTATGTTTAAATTTTTTCTGTAGAGGCTGCTTGTGCGTTCATTATTTTTGAGTGTAGTCAGAGAATTATAAATTTCCAGCCGCAACTATATGGAGAAGGAAATGAAATCAGTCGTTGACAAACGAATAGTATCAGCTCCAATTACTACTTTAGCATTCGGTGAATGTCGTATTGATGAAAGCACGGTATAATTTCTTGTAGGATTCTTTTTGACTAGGCCATCATTATTTAATTTCCGAATTTCCATGTCTGTGAGCAATGCAGAATGGCAATCTCTTCTCATTATCTTCTGAAAATCTATAGTTTTCGTTAAACAATTAATTTCAGGCCCGAAAGATTATGCATTTCTTTCCATATGTGCGAGAAATCCATTTGGATCGAAATGATTTGAAATGCTTCGATCCCGGAGAATATGGTCGTAGTTTGGAAAGCATTGATTTAGAAGGAAATCCAATCAACAATTTTGCTAATGTTCATGTTTTATCGACTTTACCAAAGTATATATTTTTTATCATAACAATTTCACTTTTAATGCAATTAATGATTCTTGATGTAACATTTTTTGAGATATTCTCCGTCCTAATTTTAGCCTTCGAAAGCTCAATCTGGTGAATTGCGGTTTGAACCATATCTATATTCCAGATGGTGTTAGATTCAATTCATTATCTTCACTTAACATTAAAGATAATCCTATAAAAGATGTGAGTTTGCAAACGATTTGTTTTCTGAAGCAATTCTGTCATTAAACAGCTGAATGAAAAAGATATAACTTAAAGGAAGACAAGCTCTTATTGAAAAAATATGTTAGCCAGCTGTATTTTAAGAAGTTATTGTTTTGCTAAATTCTTTATTTTAAAACATAGAAAAAATTTAACTGCTGTTTCGCTTCCACTCATTTAATTGCGATATGTTTGGTTCTTTAGTGTATCACACTCTAGCATGCTTGAGACAATGGCATTTAAATATAATTAACGGTAAATTCTGAACATTATTGCTATAAATTTTCATTCAGAAACAGTGGATTTCGGAATTAGCAAAGTTCTCAAAATTAGAGAGACTTTGTTATCCTTGTTTTGATAATGATAATGCTGATTTCGGAATTGACCTTCGCGAAATCATTATTGCCAATATACCTCAGCTCAAATTTTTGGGTAATTCGGGAAATAAGCTCTGTCGAAAGGCATTCTGCAGAAAGACGTTTTCTCAGTAAATTCGGTGCATCCCCGATGATGGGAGAAAATCGCAATACTGTAAAAAGGTAGATAAAGTTGAGGAGATACAAACGTTGATATATTCATAAGTGCTATATATTCAGAAATTTTTTTAAAAAAACAGGAATTTATATTTTCTGAATAATATGCAAAAAATATATCAGGTTTTCATGCTCTCACTTGTATTTTGAATTGTATTTAACCCGTTTTTGTTTTTGGTATAACAAATTGGAAAATAATCATGGATACTAAACAGTAATTGTTTATTTGTTGTATAGATTGATCAAACTACATGGCCAGCCAGTTGATTCTTCATTTATGCCTCCTGTTGGAATGGATTTATTGAAATTAAAGTTGTCTTACGAAGGAAAAATCATGGAACGTTCACTTCCTACGACAGTCACCGTACAAAGATTAATTGGTATTGTAAGCAGACTTTTTCATTTGGATGCCAAAAAGGTAAACTCATAACAAAACTCAGTTAACAAAACTGTGAAAAATTCAGTCAGATGACACGAATCAAGAAATTAATGTGCTCTTCTCTGTTATTTTTGTTAAATGTAGCAATAGCGGAGATAGTTAACTAAATCAGTGACTTACTACAATGTTTTATTCACGTGTTAGAATTGACAGGATATTAGCCTTGTATCGTGTAGGAGTTGTATAGGAGGATCAATATTGAGCTTTTTTCAGTTATTATCTTTTTCATTTTCAGTAAAAAAATTATATAAAGTCAAACTTTCCAGATATTACTACAAGTGTACGATTGTCATGGCTTCATGATGAATTTGGATAAACCATCGCGATCTTTGGATTTTTATTCATTGTCTGACGGGAGTACTATTTATGCAACGACTATATGATATCTTCGTATTTGAGCCTTAATTATTCATTATTTGCATTAATGCTAATTTAAAATTATAATCTTTCAGTGTGACAAGAAGTTGTCATTACTTGAAGTATATCATTATTTTTTGGTCAAAAAATATTTCTTTAATATCTTTCCCGCAGAAAAATTGAAAACTGATGAAACCTTCCGTTAATTTATAAAAAAATTTATGTTAGTGATGAAATATTCGAACTTCATAAATGTTTTGTAAATATATGATTTGCGTGATTGGGTTAAAGGATGATTCTTTGTATCGGTGAATATTATTAAATCGGATCTTTATACATTGTTTTTATTTGTTGCGTATCAAAAAATAAAACATCTATACATCTCCTATTTCTCGTTAATTGTTGGTATATAAACCAATGTAAATATAAATTGTGGATTTTGAAACTATATTTCAATTTTTCTTCAAGCTTTTATAAATCTTAATATTTATTTCATGATGGACTACGCGACAAGTCAAAGGAAAATTTTCGCATTTGTTATTGAAGCTGGTAGGTGATTTCATTTTTTATAATTTTTCCGGAATTATTTATTATATTGTCGTCGGATGAATGTTCCTATCTCATAAAATCTAATGTTGGTATGCCGTAATATACATGGACATGAATAAGACTGTATCCAAGACGAACGAAATGCAAAAATTATGATTCATATTTTTGCTGAAAAATATGAATCCTGATTGAAAAATGTTTATTTTATATATATATAGATAAATATATGTTTTATTAGAGGCATTAATAGTGGCATTTTTTTTTCTTTTGTTGCGTATTGTACAGACAGTGTTTACATTTCAGGAATTAAATTAGAAGCAAAAAACTCAACGATATGTACCGCTGCAGTTTTAACATATCGAACGTTGAGGAAGAATAAAGCTTATGAACTGTGTCCTTATGTAATTTTCCTTTTACTAGTCATTAAAATTAGGATAAATGATAAGAGCTGGAAAATTGATCAGTGGTTTTTAGTATAAATTTACAAAGATAGTAGAAAAAGCATGATCAATAATTGATTGTACAATCATAATCGTCGCTTTTTCTCTCTTTAGAAACTTGTTGTAAGGACTAGACTCTTGTACTTAAATAGCTCATCTTCGTTGTATTTCGATTCCGGAACTTTTGAAGAGACTTTTGTTATACACCTGAGCCAATTTTAGTCCTTGGATTTTTAAATTAATCTTTAAAAATTGGATTTGAATTTCTTTAAAATTTAAATATATGAAGCCATGTTTAAACTAAAGTATATGAAATTTCTATTATAAATTTTCTTGTTGCAGACTATCGCCTCAGCTTGCCTTGTGTTGGCGGCTAAAATAGAAGAAGATGAAATTGTAAAAACAAGAGATGTTGTGAATATTGCTTACAGGTTATTTGACTAACTATTTGCCACATTTTTGACCTTTTCAGCGACTTCTCAGTCATGAAATTAGCGCAAGAAAAATTTTTGCATACCATAACAATGAAAAGGAGATGAATCGCACTTTGTTATGAAATCTGTCGGACATTATTAGTCTAAAGTGAAGAGCTTAATTAGATTTGCATTGAGCGTACTACATCCTCGTGAACCGATTCTACAAATTGATGACGAGTCGTGGGCGTTGCGGTCGAGTCTTTCACGAATGGAATATATTGTACTACGATTATTGAAATTTCGTTTAGCTGTAGAAAATCCTCATAAGGTAATGTTCCGCTAAGACTTTTGAGCGATAATTTTAAGACTTTTGTTATATTCCAATTCTTATTGATTAACTTTTTACGAAAAAGCAGAAAGGGAAAAAAAATATTGGATTTCATTTTTAAAAACAAGAAGGAAAAAAAATTGAATTTCAATATGTTGAGACTCAAATCAGTATTAGTTTACTGAGAATGATTGTTTATTGGATGAAACGGAGAAGCAATAGAAGAAACGTTTGGAAGTTTTTATTGTATATATGTCTATTTATTTTACACTTATTCCGTATTTGTCATTAATATTTTGATATCCTAATTTTCAGTATTTACTTCATTACATCTCTTCACTGATGCACTGGTGTCCGCATGAATTTACGAAGTTTAACATTGGTGCTATATCATTTGTCATATTACGTGATGCGCATGTGAATCCGGATTGGGTGCTTTCACATAGTCCACAAACCATCGCCATTGTTTGTCTTGCAGTCGCTCTTCGTATTGCAAAGGTCATTTATAGAATTCATTATCATTAATGAAATGGAGAAATGTTCATCCTATGTTATTTCACAAACTTGGAATGATGTTTCAGTTGTTCTTTTGCTTATCTTACATTTCCAGTTTTTACAATCTATAGTCTGAGTAGGAAATTTCCCACAATTTCTGTTTAGTCGAGCGTCAAGAACAAATTGCTTTCGGTAAAATGTTTGCATAAGATTTGCTGCTTTTGAATATTTTTTCCAGGTTGCAATTTTGCCGCAACTTATTTCTTGTAATTTTGAGGTTTCAATCGGTGTTCGTTGGTATTCCGTCTTCTATTCATCTATGACAAAATCGAAGTTACGACGTCTGGAAGAGGAGCTGATGACGTTAATATTAAAACGGTAGCAGCCTTCTTGAATATCAACTTTTTAGGTTTTCAATTACTAATCTCATTCTTGTCTGTTTTTGCATTAGTTCCTTAGGTATATTTGTATACTTTATTTATAAGGTAATTTTAATACCTTTTTTTTTAATTTAATGTCTTCCGAATTTACTCCAGGGAAAAGAAATGTTTGTATTCAACTTTCTAGGTTGTGGCAGATATTTTTTGGGAAATTGATGAATATATAATAAATCAAATCTATGCCCTGAAAACTTTAAACTCGCATGCTTTCACTCAAATTTTTAAGTAAATCCTAGTTATAAGAAACGTTTTGTTGAATAATTAATATGGTATGCATTGCTGTAATACACATTTTACCCCAGGAATTGTTATTAACTCATCTGATTTCTAGTTTTTATATTCCAATATAAAGATGTGTTAAAGTTTCTTGCAGTTTCTTAGAAACTATCAAGTTAAATATATTTAGATAGTAACATTTAAATTATCGTCGTGAATTTATATTTACAAGAATTTTCGATGATTATCAGTATTGTGTTGTGTTCTGAAACTATTTTATCCTTTACATTCTTTTAATAATGTTAGTATTACATCATAGAAAGTAAATAAAAGATAATAGTTACAAATATGACAACAAAATTTGAACATTTGTTTAATAAAAAGAAAGTGGAGAAACAGACCTGTAGTATAATTTTGCATGGGTAGAAGTTTTCAGATGTTGCATATAAGCGGAAAAGAGGATAAATGTACTTTTTGTGATTTGGAAAGTAAAATTGCAAATATGTATAACGTAAATGATCGTAATATAATGAGATTAGTTTGTTTCAGACTTGTGGAAGTGAATTGCTATATTAGTCGCTCTATCTTTCTATTCTTTTTCTAATCATTTTCTTTTACCATTATGATAGCTTTTTTATTATTATGTTAACAAGACTGTTAGCTCTCTCTGATTCAAAAATGGTTCATCATATTTGTTATTGAATTTTTTTATTGATTAATTTAGAATTGATTCTAATTTTTTTTACCTTAAAAAAGTCGTTAGGAATATTGGAAGCAGTACTAAACCGTGTACCATGCTAAAAATAATAACCAGAAATACTGTTTTAAAAAAGATTTGTACGATGTATGCTTGGACTGTTGCAAGTACCAAAATACCAACCACTGTTGATAAAGCTCCCTAAAATTTGACGGAGAAAGGCATACTCCATGTATTGCTTCAATTTCCAGACTTTAGTAATGTATGAATTATGTCTAAAACTTAATGAATTATACCTACATTTAATTCTTATTAGTTGCTTAATGAATTATTTTAATAAAGAATTTTAATGTTTCGTTTTAAGGGAATAGTCCTACCTGGAATTGCTTATTTCCGATTATATCAATACAGTTACTTATGAGTTGAAATATGCAAAAATGAAGATGAAAATTAAATATGATAAAAAAGAAGATAATACCATAAAAACAGGCCATCCGATAGTTTCTAACGCATTGATTGCTTTCATGTGTCGATCACCATTCGATTTCACATACGCATAACCAACATGTGCTGATAAATCAACGGCAAAACCAATACTCATAATAACTGTTATTATCGATACACTTTCTAGACGTACACCCCAAAATTGTCATGAATCCAATAACACCTGCATTTTTATAATTTATTTTATTTTTAACAAAATATTGATAAGCGTTTGATTAATTAACTCTTGTCAAAAGAAGCAATTCATTTCATCATTCAATTCTGTCATCTGGCAGGTATTCTGGAAATTTACTGAATATTTTGCACGAATAAATTTGATAATATTCACTTTTCAAATTAAATTAAAATAAATTATAGCTTCACGAGACCAGTTTTTTCAAGAATTTGTTTTTTTTTTTAAACAATCTACAAATCCAAATATTTTCATATTACTATTCAATTAAATATACAATATCAATGATTTCATAAATTCATCCTCTCAATTATTATCCAATTTGATTGTAAGGGGAAAGTTGGAGAAGAAAATTTAATCTTTAAATACTACCAATATCAATGCTAAAAATTGCGAATGCAATAACAAATGCTGCAATCCAATTTGGTATCATGATAAAGGACACGATAAACATTGATAGCATTGCCAGCAGACAGTTCCTGATTAATGCTGGTTTCAGTTCGATATACTGCAAATAATCGATCATTATATCTTCCCATATTATTTTTCAAAGTACTGAAACTGAAGTATTAACAAGCATGAGTGTTAAATGAAGCTAAAATCAATCCGAATCATTAATTGCCTAACCAATGAATAAATCTAGCGGATTAATCCGATAAAGAAATTCTCGACGAACTTTGACTTATGATTGAATACAATACGCGAAATAAGATTTCCGGAAACTATTACACTAACTGAAAAATTAATAATCCTAATAATTGGAATTTTTTTATTACATTATCAGATCTCGATATGATTAAGCCTTGAAAAGGTCCAGAGGAAAAGTTTTAAATCCATTCATCCATACCTGATCTGCGAATGGATAATATTCATGGAAAGTTGTAATGTTAAATTTTGAATATTTGGCAGAAATTTTTCGCATCAATATCGCACTTCGCATATGATCAGTTGGTGTTTTATAATTTCGAAGTCCAAGTTGAAAACGAAAAGCAAGCAATCGATTATAGGACTACAAAAGAAGTAATTCACTTCTATATAAAGTTCTTGATTGAAATTTTAGATGAACATATGACAAAACCATGGAAATATAACATAACAACTTTTTACTTTACTTTAACAGCAGCTATATTAAAGTAAGACAAATAGTTGAAATTAAAAATATGAATAATAATCGAAATTAATTCTAGAACTAAGTCTTACTTTATTTTTTGTTGGACTGAATATAACTAAATCATTTGTCTCTCTGCATAATTCTGATGAATATTTTTGGTGGAATAAAAAATTTTTTTCAGTTTGGATGGCAAAGGTTAAAAGTACCTCGAAACAAATAATAAAAATACTAATTAATTAATTAATTGTAAGATGCTCGATTAATGACTTGTTATTTTTATACATCCTTTACATAAGTAAAATTCTGAAATTAGTTGCAAGCAAATATTAAACTTACTTTTGAATCACTTTCATTTGTGCCCCAAACTATATCCTTTTCCCATAAACGTCGTCCTCCAGCTGATACCAGCCATTCTCGACATCTTTCATACCATTCTTGATTTCTGAAATTAAACGAATTTTTTTTCTCGATAGTTTT
Source organism: Dirofilaria repens (assembly GCA_008729115.1). NCBI lineage: Eukaryota > Metazoa > Nematoda > Chromadorea > Rhabditida > Onchocercidae > Dirofilaria > Dirofilaria repens. The sequence goes on along the minus strand of SNRZ01000013.1, from coordinate 436,169 downwards.
TTTTAGAAGTGTCATATCAATAAAATATTGATTATAATATATTTGTAAATTAAAATATTAATTATCCGAAATTCGCTCATTGATAGAAAATTTCTAAGTAATCGAAGTTGTTATCAATATTGACATAATATTACTATTTTATTTTATAAGATATTTACGTTATCGGTAATGGAATCTTTGAAAAATCGTAATCTTCTTTAAGCTTTCTTTCATAGGCATCAAGCCATAGCATTGTCGCATTATGTCGCATCGTATATTCTGTATTTTCAAAATCATCGAGCATATTTTGAAACTCTTTTCTTTCCTCAGGATTAAATAGATTAGGTGGTGAATTTATTACAACTTGCATTTGTAGGCCTGAATTATAAATCTTATATAACATATTATTTTGTAGGAATCTATGATAAAAATAAACATAGTCTTATTATTCAATCTATTTATCAGAAATAGTGGTAAAAAATAATTTGTTTTTCGTTTTTCCTGTGTAATATTTTATTTCAATTCATTTAGAATTTCTAAGCATAAATCTTAACAATGCCAATATGTAGATCTCGTTCATAAATTATCATAAAGATTGTTTATCGGTGATTCTTTCATTTAAATTAGATTACTGCATTATTTATTTCTTACTAATATTTAAATAATAAACAATTTTATATATTCAATGAAATCAATTTGGAATGAAATATGAATTTTATATTCTCAAATGCTTTCTTCTCCTCAATAATCATCTCATTAGGTTAAACTTAATATCGGCAGATAAAAATTTGAAATGAAATATAGCAATATTCTCTTAAATCATTCCAATTTATCACTTTTTTCTGGCAAAGGTCAACAATCTATTGCATTGATAAATATTAATAAATCGAATTTAGTATTTCAGTTCAAAGCTAATTAATTATTCATTCATACCTTCTTTCCAAAATGTTTCATCCATCAATATATAAAATTTGCTGAGATAAAATGAATCGAGAACGAGAAATTTTGGATTCAGGCCTTCTTTCAACATCGTGCAACCCAATATCGATAATGATATATAAATCAGATAAATGAAAATAAAGACTTTTTTGGTAAAACCATCAAGTAAGAAAGGACCATAATATTCGCGGAATATCTTTGCAATCATTGTTTCGCGACGATTTGATTTAGGCAATTCCTAAATAGTTCAATTATTCTTTTACCATTATCAATTATTTAAATTCTGCTTAAATTGCCATCTAATCTTATGAAAACGATATCATAAAGTTGCATAATATATCATGAATTATCAATGATTTCTGATGCTAAAATATTAAAATTTCTAAAACTCTTTTTTCAAGCTTTAATTAGTATTGTTTCGAATAAAATAATGTTTTTATAATATTAGCATAATCTAACAAGCAATTATATTTATAAAATATTTAAGAGATGTGATATAATATGTTTTGCGATTTATTTCGCATCTAAAAAAAAAGGAAATTATTTAATAACAAGTTTCTTACGTTATCATTTCAAATCTAATATTTGCTAAATAATCTATAATTGACTCATGAATTTTATCTTTTTCTTATCTATTCATTTTGATAAAATTATTATCAATTTAAATCACTGTTTTGAATTTCTAACAAATTATTATTAAGATTCAGTTATAATTAAATGGAAAAAAAAATACTAACCTTACTCAGACTTTGTTTAAAATTCATAAAATTTTTATACATTCTTTGACTTAACGTTGTTTTTACATCTTTCACCACTTCTTCATTATTTATCATAATTTCTTGCGCAACTTCCAATGATATCTTTGAAGAAATATTATTCGTTGAAATTGTCGATTTTGATGATACACTACCCGTTAGGAATATTTTTTTAAATAAATTATCTGAAATATAAGAGAGAGAAATTTTATCACTTTTAAAGATAATAAAAAAAGTTCTTTTTTTATTATCTCAATTTGATTTGTTTAATTTTTATAAAAAGAAAAGAAGTAAAAAAAATCTTCTGACCAGCTAATTCTTGACTGATAATTGGCCTTAATGTTATCGCATGTAATCCTTCATCTTCTCGTTTTCCACTATATGCCATAACAGCAGTGAAAAATGTTAACTGATAAAGGTAGGTAAATGTTATGCCCATAAATGTATAGAAACAAAACATTTGAACACTTGGTAATGTTGTTGAACATCCAATGCCAAAGGTCAACTGTAGAAATAAGCAACAAGTTAGTCGTAATTTGATAACTGCGATATTTGTATTTATGGATAAAGAGACAAATATATTATTTAGAAATTCGAATAACGCTTCGTTGAAATGATCATTTTCGAAAATTATCATCACTCAGATGATTTGAATTAAATGGTTATCTGATATATTATGTCTTTCAACGATATCAAGATTGATATAGATCTTAGTAAATTATCACTAATTAAGCTGTCAAGGTGTATCAATTTTTTATCGTGACATGATAGCATACTTTTACATCTGCACTGTCTTGTTACTTAATCCCAATAATATTATCAGTGATAAGGAAAAAGAGGTAAACAGGGAATTAATACCATATCAGTGATTGTTGTTATTGATATTGCAACTGCTGCTTCGGCAAGTGATTCAGACAAACGATTTGATACATCGTGTTCAATATTAGTTCGATGCCAAGCTGCGCTCATTATAAACATATCGTCCACACCAACACCTATATAACTATAGTAATTGTAATTTCTCGACGATATAACCAAATAAATCTATCAACTTTCTTTCTTTTACTACTTTTTTCAAAAAATAACATTTTAGAAAATGTAAATAAATTTCATCTTTCCCCTTATTGAAATTTGCATTAATGTTTTTTTTTTAAGTGATTTTAATGAACTAACAAAAGATGATAAATGGTGATACGTTAACAACAGCATTGTATAAGAAACCCATCCATAAGATCAAACCAAATGCGCTTATAATTGCAAGTAAAGGACAAAATAAACCTGAAAAAGATATATATTCATAATCTTAATCATAGTATTTAGTTAACAAAAGACTTATCATTTAAGACAAGGAAAATTACATTAAAGATTAAGTTATAAATCTTAATGTTGAAATTTTACATGATTGATAGAAAAGTTCTAACTTTTCAAGATGTAAAAATATTCGAAGATTATCTAAACGACAAAGTAATAAGCAATAATAATAATAATAATAGTGATGTGATAAATAAGGGGATGTTTAATGATAAATTCACCTTAGGGATGAGAGAAGTTATTTAAATATTTAGAAGATAGGAATTTTAAATTTTGAAATAAATCAGATATTAACTCATATTGAATTATAATATATTCTCTTTGATTGAATAGCTTAGTCTATATTTGAACCCATAGTGTAACATTAAAATGATATTCTAGGATTCAGAAGATTTGTTGCTAACGAAATATTATTATCTTTATTTTTTGAAAGAAATAATTCCGGATGATAGAATCGATTTTGAAATGGGGAATTGATCTTACCAGCTAATGCTATTTTTGCTGCGTACCCAATCAATGGCAAGAAAGCCATCATCGTGTCTGTATAAAACAATTGCGCTTAATGTGCAAAGTGAAAAGAGGACAATAGAAGTTATTGCAAATTTTGGTGATAGTGAATCAGCGACTTCTTGCAAACCTTCCGGTAAGCTTTCATTATGGAACATACCGAATTCCAGAATGTCTACAAAAATTAAACACCTGAAAATCTATTAAGAAATATTTTATGGATGTAGAATTTAGTTTGTTTTGTTATATATTAATTTCTGGAATGTTCTTATCACTATTTAATATTGACGGTTTGCTAAAGTAGAAATCAATCGTTACTTTTCATCATATCAAATATCTTCCAATTTCTTTGTTTAAAAAGCAAAATCTAAAAATATGAAACGACAAGAAAAGTCTAATTATACCGGATGCTGGTTTCTCGATATTAGATAAGAAATCAGCAACCTTTTTGCGCCACAAATAACTGATATTACCAACTTTTTCATCTCTAACGTTATAGGTAAGTCTAATAGCTCGAACATAATTGAAATGACCTTCCTGAATAATAATGTTCATTCTGGCATAAAATGATTCACGGCATACGATTTAGTTTGGAAACAAATATCTTTCCACATGGAACGCAGAAACGATAGTAAAGTAAAATGAAAGGTAGACCGATCACTATAATTATAAACTTGACAACTTCTTATAAAGTTAACGTCATAGGTCAAAAAGCATCAAACTACTTGATGATTTATTAGATCTTGGTTGCTATATTTTGAGAAATAATTAAATCACTTCATTAATTATGTAGATTCTTTGAAATATTAATTTAAGCTCCGAAATAGATCCTCGGAACTTGAACCAGACCTAAAGACTGAAATTGTCATTATTTATATGCAAATCTATAAAGGTGTACTTCATCGATGATATGTGGCCCACCAATTAATGCACCAAAATAGATTGGTTCAGTCCCTCGCCATCCAACTGGATAAGTTATTTTAACCTGAAAAATTAATATATTCATTATATTTTATAAGCATATACAATGAATAATAATTGATTTAAAAAAAAAAGAAATTTTAAGCTGCTGATGACAGAGTTAGCTTACGCAAAGTATGACAATTCCCCACATGATAGAAGTGTACTTACGCAAGGTATGACAATTTCCATGTGACAGACCTCATTAGCGATTATATCATTAGTGAAATCGGTGAATTTCGGATCGAAATTTCCCCATCGTTCTTTTGGCATAAGCATTGTAACATGTTCATTCATAAAACATTTCCAATCATAGGACATGCATAAATCAGTAAATCCAACTTCATATGCTATATTATTGTGTGTTACTGATATTGTGATATTATGAATAATATACTGAAAAAAGAGGAGAATTGTTATACCATAAGATTCATCAAATCAATAATTCATATACTCGCTCTTTTTCGTTATTATTTGTCTTTCAATTACTCGATTTATCATTTAGGTCAGTTATCATCAAACATTAATCGACTTATATCTACCGGCATATAACGTTTACCTTTTGATAGCATTATATTATCAACGGATACATCGTTACAGCGATCAATTTTAGAAATCGATAATAAACAAATTGTGACAAAATAATTTCTTTTGTTAATTATCATTCAAATGACTGATATGAAAAGTTTATTTTAGAATTATTTTGTACTAAATGTGGAATTCTTTAAAAATATACCTGATTGATCCGTTCTAATTCATCCAAATACTTTATTACCAGCATATTAGGTCGTCCAAATTTAGGATGCTTTATCCCAGCAGCAATAATATCTATATATCCTGTATAATCATAACTTTTTCCAGGCCAAAATTCCTGTTCATTCAGGGGCCAATGCTCACTCAATACTTTTTTCTCGTAGCGCCATTGAGCATTTTTCGGCGAGAATACATATTCTGGATCGATTGTCGTCTGCAGACTTTTTTTATATGCTTTTCTTGATTAGCTTAGGATATTAATTGATTCTACATTATTAGCTATTAAATGATCAATTCGATCACACAACCACAACTTGTCTTAATTTAATTAAGCTTAACTAAAAGATTCACTCTTGCTTTTATTAGTTTTTTTACAATTTATAATGTATTAATTTTTATAAAAAATAAGAAAATTTACCTGTTTTTTGATAAATAAGAATCCAAAGCCAAGAACTATTGTCAACAAGATTGGCGCAATTAATAAAGTTAATCGATAGCGATAAGCAATGGAAGCCCAAAGATAAAATAATTGTTGTATGAGATTATCGAAGGATACTGCCATTGTTTATTTAAATTCTAGATTTTCAATTCAATAATGTTTGCAAAGGTCATTGATAATCTGCAAAGAAATATCACAAAGTTACGATTTAATCCTGGCATATAGTAGTATTATTATCATCTTACTAAAAGAAGTAATGTAGATGTCGCAGTAAGCAGAAAATTATATTTTCGGAAATAAAAAAAATAAATTCCAAAATGAGAAATTTAATTGCTTAGTCATCGAAAGAATAATAATGAAGACATTGGCGATGCGACCACATGAAATCCATTTCTTGGTCATCGAATTATCCATCATATATTTCTTCATCGAAATGATGATGACAATGAAACGATACACGGGGAAAAGATACGACAATAGCGATGAAGACAAATTTCGCATTTTAAAAAAGTCCTTTCATTCAACAATTGAGTAGGACGTATAACATCATCACTGTCACATTCACCATTTACTACCACTATCATTAATGTCATCTAATCGTTAACGCCAAGATGATCATCAGTACTACTTTACAATTTCTAACTAATACTAATTACTATAGCGTAATTATCAATTGCATTAATTATTAATATTAACTTCCAAAAGTGTCGCTTGCATATTTCTGAGTGTTTTAAGTTTAGATTTTAAAATCTCTGCCTATTTTTTCAATAAATGAAAGGACGAAGAATTTGTTATTAAGTCCAATTAAAATCTTAAAAATATCAATTCTACGAGTTTTTTTACGAATCTTCTATGACATTCGATTTCTACGTGTACATGAATAAAGTTTTTCTCTGGCATCTCATGATCTATTAATAATTTATTCAAAACATAAGCTATTAAAATATTTGAAGCAAAAATTGAAGAAAGAAACTATTTTTTCGTCAGTCTCAATAAATACATCAAATTTTATTCTCTGCTCTATCTCTCGGCTATTGTCATACTAAATTTTTTGATTAATGGTGAGATAAAGTTGGTTTCTTTTATTATAATAATGACCCTAATTCGTTGTATGGAATAGATGAAGTTTTTCGTATTTCAGATTATGGATTTATGGGATTCTTTCCAAACTTCGATAAATCCTCACATTTCATAATTTTTTGATGGATTTCATTCAAATTTCTTTGCTTCATCTAATCCAAATGAATAAAACCATTTTACAAGAATCTTGAAGAAGTCTTTAAGTCAACATCATTCATAATCAGCTGTAGAAGACGAAATAATTTATAATATGTAAATATATCAAAACAATTAACTGTTATATTTTGCATGACTCATCATCTAGCATAAATAAATGTGCTTTATAATATAATGAATAATTTATCTAATTCCCGTCTTTATTCTCTATAACAGAGCTTGTCTTCATTAGTTAAATAACGTAAACTAAGTCACATGCAAATATTTCCGATATGATAACAAAGCTTACGTGCAATGTTTAAAATATTTTTCCATCAAATAGGTATGCTTATGTAAAGCTTTGTTATCCGCAACGAATTCATTTTGTCGTTTTCATTCGATTATTCAATTTGGTTACCATTCGGTTGCTCGTCTTATTCTCATCCTTCATTTTAGTTTTTATATTTCACTTGTGTTGGTAAGCATTCTTTCGTTACTTGGTCGACAGAATCATTACCGGATGAAATTACTATGATTGATGCATTTATATTCGAAAGTTAATTATCCAAGTTTAAGGCTACAGCAAGAAAAGTTTTTTTTCTAACATTTCTCCCATAAAGATTTCCAAATTGCTTCATTGTATTAGTACATAAGTTTTAAATTATGTTCTGTATTTAAATAACATATATCAATTATAAAATTAAATGATCGGAAAGACAAAGAAATTGTAGTTTCTTCGAAAATTTTTTTCAAAACAAGCAGCTGGGAATGTTACATCCATTGTCACTTACATCGTTGTTTGAAGTTCATTTTTACTTTTTATCAATTCAAAGAGATCGGAAATTCTTTTTTAATCATTCAGGACTAATCGTCTATTAAATCTCACTTGCATTATCCATCAATAAAACATTTTATCAATATCATTTGAAACCATATAATATCTCTCTTTAAATTTGCAAATTTTGGGAGAACATCTCGGAATTTCATATATTCATTTTTGCTTGCATATCATATTGCGAATATCTCGTTGCACACTATTGTTCATTGCGATGTATAGAAATCCTTTGCCGCCTAAAAAAGAAATTTCCAAAGCAAATTTACGTATCTTTCTATTATTATGTCATGTTTATAGACCATTGTCATACTTTGAAATGTCAGTGCACGTAAATGTAAGCGCGCGCAATTGCATATCAGCTACGTATGGTTAATTATTAGATTTCTGAAAAGGCATCCAAACTGAAACTATCACAGTTGTAAGAATCATCACGCGATTCCTAAGAGTTATTAGGCTAATTTGGGAATAAGCAATTATTAAAAGATTATAAAGTTACTTAGCAATTTAATTCTATTTAATCATTCAATTAAACTAAAAGCGAGTAGATAAATACTAATATTATATTAATAAATTTGAAATCAAAAATAAAGAAGCAAAACTAAGAAAGAACAGAAAACCTTGCAAAAACATCCATGAAATATGAATGTATGGCAAAAAAGTCTGCGATATAAAAACAAAATCGATAGTCATATATAATGTACTGCAAGTAATTAACAAGAAACTGATAACAACCGATGTACTAGTATCTAAAATTCTAATTCTAAAGAAAATATTCAATAATCATCAAAACTAAAATAAATAATAGGTATGCTTTCGTAAGAAATAAAGCAACATGATTTTATTTGTTATATTTATACAAGAATTGTCGAGAAGTTTCTATTTGCTTTATAAATCGTTAAGGTGAGTTAATTTTCTTTCGAATTTTAATCTTTGCAAACTGAAATCTTAAATTAATCAAATTATCATGGAAGTATCGAAATTTTCGCATTTCCATTATTTTGAAGCGCAGATTTCGCTCCTATCTATGCCGAATCTATATCACGTATGATTATTCTCAAATTACTAATCTATTTAAAGTGTGAAGTCTCACCTGAATTGATGCAAAACTTAACTTATATGAAACTTTACTCAAAGATTTTTACTCCTTTTTGATTTCTTAAATTCAAATTTCAAAATAAGTAACATACGAGTAACTGTGGGCTCGGTATCTTTGATTCGTCAGAAATAACACGCAATTGTCGACGAAGAATAGTTGCTATGAACACATACTGTCCCACAGTGATAACGACAACACAAACATTGTTAAACATATGAGGCCAGTTTTGTCGCTGATAAAATTAGCGATGAATAACAGTAATATTTTATCAATTAAGATAAAACCCACATTTAAGTATCTTCTTTGCAAAGATTGAATGCTGAGAAATATTATATTGCTGTCTTTCAAACAACAAAATTGACGAATATAATAGTATTAATTTAATAATGATAATAATAATAATAATAATAATAATAATAATAATAATAATAATAATAATAATAATAATAATAATAATAATAATAATAATAATAATAATAATAATAATAATAATAATAATAATAATAATAATAATAATAATAATAATAATAATAATAAATAATAATAATAATAATAATAATAATAATAATAATAATAATAATAATAATAATAATAATAATAATAATAATAATAATAATAATAATAATAATAATAAATAATAATAATAATAATAATAATAATAATAATAATAATAATAATAATAATAATAATAATAATAATAATAATAATAATAATAATAATAATATATAATAATAATAATAATAATAATAATAATAATAATAATAATAATAATAATAATATAATAATAATAATAATAATAATAATAATAATAATAATAATAATAATAATAATATAATAATATAATAATAATAATAATAATAATATAATAATAATAATAATAATAATAATAATAATAATAATAATAATAATAATAATAATAATAATAATAATAATAATAATAATATAATAATAATAATAATAATAATAATAATAATAATAATAATAATAATAATAATAATAATAATAATAATAATAATAATAATAATAATAATAATAATAATAATAATAATAATAATAATAATAATAATAATAATAATAATAATAATAATAATAATAATAATAATAATAATAATAATAATAATAATAATAATAATAATAATAATAATAATAATAATAATAATAATAATAATAATAATAATATAATAATAATAATAATAATAATAATAATAATAATAATATAATAATAATAATAATAATAATAATAATAATAATAATAATAATAATAATAATAATAATAATAATAATAATATAATAATAATAATAATAATAATAATAATAATAATAATAATAATAATAATAATAATAATAATAATAATATAATAATAATAATAATAATAATAATAATAATAATAATAATAATAATAATAATATAATAATAATAATAATAATAATAATAATAATATAATAATAATAATAATATAATAATAATAATAATAATAATAATAATAATAATAATAATAATATAATAATAATAATAATAATAATAATAATAATAATAATAATAATAATAATAATAATAATAATAATAATAATAATAATAATAATAATAATAATAATAAATAATAATAATATATATAATAATAATAATAATAATAATAATAATAATAATAATAATAATAATAATAATAATAATAATAATAATAATAATAATAATATAATAATAATAATAATAATAATAATAATAATAATAATAATAATAATATAATAATAATAATAATAATAATAATAATAATAATAATAATAATAATAATAATAATAATAATATAATAATAATAATAATAATAATAATAATAATAATAATAATAATATAATAGTAATAATAATAATAATAATAATAATAATAATAATATAATAATAATAATAATAATAATAATAATAATAATAATAATAATAATAGTAATAGTAATAATAATAATAATAATAATAATAATAATAATAATAATAATAATAATAATAACAATAATAACAATAGTAATAATACAATAGCAATATAACAATAATAATAATAATTGATAATAATAATTAATGATGATAATAATAAGTCAAGTAAGAAGTATTAAGATGAGAATTTTTAATATATGTTCATTTTGAAATTTAAAAGTTGTGTTTTGATAAAATAAAAATTAGACTGGAGAAAAGTACCGGTTCGGCAAATGGATCCAAGTTATTGAGCCAAATACCTAAGTTACTATGATAAAATCCTTTTGGGGAAAATAAGCGCATTACACAAGCGTAAAATAACGCTAGACAGACCAAAAGCCATAATCTCCATTTTGTAAAGATTATCTGAAAATGAAATGATATGCTGATACGTTAATAGTCGACACGCTTCTTGAAATGATTAAAATGATAAAATAAATTTCTCATGAAGGAATATAAAACATGATCGACTGGATTAAATGACACTTACCAATGTTCTTTGAAAATACAAATTACAGCATCTATTAAAATTAAGGATGACGCATAGTGCACTATGGGCAAACCATGATGCTGAAAAAAAATTTGCAAAATCTTCTGGAAAAGACTGATAATGATAAGATAGTAATTGAAAGAATATTTTCTAATAGTAATAATCTGTTCTCGAAAGAAAGTATTTAAAACTCTGCTTGATCACAAATTGATGTTTTTATTAGGTTGAAACAAATTTCTATTTATTGCATTTTCTTAAAAATAAATATTTTCAATTACATAAAGAAATAAAGTCGAGAAACGACGAGAAAATCGGTGCAGTGCAATATGAAATTCCCACAATAGAGAAAGAACCAGTAATTGTCAAATCATTATTGATAGTTATCAAATCTATGATACCAATTGCGATCATCAATTTGAAGCAGGAATGACGACGATGTTCTCGTCGCAAGAATGTTACCAGACATGGCAAATATACAATCTGGAAACATCGAGATGTATTGAATGTAATTTTTATTGTCAAAACTTCTGATCAGTCAACTTTTAGTTGATAAATCAATATTAAAAGCTATCAGTTAAATTCTCGTCTTATCGCAAAATAATTCAAATACAAAATTAACATTTCAATTAACAAGATATCATCAATGCTACCATAGAAAAGATCGATTTCAAATTTTCAATTTTTTTCTTATTTCCATAAATTAGCGCTCTATGAGAATTGTTGCAAAAATAAAGAGAAGTTTTATAGAAGTAAGTTTCATTATCACTAAAAATGTTAATTGATATTTGAAAAACAAAAGAATAAATTTGAAATTTCAATAAAGGAGAGCCTGAAAAATGAGACTAAGTGTGAGATAAGTGAAGCCAATTAATATATTTGGCTTATTCAATGTTCCATTAATCTCTTGACATATCGTTTGATTGATAATGATTACTGCTTTGTTTGATCTAAAATTTTTTGATAAAATCATGTAAAATTTCTTTTTTTCGATCTAAGTGTTTCACACTTTAAGAGAGCAATCTTACATTGTTTTACAATTTATCCATTCAATCTCCAAAAATATCTTGAATCATTTTGGGAATATGTCAAAAAGCTTACTCATTCCAATTCATATTATTACGAAGTTCTTTCTGATTTTTATGAGATAATTTCAATTATGCATATTTCTTCCATTTTTTTTCGATTAAATTTCCTACTCGGGACATTCCTTCGTAATTGCAACTATTGAACAAGTTTTTAAAAATTGTATTATGGTGAATTATAACTTCATCCAAATATATCAATTATTGCATACATAGATGAGTTAATATAAAAAAATAATTCATCGAATGAAAAATAAATAGATAATTTGATGACATTTAAAGCAAGCAAGAATATCGTTTATAAATGTTAATGATTTGAAATTTTCGAATACTTTTTTAAAAACAAGACTGAAATCGAAATTTTAATTTGTCTATCCACTCTTTCAAATGCAATGAATTAAATCTTTCATTTCGAGAGTTTTTCAATGAGCGATGCTAATTAGTATTTTAATTTAATAGCAATGAGATTTATGCAGCATCGGTTGAAAACGATTATTTTAATTAATGAAGACTTTCGAATTTTTGGTTATTGAAAATAATATTTATTATATGCAAAAGAATAACACATGCTAATGATCTGTTTTTTTTTTTATAAAAAGATATCATTGATTATTTTTTTAAACCTATCAGATTATTACATATCTTGAAGAAATAAATTATATAGTATCTTTCATGATAAAGTTATGATTAACTAGTTTGTTATATATCAATTAAAAGTTATGATTAATTAATTCGTTATATATTAATTAAAAGAGAAGCTAAAATGGATTATTTAATTTGGGACTAAAAGATTAAAATGAAAGCTTTATTTTTGAGTATTTTTTCACTTTAAATACTCAGAGATACTTCTTTTCTACAATGCACTTTTCAATTTTCATCAAAAAATAAATAAATAAGTCGTCAATCGCAATTATCTTTTTTCACTTTGAAAAATAATTCAAGTCACAAAGAGATAAACTTTAAAAAAAGAAATGAAACGAAGAAATTTGATTTTTATTTCCTTTATTCCCTTTAAAAAATTATCTCATTGTGGTAGATTAATTGAATAAATATCAACAATAATCGACCAGACAAAGAGATATGATAATATTTGTAGTAAGATGAAGAATGATTAGATTAAGTTATGATTCATAGCATATTATTTTCTTTCTTTGTAAATTATCATCCTTATTATAATTCTAATCAATTATAATTTTATTAAAAAAACTAGAAACTTTGACTTTTGAAATTGTCTGATAAAATCTCTGGAAAAAAAAAGGAATATCCCTTGCTTCATTAATCTATTCGAAAGTTTGAACAACATTCATTTTTAATAATTCAGTAGAAATCAATTCATTTTTTGATCCCCTGTAATCTATTCAAGACATCAAATTTGAAAAAAATGTTTATCTAAAAATAATTCCAATATCTCTAAATCGCTTTTGCAAATAACATATATTTTTGTCTATAGCAGTAATTTTTCATTTCATAGAAAATATCGGAATTTATTTATGCTTCAAAACTTTTAAACAATTGCAAATTTCATTTTCATTTTTCGCTCAGTGAACTAATCTTTTCATCTGAAATACAATTCAGAGCAATAATAGTTGTTAAATTTTTAAAATTTATTAAAAGTGCTCAAATTCTCGAAGATTTTATACACGATAAACTAATTTGATTATGATGTAACAAGTTGATGATTACCTTCAATACTTTAAATTCTCTTCTATATCAATAATTATTTTGATAGAAAGTTATTGTTATATATTATTATAAATGATTGAATAAATAATACTACAATTTTCTTAAAAAGTCTAAACTTGTAAAATACAAATATTGGAATAATATTGAAGTAGAAAATATATAGTAAAATAGAAAATATTGGAATAATAATATTTGAAATAGACATACATAAAATAACTGAAGAACAGTCAAGAAAAAAAAAACAAAACTGCTTTGAATAATTGCCAAATGAAAATTAACTTCAACTTGTTCAATATGCTTTCAGTATTAAAATATATTAGCAGCTTAGCATGCGAACAATGAAGACTAAATTATTTTCTGTTGAAGAAAATTTCAACGTCGAGACTAAACCAAAAGGAAAATCCATTTGGTTTTTAAAAAATTTCTACAAAAATTGGCACATATCTCGAGTCACTCTCGTTTAATTTCAAGCAGTAATTATATATGAAGGAAGAAAGTTTTTACGCATTTCCAATTATCGATGTATCAATAACATTTTTTATTGTTAGTACAGTACTCCTTTAAAATAAAATTACATTTTTTTATATTATTTTTTACTGCAAAGGATGCATTAATACTTATTTTCAAGAAAAACGTCTCTTCTCGAGAAAATGAAATTGATTCTCATATAAAAATCTATATTTATTCAAATAAATATTTCAAAATCTTCCACCACTTTTTGCATGATAGATAGATTTTTTTAGCATTCGCTTGTCTGAATTGATAGTATTAATATTATGAAATCCACTATTAAATAAAGCTTTATTTAAAAATTTAAGAAACAGAAATGATAATAAAAAGAAATAGTTATCGATAAATAATTTATAAATGCTAGAAATCATGTGATACTTCTTCATTTCACAAATATTTGTTGAGAAAAAAAAATTAAAAATTTCAATCAATAATTTGTTTACTTATATACATAATATATTTTTTCGTTTCGTCACTGTTTCTCTTGTCTTTGAATTGTTGTTCCTGTTATGTCGATTTGCCCTCTAAATTGTGACTGTGGGATTGAACTTGAGTTGCTGTCGAGTGATTGATCCGAGAAGCTGTCGAGTTGAACTTGAATTATTTTTAAAAATAATGAGAGCAAAAATTTAAAGCAATTTCAATGAATTTTAAATTTGTTAATTGCTATTAATCTGGATTGAATAGTCTAAAATTGGAAAAGAAAATCAACGTTGAATGAAAAATGAAAATTAAAATCATTCGCAACTACTGCAACAATTATTTATCTAAAACTTTCAAGAACAATCAGATTTCAATATTTGCTATGAAATAAAAAATTGGTGTGAAATGTTATTGTTGTAAATGAAAATGTTATTAACAAAAATGATTCAGAGAGAAAGAGATATCTTTGGATAATTTCCTTTTTTTTTTTTAATTTCATGATTTTAATCAGACTACAGCTAGTGAATTAAAAAAGACCAACTCCCGTTAAATCATCAAAGATTGACATTTTCAAATTTTGATTAATCAATAAATTGAGTAACAAATATTCCTTTGCATAGGCTGTGGAAAAAAAATTCTCGTGATAATTCCAAAATTATTACATATTGAAAATTCTCAGAATTCATAATAATTTGTAATTCGCATATATGATAAATTACTTTCACCCACTTATGATAAGATTTTGATGCCATCATCTACAGCATTAATTCCATCTGAAAATATTGATGTCGTCTCAAGCATTGATGTCATTTGAAGCACTGATGCAATTATTTGAAGCATTAATGCCATCTGAAGCACTGATGCTAATATCAAAAGCATTGATATATTTCAACAAAAATCTAAATATTATAAAAAAGAAACATTTGAGATGTATTTTGTCGAACTTGTTTCCTCTTTGCTTTATTCAGCAGATTGTGCTCGGCTGTTATATTTAGTATAACATAATGCGGTGTTATGGCGACCTTTACAATGGAAAAATATTTTGCAATTAATTGTTGTGTGTCCTGGTTGAAGACAGTTTAAGCAAGCGTTATTTTCTTTCAATCGTTGTTGCATTCTTTGTTCTAGACTAGAATAAGTTTGACATTCATTATCCCAATGATTGTTATCACAAAAAATGCAGCCTTTTACTTCCTTCTTCGTATCAGCTTTTGTTTTGTTGTTATGTGTTGGCGGAGTCGTTACAGTTAGAGCCGAAGTTTCTTGTGAAAAATGTTGTGGATTAATTTTACTTTTCGTTATTTTTGTTGCTTGATTATGTCGAGAGACTGGCTTCTTATAACTTCTTCACTTCTTTGAATCAGCTTCGCTAAAAATCGTAGTTTAGCTACTGATCATACCATATTTCTTGTTCCTCCTTTTGTTGATATACTTTGTCCAGAACCCAGGTGGGCAGCTTATTTTCGATAATAATTTCGACACTGGGATTGTTCAAGATTTTCGCGTACTGCTTCAAGTTGAGGAAGAATTCTTTTGATACTTTCGACTATTATTTTCCATTCTCAGTTATCCTTCCTGATGGAATGTAACTCACTGTAGAGTGATTTTCTAATGATGTGCGATTGCACATATTTTTCAGTAAGGATTCTGGGGTTATGTCATAACCCCTAATGGCCAATAATGCATCTTCCTTTAAAAATTCGATTAAATAATTCAATTTTTGAATAGTTGGTATATTTTGTAAGTGGACTGCAGCCTCAAAACTACTCCAGAATTCTCTCCACAATTTTGGATTTCCACTGAAGGTAGGGAGTGGTGATTGGGGTAAGTTAACTGTTGGACAGTAATTTATTTGAGTTGGTTGCTCCTTTATTTTGCTTTGTTTAAGCCGTTGGAATACTAACTCTGAATCTTCATATACATATAGTTAATGTTATAATAACTTCTCTACCTTCACTTATTAGATTTAAAATACCTTTTTTATCCTCGACCATTTGGGAGTATTTGTCTTCCTTTTGTTGTTTCTTCAACAGCTGGAGCTTATTGAATATATTGGATCCAATTAGTGTTAATAGTTTCGAGTGTTCCAATCTGAGACGCATTATTTTTTTTTCAATGATTCTTTTTCGAGCCTCATGCTGCTGGCGAGTTTCTTCTCTGATCAGAATCTCATCCAACTGCGTCAGATCCATTGTTAGAATTATGGTTGCGGACATTTCCTGGCTCGTGGCATCATAGAAATTTATGCAGAAAGGTTTGGGATTTCATTCGGAGAAGCCCCTTGGCAGGTTTGGTAAGCGAGCTATAGTGCCGACCACTAGTTCTGTAGGAGATGTTTACTCTGTCTTCTACATCTTAATCATGAGTATATGTACAATTTTGATTAGTGCAAAAACATATTAAGTAGGAGTGGTTCACAACAAAATTTTTAACAGATGTTTATTTAAATAACAGCAAAAACTATAAGAGATCTGATTACAGTATAGAAATTATAAGAAATCTGATTACAGTATAGGAAAAAATATGCAAATATTCCACTTAGTTATTAGATAAAGGATTTTGAAGGCAGATTGGTTTTTTAGTCATGAAGAAAAAAGATGTAAATTTAATTGATGAAGATAATAAGCAGACGTAAAAAAAATGCATGAATGTAAAATTAGTATATGATTCATTGCATTTAGTTACATTTTATACAATTTATTTACATTTTGTATGATTTATTAACATTTTATTTTATTAATTTAAGTCAGTTTAGCAGTCTTTATTTGCGACAATGCATGTTTTAAATCAAAATTTCCAAAAGTGAAATATTTGCATATTATTGCAGTGTAATACGTTATATTGCTGTACACATATATTTACATTCAAAATTTTTCATTTTCGACGTGATATGCAAATTTCATTTATTGTAGATTTTAAAAAAATTTAAACTATTTTAATGAATTTTATTCTCGAATCGTATCATTTTAATTCAACATGATGCAACATGATGTAATTCAATACAAAATGATTGATAGATGAAATATTAACTAAGTATTCCAGTTCATTAAATTATTTAATCAGTTTCATTAACTAAAGAAATTAATTAGATATCACAGTATATGTATGCATTCTGTGCTATTTTATTGATCGACTATCATTTTGTTGCGTCCTAATATTTTCGTTATTTTATTCCCCCTATCAATTTGCTAAATGCTAATGTATTAAAATACATATTGAAATATACATCCAGTTTTGCCACAGATCATAGCATGGCATCATCTGATATCAATGATAATGGTATCAATAATACAAAAGAAATTTGCATATATAAATTATGAATTAAAATTTTAGTGATAATTTTTAAATTACAGATGATTTGTATGGATTATCACTGTAATTAATATCATATTTATGCCCCTTGTTATATTCCTTTTGCTTATCATTTCTCATGAAGAATGATGGATCGATTGTCGTTTCTCGTTATGATCCTGTTCTACTGAATTACTTTGATGATAATTTCCTTCAGGTACAAACCAAAATAAACGAAAGAATACGACAGAAGACATCAGTGTCTTTAATATATATTTTCTAGACTATTGATAAATGACATTAAATTTCAGAAATTAAATTTTAACTTTTAATTAAAAGAATGATGTTAATTAGCAATACTTTCAAGCGTCTTTTTGTTGACAATACTTTCAAAATTAATGAAGCAGTAATACATAATTGTAATTATTATTATTGTTAATATTATTATCACTGATAATGATATTTGTAAAAAGTTGCCGAAACTATGATCAAGAGGATAGAAAAATATTCACAAATGAAATGAATGTATGAATATCTTGAATGAAAATGAATACATCACTCCACTTGCAGTTGTAGGATAAATGTTCATTTAAATTACAACTGATCGATTTACCAGGTGAAAACTTCAAAGAATTTCGCTTATTACAGAAACTAAAATTTAAATTTCAATATTTGCTTGATGATGCAAATTATAGCATAACTATCTTATCAGTAAATGACATCTGATAATAAATATCACTAATTGATTAATAGATATCCATTTCTCATAAATTTTTTCAAATATGAAAATATATAATTTTGTATATATAATATAAATAAATATTTAAAAATAATTTCTGAGCTTTTATTTTTACTTAATCGATGTGATGCATATGAACTGTTTACTACATCTAAGGCTAATTAATGGATCATGTATTTATTTTCTCACACCATGTTCCATCTACCGTATCTGGGTTTGAAATATTTGGAATGACATTTAAAAAGTTTGATTATTATCAAGTTTTATAGTAATAGAAGAAAGTAAACAAAAAGTTTATAGTGCATAAATCGACGGTTACGGCTGTAATAGCAATAGTAATGCGTAATAAGAAAAAAAGTACTTAAAACAAAACACAAATCGTTGACCTCGTAGCAACTGCGATCTCAATTTCAGCTAAAAGGAAGAAGTTAAGCTGAATGATTGTATCTTTTAAGTTTTACTCCAAAGAATATTTCGGGAAAACAGGAAATGTAAACTACCTGGAATTACCTGTATTATTATCACTTTTATTTCTTATTTATCTTCACACAGTACTGAAATATTTGCTTATTTTTGCTGTGATAATAAAAGAAATATTTTTAATAATCATACAGTACCACAAGAATTAAAAATATCCTTTTCAGTTATCAATCGAAGATCCAAACTTTGTTGTTAATATTTATCCAATAAATTATTCTTATTTTAACAAACTAATTGAACATGTTTTAATTAAGTTTGGAACTTTCAAAATTTACGCCACTGATGATTTTCAATCCATCCACAAGCATTATTTTCAGAAGTAACCTTAATATTTTGTGCAATAAGATGAACAGCAATAAGCACACATAAATATAGTGACCAGCAAAAATCGAACTCTCCAGTAACTCCTAAAATTTATCCATTTTTTATAAAAATTATTAATATTTCAAAGACGAATATCTTTTCAAATGATAGGTAATACGATAATACGCGAATTGTGAGATATAAATTGGTGATGATTTGGTAAAATATTCGACGATTCAGTAACTGCTGCTTACATATATTAATAAGATGGACTATAAATGATGGAATCGAAAGTATTCGATTTTATGATAAACAAAAAGAAGCAATCATGATTAAAGTAATATTTTTTTATGCTTTATTTAATCTCTTTGATAATAATATGATAAACGAAATTTGTAAGATATAACTCTAATTGTTTAAGTTGATATTATGAGAATTTTTTTATCAAAATATTCGGTAATTTTGAAAAAATAATTGGAAAATTCAGTAGTTTGAAATTTTAATATTTGTGAGGAAAAATGAATATGGCATACTAAAATTACCAATTTCAAAACTATGAAAATAATATTTAGCCAAATTAAAAGTTTATTAATTTAAAATTATAGCATCGGAAATGACTACATCTTCATATGCTTCATGATGATAACAGTTTGAATCTCTTATTTGTGAATGGAATCTGAAGTAACTATCGAGATTATATTTTGGATTTATTATTGGAATATGCTGATCAGATTTAATAAAATTAATTTCAACCTTTAATCGTAATTTCGTGATAAAATATTTTCAAGAAAAAACTATTTAGCATTTTTATGATATTTTTTATTGTATGGCATTATTTTTATAATAGAAAAATAAAAAATTTTCATTCTCTGAAATTAATTTTATTTCATTTTTTGAAATTCAATGCTTAATATAAGTGAAATTGATTAGCTTATTTTAATTGATATCAAATATAAAACTTCATTGTTGATCAATACATATTTATCAATGATAGCTAAAGTTCATAATGAACAATTACAATATCGACGTTGTTTTTCAAAAATGCAAATTACGAACTGCAAAAAATGCAAATTTGATATTAAAAGATTAAAAAAAAAAGACAAATGTAGCGGAAAAGTGGAAATAAAACTTAGTTAATTATAGTTAGCCAACTTAATTAAAATGAATTTGATTACACTTGATTATACTAATTACGATCTGTATTCGGTCAATCGAACTTTTGATAAAATTTTCTAAATTGTTCACTTTGCTATATCTTATCATGCTGATTATTTAACTGATTTCAAATAATTTTTTGTAAAAAATTTGTTTGATGAAAATTATAAACAACCAAATATTAGAGAAATGATCGTAAGTATGATTAATAAACAATCATAAATATGATCAATGAACCATGATAATCAATAAACATGAGAAGCATTTAAGGTTCATTTTGGCATTTTTGGCAATATCTTCAGCAGATAAAATTGTTCTAATACATGTTGGCCCAGGATTCATGATACATTTATGAGATGCTGGACATTCTATCGCCTTGCATGCTAGAAATTGATAATCGAATTGATTGATTTTTAATGATATATTGATAATAGAGCAGTAATTCATATTATTTATTTAAATTAACAAAAGAATAAAATCGATATGTTTATCTTTCCGATATTTTATTTAAAAAGTCAAATTTTAATCTACTACACATTAAGCTATGAAAAATTTGAGACTTCATTAAAAGAATAATTAAAATAGTTCTAACTTCCTGGTGGTACACATTTTGCTATTTTACGGCATGATCGGCCAATACAAGGTACTAATTTCTCCGCACATACTTGACCTGCTGGACAAGATGGATGACTTTTACAACCTAAAACTTCATGAAAATTTTAAACTTCTTGTATGCAAAAAATTCTTGAAACAAAATACAAACAATAAAATTCAGAAGATTCTAATATGCAAAATTTGATATGCTCTGATAATTTTGCTATCAATAAATCTTCTTATATTTGCTAAGCAGAATATCATCTAAGTTTATATCTAAGAATTTCTTCAATTTTGAATAAATAGATAAAGTGATAACCTGTGTTCTAATTCTCCTAGCAGTATTGCCCGGTATTACCAATGAAATGTAATACTATGCAGTCGAATAATATTTTAATTCATTTTGAGCAAACAAGACAATCAGCTAAATATTTCCTATGGGTATTATGTAGAGAACTTTTCTGTCTAATACAATTTAGCTATTCGTGATATTATTCGAGAATATACTACAAAATGCTAAAACCTTTTGTGCTATCAGGCATGCAGGTAAGTATTGGTCGACAGGGTGGATTATCACATGGAACAATATCACGTTCTTGACAATATTTCCCATAGGACAAAACTGGTCGACACATGCTGAAATATTTCAAAATAAATTTATCAAAATTTTTAGAAATTTTCATTTTCAAAGTTGCAAATTTATCGGCCTTATTTGCCGACATAGTTATATGCACAGCATTTATTCACTTAATTAAATTTCTTTGTATTTCCTTTCCTTCGAAAAGTTAATTATAAGCTAAATTAATTTATAAATATATTGATTTAAATTATCGAATCATGTAATAAATATTCTTCAAAACGTTTGATTACTCACTTTCAAATCCGTTGATTGCAATGAAAGTGCCAAGGATCTAAAGAAAATATTAAATTATAAAATTTGAAAATTCTATTTTTTTGCTTAAAAAAAGAAAATCGAAATTTTTAGTATCTTAAAATATAAGACTATTAAAATGAATATTTTTTTTCAGATACATGAAGTACTAGCCGTTTATTACATAAGTTATTTTAAAATAAAATAATTTAAAATGAAATTGCTAACTATTAAAAAAGTTGAGAACATTGATGGAGCAATTGTTGAAAACAACTATAACGTAATTTAAATTCACAAGAATAGTACTTGTTTAAATGAGAAAGTGAAATATATAAATTTCAGAAATGAATGAAATATAAATTTTTTAAAACAAAACAGGTTTTAATTTAAAAAAATAAAAGTTAGAAAGAGGTACGTTTTTTTTTACGTCCATAATATTTTTAGCTTCCATCTTTGCAATTTCTCATTTACTAATTCATTCATTGTATCAGTAATATTTTAAATGTCAATAATAAGATAAGGCAAAGAAATTAAAGAAAATTTATATATATATATATATAAATGATTAGGAATAATCAATGAAATAAAATGCTATCGTATTAAATTAGATTAGTTACGTACGTACATAAATAACGTGTATTATTGAGATGACTTAATTTAATATGATATTGAGATTAGTAACATCAAATATTTGATTACTTATTACATTCCATTTAAGTATTATCATTCTATCATTCATTCTAAAAATTTCAGAAGATCTACCTATCGATGTATGAGTACTAATTAAATTGAAATTGGAATTTAAATATCTTTCACATAATCATATAACATGATAATTCGGATATTTGTCAAATTATCAATAATATATTAATATATGTTAGTTAACAATATGATTTCAAAAAATGAAATAAAGAGTACAAATTGAAAAAGAAATATTTTAATTACAAATATATATTCAAATTTCACGTGAACAAGTAGATGTACGTCTTAATTAAACATGTGTAAACGACGGATATGCAAACATATGTAATCGTATGTAAACGACGAATTTCAAAAGAGTTCGAAATAGTTTCCTCAAATATAAACTGTTTATTTGATCACTCTTAACAAATAAATATTCCATTTCAATTCATTGCAATAAAATCAAAAGAAAGTATGAAATAATCTGAATGAGGTAGTTTTAATAAATACCATATCCGAAGTATTTGATCTTAACACGATATTTCATCATTTATATTGAATTAATCATTTCCATCATAAAATTGTTGAGTTATCACGATCAATACAGTATTCATCTAACATATTGTTATCGATAAGCATAGAAGGATGTTAATGAAATTCATATGAAAGCAAACGTTAATTAATAAAAAGAATGGATTTATTTAAAAAGTTCTTTTCACAAAAAAAGAAAAGAAAAAAAAAAAAGAATGTAATACATATCATTCGTTCTATTTTCTGCAATTTCTATCTGCTAAAATATTTTTTTAATCAATATTTTAATTTTTTAATTCTATATATTTTTAATTTTCTAATTTTCTGCTCTTCATATCGAAATATTTTTTAATCAAATTCAAATTTTTTTATTAAATAGAAGTTTACAACCATAAACAAAATTCAATGCATATCCATTCATTTTGGCATTTATCAGTTCAGTGATAATATTAATTTATTTACTTCAATTAATAAATACAATTTTTATAGTTATGTAATTGATAATTTATCTATCGCAATATGTTTATCCATTTCTTTTTCTATATATATGAATATATTTTTCTTAATTTTCAATTTCCATTTCTGATTGTTAAATTATGCATTTCCTATTGTCTTCTATTTATTTTATGCATTTAATTAAATAATATATTCCCTTTAGTTATGCATATTTATCCATACATCTTTGTCATATTCCCTTCTTCTTATCTATAAGTATCAATTAAATTTTATAGCAAATCGAATCCGTCATGAATCTTTTCATTACATATTGAAGATGAGATGAGATATTCAGAAGGCCAAATGATTTCGGCCGTTTTATTTTTTTATGAGATTCTAAAAATTGAACTATAAAAAATAATAAATAAAAAAAAGGTACATGCACGTTAGGTAGATTATCCTTATTTTTTTCTTAATTTACCATATTTTTTTTTATCGTTTTATTTTACTTAATTTAATTATCTCTTTGATCTTTTCCTCACTTAACAATTTTAATTATAAAAGCAAAACTCTTCGATATAAGTGTTTTGATAAATCTGATCATGATAAGTATCTGAAATTTATTCTTTCATTCATTTATTTGATTCTGTTAGTCGAAAATTAATTTAATTATTACTTTTTAATTATAATGATATATTCGTTATCGTAGGATAAATTCTAATACTAGGTAAATATATGAAAAAAAAAATGACCTTAATAGCATGATTTTATTTTAACATACTGTAAAAATATTTTGATAAGAAATAAATTGAAATCGAAATTATCAGTATATTTTGATGAGCATGCGTTGACATAGGTAATTAAATTTCAACTATTTCACTTTTTGCGTATCTTTACTGGTTCCCTTCTTTCATCCTTTATTGGCAATTTATATTTATGATATTTTCACTTCAAAACATGTAAACAACAAAAAATAAATTTAACTTTTCGATGACTGAGAGTACTTCTTCTTTTTTTAAAAAATTAAAAATTATAAGGGAAATGAAGTATTTTAAATTTTATTTTTTTATTAAAAAAGTTTTTAATAAATAAAACAAAAATTTGACCAAATTTTTGTTTTTCATCATTTGTCAAATTTAAATTATCCATCAAAACGATATAATTTGAGATTGAAATAGCAATAACATTTTTTTTATCAAATTGTAATAAAAGGTAATCTATTGACATTGAAGGAATATTTGAATTGCTTGGAATAATTTTTGTGCTGACAAGCTAATAACTAAAAAGATTTAATTTAGAGAATTCAAAACTATTAAACGCAAATTTTTGCAAGTTCGTTAAAACTGAAATATGAGAAAATAATTAGCAATTTTAGAAGCAATTTGCTGATAATTACATCTGCCGAAGAAATGTCTCCTTTTCGCTCCTTCAAATAATCAATATGCATAATCTTATGATTTGATAAGAAAAAGATAAAATGGCAAAATTGTGAATGAATAAATTATGCAACCATCGATGATAGTAGTATTGAGAAAAGGAAAGCTACTATCAGTATGCCGATTTCTTCCGTTTTCTAATATCTGAAATACTAAAATTCACTTAAATTTAATTTTTGATATATGTTGAAATTGATTCATTACTTATAGTGATTGATTGATTAACTGACCACTTATCAGTCTTTGATGAAAAATTTGATTATAAGCATCTTTAGACTTACTCCCTTCAAATCTATCCAATTATTATCATTCGAGAAGTTTAAGCAAGAATCATTTGGAATAAGATCAATCATTTCGAATATTTTTAATTGAAATTGCTTTTTTGAATTTCCGCCAAATGATAATGATATTTTTTGCTGTATCTCAGAATTATTAAACAGCTAGAAATGATGACCGAAGGATCCATGGTGTAATAATTGATAACTGTATTAGATTAATGGCAAATAAACTTAGGCGTATTTTCCTACTCAATTAAGACTTATGAAAAGATGCACATCAATGATTACAGTATGCAAGAAGATGTTAAATTTCATAGAAATTGAATTTAAAAAATTTTCACTTAATTTTATTTTATTTTCTTGAAATATTACAAATATCGTCATCTTTGTTCGAATTCTTGTCTGAAATTACTGCAATTCGTATATTATATTATTTCTTAATTTAAGTATATAATTAAAGTTAATTCTTATAAGAATATTTATCGAAAAAAAAGAAACGAATACTCTTTTTTAGAAGAAAAATAAAAGATCAATTCATGAATAATAAATGAGCAAATCTATAGACGAAGGAATAATATAAAGCTAATTTTTTCATTCAAACCATAAATAATTTCTGAAATATTGTTTATTTTCTTATTTTATATTTTATTATTTCGCTATTTTAAAATACAACTCTCGCATTCATCGAACTAAATTTCTATAGTTTAAAAAACAAATTTTGCATATTTTAGCTTTGTTTCTTGTCTATGATAAAAGATGCATTCAACTAAAATTGAAATTACCTTAACATGCTATAGCATAAATATATGAATTTATAAAATACGTAAAGTTGAAAAACGTCAAAATATAATGTATTATAATAGAAAAGAACATCAAAAATATATAGCAAATAATATTGCGTTAATTTTACTTATCTTGATAAAACTCGTTTTCACACTTTATCAAACTGTAAATTTATGATGACAGATGACAGGCTTGATTTAGATCATCTTTCTGATCAGATTGTTATTGAATAGAATCGATTAGACGCAGAAATAATGAATGATATAAAAGAGAAATTTGAAAAAAGACGAACAGGCAGAAAAAGCATGATTCGAGAGAGAGAAAGATTAAGGAACAACTTGGAAGAGTTCAATATTTATTGAGGAATTAATCGTACAATTTTATTTTTCTTTAAGTGCAAAGTAAAAGTATTAAAAAAGAAAGTGTGATAAGAGTCAAACGATTTATCAGCAATTTATTTCAACACTTACTGCTGAATTTTCTCGAATTTTGTAAACTTGGTTATTATAAGATTTAATTTAACTTGTCGTCCAATTATCTTTTTATATATTATTAGAGGGAAAAACTAAATGTTATCTTTTATATCTTCTTCAGTGGTTTTTATCAGCGATTCATTAAAATAAAATGATAGGATTAGAGAGGCCTGATACAAGCGAAGGAGGAGAAAGAAATTCTCTCTTCCAATGAAGCAAAATGAAAAGAATTTATTTAAGGCTAGCACTGAATGTTAAAAGAATTACAACTCAATTCTGTTAGCCTTTGAGATAAATTTTTTTTTTCTTTTTTTTTTCCTATGATAATATGAAATGGAGCAACAAGAAATGTTAACTGGTTCTGCATATTTGCAAGTTGGGTAGTTGGAAAAGGAGTGATAATTTTTTGTGATAAGCTGATAAAGCCTGTTGCTGCCATTATTGCTATTGCTTCTATGATAAGCAGAAATTATTATATATCTTCGATGAATATAGAAAGGTAGAAATAAACTAAAATTGGCCATTCTTTATAAGAGGTTATTGTCAACTCTAATAACAATTATGCTTCAAAAAAAATGAAATTAATAAAACATAATTCATGTCCCCTGCTCTACAATATATAAGAATGTTTTCGAAGCATTTTTAAGAAAAATTATTGTTTTTTTTTAGCAACATTTTTAAGAAAAATTACTGTTTTCTATAAATATTGAAATCAACTAGAGTTTATTTTAGATATATGATCTCTTCCTATTTTATAGCATAAAACGTTTAGATGAAAGATTTTGTATAATTTAATATTAATTCTATTAATCATTTCTTCTATTTAATTAATACCTTTTCCAACCTTTCTCAATCTCAAATAATGAACAGTTTTAATTTGAATTTGTTGAATTATTTCTTTCGAAAATTTTCTAATAATTTTTTAGCGATTGAAAAAATTTTAGCTTGTGGAAAATTAATTAACCACCGAATAGTTTAATTTGTAAAATCTATGAAATTTATTTTAACAAAGACAGTAATTATGTATAATGTATATTGGAAAGAAATGGAAAAATTTTTCTGTAGGTTGAAACATTCTGGATAAATCCGTAAACATTGAATAAAATTGAAATTTATTTGCTTGCATCTTTCTACTTTTGACGAATAATAGGTCATGAATTTCAATTAAACATAGATTAATGAATTATCGAATATATGCTTTATCTTTTATCCATTTTTCTGATTTATTTTTATCTTGTTATTTATTCATTTCCAATATGAGACACTTAATTTTGCCATGCGATATTTATATTCTTAATTATTCATACTTCTCTTTTAATATCATCTCAAATCATTTAAATTAAAAAATTCATCTATTAATTTCTCGTAATTTCAATTCAATTACTGAAATTATTAAATATCGCTTTTTTTCCCTTTAAATTGTTATAATAGCTGATTGAAAAACTGAATAGATCTATCGAATGACTGAAATTCAGATAAACTTATCGATTTGAACATTTTTAATAGATTTATTCAGGTATTAATTCCTCATTCATTTTTAACAATTAAAAACAAACAAATGATTTCGATTTTTTGTAACGAATATTCAAATCTTTATGATTTATTTTGACTTTCTTTTTGGTACAGATAAAGAATTTAATTAAATAGTCGTAATGGTAGTACTAAAGATTTTTTTTTTTCGAAAATGTCATCTACCGAGCGATAGGGAAATTCTGATGTTTCAATTTTCACACTCTCGAAGATTTCTTCTTCAAGCAGGCATTAGATGGATTGTCTTTTATATTGACAAGCAATTTGATGATTAAATGTTGGCTCAAAATGATTCGTGGCCTAGGCCTTATTCATATTGCTAACTTCTCAATAAAAAAATATCATGATTCAAAGTGACCAAGCTTTGCCTTTTCATGCTTGGAAATCCTTTATTTGATTTTATTTTAAGCATATATAAGAAATTTATGAAGTTTTTGCTCCTTAAAGTTAAATTGCTCAGTCTATCCTCACTTTGTTGCTATTTAGAATTTTCCAAGTTATTAATACCAAATCATAAAAGTTTTTAAAATATAACAAATTTTAGACGCCAATGAAATATAAATCTGAAATATCGAGCTAACTGAAAATGACGAAAGGAGCTATTTTGATAGCAAAAATTGGATTCTAATTCAATCGAATTTCCAATTTTAAATTCACTTCTATAAAATTATTTTTACGTTTTATATTAGTTCAGTGATCGATATCCCATTCCCTAAATTATTTTGCTTAAAAGAAAATTGTTTTCAAAATTGCTTCAAATTTCATTTCGATCGAAGTTCATTGCTTCCGGAGGACATGTCTGCTTTAAAATATTTATTTCATTCTACCTTTCATGAATGTATGTCAAATTAAATATCTTAAAAAAAAAATTTTTATGCTCTTTGCTTCCATATTACCATGAATTTTATATTTATATTTTCAGAGAGATTTTGCAAAAAAAAAAAAAAAAAACTAAACAGAAACTGTGATGTCATCCAAAAAAATTTAGTTATAATCGGAAATCATTTGAAATTTGAATATTCTATAATTCACATTTTAGAAGATTAAAGTTTTCGCTTTAATTTTTATCAGTGCTATAATTTTTTTTAGTATTTTCTTCAAAACTTATCGTTGATTTCCTTATACGTATGTTATACATATGCATTAATCAAATAGTTTCATTTATTTTTGTTATACACAAGGCATGAAATGATGACATTCAATTGTTACATATGTCATAAATGACTAATTAATAATTCAAATGAATCAATCAATATTTTAAAAACTATATTAAAGTTTTTAAGAAAGGTTGAAGGAAGAGCATAAAGATGTGCTTTTTACTGAATCTCAAGCATTTAAATAAATGATACTATAATATGCAAAAGTTTCAAATTTAGTTAACTTTCTTTCTTGACTCACGTCTAGAAAAGTCTTCAGAAGCCAAAACAATCCAAAATTAATGGGAATGAATCTTCAATTTCCTTGTTGATTACATTTCTTATCGCATAAAGAATTTATTTTCGCTTATATTTCAATATTTCTTTTAAATAATTATCAAATAAATTCTATAAATCGATGTTTATGAGTAATAAGCAAACCTTAAACTTTCTAAAGGTCTCTGCAAATTTTGATAATTGAGAAAATCTTTATGAAATAATTCCAATAATGAGAGGAATCAAATCTGCATTGTTCCATCGTTTTCATTTAGACGCCCAACGAATTCGAATCTCTTGTTGTGTGTTCGATAGAAAAATTGGTCCTTCAGTGATTGGTGGTAGTATAATTGGAATCCAATACAGGAAGATGTTCGTTTTCACGAAAGTTTATATGTGACGTAAATGAATAAATAAAGAAACTATCGTCATTATTATGATACATCAGAGAGAACAAAGCTCTTTTATATTATTTTTTGCTTAGTTAAAAAATTCATAAATTTTTGGATCAACCGCTCTATCTAATTTCAGGAAAGAATTCCCACTGCAGAGTAGTAGTAATGAAACAATGCAATTGAAAAATCCCATTTTCTTTTCTGTGCTTAAATCAATAAATAAAAGGAAATCGCTATCCGGTGATGCTTGCCTAACTGATAAAGAAAAAGGTGCAATTTTGATTTATCATTTTAAATTCTTCTTCTGTCTTCAAAATATTAGTTATGAATTGCAAAAATGTCAAATCTTTCCAGTCACTATGGCCAGGACACTACTGTAGAGATTATGATATCTTTAAATTCCATAACATTTTCGATATGTGATTGAAATCAAAAATCTTATTTGGCTAATAATCTTTTTCTGCTAATAATTTTAAAAACACTATCTACTTGTTTCATAAAATTTAATAAAGTGAATAAACAATTGATTTTGAGAATAGGATTCCAATTTTGCTTGAAAATCCTTGGAAATTTTTTTTTATTTCATTTTAAAAATTAAATTCTTAAGTTTTCCAATTGATTCAGTAAATTTGTTTCCATTTGATTTCATTCATATGAACTGATATGGTTTTCCTTCAGTTTATGATATAAGGACAATTAAGAAATCACTACTGAAATTGAAACAAACATTAAAAGAAAAAAATATTGATTGGAACGGGAAGATTATTTGACGATTATGACAAAAGTCATTAAATTGTATGACATAAACCAACACAGACTATGCTATGAGTTACAATCAAGACTAATCGAGGCTATTTGTAGTTTATTTCTTCATAAAATGCATATATTTATGGACCGCTAATCTAATTTGTTATTAGCACTCACAGTACAGCTTTTTCTTCATAATGAATAGATGACATTTTGTCACCTTCAAAAAAGTCTTCAAATGACTTGTGTCCCATTGTCGCTTTATTCCTTTAACAAAGGAAAAAAAATGTTAGAAGGAAAAGAACGCGAATATGTTTATGCATGACTTTAATAACATTGTTTTTCTAGGCTTTGTTCTTTTGCCATCACTTTATTACTTTTACAGATGTACTGATAATAAATTAAAAGAATCGAAATTGAGATATACTTCCTTGCTAAATCTTTTTTAGACAAATGTTTTCTGAAAAACTAAAGTTACAATTATTAGAAATCATATATATGTGCATGTAAACGATGAAATGATGATTTTTCCCCTTTTGTTTTCTTTTTTGAAATGATTCCAATAAAGTATATAGTTAAATGGAATTTTAAAAATTACTATATGTTTGGTAATTGCAATTCCATGCAAATGTTAATTTATTGAAGATCCTTGAAGGCACTGAATCTTTCTGTGATATTTTTCGTTAATTTCGAAAGATGATATTAGAAATTTAAGAATGATTGAAGTAAATTTTGCATCAATGCTTCAAATCAATAGTGATCATTTCTAGCACTGAACTTCTAGTATTGTGTTTGGTTTGGAATTCTTCTAGGAATTAGCATCGATTAATCTTTAGAAATTCATGTTTGTGGATTAATTCTCAAATTACTATTATAATGATGGCGTTAGTTTGTCATTGATGAGATATTCTGAATACGATGTTTTCTAAACTTCATATAATATTATCATTAATGAAGGAAGACAAAAAAAAGCAGCAAATTCAGAACGAAAGCGAGGTGCAGAAGAGAAAACAAAGTTGGTTTATCGTTACAATTATTATTTTTTTCTGAGATTTATTTTCCTCGGAATTTTCTGTTTGGCAACATGTAACGTTGATATGAAAATGATTCAGTTTAAAATTTCTTCAAATAACATAAATTTTCATTTCAGTCCTTGAAATACTTTTTTTTTTAATTTAAAATTTGATAGCGACTCATCTCTCTTACAATCATTCATTAACAGAAATTTAATTCTATCAAAGAATCTTTGCCCATTCTCGAATCTCGAAAGGTATCAGCATACAAATTTCATTAAAGACTCTACTTCTAGTTATCAAAGTAAATCCTGGAATTTTGTTTCAGGCCACATCCAGCCAATATCAAAATCACCATTCAATTGTAGCAATCTGACAGAACAACATAGTCATCGACAACAAGGAAAAATGAATTATTCTCGCAATTCACTGCAGACCTGGTCACAATCAGGTCATTCCTATCTATTTTCTGTTCCAATATTTCAATTTAAACAAAACATTCGAAAGAATACATATTATAGAAAATATCATTGGAAATATTTAACTATCTCTTTTCAGCTTTAATTTATAAATTTATTTGTCTTATCATTGCTATATAACGAGAAATTCTCGCCAAATTGAAATATTTGAAATTGAAAAAAAGAAAGTAAATGCTTTATTTAAATGCAATTCTATTATTGTATTTCAATACTCTGTGTCTCCACCTAACACGATAGATAGCAATTCGTTTTAAGTATTACAGGAATCACAGATTTGAAGCTTTTAAAATTATTGGTTTTGGATATTGTTCATGACATTCTTTGATAATTTTACTGACTGTTTGGTCCCTTTATGATCAGATGACCTGAATTTTTGCTATCTTTCTTCTTTCCTAGTTGACTTTTTAACTCCAATAAAATCTCGATCTTCAAAAAAGCAAAACAAATTGATGTCGGATTTCTGTCCAATTCTGAAGCATTCGGCAATGTTTGAATTGAAATGAACTGTCTTGGCACTTCAATTCAAATAATTTATCAGTTTTATATGAAAACTAGCATTGTATTAGGTGATTCTGAATCTCAGCTTTTCAATAACAACTCGCTAATTCCATAACTTCTCTCTGTTTCTACTTCAATATTGACCGAATGTTTCTTCTAATGTTTACTGGGAGAAAAAGAGAAATTAAAACTTCATGATTAAATAAAAAGATTTGAAGTATTGATTAAAGTGAAACTAAGAGTATTAGTATGTAAAAGAAGAAAAATCTCGAACTGGGAAGATCTATTAAGGAAAAAACCTTGTTTGCTGTGATCTTAAATCTGAATAAGATGAATTGCTTACCAACGAGAATGCTTACCAACACAAGTGAAATATAAAAACTAAAATGAAGGATGAGAATAAGACGAGCAACCGAATGGTAACCAAATTGAATAATCGAATGAATGATCCGACTCTTCTTACAGATAATAATTCCTTTATTAAAATTGTTTAAATAAAGCAATCATTTATAAGTATGGCAGTTTGATAGGAAATTATTTTAAACATTGCACGTAAGACTTATTATAGGAGAAGATAAAAACTGCATTGAAGCGTAACATTATTTATGTTAAATATGATGATGATGAGTTATTTATATTAAATATGATGATGAGTTTCCTCTCAAGAATCGAGCTAATTCTTGCATTCCTTTAATTTATTTTGTGATAATATGTGTTTTTTTTTGATAATTTTGTGTTTATTTTGTGATAGTATGGCGATGTCTATAATTTCGAAATTTAGTAAAATTGTATTAGCAAAAAGATATTTCAAAGTTCGAGATATTTCTCAATTTTAATCTCATTATTCTTCCGTGTAAAAGCAATATTACATTGCGAAGTAGAAAAAAAAGCCAAATACTCACAATCAAAACTAAAAGCAAGACTAGACTATTTCTATCTTAGGTCAACCATTTTAAAAACGATAGACTACAAAGTTTATTAATAGCAGTTTTGATCATAAAATTTCTTTCATATTAATATCCAAGTATTACTTCTTTTCTATTTCTCAAAATCTTTTATTGTTATTTCTTTCTTTCAATTTTAATTATTTTTCTTACTTTAAAATGATCCAATCATGCCGTGACAAAGTGACATATATTAATCTTTCTAAAAACTCATATATTTCATTCCTACATGAAGTTATTTTGCAACATATTGTAGCATTTTTTTCTTATCTTGAATCCAGAAAGAGATTTTTTTGCAGAAGTTACACCATTCAGTAAGATGTGTTTTTGCCCTGTAATTAAATGCAAACACTTGAATGGTTCATTTATTGCTTTTTTTTTTTCAATAATTTGGTGATAAAATTGCTGAAGTTTGAAATGTTTTAATTTTTTCCATCTTAGTTAGCTTAAACAATTGTATTTCATATATGTATTGCAAAATAACGTAATTTTCCTTTTACAGAAGCATCATCAAGTCGCAATTTGATGAAGAATAAGAGCAATAATTTAAATTTGAGTGCCACTCAACTATTATTGGTACGTAAAACTTGGATTCATGCAAGGAATCAAGGTGCACTGGAACCGGCAATAAGCATTTTTCGAAATAGTTTTTACAAATGTGGTGAGATTCGGTCACTGATCATGGATGGGCCTAAAAATGTAGGCTATGAACGATTAAAGGTATAATTTGTAAAATATGACGATGTAAATTATCGACTTGAATAATTAATACTCTCATCAACAAGTTATACAAGTGATTAGTATCAGTAGCTGCGGAATATATGACTATTTCACCCGATACTTGCATTTTCGTTTGTAAAGAATTACGAGTCAAAATTGCCTATACTGCAAATATTCCTTTTCCAATAAATTTTTAATTTTTTTTTTTTGAAATAAAATTCCTATAATTTTGAAGTTAATCCATCAACACAATGAAAACTAGATGCGATGGAATCTTTTCTTTGTCATTAAGAAATTCTCTGATGATAGTATTATGATATTTTACAAGATTTTTCAGAAACATGCTAAAAGTTTTACGGATATCATGGACCGCTTGATAGCTGGACTGGAAGCAAAAGAAAAAGTAATTGAAGAATTACAGATAGCTGGCCGGGCACATGCTTCTTTACTTCGTGATACTTGCAACAGATGTTTGTTCATACATTTGAAATATATTTTTTAATGGAAAAATTAGAATTTGATAAGTTTAATATTAATAATTATAAAAATCGATCATTGAGGAGTGGTCATAAGGTAAAGTTGCTTACTTCAAAGATTTTAAAATCTTAATCAAAAGAAACATCTTGAAAAGTTCATCTTGAAAAATGGAAAATTTATAATAATGTTTGAACTTTCCTTTGAAATCTTTCTTGAAATCTTTCCAAATTTGTTTCTAATTTTGCAGTCGATAATACTCAATTAACTGGCTGTCCATTCCGCCTGATTCATTTTGATCATTTTGCATCAGCGATGATTGAGCGAACTCTGGAATGGGGTGAAAAAAAAGATCGCAATAAGAAAAACTGCATGGACAAAAATTGTTTTATTCATTAGAAGACAACTTCGAGAAGGATATCAAGAAGCGATCCGGGAAGAAAGACGAGCACGACAGCAAAAGCAACAGAATCAAGGTTTGTTATTTCGAATGAAGCAAATGAGATTAAGAATGGATAGTTGAAAATTCGTACAACATCATCAGTAATCTCAAAAATTCACTCTAGATTTTATAATCTTAATCAAAAAAGAAATATCTTGAAAAGTCCAAAAATTATAATAATATTTGAACTTTCCTTTGAAATCTTTCTTGAAATCTTTCCTAACAAATTTTACAAATGCTCGTAAATTTCAAATGAATTATTTCAAAGAGATCAAGTATGACACAACTGGCATTAGGCAGTTATGATAAATGATCATATTTCATCAAAACTAACCAAAATCAGGAAAGAAGAAATTGAAAATATGTATGATAGTAATCTAAATTCATAAAATTTGCCAGGAATCATAGATTGTTGCATGCATATAAATAATTATCTTACTTAATTCACAATTTATTAAATTGGAATGATATATAGATGAGAAACTTACAGCAATATTATGTTAAAATCTGTAATAATTTACCCTTATTTGATGAATATTTATAGTTTTGTTTGTTTGAAACATTTAGAAAGGTGTAACATTTTTTCTAATCAATGAATTATTTCATATTAAATTTTATGTAAAATGCAACAACAAATATCAATTTATCATGAAAAAATGAAAAAAAATGAAATTATCATGATAAGTTGTATTTTCCTTAATATTTTGAATTTAACTTTATTAATTATGCAAAAAGATAGAAAATTCGAATAGTTCACACACTTGCTTCATTTTATGTTATCTTATATCTTCTCTCTCTCTCTCTCTTTCCTTCTGCAACAAATTTCTTCATTTGAATAGATTTTATGCTGTAAACTAATTCTATTATAATACAAAATGATTTAATGGCAGTGTGAGAGGAAGACGGGGTTGTGATTATAGCTATTATTTCACTATAAATTATTATATATTATCGAGATCATCTAATTCGTTTGCAAGCTGCCCAATCACATGCGAATCATGCAAGCAATTATGGAATCATGCAAGCATGCATGCATGCATTGATATATATGTGTATATATTTTATATATTTTTTATATATATTTATAGATTTTAATAGATTTAATTAAACATTAACAAATGTTTATGATCATAAAATGAGTGAGTCAAGCAATATTGAAAAAATTTTTTTCAGTAACAACTTTTTCAAATTACATATTTGAGATTCATCAATGAATCGACAATATTGGAAAATATTTTATAACTTTTTCAACAATCTTACCCTCTAAAATCAACCACTTCATCAATATCAAAATAATCAATAACTTCATTAAAATAGCCAATCACTCTCATCAAAATAATCAATTATTTCATCAAAATAATCACTTCATCAAAATAATGATCAGTTTTGACTGCATTATGCAAAATGAAATAAGTAATTGCAGAAATCATGCTTGTAGAAGAATTTATTTCATTATTCATATTTATACATACGGAGAATCGGAATATAGTTATTCATAACTGTTGATGAATCGTTGAAAAATTGATGCATTATATGTGAATGACGATCTTACGGCTAGAAGAGAATTTTCGGGATATAAAATGAAAATTTTCAATGAGGAAAAAGTGTGGCATTTCAATGATAATTTTATTTGAATTTCAATTTTCAGAAGAGAAAAAGAGAGAAAAGTAAATGAAAAAATGAAAAAGAATAAGATTGAAGATAAAAAGGAAAACATAGAAATGAAAGGTAGAAAAATCGTAAAAATTCATCTTCACAACGGCAACATTTTATCTATGATGAAGTCATTATAATCATTGTAGCCTATCTTCACAAATTGTTTGAAGCAAGTTAAAATTTGAACTTAGTCTATTAGAAATACTTGTTATTGAATAAAGTACCACTGAATGAAAAGGATTACATATGATGTTATCATAAATGATATCAATAAAAGAATAAGATTCGGAAGATAATAAAAGAAAAGACAAATTGCATACATGCTAATGTGAAAATTATTCCCATTTATCACTGCTTATTATAATACCGAAGTTGGAAAATGAACACTTTTTCAGATTTAGATTTGCATTCTACCAGAAAATGAAGAACTAATTCGGAAAATATTGAAATTGCCAATTTTAGGTCAGCTTAAGGTCTTTGGCTAAGCAAAGGAAATATATTAAATGAATTGAATTAAAGATAGGAAATCAATTAATAATCTTTCTTTGGAACAACAGAACTTAACGAATAGATAACTTTAGTGCGATGAAATTGAATTAAACTTTTTATTTTCGAGATCAATTATATAACTAATTGTGGCCGCGTTAATTTTCGTGTTAGGTGCCGTAATTCGTTATTAGGATGAAGTGGTCCGATGATGCTTGGGATTCTTGAAATGTAAATCATTTCTGGCAATGGGATAATAAGTGAGCTATTCAGCAGTGAGTAGATTTCATTTCTGATGGATAGCCAACATTGACGGTTGTTGTGAGATATGGGGGGAATTATAGCTTGTCGAAATTGATAATGAATACTTTAAATGCATCAGAATTGAGCAGTGCAGAAAAATTCTAAAAAGTAGTCAGGTGAGGGAAGAATGCTTCTCATTCATTAACCCACCGAGAAATTGATCAGGTATTGCATACAACATAAGTAATGTTTTGTTTGCAGATTACATGGCATGTTTGACATTCATTGACATTATAAATCAATATAATAAATTGAATATTGATAAATTTAGTATTTTGGCATGCTTTCTTGCAGTATTTATATTCGCATATTGGATGACACTAACACAGTGGCTGGCACCAAAAGTTAGTCAATAATTCAGAGTTACAATTTGTGTCAGTTTATGAACTGTTAAACTGAAAGTAATCTGTAGTTTGAATAGAAATCAACTAAAAATTTTATGAGTTACCAAACAAAATTTCAAATTGCTTTTTTTGAGTTGAAATCTATGTTGCCTCGAGGAATCCGTTATAACGCAATGAATTCTCGAATCGAACTTTTGGCTTCAGAGGTTAGACGAATGAAATCCGACTTAGATGCACTCTCACCAACAGCTCAGTTTGCTGCCTATTTTAAGAAAGAACGAAATCTGAAACAATTATTGGCTGAATTAAATGCTTTAAGTAAGCCTTTTTTTGGACGAATAAGTTTTTTCCATTAATTGGAATTCTTGCGTATTATTCATATATGGCTTAAACTAATCTCAGCAAGTA
Organism: Dirofilaria repens; assembly: GCA_008729115.1. Lineage (NCBI taxonomy): Eukaryota > Metazoa > Nematoda > Chromadorea > Rhabditida > Onchocercidae > Dirofilaria > Dirofilaria repens. The sequence goes on along the minus strand of SNRZ01000013.1, from coordinate 397,332 downwards.
GATTCAAAAAACTTTTTAAGCTTTGTCACCAGCAGATACGAGTGCAGTTGCGAATGGTTAGACACTATAGATGCCTTTTTGAGAATTAAATATTTATTGAACGGAGGCACCAAGACTCACTACTTTAATAATTTATTTAGTTCAGTTATTTACAGCTATGGAACGTGAGAAGAATTCCGGAGCAATATCTATGCTGTTATTGATTATTAGCGGGATATTTATCCAGTTGATAGCTATATCGTTGATGTTTTATTCTCGTCATGTTATAATTGGATATATTAATTCCACGTATTTCTGGCCATTCAACTTTTTGCTTTACATCCCTAATTTTTCGGCACGGATGATTGATAATGACAGTGCTGGAGGTAAAACATCCTAAAAAAATGGACGCATTTTTATAAGATGGCAATAAATTATAATACCGATAGACTGGTCTTAATAAGTTGTTGTAGCTAGGGATTTAATATAAAAACTTGTTACGAAATTTGAAATTACTTGTAGAAAGTCTTCTCATGTTTTTGCTTGATTCATCGCCAGATTTCAATACATATTTTGGATTTCAGAAACTCCCGTGACTCTTTTCGCATTTCTTTTACTTGTAATGTTTGTTTGGCGGAATTCATTTCCGAGAAAGTACGATATTATGAAAATGAAGATATTCTGACGTTAACAACTAACTTCAGGTATCGTTGTTATTGATATCATCATTTTTAATGCATATTTGTTTATATTATTTACTGTGTTTAAAATATCGGATATAGATAGATATCACATTTAATTTATATTACTATATAATTTACATTGTTATAGCTTGTATTTATCAGCAATACTTCAGAATAGATTGAAATAATGATGACTGGAATATAAGTCAGAATCTTCCAATTATTGACAAATTCAGTCTTTCTGTTCCAGTCAATTATATTTTATCAGATATTTTGTGTAATAAATGAATATGATATATTTAAATTGTAAAAAATATACAGATGTGTCAATAAATATTTTAGATTTTCTTAGTTTTATTACCCTTTATTTCTACTTTTCCTTATTTATACTAATAGTAGAGTTTAAGATTGCGTTTAATTGTTGATGATGTTGTTCAGTTGTGCTGACTTAGTTTGTTAAACTAAAGTGAATATAGTTTTTTCTTCATACTAGTGTTTTATTATATCCTATGACTTGATCAAGTTTCAGATCAAAAGTGCGTCTAATGACAAGCCATCACAATTTATAGTAACAAATTGTTTATTAAATTGTTTCTGAAAGGGAATTTGCTGGTCGTAGGTTGAGAGTCATATATGAAGGATATTAACTTGTTTCATATATTCAGCTCTTTGAGATTTCTTAAGCACGAAGTCACCAGGTGTTGTTTTTCTAAAATGAAAATTAATAAATACACAAGTGATTGTTATCATTACTCTTTTAATAATGTATATTTTAATAACGTCCTATTTTAGTAAAAAAAAAAGCAATAACAATTGTGTAGTCATTCAGGACTCTATTCGTAATAATCTATTCTCAATAAAATTTAAAATTTTTTCTAACTAGATGTTTTGATCCGCTTATGACTCATAAATTTAAGCACAATTAATATGTCGTGATATTAATCCGTTCCAAAATTTTTTTTCGCTGTTTCACTTTCTACATTTTAATGAGTTTCAATAATTTCAACAACCAGTAATTCTTTTACGTTTAAATCTTCTCCTCAACTTAATTTGAACTTCCCAGACATACGTTCCGCCACATTTCGAAAGCTATCCGGAAATGATGACATTAAATTGCGCTTAAATATTGTATTCCATGAACAAATATTTGATAAAAAAGTAAATGAAATTTATTTACTTTTTTTTTTGAAATTGACTCTTTTAGTTATCATTCAATAATCTAAAATACATAATTACTTTAACTTAATAAGCGGACATTCTGTTATCATTATGCTAACCTCATTCTCTAAGGCTGCAAATATTTGCCAGAAAAGATTAATGATCCAATTTTTAATAGTCCTGCAATTACGGTTAATGGTAAAATTAATCTTTTCTTCTGATTTATATACGTTAATGAAACCAGTATATACCATTTCCGGCAATATTTATTGAATAATTATGGTCGTAAAAGAAATAATTTCATTGAAACTTCTATACCAATCAGGAAAAATAATGAAAATAGATAAAACAATAAGACGAATTGTCTATAGAAATTGTGGTACAAAATTATTAGATAATATTTCTGAGGGTCCAAAGCAATCATTAAGCTAATCACTTAAGTTTATTGGATAATGATAGTTCATCTTACTGTCAACTGTGTAAAACATGATATTTAAAGCGTAAGTGAACTTTCATAATAAAATGATCGGATAGGAAATAATAAGAGAATGTTAGCATTCTGCTCAAAAATGTACGAATTTAATCAGGTGTTGGATTCAAGGATAATACATCTTCCTAAATCATTTCAAGCATATATATATTTCATGGGATAACAATAAATGTTAGCAAGTACAATGGAATGAGTAATATAAATAAACCAGCGAAACAAGAAATCTCAAGAATGAATCAGGCAACTGTGGGAGAGATTTAGCTGAGATATAGAACAATGATAATGTTAACTCATTAATGATTGATGGAGTATTTGATTAGCAATGATGAATCCAATGAAGACAAGTTTTCGTATTGATAAATTTGTTATAATGAATCCAATGCATTGGTAATAATATCAAATATATCAAGTAGCTGTCAGAAATTGCAATTGTGTTTAGCTGTATGCGAAACAGTTATAAATTACATTTTTCGAATAACGGAAAAGAATTTTTCATTTGGAATTTTCACAGCATGATTTTGCAAAAAGTTTACAAATTGTTTTATCGTTAAATTTTCATCAATTTTGATTGTTCATTGAACATCACCAAATTAAGCCTGATTTTTTCTGAATGGAAAAGATAATTTTACAATGAATATCATTTTATGTTAGTTAGAAATGAAAAAATATTTTGCACTTATCCTATTCTCACCATCTTTTCTTAAAAGAGTTTAGGCTAAATAGGAAACTTCGCTTTTAATCAATTTTTTTTTTTTTTTTTGGTGATTAATATTATGATAATATTAACACTATTCTCATTCTTCACGGTAAAAAGGATATGATTTAAGGTGTGAAATTTTTGATAAATTTTTACTATTATCTGGTCCGAATTTTAAATCATCTTGATTAATTCAAATTAAATTAGCCTAAATGAACATTGGTACCTTAGGAAGAAGCTTTCCGCTATTTACCAATTTAGCAATGCCTCCATCTCGTTTAATTGAAAATACAAAGAAATTCCCATTAGAATTAGCTGCTAATATATGTAAGTTATCCTTAATCCTGAAAATAAAAAAATAATATATTTCAGGTCAAATTAGTTGGATAATTTAAAGGCCAAATAAGTAACAATATCTATCCAATTTGAAGATATAAACATACATTTTTACACCAGCCAAATTTCGATCTGTTTTTTCTGGCAAAATTGCTGAAGCAAAATCTCGTACTGGTGAGAAATATTCCGCTGCAGAACGAGTAGTACTACCTACCAGATAATCATACCATCCAGGTTCAACAGCTGATTCCCGTTCTCTGAAAAGTGGTCAAAATTCAGATTATTAGAATAATTCAAATTTTATCATTTAATACATTAAAATTAAAATTGAGACTAACTTTGCTTTCATCATTAGTTCTTGTTCTAATCTAAGAACTTTAGGTATAGTTCCTTCAAGTTTGAATACATGAATGGTTTCCGTATCACTTGTTAAACAAAAGAATCTAGAATCGATACTGAAGGCCATCGAATGTATGATTACAGATCTGAAATTTGTTAAGTATAAAAAATCTGCATCTAGATGAGAAATCTTTTGTATGATTTCTATTTCGCTAACTTTTTATTTGCTTCATAAAATCGAATGTCTTATATCAGTTTAATATGAATCAAGAAGCAAAAGTATCACATCATATCAATAAATGATTAATGTCGTTATCATTGAAGTGATTCTATTTAGCATGTTAATGACTGTTAATAATAACATGGCTCTATATGAAGAATATATCGTAAGAAGAAAAATCATAAGCGAACTTTTAGATCGCTTTTGTGACTACCGATATTTTAAAACTACTTGAAACTTGTAATCTATGAGAGAGAGAGAGAGAGGGAGAGATGTGATCAACCTATTTGGTAACGCTGATATATATCTGAAATAATGCATTTCGAAATATACTTATTTAATTCACATCACAGCTATCATTACAAAAATGATAAAAGGTCACCGAGCTAATCCTCTGCGAAACATATAAAGACATTCTCTTTTCCTTACATCATAAACACGAATCACAGTCCCGATAGTGGATGCGGTTGCAACTAATGTAGCGATATCGTTAAGACGTAAAGCTGCTAATCGACGACTATGCGCAGCTATCGTTCGCTTAGGATATGATCGAGAATTAATATCATGTACAGCAACTAAAAAATAAACCATTAACAGTTAAGATTGAAATTTAAATACTTCATATCATTAGGGTAAGTTAAATCTGAATTGAAACATATCAACTCAAGTATTATGAATTTTCTTAAGTTAAAATCATGAAATAAAGTAAAATTTGAATCTCCTCGTTGCCATCTATTTGCATACTTTTGAAATTAGCTATATGACATCTAACAATTTTAAATTTTATCTAAGAAAAGTGAAAATTGAAGTTTCAATTTTTATTATAATAAAAATTAAAAAACTTCAATTTTTAGTAGTGTTTCTGCAAAAATTGCATAACTTACCAACACCATAAGAATCGGAATCCGGATAAACCAACTGAGGTCTTTCTTCACCGGTCATATCCATAATAGATGATAAGTTATATGGAACCGGAAGTATTGCAAGTCTAAAGATTTCGTCGAGCTTTTCAAAGTTATTCTGAAATGAAACAAAGATGATATGGGGATGTATGCTCCTTATTAGATTATTTATTTTAATATATGAAATGTTGAAAATCGAACTTGAACCTGAAATGATAAGAATTTTTGAGAAGATAAGAGAAGAAGTGAAATTAACTTACTGGATATATGGAAAAAGCATGTATTTCGTCCTCTAGACCGACACATATTATCTGCAATTTTTTCTTTTTTTTTGATTACTATCATTAGATGAAAATTTCACTTACTTTTTATTCAATTTTTATTCTCTTTTCTAATTTAAACGATGAGACTTTATCTATCTGTTATGTGCAGAGTTCAGAGTAATTTATGATATATTTCATAACTAATTAAAATATTTCGATAAATTATTCTAGCCCTTTATTTACTGATTAATATCATCATCTCAAAATTCTGATCAAAAAAAAAGTTTAAAAAATAAGAATAGGAGTGAAAGATTCTAAACTTTCTGATTATCATCTACAAAAGATTGTTATATTATAGAAATCATTGAACAAATTGATGATATGATAACAAGAAACCATAATGCATAATTTAAACGATACCAATTTGCATATCTTTATGTTAAGAATCTTTTGCGGGAAAACGTGTATTCCAGTAGTACGTGTTCTTGCAGCGTCGTAGAAACACAATGTCCGTGGCGCTTTGCCCATTACTAGCGCAAACTTATGTACCAGTGGACTACATTCAACCAGGATGATATCATCCATATCTACAAAATATCAACTTTCAAGAATATTACGGTAAATGTTTGTTTATTTAATAAATCAATCTGTAAGATGGGAACGACGGAATGATCGAAAATCGATGTTACATAATATTAATTTATATTAAAAGTATTCATTATTATTTCTTCCTTTACTCTAATCTTCGTTACTGATAAGATATGAATTACTTATATCACAAGTAATCTGACTTACACGATATATCTTCTAATTGAATTTGTCTCGACAATTCATTGTATACATGTGGCACTTCAGTATCTCTCGTTTTATAGATAGTCAATCCATATCCTGCTCCAACTACTACTCTACTGAAATAACGAATGAATGGTAATTACCGTATATAAATATAAATTATGAACACTCTAACTTGCAATAATATATGAATTATTTGCCAAGAGTATTATGTCAATCAAACTTCGTAATGCGATCAATCAGACTTCGACTTGGTTTAATTCTTCTCTTATAGCAAACGAACAATTTAATCTAATAGTGTTTTTTTTAACGAAGGAAAATAATCATTGATTAATCAATGCAGATTCTCTATATTAAGTGAGAAATAATGAAAATAAATGAGAAAAAGTATCCTTTCAATTCATATTTGCTTTAGTCACTTACTCTAAACTACGACTGAAATCTATAAATAGCAATTCAGAAGTTGATTCTTCGCTCTTTTCAGATTTAGCAGAAGAAGGTCCTGGCAAAGATTCCGCCATATCTTGAAAAAAATTAAATTCTGTGATTATCATGAGAAATCATTCTAATATATTTATGAATTAAAATGATTCCTTTCTGTTTTCTAAATCTATACCATAATAATTCTCGAAGAATACATCATGCTTATCTCATAATTGTATTTGGGAAATTATCATGAAAACATTTAGATGCATTTAATTAACCTACGAAATGAAAATGATAAGCAACCTTTTGCTGATTGTACGCAGTGAACACTAAAGTATTGTATTCAATCTCAGATCACTTATCAGATATCCCTCCTTTTTTAAATTATCCAATATTTGAAATAATTATTTGACATTGGCGCTCGAATAATACCAGGAGGAAAGGAAACGATTACGATGATGATCTTCTCGATCAACAATATTTCAATCTCCTCCTCTTTTACCGAATTTATGCCATTACTGAATCTTCAGAAATGAATTTCCATCAGAAAACTTTTGTATGAGTAGATTTATGTAATGATTGATTTATACATGTGAAAATTAAGTAGTATTTCTTATTCTATTATATGAAATGAACAAAACTTTTTGGAAATACACAAATTAGACAAAATGATTAGAATAAAGTACTCAAATGCATAATTTTGAGCATAATAAATGAATGATTGACGAATATTTGAGCATTTTTTTCGAAACAATTTTTAATTTTATGCAAATATTAATTCCCTCAACATATCAAGCTAAAATAACCATGGAATACAATTGATGTTTTAATTTACTTGAATTTTAATACTATGCAATAAGATATGAGAAAAGTTTCGTCTTTGATCTTTTTTTTGAATAAGTTGTAACAGTTTTTTACCTAATTCATTTTTTAAACTTCGTTTACTCATTGATAAAAATGATATTGCTATCAGTTCATAGATGATGCTAATAATTTGATACTATTTTCTGCTTTTTCCACTTGCTTTCTCGAGAAGAATTTATTATGTGCTATAAATGAGTATGTGAAGAAGTTCAATTCAATTTCTACTTTGTTTCTTCCTTATGAAATTTCATCTGCATTTTGCAAAATCTATTTCAACCTTTTTCGTATGCGTTGTTTTTATGAAAAAAAAATGGGATTATATTTATGAGGAAAGAGATAAGCTAACTCAGAATATTTTCATTTTATTGGTAATGAACAATGCGTTATAATGAATAATTCATGATCTCGATAGTATCGAAATTGTAGAATTTATGGTATTTAAGACTACTGTAACTTCTATTCGTCTAATAATGGCGCAAAGAAACTGATATCTAAATGTCAATTATCAAGAAGAAAAGAAGAATAATTTAACACTCATTCATCTGTATGAAAATCGAAACAAATAATCGTTTTAAGCAATTTTTTTTTTTTTTTTTGATAGATATCTCAGTTCTCACAGTTTATTTATTTCTAATATTTCCTTTGTATTTCGATTTATTATTTGAATTTTTTTTCTTTTTTCAATACAATGAAAATATTGATAATATCAAATAATTCCCTAAATAATTTTGGACATCAGTTTTACAGATCATTATTGATTAAAATGTTATCACTAAATGAATATCACAACAATCTTTCCGTATTTCCTACTAAACTTACCAACTCTTTATATATTCATATTTTGAAGTTCCCACTGCCAAAAATATCGTTATAGTTCAAAAGATTAAGAAAATCATAGATATGCTATATTATCACAGAATTGTATTAAAGGAAAAAATGACATAAATGGAAATTAAGATTTATAAATTAGGATGTAATTATGAGGAAATAAAATGATAGTTATCGAAGACTGATAGACATATTCGGTGAGATAGATGAGTAAGAGCATAACAAATTGATTTATAAAAAGGATCTTAATCAGTTGTCATGCTATTAACAAAATCCCGCATGACGAGACTTCGAGAGCTTTGATCAGAATTTCTGACGAGTCATAAGAATGACATAATCCATTGCAGGAATCTAATTAAGTGTTATTCTTATGCATATTCTATCACAGTGTTATTATCAATGGATAATGATATCATTGATGAACTATTGAATGTGTTTGCTTTTGATCCTTTCTCCTTCATTGGGAAATGCTAGTGACACACTGCTGACTGATCACTCATATATGAAACGCGTCCAATTGCAAAATAACCACTCGGCTTACTTGTCGCATGTGAAACCTGAACTTGTAGTATTTGTGCATATAGACGGCGGGTAAATGAAATGTAATCAGGTGAGGAGTGAGGTTGATAAGTAAATAGTATCTTCTATAGCCCAATAGTTTCTTATGATTTGATTATTTATTATGGAGACATATGTCGATAAGCAGTAATTTTTATCGACTTGATAGTATTGCAGATTTTTATTGTATATTTAATATGTCAGAACAGCAGTTTGTTGAACTATCCTGTATTCCACATGATAATTTGATCAGATCGATTTCTGAAATAATAAGATATTTAACTAAGCCTCTCTTTATTCTGTAAGTAAATATATGATGTGATTCTTCTTGCCTTTCGCTTCATCATTTTTTTCTCTTCCAAAAAAAGAAAATATTTTCGATTTTTAGAAGAGAATTTTTCCAATAATTTGAAATCTATGATTTACTTGAAATATTCCTCTTACACTCTTCACTGGTTTTTTGTTTTTGGTCCGATTTCGAATGAATGAATAGGAAAAATCTGTCCAAAACTTGTAGCTTATACCGATAATGTGAAATAAACATAATAAACAATCATATATACATAAAACAAGATTAAGAAATCGTCTTGATATGTAGGTGATGCGAACGATTACTACGTTGATTGCTAGAAGATTTTTTATTTCACATATCGTAGATATAAGAGGATTGCTGATGATGCATAAATCTATTATTCTTTCAGTTTCTTGAATAGCTGATATTCTTCCGAAATAATCTCGTCCTTTCATAAATTTATATGAATAGTTGGGTATACAGAGAATTACTGAGCCATCCAGAACAATCAAAAAGTTCAGCTACACCTACGGGTAAGTTGTCATTATTGTAATGATGGCAATTATAATTGCTGATATGTAGACTCCTTATTAATATTTTAGTCTGGATTAAACAAAATAGAAAATACAATTAATTTAAAATGAGGCGAAAATTTTATATTTAACAGATATATGTGGTGGAATAAAAATTCAAAAGATGATAGCAGGTGCTTGTCGAAAATGTGGTTATCCAGGGCATCTTCCATTCCAATGTTACAATTTCCTGCGGCCTAGTGGCGGAAGCTGCGCAGATATCTCTTCCACAAGTTCAGAATCCGATTACGAGACGCCGCTTACTGCTAAAGGTACGCAGGTTAGTATAATTATTTTACATCCTGAATATCATTACATTTATAAATGTGCTATAATTACTTCAACGACTTAGTGTAGCAGTCGTTATTTCTTAATCTGTACTTAAAAAATATTCGTTCTCTAATAAGACGAATAAGAATGAATTCATGTAAAGTTATTGTTTATTGAAACTTTCTTCTCTCAAAAAAGTCAAGGAGACTTGATATTTACAGAAGATAAACGAAAGATAAAACGAGACTTGATATTTACAGAAGATAAACGAAAGATAAAACGAAAAAGTAAAAAACATGATCACTGCAAACACCATAAAAAGCGAAAAAGGAGCCGCAGCAATCCAGGAAAATGTAAAACACAAGGGAAAAAAAAGAGAGAATCTTCAGTCATCGACCGTGCGACCCATCAAATTTAAAAACGAAAACCGGGACTAAATGCACTTGTGAAAGTTTGCAATTTGCAACTTAATAACTTATAGATTTATGCTTCGAAAATAAATTATTCAAGCTATCATTTGTAAATTCAAAACTAACGTGGAAAAAGAAATGATAGATGGATTGAGTCACACAGCAGAAAATCCATCTAATATAATAGATGTTTCTGGAAAAGCAGAGTGAAAAAAGTCATTGCCAGAATGAAATGGAATAAAGTTTGCTTTTGTTTTCATCTTCGTTATATTTTGTCTACTCTACTCATCTTTTTCTTCATTATGGTATTTGCACTCTGAAAAAATATCAAAAGATAATAAAAGATCGTTTGATTGGATCGTTTGATTGCCTATTAAATGTTTGTAGGAAACTTACCGAACTTTTTATAAATATCAGCATATTTAGTAATATAATTCTGCTTAAAAATGCGTATTCGTCGAAAAATGGATTCCAAATCGGATTTCATTTCCAATATTAGTTGTTTATTTTCTGCCAAATCTTTCCGTGCTTTTTCAAGCCTATGAGCCGACAATACACAGCAATTTATCAGCATTTCATTAGTTTTCTCGAAGTGTGTTAACCTGAAAATGAATGAATTTTTAATATTGGCGAATAACAATCGAATCAGTGCAATTTCCATCATACAGTAAAACCTGGCATATTTACATGCCAATGTAATATTTCAATCCCTCCATGTCCATTTATAACATATGATAAATCATGTATGGATAAGAAGATACGTAATGCATTTTCACGACAATCTTTTGGTAATACATAAGAAACCCTGATAGTGGAATACAGATTTTCATTGTATATAAAAAAGAAAGAATTTTACGATTTTTTCTGCAATCGTATGATTGTAGCGATGGCTTCCTTATCAACTTGCGACATCAATGCTTCTACCAGATATCCCCACTATCACCCGTTGACGAAGAAGATGCGAAAGTATCAGCCATACATACACCACCTACAATATATCATTTTATCTTATTGTTGTCATGTATATGATCTCCCATAAGAGATAAATTTAAACAGAGGGAGGCTATAGACCCAGATGACTTCTTATCATAGAAATCTATAACAATATATCTCAGATTCTAATCACTATCACAGAAAGATACCTCATAAGCCTCAAATCACCAACTAGACAACCAAATCCTTAATTGTTAATTCCTTCTAACTTGGATCAATGGCCTGGCTGGTATTTAGCGGCTTCTTGTACATTAATAGTGGATTGTTGGGTAATGTTGTTGGAGAATATGATACCCATGGGCGGATTAATCTGGGGAATTTAGGATGCTTATTATCTAAAGATAAGTTGTAGTATCATAGTTTCGCATTGTCATAAATAGTCTATTGGAAATTCCGATTTCAATAGTTATGACTCTAAGCTAATTGGATTAGTGCTTCGGTTTTTCGGACTGTCTTGCACGGGTGTCTTGTATGCTCTAATTTAAGTTCTTTAAGTCATCTAGTCAAATGGTTCATTTTTTAAGTGATATCAGATATCTGCAATATTTTCAGATGCTTCGATTTCCCATTAAGCGAATGTTGTCAATATGGATTTGGCCTGTGTCTGCTGCAGTATTAATAATTTCTGATTGGCATACTATGAGAAGTTTAAGGTCTGACGGGCATACGACGGTACTTGATGCAATGCGTGACGAGAATATTACTACTCGTGAGATAATTTAGGTTTGATATTTTATCAGTTCAAATCATATATTCCAGGTCATTTTTTCATTCAGTCAAACAATCATTCATCTATAAATGGGAACGTTTACGTTGAACTATTTTTTCAAGAAAGCAATTTGGGAGAAGAAAACATTCTGGGCGTCGGCAGCTGTAATGGCGTATCTCGGTGAGCTAGCACCTACCGCAGTTTGATTTTTTATCATTGTATTTGATTATTCATTTTTTAATGTATTTTATCGGTCATCCTCCTGACTAAGATATTTCTGTTCCCTTGTTGATTTTTGAATTGTTTTTAAACTAAGGCAATTCATCTTTCCGACACCAGTCAATTATTTGGCTACAATACTTCTTTTCGGTCATCCTCCTAACTATTATTTTCCCTTTACATAATAGGGAAAGATCCAAAATGAAGAATTACTTGGCAGGAACATAATTCATCTATTTCTTGAAGTTAAAGCCTGTAGCTTAACTTCGGATTTGTCTAGAATTCTCGGAGATTCTAACACTAATCCGAAAAATAAGAAAAAACACAAAGAAACGATTTGGTCAATGTTTGGAGATATCGAATTTGTCAAAAACTTATATTTCAGGTTATTGCTTCGATAAGCAAGGTATGTACAAAGCAAGTATGATGAAAGGACAAAGCAAAATGTTTGCCGATCGAATTGCTGAAATACCCGAGGGTCAGGATATCTGGAAATATTAATTGTTATTATTTGTATGTAGTTTCGAATCTAGCATTATTATCTAAAGTTAGAATCTATCTCGACCTTCTGATGTCTTTTTTTTCGGCTTTATTAACGTTGACGAACTTCTCCTGAATAAATTTTTGAGAAGATGGATATTAAAATTGTTGTCCAGTACCTTTCATCCTATTATTTCATATTTTTGTAATATTCTAACCGGAAGATGCACTGAATGGAGTTATTCAGTCGCTATAGTCATGCTAATTAGATGATGCGTTTTAAAGCTTAGTTAAAACGAATTAATGCGATACAAATCGCTGAGTGATACACAACTTCACCACTTTTCTCTTAAGATAAGTAAGTATATCATCCTGAACTTTTTGGAATCCAGAAACTTGTTACGGCTTTATGCAAACTTGTTACAGCTTTTTGTTTTATACGACTTTTCTTTCCTTCCTAGGTATATGTTTCAATGCACCGTTTATTTCAGTATGAAACCGGTCTAAAATACAGTAATGAATTAAATGTATAAATTGTGGATACAAAACGAACAAAAAAATAATAAGAGGAAAAAAGAATTGATAGCAATAATTCAATGATGATGTACAATAAAGCGATGAGAATATTCGGACTAGAAAATACTATACTGATATAATAAATTATTAGTCTACTACAATTTGCTGGATTTTTTTATCCTCTATCTCTTTCCTATCTTACACAAACATTTGGTCCTTTACTCTCTGCCGTATCTTACACAAACATTTGGTTAGAGCCATACATTAACTTTCCTTAAAAATGAAATCATCTATTGTCGACTTCTCTTGGTTATACATGAATTCAAATGAAAAGGAAAGTGATACTGCATAAAGAGGGGAAAGCAAAAAGATATCCTCCATTTGACCTCCATTTTAGAGATATACCTCCATTTTTTTTTCTCTCATTTGACCGCTTTCAATCTCTACAGCAACAGATATGCTCAAATTCATCAAGAATAATTAGTGGAAAAATGTAGACAAAAATATCTTTGAAATAAATGAAAAAACTTGAGCTGGTAGCGGAATATCAGTCAGTAAATGATTGATAAATACTATTTCTTATACAGTTATATCATTATTTAATAAACGTGCATAGTTGTCGTTTGAATCTTGGATGATATGTTCTATGGAACGTCATCATCATCATCTATCAAGCTCACATCTTTGCCACATCCTGGACAATCGGCATAGCATGATGCGTCCAATAATTCCCTGTAAGCTTTATTACTACGCCACAGATGATATTCACAATCGCGCCATCGATTCCATGTACCTACCACACGGAACTGTGGTAATCGACGCAGCAGAGCTTTCAGGACAACTGAAAATAATGTTATTCCAGCACTGAACATCCACGATCTAGAAATGATGAATGCATGGATATCTAAAATATATAACGGCAAACATTTTTTATGGAGAAAACTTCAAAAAAAAAAAGAAATTTTGTATCCACCAACAAGTATTTAAATATGAAGGTGACAATTTTATAAAAAAGAAAGCTAATTATTTCATTATTGATGTTCATCCGCAACTCTTGCACCTACAGTAAAAATGTTTTTTACATGTGAATTTTAAAAAAGGACAAAACTCACTATCGTTCTGATGATCTCTGTTACCACCCAAAATGACGGCTTCGATATGAGGCAAAGCTTCGCGACTAGCCAATAATTCGTAGGCTTGCTTTGTAACTGGACCTGAATGACATACCGCAATCTTGGTCAACATTCGGAACTCCAATAAAGCTTTCATTATACCCTCTGATGTTACTGATCGCAAATCACGTACATATAATGTATCTAATCGAGGACAACGCTGTAAACTTCGTTTATTTTGCTTAATATGTACTAAAACATCAAAAAAAACTTTATCTTTGGCCCAAAAATATTTTAGTGTGTTAAACCTCCCGAAAAAGTGTTCTGAACATGAATCTAATTTGTCCACACATAAAAAGACAATTGTATTTTCTCGACTGAAAATCATTTTTAAAATGGATTGGAGGAATGATGAGTACCTGAGCAATCAGGCTAAAATGATCGTCTTGTAATTGATGGACATGATGAAGCGCAAAAATGTTCAAATTAGCAGGCAGTGACCCGCAAAAAGCTTTCAGTTCATCAATTCGGATATTTCTTAGTAAATTGATTACTGAAAATTCGGTAATCTGTGATAACTGAGAGATAGATCGCAACATAAGCTTCCAAAGGTCCATGCAGCTGTAGTTGAGCGGGAAGCCGAATAGGCGTAGAACTCGTAGCTGCGACATATAAGGTAGACCTGAAAATAATCTACCTATATATGTAAATTGACTACAATTGGAATGTGGACTTTAGCTTTTTATTTTTCCTTGAGAGATGAAAAACAAGAACTTAGTAGCGCTCTGAAACAAATTTTATATAGATGAAATTCATGGATAACTCAAAATTTTTGCATTTTTCGTCAAAATTTTTTCATTCGTCATCATAAGACAGTTGATAATCTAACGAACCTACTATTATAATCAAATAAAACGAATTTGTTGAACAAGACATCTGCTTTGCAATTATATAGATTTATAATAAACCAATTAACCAATGCCCATAATAAATTTGCTAGGAACAAAGAATAGAAGATGATGAACTACCAGCAAAAAATTGGTCATAAGTTCGCATATTCTTTCGCAAAGGTCCTAAATCCAATTCCACCGTAGTTATTTGCTGAAATTCGGGTAATAAAGAGATGACATTTACAAGCACTCGGAAACCAGGTTGGCAGATAAAACGCGAAAAACACACACAAATATGCAATTTGCTAGCCAATTCAGAAACTTCCTGAAAAATAAATATTTCGCTTTCCGAGTGAAGAATTATTTCTTCTTTCTGTTCAATTAGATTCTTGACTAATGTATATCTTTAACGAAGTATTGTATTAATAAATAAAAAAAATACCTTAAATAATTGGCGAGCCTGATCTACAGTTCGAAATGTCCGATGATCGATGGCTATGTAAAGAATGCCAAGCTTGGTGGGAAGAGTACGAAGTCGTTCCAATATATTCATAATTGTTTTTCCGCTGCAGTCTGAGAGATATAATTTTTCCACGCTTCCAGAAATTATGGACTGAAATAATTAAGCTCATTGTCATTTAAGTAAATGGTTGAATATATCTACTATAATCCTACGTAATTTAAACATATGTTATGGGATATCAATTGATTTAATAGATTTTCAACTGAAAACGATGCACCTATCTAAAAGTAGAGAGAAATGAAATTCACCACAAAATTGTCGATGTCCTCGGCATGATCGAACCAGATACTATGAAAGCAAAGTCTCGAAATTCTGTTGGTAATAACACATTCTTTGCTGCTCCCTAAAAAATAAAATTCAATACGCAAAAATCAAATCAATGAATCTGCCGTGGTATAGAAACTTTAAAAAGAACTTACAGTATTCGATTACCGAGGACATCAGACAAAGATTGCGAAGGACCAGGGAATCTATATTTTTTAGTCGATCTAACTCATCACACAGATCTCGACTTAATACAAGCTGCAAATATAGTTACAAGTCTATATGCGGCAAAAAATAAATATTACTAAACAAAAATCGTCTTAAAATAAATAAATGCACCTTTTGTAGCACAGTAATCCCTTATTTAAAAATATCATTAACACGAATTTTGTTTCTTGATTTTACTTCAATTTCTTTGCTTTGTTAGATATTTTACCCTTCATAAGTATTCTTATGCCTCATTTTTCCCTTCTCTAACAAAGTTCTACCGATAACCTCTGAGTGGTAGATGTTACTTTCTTTCCAGGCTCTTGAAAATAATTTCGTAGCATCTTTCAAGTTTTTGCAATATTATAAACAAGTACTACATAATACTAATAAAGGCAGGTCATTAAAACCGGGAATTTGTTATCGATTAACTCAAAAAAACTCTTTCGTTATCTAAATTCGACTTCACTGTCCCTTCTCTTGATACATCAGGCCTCCGCATTACTGCTTTTCATTAAAAGATATAAGTGAGAAGTGTTATGAAAATTTATTTTGTAGCTTGACATTGTAACTAAAAGTAGCATAAAAGAATTACAGTCAATAATAACCAATAAAAATTAAATTACTTAGTAACAGCAGCTATAAAAAAAAACAAATACTGTTCACATTCATACTTGATGGTCTGGAATATAGCCCAATCGACGCTCGAAATCCGAAATGCCACCAATGTGCAATCGACGAATTTGTCGTGAGAAACGTTTGATAATATTTTGCATTTTAAGAATGCAAATGTTAGACTGAGAAACTGAACTGTTCGCACAAGTGCACCGAACATTGGATGTTAATGCCATAACCTTGAAATCGTTGCCCGCAACACTTATATTCATCACCGGCTCGACTCTCTAAAAATTAATAATCAGGAAGGTTCTCGTTTTGAATTTATAGAAACTCAGAAAAATAAGAAATGGTAACAACAATGACAGTCTAGAGGTGGAAGCCTGATCCAAGGAATCAGTGTTTTCTCCTGCTAAGAACAAGAATATACACTCCATATAATTATGTGCAGGCAAACTTCCATAAAGTTTATAACATAATAAAAAAATATACCGTAAAATACATGTCCAAAATACTGTTATCATTATTATAGCTGATATAAGGAACACGCGAACTTAAATCGTTCATAATCATGCTGGAAAGTTCCAAATTCTGTCGATCCTTAATATCATTCACGAAACTGACTACTTGGCGCATAATGACGTCATTAAAGTATACCTGCTTTCCTACATCCCATTCATCTATTGAAAACTGTAATATTTGCAATCTAATACACTTATACATCAGATAAGATTATTATCCCTGAACAATTACTATCCTGATTAACAAATATTTTTATACCACTAAATTAAACCTATTTTTCCCATATCTCTCGTTTATTCATAAAACATAATGCCAGCATCAAGAAGCTTCGTTTCATCATTTTAACTGCTGAATAAAATTTTTTCAAGGGTTATGACCGCTAAAAACTTGAGGTTATGAAAAGAAATTAATAAAGTACATGGAACATACCATTATCGTTCAAGAAACTGCATCTGTCTTTATTCTGTTCTCTGTCTTCTTCTTTTTCAGCGGCTGCCATATTAATCGCACGACTTTACAAAAATAAAGATTAAAAATATTATTAATCAAATCCTGAAACTAAAAAGAGCGCACCAACTGATCCCACATAAATTTGATCTACCACATAATCAGTCACAAACGCATAACCATCAACAATGATGCCTCAACTGTTCAACACATGTTTATCTTTTCGGAATATCCAACGTATCAAAAATATCAATGAAGAAAGAGGCAAGACAATAATTTGGTTTCATGACTTGTTTAATGGTGTAATACATATGATTACTTTATGGAACACATGATGATGCCAACTGTGGATAAGACTGGAAACATAATTAAATGCACAACAGTAGATATTTTATGGAGAGAAAAATGAATGAAAAGAAACGACAAAACAAAGCGTTTTAGGAAAAATAAAGGATAATGAAAAAGAGAGAGCGATGATTAAATTACTTAGCTGTGTGAAAGAAAAGAAAGTGATAAAGAAACGAGCTGTAAAACATACGTAGTGAATATTCCAAAATGATTGAACAACATAATCCGGAATTGACTGGACAATACAAATCCATATGGGAATATGTAGAAGCAAAGAATCTATTTCACCAAGGGATTAATCGTTAGTACAGTAAATAAGAAAATGAATTATATGAAAAATTAACAATTTCCCAATGTTTAGCAAATATTACCCAAGTTAGGATAGTATTCAAAAAAATATATTACCCAAGTTAGGATAGTATTCAATACTGAATACTATCTGAATACTATCCTAACTATCTCAGTATCCGCATACACCGACGAACACAACAACAACCCACTAATGTAAATATCAATACCAATGCCACCTTCTATAATTTTGTTCCCGCTTTAATTTTGTTTAATGCGGTCTTCATTCACACGGAGTGAAAAATTTGTCATCCTATATAATTTGGAAATGATGTATGTTCATTGGAAAAGTGATATGATACGATTTGCAACATGATATGCGCTATAATAGTTGAACGATGAGCCTAATAATTATTGATTTTTTAATCATCATTTATGATTTTCATTTTTGAAATGATTTCTTGACAAGGAGCCTGCACAAATCTTTGACCAAGTTTTAAAATATCTTAAACTTTCTAAATCATCTGTAGTATTAAAAGTGAAAAGTCTTCTTTTATCAAGGAAAGACTAATCAAAAATTTTGCAAGACAATAATAACTGAAGCAGAAATAAAAATTCCTCTAAGATGATATATCTCATCATTTCTCGAATTCGATTGTCATTCTAAAAAATGAGAAAAATTGTTCGCCTTCTTTTTCCTAAAAATTTCTCTTTCTTGATGTCTAGTGGAGCAGGCTTGTAATGTAAAATATCGATTGTTAAATTGCCATATAATTAATAAATTGAATAGAATTTAACTTTTAGCCATTGCTACCTTGAAGAATGGCACAAGAATTTTTTAATGAAAGTGAATTTTTCTTCAACGATAATAAGCTGAAACTTTTCTGTACTTCTCATTCTATCTTTCACTTCGTTTAATCTATTTTTATCCATATTGTAAAGTTTTGGAAATAATTGATAAAGATGTTGGATATACCGTAATATATTTTATTAATAGCTTTACAATTATGAGATTAATTAATAGCAATGATTTAATTTAATTAATGTCAATGAATTCAAGAATGTGATATATTGATACAATGACAATTATGATTTTATCAAG
This sequence comes from Dirofilaria repens, assembly GCA_008729115.1. Lineage (NCBI taxonomy): Eukaryota > Metazoa > Nematoda > Chromadorea > Rhabditida > Onchocercidae > Dirofilaria > Dirofilaria repens. Next base: position 378,018 of record SNRZ01000013.1, on the reverse strand, counting down.
CAATATATCAAACAGTAATTGTGGAGCCTGTTCCACAATGCAAGAATGAGAAGTACAGACAAGCTTCGGTTTATTATCGCTGAAGAAAAACTCACTTTCATTAAAAAATGCTCTGTAACTCATGTGGCCATAATGAACGAATAACAGCTGATACGGGGAATTTTATAATCTTAGATATGATTAATCTATGATTAACCTTAATCTTCGGAAGCAAAGTTTATCTTTTCAAAAATTCTTGAAATCTAGTTTCTTGTCAACCTTGACATACAACATGATGTCATCATTATATGCGATAAAGAATGTTTATAAATGGAATGACCGAATGTGCTTATTAATTGCTATTAATTAAATTACGTTACCTGAATTACCGGAATTGTTCAGTGGGTTTAATCCTATTATCGATGATAATTATTAATTCAACTATTTCAAGCAGCTTGCTAATCGACTTTTTCCAAAATTCATGAAAAATTTAGTTTAAGGATTATGGTGAAAAGGATAGGTTAAAGAATCGAATCCAGAATTATAAATTCATGAGTTAACTTTTTCAGCTTTAGCTCAAGTTGAAATAATTTTTGAAATGCTTAAAGTCTAATTTAGTTGCCGAAATAATATCTCTCATCTATGAGTTAGATCTAATTTATTAATTCATGCCTTAGAATTGTTTTTTATCATCTTTCATCTATTATTGGAATAAAATTTTCTTAAAATTAATCTGTGAATTGTTTTAATATGCGACAGAAACGATGCTTGAAATAAACTATAGGCCATAAAGATGATTGAAATTCTTTATATATAAAGCTTGAAGAGAATATTTTCATTCATTTGTATATTCTTTTCTATCCATTCGTAGAATTGCATGTATACTATGATATTTTAATCGTAATTTGTTTTGGAGTAACGTATAGCTGCATTTCAACTTGAATAATTATGGAACTGGTGATGTGTAATTACTAATCGTAATAATTCTATGATATATCTGAGAATAAAAGCAGATGAGTATGATTTCATAAGCACATAATTCTGATAAATAAAATAATTATTAAAAGTCAATTCAAGATAAATGGAATTGTAGAATAATTTCCTCCTTTAAGTGAAATATGTTAGGGAAAAACTAAGTAATCATTGTCTAGAACATACTAGGCAATTAATCCCAAGGGCTCATTTTTGTATGTATCAATAATCAATGGTAGAACTTATCACACATTTAGTTATAGGAAATGTTTACTTATTCTCATTCATTATTAAAACAATGAATGAGAATAGACAATATTCAAATATGCACAAAGTTTCGATGTGGGATATGATAACACTTCAGATAATTAGCATAAATTTTTAACATTTTAAATATTGCAGATAGGGAACTAAAATGAGAATTTGATGTGCATATTCAAACATTTCTTTTTCTCATATTCGTTATATTAGATATTGTAACATTCGTTTATATTAAATGATGATGATAACTCATGCGAAGAATAATTGATTATTTAGATATATTTATATTATAAATTATTTTAGTTTTCTGACAAAATAGTTTAGAATGTTTGATGTCATGAAACGTGACTGTTGATGAGTATTTGTAGAAGATATGCATGTAAATTTTGCAGATATGAAATCTACTCTGGAATAGGCAGAAAATGTAGTTTAGATAGTTAGAGATTTTAAATTCTATTCCATCTTATTTTGTGGGGAGATTATCTTGCTCTTTTGATATATTTGCACTCATTAAGATAGTATCATATATATGGGAAGTAGAAATTGCTTTGTTGGAATTAAAAGAATAAAATTAGTATTTCTACTACTCCTATAAGTAGTAATAGTCAGTAGTGTATTTAAATTTCGAACAACTTTAGTTTCCCGTGGGAAGTCTAACGAAGTCTATGAACCGATGTCAACTAGTTAGCGATTGACAAATGCAATTAAATGATTATTACTCGCTTTTTTGCTCGGAAAATTTGATTTTGTCCGAGAGAAACTGACTATAAAGTCTTCGGTCGAAAGGGATTTGCCCTCCTTTTCAATATTAATTTGCTCAGCAATATTTGCATGATGTGGGAAAAATCTAGCAAACATGCTCTAATAAGTTAGGCACAATGTGTTCATCATTCATTTGTATCTTATGCTGATTCGTTGACTGAATGAATTTGAATTCTGACTGAGTGACCTGAACTTTAATATCAGTGAGACTTAGATGCATTTTATTAACATGAAAGTTTAAATTCATTTTTACCGTGATTCTAGCATTGGCGCTTCTGGCATTAATAAATCGTAAAGGAATTATTCTGATGATAAATATGATTTGAGAAGCAAAATGTTAGTTCAAGACCTGTTGGACAATGTAAGATGGCCAGTTAAATTGGTTTTATAATTTAAGTTTATCAATCTCATTGTTTCAATTAGTAACAATACGACGTTTATAAATTTTCCGCTCAAACTGATCTTTTTTTTAATTAGCTGAATAATAAAGTCACTTAGAAGTCTAAAGAAATTGTATTTCTGATTGCTGAACTTTTGTATTATGAAAAATGCTATTTGTGACAAGGAGCCCTAGTATTTGCGATTTAAAATTTAGAATCACTTCATTAATTAGTGAAAACTGCTTATACTAAAGCCATTCTATGAAGCCATCCCAAAAGCTATCGTTGTGTAAAATATAACTTTATACTAATTAACATTCCAAAAAACAAAACAAAAAAGACTTTACTATAAGACTAATGATGATAATTCAAAACGATTTTTGAGAAGGCAATTTAAATTGATTGTTTGAAAAACTAAATAGGTACAGCTGAGAATGTAATAACCTCAGGCTTCCCATTGAAGTTAATAGTTGAAGCCCTAAGCCAGTAGCTCTAAGGCCCTCATGCAAGTTAATATTATAAATGATATGTCTTTGTTGCTCAATCACTAAAAGAGGAAAATTAAGGATTCAAATATAATCAATATTTTTGGCTCTCTATAGTTTAAACTTTGAAATCAATGTTTCTTTTTTTGGCTGTTTACTTCAATCAATGTTTTCTGGCTTTGTGTAATTTAAATATTGTAATCATAATATGTCTGATCTATGAACAGAAGTTTTCCTTGTTTGTTATCCAGTGTATTATTTGGCTGCTAATAGACATCGATAACTAGTCCACAATAATGCCTTTCGAATAGTCTGAGTTTTCGTTCTAATGCGGCAATCAGAATCTGAATCACATCCATAATATTGTCAGTCATCGCCCTTAACCGAATGTTCCTTCCAAAGAAAACTTCCCAGGTTATCTCAGTGTATGATTGACTGAACTTCAGTAGCCGAGAAGACTATATAAAGAATAAAATCATCACCAAATTCATATACCATCATGACAACAGTCAATTCTTTCTCATAAAGACTTCATTTTACATTATAGATAAACTCCTCGAGAATATTATTTTATGTTTCACTCTCGCACAGTACTTCAATCCTCCAAAATGCCTTCATTTACTTCAACTTCTCAACAAAATCGAAGATAAGGAAGTCAATGTTCCCAAACTTGTTTTCGATTCAACTATTTGTTTAACTTGAAATATGAGAATGAAATGATTGTTTTGCAAATGATCTTATTCATTTCAAGATGAATTTAAATGCACTCCGCAGTTCAATTCACTATCCTTACCTATAAAAATTACCTATATTATTGTATCAGTCAAAGTAGCTTTTTCTTTGCGCAGAACGGTTGTCAAATAAATTCTTTCAATTGAATCTCTTATAAACTTTTGGAAAAGATTTCATTAAAATATCTGTAATAACCAAACTTACTGATCATAAATGCTCAGAAATCGATGAGGATGAATCTTTTGATGCATTCATGATGAAGTAAAATGTCTGATGAAGATTCTTAAGTAAATGCCAAACTTAGAAATGAAACTGATGATCTGAGGAAATGGAATTTCCAGTAACTCATTACGAACAACTTCAGTCGTCTAAAAAATGTAATGAATTTATTCGAATTCGTGCAGATTTCTTTACTGAATTCAATCCAATTCTTGAAATGTTTTTCCCGACAATATCCATAACTGTGATATTGTTTATACCAATTTTGATTCCTCGGTCACTTACTTTTATTTAGAATTTTATAAGAGCAATTTAAGAAAATCTATCGTTATCATCAATTGTTGAAGACTTTGCACAACAACCACTAGCATTAAAATGAAGCTAGGAATGAATTTCCCTCAGTTTATCAATAATTTTCATCTCATGGATATTACAGTCTTGTTTGACGATGTCATTATCATTAACAAAAATCATGGAAAATGAAAAAAGATTTCGAAATTCTTTTTTTTCAAAATTTCTTGAATTTTTTTGCACAAACATTCTGCCACTTGACCTAAGAAGAGCTAATCTATTTTCGAGCATAAATTCTCGAATAATAAAATTCTTGTTATCTGACTTCTATATTGCTTACCGCTTGTTATATTGTTTGTTATGGTGTCACTGTATTGGAACAATTATTTTCCATGTTTCCTGAATAAACTGAGAAAGCTGTTTGTTATTCCAAAGATCCCTGCCCTCAGCAAGAAAAGTGCCAAGTCGCATGAAAAAGAGACCTTGTCCCTTATTAACTATCGAGAAATTTCATATAATAAGTTATTGTCCGATCCATTCACTAACTTGTTTTGACTACTTCAGGCCTTTAGGCCTTGAAAGTTATATCAAATTTTCATAATCGGGAAATGAGACAACAATTCAATAAGGCTTAATTTTAAAGATTCAAATAGAATCAACTTAGTTATAAGAATGACGATATTAAGCCATTTTTCTCTCATCATTCAGAACTGATAGAAGAAATAATTTCAAAAAGAAAATGATTGTTTTTGTTTGATTTAATTCAGGCTATAGAAAATAAATCTGACCAATTCATTTCTTATTCTGTTTATTCAGAATGACAACAACAATTCACTGTGTAGAGAGATATTTTGAATAAAAGCGAAGTTCAAAATAGAACTGATTGTTGACAATATTTTTAATTCAGTATATACTCTCTCATTTGCTGTTTCTCGTGACATTTCTCATCCGACCGATGAATTACTGCCTGCTTCATTTTTTTTTACCATCTAATATTCATCGGTAGAGAGCGGGAGAGAAGAATGATTAAAACTCGATATCCAATGTATTCATCAATAAAGACTGACCTTGCATTATACGGGATTGATCTTTTTATCGTTTTTGTGAAATCATAGACGAATAACTGCCAAAAATATTTTTGGCAGTTATATTTAATATATTTCTCAGTTGTTGTTATCCGTCTACGCAGAAGTGAATTAGTATTTGAAAAAGTACGAATTCAATGAATAATTTATGAGCTCTCTTCTAAAGCTAATCACAATTCCTGAGAATGGCATTTATCAAGAACAGTTTTACAACTGTCAAAATTTATTGACATTTGTTTGTGTTTATGTATCATTTCGATTTTAGAGAACAGTTTGATGTTTGGGTTGAAAAGTTCAAACACATTAGTAAACGGAATTTTCAAAGCAAATCCTTAGGTATTGCTTTGGAAAAATTCTGATAAATGTTTTGTTGCAATACTAACAGGTGTAGAAAGAAAAAAATACTATCTGATCTATTCTGACCTAATAATGAACTTTTCATACCAATAAGATAAACTGTATCGCTAAGATGATTGAATTACGGGAGGTGGGGGAAATATTCTATATTATCAGGAATATTATCAGAAAATGATGACAGAAATTTCATCCCTGCCATTTAAATTTAGCGCATATCGAGAAAGAACTGTTTAATGAATATAGATAATGGATATGTTTATGATGGATATGTTTATGAAAGCATCGAATAAATATATTTTTTCAAATGTTTTAATTTTAATTGAAAAAAAAGCGATTGATATGTCATCAAGAACTTTCTTTTAGTCTATTATATTACAAAATATTAAATAAACATGCAAAAGGAATCGAAATGAATTCATTGAATGAATTCATTTCGATTCCTTTTGCATGTTTATTTATTTATTCAATTTCATTTTTAATAAAATCACGCAAGGCTGCAAATTAAATAAATCGTTAAAAACGAAAGGAAATGTGAATATTATATTGCAGTTCTTTTGCTTCGATAATATTAATTTAGTTGGGAATTTTATTCTGCAATCTATTATTTAGTTATAAAAAATTTAACGATTATTTGAAAAAAATTTTTCAATACTGAAAAATAATTAATAATGCAGTTTGCATGCAATCATTTCCACAACTATTCGTTCTCGCAAATGAGTGAACCGAACCGATATTTTACTTATTACTTTATTATATGGATGTAAATTTTGTTTTTAAATTTTAAACTTTTTTACGTTTCATTTTAATATCTTCATTGCTCTTTGATATTCATTCATCTATTTTTAAGAAATGTGTTCATATAAGAATTTGATAAATTTTAAAAATTAATTATATATTATCATTATAAAAACATCAAGAAGAGACGATAAGGAAAGTTGTAATCAGTTATTTATTAAACAGAATTATAATTAAGTTTATTCAAACACTTTTAATGATGTCACTGGTGTCATCGTGTTTAATCATCATGTTTGTGTTTAATATTTAATGGTGATAAATATGTCTATTTGTTGTAGCATGAAGTCAATTAGAAATTCTTTTTACAGCAAATTATCTCTCGATTAATATCATTCAATTAATCAATCATCAGTTAATCAATTATTCATTCATTCATCCATTCATTTATAGACAAATAATTCACAACATCATCAGAAAAGCGTTGACTCATTTCTCGAAAGATTGTGAGGATCAAAAAGATTCTCATGGGAATTCCATTGTATATATTATTGCATATTATATTCATAATTTGACTTTATTCCATTTAACTCAATAGTGCCAATTTAAATAAAAGTAAATAAATTAATAGACGATCGTTTCATATATCTTCCCATCTCATTTTCCATTCAAAATTTAAAATAATAGAAAATACACTTTCATATATTCAATTACAACTATTATCTCTTATTGGAAGATGAAAAGTACCTTTCTTTGGAAAAGTTTTGACTTTGTTTTGCTGAGACAGTGTAAGAATTTCAAAATGTCAGCTGCTCTATCATAGAGAAGTTGAAAGCATCGTCGAGAAAGTGATGATTGAAATGGATTTGCATTTATTTGAACTTGTTTTTTTTTCTGCTTTTTTTCTCCATGTTTTTTTACTGATTATAGAAATTTATATTAATTATTTAGTAATTTGTTTTGTATTGCATTGCATATCTGTTCAATATATTTTGAATGAATGATAGATATGATAAATATTCTAATTTTCAAATGATAACCGCTTATTATTATTATCGTTTTTATGATTAATTAAAGTCCATTAAACTTATGTTTTAATTAATTCTATTGACGAGAGTAATATAATATATGCCAAATGATTGTTCGTTTTGTTCATGATTGTAGATATTAACGAACTGTTGCAATATTGCATTTATAATTAAAAAGTTTGAAAAGAATTGATCAATTGGAGGAAAATAATAGAAATAGGAAATAAATATGATTGCATTGACCAGGAAATAGAATTGGGAAACAAATATGATAATATTGGCCAAGTAATGTTCCATCCCCTAAAAATGCCCAGTGTTTGGCTTATAATGGCTTCATCATAGCTAAAAAAAATCATTTCCTTCTAAAATTTTTTCCCTCTTTTATGTCATTTTTCTAAGATTTTCTGTTCAGTACTATGCGTTCTTCAATATTGCTATTGTTACCAATAAATATTGTTATTATTATCTATTATCAGCATTATTTATCTAATCATTCCATTATCATTTTGAATTATCACCAACATCATTGATCACTAATATCATCATTGATCATAGCAATATTTTATCATTATTGCAGTTAATTATTCAACTAATAATACTTTTTTTATTATGCTGCAATCCACTTTCAATCAATCTAATATTGATTTTATTGCTATCATTTACTGAAGAATATCAGTGTATAATTTGTTAAAGCTATAACAGTTTGCGCATGGACGATGACACAAAGTGTGTGCAAATTACCGAAGCAATCTTAGAACGAGGTATCAATGATATTACAAGGTAGGTACTTCAGAAATCATTTCATACAGAATGATTGTGGTATTTACAGCATTGACATCATCACATTTATTCTTTCTACTCTCTTCGTACTTTTATCATCATTACATCATCGTATTTTGATTCTATTTCACCAAGTATTAAATTTAAATTGATGTATTTTGTATATGTGAAAGGTCATTTCTATAATTAACGATAGATGTAAAATTAAAACAATGATGTCTCAACTTGGCAAATATTTTAATTATTTATCGAGAACTGCTCTAATATTATAGCAGGAAAAAATAGCCATAAATTTGACAAAACTAAATTTGTTATCTGTTTAATGTTGTGATTGGGAATGACAGAAAGTAATAAATCTCTCAAAATTATTCCAAAAAAATTTTCTAATAACTCAACTGATAGCAAGCAAAATAAATTTGAAGTTTGTTTTGAGCTATCTGAGCTCGAGATAATCTATGCTACGAATTATAATAATTCAAGGTAATTTAAATCTAATATATATGTAGAATATTTTAATATTTCATAATATTTTCAAATTTCTTAAATGGTATAGTTTAAAGTAGAATAGGAAGTAAAGGATTTAAGTTAAAGAATTGAATATGTTAGAATTTATCATTGACGTCAATGAAATAACTAATTCAATCTTTTAGTAGCAAAGATTTCAATTTAGCATACTTGAAAAGATTAGAACTTATAAGTATTGAATAATAGCTACATTATTTAATATAGCTACATTAGGTTAAAAAAATATTCAGAAATTGGAACATAAGAAAGATGTTGAGAAGAGGGAAGAAAGAAAAGAAAAAGTAATAGGTTAGCATTGAAGTTTGTTAAGCTTATTTAATATAAATTATGCAAATATCTATCTTACAAATTGATTTTATTGATCTTCTTTTTCTAATTTGAACTCTTTATGAAATTTTGGAAATTGAGAGAAAAAAATTACATAAGAACTAAGTCAGTACTTTTAAGTATTTCTCAATAAATTTAAGTATGAAAATTTCCTTATTATACTCATTACGAAATTATTAAACAATAATACTTTTTTACCAGTAGGATAAGTATCGGTAGGGTAAAGTATTATTTAAGTGATTCTGGTATAGATCAAGCAAAATGAATTATAATTTTATGAATGATTAAATAAATGATATGCAATCTGATAGATAATAATCATTTTTGCTTACAAATTTTTCATTTTATTTTATTTCACAATATCTCGTAATATTAGAAAATAAAAAAACAACAACTTATCAATTAAATTCAACAATATTTCAAAGAATGGTATGTGAAATGATATGCGATATGCGATTTACGATATCAAAAACATTCGCGCATATTACTAAATACTATCCATAAAATCCTGAAAATTATCAAATGTCTAACGAAATTAAAACACTTTAACTGAAAAATATTACCATCAATAGAAAAGGCATTGTATCCGTAAAATCGATACAATGCCTTTTCTTGAAACAACAACTTTCAATTTTAAATTTCGTCTCCAAACTTGAAAATTTTCCAACTTTGCAGCCTCAAAATTTTTACCAATTTTAATAATAATTAAATCGACAAAAATATTACACTTATATTTTTGTGTTCCTTTCTATTACTATGAAGAAGTTAAGTTGTTTAACTAAAAAATAAATTAAATGAAATATCATATCGAATTATCAATGATATCAAAAAGTTGCATTTAATGATTTCATATTAATGATAAAAATACTTTATCAATAACAAATAACTTAGCTATCTAAATGTATTGGTTATTTATCTGAAGTTCATTCGATAGTGAGAAATATCATTTACATTATTATTTAATATATATTATCATTTAAATATTATCATTTACAATTTATAATCCAAAGTTCATTCATTAGTTTTCTTGAAGTCGTTTTGGAAGAACATCGAATAGTTATCATTCATTTATTAGATGAACATTAGATCTTCTACTTAAACTTTATCAAATTTAATTATTTATCCTGCAAAAGTTTTAAAGAGCTTTTTTTGTCTTCAAAAGATATATCATCATGAGCTCTTGTTACCTATATCATACGATTGATTTAATCATATACCAATATCAGAAATATGATCAAGTCTACTTATTTTCGCTTTCAGAGATTATTCGCTTTAGAGATTTTAATATGTAACGAAGTATGTCTTTAATTGAGTATCGTCGTTTAGATATATAAAGTTAATTAATAGATCCAAAATTGTTGTGGCATAAATAATTAATAATTTGATAATCAGTGAAGAGATCGAAATGATATCTGATAGTTGTTACTGTCAATAATTATACTTATTTGACAAGAATTTGGAAGATACTAAAGTCTATCCCATACTAATAATAACATTTTATGTCACATGCTTTATGATAATAGAAATCTTTTGTTGATACATTTATCAAAGAAATGAAATTGAAAATTTTCAACAATGAAATGGAATAAGTTTAATAAAAGAAAAAATTGATTGTGAGAGATATGACAATATTCAAGCAAAATTTAATTGAATGCAATCAGTTAAAATACAAACAATGACTTATGAATAATCGCTGAGAACAACTGATAAGCATAAATTATTCGTTGAATATCACTTTCTGAAATTGTGCGTGTTATCAAATTGCAATGATCATTCCCATGACAATAGCATAAGTTGCTTATTAACTGCTGAATATCACTTATATCTATATTTAATTGTCTTATTTTTCTATATTAAATTTATCAATAGTAATGCTGATAACTAAAAATCCTTGAACATTCAGTAGAAATTAATTTGAACTTATCAATAATTAATTAGAAATTAATTTTTTCCTATTTTCTGTATTTATCCGATATATTTGTGTTGTAAATTACCCATAAAAGAGCCTATTAAGCTAATTGAACTAGATGAATATATGATAAAATGATAAATCCAGTTGGGACATTTATCATCAATGATAGATAGTCAATGAAGAAAGTTTCAAAGTTAATTCACTTTGTCATTTAAACAATTCATACATTAGAAGTAAGTATCCTTATCATTATATTTCTACGCATTTCATATCAAAGATAACGAGATAGAGCAAAGGGTAGAGGTCAAGTCAAGGTCAGTTGAATCCAATTTCCAAGTTCCCGTACTTTTCTTTTCATATTATTAGGATTCAATTTATATGATTAAAGCAATGCTGCAAAATTCATAAGCAACAAATTGGCAAAGTTAATATCAGATAGATACTAGTGGATGTGTGCAATGATCGATAATTGATTATTGATAATTGGTTAAGCAAAACTGGATTTCCTAATTGAATTCTGATTATCTGATGGATTAATTGAAATATCAAAAAAAGTAAATCTTCACATATTTCTGTGCGCGGAAACTGAATTTTTTAGTGTGAAAATTTAAAAAAAAGCAACAAGACATAATTGAAAATTTGATATAAATAATTAAAAATTCAAGTCTTTAATTGATTTTCATATATTTTCGTACCCCATTATTGAGAGCTTGTTTAAATGTTTCTCGAGAAAAAACGTTCAGCTAGTTTTGGCAAGTTTGAACTGAATATTCATGAATAACTAAACTTTCATAATTTTTTTTTTCATAATTTTACAAACCGAAGATGAGACATCTTGAATTGTAAAACTTTCCCTTATTTATCTTTTATCTTTCTCTTTTTCATCCCTCTTTTTTTTCATCTGAAACTCGAATATTCTTGAAGAAATAAAAACGATGGAAATTATTCTTTCCAGATGGTTAACTATCGAAGTAATCTTCTCGTTACTTTATGGCCTTCTGATGTTTGTTGGTATCACCGGCAATGGTAGTGTTCTAATTGCATTTATAAAGAATCGACGGCTTCGTTCAGCTAGAAATATTTTTTTGCTCAATTTAATCATTACCGATTTACTACTTTGTCTTACTGCAATTCCCGTAACACCGTGGTATGCATTAACAAAGAATTGGACATTTGGAGCCTTAATGTGCAGTTTGATGCCTCTTTCAAATTCATGTTCTGTTTTTGTAACCAGGTAAATTTTCTTTATTATATTAATACTCAATGATTAATCATTCTCGTTGGACAGCTATAGCAATTTCGATTTGATGAATTATCCGAAGAGCAAGGGGAAATTGAGAAATGAAAGTGAAAATTGATATGAAATATTCGATGGCAGTTAAATAATCTGAATAGTTCTAATTACTAGCATTGAGTTAATCGATTCTGAAATTCTCGACGAACTTAATAAATCGAAGTGATGATATTTCAAATAATTGAAAGAATTATTTAATTCCAATAATACCTATAAACGTATCAATCTTTAGTGTTAATATTCAATTGATGCTTCACACTTTAACTGCTTTCTCATAATTATTTAATTTATCATATCTTTTTCAATTCTAATTTTTATAACTTTAATTTAGATCCAAAGTCAAATTAATCATTGAAATAATTTCAATAATTTATTTAATCAGAAAGGAGTAATGGTTACATAAGCAAGCACTGAATTTATTTCAGATTCCATGAATATACAGATTCCTTTTAAATCTCAAATGGCATATACATAGATTCACTTCAGATCTCAGATGGCATATCTGTTTTATAGTATAAATATACAGAATAAAATTGAAACTACATTCAATTAATTTATAAAATTTTATCACTTTAGTAGATGATGAAACATATTATCTGCTAAGTCTAAATATATAACATATGATTAAGTTGTATATTAGTCGATAAGTTTGTGATAAAATTTTCAATATGAAATAGTTCTAAATAAAAGATAACAAAACTATATGAATAGATAAATGGATGATGATATTTGGCTTTGGCTTATCTAACTGACTAAAAACAAGAAAGATTTCATTTTTCGACATGGAACGATGTAAAACTAATATATTACCTGATATTACCTGATATGGATAACATCTCCATAGATTAATAAATATAGATAAAAATATACCTATAAGTTTTGCAATAAATTGTAGCATGATTGTTTCTAATGAATATACTTAGAAATGATTGAACATATGAACTACCTTTGAGAAGTACTGTTTAAAGCTGATATGATATGGACATGCAATCAAAAGTCAGTTTTATTTTACAGAGCATAGCATCAAGTTTAAGCATTGAAAATATAAACATTTGAAGTATAGTAAAGTCAAATGATAACACTTCCCTCATAAAATCACCGTATCAGAACTCCTTTATTTTACTATCAATATGTGAAAATCAATTATCATTTTCGTAATTACAGCTGGAGTTTAACGGCTATAGCGATCGATAAATTTGTGCATATTATGAGTCCAATTCGGGCACCTGTATCTATAAGTCAGGCAAGCCTAGTTACTGCCTTTATCTGGGTGGTAAGTACCATGGTTAATATACCATATCTTATGAGTTACGAACTTGTGGATGGTGCATATTATGTACCAAATAATACCATGCCGTTTTGTGGCCTTTTTTGTGACGAGATCAACTGGAACGGTGAAACACCTCGACGTCTCTATGGATCAGCTGTTGTTTTATTACAGGTAATTTTGGAAATTTTGATCTAAACAATAATGCTTTGATATGTTAATGTGATACCCTGCTTGATCCAGTTAATAGTAATGCAATATTTTTATCATGAGAATTAATGTTATTATCAACAAAATCCTTTTCACAGGATAATGCTAATATGAAAATGAAATGCTTTAGTTTGTTGTACCATTAATAATCATAACATATTGCTACGTTCGGATATTAGCTAAAGTTGCTAGTGATATGATTATTCAAAACGTACAATTCAGCAAAAGCTTATCAAATGCTCAACGTGAAGAAGCGATAAATCGAAGAAAACGAGTGAGTGGACAAAATTATTCTTTCCTCTATTTCTTTAATCAAAATAATTATTTAAAAAAATTAAATATGACGCATGTCGAGAATTTTCGCTTTTTACCATTTATCATCATAATAATGAAATTTTATGCTAAGAAATGAATTTGACTCGACATGCAAGAATTCATTTACGGTCCTAATAATTTGATGGCAATTAGTAAAATAAATATTAAACTCCGAGTAGTCAGTATATTGCATATTTTACAAATTGCTCAAAGTTTTAGATTCGAAAGAAAAGTGAAAATATTATGATCGATCATCCTGAAATGAAAATATTTTATAGGTCAATTATATACTTATTGGTATGGTAATTGCATTTATTGGATGTTGGCTTCCTCTTACTGTCGTTAATATCCTCAAAGATTTTAGTAAGTCTCTGCTTTCTTCCTTACATATATCAAAGCACGGAAATCTCGAGAAAAATCTTCCCATACATTCTCCAAGATTTTAGATAAAAATAAATCTGACAACTATTACTTACAATACCTGGCTTATTATATGATAATAATTTGCAATTTTTTAATAAATGAAAATGGTATTCTTTCAAAAGACTATAAATCAGTGACTGATGAATATTAAAGCAAAAAAGAGATGATTGATTATCAATAGAATATCATTTGATATATTTACAGAATTAGAGCCACAGTTTCTTCTCGAACAACCATTTTTTTGGCCATTGGTAGCTCATGTAATAGCGATGTCAACAGTAATTTGGAATCCACTTCTTTTTTTCTGGCTAACGAAAAGAAGGAAGAAATCGCAAACGCCTCGTTTCAGTATTTCATTTAATGCTATTGGTACAAAAATTTCGCGAATTAGTTCGATACGTCGCAAATCATGTACATTTCGATCCATTCATAAATACAGTTCTACTTGGTGAAGTATTTCTCATTTTTGCATATTATCGAGACATCAGTCAGTTAAGAATTGATTAGTGCTAGAAAAATTTATAGTAAATTCTGCTTCTATAAGTTCAAATAATGAAAAAATATTTCATTAATAACTTCATATTTCAGGTAAATGTTTTAGATGTTCTTGAGATGAACTGGAAAAATCAAAGTGAAATTTTAATAATTAATTAATATTATTAAGCTTATATTAATATGAGCAATGCTATCTATAATCTTCTAACATGATAATATTCTATTATAGCTCGTTAAATAGACAGCCCTCAAATAGAAGCAATTCGACAAAATTATATCTTAGAAATGGATCAACAAATTCCAAGAATCATCTAACTATAGAAATGGAACGATTGATATGAGATAAAGTGATATGTTATCTTTCTAAAAAAAAATGCAAATTAGCATTCGTATGCTACAAAATGAACTAATTTGATGAGATTGCTCAAACAAAGATATGAAACTGGTGATTATTATTCGAGAAATTCAAATATAAGAATTGGTTGAATTGCTGACATAATATGCTCATAATATCCATTCTCTTATCACTGTTACAATAAATGCTCAATTTATTATCATTTGTTGAATTTGTTTATTTAAATTTGTATATTTTGCAATCTATTATTAATTTATTGTAATATATTACTCTCGCGCTTATCAATATAGAAAAAAAAAGTGAAACAATATGCTGAGAAACATTCAGATCGATAACTCCGTAATTTCATTTATCTTTTCAAAGTTTCGGACAAATTGATATTGAAAGTTCCTATTTCTCCGAAAGTTTTATTATCGTTCTGGATGGAATGATAGGACAAGAAGATTCAAGGACGTGTGTTATAATTAAAATCATAAATACAAAAGTATAAAAAAATGAGCAAGAATGTTGAATATACTTACTCCTATTACTTTGCTTAACGATCAAACAAATTAAAAGATCACAAATGAGTAATACGTTTGTATATATTGAAATAATGATACTGATAATACATGGGATTCGGATTATTTACCGTGGAAGATAAGGGAATGATTAATTTCCCAAGGATTTCAATGTAACCTATTTTATTCTTTAAGATTTGATCAGTTTGCTATACTCATTTAAAATGAACCTATAATCCGGAATGTCCTGCCTATTCTTTCCGAAGGATTAAAAGAGGAATAGCAACCGACTAACAGATGGATATTTTCTTCTTTTTCAATTTCAGTGTTATCTGAAAACAATTGTTTCAGATTACTTCATATCTTATACTTCCTACAGTATGGCTTCAGATTATTTCATATCTTACGCTTCCTACAGTACAGATTCAGATTAGCATTAAACAACAAAAACACCCTAATGAAATTATAAATTTTGCAAGATAAAATAAATAATTTTAAAGGATTTTGTTAGCAAAACTTTTATTGCTTATTAATTTATAATTAATAAGCTGACGCCATTCCATTTCTTTTTTTCCAAACTACAATTATAGAATGATGGAATAATGTAAAACATATATCGTGTTACTATTTATTAAATGTTCAATATACGGCAAAATCTAATTTTAAAAAAATTGAGAAATATACAAAGAAATGTGCATACATAGCGAAATAATCTGTTGTGATAAGTTAATCTCCTCTGTATTTATACAACTGATCATATCAACTTATCGTATTTGCATCGGTTGCACATTCCATACCCATTCAGCCATTACAGCTATTTTAAAGAATCAATCCCGCATTTCCTAGATTTTTCATCTTACCACATTTTACTTCAGCACATTCATTTCGGTACCCACACGGCTTAATCTGAATTTTGAACATATTGTTTTGAAATGGGAAATCACGTCCAGTCTATAATCGATTATGGTAAGACCATTCTGACGTTAAATATGAATGAGTTCTATATTCTTAGAGCACAATTTGACGCAGAACTTGAAATGAAAAATTTCTAAATTTGAACAGGATCTACTACAATCTTCAGCAACTGATAAATACGATGAGCAATCAATAATTAATGAAATTTCAAATAAAAAATAGCGAAATATGCAAACTGATAAGACCAACACAAAAAAACAACAATGGCTTTATTGCCTGATGATTAATGAAGTGGTGCAAATGTCGACAGCCCTAATTATGCGTTCAGTGGTCTAGAAAAAAGAAATCACAGATCTGAAACGTCTGACAACTCCGTCCTTGATCAAGAATGAATGGAAAACGTCTAAAAAAATAATAATAGCAGTAATAATAATAATAAGTAATAATAACAACAAACATCAACAATGACAATATACAAAAGTTTGTAGTATTTCAATACTTAAGGTTAGAGAACAGTATTCTACAGACAGTCAGTAATGCTCTATGAAAACTAAGATAGCAATTAAATATTATCAAAGAATCTTTAAGTGTTCCTAAAATCGATTAATAAATCTATTTCTTAACAATGCAATCTTTTGAGCATACAATATTCGACATCATGCAACGTTGAATACATTACTTTTAAACGCGAAATATAGAACTGCCATTATCTGCTAATATTTTGTTTCACCTTATACAGTTTTATGGTCAGTTAAATTTAAGAAAAGTAGACAACTTCGGCATATTCCAGATGTTTTTCATTAATAGCGGACAGTATGTAAAGACAGAATATATACTGATGCGAGCTGTGATAGAATATATACCGATGCAAGGTGTACCGTTTGCATTCATGAAAGGAAGTACAAAAATAAAATTGCATACTTTTTTGCCGATATAAGTCCAGAGAGTATGCATGAATAAGATGCATACAAAATTATACAAAAATGAAGAATAGAAATTTAAAAAATGCATATTTTCATGAAGTAAGGTAAACTATCAACTGGACAAATGGCAAGCAGTACAACTGAAGGCTTAAAAATCGAAACAGATTCGAAGGTCGACTTTGGGATAATTAGAATATAACAGGAAAGAGAAACACTTCAATGAAAATAGATGAGCGAAAGGAATGTCTAGAATACTATAGAACTTACGCCATATGGGAAGCGCATTGGCGGAGAGACAGAGACATGCAGGAATTTTTTCGTTATAAAATGGTAGCAATTGGTTAAGATAATGAATTGAACTGATGGCAGAACTTATAAAACGAACAGAAAAAGCAGATAGCTAAAGTAGCTACGGTCATATTTCAATATAACGAAAACATCTTCGAATACCCAAGTAATCTTGATGGTAATTTGCAAGCTTTTGTTGCTGTCAATCTTTTTCAACTCAGGAAAAATCATTTTAAATAAGTCTGTCTATGCAAAAATACTTCAGGCCTACTCATGTGGTACGGTAGGCAAATAGGGCTCATGTCGTCGATGTTCATCCAACGCTCGATCAGTGTTTGGATCATGTGGCAGTTCGCTCTTTCGACGTGCTATTGGTCGTTCATGAACATAATCTACTGCCTGAAAAGAGATTTTTCTTCTAATGAGTAAAAATCGAATACTCTGAAAGAACAAATCAACTGTCATGGTCTTGTCCTTCATAACCATGAGGCTGAAGTAAAACTAGACCGCTTGATCGCAATCATTTTGTTTCTGCCGACGCAATAAACTGATCGATCATAATTTGCGCACCATTTGCAAAATCACCGAACTGTCCTTCCCAGAATACCAGGGAGTACGGAAATTCAAGACTGTATCCATATTCAAAGCCCACTACAGCATACTCTGATGAAGTGCTATCTATAACCTCAAAGTGAGCCTGTTTTTTGTTTATATCAAATTAACTTTATATGCAATAACATACGTACATATCGAGCTGCTTGCTGCTTTATTTTAGTTGGATCGACTGGTTCGATTCCTGCATTTTCATTGATCGAAAGCTTTGCTAGTGAGCTACATGTGTTTTGTAACTGCTGACTAACTTCCGAGAACTGAAGTGTATACAGCTCTCATTAAAAAACTGATAGGATAAAAATAATATCAAATACATGAAGAATTTTTTACATCAAATATTAAGCATAATTATTTCTGCGATAGAAAAAAAAACGCCAAATTTTTGATTCAATAAATATTGGAACTGTTTATCAACCTGAGGGTTTTGGCGGGCTTTCCTTTCGATTATTTCCCACTTTAATACTTTTTCCTTCAATTTAGCATTTTCATCTCCGCACTCACGATTAAAATTTTGAGAACACTCATCAAAAAGCCTCTGATTAATTTCCATAAATAATTTCAGTGCATTATAAATAAGTCCATGAATTGTTCTGAAATATATATATTGTATATAACGGTTAGAATTTCATCAAAGACAATTTACTTCCATTTCGTCGCTTTGTTTATGGATCCAAACCTGAACAGCAAAAAGAAAGACATATACAGTTTTAGAAATCGATGAAATTGGCTTACTTGTTCCAATGGTTTTTTGAGTTGCGATAGAGAGATGGAAACATGATGGGTAAGATTACGACAGCATTATCATTGATTAACGACATAATATATTCGTTGTTCCAGTAATAAAGTGCTCTTTCGGCTACCTAAATTTCTTAGAAGAATAAAAAGAACCTTTCTCACAACTAAAACGAATCAATAAATTCTGCTTTTCCTTTCTATTCTAATAATCTTAAGGCTATTCTGATAATCTTAATCAGCTCCTTCCTTTTCATAATAAATAAAAATTAAATTTACCTGGAAATGTGGTGAAGAAACACATCTTGCTAGCTGTCGGAAAAGCGGTACCATCACCTTTTGAAATTCAGCTGGTTCAATGACATCCAAAATTTCTTCAAATTCATTTAAAAACATTACCTATAAAACAAATGTTAATCAATTACTTTTAGTACACGACAAAATATTTTTGCTTTTCCCAGAACTTAAACATTTTAAAATGTTTTCACTAGTCTAAGTTTTAAGGTTTACAGCTTTTCATCAATCACGAACCTCCTTCGGACTATGAACTTTAGGCCAAAATTTGAGCAGAGATAAGATGACTGGTTCAGTAAGAGTAGGATCTTTTTCCAGGAATTGAACCACACAATATGCCAATTGTGGGTGATATACTGAGAGAGATTTCACCTAAAATACTGAAAACATATAAGTAAAGAACAGATATCTACATAATGCTAATCGCAAAAAAAAAAAAAAAAGATCTAATTCATTAAATCATTAAACCATTGTTGTTATAAAGCCATCACTGGAAACTAAATAATGATCAAGATATTTTTAAAGCAAAAGAAGAAACGTACATTAGAAAATATAATAATGATGTTTTTATTTAATAAGTAGGGAAAAGATAATACTTTGTGAAGAGGAATAAGGACACGGAGAAGAAATGTTTTATGTTCTTCTTTCAGCGGTAGTGCAAATCCATTAATAATACTGCCAAGTATTTCCAAAAGCTCCGCAATGCCATTATGTCGCTCGGTTTCATAAATGAATGTATAAAATATATTATTTATGTGCTTTCGCATATAAGCCCTAAGGCCTAGAAATTTGCCATAGATTCGATGAAGCGTTGTTTTTAGGAAATCACGCTCCTTGGATCTTCGCTGTCGGATAGTTCAATAAGCTAAAACAAAAAAAATATAACTTGTTTTGAACAAAGCATTAGATATATACAAACTTTACGAAATCATCTGAAATTGAAATAGTATGGATTAAGTCTATTTATGAACCCAATATCTAAACAAGAAACAAAATTAATATGTTGAATATAGTGAGAAATAATCCCTCCCATTTTCCAAATCAGAAACAAAATTAATATGTCGAGAACTGATTTCCTTGATCAATACAAAATTTATACCTTTAAGACGAATTTTTGGTCAATATAACGTTTTGCAATACTAGGTTGAAAGTCTCCTGATTCCAGGAAGCGCAAGAAAAATTCATACACAAGCTGCAATATGAATCTATATAACTTTCTCATGAATTCCATTACTGATTAAATAATAATTTATTCTCAATGCAAGCATTTGATTCCCAATTATTCATAAACAGGTTTAATACTGTTAGGATGGAAATGTTCTTTTCGCGTTTGAAAATTTTCCTTTATCACTCCGCCGATCTTTACTCCTCAGCTGCAAAAAATGCTTCAAATTCTTCAACAAACCTGTAAATGAGGCCAAGCAGCTTCTAATGTGGGTTCATCTTCATCTGGATCGAATTCGGCACCTGTTGGATTTGATGGTGGAGATAAGACGCGGAAAAGATTAGAGCTAAGCTAAAACAGCTAAACAAAAAGTCGGACTTTTTTTCATATTTTTTTGTGAGGGTCTCTTAATAAATATTTCATTTATATCGAAGAAGAATTAAGAGTTTGATCAGAATCTTGCAATTTTAAGGAAAATAAAATCAAAAAGCTTTATCCATAACAAAAAGCAGAAAAGATATTTCTCCTATAAATCCTCCTGATTTATGATTTGTATAATGCTGCACTAAAAAAACACACTGAATAAAACAAATAACATATTGAGAGTGAAACTTGCCATGCTAATAACTTCTGGATAAATCGCTTCTGTTATGACATTTTGACAACTCAGAATATAATCTGTCAGTTCATTCAGCGTCGTTCGCTTCACCTGCATCAAAAAATCAAAGTACAACTAATGAATGAAAAAATAAACATTCAATATAAAGATACGAATTGTTTCTGACTTCTAGAAGAAATTATACTTTTTTAAAAATCCCATAATACAAGATAAGAAACAAACTTCTTTATATTTCAAGTCCGATAATGGATCGACAGCAAAATCAAAAACGACAGAACACTGACGCAGTTTCTGGATAAATAGCTCTTCTCGAGCACTGGGTTCAGCATCTATAATTATGTAACCTCATCATTTATATGAGTACCTTTAATTATGTACTTTTCGAATATATCTTCATTAGTATGGGAAAAAAAGTTTATTTGAACATGCACTAAAACAGAGAATACGTCGGAAGAGCACTTCAAACTATACAAACTTTATTACATAATTGATATCACTGACGGATGAAATATACCTTTTATATTCGGCAATTTTACAAGTTCTCGATTGGTAGATATTAAAAATAAGGAACTGCTTTGTCTTCGATCACGTCTAGTCAGTGCTGGTCCACCCGCAAGTGCATGCTGCAAATTACAAACAGCGTAATAAGAAATGCATTTTTTATGAATAAGACGTAAGAAACTATGCAAAATTGGAACAAAATATGATTTTATAAAGATTACTGATTTTTTCTTTCTCACCATCATATCATAAAACGGTCCAATTTCATTTAATTCTTTGGCTATTTATTCTCATCAATGCCAACTATAATTAAAGAATTATCATATTATCTGAAAAACGAATAAGGTACAAAAGTAATCTGTAAACAATACTTTTTTGAGTGATGTTGGAGGTGGAGCATCAGCCGGAATTGATTCATCAGAAATATTTTCTGTCCTGATCTGGGGAATCGATATCGGTGCTGTTGTCATCATCCCATTCATATGATTGTTCGAAGTCGTCTGCCGTTGTTTCTCCTCATTTTTATTACTTTCTTCCTTATTTTCTTTTCGTACTTTTTCCTGTTTCTTCTCTTCCTTATCGTTCTGCAAAAAAAAAAAAAAAAAAAAAACAAATCGCAAATATGATAAAAATTTCAAACCATTTAGTAAAAAGTCATGTAAAGCATGATGAAAATGATAATAATTTAAACAACAGTTGACAGAGATCATTTTTTTTTTCAATTTTGAAGTCATTATGAATATTTGGATATCGAGAAAGGAAAAAAGATATCAATTATTTTTTATTTCCAAACTATTTATATTATCTTTATCAATAAAATATTAAAGAATGAATACTTTGCCGTCTCTGTCCTTCTTACGGGACTTTAGCATGTTATTGGCGAGCAGACGGCTCTCGCGAAAGGTGGAAGTAGCTCCGGCAAACAGTTTGAATTCTTTTTGAACTATGTATCACAAACAACAATAATAACCGATCGTCTGGTTATTTCCAACTATCAAACACTTCTGTAGAACGATTTAAATATCACTGTACATAATATCACTATACAGCATCTATCTTCAACGATATACTGATACCGTAAAAGATGAATCATACAGATAATGCCAACCAACACTATACATATAATGCTATCAATATGCTCTACTGTGTGATAAGTCATCCATTCTTTCTGATTACCTTAATTCTTTATTACTTTTCCATACCTCTTATTCACTTTGAAATGTTCATCCATAGCAGAAAACATTCGAAATGAAGGTTGAATTTTAACCTTTCCCCTATCCATACGGCTTCACCCTCAGTAGCAAATAACCACCCGCACAATAACTGTGAAAGACATGCATCACACTTTCGCCCTCACGTAAAATGCGGCCCAGCTGTATCCCATGCAAAGCACACAGCTCATAAAAAGACCATCCCTGACTATTGGGAGGTGCACCGCTTCCAATGAAAATGTCAAAAGTCTATATTTTATTATTCGGAAATTCAATGAGATATGTTGGACAAGACTTCGAGAAATAATTAACAATCATAATCACCTGGAGAAACTTCATTTCCACTTTCTACGAAAGAGATTCCACGTGCCACGAGAGATTCCACATGCCATAAGAGATAATTACAATAAGAAAAATAAGACAATGACTCAAGCGTAAATTTACTTTATAAATTTTGAGAAAGGAGATGGCAAACACGTTAAGTCATGTTAACTGATTGTTTAACAATGTGATAAAGATTCTCTCTCTGATAAGTTGAAACAGTATAAGGATTATCACCCCTCATTTCTTTTTTCATCCGATTAGCAATGATATTGTTACATAATGAGACATTTTCAATAATTCAAAATAAGAGAGGAGGAATATTGGAGGGGAAATTCAACATTTCCATTGCGATCATTTCTCGAGATCGGCATCGCTCATTGGTAATTTAATACCTGTAAATGTCTTGTATTCTTCTCGTTCTCTATCCACCGGTGCTTTCAATCGAATCTGTAATATAAATTTGTTCAAAAGATTTTGCATTCTCAATTAAAATTAGAAACTACGTGTCCAAATATATTTACACGAAATGTTCGAAAGATACGTATGTTATAGATTTCCGAACATTCTTTCGTTTTGTTTTTTTTTTTTTTTTTTTTTTTTTTTTTTTTTTTTTTTTTTTTTTTTTTTATGGCAAACACCTCTTTAACTTGCTTGGAGTTTCTGCATACATATCTCGTTTCGACCTTCGACACTATCCAGTTATCGTTTCTCATTTTCATCTTTTGTGATAAATGAGAATATACAAACTCACTTCCATACTTCGTTCCGCTAAGCGTTTTATTGGCGTTTTCTTTGAGAATGAATCTTCTTCTTTCGCCACTGATAAACTTTCTCTCGAAGATTGGGTCTTATCCATTTGATCACTTTTTAATGTGAACAACGAATTCTTAAAGTTTTAATAGTATTTTCCACTGAGAAATAATATTTTGTAGAAGATAGTTGAGTTTTAATTGTTTTTAATGACAGGAAGATTGCACTGATACCTATGATGTATTTTTCTTTTGATTTACCTTAACTTATTCCCTACTTTTTAATTCCGTTCATAGACAATAGACAATAAAAACTCACATGATCTATTCTTGCAGAATTTTTCCTGCAGCATTGTGATAGCATAATGATAAAAATATTGAATGTAATCAAATTTAGCATTATCCTAGAAAATAACGGAGAAGACGAATAATGTTAATGTTTTTTTTTTTTTTTTTTTTTCGTTTAGCTTCTTTAAATGGAATGGACAAAAGGATGGCATGATCAGAATACGATTATATGTTACATTCGATAGCGAAGAATTACGTGTGAATATCATCAGCGAACTGACGTAATGCAGATTTCTTAACTACGAAACAGATCCCTTGCTAGTATGATAGCTTCAGTCCATGTAAAGAATCTTCCTGTAATTAATGAATCGTTGTCGTTCATTGTATGGAAATTGCGCTGATAGGGCTGTGCTTACAACCGATCTTTTTAGCAAACCATTCCTTTGAATCGAAAATATGAAATGAATAATTGCTTCCTTCACATCAATCATTTATGTTCTGACAAGCTATTAAACAATATATGATACATTTATTGAATGAATGGTAATAATAATATAATAGTAATTAGCATGAGACAGAAAGCATTAGTATTCAAAAAGACAAAATGTGTCTATCCTGAAAATCACTGATCTTATCCATTCTTATCCAATATTTATATCAGTTTATATCACTACAGCGATTGGATAAATTTTGAGGAGATAGAAATTGAGATCACGAAATTTGTTATTGAAGTATAAAACGAAGTAGTTCTTTAGCTGTCGTTGAGTTTTTATCAGCCAAACTAGTGATCAAAGTGAAATGATCTTCGTCTCGAATGATCTAAAAAGTGTAATATTTGTTTCATTTGAGCTAATCAATATCAAGTTTGCAAAAATAAATGATCATTCGATTCGATACTTCGGATTGTTTTAATATATCGGAACTATCTTCATGATCAAAGTGTTTTACTTTTTTCATAAATAATTATCCTCATAAACTCAATCATACCTTGTAACAATCTGATATATTTATAGTATGATATTTTCCCATATACTTCTCTACAATATGTTGACTTTGTTCTTTGAACCTTGGTGACTCGTCAGCACCAACAATAACCAACAATTTCGCAGTGATTTTCTTGAGGCTATTTACACTGAGAGCATTTGCTTCAGCCAAGCTTAAACTAAAATTTAATCAATAAGTTATATAAGTCAACTTGAAATATTCCATACTTCTATGAAACTAAAAGGTAAGAAGAATATAAATGTCAAAAATGCTCCACCATTCCAAATTTCAACTTAGAGACACTTATTTTCTATCGTAATAGTACTTATCGTGATTCTCCGGAAATATTTTCAAACTTTAATGCAAGTAATATCTTAGGTTAAGGACAAAAGATAGCCTTACTTGATTGCTTTGCCGATATAAGTACCTAATAGAGGATGAAGATTGTAGATGCCTGAGAAGAGTATAACTTTTTGATATTGATAAGCATCATCCAGGCTCATTAATGCTTTAATAGTTTAAGAATTAAAGAAGTTGAACAGAGAAAATGAATAAATTTGATTAAAAGATAATCAAACTACTGCGTTGTACTGATAAACCATACATCATTGTCTAATAAATTTGCTGAATTGAATGATAATCATAAGTAAAGGAAAAGTTAAGATGAATGAATTTAAAATGGCTTCTTTTGATAGATATTTGAAAAGTTATGGGTTGAAATGAAAGATATGAATAGAGTTACTCACCAGAGATAGCCAAATGAGCCCCAGCACTATGTCCTCCTATTGATAATCTTTTATAAGGCCAACGCTTGGCTAAAAACTGCATAACACAATTTACTGTAAAAAAATTAAGCATCTAATCAAATGATAAGTATAGATCTTTGTTTACTTGATAATTAATAAATCTGAATCGAGATGAATGATAAACGATCATGATTTCATTCCCATATTTCATACTCGTAAAAAGAGCTTCTTTTCTAGAACTTACAACTTTCAGTTATAATTTTTAATGAATTTATGGAAAAATCAATGAAAAAATTCATTCGCCGAATATTGTTTTAATCTATTGATAGTTTATGGTCAGTAATTTCTGACATTTTCAGTGATTTCCATGAATTTCACATAATCGATTAAACTTAAAAAACTTAATTCTAATATGACCTATGAGGATCGAAAATATAGTCATTCTTTTTTTTGTATTTGACCTGTGTTTTTTTACATCTTCTCGATATAGATCAAATTCTATCGATCAAGCATTGATAGATCAAGTACTATCTAGTACCGAGATCAAATACTATCTAATATTGATTATCAATGATTAACATAAGGATGAAATACAAATTAAGGATGAATGAATATATTTTTATGTCTATATATTATATGTGCTGAATTTAATTTTATCATTGGATTCAACAATCATAGATCTTGTCAAATAACTATGTCGATGGAGCTCAATGATCTCGATATTGTTGAATTTCAGAATTTCGACTGGCCTTTAAATAAATGTAGATCAAACTTACGCCGAGAGCTTTTGTCGCTTGTTCTACCACACAATTCAGGCGAATCGTAGTAGCAAAATCGTACCCAACGCAAGCCACGACAAAACCCTTATCAACAAGTATCTTCACTGGACTTGTGAATAATTTTCGATCTCCTTCCTATAGAATACAAGGATGATATCAATCTATTCAACAATTCAGAACTGATCTTAACGATCAGAATTCCTACTAATCAAATAAATTGTATCAAAAATAGAAATCAAACTTGAAAGGTTAAATAAAGTTCATTGCTAGATGAATAAAATGAAATTAAAAATAATTATTCTCACCTGCCAATAACCACCATGAAATAATACCACGGCATCAGTGCTATTAATTTCATCGCCCCAAATATCAATCATTTGTTTACCATCTGAAAATACATAGCCTCTTCGATTATATGCGGAGAAATCAGCTGTATGACTGGACCATTGATAAATAGGTTGGATATTAATTTTTATAGTTCTTCATGGCGTTAATGAATTTCAAATATGTAAAATTTGTAGATGGAAGTGAAGCTGTTTGAACCTCCATAAGAAATATTTTGTTGTAATGGAATAATTCGCGAGTTCTCGTCATAGCATGATTGCATGCATGCAATGAATGTTTCGATGACCTGCAAGTAAGAAGTTGTGATAAAAAAAAGTTCATCTGGACGGTATTCTGAATGGAAAAGTTTCGTAAGTACTAAATCCGGTGATTCTGATGATGTAGACCAGTGACTTGGTGAATATAAACATTCTTGTTTTGTATATTGAATACCATGGCGACATGACATGACTTCTCGAAGAGATCTACTCAAGCAGGACTCGTTTTTTCGACGGTGTTATTTAACTCTCTTTATTCTCTTAAAAAAAAGAAAAAAGACATTAATCAAATTCTTACTCTAATTTTACTTGCAAAATATAAATATAATCATAAACATAATATATATACTCTCGTTAAATTGATTGTTATGCAAAAGATTTGTAAAATTTGTAAAACAAACAAATTTCAAGCCACAAATTATCATTTCATCTTTAATTTCAATTATTATATCGTACTATCAATTATGATTATAGGAAGAATACAGAATCATATCATACTGTAATGTTCAAATTTAAATGAAGGAAAAGATGAACAAAATGAGGAATGCATTTTATAATAACATTTTGATATAAAAGTTCAAAGTATTATTATTATGCTAAATAATATTTCGAAAAAGAAAAATAAATATAGAAATTTGGGAAACAATATTTCGTTGGTTTGAATAAACAAAAATTATAGGAATAATTCTCAAAGTGTTAGTTGTTTATAAGGAAAAATTTTCATGCAACAGATATTATGAAAATTTTAGACCGAAGATATTATTAGCTTATCATATCTTTTTTGAGATTTTAAAATCTGATTTGTCGAAATTATTACAACTTTTAGATACCATTAAAAGGTAAAGATAATTTACACAAATTATTTCGGACATGACTATTTTCTATAACAAAATAATGAGGTATAATCGGAATACATATTGTTACGTTACGTGATTCGTGATGATTTGTGCTCGATTATTTCCGCATTGAAAAAATGAAATGAATTGTTTTCTTATATTTTATAAAACTTTGACAAATAAAACAATTTTCTAGAATTTTCCAGGATTCCTATCTTTAATTTTTTAGAAAAATCAATAATTTCGTTCGACGTGTTTAACAATAATCAATATTGTAAAAGTTTCAAATATAAATATCATTGCTTATGTTTGATGCATTCACTTTTTATCATTTCTGTGATTATTTATTAAGCAGAATTATCATAATTAGCTTTTTCTCGTCATTAAATATATCCAGAAGGTATATTGTGTGAATTTCTTATTGATAAGATTTCTTATCATTGAGAAAGGAATGGCATAAAATAAAGTCAATAACAATAGGAAGAGTAGGGAAGCGAAATATTTCACAAATAAAATGAAAATATTCATTAGGAAGCTTAATGATACAAGGAAAAGTGGGTCAGTTATTCGCATCGCTTAGTATTTGCATGTATCAGCTTGGTCGAAAAGCTCTTTTTATTCTTTTTTTTTATGATATCTCGATAATATTTAGTTCAGAAAATTTACTACTAATTTATTGCAATCATAGTTTTGATACATGATTGATAATTTCTTTATTCTTAACAATAAAAATAATAAGAAATCGTCTAGATGAAATAAATATATAAAAATTTTGCAATATTATCATTGAGCGAAGAAATTCCTGATTATGATCTTATCATTTAATCATCGAAAATATAATGACTTTAAACGAATCACCGCAGATAATTTACAAAAATTTCTTTTTTAGTATATGCTGCTATATCCATCCTTTTAAATCACCCAACAAATAACTTGTTGAAGTAAGAAGCACAGATTGTTGAATCGTTTTAATCAGAAGGAAGTGCTTCTATCAGAATACTTCTGATGCTTATTAGTTTCTCTATCTTAGCTTCTAGAAGGAAATGTAAATATTATTCAATCATTCATCATTTCATTGATCTATGATAATGATAACATTTCTTCATTCAACGATTCTACAATGTTAATATCTATTTCGTTTTGCCTATTTATTATTGAGAAGAAGATATTCCATTCATTTATACATAAACAAATGCGGTCATAATGGCATTGACATAATTTATTGAATTGTCAGCTGTTTATGTACATCACACCAATAGAAAAAGTACTGCGTCGGAATTTGATAATGTTCAGGTATAAATTCTCAATGGTGAAGTTTGATAATTCTCAGATATAAATCTCAAGATGTTAAATTATCCTATTTCTGTAATTAAACATGCATAAAGTTCTCATAACTGTCGGAAATTGAATGTCATGGTACAAGATGAGTAATATTGCTATGATTTCTTCTGAGATAATGAATAAATATTTGGTGTAATCAATTGCATATAGGTAATTAATTATCTAGAAATTTTCAAAATCCAAGTTCTATACGCAATGCACCAAAATGTTTAACATAATTTCATTGAGTTTCGCAGTAATTTAATCAATGATACCATTACGTAATAGAAATTGGATGAGCAAAAAATGGATTTGAATATGGAAATGAATCATCTTCGAATTGAAATGATAGAAATAGTCAATTATTGATTCGATGATAAATATTCATTTCTAACCGCATCACGCTTCGGTGACACCATCTTGTTTTAGGCTAGAATTTGATATTACTTAGCCAAAATATATGATATCTTTCAGATCACTACTTCCTTTTTAATGGAGAGTGGATAATATTTGATGTGATCAATGCATCAATTTTAGTATGTCAAATAATGCGATTGACAATGATCTTTTATTGCAACTTCCAGGCTTGCTTGCAGATATTCTTGGCAAATATCTATTAATAAGCGCCATTGTCATCATTGTTGATATTATATTATCATTTTACTTCATACTTTAGGGTGATAGCGGACGAATGGTTGGTTTGTTGATAATTCATTTGATTAGGGTAATGAGATTTGATAATATTTTATACATTTAGTGTGAATGCATTTGAGATGAAAAATGGTAAAATCGCCATTTTAGATCTAATTCTATTCATTTAGGATTTCATCCAATATTAATGGAATATTCATACTGATATGATATAAAAATTTTTCAGAAGCCTAGTATAAAAGATATTTAGCATAAATATCATACAAAGTTTTAATCAACTTAATTTATCGGTACAATCGAGCACTATATAATTTATTAATAATTTTACCATGTCTTTGTTTTTGATTAAATGAATCATTGCTATGATTTATATCCAATTAGCCATTTTACCATAATATTTTTAGTTCCTAACATTCTCAATGTTTTCAGGAGAGAGAGAAGATGAGGAAAATTGTTTAAAATTTATGATAGAATTGTTAGGAATTCAACCTAAACTATTTATTAAATTGAAAAAAAATAAACAAGTCAAGGTTTTTAAATTGACTTTCACGCTGATTTATATTATCACTTCTCATGAATTCTTCAAAAAAATGAATTAATCATATCAGAATTGCTTTTACTTTTGTTATAGTTTGAAATTCAATTTTATTGAAGCTTATGCTATGCCTATTGCATGACTTATTTATTACATACTAAAGTTACCAGATAAGATCGCTATTTTTTATAATAATTAAATAGTCAAAGGTCAAATTTCCATACACCAAAAAAATTCTAATTTTATTTAATGTTTGTTTTCTCAGCGTTAAAAAATTAACAAAACTGGAGAAAATGCGTAAATCTGATGATATCACGAAAGCATCGAAATCATCGCCATGTGAATCACAAGCGGTAATTCTTATTTTTTTGCCTATTTTTTAGCAAAAAAAGTTGAGTCTTTTTATCAAAAATACTCTAAAAAGCTATTTTTGTTATATTTGTGATTTGTTATTGTCTCAAATATTTATTTTCTAAAAGCTAAGGTAAAACGTCTGGAATGGACAAGATATTAATTTTCGAATAATTAAGTATTTCAGGTGACAAAGAAACAAAGTGAACAAAAAACGGGAACGGTACTATCAGAAGTGACGTTAAATATTGAGAATATGCGAGTAAGTGCGAAATACAACTATTCACTGCAATACTTAATATAGAAAGAGTAGTAATTGATAACTTGATTACTTTGGGTGAACTTTTATCGCTAACACATCCTTGATCCATCCTATAGTTATCATGATTATTATGAATGCTCGGTCCTAATAACGATTTGTCCTTGTTTTGTGATTAATCCTATCTACTCTTTTTATGCTGATCGTTCTGAGTTCTGGCCAATCTCAACTGATCAATATATTGATTTTTTGAGTAATTGTTACTATTATCCTGGAAATAATTCTAAGAAATTGTTTGGTTATCACTTGTTGATCATTCTGATTCTCGTTTTGGATGATCAATCAATCGGTTCTGAATGATTTTTTTTTGCTTCATGAATTTTTCTTGAAAATTTCTTATCTGTTGATGATTTTTTTTTTTTGTAACTGTAAACAGTGATTTGCAATCATGATAATACTGAAATCAAAGTGTAAGTTTGAAATTAAATTTAATTTCTTTAAATATTCATTTTTTAGGATTATGATGAGAGCCTTTCTTTTAGAAAGCATAATATTCAAAATATAAACGTCATCAGTGCGAAGGAACAAGAAGTAAGAAAAGTTCATGATACATTAGTTATCATAAGGAATATGAATCATGACTAAATTTTTTTTAATCCATCCAAGGCAATATTTAATGAAATTAAAATATTGCTAAAATAATTGTTTAGAATATTTATCAAAAATCGGCAACTGAAGTGCGTCATAGCCATATGGATCGAAGTAATTTACGAGAAGTTACACATTTACCTGAAAAAACGGTCCGTTTCTTCTATTACGACGAGAATTATTTTAAATTTGCATAAGTTAAACTTATACATAATTTTAAATTATATTCTATGGTGTAAAATAAAGTAACAAAGAGAGATACTGAAGGATGAAGGAAAGCATCTGAAGGATGAGAGGAAAGATTCAATCAGTAAGGTGTTAACAATAGCAACTGCTGATGTAAATCGTTCTTCATCAAAACAAGAAAAAGTTCGTCAGAAAGATGGTAATCAAGTAATAGATTTTATAAATACATGCTGTCACATTATCACAATTCTATGAATCTATTTTTCAGTAGGAATTATCCTTCTACAATCTTCTAGAAGATATCTTTATGAAGTACTATGTTTATATTTTTGAATTTCAGGAAGCAAAGAATATACTATTCGAGGAGAATACGCACGAAAGGATGAGTGTCAAAATTGTAAAAATATGCAATCTGAGATAAAAAATCTTACTGCAAGAGTAACAGTTGAATTTATTGATAATTTTTCTTTTCATTATTTCCTTCTATCATATTCTTGGGATTCCTTTTTATTGTTATTATCTTTTAGATGAGAGATTTACAAAAAAAACTAAAAGAACGTTTCAAAACAGAAAAATACATTGCTGAAAACTTGTCGAGACAGGTATATATGTTATGCATTATCATGTAAATAATATATATGTTAATGTATTGAAAAGATTAATTAAAAATATTTCCATCTGAATTAATGATAAGAAATGAATCTGAAAGAAATTAATCTGTAAAAGGAATCTAAGAAAGAAAAGCATTGTCATCGATTGATAGATTGATAGAATAGTTTCGATAGGTAGTGAAAGATATTTATTTTAGTAAAGGATATTTATTTTTTATGAATCTTTCTTTGTTTTTTTCAAACTTTGTTGTTTATTTAGGGAAAAGATAAGGAAAATAAAAAATATTCAACTGAAGCTAAGGATATAAATAAAGATAAGAATCAATGGAAGACTTCCTATGTAAGTCTTAATTGACATTTGACATTTGACATTTTAGAAATATCAATAGTATAGCTGAAATGATCACAAAATTTGCAAGTTTCATTTGCAAGTATCATGCAAAAAAAGTTATTATTAAACCGTAATCTGCTTGAATCAACAACAATGTTGCAATTTTGTATGCGATACATTAAAATGATATGGTAAATTGAGAGCAGTGAATATAGAAAAAAAGGTCAAATTTGAAAGCAATGATAGTTGAAAGGTCACAAACTTCTCAAATTCCTATTGAGTTTTGTTGCAGGAAGAACTTGAAGGAAAAATTGAAGAACTTCGGAATGAAATGACAATTCAGAGAGATTACTATCAGAAGAAAATAGAAGAAAATCAAAACGAAAGAGATCAATTGACAGTTGAGGTCAGTCTCCGATAGTACTGCATCTATCTCATTTAAAAAATTCATTCATTAATGAAACTAAAATTATAATTTATTATTCAAATTTTAGCTATCAAAAATCGATGAAGAAATCAATACTTTGGAAAGAGCAATCAAAAAAGTAGATCAAGAAAATTCACGATATCTGTCCAACATACAGGTATATTGCTAGATGGGATTTAATATTAATATGTATAAAATACGGGAAAATATGATCAATTTTGAGAGAGAAAGATGAAGTTATATCAATGATAATAAATGGTTCAATTTAATTTATTGTAAAATTTATCGATAAGAAATTAGTAAATTTTTTAATCCTAACATATGGCATATACCATATAATTTAACTTTATTTATATATATACTGAAATGTAGATTTTATTATATGTACTGAAATATAAATTTTGGTATACGTACTGAAGTGCAAATTTTAGTATATCTACTGAAATGTTGGTTTTAGGAAACGCGAAAAAAATCTGCGAAAAAAATGGAGGAAGAAAAGACTAAAATAATTCAATCGATAGAATTAAGCCAGTTAGCAAAACAGGAATTGCACCGTTCGAATGAGGCTATGATATCACGACTTGAAACAATGATTAAGCAGACATGCGATGATAATGCGAAACTTTATATTCATCTCGGGAAAGTTGATGAAATTCGTAAAAGTCGAAAATTTCGAACGACGGGACCAGAAGAGTTCCATCGAGAGTTAATGCAAATACTAAATGAGCTTGTTGAAAAGATGAGAAATGAAGCAAAAATTTTGGATTTGAAATGGATAGGTGAAGAAAATATACGAAACACTATACATAATTTCGAAGCAATAATCGAAACTATTCTCGAAGATTGTCCGAACTTTCGTTCATTGATTGAACGATTTTCGATAATCATCGCGACAAACACGAGAGGAGAGATTGAGGAAGTTTTGATTAATTTACTATGTTTATTGTCATCTTTCAATTTCAAAATAATGAAAAGCATAGAATTTTCCATTAATAATGCAAATCAATGATAATATTAATAATGATTTTTCAGCAAATGCAATCATTTGAAGGTTGGATTCAGAAGGAATCGTATGAGAGCCAAAAAGTGAAAGATTTGATGGTAATTGTTATAAGTAAATATAAATTAGTCTAATCATCGTATCTAGTTTTGCCGTTGAAAATGAAATTGATTATATGATTCTTGTTGTAGTTTGCAATTTAGATGAAATGGAATGAATAAAGGAATCTCAATTGATTTATTGAATAGATTCATATTACAATAACGAATAAAGAATCTAATGAGAATCTGCAAGTAATATGGAAAAATCAGAAGATATTACAGATACAGTAATATGAATGATTATGCCAAATATAATTTGATCATTTTAGAACTTCCAGAAGTCATTTAGCAGAGATATTTATTCATTGTTAGAACAGTTGAGAAGAATGCAGAGTGAGGAATTTCTTGAAAATACTCGAAAGATAGCGAACTACCTGGGAAATGCTGAGCAAGTATCAATTTATAACAATTCACGTTTTACTACTCAGCAAATCTGTTATACTTATCAGTTATGTGATGAAAACAATGAATGGAATAGATGCTAAATCGAGATTAGTCTCAAGATATTCTATTTTTCAGAGAATTGATGATAATTTCATAAAACGCATTGAAAATATGAGTGATATAGTTGCTGATATTGATAGAAAACAATGTAATCTTCATAAGATCGAACAAGAATTGGATTACAATACTGCTCTGATAAAGGCATCTCTTAACAGAATAAGGGGATCTCGAGGCAGAATTCGATCGGAGAAGAGAAGCGATATGGAAATTTTACGAGGCGAAAACCGTAGATTCAAAGAAGCATGCAGTTATCTTGGCGATGGATATATGGTATCTCTCAATAAATTTTCCTTCAAAACCACTAAAATGTGGTGTATTATTTTTCCGATTGTATAACTTGAACTTTGACCTATTGCAAATAAAACATTAGAATATATCGTTGATCACTAATCATACTTTTAAATTTGTTTCAGAGAATTGAAAGAAGGATGAGGAATATGGAGAAGCAACATGAACAACTTCCGCTGCCGTTCGTTTACGTCACATATCGATCGTAATATACGTGGAAGTATTCCAGAAAACAAAGTAAGAAATTGGCAGTAAATCTGCAATGAATGAACTTCGAGAGTGAATGAATTTTTACCTCTTTTTTTCTTACAGTATAATAATTGAAAGAGAAAGCTTGACGAGCATTCCAACAAATCTGTATTGAGACAATAAAAGTTATAAATCTTGGAATAATATGGATTTTGAATCGCTACTCCACAAATGGAAACTTCATTGATAATGTGATTTTTTTTTCTTTCTTTTGCTCGTTGATTCGAATACGTTGATAATTTTGATATGTTTTAGGAAAATGAACAACATCAAGAAAGACCTATTCACCAGCGAGAAACAGAAGAAACTTCGGACGAATCATTTTCATGAAGATTCGAAGTTTTCTGTATTTAAAAATATCTCAGATTGGATTTTTTTCTTCTTTGTCTTGCCGACTTAAATAGATATTTCTTATTTTGGCAGTTAAAAAATTTTCGCTATATTTCTTAGAATTTAAAATTATAGGTATTATAGGTTAGTTCAATTTGAATCTTATAGATTTCATTGTCAACAAAAGTCAGTTCAGTATTTCTTCGTTGTTAAAATAAATTTACAGTCATAGATAGAACAATGATATAAGTTTGGATATTTTAGAAGTGCCATCGTTGTTGAAGCCTAAACAATGCTTTATAATTTTTATAAATGTGATCTCCTCACCACTTCTTTATATTTTATCATAATTACATTATCGATACTTTCTCATTTTTATTTCATTAAAATTCAAAAAAATTTAGTTTTACTTATCATTTTACATCAAACTATTGTGATTGCTTCATCCATTATTTATTATTATTATCATTATTATTGTCATTATTATTATCATTATCATTAACGTTATTATCTACTTATTTTTTTCTTACTATTTATTTCTATGATATTTTCATCTTGAAAAAAAGAATGAGATTTCTAGTTGACAGTCTATAGCTAATCAATATTAACTTCTGAATACTTTTTTCTTTATCATTTTTCATACATTTTGTTAATGTTGTTATTGTTGACAGCAGATCTAAAATTGTAATCCAGAAACATCCACACTTAAGTGTTTCTTGGTTCGATTTATGCTCTCATCTGAAATTATATTATCAAATCAGTTTGATGTTTCATTTTTTAGTATATGTATTTGTTGAGTGAAACAGAATATTTCAAACTTTGACATTCTATACCGTAACCGCTCATATTTTGATGAATTTTGCCTTATTGATATATTTGCTTGGAAGTGAACGACAAATGAACATTATCATATGAATTTTAATGACCTTTCCACATTTATGGTTGAAGGTACAGTTGATAAGACTGCATAGGTTGATGCTGATAAGACTTTATAGGTCAATGAAAAGTTCACTCATGAAGTACTTTTTGCATTGCAAATTAGAAATTTAGAAATAAATGCATATTGTGATAAAATTTGAAAGGAATTATTTCCTAAATAAAATTTAATCAAAATTCAAACCTATACCTAGATAATCAAATATAGCATAGTAAAACTTCGATTTAATCGAATATTTTTCACAAGATATCCCACGCTGTTGTATCACTGAACAATGGTAACAATGATAATACAGTCGAGAATAAAGTTATATTCGATGATTTTTTATCCATGATATTATGCTACTTTGATCATATCACGCTTATGTATAAATATTCTAACTGTTTTTTTATAATTGATTAGATAGATTGTTGATGAAAATGAATGTATATGAAATGAATATATAAGATAACAAACAGAATAATCAATATGAGTACAAGAGTACAGAAGGAATCTTATCAGATATGGGGAATCTTCGCTCTTCGAGACTTAAAGAATAACAATGATCCATCTCAGATAGAAGGATCTTTAAAGAAAGAAAGGGATGAGTGCAGAATATTTATCAGATTCTCAAATGCAAATCATCTGTGGTATCAATGAAATATCACTTCTATTTTACTACAATAAACATTTCAATCATTTCTTGAATCTGATGACTGATTCATATGGAATGAATTATCAGATTAGATATCAATTCCTTCCTATTTCACTACAGTCGAACATTTGAATCATTTCCTGAATCTGATAACTGATTCATATGGAATGAATACCACTATCAGTTTGTATTTACTACGTATAGTTATGATAATAAGGAATTGATGAATTATCAAAATTTCCCTAAATAAATTATTCTCCCATTCAGCGAAAATCTTTGCTACTCGAGATTCCATATCCCGAGCTTCAATCATACTGTAAATCTCGTCACTCACAAAAGAATCTTCATCAGATTCTTTTATCTTTCCATATCATTTATTCAAAATCCGCAGTTCATCAAAAAGTTGGTGATAATAAGATGACCAGTTCGATGGAACAATTACAAAGTGAAGAGGTGAAATATCCAAGACTATATAATATATCATTTTATGCAAAGATGATTCAAAGAAGCTTAGACTGATAAGAAAGTGATTGCATTATCATCCAGGTGACAATCGATGACAATATGCGACATACTATACAATAATTTCTCCTATTTCAGCTAATGTTCTTTCATGCATGAAATATATAGCAAATGAATAATGCTAAAATAGGCCAAGGTTAAAGTTCAAGGCAATAGATGCAAATAGTCCAATAGTCTCCTCAGATTTATAATTTCCTCGTGCTCTCTATTACTCTCACATTGTCTGCTGCTCGTGAGATTCGATGTTTGCATCATCCGTTTCTGCTCTTTTCTCTTTTGTATTTTCTCGGTATGGACTGAGGGCGTAAATATGATGGGGTTAAAGGTTAACAAGAGATTGTGTGAATCACGTAAGTCAGATCATGCACATATAAGTTATATAAAATTAGGTTACTTTCATATTTGCAGATCACGGAGATAAATGATGGAAAAATGTGCTATAAATCGTATCAGCCAGAGAATTATAGCTTGCTAATAATTCACATATTTTGATGGCCATGTCATTAATTGTGATCGATTTATCTTTTCTCAGATGTATTAAAATTATTGGAACTGTTCGTAAAACGTAAAACGAATAATTACAATCGTGGCACTGAAAACCAGATGCCAACTGTGATAAAAAATAATGCTAATTTACGTAAATTACGTAAATTGGCTATGGGTATCAGTATTGCGCTATGTGGTTCAACTATTGGTCTTCTATATGACAAAGAACGATTCTTTCAACTTGGACCATTTCGTGTTGTTCGTGCCGGTGCAACGGTATGATAATTTTATATCTTTTCTCTGAATGTTAAAAGTAATATATATTATTGCCAGTTTTTCATACGTTACCTTGATTGGTTGCGTATGATGGCTAACAAGTTTACCTTGAAAAAATTAGAGTGCTCAATGCGGGTTCATGAGTGAATACTCGTGCATGGAATAATGAAATAGGATCTATATTTCGTATATATATATATATATATATCATGGAATATTGTAATAATTGACCATCTGATTTTTTCTCTAAGAATAATGTTAAGCCTGAACAAAATTAAATTCGCCGAAACAGGCTAATGATTTTGCTGTTTTAGAAAATGTGAACAAGGAATATAATTACGATTATACAGATCTATCTGTTCTGATCTTTTTTTAGGTACTTTGTATTGTAGCTGATTACAAATGGACTATGTGGAATTGCCCCAGAACAGATGTATTTTATCAACAAAAATTGAGTGCCGCACATTTCAGAAGTGCGAAAAAGTTGCTTAAATTAGCGGAGAATAATGGCGGTGTCTATATTAAAGTAAATGTTTTCAAGCTAGCATTTTATGAAGGATATATATATATATATTTATATTGAAAAAAAAAATATCCTAAGCATATTATGTGTCAGGTTGGGCAACATTTGGCTTCTCTAGAATATCTTCTTCCGGTTGAGTACACGGATGCGTTGTGTGTTTTGCATTCAAGAGCACCGGAAAGTAGAATGAGCGAAGTGCGACAAGTTGTAGAAGAAGATCTGAATGCCAAGGTAAACAGTGTATTAGTAGTATTGCATTATACTATTCATGAATTGTTGGCTTTAAAGAAGTCTGGACTGGATTCTAGACAGAAGCAAAAATAATTTTTGCATTTTGTTGATATTTGTATACTCTCACTTATCTAATGGTAGTCCTTTGCTTATTGCGCTGATGTATATAAGATTACATGGATTA
Organism: Dirofilaria repens; assembly: GCA_008729115.1. Taxonomy (NCBI): domain Eukaryota; kingdom Metazoa; phylum Nematoda; class Chromadorea; order Rhabditida; family Onchocercidae; genus Dirofilaria; species Dirofilaria repens. The sequence goes on along the minus strand of SNRZ01000013.1, from coordinate 338,180 downwards.
GTAAAATTGACCTTTATAAGTATTATTTTCAGCTTGAAGATATATTCATGGAATTCAGTGAAAGTCCGAAAGGTTCTGCATCACTTGCACAAGTGTACCGAGCAATTTTAAGGAAAAACAAGGAAGAAGTTGCTGTGAAAGTGCAACATATTCATGTAAAGCCAAGGAGTTGGGCTGACATTAAGACGATTGAGGCATGATCTTTTTGTCATATGAAGGGATTTGTACTGACTGAAAAAAAAAACAGCGCTAAATATGAATGAATGGTCTTAATGGCGAAAAATGACTTCGGTATTCCTCTCTTTTTCTAGAAATATAAGAAATAGAAGTAGGTTCAAAATAAGATAATTTTTTTCTAGGCCTTAACTAGACTGGCATCAAGACTCTTTCCTGATTTTCACTTTATTTGGTTGGTGGACGAAATGAAACGAAATTTGCCTAGAGAATTGGATTTTAGAGTTGAAGCGACAAATGCGAAGAGACTGAAAGAAATGTTTTCACACCTTGACTATCTTAAGGTAATTTTCAAGCTTGAAGAATATAGATATAAATATAAAAAAATTTATGTCCAGGTAGTTAACATAGTTAGTTCTGTATCGTTTTCATAATTGTAAATACAGAAGAAAATTATTTTATCATATTGTTATGCAAAGTAATAACATGAGTTAGCTTTTCATTCCTGAATCATTATCATTTGTTTAGATGGGGATTCTTCCCAAATGATATAGCTCTGTTGTAGATTCCAAAGATATACGAAGAATATACGACAGAACGTGTTCTCACGATGGAATATTGCGATGGTGCTCAAATAAATGATTGCAATTATTTTACACAAAACAATATAAATCGCTACGATGTAAGTACAAAAATTGTTTTCATAATTTGGTCGTTTATTACTATATTTTCAGTCAGCCGTTTTCATGCTTCTTTTTTATTACTCATAGCATTTTATATGATTTCATATTATCAAAATGTCTTTATGTGGTCTTTTATGGTCTGTTATTTGCACATTTTCTTACTTCACACCGCATCCATAAAATTTTTTTTTCAAATCGATATTAACAGAGCTTATTATTACTTTGTTAATGACCAAATTTGAAATTCATCAAAATAAATACGCTTTTATTGCAGGTTTGTCGTAAATTGGGTGCACTGTTTAGTGAAATGATCTTTATAAATGGTTATGTTCATTGCGATCCACATCCTGGTAATGTTTTGGTGAATAAGACAAAAGGATGGTCATATTTCGATTGTTCTTTTGGACCATGGACTTTATTTGGTGGATTTTTTAATATGGTTGAATGAAGTGGAATTTAATTACACACGTTTTCCTCTAGTTTATCCAGTGATTATTAGCTTAAACATGATTTCTTGTAGGGAATTTGGAAGATGAAAATGAAATGAATAAAAATTATGGAAAGTTTTAGAATTTTATTATCACTTGTGTTTTCAATGTTCACATCTTATTAATATGCTGAAATCTGCAAAGAATCCAGAGTTTGCTATTTCATTCTGATTCATACATTGCAGACAATGGAATCTGATTTTCGGATAAAATATTCAAAGTTATGGCTAGCATTATTAGAACCCGATTTAAATGAAGTTAAGGTTCGTGTAATTCATTTCTGTGGTAATGTTCAAGCGTTGCGGAGTTTAGGAATTTTCAAATTTTTTTTTATAATTTTCAGAAATGTGCGCAATCGATGGGTGTTGGTGATCTTTATGGTCTTTTTGCCTGTATGGTAACAAGTAGATCATGGGATGCAATTAGTCATGGAATCGATAAATCAATTGCTACGTGTGAGGAAGCAAGTTATATTTACTTTATTATGAATTGTAATCTACATAGATATTGCATATATTTAAGCATAACATTTTTCATTGATTTTATAAAAATAAGTAGTTATGAAAAATATTAAATAAAATAAAATTCCATATGTAATGAGACGTAAAGATAGATCTATCCTGCCTGTAGACTGATGATTCGGTCATCTTTCTAATTCCAAAGATTACAGCAACGAGAAATCAAACATATGCTGCCACGCTGATTCCGGAAATCTCACAAGTTTTGGACGAATGCCACGTTCAATGTTATTAATTTTGAAGACGAATGATCTATTGAGAAGTATAGAGTATCGACTAGGAACACAAGGACGAGCTGATACTTTTATTCAGGTGTCGTTTTACTGATTTAATGATTATTTTCTTTTACTTTTTATTATGAAAAATGAAAAGATTAGATGCTTAATTAGAACCAATCCAAAACATCAATTAAAGCTAAGTTCGCAAGTTTTCTGTAAATAAGACATTGTAATCTTATAAAAACTCTTTTTGTCATTAACGAGTTCGACAACTTGTCAAAAAATAATACGAAATACTATAAATAGCTGGAACGACGATCAGTCGCAGCAAAAGTTCATATTCATTTTTAGATGGCTCGTTGCTGTGTTCGATCGGTTCACCAACGTTCAGCTGAACAGACGAATTCGTTGCTGATAAAAATTTGTATTTACATGCGCATGTACGTCACATTATTCAAAATAACAGCTTTTGAATATTATTTGATGTTTACAAATCCATTTTATGCCAAACCTATTGAATAGCGTATGTTAGTCCTTGTAATTTTTATTTAATTTCTCAGGAATTTTCGACATTCTGTGAGTATGTTGCCTTCTCATTTTTTACAGGAATTTGCTTGTTTCATCGCTATATCTATACATTGTCGTTCATCTCTACTAAAAATTTTTTTTTGCAAGAACATCCTAACTTGGATATATGAAATTTTTGTAGGTACAGATTATTTGAATATTCTGAATTTGGCTGGATCTATTTGAATTTTGATTTGCCATCTCTTTCAAATCTGTTTGAAAGTTTTATATATTTATCACGATTTTATTCAAATCTGTTGTTTATACTTTAATGGTTTGTCATAAGATGTACGTTTATTTTTGCATTCGCTCTGCACTTTGATGCATTGAATGTGCTTTTCTTCTTAACTTTCTCTTTAATAAATATCAATTGAAATAAGTATTTTGAATTTATTTGGCTATGGATTAAAAAATGGACTTCATTATCTATTCGGGAAAAAAATAGTCGTTCGACGAATAAAAAAGTCATATGAAAAATGATGACAATATCGGTTAGTCAGAAATATATGGAGAAATATCATTAGTAAAATTCAGAGAAGATTTAAAGTGATTAATCACTATTATCAGTATAATTTACTGATATTTTTCTGCGTTTTGGTTTGTCCACGCTGATGTTTTTATTTTCGCTTATGTTAGTATTGTTGTCTATTTATTATCCAAGTAAATATGATAAGAGGTTGTCTTTATTTTAATATCAAAGTACTCGAGATATTCGGTAATTCTGATAGATGTGTAATATTGGTGACTGATTGCACCTTAGACCTTGGAAGATGGTTGACAATTATCAGCAAGTTAAATGCGTTTCTATTAATCTATCTGTGTAGTAAGTGTGTAAAACAGATGGCTATTTTAACCTTTAAATTTCAAGTAATTTCTAATTTAACTGTATTCATTGATTAGAAGGAATATTGATAAATAAACGTAGGATCTCGACATTGATCAGATAAGTCGATCTATATTGTTTTTTGAAATTGGACATTAGGCGGATTATTTGTGATTTAAATGTTGTGGAAGCTTATAAAGTTCAAGCTTATAAATAATGGTAGTTCAATATCAATACAGTTATCTTGATAGACGGAAGTATCCGTTGCCATCTGTGATAATGATCGTCGAAATAAATGACATGATTTATTTTGCAATTAATTATAGGTGGATATTTCAAGTGAAACATTAGCTATTTTAAAATATGATTTATAGTAGGTATCCTGTTGTTCTTGAGGAAAGGTGAAGAGAAATGGCATTAGGAGTTAATTATCTTTTACAGGTTTAAAGATGTCATCAGCAAAATTTGTACGTTACCGTCCAATAAGTCCAGTGATTGATCAAGAGCCAATTGATGATAGCTATTGCTGGTACGCGTATTTGGAAAAGATATTAGCAAAGTTGAATCGATCCGGTAATGTCAATGCTCGTTGTCCCACTTATGTTGTTCCAGTGGAATACTTTTATCAAGCACCATTCGCAGAATATATGAAATATATCGATACAAGTGTTAAAGTAAGCTTTGGTAGAAGTCGCTCAATTCCTTGCGATATATAATTGAACTATGCTAATCAGCAACAGTTATTCTACAAATAGGAATACTTTTGCTAACAATAATTCTCATTACCATGTCAAGAAAAATGTCAATTTATTGGCCGTACAGTACAATATATTAAAATCAGAATTAGATATAAGAACTACAAAATATGATATTATTCATTAGTTGGTATTTCGAACATTTAAGAAAATACAAATGCTGAAATTTCAAATACTTGAAATCAGACTTTGAAGTTTAAATTTATACAAACTTTAAAACTGTTGTTACTTTTCGATTTTCTTTTTTTTTTTTATTTCAGATTGAGGTGGCTTTATACGGTGACTATGATTGCAACTCTGAACCAGTAAAGTTGTATTGGTTTGCTCGAGTGATGAAAGTTAGTGATAGGCATATAAATTTTCATAACGTAATAAAAATGTAAAAGTTGTTTTGCTTAAGCCATAACGTAATAAAAATGTAAAAGTTGTTTTGTATCCTTTCCGCGATAATATAATTTTAGGTTGCGGGTTATCGTTTATTGCTTCGATACGAAGGAATGGATGAATTAGGTGATAATATGTATGATTTTTGGGTCAATATTGGTTCACAAGATATTAGACCCGTCGGTAAATTCTGTTAAATTTTTTCGGACTTTTTTCTTTTCTTAATTATTTATTTAAAATCTTTCATAAATTTTTGTTTTCAAGAATGCAATTCAAATTTTTATCAGCTTTTACTTACTTTTCAAATACACTGATTCTATAACTTTAATTGTCACAGAAAGAATTGTTTTATTTGTCTAAGATTTCTATGGAATAATTCGCATTGCTAATCTTTAATTCATTAATTATCAATAGGAAAATGAAAAAAAAAAACATTTCAAATTAAATATTTAAACAGAATCCTTTAGCTTGATCGATGTTGTTTACATAACGAAATTTCACTTTGTCATCTATTACTGTCTTAATTCTGTTCTTTTCTTTACAGTCTATCACCTGAAATGAAAGTAATTATTGCTGAAGATATGCATCTCCTTTTTATATAATAAGAAATTCATAAACGAACTCTTTGACTTCACTATATTGTTACTATATCTTTGTTTTCAGTCAATTCAAATAGATTTCTCACAATTTCAAATCTACAGAGTACAGTTAAATGTTAAAATCTTTTGTTTCTACTTATTTAATATCACATAGTTACTTCATTGCATCAAGATGACCAACTCTGATAAACCACAACAACTTTTAATTTCTCTTCATCCATAAAATATTTTATTTTTATGGGTGAAGAATCTAAGTATTATTGTAATATAAATTATATGTTTTAGGGGAAACAATTATTTTATGTTAATTAAAATACGTATAATTAGATATATTTATAATTAATAGAAGTTGAATGTGATAAGATAGTACAATAGATGTTGAATTAATGAGTATTTTAGTCAAGATTTGATTGATATTATTTGAAGAAATTACAGTTTAAAAAAAGCAATACAACCGGATGTTTCAAAAGTACATAAAAGCATTTTAAATATTTTTTTCTAAATCTCTTGTTAAATCGTTTTCAGGATGATACTCTTTGTATAAAAACTGGTAGTAAACTTATCATCCGTCGTAGATCATTTAATTATTATTTGGCAATTAATTTGCATGAATTCTAATTTTTATAGTATTTTGAATAGCTCTTTCCATTTCTCTGAATGATATTTCTCCGAGCAGCAAGATCATCTTTTAGATGTCTCTTCCTGTTAATATTCAAAACTAAAAGATCATATTTACTAGATTAGCGGTTTGATCACTTCAAATCATAAGATATGCGATTATTTAAATGGTTTTCTTAATTTTTGTGATTTTCATTCAATTTTATTTTTTTATTTTTTACTTAGCGTTTTATTATTGGTTTAGCAAAAATGAATTTTTTTTTCTCGATAATTGCAAGGCAGAACGAGAATGTTAATAATTTAATCAATCTATATATATGACTTTGTCCTTTAATTAACTTCAAATTTAAAATGCTTATTTAATTCATTTTTGAACTTTTCTCTGAATGTAATGATAGGGCAAATAAAATATCGAAAATCCTTTTCAATTTTAATAGTTTGAGAAATGTGATAGAAGCATATAAAAAGAAAATGAATTCTAAATTCCAAAAAAATGAATCTTAAAAAAACAATTTCCATAATTTGTCATCTTTAATTTAATGCAGATAGAGACAAACCAGTTTTGCTAATTTCAATTTCACTGAACTTATATTTTTAGGTTATTGTGCAGAAAAAACTGAAACTCGAGCATTAGTGCCACCAGAAGCAATTCATAGGCGACAGTCGAATTGGCCACACTATATTCTTTGCCAAATACATGCTTACAGAACTATCGCTATCAACTGGCCAGAAATACAAGTTCGAAAACTAAATTTCTGTAAATTTAAGGTTTGTGAATAAAAGATTGAATTCCGAATAAGCTTTCATCGAAATTTTCATTAATTAACTGCAATCTCGATGATATTAACATGATACAGGATTTTCCGGTTTAATCAGTCATCGACAGAAAATTGATTCTTCTAATTAATAAATATGCTGCCTTTGTTGGCGCAAGAAATTTGAAATATTTGAGATAATGGCACTTGATAAATTTATATACAATTGATATAAAAATTTAATTGATATAAAAAGAATTCATGTGCTTAATTCAATTTTAATATTCCAGAAAGGAGATCTTGTTGAACTGCTAGATTCAACTGTTTCTTCGAGAGTCCGTCCAGCTCTTGTGGAAAAAGTAATTGGTACTCGAATATGGGTGCGTGTAAACCAAATGTTTCTTAATCAATCTATGATTGATATCAGTGACATTCAGGTAAGATCTCTCTTTCTGAAAGCGTATGAACTGTTGATAATAATTTACCATAATTTAAGGAATTTTACAGTTTTACTTTCTACATTATAGATCAGTGAAGGCGTTTGGATGGATCAGGATTCACCGCTAATTTTTCCACTTGGTTGGGCATTGAAAGTTGGATATGATTTGATAGCAAATGATGAATATATAAAGCATGCAAAAGAAGTTTCATTTGCTTTAAAATCGGTATATTTTAGCAAATTTGAATGATATCATTGCAGCTGAAAATAGTAATACTTGCACCTTCTTCTTAAGGATAAATGCCTGAAGAAAGGTCTTTGCAACTCGAGATGTCATATTTCGATTCTATTCACTTTATCAAAACTCATTATCTTTTGATTTTTTGTCTCTATCTTTTTTTAATCGTATCTTTAGTCGTTGAGTTTTTGCTATTTTTAGCATTGCAAATATAGTATACATTTTGAACTGATTAAACTTAGTTTGATTATTTTTATATTCTTTGTTGATTGAATCATTCTATATGCCTTCTGATTCGTGTATTCTTTGATGGAAAATAGAATTTTTTAAACTTAGTTTAAGAAAATCATATTATAAAATGTTTAAATTTCGCTTCATGTTTAAGAAGTCAATTAATATTCCATATGGAAAACATGATACGGACCCGTCCTTGTTTAAAACGTATATTGAAACAGAAGCTAAAGAAAATGATATTAAATGGGAAAAAGGAATGAAGCTCGAGGTATTGGACCCACTCGATACCTGGAAAGAATTGCGAGTATCAACTGTTATCGATATTATGGATGATGGTTTCCTCAAAGTTGGTATTTTTAGCACATTTATATCATTCAGGAACGATAAGAGCATTAGATTTTGAGCACTAGAAGTATAGGTTCTCTCATTTTCTGTATTTCAATATTCTTTAAAAATATATGAATTTTGTTACAATTTGTTAATGTAGAGATTTTTTCAAATAAATAAAGTCTATTCTTTTTTAATTTATGCGCAATTTTGCAGATTGGTTTTGATGGTGAAGGAATGGAAGATGATCCGATATCACTACATTCTACCTCAGAACTACTGTTTCCAGTCGGTTATGCGGGTAAATATGGAATAAGATTAAAGGGACCGAAAAATATAGGTATGTAATTTTTCTCTAGTTTGGTTTATAGATTCTTAGGATAAGAAAATGAAGAAACATTGAAATAGTTCTTTCTTGTTCCCGACACATCATCTAAGGGCCTAATATGATGTTTAGTGCTGTCTTGTGTTAGTTCTGCCAAAATGTTTCCCTTTTCCGTCAGAATCTGCTATTAATCTTTATTTATCTGGTGTAGGCTAATATGATATTTCTTAATAGATATCATGTTACCAAAAAAGAAAATTTTTTTGAAAAAGATGAGTATTATTGATTTTTGAATGGTGCAAATCAGAGTATGAGATATGATATGAAACATTTTCTGACATGGAATTTTTTTCAAATGACATTTTCTAATTTTGCTATATGTCTCATACTCTAATTTTGACATTGTTTCTAAAAAAATAACCCCATTTTTCAAGAAAAATTTTTTCTGCATTTTTCAGAATTATTTGACTGGAATGTTTATTTAAAGCAATGTGATGCCATTGCTGCACCTGAAGAGCTTTTCAATACATTCAGCGATGATATTTTAAACAATTTTAAGGTTTTATTTTTCCTCATTTACGATATTGAAAAATCCTTAGTTTTAACATATTTAAAAACGAAAAGGGACAAAGAAATAAAGAACCTGAGAAGGCTGGAGTACAGTCTTCTGGAATCGTTAATTTTCAGGATTTTCAGAAATCCATTTTTATCAAAATTCTTATGAATATATTCCTTAAGGTTTTTTTTTCGTTATTGCTAAAAATTGCGAAATCTTTACTGGAATATACGTCAAATTTATAAAGATTGGAGCAAAGTTAGAAGCAACTGATATGTGCGAACCGCATTTGATATGTCCAGCGACAATAGCAGGTCACCATGGACGACTTTGCGGATCGAATATGATGGCTGGGATAGTAGCTATGATCAGCTGTTCGATTATAGGTATAACACTTCTTTTTAACAATTAACGATAAATCTCTCGGTACATTTTTATGCTTAAATAGTAAGAGAATTTTAATTTTAAATCCAATTCATTCGATCATAATTTCATAGTTAAACTTTATCTTATTTAAAACGATCACATTTTTATATAAGGTTGTGATAAGTTTAAAGAATCTGCGATTTATTTGAAATGTTAATAATAAGAAATAATTAATAGCATAATAAATATATTATATTTGTATACTGCAAACAATGAAAATGGTTGTTTCAGGATCTATTTGAATTGAAAGATTGTTAATCTTTGTCAAACCCTTATAATTATTTGTTAAAGTAAAACTTATTTTCAGGTCAGCAAATATTTTCCCTATAGGCTGGTGTGAAATGCACGGTTACAAACTGGAAGTACCAAAAGTTTTGCATGTATTGCAAAAAAAAACGAAAGAGAGAAAATGAAAATAATTTTGAAGCAGATGATTCCACTTGATTTTGTTTCTCGCTATTTTCTAGATCTTTTACATGAAATTTGTTTTTCTCGCTTATTTCATTATGTTATGCCTTCAAAATTCCGATCAGTTTGAATCTGTTGGGTCATTTTAATTTATTTTCCATTTTATTTTTTGATGTTCTGAGGTTTGTGAAGTTTTCGGTATTCATGGAATCAGCGCTTGTTTAAAGAAAAATCAAAAATGGATTTACAGAATATTTGTAATAATGCCATATTTAGTGTTAAACTTAATTGGCTACTTGATGTGCAATTTGTGTTTTTGTTCCCCAAAGTATCAAAATTAGTTGGAACAAAATAAATGAAATGCTTTTCCATTAACCGAAGAGAATTGATTTCTTTAGCCGTGCAATTCATTATCTTAATTTGGTTCGGGGTTACAGGCATATGTCAGAGAGCGAAGAATCTTTATGGTTGGACTGATATCAGGATTGAATAAGGCGAAGCACATATTCTAGTTAAAATTTTGGCAATATGCTTTTAACGGAGAAAAATTACGTTGAATTCAAATGACTGAATATTTTCTCATCTGGACAGTAGGCTTAAACTGAGCGTTTCAAAATCTGATATCACATTGCCATCCATTAGATCGCATCGTGCGATTCGATTATGACCCTTCAGAGTTGGGGATTTGTTTTTTGTTTGTTTGTTTCGACCTTCATATCGGGCAAGTCAAGCCCTACGTCTAAACGTGATGACTTTATCCATTTCCGGAAATGTTTTTAAAAGTTGTCATTAAAGATATGTCGCGAGTAGCCGATATAGATAGCGTACCTCGTTCGCGCCTCTTTTCGAGTTCCGCTGATGATGGCGATTGTATTGCTAAGGTCTTGTGTTTCTAACTTCCATGTCCTGTTCATATCTATCATATCACAGAGGAGGATTCACAATAATTTTGACTAATTTTTCTCCAAAATCAGTATTTATTACTTAAGTTTTATATTATATAAAGACAAGATGATCTCACACAGTACCGTCATTTTCCGTTCATTTGTTATATGAATGAATTATTAGTACTTTTTTTCTTTTTCTAATTCATTTGGAGATGAGAAAAATGAACACAAAAAAGGAAGAAGTTATCTGAAAAATTACATACTTTTAAGTTAGGAGTGGGAGCTCGATCTTGACCTCTAATCAGTGTCATACTCGTTTCTTCCAACATTTCTATATTCTTCTGAATCGCTTTCTGAATTCAAAAAATTTTCTTTTTCTTTTTTAGAAAAAGAAGTCAAAAATGAAAAAAATAACTCAATGACATACCAAATAGGACAGATTCATGATTAATAAAGTTGACGAGGTAGGCAAAGATCAATACTCTTCTTTATATTGTTAAAAAGTAAAATGAATGTTTCTATAAATCGTCTCTGGATGGCCAAGTTATGCATTACAGAGTACTGACTATTAGCCCATAACAGAATTGGCTCACTTTATCTATTTCACGCTGTTTTGATAATAAACTATCCAGCGAGTTCTCGAGATTGAGTGAGTTTTTCGATGAATCGATCCCTTCCAGCACACTTACAATACAATCTTTTCCCGTAGATAGCTGAAAGTGTCGCTATTTCAATTTTTCAAGATATAACTAAAAATCTATGAAAGAAGAATAATTAAACTTGCATTATAAGATATCAATTTTTATCCTGCTAAACATTTACTATCCCGCTATTTCGCTATCAAATTTAATAAATCAAAGGCTTGGACGTGTCATAATGAAATTCATTCAATAAATTGCCTTTTCATTTCAGAGATTCCTCTGATGACGATTGTTGTGAATCATGTCTTATCATGGAATTGATAAGAGTATATTAATACAGCTACTACTTTATACAAATTGCAGTATCATTTTATACAATGGAGTCGAAATGATTTTGTCTATGGTAAAAGAGGAGGTTGAAATGTTTTTTTCTCATAAAATTTTCATCAAACATTTATCAGCTTAAAAGCCAGCAGTTCCTTTGCTCTAGCTTTTTCGAGATTTCTCAGTGCACTTCTTATTAGCTCATCGCCATCCTCGTTTCCTCCTTCTCCAACAGTACAAAATAAGCGACAGATAACGATAAGCCTAAAATCGAAAAATGTAAGAATTGTTGGGATTAAAGACGTATACATTCATTGAAAATCACTTCACCGGATGATTGATATTATGATTGGACCTATAGTGATTGAAAGATCGTACGGAATCTTTTGATAATTTCGCTAAAGTCGTATCTTTCCGTGGCCTTCCGTTTCCAACATTGGCGCATAATCTGCAGGTTATCCTAGAAATTTGTTGACTGATTGGTGAAACTAAAATATATATTGCATGGATGAATAAATGTATAGATGGATGTGTATATTTGATGAAATATTAATTACAATTAATGTTTATTAAGATGTCAACAAGTCGTCTCATGTTAGAATATTATGTGAAGTTTTGTCACACTTCTCATTTCCTCACCCAAATTACGGGTAGAATACTGGGCGAGGAAGCCATCAGAAGCTTTTTCTTCCCTAGATTATGCAAGCCAAAAAATTCATTTTATCTGAAATATGGCTTACAGATATTGACTAGTTTAATGAAGGTCATTCAAAACTTGAGAAAACGGAAAATGCAAAACTTCTTTGATATTCTTGTCGTTTAATAATGATCCTGTGACCATGATTATTCCCTTTCTTACAAGTGGTATTATATCCTGGACCATAGCAATATCAGGCCATGGCTCATCGTCGCACGAATAGATCTAAAATTATCTCGACAACTGCTTGTTTCAAATCAAAAGAATAAGAGAAAAAAGAACTACTCGAAATAAGCTAAAATTTAAAGTATCACTAAGTTTGGATCACTTATCAATATCTTATCTCTTTTGATGCTTCACCTCCTCACTATTTGTTATCTGTCTTCAACATTTTTTTACATTTTTTCAATTTCCTTAAGTCCTTGAACTATTAATTTGAAGTTATGACTAAAGTCAAATAGAGATATATAAAGATTACGCATTTTTTTCTCATCAAAATGTAGTTCTCTTGAAAAAATAATAATTTGATAAATCAAAGACAGAATTTGATTTCCTCATAAATTAAGATTCCAAATGCATAAACATCGCTTTTCGTTGTAAACTTCGGTCTTTTTAATAGTGTTTCCGGTGCCATCCATGGTATTGGCCAAGCAATATTTTCATTCTCGTTCGACAGTTTTCTGAAAGAGAAAATAAAGAAGATGCTGACTTCCATTGATTTCTACTGTCATACGATTATCTCTCAGAAGCATCACTTCTCTTCAGAAGTTAAGTCTGATACATATATATTCAATATGGAGACAAATAATTACTCAAAAGCGTTAAATAATTATTGGAACCATTGGAAATTAGAATTCCATTATGCAACTTATCACTTTACACTTATTTTAATTATTTCACATAATAAGGTAGATTTGTTGGTGAGATTATTTTATATTAGATTATTTAATTAGTGATATAAATCTGTCATGAAATTATTATTTACTTCAAATCTTCCAAACGTCTACTTAAACCAAAATCAGGTAATTTCGACTGATTCCAATTAAACAATTTCTAGCATCAACCTAAATTTAAGACTATTTCCATCTTAATGAATTCAAAAAATGTAATGTAAAGCATTTTCTCTGATAATGATACAATATTCTTATTCTCATTTGATCAGTATGAATAAATCATTTGAATAATTTATGTTATTTCAACTAAATTTAAAAGCTTATCTCGAAAAAATAGGTAATTTTTATCACCTGTGAACACATTTTTTAAGTTGAAGATGTCGCAGAACTTTTGCTGCTTCGAACAAAAATATATTTCGTTCTTTATGCATAAGAAGCAAACTTTCTAGTGAACCACCAGGACAATATTCCATTACAACCTGGAACAGAATCAGGTTGACTACATTTGCATGTTGTATATAAGATATGTATAATAATCATTTAGATAGAATGACTGATATTCTCATTTTAATATCTAAACTTTGTTAACCTAAAATTATTCTCGATTCTTGACACAGTGGGCAGCAAAAACGACTTTTGAAGAAATGTTTAGATAATGAGCATATACTAAGCTGTGTTACAGTACCATATATCTCGAAATATATTTTCGTATATTGCTATACCCATATATTTCTATATCAAAAATTACGCTTAATGTTATATTTTCTTTGAGCAATGTATTAATAAAATTTTGGGGGAATTAGCGTTAAGTTGGTTTTTTTGATAAGATCAAATTAATCCTATAAAAATAAACCATTCAAAAATCATTATTTACCTTAACAAATGCAAAATTACAGGCGACCCCATATACTTGATAATATTTTCATATATGAAATCGCAAACTAATCAAATTTCTGCGATCATTTACGGTTTCGCAAGCTTTATTTTAATAATATCTTTGGTAGATCGTTTATTAATGACACTCAGTTTATCGACTTGCAAACAACGCTTTACTACGACACTAATTTCTTCATCTGGAGGAAAAAATTGTATGAAATATTGAGATAGTTGTTAGAAAAATTTTAAAAATCAATAACACTTGCCTGTTTATGAGCTTTAATGCTTTAAAAGTTACCTTAGAGTTTAACGATCGCTACTGAAGTTTATTTGTTTATAACTTGTATACTTTTGGCTGATAAATTAAATAGAAAAAACGAGAATGTTCCAATCTATATAATAAATAGAGTATTTTGATCTATTTCCTGACCTACTATCATGTAACTTCGTCGAGAGTTTGAATGGAATGAAAAAATAAGTTAATTGAAATATTCATTATTATGAGTATTTGTGGCCACTTAAATCTTACACTGATAAATTACTCTTGTTATCAGTGAATAAGTATTATTTATTGATCCTATCCTTTATCGATCAACTAATAAGTTGATTAAAATATTCAATTGGTGTGAGTATTTTCAGTCACTTTTTGAATCTTACATTAATAAATAGTTATTGTTGTTATCAGTGAATAAATACTATCTATTGATGGACAGTATTGCTTCTCTCATTATAACCGTAATTATATTACACATACTGTAAGTTATCTTGAAATTAATTAGTTTAAGATAGTGCCAATAATATATGCATATAATGCATTGTTTAACATTGTTTATATTTATGAACCGATTGGTACTACTAACTTCCAAGTTTTAGTGTTCCTTTCAGCACTTCTGCATAATGTCCGTACCTAATTTAATATTGTCTTTACGATTACAATATTATTCTAATAAAAATTAGTATTATTATCATCGTTCAATAGCTAATTGGGTCGACTGATAGAACTTCGTAGATTCACCTGAATGGTATAACTTACAATAATATTAATTTATGAAGGCTGAAAGTCGTCAATTAGATATAATTACTCATTTTGAATTCTAATATATCTTGGAGAATCAAATCATTGACCAGTAATCTGTAAAAGCTATAAAACATTTGTTCACATGTTCATACGCTCTATCACGCTGATTCACAAGTTATTCTCGTAATCCATAATGCTTTACGTTATTAGCAGCATGATAATTGATTGAGAAACTAATGTAAACTTATTTCAACTTTTGTTTGATTTTCCTAATTTCTTCAGACAATTTTTTTCTTAAAATAAAAATATTAAAATGGTAAAGAATTAACAAAAAAAAAATCTGAAAGATAGAAATTTTTTGACTGAAACTTGATGCGCTGGACAAAAATTCAAGTATTGATCCGTATGTAATCAACTCATCATTTGCATTTGTATTTTTCATATAATGTCCATCCTTTAATTAATCTATGAAATTCCCAAAATATATTTATAGCAAATATTACCTTATCATAATTATGGTTGTCTCTAAAAATTATTGTTTAATCTATCATCTGATAATTTAACAGACTCGCAGATGTGATAATGATTATTTCATAGGTAGAATTTTTTTTCTTTCTTTATTGCTTAAAACTTCTGGCACGTACATCCCTTCCTATTATTAAATACTTTCTGTGCAATGCATTAAATGCTTAAATTAGATCCACTGATGATATGGATTGATTGATATTAGTTGAACTTTCATCTTCCCATTTTTTGTAAATAACCTTTTAAATTTTCTTTATGAACAATCTTTGATTCGCGCAAATTCGTTTCACCCAATTTTGTTACAACAAATAATAAACGTTTTATATTGGTTCTTGAACCACGAACACACCAATCACCTGGTTTTATAAATTTGATGCAATATGATCTCTGTAAAATAGATCCTGATAGATTGTCATTTGACTCTCTCATTAATCCGCCACGAAATTCATTTCAAAATTTATCTATGAAAAGAATACAAAATTCAGGCTATCTTTCAATTAATCTATGAAATAAAACAATTCAAAAATAGCGTAAGACAAATTACCACTTTTACACATTATCAGTGCTACCCTTTCCAGTCTAAAATTCATTTAAGTAAATTTCAATAAGCTACCCAACTTATGTCATTCGTTATTTAGCTTTATAACTAAATCTTTAACTGTAACTAAGTATGGCCTAAATACACTACAATCATTGTGAATCGTTATATGGTTAGGCCTAAACAACAACTAGTATTCACTAGATAAATAAAGGAGAAATGCTTCTTTAACACATGAAATATCTGATCCTCATAACTTTTAAATTCAATGAATCAATATTTATTAACAATTACAAATATGATCATTGTGATCAGTGAATATATATTGTTTATATGACCTATTTTTTTCACTGTTGAGATATTTATTTAAGCTTCTTTTTTAATGTTAACAATTTTTGCTCAGATGTTTTCTTTTTAATTTTATTCATCAATTGCTAGCTAAGAATTCAATGAAAAAATATACAGCAGAAAATTTAATTCTAAAGCTATCAATTATAGCACAAATACCATTAGTTTAAAAATTAATATATCACATAAAATTTCAATTATTTGATGAAGGTTTATTAAAATTTTAGCTGTTTACACTATCTTAAATTGTTTGTTAAAAAATTCAGTCAATCGGCATAATTCGGGAATAAAGAATACAAAATAATTATACTTATATATATACATTTATGACAATTTCACTAATAAATAAATCAAATCTCCATGTTCAGCTAATTTCATAGTAAACAATTATTTACTATATCGCATTAGTTTTATAAATAAGCTAGCATTTGTGGCTATCAAAAATTTCTATACAAGTTACGCGATTGTAACTGACGATATTATTATAAAAATATAAACCAGTATAATTATTCTAGACATTTATAACTATTGTAAACATTATTATTGATTGATTTCACCAGCAATTGAATCAATCACTCATCAAATTTTAATTGAATTTTTCATGCATATGCCAGATAAATATCAAGAAAATTTGAAGAAATTATAATCAATTCCATGATGTGCAATATCATGGAACTATGAATCATCTTGATTTGTTAAATATAAAATACATTTTAAATATGCACTGTTAACTGATCACCTTTATAGATTTAAGGTTATTGTTATGTACCGATCATGTTGTAATTTAGATCATTGCGAAATTCATATTTGTACCGTACTTCCACAGTAGCGACCGACCAGAGAAAATCCATCACTTGATTTATATAATCCGGACTTTCTCTTCAATTTATTAGATGATTCTGTTGCTAGTATATTAGGATATTTATTTGATTTCATGGTTCACCGCAGCTCAATTGCACATGCTGCACCAAGCCTGAAGTTTAAAGTTAAAAATAAAAATCAATAAATGGTACATCCACCCTTCTAATTAATTTAAAGATTGTTGCTTAAAGTTAAGATCAATTATTCGAAATAGATTGGCAATTCCTATCGACACGTTCGATGCTGATACTTCGAACAGTTTCATGAATTTCAACGCAATCCTGTATTAACTGAACAAAATTAAACATTACCACTCAGCCAGTTATTTGATTATAATCATATGTATCATTAGTGCACAACTGAATAACTTGAGCTTTGTCTCGATATTTTTTGTGATTTGTTTGTTATCACAACAATTTATTCTGGGGGCATGATAAATATGTAAGATCAATCAACACTTTTTTTCATTGTCCCATACAAATGAAATTACATTATTTACAGCAGAAAATGTTTCCATTTTGGTCCAGAACTGCCAAAATAATCTAACCATTTATTCCAATAAATCTGAAATAGAACGGATTCACTGTAATCACTTTAAATTAGATAATTTGAACTTCTAATTAATCCCCATCTGAAATCAGCAAACTCTACAATAAAAATCAAAATTGAAATTTTAAAAATTTTAATTCCATTTTTCAATATTAACTGTTTAATACCGCAATACACAATACATAAAACTGTTAATTTTATTGCTAATAGATATTGTTGCGAACTTTCATATCGCGAAATTCCCACTACTAAACAAAGTCAATAAAGTTCATAAATTATTTAACTAATTTTGTATTCTACAGTTTTTTGCGGCTTCTTTTGCTACCGTAGTCCAATTGAGGTCACATCCTGACTTCGCATACGCTTTAAATATATGTTTTATAGTTGATAATTACTATCTGTTGTTAACCATTCCCAGTTCTTGTATAAACCATACTAAGAGCTTCCTCTTAAACAAAGAGAAGCTCTTCTATAAGTAATACAAAGGGATGAGGCGGACTCTTCTTTTTTACTAGATATATATTGGTATGCATCACTGTTCAGCATACAGCTTTTACAATCCGATTGCGAGCATAACCAAGGGTGGCCAAGGCCAACGATTAAGTTGCGAATCGACATAACCCCACCATTGCTAAACCAATCAAACTTCTCACAATTAACTCAAATCAACTCCAATCAAATTCCTAGTTGCTCCATGACCTAAACAAATCCAATCCAAATCCAAACCCAAATAAATCCAAACAAACCAAATAAATCCACAACAGATGTCTAACTAATCTAAATGGTTCCATTTTTAATGATGGCGACAATCTTTTTAATTCTCTCAATCGTCGATTTGTTTTTAAAAGTTTAGAATATAAATTACATTAATATGCTGCTATAACTGCATGATTCCTACCATCAAAAACATCCAGTTAAAATTATTATCAACCACTGAAATGAATATTATAATAAAATTATAATATCCTTATAATGATGTATCATGTGTGCACCTAATCATATTGATAATACTGCTGTACTCATTAGAATTTAATCAGCGATGATGAAAAAATAGTCACGAACATATGCACGCATATCATAAACATACTTCTAAATGGGACGAATTCATTTCCAAAACATCTGCTACCGAACCATTTTCCTTTGCTACAACGATTGCACCATAACGAATCTAAAAATGAAAATAAAAATCAAGAAGTCCATTTTTAGATGCATCCGTTCTAAATGACAACAAAACAATTCCAGAACTTCAAGTTTTACTTTAAACCTCGGAAAAAAAGAAATTGATGCCTTTCAATGTTGAAAAGCATCTATAAGCTTCAAAATTTCGTCAAGATTCTTTTTTTTTAAATTATATTGCTGTATAAAAGATCTTTTAAATCTTTTGGTAATGAAAGTGAACTAGAATTAGTTAATAGTGCCAAAAAATTCCCTAACGCCTATGAAAATTTACTTTTATGATTCTTTGTTTGATAATAAAGAATAGAGTTGAATCAAAAATATTATAATTTGTTAAATATTACAGTTTAAAAATATTGACAAGCATCATAAGCTTTAAATTGTAATATTTAAAAATATTTTCAAGAGATACAATTAAGAAACAATACATTCTCTTAATTAGTTAAACTCCTGACAGCAAACAGATGATAACTTTCTTCCCTAATTTTTATTCAAACGATAAGAGTGCAAGATCTTAGCTGCCATATAATACTCAACTATTCAAATACCATTTGACTTATTTTTTAAATAATGAACTTCGGTTTGTTTAATACGCGATATTGTTATCCATTTCAAAGCACACCAGTAATGATTAGTGATTAAAAACTGATAAACACTATCAATAAAAAGAGTTGGATAAATTAGAATGAAATTGTGCAAACTTTTCGCAAGAAACTCAGGCACAAAACTTATAAGATTTGATAATGCAAGTGGCCAAAGCACGTCAGGACAGCCAACTATAAGACACTCTATTTTTCATCTCTGCGAATAAATTTCTTTTTCTTAATCTCTATAAAAAAAAAAGGAAAAAAAAAACAAAAGTAATATTAACTTCTGGTAACATTCTGAAATTTGGATCTGAATTAACAGCACCAACATATGCAGCTAACTGCACAGGATCGTTGTACATTTTTTCGATTTCTCGTGTATCTTTTGATGAATTTGATGAAACCGTTTTCCAATCCATGAGAAATAAAGCATCTCTAAACATAGTAATATATTTAAATATATGGAAAATAGTTTTTAGCAAAGAAAAAGGAAATCTGGGGAAAAAAAGTTACAACAGTTGCATAAAATCTTATAGTAAACCAACAGAGAAACGTATCAGGATATTAATATTACCCTTTTTACAGATACGTTTATATTTCATTATTATCAGAAATTGTCAAATTTAATCAACAGATAAACTGAATATTCATACTATAATGTTTTGAGTGTGATTGTGTCATCGTTAGCAGATAGTGCCAGAAGCACTGAATAAATGAAAATTCTGCTTAATGAAGGATTAGGTTGAAACAAACTTGTAGGTTACGGTAGCATCGAATCGTCCGCTATAGCAAAGACCGTGATGGCTCGTAGATCTTTCTATTTCCATGTTTTTGTAACTAAGCATGCGCAAAACTGGAAGTACACTGCTCAAATAGTTCGCAACACAAGTATCGACCTGAAAGCTTTGATTATAGATTTCGAAAATTTTAAATTATATTTCCAATATCAGCGAAGCAGAATTATTTGTAACAATCCTACTTCAGAAGCTACTTGCTCAGCAACATCATTCAGGAAAACTTTCTCGCATTCGAAACTCGCCCAAAATCCTCTGTATGCAACTATGATATTGCGTGCCTGATTGCATGCGAACTGGAAACAAGTTGCAGGAAACCAAGGAATGATAGAGACGAAATACAACATTGTATGGAAACAAGGTCAGTAGCTTAACAAAGATGAAGATGCTAAAACTCACATCAATCTTTGAGAAATACAAATTATTTAAAAACAACGTGTGACGAAAACATTAAATATTTCTAGTGATGTAAAATTTCTGCTTTTTTAAGAGCAGATAATAGTTGCTTGAAAAAGGGGGGATCAACCAATACAAGCTGTCAATGTTTTAATAAGTAGAGAATTTATTTCTCAAAAACTTTATTTCGAGATAAAATGTTTACTTATTTATTAATATTCTTTCAAAATTTATCACATCTTATACTGATTTCTCCAACCAATTGAATTAGAAATCAAAAAAGTAATATTTCCAGAATAACAACAGCACACCTCTCATATATTTCTTGAAGGCACCTAAACTACCCAATTGCTTGATCATTTTTAATTGCCATTGATATAGCAAACGTTGTGAAGTTGTGCATCCTAAAACAGTTGAAACCGATGGATAGCGACCATTCTTTGCATTTATGTCTCTTAGAAATTGACTTGTTTTCTGAAAAATATAACAATTTAAATGAAGACATAACAAAATATAAACTTTCCTCGACTGATTCAATAATAAACTAAAAAGTTCAAATGTTCGAAAAGTGATAAAAGTAAAAAGAAATAAATTTAATGTTTTAAGGTTTTTAGTATAACTATACTAAAAACTTCTCATGAAAAAAAAAGCTTACAAGGTACGACAATTTTTGCTCCGTAGCACTTAATGACGGGGGAGAAATAAGGAACTCTTTCTTCGGCAACGATCCAAGGACATCTTTAACAACATACGGCATGATTACGGTACCATAATGCACTGTTTTTACACTAACTCTAGTCATCATACTGTAATGCATCTTGTTAGGAAAATAAGACAAAAAAAAAACGTGAAGATCCAAATCTAACAAAGTCTGTGAATAATCCACGAGTTTCAAAACAAGGAAATGGATACACTGCTTTATTCTATCAGTAATCATAATATTGCCCATAATGCTCCTAGGAAAGAGTATAACTGATCTACTTTGTTACTGATGCGAAATAAAGCATAATTTATACATTCATCATCAGATTTAGCATACTTTAGAAGCTGACATTTTCTGATTTAAATTACAATATCTAAACAGAATTTATGACACACAAACTTAACTAGTATGGAATTGATCAAACTATGGACATATTTATTACAGTATTAAAGAACAGCAAGATCGGCAATCCACTCAACATATCTAATAAATCCAGGACTGTTTTAAAACAACGGAAATTTCAACATTTATATAAAATCTACGAAAAATTTACAATAGCAATAGTCATTCATACAGAAAATTATTTCTGATTAACAATATAAAAGAAATACGTACAGGTCTTCAACATTTAAATAATGTCTAATGAAATCGGTAGTTTAATGATTAGGTAACTGAAACTCATAACTGAAAAATTGACATAGCACTGATGATGGAGCAACTGATTATTGGATGTAGTAGAGGACCAGCAAGATAACAAAAAAAGTAACTCAAAAAAAAAAAAATTATTCAAAAAAGTATAAAAAATGACAGTAGCAAACACTTTTCTATAACGAACAATACTATCCCAGATTACGCATCCCATCCAGTCCACACGTCTTAGATTTTTATGACATCTTACCTGAACAAAATTTGACATAATCTAAATTTATGATGAAGCAAAATTAGGTACAAATGGTGGAGGAGGCATATTGACTTGTGGAGCAAGCATAAGTTTCTCTTCTTTCATCTGCTCTACATACAACCAACATGGTGTTATTTGATAATCCGATGATGGCGGTTTGTAAATTGGCTTATGATACGGTGGAGCTGCTCGTAAACCCCATCTTTTATATAGTGGATCGTTTGTATCATAAGTTATTCGATCACTACCCCATAACTGTGGAGGTGGTACTATCTGTTGCGCTACTACAGTTGCCTGTTGAGCTGCTTGCTGATATGCACCTAAAAAACTAGGAAATGGATAATTATGAAATATTTATCAAACGATGCTTGTATTTAACTTAAATTTATGAAAAGTATTTAATTATTAAAATAACACAAACCTATTGAATTCAAGCAATAGTGAGAAACAAAAATATGTTGCGATGATTACAGAAGACTAAAAAATAGCACACTAAAAAAATTTAACAGTTACTATCTCGTTGGTCACCCATAACCATTTGCGCGACCTGTGCCATATGTTTCATCATCTCGGCAACATGCGTCGGATCTAAGGCCTCTGTAATTTTAATATGATAAAAACCTTATTTCTTAACTTTAAACTTTTTTCGACTGAAAAATTTCTCAACTAAAATCCAGTCGAAATTTATCGACAAAATGGATTCTAGCAATTTTTGATTTTTCTCTAACTTATAGAATTATGTAATTTTCCTTCTTTCATCATTTGCAAACGCTTAACTGAATATTTATCACCGAAAATTCAAAAATGAATGATAAAAAGTGTCTATACAAGTAACAAATAAAATGAATAAACACAGATTTATAAACGAAGTTTGACTGAAAATAAGGAAGTTGTACTTACCGTCAACGCTTTTCGATTCTGTTGTATGCACTGATACGGCTTCTTGCGAACTTGTTGCAGCTGCTTGATGCATTTGCTGTTCGAGTTGCATCGCTGATTGGTGATGCGCAAGATATGATTGTTGATGTTGTGCATAAGCCACTGCTTGTGCCGCTGTTTCAGCTGTTCAAAGAAAAAACTGGTCAAGATCTCAGTAATATTTAAAAAATAAATATCTAGAATTAAATATAAAAATTTCCTTATTTGAGTGACTTTCCAAATACTGATCATTGTGAAATTCATATACTAATAACATTTAAATAGATAAATAAATATCTATTGGAATCCCTTCCTCTAAGGAATCTTGGACGAGATAATTCTTTGTTTTCGAGAAAATTTAAGATCTGCAACCAATTATGTAATCAGGTCATCATCATATTACCAGCTTCATAAGGAAGTGGAAGTTACCTTCTAGTTGTTTTTTTCGTTCTTCTTCGGCTTCTTGTTCTTTCCTCAATTTTGCTTCGGCTGCTGCTTTCGCCTTAGCTTGTGCAGCAGCCTAAAAGAATTTTAAAGTAGAATATATATTTAGTACATTAGTTCTCTTTTAAACGAAGCTTGCATATCTTGAAAATGTAAGTATTAAATGATGCAATGAAATTTGCTAAGAACTTTGAATATACCAATTTAATGAAAGTTTCACTCAGATTAATGATTAAAACATTACCTGCGCTTCTTGAGCGTCGATTTCTGCCTTGGCACGTATCATTTCACGTCGCTGATCAACATCTCGTTCCCAAGCTTCAAACTGCTTAACGTAAGCGTCGTAAGCTTCTGTACCGACTGAATTCCTAGAAAATAAGTGCTCATATATACCAGCAATCCACAATCTTAACATAAAACAAGGAAAACTATGATTTATAAGTCCATAAATACATGCATATTTATCTTATTAAATTTTATCTCTCTCCAGTACATATTGCAGACAAATAAATAAACAATTATTTCGCCCATGCATATACAGTCAACAAATAAAACAACATATATTATTAGTAATTAAAAACTCTGTTAATAAATGAAAAAGTGCTAAATAATGAGAATTCCTTGGAGTTGCGATGAAACTAAAAAATATTCTTCGAAAGGCAGCTATATGATTGATGGACACAAAAAAGAAGAAAATGAACTTATTCTTTTCCTTCCATTGCTCAAATTGAGCTTTGTAGTCCCGATACTGCTTTTCTAATTCTTCTTCTGGAGTTAACTGCACCATACTTTTCTATAAGATAAAAGCGTCTCACATTTCAAACAAATCTATGAAAAAAAAAAATACTTCAAATACGATCTATGTTAGTTAAAAATCTTTGTCCAGGATATGACTTTATTCCCTTAGTGAATAAATTTATTAACGTCTAACGTCAACACACGTAAGGAATCTACAGACTATACGTTTACGCATACCGAGAATGAATGGCTTCAATTTCGGGTTTTGGATTGAAATAACATAGTGAGAATCGTAAAGAACAATATGCATAATTAGTTAAGGAAAAATAGTACTCAGATATAAGAGACAGCAGGAAGTGTTAAGATATTTGAAAGAGATAGGAGGTTTCAATCAGTTGTCTTTTTTCTAATTGTTTCGAAGCTCCTCTCTCATTGTATGGAGAGTTCATGGTAATATTAATTAGTGGTTGATTGATATCTCTGTTCTATTCCATCTTCAAGTATCTGCTAACAAAACCGTTCCTTCCAAATCCCTTCGATACACTCAAGAAAAAAATTACTATATGAAAACAACCACATGCACCTTTTTTTAGTTATGTAGAAATGTAAACTTTTATCAGTACCGATCTTCACGTGTTTCAAGTGATGTTTTCCCAAAAGGCATTGTTGAATCAATCATCGATATCGATTAGTCTTAGACAAGTCTTTGACACTTGTACTATCGATACAAGACATATTATAACTGGACATATAGCGTAATTGTTAGAAAAGACTCTTTGAGTTTCAGTGGTCAGAGATTAACGGCAACAAAGTGAAAGATTTCATTATTATCTGTGAAACTTTAAATGATAATTTTATTTTTTTAATCCAGCTGTTCCCAGTTTATTGCAATTCTTTTTACTGCACGTTCAAACTAAAGTGTTGAGCATTTAGAATTCACCTGAAATCATTTTTTTCAGTTTAGCTGAAAATATCTCATTCGATTCATCGATAGGAATCTATATAATCAGCTTAGCATATCATTAGTTTTGATCTTGTGATTAAAGCGATCTAATACACTGTTAAAGGAATTAGTTGTTATTCGAGTTTTGTTTCTGTTCATTTAAAGTTCGCGATACATACATGAGAGCATTTGTGAACATAGGCTTAAATTTACTTGTTTTGTAAACAGTAGATGGTGCTGTTTCACTATTGGTTAACTTTGATAAGTGATCATATCGTAATCAACTTTATATCTAAAAGATTACTATGAATGAGATGAATATCAAATGAATTGAGCTGATAAAATGTATTCAAAAAATTGGCGGGTAACTGTTACTTCGAAAAGTTCCAAAAAATTGATTTATCTCCGAGTTAATTATAAGATAAGGATAATTCTAAGTGTAGGATATGGATGATAAGAGTATACATCCAAGCCATTGTAAGTTTGGAATTTGAATGGGTGATTATTGATTGATAAATTATTGTTAGTTATTTGGAATTTGATCTGGATGATTATTGATAGATAGATTGTTAAAGGATATTTATAAATTGATTGGGTGGTTACTGATTGATAATTATTAAAGGATATTTGGAATTTGATCCCGGTTATTATGCATATAAATCGATAGATTAGGTAATAATGTAATTATTCAAAATTGGTAAAATAATCCATTGAATAATTACATTATTAACTATATTGTACAAAACACTGCTCAATTTCATGTTTTTGTGATTAGAGAATTTATTGCTTAATCTGAATTGATATTGTAAGGCAGTAGCAATATTCGATAGTACGAGAAGATTGATCAGTATCATGCAGCAGTTATATTTGATATGATATTGATTTTGTTCAGAAACTAATTAATTAATAATGTTGATTTGATTTCTTTTTCGATTTTGTTAAATTATTGCAGGCAGTAGATGTTGGCACTTTTTAGGAAGATTTTATAGAAGATAGCATTCATGTAGAAGTAGACAAGAAATATTTGAAATGAATGGCGGTAGTTCCAGTATATGAAATAAAATCGCTTAGCCGTCTTTCTTCAATTTTAAAAACAGTTAGAAAGGTCAAAAAGTAGCAATAGTCGAGAACAGAATCGAACATTGCCAATAAAATCTGAACTCTTCACAGATGACATAACAAGATATTATATAACTGCTGCTATGTTGATAACTTCTGAATGCTTCCAGAGGTAGCACTATTCAGATAAAACGATCCAGGTAGCACGGTCCAGGTAACATCTCTATCATCCAGGTTTCTTTGTCATCTGTTTTGTATACTTTCTCTAAGCAAAAAAAAAGTACTATGCTTCAGGTTTGTCAGAGATAATGGCTCGCTGTACTAAAAATGCAATGAAGTATTTCTCTCCGGAAGCTTGAGGTTTGGTCATCTAAAATTATGATGCGATTGTTGGAAATATTTTACAGAATCTGACATAATGAGCTATGAATCTTTGGTCATCAGATATACTGTAATCCCATGGCTAGGATGCAAAAAGGCCGGACATAAGTTGCAATGAGCCAAGAAATAAGCCATATGATATAAATTAAATACCTAATGCTTAATAAAATTCATTTCTCATTTTAATGAATTAAAGAAGGAATTCAGATCGACAGAAACGTCTTCTAGACTGGCCAAGAATTATGAGAGTAATGGTACAAATATGGAAATACTTATACTACAACAGGAGATTATAGCAATATTTTACATTTAACAATGTAACCTTTTAAATCGTTTTGATGTAATTAATTACTTCCAAATCGATATCTGCGAGATTTTTTATTATTCATATCCAGATTTCACGTGCTATCGTGATACGTGAATTTCATTCGAATCTTTTATGTGTTATCATTTGAGATATAGATTAAAGCAAAAAACGGATTAATTAGTGTTATTTAATTATTATACTACCATATTTGATACAGTTTATTGGTCTTTTACAATTTCATGATTCTTTTTTATGCAAATCCTTTTCTTTTCTGATTCATTATTTATTGATTTTATATATTTAGAATGTTGGTTAATTATTGATTGCATTATGCATTACTAAAATATATTTTTGATACTTTTTAACTTTTTAAATTATACTTCCACGAAAGAAAAATTGTGTGATGGAAAGTTTTTTTCAGGAACTCATAGTTTTCTTGTTAAAGTTAAATAAAATTCAATCAATGAATAGTACATTAGGAAATTGGTATTGTTATTTTAATGTTTGGTCTAATTTGCGATAAAGTCATATTCATATATGGTTGAAATGTATGTAGAAATAAGCAAATTTTTCATTGTTTTTACTTCTAAATTAAATCTTGCATAATTCCTTTGTATTTGTATATAAAATGCCGCTATACGTATAACATTGATAGTGCAATTTTTTGACTTCTTAATAGATTATTCGACTTAATGCATAAATATGAATGTGAAATGAATCTTGAAAGTATTCGTCTCATTTTTGGTGCAAATTTGAATCGAATCTTTCTGTAAAATATTTACATTAGATTTAGCGTTTTCATTGCGTTCTCATTGCGAAGGCTGTGAAGTGGCACAGTGTGATTCAATTTATCGCTTCCATAAGACTTAAGTTAGGTGGAAGATTGAACATTAGTTTGGGTTTCTGGTTGCGTTTTATCATTCCTTCATATAAGTGTAGTCGGTAGGGTATTCATTTTATGCTTCACTTTAAAAAGACTTAAATATTTTTAAAATGTTAAAAAAAGGACGCCGAAACGTGATTGCAAATTGTGTTAGAATATGTTTATAAATGAAATAATCTCGTGTGCAACATAGCATTGCTTTTCATTAACCTTTTCGTAGATTGGTAATTTCAAAAACAATAGTTTTAGCGGTTCAACAAGATAAAAAGCATAAGTACTCTTTTCATATTTTACTCTCCCTACATTTATGCTCTTTCTCCACTTTTGTTATGTTCAGTTGACATTTTCAACAGAATACTTGTAGATTTTTAGCTATCCTTTTTTATATATACTTTACAAGACAAAGGATTAATATACACTCTTCAGCTTTTTTTTCTTTTTACCGTGAACCACTGAAACTGTCCTGCGTAGAAGGTAAAAATAAATCAGAACAATGGCCGATGAACGTTCTCGTCGTGGTCTAAATCCAAACGCTCAAACATTCATACCAAATCCAGCTGCTCGCCCTTTCATTCCCGGGCAACCATATGTTTTCACAGCACAACCTCCGCCAATGTATCATCAGCCACCACCATCTATTGCTCAGAAAACTTATCCAACCTACCAGCAGTACGGTCAAATGGAGTCACCCAATATAGCATCACAAATACCAGCGACTGCTACTTCAATATACCGTCAACCTGTTGCATCTTTAATAGAAATGCGACCAGATGCATCACGCATACAACGTTTGTCATCGAAACAACAACAACAACAACAACCTGTTGATGGTTGGTCTGTTCAAAAACTCAGTCTATTGAAGAAATCTCTCACGCTTTCATCCTCCTTTCCTCCTTCATCATTTTCTTCATTTTTTCTACGAAATCCATTAAAATTATTTAAAACATTGATTTGTTTTACGTTTCCAACAGAAATCGAAAAGTGAATCAGTAATTGTGAATCGTGTTATATGCTTAAAAAGATCGCAGTTCTTTTTTATAAATGAGTTTAACTGCTTCAGCAAGTCATTAGATGTAAAACTTATTATTTTTTAATTGGTTATTGTTGAATATTTTTTGCAGCTTGGGATGACGAAGTAGATGAAAAAATAGAAGTGGTAAGAGCAGGGAAAGAAATAATAATCAAACAAATGTTGGAAAATAATTCTTCACTTGCGGAAGTAATTTTTCTCATTCCTTTTTTCTCTTTGCAATTTTTGTCGTGTCATTTTTTTAACAACTGATTAAATTTGATTGGAAAGAAATTCTTCTGGGACGGAGACGAAATAATAATTGACGAAATTATTCACTGTAGAGAAAGTTCATCGAGACTTGTTTATAATTCATACTTCCTAATAATTTTATTCACTGGTGATAAAATTACAATATTTTCAGAAAGGACAAGAATCTGTGAAATCTACAAATTTAGAACCCATAAAACCAGAAAATATTGGAAGCAAAGCAAATAATTTATTGGTTGCAAACAATTTACCGGTTGCAAAGGCGGATGATGAAGATTTAGCATTACCTGTGAAGCTAAAACAAGCTGTTTACATCGATGGTCGTTAACTTTTTCTTCCTATTAACAAATCTATTAACGTTTGTTTGTATTACCAAATTAGTTGATAAAGACTTGAGTTAACATGAGCTCTGTTATAGCTATTAGGACTAGACAAAAATTCATAAAGTCGAAATAAAAAAAGATTTTCAAGTTGTAGTGCAATGTGAATTTTTTCTTTACTATGTTTGCAGATAGTAATCGGAAAGAACACGTCAATATGGTTTTCATTGGTCACGTTGACGCTGGTAAATCTACGATTGGTGGACATCTAATGTATCTTACAGGGATGGTGGATAAACGTACACTGGATAAATATGAACGTGAGGCGAAGGATAAGGGAAGAGAATCATGGTTTGTCTCTAATAATTATTTTTGTTTAGCTTTTCATAAAATTTTTCTACTCTTTCTAGGTTATAAGTTTCAGAGTTCCGAACTTGCGTAGGCTGCATGTAAGATTTTTTTATTTTCGAAATTAATTACCAAGATTTTTTGATCATTGATTACCACCTCTGACAATATAATTGGTTCATTTATAATCTTCTGAAAAAACGTTTGATTGAAATGTGGATACTGAAATTTAATATAACTTATCTATGATGTAAGTGCTTCATCTTTTTTTTAATTTTCGGTATCTGTCATGGGCACTGGATACGAATGATGAGGAACGTGAAAAAGGCAAAACTGTTGAATGTGGGCGTGCATTTTTTGAAACTGATAAGAAACATTTTACAATTCTTGATGCACCTGGACACAAATCATTTGTTCCGAATATGATCAGTGGAGCGACACAGCAGACTTAGCTGTGTTGGTTAGTTAATTAAGGTTTATCTTTTTTGTTTTTTTGTTTTTTCTGGATGATACAAGTAGGGAAGAAGAAGCATAGTTCAAGAAAATTGTTATAACATTAAACAGCATTTTTTTGGTTTATCATATTGTATGGGAATACCTTGAAATAAAAACGCTTTTTTTTTGTATTGTCGAGGAATTCTTCTCAGTTTTTTTCAATATTAACTGGTCACATCACTTTAGAAATCTAAATCTAAATCCTCTTCATTTTAGTTCATCTATCTAACGTTTATTTTAGTAAAAAAATATTTTTTAGGTCATCAGTGCGCGAAAAGGCGAATTTGAAACTGGTTTTGATCGAGGTGGTCAAACACGTGAACATACGATGCTAGTAAAAACTACTGGTGTGAAATATCTTATTGTGCTTGTCAATAAAATGGATGACCCCACTGTCAACTGGGATGAGGAAAGGTGTGCTCAACTATTTTCGCATAAAATGTTGCTTGCAAAATAATATAAATTTTTTTTAAAAAATTCATTTTATTTACAGAATTTCCGAGAAATATTATGACAAAAATAGTCATTGTTTTTTAATTTAAGTCTTGAGAGCATAAAATTTTTTTTTCAGGTACAAAGAAATTCAAAACAAACTTACACCTTATTTACGAAAGTGTGGTTTCAATCCTAAAACGGATATTATATACATTCCAGTTTCTGGACTTACCGGAGCATTTCTGAAGGAAAGACCAAATGCTGAATTCGGTTCTTGGTACACGTAAGTTATGCTCAATTTTGTAATATACATGTATTTTGAGGATATTCAGAACTGTTGTATTAGTAAATATCATAAATTTTTCATAGTTTCCGAAATTACAGAGATTTTTTATCTCGAATGATAGTTTTATAGCTTCTTATATCGAAAACCATTTTCCATGCATGACTCCTGTGTTACTGATATGAGTCCTGTGAATTTTCTGAACCGTTACCTGACATATTAGAATTTATAGTGGTCCATGCTTCATTGAATATATCGACACTATGTTACCGTCAATTAGTCGTGATTATGATGGACCGGTACGTGTTATCATTGCTGATAAATACAGTGTGAGTATATTTCTGTTCATTATTCATTTTTCTTAATTTGCGTTAGTGATCATTCTGTTTTTTGATATTGCTGTTGAGTATATTTTCTACAAGAATTGTCAATGAAATATTTTAGGATATGGGCACCATAATTATAGGAAAAATGGAATCAGGTGTTGTAGTTAAAGGTCAAACATTAACAGTTATGCCAAACAGGGTTAGTTATTTAATGGAATGAACGTAAGTAATATTGTATTATTTTATTCTGAAAAAAAGTTCTTAGAATTTTGGAATTTGCTATCGATATAAGCTTTTAGACAAATATTCAAGTAATTCAACTGTGGTCAGATGATGTGGAAATTGACAAAGTGGTTTCTGGTGATAATGTAAAGTTGAAGTTAAAGGGGATCGAAGATAACGACATTCTGCCTGGTTTTGTACTATGTTCTCCAGATGCATTATGTCATGTGGGGGAGAGTTTTTGATGCTGAAGTAAGATTTCTTCTTTTCATGGACAATTCCATCCATAGCTTGGCGGATTTTTTCCAGTATCGAAATTTAGAAGTTGTTTTTCCTTCGTTCCTTTTAAACTGATGTGTACTAAACTGCAAGTTGGTTTTTTTAGGTAGTTATTCTGGATCACAAATCAATAATTGCGTCTGGTTATTCTTGTGTATTACACATTCAATCAGCAACAGAAGAAGTTATCGTGAAAGTCTGTTTCATATGTAATAGATCTTTTAAGATATTTAAGAATTTTCATGCTGAAAAAGTTTTGAATGTCTTGTAGTATGTGAAAAAGAAAGTAATAATTTATGACAAGATGATTCAAAAGCTTGTGCAGTTAATTTCTAACGTGACTCATTGCTACACCGCTTACGTTGTCTTGTGCACGGATTGCGTTGAATCATCGGGCATTTGGGTTTCTTATCTAGTTATTTCATCTGAAAAATTTCCTTTGCATGAGAGTCAGTTTCTTAATTGTTTAATCAGAAGATGCGATTTATTTTA
Source organism: Dirofilaria repens (assembly GCA_008729115.1). Taxonomy (NCBI): domain Eukaryota; kingdom Metazoa; phylum Nematoda; class Chromadorea; order Rhabditida; family Onchocercidae; genus Dirofilaria; species Dirofilaria repens. The sequence goes on along the minus strand of SNRZ01000013.1, from coordinate 305,779 downwards.
GTGAATGAACTTCTCAACAGGAATTGTTATAACCACTTTGACTTTTGCCAACATTAAAAAAATATAAAGCTCTAATGATTTTTTGACAATTCATCTTATTTACAGGCAGTAATTTGTACAATTGACAAGAAAACGGGAAATAAAGTAAGAGCACGATTCGTGAAGCAAGATGAAAAGTGTATAATGCGGTTGGAAAGTTCGGAATCATTTTGTCTTGAAGCATTCAAAAACTTTCCACAAATGGGACGTTTTACACTGCGTGATGAAGGCAAAACCATAGCTATTGGCAAAGTACTCAAGGTTGTGGAATGATCATGTAGTGATATTTAATATAACTATTTCGGTTTCAATGTTGATTTATTTATCTGCATATGAATGGAATAATTTTAGAATTGTTTTCGATTTTCAATTTTCAATATGGTTATCATAATGATCAATCCAGTGATTTCATTAGAGACGGTAATCTTTTAATTTGGTTCCTCATTTACATTGTCTCCTCGAAGGAATACAAGAATAAGCGAAGACAACGCTTATTCCAGCATTCCTCTTCTTTTTCGAAAGAAATTAAATAGTTGGAAAGTCTACCTTTTGTAATCCGTGATTGCTTCTCAGTTACCGATAACTTTATTATGTGTATTCTTACTAACTCTGTTGTTTGTGCAGCAAGTGCTCTTGTAGGGATTTGAATCAAATACTAGTCATGTATATTTTTATGAAGTCATTTTATTCATCCTCCAAGTTCCTTTAGCATGCTCAGTCACATTTTTGAATTATCTTAATTCCAAATTCTGTAAATTCCTAATTATTCCTGTTAATTCACTGGTTTTTACAATATATTTTAAAAAAAACATGAGAAATACGAAAGTAATATGAATTAATCATGTGATCTTAGAAAAAGTTGTCTGTTTATTTTTCTTAATCAACGAAAGGGAACAGATCGTAAATCTGGAGCTAATGACTAGTTGTTCAAAGTAAGAAAATCAAAGAGCGCTTTCTCTTCAATTGTTAACTGTTCTTTTGTTACATCACTTTTCTTTAGATAATCAAAATTATATACTAATGAAGGAATTTTTCCGCATTTAACGATTTTACGGGGAAAAAAATTATTCAGATGAACAATCTTATATTAGCTTATAAATATGAAGAATTTAGACTTCAAGAATTGATTATTTTTTTAAGCATTTGTAAACTCTTCTGCCAAATTCGATACGGGTGATTTCGTATTGCATGGACATAGATACTCGCTGTATATTACTGTACAAAATATGACTTAGAATACTAGATGAATTGAATTATGAGTGAAAAGTATACATCATATTTTGGCAGCAGTATACCAGGAAGATTGAACAAAACAATTATGCACTGAGAGTTTGAGGAGTTTGTGAGATATTGTACTCTGTTAAGTTTCAGCCGAAGATAACGAAGTCCCAGAGCTGTTAACCTTTACAGGCTCTGTTTCCTTTTTCTTTTTCTTTATTCGTTTTTCAATCTGAAAAAAAAAAAAAATAACGACAAACGATCGCTAAAGTTGCAATGGAAATCTTAAAATGTGAATTTGAGGATGTCAAAGCTAATCACTTTCTCAATTTCTTGTTCTGTTGGGATTGGCAAAAATGGGTTGACATCAAGAGCAAAGTGAGCGTCACCGGGTATAATCATGAGCAATGCGCGGTTGATGAATGGCCCTAAAAATAACGTATGATTTATATAATTGCTATATTTCAAAATTATGGGAATCTGAATAGCGAATTTATTATTATTTTTGACAGAATTAAAATGAATAATTATGCATAATTAAACAATGCTTAGGCCATGATTTGAAGTGAAGCGATGCTCGCGTTCTTTCACTATTTTATCTAATTGCAATTACTCAAATTAAAGATTTTGATAATTATAACCACAACGGAAATATCATTCAAAGTATAAAATATTTATTTACCTAAAGCGGGATTTCGATGTTTACATAAAGCTTCAATCACAGTTGCAATATTTGCTTCCAGTTCTCCATCTTTCATTGCTAACTAAAATTGGCAAAATGACGATAAGACTTAGTAATTGCGTTGAAAATCTGTAGTTTGAACAGGTCAAAGTTGAACAGCATACCTACATTTTCCGCTTTAAATGATTGTAAAACTAAGTAATGTTATAATGTTATGATTTGAATCGAGTCAATATCCACACGATCTCAATGATGCCCACAATTGTCAACGGATACACTCAAAACTGCTTTAAAGTATGAAAAAAGAAATATTTTAATTTACCCGTCCTACCACAGTATCACAGATACCCCAAAGAGGCATGATTGGATCACCTCGAATCATTAATTTTACACCATTCTTGAATTTGCCGATAATTTCTTCGAAGTTATCACCAAGACCACCTGAGCAAAAAAAAAAAAAAAAAAAACCTGCAAAATGGTTGAAATGGTAAACAGCCATATTATATTAGATGAAATGAAAAATATTAGGAGTTACTTCAATGCTTTGAATATACTTATATTTATACCTGAGAAACTATAGCTAAGAAATTTTGAGAGAGTGTCAAATGTGTTAATTCTATCATTCAAATTTCACTATTGATCAGAGTCAAATGCTATTCGCAGTAACAAAAATATATTAAGCTTTTCAATAAAAAAAGAAAAGTAGAAAGGAATGCGATCAATTGTGGCTTATTCATTAATATCTAAGATAATATACAGGTTTTAACTTTAATAGGATCACATACCATTTATCTTATTTGGAAAACGTGATCTCAAAATCCCTCGTAAAGGAAGAATACTAGAAGCCATGTCGGTGTGTGCAACGCAGAAATCATAGTCGTCGATTCGGAACATTCCCTTAATAATCTGAAATTCATCAATTTCAAAACAAATAGATAAATGGAATCAAGTAATATGATTACTAAACTTTTGAGGATATATTTTCACAGAAATTCATACTAAAATTGCAAATTTAAGCCAATTTTTTTTTAAAAAGTGCTCTTCCTGGTTTATTATAGTTTTATGCTGATTTCTTCAACTTTACTTTTCCCGTGAAAATTTTCTATTCTAAGATTCTTACAAAAAATTTTGCTATAGGTAAATCTTTTCAGTATGCGAAAATTCATTTGTGTTCAAATACGATAAGTGCTATCATTTTTAAAATTAAATTATAGCGAATATTTTAGTGAATAATTAATGTATATGAATAAAATTCAAATCCAAATTTCCAATGCCTTCAATTTCCAACCAGTAATCTCAAGTTCTATTAATCCAACTACTTGAAATTCTTTCACGTTATTCCTATAACTATACAGTATTTTGATTTTCAAACCTTTTTAATCATATCAGGACCAAGTGCTATTTCGGCACCGGCCTCAATGGCTGCATCCCGATTATGCTGTTCATATGCAAATGCCAATATTGTCCTCTTCTCATTATGCTTGAATGGATAAGGAATTGGTACCAACTCTTCGGAATCGATAACCATTTTGGTCTTAAAAGTAAAAGTTTGACATACTGTTCGAAATGAGTTGTCAAAATATGCATATCAATTTTCATCATATTTTCAAATTAAACCTTCTTTTCTGTTGTCATATTAAGTTCCATACGTAGACGAACACGCGCGTTGGGGTTATTGTAAATTGATGGTTGCTGCATTTCTCTGTTAATTTATCAAATTGATTTAACTTTGAGAAAAATATACATTATAAATGTTTTATTTGGAACACCAAAAAGTTGTGCTTGAAAAAAGTTGATATAACTGCGACCTAAAAAAAATAACAAAGCACTAAAAAGGTCATAATTGGTTCTTAATTCCCTCAACAATTTCGCAATACTCAATTCACTAAAGGAAATAAATCAAGCAAAATGATAAAATCTTTTATTTTTTAATTCTAACTTTATTTGTATTATATCGAAGCTTTCGTTTAAACTGTAAAAAATTGAATCCAATCATAACTAAGAAAAGATGGTTCTAAAGAATTAGAAAATCAGGGAGATAATTAATAGACACTTAGATAAAATATAATTACATTTACGTTTCTGTTGAGAATTTTTCCAACCTGTGCATTTGCAGTGCTTCTGAAACGGAATAATACTGAGTTTTGTAAGCACTTCGGATGAAAATATTTGTAGTTGGCTTATCCGGCAAATGTGCTTCCTTCGCTGGATTCAGGCGACCAGGAAACTGCTCCGAAATGGATGTCCTGACAATAATAACCAAATACAGTTTTTAATGTTACTTAGTTCTCCTTGATTCGAACTCAACTATTTTAAGGAAGCTATAAAAAAAACGAAAACAAAACTTTTAGGAGTTCACTTACATATTCTTCATTCGTGAAATTTGAATCCTTTGCATAAAGGTGTATTTTTTCCGTTCTGCTTCTTTTGCTTCTCGTTTCAATCGCCTTTCCTGGCGTTCTTGTTTGGTCAGCGCACGTTTCAAATTTCGCTTACGTCCTACGAGCGGTAAAATAGAAAACTACTGGAATCAGCCGGCAATTTATAGAAAGACAGAATGTTACAATTGTTATCAAGTATTACAGTTCAAGAAAAATTATATATCAATTTTGCAAATCTTATATGAAGAAAAGAATGATGTGAGCTTGGATGGAAGAGAAAAGTGAAATTAATTTAAGTACATGTATCATTTTAAAACAATCCTATCATACATAGTATAATGATATTAAAAGATATCAAAATGTTTTCAGCCCTCAAAAAATGCCTCCTCTTTATTTTTTTCTTTTGAATCCTTTAAACTATAAATAATTCACCCTTTACCTCGGTATTGTTGTGAATTATAGACTGATGGAAATAGTAAGCAAAATTCTGGACGTCCCATTACTGTCCTATTGCTGCAACTTGCAATCCATATCATTCCATTATATAATGAAGAAAGCATGATTTATGTAAAACAGATCTAAAAGCATGCACATATTAGACAATCATCATTTCAGGATTATTCATTTTATATTTCCGAATAGATTTTTCATTTTCTTTTTTTCCGTCCTAAGATTGCTTAATCCTTCATATCTGTATAATATGGAAAGCAATACTATAATTAACAATTTATAGCTTAAATGAGTAGTGGAAGTTAGTAGTAATCTTAAAGACAAATCGAAATAGATTAAACAGTCTTAGAAACATAACAGATAAAAAGCCAGGCTTATGAATAGCTTCTCCTAAAATGATTATCATGGATAAAATTCGATTTTCACTCCGCATTATTTCCTTCAAAAGAGTTTTCTTGACGATTTTAGATATCTTCATGATTCAGATCAGTAAAGTCTTTGTAGAAGGGAGTCCAATATAATAAACAAAGTCCCTGTTAGAATAGAGTGCAATATTTCTTCAAGTACATTTTTGATATTACCAACGTCTCGATAACTGGAAACCGTTCATATATCACGTTTGTGAATGCTACCGTAGAATTCTAGCACATCCATCACCCGAATTTTGAATATTACCACCTAAATAGTCTTTATAACAAACCAGTAATAATCGATATTGTTTCAGAACCAAAGGTATTTTTGTTAGAAGATAAATTCGTTCAAATGTTTTAATTGAAATAACTAAAGATATCAATGAAAAATACACAACTTAAAACAAAGAACCAATAAAAACGAAACGACTTATCTGACACAGAAAAGCATACGGAGTACAAAATGATTCATCATTAATTTACGAACCAATAATCCTATCAAAGATTAATCCTTATCAGAAAGAGGAAAAAAGTCGCTCTCACCCTCTGTCTCTCCCTTACTGCAATATTTTTTCAATTCCGAATGGCTAATCTTTTTCAATCAAACATCTTTTTTTATTCGAAAAACGTCTTCAAGTTAGCTTTTTGACATTTGTGTTGTTCCTTACTTTTATTATCTCATTATGGCCTTCTAAAAGAGTTCAATATTTCACTAATATCTATAACTTGAATGAATATTGAAGCTAAAATACAATCAATAAAACGACAAAAGTTATCAAGAAATATTACAAGCATACTATTTTCAATAAGTAAATAAATAGCATTTGCAATACAGAACTGCATGAATTAAATATAATGTAAACCAGTGAAACGCAAATCAATTAAGAAAACCATATGCCTCCATCCGGAACGGTATGAAATACAGACAGCTAAGAGTGATGTTGCATTCATGTATCAGTTTTCAAAAAAAATATATAATTTTAAAAAATTTAAACCTCACTTTCACAACTATTCTGTCATTTATTCAGTTATTTTAAGTAATACGTAATAAATCATTTCTATTATTAGATAAGCTAAAGAAAAAAAGTAGCAAAACTTGTCAAACTTATCTTCATTAAATAGGTAAATAAGAATTTAAATAGGAAAATGAAGCGAATGTTTATTTTTGAAAATCAATGATAAATTTTTGGAATCAATTCGAACTTAATATGGTTTTTTTCATAATGTGAAAATGTAAAATCTAAAAAAAATCAAAACAATTGCTATACTAGCATATAACACTTCACTTCGAATTACAATAAGCAGTAGAATGAACTTTAAGAAAACAACGTTCGAATGCATTACTACAAGTATAAAAAAAAGCATGAAGTATATTTTCCATAACAAAAGGCTCTAAAATTTCAAGTAAATGTTAAATTCAAGGCGTATAATTATTATATTATTAAAATAATCCAAAAACAACAACGACAACATTGGCAGGATGAAACTTGCGTAAGTTGCAGAAGAATGCATATTCAACATTCTTAACACTTTTGTGGGAAGATTAACAGCAACAAAATGCCACTAAAGTCTAGGGTGAAATAATAATGATTCAAGAGGAAAAATTCTTAGATATCGAAAAACACTAATAATGTTTATGTGGCAGTGCTTTCATGTGCATTAAGTATGTGAAGTAAGCTGAGTCCACTGATTTCAAAAAAATCGAAACTAACAGAAAGATAATCCCAGCCAATCATACTATCCCTTGATTTGTTTTATCTGGAAATTTTAAGTGCCAAGTAAAAATGAATAGTTGAAGGTATCAGAGAAACAAACTGAAAAATAACTCACCAAAACGTCATGTTATATCATCAAATCTGATCTGATCTGCAACATGCGCTAATTTGAATCACAAATATATAAAAAATATTTCGAAAGTAAATAAATATTTTCGTCTTAAAAGTTCGACAATCACTAAGGATTAAAGAAAAGTCATAGTTCTTTTTTTGAAACAACAACAACACAAGGAAAAGCTGCTAGGATGAAAGATGGGATACATTGAAAGAAAAACGAATGCATTGTCTTGAATTAAAGAGAAACCCGAAAAATGCAATTTTTTTAAAAAAGTAAAGTAGACTTAATTAAATTAAAGTAAATCTCAAAAAAAAGAAAGATCAATAAATGCTATCATCAGCAAAAATGAAAAAAGTTTTCATGTAGTACGCCATGTGTTTTGATGATATTAGATTATGAGTGAACGAAAGAGATCCAAAACAAATGATACTGGGAAAAGATATAAATCCACCGTGGAATAATAGAAGCTAGAGATGAACCTCAAGTAATGCTTTTTTTCCAATCACGATCATCACGTAAGCTTTGGAAATTTAATAAAAATATCTTGTCATTCTTGTCTTAGTAGATCTGTTTTTCTTTATTCCTCATCAAAACTCATCTCTTTTGATCCAACTATTTTTGTCTAAAAACACATGGAAAAATTTTGTAATCACTAGGATTTCTATTATATTCTTTTCTAATACTGCTAACTTAAAATCCTAAAATTAATTTACCCGTTTCAAGTAAGTAGCAAGAAGTGCAGTAAAACGAAAAGAAAAAAAACACATATGAGGTCCCTTAAGACTTTTAGTGAAAACTGAAAGCACATAGTGTGCGAAACTCAGCAATGGAGTTACTGAAAAACTCTTTTTTTTCATCCCAAAATGTTTGTATGCTGGTATAGAACATGGTAAACCTAAATATTCGCAATAATTCAATCATCTGAATATTTTTAAAAAGTGACTTGACGAATGACATGATAAACTTCTAAACGATCCACATAGAGTACTGTCTATATTTGACCACATTATTAGCAGAAGATGTTATCGAAGACCATAAAAATTTAATTGATACCTAAATTTATTCCACTTGTAAGAACATAAAACCATAACAAAATCGGTAAACTAATTATAGACTGAAAAGATGCGGAATAACAAAAAGCAGTAATGGTAAAAAAATAAGTAATTCAAAGTAAGGAGTGCAATGGTGAATGATTGGGAGGAAGAACTTTACAACACTATACAACATCCCTGATTTTGCTTGGTACGCGCATTTTGAACATAATTCATTTCGCGTACAATTTCCGCAAATACGGTATTCACGTTATGTGCACTTTTTGCTGAACATTCCGTGAATGGGCATGACCAGTATTCTGCCAAGCCGAGACCATCTTCTGTTCGCACCTGAAAGACAAGTAAAATTGCAAAATAAGGAAATGTAAAAAGCGAAAATATAGCATGTATAAGTATATCAATTTTACATCAAATTTGTCAAAACTTATTTTGGCTCCAAAAACAAAAAAACATATAGAAAGCAAGCTAAAGAGAAAAGTTGAACTACTGTACTGCAGCGCAACTTTTGAAATGACGTAACTGGATGAATTATTTAATATTTTAGAATTAGTTATAATCATCATCACACCACTTAATGGTCTTTCAAGTAACATTTCAATTCCTTGCCTGTCGCTGATGAATAAGATCACATTTGTTACCAACCAATAGGATAGGAACTTGATCGGTACCCTAAAACTAATTTTTCAAATCATTTCGTTTATTAACATTACTCCATCATTGTTTTTGTTTTTACTGATGACGTAAAAAGTTTTTACTAATTCTCAGTAAGTTCACCATTTTGAAGCAAATTTTCTGGCTATCATTTTTGTTAACTCCAGAGCATTAATGAATAATAGAAGAAATCCAGACTTAGAAGTTAGTTTTAAAAAAGTGCTAGGATTATCGACTAGTCTTAAGATACGCTGTGTACAGAATTTTTTGACTAAAATTACTTTCTAGATATTGACTCTGATTAGTTTTTAAAGATTCACCTTTACCCTAACAATTCTGTTCACGCATCGTTTTGATATCGTGAAATGTTTGTTGACTTGTTATTGAATAGACCACTACAAAACCTTGCCCATTTTTGATATACAAGTCGCGCATCGATGCAAATTGTTCTGTGCCAGCAGTATCCAGAATTTCCAAGACACATGGCTGACCATCTACCTGGAACTCTCATTTTTTATAATCAATTAAGCATTAGTGATTTTCATCAATTATCTATTTCTAGCATTAGTGGTGTTTAATAAAACAAAAGCTACTTAACTTCCTTAAACTTCACATTACATTTCAATGCCTAATATATTTTTTCTCAGTGATGGAAAGATATTTTTTAGTTTAAATCAACTTATAAAATTTAACCCGGTTTATATGAAATTAGCTGATTACCTAGTAGCATCAATTCTTAATAAAGTTGCATGTATATCTATGAATGTTTCGCTGGTATAAACATTGATGCCTGGATCTTAACATAATCCTTACTGGATGACGGAATTTTCTGTACATATAAGAGATAAAATAAATACGATTTTTAATGAAAGAAATCATCGTCTATTGATTATTTATGACACGCACTCTAGATTTAAAGTCACAGCTCAAATACCAAGTTTGTCCAAATTTCTTACTATGTAAATGTATGCTAATTAAATAGCAAAACTAAATATTATGAAATTTTTGAGAATCCTAAATAGTGAATCTTGGTCTTTGATTTAAAAAATTCTGTACGCATGACATCCTTGAGAGATCGAAATAATTTCTACAAGTGCAACACCAGACCACAGAAAATATTGGCCTTCAATTTTCTTTTTAACTTTATATTTTTTTTTTTTAAAACTGGAAAAGAAATATGAATAAACCTCAATTTCTTTCCGATAAAAGTCTTCAATTGTCGGATCATACTTTTCGATAAATGTATTCGAAACGAATTGAACGGTAAGAGCTGATTTCCCAACACCTCCACTTCCGAGCACCACCACCTGATAGAGAGATCATAATGCTATTATCGCGCAGTAATAAGTAGTTAAAAATAAAATATTAATATTTCCTCGTTCGAAATCATTGGAATGAACTGTTATAATGCTGTTGACAACTGACCTGACCTTATTCATATTCTTTTTCTATGTGAAGTTTTATTGCTTTTTTCAATCTCAATTTAAAATTAGTGATAAAATTAGAGACGATCTAAAAATCATTACCTTGAACTCGCGCATATTCCAATGGAATGGCGATAGAGGATGGGACAGATTTCATTCAACGTAGTTCGACAATATCTGTTAGATATATTATGATGATAATGAAATAAAATTTTTCCCTTAAGAATTTGAAATTCAAGAAAACGAAGTTTTATGCATATATTGTTTTGGAAATGAAATGACAAATAAATTAATTTAATTTAAGATAAAAGAAAATATTTGGAAAAATATGATCAGGTTTGATTATTCGTTTGCCTCAAAGAGATTGTTTCGAAAGTTGACGATTAATTGACAAAAAGAAATAGCTTTATTAACAACCTATGAATACTGGTTATTCATTAATAATACATCATCAGTTGATTTCATTGACTTCAAAAACTCTTGCCATAGTGAAAGTTAATAACACAATTTACCCAACTATCAGTGACAATATAAACTCTAAATAATACATGTCGAGATGTCAAAACACTATACGGTAATGAATAGTCAAGACAACGATATGGATACTAAATATTTCACAGAACCATATAATATTGAATTAATTGCTTTTGGCAGTGACAAAAAAAACAGTTGTATGAATCATTCACACAAATAGTTAATAAATTGAGAGATGAAGGATTCTAAAGATTCCAAGGATTTTAATGAGGATTCTGACAGAAGCGTTGAAAACTTGCGTGCTCTAATTTGAAGAGATTCTTAAAGCAAATCGTTGAATTGAAGATTATTTGAAATTAACTTCGTACTTAGATTTTAACTCTTGGGACAGAGCAATTTAACACTCCAAGCAGATTCATGAGATACTAAACGGAATGAAGAGACAGCAGGAAGTTGGTAGAGATGTATGAAGGAGCTGCCTTAAAGATTGAGAGTGATACAGAGAGAAAAAATGATGACATGACTAATGCAAGATACGGTAATATCTGATTAGAAGTCGAGAAAAGTTGCAGAGAACCACGTCTTGTAATATTGATAGCGGTTGAGAGCAAGAGAAACAACGCAGAGAGCATAGAAACTCATGAAAAAAGAGAAGGATGTTGAAAAAGTACCGTCGAAATGGGATATTCTTATAGGTTAGTGCGCAAGTTGCGATACGTTTAGAAATGTTGAGAGAATGTTGGCTTAAAGTGGTCAGCGGAATGTCGATTAGCCAGCCTTGAGGCTTTTTTTGTTCGACTTTTTTTTGGTGTCATTCACTCTGCGCTGAATGAATTTTCAGACCAAGGCACAAAGGAATAATGATAGCATGTTTGACGATCCATTATTTTATTTTCAAATATTTTGCATTAATTTCTCGACTATACAATTGAATGGCATAGAAAAGGAAGAGAAAGAGGAGGAGGATGGGTCATATAAGTAGAGAGTGAGCGAATAAGCGATTGATCTTTGATATAATCAGATTCTATCGATAGGTCAAACGGGTCGACTGAAGGTTTCCCGCTACGATAATAGAGGAAATCATTGATTTGAAATGCGAAATGAAATGCAGGAGGGAGGAATAGGAGAAGGAGCAGATAGATATTGGTGGCATTGGAAAGAGGTGACAGGCAGCTGTTACCCAATAGTAGTAGTAACAGCAGCAGCAACAGCACATCTCCTGAATGGCGGGCAGTTGTTACGCCACCAGGCCACCGTTTGATCGTAGTGCTGAAATGCAGTGCAACATGTGTTGTAGGATTTTTATTTGTTTAATTTAGATTGCCATGTGAATGGATACTTTGACGATTCCCGACCTTTCCTTATTCCAACATCGAAATCGCAGGGTTTTTTTAAAGAATTAAGTGAAAATATGAGAAAAAAGCGAACGACAGGGTGGTCAGAATTCATTTTGATTTTAGAAAGAGGCAGAAGAATTAAACATATTTATTTATGCAGAAACGGACGACTAGAGTACAGTTGTCTCAGTAATTTTAAGGTTTTCAAAAGAAGTTACAAAGTTTGATTAAGACAAACAAACAATCAAGCAATGAAGAATTAGACTGTCGATGCGAGAGAAAAGAGTAACGATTGATGAGCCTATAAATATCCTATTGAGAGATACGAATAGTAACTGCAATAAGTGGGCTAATTCCCAGCAGACGTTTCATTCCACAGATTCCATAGGCATGATGTCAGATTCCCACGCACACAAAAACGCATGATGACAATAGAATTCTCATTTAAACGTACACTAGCATCATGATGATACTCAAGAATGAGCTGTAAACAGAAAAACAAATGGCACGCTGTTGAAAAAAGTCTAGCAGAGAATAAGAGCTGCATTATTTAACGAATTTCGCCTTACGTCGAGATGAGGTTTACATTTAGACATGGAAGAAATTCCATAAAGGAATACAATGTCTGCGTTCTTTTCAGAGTTTTAAAAAATTACTGCATTTCTATATCTTATTTAAATCCATTTCAGTTTACATTACAGGCAGATAAAGAAGCCTGGTGAACGATCCACTTTGATTAGTTACATAAAATCCGCATGGACACATCCCAGCAATCTATAACTAGACAATCTCTGTCTCTCTGAAGAAACAGTGCATCTCCGATTTGCTATTCCTGGTGTTTTCTAGCTCTTTTCTTTCGATGCATTTCTTGTACAACCACCAAAGTGCTTTACAAAATCCAATAAATCAGTCCGGAACATAATTTCCGGATTCTGGACTTGTACATTTGAATATGTTAGGTATCTTCTTTTTTTGCGGTTTTTTTCTCATATCTTTATCGTCCGATTATTTGATTCAATAATCCAATGATATTTTTAAATCATCTCTTTTCATTCTTATATATTCTATGTGATGTTTAAAATTGCTTAAGAATTAGTGCAACGTTTCCAAATTCTGCATTTTCTACCTGAGATATTTCAGAATACAATCACTTCCCATTCCGCTGGAGATGGTTAAGTCTTTTATTTGTGCCAATGGGAATACATCTAATGACTTCTGCAGGAATCTTTAGACTGTTAATTCTTCTAATCACAACGAATAACTTGCATTCAGTACTCATGAAATATAAGTTCATATATATATATGATAGATATTCGATTTTCTAATTCTCCTTTTGCTGACCAATTTCCTTTTGATCAAGAAAGATAAATAGACAGTGAAAGCACAAAGAATGATTCGAAATTAAGATATATGCTTTCGAGATGTCGAAAGTTCAGTAGAGCGAAAATTTTTTCATCACATTACGATTAAGCGTTGTTTGCGCATATGTATATGAAACATTAAACTTGGTTACTAAACTTGCGACCCACTAAAAATTGTTGATTACTTAACCTTCGGTCCATAAAAAGACCATCGGTCACTTAATTTGTGGTTCACTAAAAAATCTATTGGTCATTCAATCTTGTAATCACTGAAATACTATGGTTATTGAACTTGTCGATCACTAAATATATATATATATATATATATATATGTATAATCGATCGATCGATTCATTCATATTTTCTTTGAAAAAATTTTAGACAATGTGCAATAAAAAAATTATCTCTTTCCATGAATTTTTTTTTTTGATTACGTCCATCTGTCTACATTACTCGGCTTTACACTACTGATTGCCGGTGACTTGGCAAAGTTCGAAATTTAATGTATCATTTATCTCAAATCTTAATTGAATTTTAGTTAATGGAATAAGAAAAGTAAATAATTCAATCTCCATCACTCTATCTTATCTATTGTAACACTCTTGAGTAGTAATAGTATTTCATGTAAATGCTCATGGTTTACATTCAGTAGTTCACATTCAATGTGATACTCATTTCCATATTTGCAAAATCATATTTTGGAGGAAAAATAAAACGAAAAAACAGGAAAAAGTTTCACAATAAGAGAGATTTCGACGATGAGAATGAGAAGTATTTTCCTTTCAAAATTTGTAAATTTACGATGAATCTCTTCATGCCTTCTCCTTTTTTTTTATCCTTTTTTATTTGTGTTAAAGGCACAGGTGTCGATTTTTAGTAACATATTAGTGAACGCGTTCAGGGTTGTGTTACTTTACCTGATAAACTCTTCTTTTCCTCTACTATGCCTCTAACACTGAATATTTAAAAAGTTTCTATTGATATCATAGTGTATATATGTATGTTGCTGTACGTATACATGTGTGCAGATGTTCATCTACATTTACATCTAGTAATACCTAAAATAAATTTAAAGCTAATTGACCTTAATAAATGTTAATGGCAAAAATAAAAAAGAAATTTCAAAAGGATAAAAAGTGCCGAAAATGGTATCCAACAAAAATTTATAGAGACTGAAAATGCAAAATAACGAATGTCTTAAAATGCGAGAAAATTGAAATTCTAAATTGAACAAAAAAAAAGAGAAAAAGATGGAAAAAAAGATTGAATTCGAGCTCGAGTTTATTTAGAAATATATGGCATAGTCTTAATGAGTATTGAATTAGAAAAGTTTAATTAGTTTTTGGTGAGAAGAAGTGGTTTAAAAATATCCCATCATGTATTGAAGAAATCATCAAAATTATATTACATAAAAACATATTCATTGAATTTGAACTTCAAACGATTTTTAGCCACTGATTTGATGTGATCGAGCGATGATTAAGAAGAACGATTTCATCAGTAATAATCATAAAAGATCAGTTTCTCGAGATCTATCTAATATTACAGTTAATATGAAATTTATAAAACTACATTATAGAAGTGAATGTGACAGATAGGTGAGCGAACATAATTGGATTAATGCTAAAATGATTTATATTCGGATTTCGCTTATTTTATAAAAACTAACGAGAAATTAATCTGTAAGTAAATGTATCATATCTTTTAAATTGATATCTAATGATAATATTGCAAACAATGGACTATACATATTTATGCTAATTGAAAGTATCGCCACTCGCTGATAAGTTAGAAATTGACGCAGTTATGAAAAACTGAACTCCAGAGATATATTTTATAATCATAGATTCCTTTTACGAATTTTATGTGATAAGTCAGTGTTGTGTAGCGAAATGATAATGAACAAAGAATGGGTCTAAATATCCATTTCTGCTGCTGATATCAGTGATATCCTTAAGTTCGTGCCGGAAGTAGAAAGCTGTAACAACAGGAAAGATTAAACTAAATATAAAAAGCTATCATAGGAACTATGTGGAGATATGTGATAACTTCAAGAAAGAGATTATAAAATATAAACACAGAATAGTACAAAAACCAGTGACCATAAACATATTAGAACTAAATGAAATACACAAAGGAAAATAAAAGCTTTTAGTAAAAAGCAAATTGTTTAATGTTGTGGACTACGAAGTTATCAACAATCTTTTGGTAATAATGAATAGATAACAGAACTTAAGAACAAATAATAAAAAAAGTGGTCGAGAATTTTTATGTAAACGAGAATTTTGTATAACCGAATGATGGTAGTCACACATTAACAATATGATTTAAAGGAAGATATTAAACAAAAAGATTTGTGTGCAGTGATAGGAATCAAAGTAGAAAATAATATGACATGTTAATATCATTCAGTTCATTTTATAATACAATAATATAGGTAAAATGATCTACCTATAAATTTTGGAAAGATAACGGTTTAAATTTAATTCAAATGTTATCATATATTTGAATTAAATAGAGCAAATTTTAAGCATACCGTTTTTATGACAAATAGAAATAATTTTTTTTTTAGGCCAATATCTTATAATTATCAGATTTCTGACTATGATAAATAAAATTTGACTAGTAAATTTTCAATGCTTCATTTAATTATATTTATGTAAGAAGTATGAATCAGAATTAATTTTCCGCTAATTTTAAAAAGGCCTTCAAAGAATTACTAGAATTTAATTTGATGATTCATGAAATTATTGAGCCTTTAGAGTGAAAAAAATGATTTGAAATTATTATTTTTAAAGGTAAGAAAAGAAGGAAGAGAAAAGAAAAAATGAAGAAGACGTAGATTGGCCAAGAAAACTTGTTTTTATTATGTATTATTCATTGGACAATTTTGATTGGCATAAATTTACATCACTGTGATATTTAATTTTAAAAATAATAATTTCAAATTATTTTTTTTTCCACTCTAAAAGCTCATAAATTTCATTAATTGAGGATATCACGATCAATTTTGGAAAATAAATTCTCAAATATGATAATTTTTACGGATGACTTGTTTATTAAATGATAAGCCAATAAATGGATAATTTATCCGAAATGAATTCTAATATTTATGTTCATTTTTAAATATTAAATTGCCTCACGAGCTGAAAAAATATTTTGAAATGTTTTTAGAAATGATATAATAAGCGTGACTGATCCGGAATTAAGCAAATATATTGCCTCGTTTTTCAGTTACCAGAAGTTAACGATATATTGATGAAAGGCGTTCAGTTTCTTGGCAACCATTTGATCACTGCCTTTGTCTTCGATTAATTTTAACATTATGATGTATCAAGACTTTCGAACTGTCAGCCTGACTGATTCCATAGACCAAGTTATATACGGTGGAAATTAATGTGACAATAACAATATTCAATATATTACATTAACTTGGTGCGACAGAATTATTGAAACTTTTAAATAATTGGTAGCGTCAGTCCTGCTAGCATCTTTAAGATTGACTTCACTTCGCCAGAACAATAAAGTACGCAAAACTTTTCTTCTTTTTAATTTCTGCTTCCGATATTTGCCAATAAAGATGTTAAGAATACAGCAAAGACAGTATTCATTTCAAATACCGTAGCATCTTAGATATTGTCGGCAGTATTCTTGCCGAGATATCAGATGACTATGCAAATGATTGCTTTAAAATGGCATCATTGTATGAGTATTAGTTCAAACTTTTTGTTGCAAAATTTTTTAACATTTCTAGGACAATACGAATAGATCATATAAGCTAGATAAATATATAAAATGAGACTGATAGGTGCAATTCAGAAATGAACAATTATTGATAACATCGCAGATACAATTAACTTCCGTTGATAGCCTATCCGATGAGGGAGAGAGAGAGAGAGAGAGGATTAGAATAAATGAGTAAATAAATGTATGATAACAAATTGTTCTATTAACTATAACTATAACAATGATCACTATTGTACGTTTGTTTTGCTCATCTTCTAATGAAAAAGTTATTCGTCAAATTTCCAAATCATTTTTCCCTAAATTAACATGTATACTTATCAATCCTGAGCATAATGGATTTAGTAGACTGAGTACGTGATGAATATGGTGATATACACTCAGCAAAAGTATCATTACTTAAAGATTCTGACCGTATGTAACTGATAATATTATGCAAATAAGATAGATAGTGATCACTGATAGAATAATTCATTATAAATTTGATATGTGATATTTAACTTCTTAGATAATATGTATTTAACGAACCTTTTTTGTTTTTTTGATTTAGCAGAGAGGAGGATGAGAGGTTGATAAGCGAACAGCGACGATAGAATAATGAATGCGAATTTCGACGCATTAAATGAGTAGCAAATGATAGAACAAAAAGTAAAAGAGAGAATAGAAATTATTCCGATCTCTTCCACATAATAGAGCAAATTAGACGTAATGTGGAAATTTGCTGAGAGAAATTCAAATTTCATCTTCGAAATATTTCAATTGAAAAGAGATAGGTGAGGGAAAGAAAGAAGAAAACAAAGAAGAAAAGATTCGAAAAAAAAATAAACGGCTGGAATTTCCTGCTTGAGGAACCAAACTTCACCATTTCTCGTTTTATTTTATTTTATTTTTTTTTTCTTGAAATGAACTAAGCAGTGCTTTATGAACTTTTCCATTGAAGGGTAAACCGAAGGAAAAAGAAATAAGCGGCCGAGGGAAAGGTCAAAGAAAAAAAAAGATTAAATTAGCAATTTAATATTATTGCTGCTGAGCTGTAATCAGTATTCTTGTTATCTTAGATCGGTAGAATTGGACTAACTAAGTAAAATGGTACTCAAACAATAACTGATAGCAATATGAGGCTTGACTGGGATGATTGATTGATTGATTGATTGATTGATTAACTGATTTATTGACCTATCACTTTCATTCATAATTTGTCTATTTCTTCTCTTTTCAACAACATATCAAATTTTAGAAACATAGACAAATATTGTTCTTTCAATAATATATTGATTTATAACTTTTCTGACGAGAAATGAAACTAAAATTTTTTGATATTTAATGAGTAATTAAGACAAGCTTTAATATATAATAATCAAAGAATTACAGATCAAATTTCTTGCATTTTAGGAAAAAATAGAAAATGATAAAACTTCAGTACAAGATAATGAAGTAATTCTTTCTTAAAGTTATTGATGTCACAAGTCCTATTCAATACTTCATCGAGATTTATAGGAATAGATATGATTCATACTTAGACAAACAAGGTTTCATGAAAATCAAGATTACTCGTCAGAAGGCATATCACATCTTATATTAATAATTGAATAATTGCTCAGATAATTAATGAAACAACAAAATAAAGAATTAGTAAAAATGAATATTTTCATCCTGCTGTATTGATGATAACCTTTTCAAACAACGATTTTGTGATCAGTTTTGTGATCAAAGTTAGTTAGATAAAAGTACGAAATTGCTGGAAATATGGATATTTTAGCATTATTCAATTCTTTTTGTAAAATAATAAAAATCAGTTATATAAGTAAAATAATAAAATCGATTATATGAATATATTTTTTAAATATATTCATATAAGAAATCTATTTAAATGAAAGTCGGTTTTTTTTAAAGTTAATATAGAATCATAAAAGCCTGATAAAAAGAACTGTAGTCATGAATTCTACAAATGCAGCAGTTTAACCTGTTACCATTTTTCTTCAAAAATCTACCATCAAACTTTCTTTATATTCACAATTTATCATCCCCACAAAAAAGTTAATCAATAATTAGATATCAATGCTAAAAGAAAAATCGATTTCTTGATTTTAGTTCCATCAACATGCGACAATTTTATACACAATCATTTCATAAATCGATCGCATAATTAACTGATAATGTAATTCTTTTAAATCAAGAAATCGCAAACAAAGGATTTGTCATTAATTGTGAATCGAAAATTGAACTTAATTTTAAATCACTTTAATATATGTAATAATAGATTGATTTAGATCAATAAAGAATTTGATCAGTTAGTGTGCTGTACCTTAAGATAGAAAAATTTCAATCATAAATTTTAAATGAAAAATATAAAAGAATGATATCATATGATACAACTGAAATATAGGAAATGAATGTAAGAACGAATTAATACTAATACGGATATTAGAATGTAAATAGTACACGTACGTAGAATGTGTGCGATAGACGTACAAAGCGATTCGTTAATCTGTAATGGAAGCAACGACGATTCATACATACTCGCTTACGATTATATACATACTCGTTGCTAAAATCATATATATATATATACACACACATACACGTAAACACAAATACACACACGCACTCACGCGTGGACTCACACACAGACATACAACAGACACACATACACACATACACATACACACACACACACACACACACACACACACAAACATATATACATATATCGAAGCAGAATGGTGTGAAGATGATAATAAAAAATATTTAGTATGATTATCAGAAGCAATACTTCTTGAATTGAAGAAGTATGAATGAATAAGGGCAAAAGGAAGGTATCGAAATAAATGAGATATTGTAAAGAAACGTGAATGAATTCAATGATTCTACAAGATACTTGGAATGAAACGTGAATGAATTCAATAAATGACGACGTTCTATGAAATGTTCAGAATCAAATGAAGATGTCCTTGAAAAATGAACAGAAATTATAGATGTATAGAGGGGAGAGAAATGGATAAGAGACGTGGGCAGAGAGATGATGACAAATACCTGTCACAGGAATAGATGATTGCTTTGCATTTCAAGCCAAATATAAAAGGAAATAAAATCAAATTTAAAGAAACGAAAGGATAATAATAGGTGGGTAGTTGGGTAGATGGGTAGGTGGGCAAGTTTGCTTCGAGAATTCTTCCATTATGGCCAGCCAATGCGATCGGTCGTTTGAAATGTTAGATAATAAGAAGAAATTGAATGAAGTGCGCTCCTGGGAACTATTTCAAATGCATGCAATGCTCTCTGGGATTTGAGGTGTTTGGTGATACCAGTGATATCACTGATATCATTGATCATTGAGGATGACAATGCCATATGCGAACTTTCACTAATGGCAAGAATTTGATAATAACTTTTGTTCGTTCAGCGCAAGAGCGAGAATTCTTTCCTATATCGATCCCTTCATTCATCGATAAGTGATTTTGATCAGTTCCTTCTTTCTTACAAATGCAATCTCTGATAAACATAACAATTGAGTGCTATGATTCATCACGCCAATGAATAGATAGATGAATATAATTAGTCTGATAATTAATAGTAACTATAAACGATCCATTTAGCTGAATTGTAATGATCGATCAGTTCAGTTCAATCGCATTACAATTTGTCACTTCGCTGAAAGTAGCTTGATAAAAAGAAAAATCAGTTATTTACTTATCTCAAAATATAATATAAATGAGTTAATCGATATTTCAAATTGAGTATCCCATGTATATATCGTTTGTATTGCTATTAATAAATAAAGACGACTAAATAAATTTTTCTACAATTAATCGAGAATAATCTATCCTGACAAAGAATATGCCTATAGATGCATAAATTAAGAATGAATTCAAGTTCTCGAGATAAACTACAATGCATGTTTTGGATGAAGAATTGAATTTCGAAAATTTGTATAATGTTCAAGAATTAAATTTATCTTATTTTAGAATCTATCTTATATAAAGCCATAACATATTTTGATACTATCTTATTTCACGTATAGGTTTAAATTTTTGTCCACTGTGTCATAAGAATTTACATCATGCTTTTGTGCATCAACAAAGTTGCTCTTGTTGAGTCCAATATATAAATATCGGTACTGAATCTGTGATACTGTGTCGGAGCATTCTAGAACTGAATTGAACTGAATTTCAGCTCCGAAATCCTTCCGTTTTTAATCCGGGATTCTCTTATTGTTAGCAAAAAAAAGGGAAGAGTTTTTTTTTTTTTTTTTAACTTCCTTTCTCCTTTCTTCCTAATAGGAGGAGAGATAAAAGGAGTAAATAAAGAGCCATGTTCCATGATGTTACTCTACTCCTTCGGAAGATTGATGGGAATCAGATATTCTTGTCACCTTCGCCATCCATATCAACAACCATTAGGCAGTATTATAATACTATCAATAACAACATCGTCATTACTATTTTCATTTCAATTTTATATAATCCTCAGTATTACGTCAATGTCATATAATCACTTATTACTATTATTTATTTGAAAAATTTTATAAGCAGAAGTCGTAGAAAGTTTCAAATAAGTCAGAAACACGTGAAAGAACCTAAATAATATTATCTTGACTCAATCGATATACATATTTACAAGTGAGATGTTCGTTAAAATTCTCATCCCCCTCATTGGAAATCAATAATTCAGATGCCTGTTACGATATCAATCAAAAAACAGTGATTCTGATTTCCGTAATAGAATGTATGATCAGATCCATATATCTATGCCAACAACACTTAGGAGAATAGAGATCGGTGGAGATGTGCATCTAGAACGAAATATCGATATGTTGGGAATAGTTCAAAACATGAAATGGAAAAAGTGGACAAGGACATGATCGGAGGTCAGCTATCACAACGTTGTGCATTTCTTCGGTTCAAATTTTAAGTATTCTGAAGATATTAAATCAATCTATCATTTAACAGCCATATTTAACAATAATGAAATATACTTTCAAAAATAATTAAGCAAAAATAAAAGTTGAGTGCTCGAGATTCATCTAAATTCAGCAAAAGCCATATATATGTGGAATAGAGATGGGAAGAAATGTTGTAAATTAGGCCAAATATTTGAAGTGAGAAATTACTACAATCTAAATTCAACAAAATTTATTTTTAAATTATAATGTGTCTCTGAGTATATTACAAATTCTATGTAACATATTATTACGCGTGTTTTTAACCTTTAGTTTGTAGCAGAAATCTCAAATGGAGCTATAACTTTTCAAATGGAAATTTAACAGACTAAATCAAGATCAAGATATTGAAAATTAGAAGCCAAATAGAAACGTTTAAAATTTTAGTTTAAAATCAAAAAATTCATTGAACAACGAATGCAAAAATAATTGTCTTTTTCCAAAAGAAAGGAAATTTACATCAGATCGGGTTTTTAAATGTTCGAATGATAAATTTGATTAAATGAGAGGAAATAGAGTGAGTGGAATGAGTTAAATTTTTGTCAATTGCCCCTAACACCTCTTTTCGGATTTATTGCTCGAATAAATTTGAAAGACGAGAAATATTTTTAAAAATGCAAAAAAAAAATTCTCCGACCAGATCTTAAAATAAAAACAGGTCTTTTTCTTCAAAGCGGATAAATTATCACAAAATAACTTCTTTTCTCTTAATTTTCTAATCACAGATAGATTTTTTTTTGAAAATTAAAAATTTTTAATTTGTAATCATTCATTGCAAAATTGCAGTATACGGTAGTCTTAGCGGATACTGACGCAAATATTATAAAAGAGAATAGATATTGCTGGAAGATTAATTAATGAATTTTGCGTGTAATAAAATAATAAGAGTAAAACTATGCTGTAAAGTTGAAATATTTTTTACAACTTATAATGCTTCACTAGCATAGATTCGAGATTGCAGATTTTCTGGTTTTTTTAAAATTATTTGGCTAATTTTTACTTTCAACACAATGAGCGCATTAGTTTATTATTATTTTCTGAATCTAAAGTCTTGATCGATTTCATATAATCAGAGACGTATTATTTATTCATTTGAAGTATATGACCTATAACAGTTATTACATATTTTAGTGATTTGTCGATCAACAGTTGCGTACAATGATCATAGTCTGCAAGAAGTATCATTGTAGTTTCTTAGCCTTTAAGCTTAACTCTCAAGGACCAATTAATACTATTTATTTCAGCCTTAATTTTGACAATATACATATTGCTGTTGTCCTTCGCAATATTTCAAATTTCTATAGTTACGTTTAAAGTTCTAAAGCAACTTTCATTTGATGATAGCGCCTTCTATGATATTTCAGATGTAAAACGAAAAAAAAAAGCGATTTCTCGAATTCGTTACGATTGAGACCATTTCGTCTTCTAAGACAATTTTTTTCATATAAATCCTGAGGCTTTTTTCTTAGAAACTCAATTAGCGAAAGTTAAAAGGATGTAAGCAAAATGATCTATCATAAGCATCATATTCTAATAGATGCGATTACTATGCGAATATGAACGATCTTGTGTTGTATGAAAGAAGTTATGTCAACTTGAAATGTTTACATAATCCGCATTCGCAAATGTTTGCGATGTAGAACTAAATCTTCCTGAAGTTGTATTCCTTGATGGTTTGCTGCTTATTACTTGCATTTATTGAAGAATTTGCAATGAAAGAAAGATAAATCAGAATTAACGGAATTATCACAAAATCTTTTTTGATAAACATATTGTATAATGTGTGATCCGTCTATTTCAAAAAAATGGAATTGATAACTGAATGACCTTCTAATTTTCATGCTCAACAAGTTTCATGTTTTCTCTCAGATAAATCATTTCTCGCTTGTTTTTTTCAACGATAAGATCTGGAAGTAGTAATAAAAACTTAATGATTGATCGCAAATCAAAATAACTATCAAATATTGATTGATATAGTCATTAGCTTATCATGTAAATTTATATTTATCACATATGTTGTGCTGAAATGTTATGTTATTAAACCATTAAAACTATTCTTGTAGTATGCTATAGCATTTTATGATTCAGAGATGAAATGGATTAGAAGATGAAATGAAATTTGCATATTTCATTTATACTGAAATAATTAATCTATTGAATTGCCAAAAAATGCGGCAAATATTTTTTTTTTTTGGCAAAATATTTATAAACATTAGAATCCAGTATCGAAACTTATAATCAATCCTTCAAGTATATATAAGCTTCTCATTTGTATTTATTTATTTATTTATTTAATCATATCAAGAAATCTCAGTGAATGGTTCTCTATCTTTATTTTAATCATTTTAAAAGTGGATTCATTTCCGACCATCAACGAAGATAATGCTCCATTGTTTTGATCATTCCTGATAATGTAAGAATTTATTTCAATATCAAATATTGCATATATGATTTCATGATACGTGAAAGAGAGGAATTAATAAGGACGGTGAATTTTGTTAATTTGTTAAACTTTAAACTGATCGATAAAAAGTCTAGTCTATTCTTTGCGAAAAATAAATAATTATCGGCAAGTTACTAAATGAATTTCTTATAAGCAAGAGAACCAAATAAATCTAAATGAATTTAGTACCCATCTGAAATTTGAAATGCAATCTAACTTTTTTGAAGCATAGATTTTATATAACTTATGATAACATTTATGTATTAAGGGATGATGATGTTGCACAGCAACCAGGCAGTGTAATATACCAATACGTAAAATATAGCGTATCGGCACGCAATGTTCTTAATGTTAATGGATGGGGATTGTAGGTAGTGACGGTATGTGATGGGGGGGGCGGTATTGTCTATCGGTTAAGTTTCAATACCTACAGATGGTTCTGAGTGTGTTGTGGAAGGATAATGCCAGTCATTATGGAGTATTCAAGAATTTATTATCTTTGATATTCACTGGATGACGTTGGATTCCAACGGGGCAATCTCCACCCGACAACATTCATCGGGTAGCGTTTCATAAGTGTATGAAAGATATCTTTTGCATCATCAAATTTATTGCAAAATATCTCAGATTGAATATGGCAGTCTCAGGGAGTATATAGATGGGGTTGATTTCTCGTTAGGTCATAAATATTCATAAATATCGAACTGGCATGGGATCAGTTAATATACGGGACTGCTTGGTTCGGACGCAGATAGGTGTATTTCTTTTCTGGGCAATGGATTTTTCTGCAACGATCATAAAATGTTTTGTTCAGCAACTGGTAATGATGTAGTATAGCCATATGGTAGTTAATAGCAATATAGGTTGAATTATAATGATAAGCATATAGATTTCTAGTAAATGGATCATGATGAATGAAGCTATAAAAGTTCTTCGTTTTATTTACCTCTGTCATTAAAACATATATATTAGAAGTATTACTAGGCATCTGAAAAGCATACAATTAAATATAATACGGAATATATTAGTTGCATGTTTTCTAATGTAAAGAAAATTTCAGATGGCAACAACAACCCAAAATGCAACCCAGAATGGCGTTACTATCAATGATAGTGATTACAAAAGGCCAGCTTACAATGAAATGACTAGTAAAGATTACTACTTCGATTCATATGCTCATTTTGGGATACACGAAGTTTGTGTTCAGTCCTTTTAAGATTTGGCTTAAAAAAGTTTGTAAATCGTCATTTTAAAAATTTTTAAACACAACTTTATAATAGTTGAAATTTATCGACAGAGAATATTGTAATTCAAAATGCTTAGAATAAACGTTTCTGTTGAAGACTGGTAAATTTCTTCAATAACAGGAAATGTTAAAAGATGAAGTGCGGACAATTACATATCGGAACGCTATATATCACAATAAGCATTTGTTCAAAGACAAAGTTGTCATGGATGTCGGCTCAGGGACAGGTATTTTGTCCATGTTTGCGGCAAAAGCTGGTGCAACGAAAGTTATTGCGGTTAGCATCTTCAACTATTAAACTATTTTTATTTGTTTTTCTTAATATTGTAGATATTTTTTGTAAGAATAATTTTAATAAATCAATTCCTTGAAGTGAGTATCAGAAAGACTGACGAGAGTTTTTCGAATTTATTTTGGTATTTAGAATTAAAAAGTATAATATACTTTTGCTTCTTGAGCTGTATTATTTTTTTTTTCAGTGATAAATGGATAATTTTATAAAGCGTGGAATTTTCTTCTTTTTTTGACAAATATCAATTCTAAGAATAATACTCTGGAAGAAATCGACAAGTAGCCATAAGCGTTAATAAGCTTATTCGACCAAATAACTAGATTCCCTATCATATATTTTTTCAGATTGAATTCTCGAATATGGCCACACAATCCAAGCAGATTGTTAAGATAATAATTTGGAAAATATTATTGAAGTTATTCACGGGAAAGTTGAAGATATAAAAGAGTTACCTGATGGCATTGAAAAGGTTCTTTTTGCTTGAAATGTAGAAATTTGTTAATATTTTTAATTCTTTTCAAATTTTTATTCATTTATTTCTATGACGGTATTCATTTGGCACAAACTACTCACATATTGCATACTTCGAGTGGAAAACATCTAAAAATTTGATATGAACAAGGATACATTTTCTTCATCACCATCATTTATTCATTATGATAGGTTGATGTTATTATATCCGAATGGATGGGTTACTGTTTATTCTATGAATCGATGCTAAATACAGTAATCTATGCTCGCGATAAGTGGCTGAAACCGGATGGTGCTCTCTTTCCAGATAGAGCGAAGCTCTTCCTATGCGCCATTGAAGATCGGCAATATAAAGAGGATAAAATCAATTGGTACATTTTTGGTTATTTATTTTCAGTAATTGTGCTTAGCAATAATTGATCCATTGTATTAGGTTACCTTTTATTTTTTTGTTCAAATAAATGTTGAAATAAATCGTTTTTTCTTTTTTTGAGGTGGGATAATGTTTATGGTTTTAATATGTCGAGTATTCGACGTGTAGCTATCGCAGAGCCATTAGTTGATGTTGTCGATCACGCTCAAGTTGTTACCAACAATTGTCTAATTTGCGTAAGTTTTTTTTTCCTTGTCTGCAGCAGTTATTAGATTCATGACAATAATTTGTCTAATTTTTGCTTTGTTAACATCAGTTTTTCAAAGAATTGAATGGATTAGCAGCATGAACTAGTTTGCGTGAAAGTTTTTAATATACAAAAAAATTCTTTGAATAACTTATAACTAAAGTCCTGGGAACTTTTCATTTCGCTCTAGTTTTTATTCATATATTGTATACATAAGTTTACAATAGTATGATAATGAAGGGATTTATTTCTAAGGATTATTTCTGTATAACAAAAAATGCTTAATAATGGTGGCTGTAGAAGAAGGAATTTAATGTTAATCATCTGGAATTTCTTAAGAAATAACATTGCAGTCATGATTGTATTAGAAATACTTGCCTTAGTCATCTTTATGACTATGCTTCGATTACTTTAAGACTTAGTTATTTTAAACATCCATGCATGTTTACATATTAATGTTGAGAAATAATTTGAAAGTTTTTAAGGATGTTGATTTATATACTGTTAAAGTAGAAGATCTAACTTGGACAAGTAATTTCTCCCTTCGAATAACAAGAAATGACTATGTTCAAGCGCTGGTTACATTCTTCACAATTGAATTTTCCAAATGTCATAAACGGACTGGTTTTTCAACCGGACCTGACTGTCAGTACACACACTGGAAACAAACAGTATTTTATCTGCAGGTTAATTAATATCAAAATTTATATTTGAAATATGAACAATTTCCCGTCTTCACTCAAAGAATTGAATATTGACCTCTTCGGCTTCAATTTCATAGCGCATATCTATAACTATTGAAATGAAAGTTATAATTTAATTTTGATGCGTATTTTTTTTGCATATAACCATGAATTAATGTGGAAACTATGTCTGTTTATTAATTCGAACTTTTGATATATAAATCATAATTTTCAGGATGCACTGACCTGTAAGAAGAATGAAGAAATTTCAGGAACATTTTCAGTAGCACCGAACGCTCGAAACGAAAGAGATTTAGATTTCAAAATTTCCATCAAGTTTCATGGTGATGTATGTGATGTGGAAGAAGAAAATACCTATTTGATGCACTGATCCAGTTGCTTTAAACTTTTTCACTTTTACAGTGTCTGTTTAAAATTTTTGATAAGTTTTGTAAGTTGCGGCTTCATTAGAATGTTGGAGGAAATGTCTCGGTCAGACTTTTCGAGTTTTGTTCCTTTTTTTTTTCTCTCTAATATTCGGATTCTCGGTGTTGATTTTTTTTTTTTTATTAATTCAGGGAATTTTTGAAATTTCGGCAGCTTCATTTTGATATAGTGCCGTCTGTTATATCATTTTTTGAGATTCTCTATATCTGAATTGTTTGTTTCATCAATTCTTACCTTGAATTTTATCGCTTTGTATGTGTTATGAAAATGAAAACTGTTAGCAGATAAGTTCGTTGCATTCATCAAATCATTTTATTGGTTTCCGGTACTGCCAATGATTTCTATATTTCATGCAATTTTTTCGTGATGATCAAATTTTTTATTGTTCAAAAAACAATAGCAAAGAAGCCAAAGAAAGTGGGGACATTATAAACTTAATTGCAAACTTATTTATAGTAATTTTATTCTAAGATATGAACTTTATTGCTGATTATATCAGTGGGTCGCGGAGTTCATTATGTGCTGCTATTGATGGCAGAAGTTTTTTTGTATCGACGTCAAAAAAATTAAATAATAATGCTTATTTAGAAAGTGGTAACATTTCTTTTACAACTGGTGAGTTGATTAGGTCGAAGTTTTTGTTTTCAAAAAAAAAGAAAGTATAATTGCTTCCTTACAACATTTGGACCTTTTCTGGTTACACTGGACGGTCGCTTGGCCGTAAGCATGTCAAACATTCATGAGTTTGTACTTGAAATTGTTTTATAATCTTCACCTATTTTATCTTGTGTAAGAAGAATTCTGATGAGATTTTTCGTAAATTAAGAAGCATTCTGATGAGATTTTTCGTAAATTCTGAGAGGCAATTTTTTTATTGCTAGTAAATAAAAGAATTGTCATCAAATATAAATGAATCTTTAGAAATAGAAAACAAATATATTTCGATTTAACATTTGTCAGATATGGCAGTAAAAATTTGTTTATCTGCGAATCTCTTCAAATATTCTTTTTCTATTCTTTTTTATTCATTTATCGTTGCTGCTGATAACAAATAATATAAATTTCTAGTAACACTATTACATTTCTAATCATAAAAGGTCAAAATTCAGAACCAATAAAAGTATGAGTTATATGAATGGTTATCTCAGGATAACTTTTTTGAAGGGATAATAAAAATGCAGAGGAAAATAGAAGACAAGAAAAAGTTCCTCAAAAAACTTCCACATCAATGGAAGTATTAAACGCAATTAAACAATTTGGAAATGAAAGCTTGGGTATTGGCATGAATTCGACATCTAAAAATCAACATAACCAAGATTTCTCGAAGAATATTAGATCATTTAAAAAAAGACTGGTCCCAATAAAAGATAAACTAATCCAGAAAGTGGAGGAGAAAGTTGTGCAAGAAAAAAGCATACGAACAGGAAGTCCTAGGCGCCGAAAGTAGATTTTTTTGTCTTTCTGCAACTTCATGTCTGTAGAAATTATGAATTAAGAATGCAAGATAAATTTTTGATTCTTCGAGAAAAATATTTTCAATGATCAATAACGATTTTTACTTGGTTTGTTTTAGGGCGACGTTACTACATTTTGCTCCAACAAAAGAGTTACCAGATGTTGCACGTGTACAACTTTTGCTTAGCAACATTAGTGAACGACCGTTACAGTTCAAATTGAAAAGTGAACCGGGTCCAGATATCTCTGTATCATTTACCATGCAGAAATTTTGAAAATATAGTTTTAGTTTAAGAATTGTCAAATATATTGATCTTGTGTTAATGCTGATTTAATATTTTATACAAGAATATGACATATGAGGAAAGCAATCATATAAATTTTGCAAGTTTATTTTTATTGTTCGAGGCACTGCCAAGTGCAAAAGGACATATTGATGCGCATGGTTCAGCGAAATGTACTTTAACATGGCGCCGTGAAGCAAATGTCGAGAAATGGTCCGATGCACAACAGCCAAAAATGCTTCTCGTTTTGGATTTTCTTCGTGATAAAACGAAAGATGAAAAGCATACATTGACAAGGCTTATTGGTAATTTTTTCACTTTTTGGTACTGTTTCATATTTTCAATATGTCGTTACTGATATTCTTTTTTAGGTAAAGTCGTGTCCGGTCAAATTTGCGATTCAGACAGATCACCTGTCGAACAGTTGATGCTAGATGCAGCTACTAATGAATATTCTCGACCGACGTCAAGGTTTTTTTTCATATTATTGAAGAGAAGAGATAATGAAAAAATAAAGCGTCCTGCTACTGAATATTTTCAAAGATACTATACTACACCAAACCTTCGTAAATGAATCGAGATGTTTTTTTTTTTTTTTAGCCAAAGAAAATTTTAGATGTTTTAGTTAATTTACTAAATATGCATTAAATCAAAAATTAGGAGATTCAGTCACTAAGAATACTGATTACAGTTGCATTTTCTGTTATACATATGTACTAAAAGTACACTAATGTATATTTAGTAAATTAAGTAAAACATCTAAAATTTATTTCTTTTTAAAAACTCTTTGCATAATTATAGAGAGCTCTTAATGCTCGAGCAAGCGCATACTCCAAAAAAAGAGTCGGAAGAAGAGAAGAGTGGGGCGCAGTTAGAAGATACAATGAGTAGTATCATAGATTGGCTCAATCAGCAATCAAAAGATTCTCTACTTGGATTGCTTCTGTTGATTATATTCTTCTATTTTCTAGGGATAATAAGTAGTAGTTCCAAACGAAAAGGGCATGATGAGTAATGCTCTCTGATCTTGTACAGAATATAATTTTCAATTAGCTTTGACTAGCTTTATTGAAATTTGAAATCCTCATAATTCTAGCATTCGTCTGGTCTTAGATTCCTTATTTCTAGATTGTTATCCATACTAGTTTTAGCTGCTGTTGCATTGAAATTTATAATACACTAATTGAAATGAAAAAAATATCTAAAAACATTGAGTTTCTTATGAAAGTGAAATCGGTTAGCCGAGACCAATTGATATACAATATTATATTTGTATATATCTTGTAAAGTAATCCGGCATGTTTCACATTTCATTGATTTGAGTTGACTTGCTTTTTACTTGGACCCAAATAAGTGCTTCGTCTAATGTTACATAAGTAATTTCAGAATTTACAAAATTATTACCTTATTATTCACTCTCGCAAATCGTAGAAAATTTCCGGATACGGTATAAATCCCTTTTCGCCACATGTTAATTATATAGCAGAAATTAAATTCGATAAAATTTGTTTAATTCGTGTACTTTGGATAGTAATTTGGAAATAGGAAAATATGAAGCATTAAGTTAAAAAAAAATGAAATCAAAATCCATTAATTTCTATTTTGCAATTATTAATTGTTATGGATTCTCATTATATTACATTGTTATTTGTGCTTGGTGATTAGCGTGATGTTGTTTAAATTCAATTTTAAAAGGTAGTATTTTTCATCAATTTACGAAAAAAACTAGAGTTTCATATTATTTTATGATCATTTTTTCAAGATGAAAATTGACGCAAATTGCATCCCAAATTCATATCTAAAATGCCACTATGAGAGTGTACTTCAGTTTTCTGGTTGAAAATTCCGCTTTACGTATAATTTCCAGATTTCTTAACGGTGATTTTTACGTTATGATATGGAGAAAGAGGTCGAAATATGTGCTCATGCAACTAATAACAATGATTCCGTAGAAGTACTGGATGAAGCAATCTTAACATTGAAACATTGCTTAGTTTTAACAAACGAAGTTAGTGCTAGTAAATTTGTCAAAGAAACTGATGAAGTTAGAAATGAGCAGATTAAGATGGAAAAGGCAATTTATAGTTTTAGGTAATACTTGTGAAATTCAATTACATATTATAATATGTTTTCTGTTTTTCTATGTATATTAGCCTCTATTAACAGCTGCAAAATATATTCTTATAAATAATCAGTTCCCTTTCTCCGCTTATTTCTTGAAGATATTATTTTCTTGAAACCTATCACTTCCGTACAAACATTTCTAGATCGTTACGGAGCAAGTACTCCATGATGAGACGAGCAGTGCTCAAGCGACACAGTGTATAATAGAAGAATGTATACCAAATGGTTCAGTTGCAGAAGCGGAAAGTCAAACAATATTATCTAGCATAAAAATAAGACGTATTCACATCGTTGAATACGAGAATGAATATCAAATGATCGATATTATGCGACTTATTACGAAAGTACTTAGCGAGCCTTATTCAATCTACACTTATCGATATTTCATACATAACTGGCCAAAATTGTGCTTGTTGGTATGTCTGTTTCAAAAAAATCATTACTTAGAAAAGAATAAGTTAATGAGATAATGAGATATACACACTGGTAGTTATAAATTGTCGGTTATATATTTACAAAAATATTTGTTTTTTCAAATTCAAAAATAATATAGCGATTTATTTCCGCTGATATTAACTTGTAATTCGTTCAGCAATGATTTTCTTTCCTTACTGCATCCATAGTTTTATCTACATATTATATTATAAAATGAACGGGATGATCCTTTGAATCATATGATAATGTATGATTATCATCATTCAGTTATACAAAATTCTCGATTACATAAAAATTCTCGACCACTTTTTTTATTATTTGTTCTTCAAGTTCTGTTATCTATTCATTATTACCAAAAGATTGTTGATAACTTCGTAGTCCACAACATTAAACAATTTGCTTTTTACTAAAAGCTTTTATTTTCCTTTGTGTATTTCATTTAGTTCTAATATGTTTATGGTCACTGGTTTTTGTACTATTCTGTGTTTATATTTTATAATCTCTTTCTTGAAGTTATCACATATCTCCACATAGTTCCTATGATAGCTTTTTATATTTAGTTTAATCTTTCCTGTTGTTACAGCTTTTTACTCCGGCACGAACTTAAGGATATCACTGATATCAGCAGCAGAAATGGATAGATATTTAGACCCATTCTTTGTTCATTATCATTTCGCTACACAACACTGACTTATCACATAAAATTCGTAAAAGGAATCTATGATTATAAAATATATCTCTGGAGTTCAGTTTTTCATAACTGCGTCAATTTCTAACTTATCAGCAAGTGGCGATACTTTCAATTAGCAGAAATATGCATAACCATTAAACATTAATTTAAAAGATTGATATATTATTTATTTACAGATTAATTTCTAGATTTTTATCAAAATTAATAAAATTTAGGCACTGGATTTAAATGATGACAAATATGTTGGTGCGATTGTCTGTAAATTAGATTTAAGTCGAGAAAATCGCCGTCGTGGATATATTGCAATGCTTGCGGTCGATGAATCATGTCGAAAAATGGGGATAGGTTTGTGGAAATAACCATTTTGTTTTATCTCTTTTCAGAAGTTCTTATCTGCTCCTATCCAAACTTGGCGATATTTTGCATTTTCAGGCACTCGTTTAGTACAGAAAGCTATATCAAATATGCAGGAAATGGGCTGCGACCAAGTGAATACTTACATTTATTTACGTTTTTGTTAATGATTTAATTACTTGCCTTAAGCACTTGTTTTTTAGGTAATCAATATTGGCCATTATGTCGAATGTTTAGGGATAGTGGAAATTGTATTCGTGCTAACACATGATCTCTTATAAAATTCTTGCCGGTTTTTAGGTTGTACTGGAAACGGAAGTAACTAATTTGGATGCTTTACGTCTATACAGTAACTTAGGATTCATCCGGGAGAAACGATTATTTCGTTATTATTTGAATGGTGTGGATGCTTATAGACTTAAGCTATTTTTAACTACCATCAACGATTCCCTACTTCTTGATCCACCGATGTTTCTTGGCAAAACTCAATGCGTTCCATGAAGTATTTCATGCTCATATCGGAGCAGTGGTAGGTAAACCATCTGATAAGATTATCGTTCGTTATAAGATTAAGGAATTGCAATAAATTGTCTTTCTGTTTCTGTTTTATAGGAAATACTGCGCAAAGAACCACATTACTGATATCTGGAATAACAATGATTTAACTTTAAAATCAATTTCACACAGGTTGGAAAATATAGCAGTACCATCCATTTCTAAAATTTGGAAAAGAGAAAAATATCTATAGAAATGTGTTTTTCTTTCTTGTTACGGATCAACAAATCATCCGTTTCAAAGAAAATCGAGAATCCGATATACACGCCAATAGTCATCAAAATGACTCGCGAATATTTATGATTTTCAATTATTCTTTCTGTAATTTTATGAATGATATGTTAATTAACTAAGGCCCTATCTCTAAACATTTATAGTAAGGGCTCATCTTGTAATGATGTTATTCTTCCACAATTGTTCCTTTCGTATTAATTTGCAAAATTGCAAAATATGTTTTATCATTTTTATATCCATTCGATTCTTTGCATTGCTCCGCATACCCTTAGCTAAGCGATTTATTACACTTTTTTCACACGTAACGAAAGCTAGGAAAAATAGAAAACCTTAGGACTTTTTTGGAGTTGAGAGATGAATAGCGCAACAGAACAGTCAAGCTTAGCACAATCACTTTCAAAAATTAGTTTTGTCACTTTTTCTAACTGTTTACGCTGAAGATATCTTCTTCGCTTTAGATGATATTTTTTGCAGTTAAACTTTTGTCTTGAATGATGTCACATACTCTACCTTTATTCCACAATATCAAGAAAATCGATAGATCAGTAGTTTTTATTTAGTTTTTCAACTTATATGATGGGATCAAGAGGAGGAAGTTTGTGTATTTTATCTAAGACACGAATTATCTTAAAATCTATTCGGAATAAATTTTTGACTGGCATGATAATAAATGCAAAGGCCACAATAAAGTAAAAAATGAAAGATGCGAAATAGTCAAGGCTATTTTGTGTTCTGTTCTCTCAGGACTTTCAAGTAGGAAAACAAGAAGCGATTATCTATTTCCTTTTATCCGTTTTTATTCAGAACCGCTGAGGTAGCTTGGTAATGTTATTTTTTTTTAATAATTCAGAACAGGCTTTCAAATTCCCTTGAAAGGCTAATGAGATAAAAAATGCATACGAACATGAATTGGAAAAAAAGATACGAACATAATGAGATAAAGTAGTGACCTGAGCCAAACATTCTGAGACAAAATTTTAAATTGGAAACCAAAAACCAAGAAATATCTTGAACTGGGACGATTCTATCTTAAGAACTTTTTGGCCAGTCAAAGAAAGCGTAAGTTGTGCAATCAAATTTACGGGACCGAAGTGATTCATTCCTGCTTCTCATCACTAAAAAATTTACAAAAACAGCACAACAATTATTGATAATGAATATAATCCTTTATTTCCGGCGTTTCGGGCTCGGTGCGCGACCTTTTGATGAAGGCTTACGTTTCTGAGCTGATTTATGCATACGTTCCTCCTCGCCACGATCACGTGCTCGATCAGCTAGAAAGGAAGAGATTTTTCAGCTGCGGTAAAATCATTTTACACGGAGACATGAAATGATGATAAAAAAGAAATCCCAACAAACGAAAGCAATACGATACAATAATCAAAGTAAGCGAATAAAAACTGACTGATTCCAATCGAAATATATTTAAATACCTCGCTGAGCTTCTGCTTCTAAATCACTCCAGTCTTTGCCTTCACTTTCGTCAGAATCCATACTTGCTTCGGATTCTGAAAGAAAACTTACTATAATTAATAAATAACTTTGACAAATAACTTTAATTTCAAAAGTTTCATATAACTCACCGGATTCAGATGTTGCTTCTGGTGACTCTTCTTCATCTTCATCT
Organism: Dirofilaria repens; assembly: GCA_008729115.1. Classification (NCBI taxonomy): domain Eukaryota; kingdom Metazoa; phylum Nematoda; class Chromadorea; order Rhabditida; family Onchocercidae; genus Dirofilaria; species Dirofilaria repens. Next base: position 269,823 of record SNRZ01000013.1, on the reverse strand, counting down.
TCATCAGAACCTTCTAAAACAAAACTTTCTTTCTAGAAGTCAGAGCAGATTTTCGAGCTAAAAACAGTTAACAAAGTCAACAAAAAAATACCAGTTTCATCTTCACTTGGTGTATAAGCATCTTCACTTTCTTCATCTTCCTCTTCATCCTCATTCTAAAAAGATAAAACAGTTATTTTCAAACGTTCATAAATAATAAACGAATTCAACCAAAATAAACATTTACGCACATCACTATCTGTAGCCAAAAAATTCCATCCACCATTTGCAAAGAAATCTTCCGGATCATCCAAAATGGTTTTCATAATTTTAGCCCAATTCAGTGACTGAATTCCTTCCGAATAATATATATCGCACGAACTAAAATAATGAACCATATCAACTGACGTACTGAATCATGGAGAAATGCAAAAGTCAGACAAGATATGAAATGGTATTATATGAAATAACTGGCATCATAGAAAAATGGAGAGAGACAAACAAATTCAAACCAGATGAAAAATATGGCGAGTTTTTCAGAACTTGAAATTAAATTGTACAAAAATTTTTCTAAATTCGATTTATGTGTTATTTTATTTTCAAATGAAAAAATTAACTCAGCATAACTAACTTCAGCCATTCCTTGACACTATCGAGTGATGTCATTGGAATCTGCTGAACCATTTGGGTCTTTTTAGAATAATCTTTGAAAATGAAAACCATATCAAAATTTTTCAGCTGGAATGATACTCGTTCAAAATGCACGAATTCTACTTCATCCAAAGTTACAACGAATGGAGGCTAAAAATAGTTGCTCTGATTATACTAATTTAATAATTTCATAAATTGTGAAATCTTTAAATAATGTTGTATACTATATATGAGAGGCTTTAATAATATAAAGCATATAACTCGCCTTCTGTGGAGCACCGAATTGACTGAAGGATTTGTTGGCCTTCAATTATCAATTTATTTTATAAAACCTGACCCAATTACATTATAATTTCTAATATTTGTATTTACAACTTTGAACAAAATAACGAACCCATTCACTTAAATTAACCAAACATGATGAAGTTGGTTTTAACGTGCAAGATGACCGATATGGAACGCCGAAAAATCCAAGTTCATTGAATGGTACATCAAAATCAAATGCCTCGTTTGTCTGACGAACAACCTGCATGAAAAATTGAAATTTTAGTTTGAATTTATAAAATACTAGCTGTAATAATCACAAAATAAAACAATAGATTAAAATCTCCTGATAAAAAAATAATTGTTTTCGCTTCAGACAGAAAACAAGGCAAATCATAAAGTGAGTTGTACATTGATCAAGAGAAATTGAAAATCATAAAATAAACTACTTTCCCTAATGTCAAAATAAATTTTTCGATGATGTGTTTCATCAACGACTGTATTTCAACTTTTTATAATATTATAACTATGAAATATTTCTATTTACTTTATCACAGAAGTTTTGGAAAACTTGATTCAAACGCTTCCTCATTTCCCGTTCTAGTTGTTCACTCTGAACGTCATCGCGATCTTGCATATGATGATATTTGCCCAAATCGGTAGTGATTTCGCCAACTTCCGTGTAAAACTGGATATCTTGATATTTACGCTTACCCCATAGTACAGGATTCTGCAATTAGAAATCACATTTATAAATACCAAATATTTTTCCTAATCTCGATGGATTCTATAATTCTAATTCCCTTTGCTCTTTTCATAGCAGTAGTTACTGATGTGAACCTTGCAGCGTTTATCGCCATAATATAGTCAAATGATGTTATCATTTCAAATTTGTATCATTCATTAACAAATGGCATTTCATAACGAAGAAGAATATACCACACTTCAAAATAATTCTTGCAAGATTTCACCCCTCAAATTTATGTAAACAATAATTTCAAGTTCTAGTGTATGCCATACACATGGCATATGTATACCCATGAAGTTCCATGGCCATGCATTCTATATTTATCATGCTTACTCAAAAAAAAGAGAAGTAATGCTGCTGAAATTCACTTTCAATGTGAAATGTATCAATATGATCATTTCATTGTCGCAAGGTTGGAAAAATGCATGTTTTATATTGTTATATAACACATCGATTTTGTCACCCCGGAGTGAAGTATATCGGAAACCTAAATATAATTACATAAAAATATAATTACAAATCTCAAATTAAAATAATCAGAAAAACATAAAATCATGGAACTTATAAGTTTTGTAAAAATTTTGTCCGATATCTTGCAATCTAGAACTTGCCATTAGCATGCGCTTCTAATGAACCACTGATTCGTTTAGTAATGATATTCGGTCTGACAAAAAGATCCTTCAATTTTGGATTACCCTTTGCTGTCGATAAGATCAATTTATCTTGTTTAACAGCTCCTTCTTTCTCACGTTCTTCGGCTTCCTGGAATTTTATAGAAATTATATTCTGCAATCTGAAGCGAGTTTTTAGTTTTCTAAAATATATTCCATTAAAAAGGAAGATTTCACCTGTGTCCTGAATTTTTTCTGCATTTCTTTGATCAAACGATATGCGGTACTTAGATTACTGCTAGCAGCAGTTACTTCGCCATGTTCTCTCAAATTGCTACTTCGATAGGTTCTAAAATAAAACTGGAATAAAAACAAATAGGAGTAAACTTATAAAAACTTTATTACTAGTTTCCTTTTCCTCTGCTGGTTAAACATAGGAAAAATCTCAAAAATTTATGCATTTTATAAAAGTTCATGGAAAAAACCAATTCTAGAAATTTACAATTCTTTGACATAAGTTGACAGTGGATTTGGAAACTGCAACTGATCCCTTCCAATTTGTGAGCCAGGATGCATGAAGTTTACTCGCAAATAAGTGTAATCACCCTCTACAGACTGACTCGTATTCTTGATCATCGAAATGTGAAATGGTACAGGAACTCCAAATATAGGTAATATAACGGAATCATGACGGCGATCTGAAAATCAACTAATGATAGTATAAAAAATAAACTAACCAAAAAACAATTCCACCATACTGTTCCTTATAGTTGATCTCGGTAAATTGTCTTAAATTTAAATTTCGAATCCAAACTTTTCCATTCCACTCTTTATACAAATCTTACACTTTTATGACACCTTTCTATGATTACTTAGTATTGTTATAAATGAAAAAATATTCAATTATCGAACATAATGCAAATAAACAGAAGGTTCATTTCATAATCCGAACTACAGCTTTCTTCATTGATCAATTAAAAAGGAACATAAGTTCAAGATCTTTTTATTTGTCAGACAGAATAAATGGGCTAAGTCGAAATAAATTTTCTAGCTAACTCACCAACATATATTTGAAGCTTATCAATTTCGGCTTCTTTAGGGAATTTTTCATAGCTTTTGTAGGAAATATTTGATTTCTTGATTTTCTTGATATCCTTTTGACCCGTTTGATCAGCCAAACGTTCACGAGCTGCTTCATTCAACCGTTTTCCTAACTCCTTTTGATGTTCTTTTCGTTTATCTTCATTTGTTGTCTTGTTCTGAATGCGAAATCAAATCATATATTTCATTCACATACTATAGTAACTTTCTATTCACGATACCCATACAAACTTAGACATGCCCACTATTGCTTCTTCAATAATATTTTTTATCTCGAAGAAATGTTCGTATTTTTTCAAGTCGTCATCAAAAACTTACCCGTGTTTGTTCCTGCAACAGCACTGATCGTTTTCCTCGGCCAAGCCCTTCGCCCAAATTGTTCTCCTATAAAAAGGATAATTTCAAATTATATAAAAATCGTGAAAAGATATGAGATATGAAGAGAGAGTCAAATCAATATATAATGAGAATAACAGATTTTTACACTTTAATAATAACCGTCCATAATGTACAGACGAAAATTATCCTCTATAATAACCAAGGAGTTTATTTTTCATTTTCGTTAGTTAACTGACTTTATTGTCATCAGCATGAGAAGTTTCCGCTTCTTTAAATCGAATCACATTTGATTTTATACGTGATTTTGCCTTTTCCGTAAGTACTTCATTAACGCCTTCCTAAAACACAAAATTGTTTAGCGAATTTTATGTTCAAATTAATTCTTTTGCAATTAACATAAAATAATCAATATTACGAAAAAATTTTTGGCACAAATATCTTACAGCAGAAATCAGGACGGTATCAGACAGCAACATAGCCGATGTCCTTGATTGCTCATCTTTGGCGGCAAGATTTTCTAAACCTTGCAAGCCCACATAAACAATGAACACCATGTTCGGCACCACTTCTACATCACTTCTAGGACTTATCAGAATTGTTGATTCACGAAATTCAAGCCCCGTCAAAAAGCTACAAACAAAATTATATGGAAGAAAGAAAATCAGAAGTCTCTTTACATCCTGGCATGTATCCCCAAATTCTGAAAAGACTAGTATTTCTACTACCTAGTTTCTTTAAAAATTTCTGTATTAATTTTATAATCATTGTTCGTAATCGGGATAAGAAATATGTCCAATCAAAACAACTAAGTGATCAATAAGACATTCCTTGCTTTTTAGTCAATTAACAACAAGAAATCAAGACAAATCATAAAGTGAGAGTAGTATAAACATGATTAAATTCTTCTCGTCTAAATTAATGAATTGAACTTATACCCAAAATTATTTTTGACCAAATGATCCAGTATAATTGGCTTATCTTTAGCGGCTTCCAGGCCCGCCGCATATACCTCATTCAATTTTTTTCCTGGTTTCAAGGCTCCAATGATCGCGTTTTGAATAACTAACAACGATTCATAAGCTTCTTGCAACTCCTTCGATGGGTCCACAAGCATTGTTCGACTCAAATTTGAGCAATATGACTAGAAATGAAAACTTTAATGACCGGATTGTATTCCACAAAATGTTTCAATATTAAGCATAACTCAATGCTAAGTTATCTACATTAATATCACTTATTTAATGAATACGCACTATATTTTGCTTGCAGCTTTTCTGTTCAACATTCTATGCATTAATGGACAGTTCCGGAAAATATGCACAAAAAGTATATTGAAAGTTTAAGGCTAAATGTTCAAACATAATGATTATCCACTAAAACAAAACGATAAGTTTGTTGATATTATATTAGTGTGATTGAGATGGCGAAATGCATATCGACGACGAGCAGCTGAATATGGTAATAAGCTCGTTACCTGATATCGAGCTCCAAGTGAACAGATAATTGTTCCATAATGCATAAGTTTATCGTTGCTAAAACACATTTATCAACTGGTATCGAGAACTTCTCAAAGTGCTATACCTCCGAAGGTGATAAACAAATGAAAAATACCTTTCTGCACTCAATTTCAATGCATATTCACCACCGGACTGAATTATTGGTGTATAACAAGACTCGAGACTGTTACCATCGGCAAGACGCTGCTGCACTTGTACTGTTGTCATCGCTTTTTCTAGATCTTCCGCAAAACGACTATGTTTCACCTTCTAAAAAATTATAAAAACAATATAATAAGATCAATTAGTCCTGGAGTGAATAATTTAAAGTCTATTATATGTATTATTAAATTTCTGACATTTTCTCTTCTGATATTACGAAAATCAATCAAAAATACCTTTGCCTGATCGATGATATCAATAATTTTTTTTCTGGCATGTGACCATGCGTTGACTGATGCTTGTGCAGCTTTCTTACATAATTCAATTTCACTGTCATCCTTCTCCGACAACAAATGTGCAAAAGAAGCAGACACGTCAACAGTCTGAAATCAATCTCAATTTTTTTTTCTAAGAAATTTTATGATGCAGTGCAAAGAAACTTCGAAAAAAAAACTTTCCAGGAAAAAGACAATAATTTAATAACCAGTTTGATATCATATTCTTCGACAGCGTTGCTCCATCCCTTAGCGAAATCTGAACTATATGAATCTTTCGCAAAATATCCAAAAGAAGACCCAACTTCTTTCAGTTTTCCGGCTAACTTCATAAAATTTGCTTTATCTTTGTCGGACTAAAACAAATGCGCGTTTTCCTTTTTATATAGAATATTCCAAATAATTCCGAAGTTGCGGTCATATGAACACATATAATACGGTTGAAAATAATCCAACAGGAAAATGAAGAAAGTCAAGAAACACAAAAAACTAAGCACAGATAACGAAAACGATGAAGCAATGATTTATTCTTTTATATTCATACTTACTTCTCCTATCATCTGAGGGCATTTTTTCGCTTCTGACTTCCAATCCCTTCTCTAAAAAGAGAGAAAGACAAAACAAAAAAACAACCAATTAGATGCAGTTATTTTCCATTCTGTTCATATACTGACCTTTTCACGCATAAGTACAGTAACAGGTGGAACGGAGCCGTTAAATTCCTCATTTTCAACTGGTTGAAAAAATAAAGCTTTACGTGAACTTGCTAAAAAATAAATAGCGTTCTTCGTGAATATTGCCAACATGTCATTTAGTTCGTAGTTGTAAAGCCAGATCTGTAAGGTCATTAATTGAAAGCAATAGGATAAAAATGACACGCCATAGAGTTTTACTGATAACGATTATTGCCAACTGTTTACCGAATTAATTTACCGAATTAACGATGATTATACTCACCTGCAACGCATTTGATTTCGAATACTGAGGTGCGTCATCATCATTGCCAACCATAAATACTAATGCATCTATTTTTGACAAGTTATCGTCGTTTCCATTATTCTATAAATGTAAACAGTAATATTACTTTTAAATAATTGATTTGGAAAGAATCTTTTCTGTTATTTTATCCATGCTACGTCTCAAAAGTAAAATTTTCAATTGGTTTAGCAGACCATTCTACAGTACCTGCCATATTTTAAAATTTTCAGAGCGCAGTATCTCAGAACGCAAGTAATTCAAACCTATTATTTGATTCAAATTTCTAAGATAAAAAGTTTCAACTAAAAATATGCCACAAAATAGTCCAATATCAGAAAGAATTCTTAGGGCAAACAATTTTACACATTAAAATTCTGTTAAAATAGTTTACAATAACTATCATCAATCAACTCATAAAGTCCACTCATATATAATTAATTTACCCAATATTTGTATAGTTTTGTTGTTCGTCTTAAAAATATATCCTTATTTATAGTGATTTTTTTGCTGTCACCCATTGTGACAATCTTCAACAGGTACAAGGATACGTGCTCACTTTTACGTCAAATATATTTGTCACGTTTAAAGTTCACGACCTGCAAGTTGATTTTTCCGTAATATTACATATCAAATTAAATTTTCGCTCCTTGGTAAACACATGTGCAACCAATCACAATTCTAAAATTCCCCAAAAACACAAACCCAATACTCCCATTCTCTCCACTCACACACAATGCCGCCAATACGATTAACTGATTCCAATAACGCCTGAAACGGAGAGGATCGTTATACAACGATTCATCTCTTCTTCAGAAATTGTTTAAACTTACTGCTGTTTCTTCCATAAATAATATAAGAAATGATAGAAAAGAACACAGAAAGTGTTCATAATATCTTATAATATCGATTTGTTTGGGTCATTCTTCATTATCCATTATGTTTATCGATTAATGATTGCATTTCGATCTTTCAATATCTCATTCTTCTCACTCCTACAGCTTCATCAAAACAAGGCATTCCTCAAAAATTTTACAGAAAAATATGGGAAATTATTAGTGGAAATCTTGCAGTGTGAGAACTTTGAAAGTAATAAATTATCACTCTGAACTTGTTGATATGGATGGATATTATTCAGTGTATAAAAGACGTTAATAATTACAGTAAAAATGAAATGAAATGTTCTATTTATCGTGCAAGCTCATTGCCGTATCATAAATGATAAGTTGTTTAGAGTTTTGTTGAGTTCTTTTAAGTAATAAAGAAATAGTTGAGGAAAAGACAAAAAAAATTAGAGGCTGAGAAGAAAAGATTCAGAAACGATTTTAGATTCCAATAAATTAGTCAAAGAAAACATCGGGATCAAATTGTCTTAGATAATATTACTTACTGTTACATAGATCTTTCTACAATACGGAAATTCAATCCTGCATTTTCAGAAACATAAATACTTGAAAATTAAGTGACCTTTTTAGTAAATTCGTCATCTAGTTGTATTTACCCATATTCATATTTCTTTTTTCAGTTAATTTATTCTATTATTAATTGTTAAATGATTGATCTGGAGACTTGATTTTATATCTGATGATTTTAATTGATAATTTTGATCTTCGATTTATAGCACTATCTCTCCTCATATATTTAAGCAGCAAGCTTTAAATTTTACAAAGTCAAGAATCATCCTTATTAAATCGTTTCTCTCTAATAACACAAAGCAGATCTGATTTTCTAGAGATCAATCTCTGTTGAATAGTTGCGACAGGAAAAAAAGGATGAAGAAAAAAATTTTTTTGAAAATTTTAGGAATGGACTGATCGACAATCAATGAATTTATTTCTACGTATTTTTCGCTATTGTTGGAAAAGGCGAAAATGAAAGAAATTTTATTTTCTATTTCTTTATCGAAATGCGATTTATTGCTAGAAAATTTAATTATTCAATAAAAATTACGCTAAATACTGATTTTAGTTTCTGATTTTAACGTAATTTTTAGATTTTCTTAAAGTTTCGAAAAAAGACGAATAGATTTACGGAGAGATTTGCTGTTTCAGAACAACCGACCGCATTTAAATATCAATTCAAAATTTGACCGTTTGAATATTAACGCATTTCCCTAGAATTGATGGTACTGTTTTCTTCACTTTCTTTTGCAGAAATTTCATTAAAGATTAAACATCAGAGGTCTTTTATGCTAAGTATAACTTTTATTTGTAAACGTAAATAATAAAAGTGATATACGTGTGATACACAATATTGCTATAATGCATTATATTAACTACCTGAATAATTAATTAATTGCAATGACGACAAAGTAATTAGTAGGATAGAACTCCTCACAGATTGTCAGTTATTTCCTAAATTTAATTTGAGGAAGCATAACTTATCGTTTTTCACTGTTATATTTCCATTTTACAGCTAATTTCATTTTGCAACATCAGAATTGTTAACGCTGCTTCTTCGTGATGGCAGATGAAATTGCGGTGCGGGAAAAGTCAGTGGAATCTTTTGATAAACAAGAAAGTTAAGTATTCTGATTCTTTTGATAGCAAGGAAGTGAAGTATTGTGAATGAAAGCACTTGCAGAGGATTCATCTCCTTTTTCCATTCATCTCTCTCTCTAAAAAATCTCTTCTGAAAGTTATTTTTAACGGCTGGCTTTCTTCGAAATGCATCTGTGAATTGGTGACGACATGTCGTTTCTCTTCTGCAAAGTTAATATTGACAATAAATCACACACAGCTTTTATCTCTTTGCTTATGTGACATTTCAATGTAGTTTTATTTAATCTTATGACCTCTGATGATGCAAACAGAAGTTTGGTTTATAACTAACATACAAATGTTATAAATGGCAAACGCATGCTAAACGTTGTTTATATAAAAGTGTATTACTACTGTGAAGAATTGAATAATATTCGAAAACGTATTAAACTAAATAATTAGTCCCATATTATTTCACATTTTCAAATTCTATTTTTTGTTTAAAATTTTCCATAAAATTTGTTTTCAGAAAATAGGATTTTGAATATTTTATTTAACAGATTTCGTTGTAAATTTAGGCTTTCTTTCTGATAAATTTTTACTTCTTTCTCTTCAAATGATATATATATAATCGTGAATGGTTCATGCTGTCACACATTGTACTGTAAATGGGATGATTCGGATGTGACATAAGCATTCATTTATTCCTTTTAAAAATATCAATCATTTATATTTTAGGAATATGAAAATTGATTATTCATATGGTATATCTATATAGCGGTCATTGTCATGCAGTTAGTTAGAGCATTGATCAGTATAGCGAGTTATCTAGATAGTATATAATCATATCATAAAGATTCCTGATCAGACTCAAGCAATGCATTAGTGATATAATGGTGGATTAGGTTACATTTGTGATTATTATGACCAGGCAGATATGTTTAATTCACTACTCGTTTTGTTGATTACTCATTTTCCCATATATCCATTACCTCATATTTATTTAGGACACATTTTGTACAGAGTATGACACCTGTTATCATTGGAAATTTCGTTTCTCTAAATTATTGAATATTTCTAGTCGTTTTTATTTCTTATCTTTCGTAAAATTTGGTGCAGTATGTCGAAGAATCTCAAAAAGAGTAACTATTTTTAATCCGCAAATCTTACCAGCAGTAATTATCAGTGCCTACTGATAAAGCCTTTCTCCTAACGAAACGCAAACCGTATATTTTGAATCACCAGTTTCGTAATAAAACGTTGAATATTCTGCATGGGACATAAAAAGAAAAGATTCTTCCCAAATGCATTTATATTTTCTTCGGAAATTCAAAACATCAAAGTTCATTTGTTCAATCTTGAGCTCATTGCTCATATCATTGCTTTATTTGTCTTTAATTGACCTTTGGTATTTTGTGTTGCTTATTTGCATTTCAATCAAATATCTCTTATCGTTTGCACGTGAAATTTTGTTCTCCAAATAAGCAACTCATTTCATGTTCAAAAAAATTGGAAGCTAAAATTGCATAATACATTGTATTCAATAAATATGTAAAATTCAATTAAGCTTTTAACAATAAATAAAATCCATTAATGTTAATAACCTGATTACCAAGTGCACCAACCGGAATCAATTGTAAAATTAATTCACTAATGAATCCAGAAAACACTGATGATAAAAGTAATACTAGTTTATTTGTTTGTCTCAAATTATAATTAAATATAAGTGTTAATATTTACCTATATTAGCAAAAATTATTGATTAATGCGATTATAATCCTGCAAAGATTATCGTCTGAAAAGTAAAATGCAATTTATCATTATCCCTCATTTTTCCACATCCTCTTGCAGTTTTATCAAAATGTCTGAATTTTTTTTTCTTTTTTTTTCAATACCGCTGCAAGATTTGATGAATTTCATTAAAAAAGAATAAAAGAATGCAGCAGATACATCCATCCATTCCACACTAACTAAATCATATCATCTATTGTTACATATGTTTTCCACGTGAAATGCTACTTCCAAGCTGATAATATAATCATCTCTGAACTGATCAATGTTCACTTCTTCCTCCCATAGGATGATCTCTGAAATAATTATAAATAAGCCTTTGAGAGAAAGCTATCTCATGTAATTCATATATCTCATTAAAGACTATTCCCGATTGCTGATATTTCTTGCCAGGTAGTAGGTACTCCTCATTAAATGACATTTATCTTAAGGTCGATCCAGTGATAACACTACTTTATCTTATTCTATCTTAGCAATTATGGAAGATTATTATCATATTTATTAGCATCAGAATTAAAATTTTAAGATTGTTTTTGACATAACGCAGCAAAAATATTAAATGAAAATATTAGTGCAGAATTAGTAGAAAACACTGCTAATTATCAAAAATTAATATAAAAAATGTTTTTCTTATACAAAAGCTGAAAAAAAATTTGATACCTGCCATTCAAAAATATTTGTAGAGGGTTTAGGATTGAGTAAATTTTGTTGCTAATTAAAAGAACGATTCGTCGAGAACATCGTTCATTATAGCGAAATAATAGACGAATAGGGATTCGAGACTCTCCAACATGTGATAGAATCGGAAAGAAATTCACACTGGAAATCCACCAAATCCACCCATCCATTTATATGTTCCAACGAATAATTATCCAAAGTTTAAGCGATTCTCTCACTCAAATCAAAATTCAGGAGTTGTTAGATAGCGAAATGCAAACGATATTCCCGCCAATACGATGTCGAGATGGTTGCCCAGGGTATGTCATCTTGCATTATCCCATTGCAGCAGTCATCATAAATATTTTAAATAGGATAATTTCCGTCTAAATAAATTCTATCTAGTTTTGGTTACTGTAGCTTATGAACTCCTGTAAGTTGATGGTTGTTGCTACTTCGCACACTCATTTTATATTATTCCGCATTATTGATTATTTATAATTAACGGTAGATAAATTATAGATCAATTGATCAAAACTATCAATCTATTCATATGCAATGAAAATAATTCAGTTTCATCTCTCCTTTTGATTCTTTCATTTCTTTCGATGATTTTTGGTGCTTTGATTTGTCTGAATTAGACGTAGATATACTTAAAATTTGTATTATGCTATGAATGGAAAAGATATTGATGTGAGAAGGAAAAGGTCAGCAAGGTTAAAAGTTCATTAGTCCGTTTCTTTTGCTCCCTGAATCATCATATTCCCCCTTTCCTCTTCTTTTCTTCTTTCTTCCTCTTATCCTTTCTATTCTTATTTCAACTGATCACATTCAGCTTTCATATCATATAATAGCATCTTGAGATTACCAATCTCACATATCCGTGGAAAATTGATTCATTCCATTTCCATGAAGTAAATATTTTGAATTTTGGAAAGTGTGTGTGGGCAAGCATTAGTGTGAACTTAGTAAAAAAGAGAAGTTCATCACCATTTCACTTCATTGTCAAACTTTATTTTAGCAGTTGCCAATTTTCGCCTGGTCGAAGACGGGGCTTTTGTTAGAATAATCCGGGGGAAGGGAGAAATGATAATCTTTGATCTTTGCACTCAGCATTTATCATTATCCGCTCTTTTTTGCTTATCTCTCAATAATCGCTATATTTTTTTCAATTTGATTTGTCGAAAAGATCATTGGATTACATTGCAAGCAAATAATTCAGATAATATCATTTCTCTGTTGAGCATCCGAAATATTCATATACCTGTGCACTTCTTAACAGGTGAAGTTAACTATGACTGTCCGTGCTTCAGTTGAGAAAGTGAATGTTTTTATCGAGAATTCTCCGCTGTGATGCTTCATCGATTTTCCATTCCAGGTTACTTTCAATTGAAGAATAGAAAAGTATAACTATATTAAATTCATGGAGTTTGATTTTTACTGGACATGTTTGTTCATTTTTGCTCATTAATCTCTGAAAGTACAAGCGTTTTATTTGCTCAACTACATATAGTTCACTGCTTGGCAATTTTTTTTAACGGATCTTATCTTCTGTTAATTCTCGACTTTTAATTTCCTCCCTTTTCCCGCCAATATGAATAATTGAAGCGCGAAAATTAAACTCATTATCTCAATGGCCTTTTTTTGTAATTTATTTATTTATTAAAAAACGAGATGAAATTTTTTTAATTAATATCTGAAAGACAAATAAGCATATGTTTAATAAATTGATGTCTTGACAGTAATTCTTAATTATCTTATTTATTTCTTCCTCTTTCAAATTTATATTGTAATTAAAAGATCATAAAAACAAATAATATTTTCATATATATATATATATATATATATGAGAAGAAATAAATGCCAAGAATGAAATATTAGCAAATATTATTTATCGAGCCATTTAAATAAATTCGCTATAATATTTGCGACAGCAGTCTAACAACAATTAAATAAAAAGCAGCGAATATCGTTGATACGATGCTTTCATACGAAATGAAAGAAAAGGAGAATTTCTTTTTCTGAATTATTTCACAAAAAAAAGTTTAACGAAATAGGTGATTTCTATATGTCTAATAATTGAAAATAAAGTACACGTGTAAAAATGGCAGACATGACGTGAAAACGTGAACGTTCATTTTTTACAATTAACAATCGCAAAAAAAAAAAACAAGCAGAAGTAATGATAAAATCATTTGCATGGTTGTTATCATTATCACCAAACATACGTAACTTACAATTTTAGGTTATAAAAAGAAATAGCAAAATTTGCATTATATGAAATGTACCATAAAATATTATGTGTTGATTAGCAAATAATAGTCATACGAGTTGACCTGGATGTCATCAGAAACATTGCTCGTCTCTATCTTACAATAAATTTCAGGGGAATAACAAAGAAAACAAAAAAAAAGACGAGTACCAAGTGTAAGGATGAATGGTTACTTGGCTTCTGCATAAGCTTAGAATTGATAATTGGGCAAAGGGAATTCGAATGTACTGATCACTCTTGCGATATACAACCAGCAACACCGGAACGTCCTAACATCGTGGTCCTTATGGTCGATGACTTAGGTATGCCTAGGATATATATTGATTCTTTCAACCCAATTTGATCCATCGATCATCTATATTTATGTCCTTATTCTCTGCATTTCTAGTTGGGTTTTTTTCCGCAAAGTAAAACTTTTTGAAACTAATTGATCGTACACGCTTCCTATATTGCTCATTGGAATCAAGAATATTCTCATTAGGTTTCAGGCTATGGTGATTTGCAAAGTTACGGTCATCCGAATCAAGAAATGAGCGAAATTGATGATATGATTCGTGAAGGTGTAAGATTTACGCAGGCTTATTCTGCTGATAGCATGTGCTCTCCAAGTCGAGCTGGATTCATGACAGGTACGTAATTAATTACTTTTTTTATATAGTAATGAAAAAAGAGCTATTATGATTCAGATACTTTGAACTAGTAGATCAATGATTCCAAGTTTTTACTTGTGAAATGCCAAGTCGCGGATCCAATATCCGCGGATCTAATAGCTTTGAACGTGTTGTAAAAAATCTTGGTTTTAGGGCGTCTACCAATTCGCTTAGGAGTAACAGGTGGAGCTCGAGTGTTTTTACCGCATGATATCGGTGGTTTACCCAAGGAAGAAGAAACGATAGCGGAAATGTTGAAACGATACGGTAAGATTTCTCTCTTGAAATTCATGAAATAACGTCAGAACATAAAGATATGGTTTAATATTTTTGTTTAAAATTTTAAATAATAGAAAAAGGCAAATTAGTTGAAGTCATTTATCTGACTCATCATTCGAAATATGAAGGTTATGTAACCGGTATGATTGGTAAATGGCACCTGGGTATCAATAAATATAACTCCACAGATGGTACCTTTTTGCCATCACAACGAGGCTTTGATTTTGTCGGTTTAAATTTGCCATGGACCAATGTATGGCAATGTGATACTTCCAAGGTTTGCTTATGCATTAATTCCAGCACGTTTGCGAGCACTGGCGCATTTAACAAGATATTCTTGAGGGCGAGATTTTTTATCACAAAAGTTCGAGAGAACGCGACATTTGCATCTATTTCATTTTTACGAAATGAATAAAAGTTTGAGAGAGCGAGATAGAGAAGAGAGCTGATTTGCAATACGTTCATCAACTTATCCGTTCTCGACGATCATCATCGACACTTTCAGGAATTCGTTAGCAGTCCCAACGGAACAATATGTTTCTTGTATGATGGCGATTTTATCATTCAACAACCAATCCGTTTTGAGCACTTAACCGAAGCTTTGGTTAATGACTGGAAACGATTTCTGCGTAACTTTTTAAAGTTTTCTGATCAGAATCGTTTCATCAAGTTTTTGAGCTAAATAAAATGTCGCTTCATCCATTTCTATGTAAATCTTGAGGAATGAAGAGGTTAATTAGTAAAATGTACAGACTTAATTTCAGGACAAAGAATGGAGAATGATATTAATAAAAGGCCGTTTTTCTTCTATTCTCATTCCCTCATGTGCATAGTACACAATTTGCTAATGAACGTTTCCGATATAGTTCCGTGAGAGGTACGTAAGAAATAATATTTCAAAACTTTTTCAAACTAATTGATGGCTTTACGATTACAGGAGAATATTAAATTGGAATTTTGCAGTTCGTTGTTCTATCCATTACTTTTTAAATTTTGAAATTTTTTTGCAAATATCTTTAATTTTTGAATGAAATAGCTTAAATTTTTAAAATTAAGAATTAATGTGGATTAAATTCTTAGGCCTGTTTGGTGATAATATTAATGAAATGGCCTGGGCTGTTGGACAGGTTTTAAATACTCTACGTAAAGAAAATATTG
Organism: Dirofilaria repens; assembly: GCA_008729115.1. Classification (NCBI taxonomy): domain Eukaryota; kingdom Metazoa; phylum Nematoda; class Chromadorea; order Rhabditida; family Onchocercidae; genus Dirofilaria; species Dirofilaria repens. Next base: position 253,935 of record SNRZ01000013.1, on the reverse strand, counting down.
AAAAACAAACACTAGTGATATTGATGTCGGATCATGGGCCTCATCAAGAACTTTGTCTTAATGGTGGAAGCACAGCTGGTTTAAAAGGTTACTTTTTTTACCAATTTCCTATTAAAAATTTTAAATTTTAGAAAGCAAATTTAGAATTAATTAAACCAGTTTTTAGGAGGTAAATCCAATAGTTTTGAAGGTGGATTCAGAATACCGTTTGTTTCTTGGATGCCAGGAACAATTCGTTCTGGTGTCACATCACACGAAGTTATTTGGTCGCTCGATTTGTTTCCAACATTTGAACAACTTGCATCAAGAGGAGTAATTATTTCATAAATATAATTATTATTCATGAATTGTACAATCTATGCATGCATAACCTATTACTTTTTCAATACTAGCAAGCTTTTAATACTTTCAACTATCATAAATTATATCTTTTCTTATCACAAAGATACAAAAGGGCCATCTAAACATATATAAAATCAATTTGAAAAGTGAAAATTTGCAGAGAAAATGGAAAAGAAGAAATATTTCCTACGATGGTATCGAAATCTGGCAACAGCTTAAGGGTTTATCATCGAATCCCAAAGGGAATCGCATATTCGATGCACCTTTAGCTCTTGAAAGACCTATCTTCTACTATTGTAACACTCATCTGATGGCGATTCGTTACGGGAATCATAAAGTTTGTGTTCATCCATCAATAATAACAAAAATATTTAAATGATTTATGTTAATAAAGTTTGGCAAGTTCGAAAACATTTTATAAAAAATGCAAATAATTTAATGAATGCTTTTTTTGCTTTTTAATATTATTCTTTTCCTTCTACTTATTTTGCAGAAAAGTGCTGAGTAGAATTTTTAATTTTAGGTGCATTTTAAAACATCACCGATTTTCAAAAATAGCACTGATGATCCACAGATGGATAAGTTTTGTCCTGGTGGAAAGCCTATTGATGATTGGTAGGACTTTTGAAAAGCAAATATTAAATATATCAATAATTCCTTTAGCTATCTAGAATTTAATAAAAAATTAGGATCGGCCTATAGAAAGATGGAAGGATGATGAATATGAAATTAATGGAATGAAAATCAGCTAATAATAAAATAAACTTTGTGACAATTTATATAAAAGTTTTACATTTCAGGTATGTGTCACAGCGATGTCCAGAAGATCAGCTATATGTTCATAATCCACCACTTGTTTATAATTTGCTTATTGATCCATATGAAATGTATCCGATGCAACAGAATGATAGAAAAGTGCAGAAAATTTTAAACGATGTGTTACAAATACGTGACAAACATTTGCGGACCATTGTACCGGTACCACAGCAATTAGGTGAATATATCAAATAATCATTCCTATTAAGATCATGAAATATTTTCGTCAATAATTGATCAGTATAGCGGCCAAATAATATCTCAGCTATTATTTGATAACAAATGTGATGTGAGATCTTTCGCATGTCAACAGTATGTGACACAATTTTGAGAATAGTGAATATGCAAAAAGAGCGAAATTAATATCAGCAATAGTGTGGAAGATATGACATTGTGACATCCCATATTGAGCCGAATCTTCTGAGATATTATCGCTATCATCTCGACCACAAGTCTATCATATGCATCACTTAATTCATTGCTGAACGCTTTGTATTATATTTTAGGGAATTTTTCTATGTCAGTATTGCCATGCTGTAATCCGCCCCAATGTCGCTGTGATTTTCTGCCCAAAGAACGAGTGCAGCGGGACTTTACAATAAATGATAATAATGATAATAATAATTGGGCAGCAAACGTTCTTAACAATATTTCGATGACGAGTTCACGGAATGTACAAGAAATCAGCTGTATATTAAATAGTAAGTTTCAGCAAGACTGCCTAAATTAATGGGAATCAGGAAAAGGTAGCAAAAAAAATTTAATTAAAGTTGAGGTTTTCGCAATTTATCATTCTTTCTGCTAATAATGAGACAACGAAAAACAACGAAATATTATCCTTATCTTAACTATAAATAAGATAGCCAGAAATGGAAATGAAACAAACAAGTTTTAATTGAACAAATAACAGAATCATCAAAGCTCATACCATTGTCGAAGAATAATTACAGATACATCAGATCAACAATAATAATCAGTTTATTGGTAAATAAGTAAGTTTCAACAAGCGATGAAACTATTTTTATTGGGTGATTGATTGTTGATGATTTGAACAAGGGTGTTGCTAATCATATTAAGCTGTGATATCATTCTGAAATGTTTCTTTCTAAAATATTAACTGGTCTTGGCATAATATCAAAGTTTTAAATTATTTTGTTGATACTAATAATAATAATACAGTATAGTAGAATTCTTAAAATGTTTTGCAAATAGAATATAATGAGTAAAATATTTGCTTTTCAATCCCTTTTCTTATTTAATCCAAATAGAAATTGCAAAATTGCTGAAAATTATTTCATAAAAATTAGAATAGGATGAAAGAAAAAAATCTATCGGAGAGGCAGTGCTGCTCAGCTCTAAATTCAGCTTTTCATTCTTCAAGATTATGCAAAATTTTGACTTCTTAGATCATATGATTTCTTAGGTCATATGAAGATCATATGAATTTCGACTTCTTAGATCATATAAATCATATGAATTTTGACTTCTTAGATCATATAAAAAAAATTAATGATATGTTCTTCTAGCATTCCATGCTATTTATTTATATGCAATGATTTTAATTTCATAATAATTCTTCTATTTCTTGATTAGGTGATTCTTTTTTTTTTTGTTTTTGAAGAAATGCAGAAAAATGAAGGTTTGAATTGAACGTATTAGCGCTTCTCTGAGCGTTGTATTTCCAAGAGATTCTGAATCCTTAATTTCTTTGAGTAAATGATTAACATTATCCGAATTAATCTGAAAAATTTGCCTGTGGAAAGTTCCCTCAAAATTTGTCAACTGATTTCAAATTTTGGATTTAGAAATTTTCTTATCTTTAATGTTTGAATGATTTCTAGAACTTATGCCATAATCAGATCGGCTAATAATCATCAAATCTTCATCTGATCAATCAGCTTTTGGCAGAATTCTCATCAACAGGAACTTTTTTTTCCATTCCAAGAATCTGCATATCGAATTCTTTCGCTTATAATGACCTTAACTCTTCATTTCTTAGACAAGGAGCTCAGAGTGCGTTTTTTTAATATTATTAGAACTTCATGATGATTCTAGATGAACCAATATGTATGATGATAATGTTGATTGATGGTGATGATTGATTACTGATGATGATAATGATGATTGGTAATGACGATGATGATTGGTGATGATGATGATGACGTCCGGTGATGACGATGATGATGATGTTGATGGTGATGGTGATGAATGGTGATGATGATTTGATTTGATCTTATTTTATGATATATTCTTAGTGCAAATACTCAAATCGAACTACTGTCAATCAAATTAACTTACTTTGTTGAAAATAAATTGATGATATATATATACATATATATTGATTGTATCTTGGACTCGACTCTTTGGCATTTATCGAAGTATCAATGATAATGTGATGAAAGTTTGGCATTATCAATAAACAGAACATAAAATAAGAAATCTATATTGTAAGTTTGATAGATGAAATGATAGCAATAAAAAGAGTGAAAAAAAGAATAAAGATAAAGTATCAAATTAATCTTAATTTCCCTCAGGATATGTTAACTTTTAAAAATAAATTATGTATGGCCATAAAATTAGGCTAAGAAATAAATAATGGAATAAGAGGATGAATCCGATATGATAATAAAAGCAAGAAGACAACTGCAACTATTATTTTCGGCTAGACTGTCTTCAGGGATACTGAAATTAATAAAATGGAAGGAACAAGAGACATACTTTCATTCGGAAATATAATAGATCAAAGAGGAAATAAACATGAAAGGAAAGCATAGAAAGATTATCTCAGAATCAGTAATAAGAGATTAGAAAAGAGGAGTAAGATTCTCGGAATCAGTGATAAGAAATTAGAAGAAAAAAAACATTAGAAGAAAATTGAGATTCAGTCTCTAAGTGGTTTTATGTGATGGCAACTCGGAAACAATACGTTATAGAATACAAAGTTTCTTCAAAGTGCTTGATACTTCCTTAAATTACACCTATGAATTAACTGAATTCATATGGTATCACATATTAACTAATTGTTCATAGGCTGCATTGCACCATAATATATAGGCTTGCAGCTAATCCAATATCTAGGCTTTATAATTTTACTCTGCACATATGATTCTTCCTGCATAATAATCAATCAGTAAATCACGATAGTTTCATTTCTTGAACTTTTCTTTTCATAGCGAGATGATGCTTCACTTAATATGGGCCGTTCTAACTTTTCACAGCTGGTCGATGGGGGTCGTAATCGGTGCACATTGGTGACGGATATCGAATTTGTGGTTGGTGGTAACGACACTGGTGACGGATATCGGATTTCTGCTTGGCGGCAGTGACTTCAAAATCAATTGAGTATTCTCAGCCAAGGAATATTAAATTAAGACAGAAGGAATTAATTGGAATATCTTAAACAAAATATTTGCAAGTAAAAGAAATAAGAGCTAAAGTAGCACAAACTTGATGAGTATAGTGTGGAGCTTAGTAGAAGAAATATTTATGTCATTTTTATTAGAATTATTGCATCGAATTTTATTCCAGAAAATGTCCAGCATGAATATTCTAAAACCCATAATATGCCCGTCAATTTTAAATTCCGATCTATCCAATCTCGCAGTAGAATGCCAAAGATTATTGCAGTATGGAGCTGATTACCTTCATCTGGATGTGATGGACGGCCATTTCGTACCCAATCTGACATTCGGACATCCAGGTGACATTTTATTTTATTGATTGCTTATTAGTAGTGAACGACAACTCAAGTTCGTATTATTATTATTATTATTATTATTATTATTTATTGATTATTGATTATTATTATTGGTTATTAATTATTATTATTGTTATTGTTATTATTATTATTATCATTATCATTATTATTATATTATTATTATTATTATTATTGTTATTGTTATGTTATTTTATTATTGTTATTGTTATTATTATTATTGTTATTATTGTTATTATTATTATTATTATTGATTATTATTATTGGTTATTAATTATTATTATTGTTATTGTTATTGTTATTAATATTTTACTAATATTTTCTATCTTCACCAGTACTTCATGCTACTATTTAATTGTAATGAGAACTCTTAATTAATAATATTATCGAATAATGTGATTTTAGATTTTTACTATTTTTTTCCTCAGTTATTGATTGTTTGCGACAGAATCTTGGGCCGGAACCATTTTTTGACGTTCATATGATGGTCCTTAATCCAGAACGATGGGTGGAACCGATGAAAAAGGTTGCACTTCCAATTATAGTTATCGTAATCGTATGTAACAGACAGTAAATGCATCACTGAAGACAGTGGAAGTGGATTGGGTTATGAATCATGAAGCACCATTTGTTTCAAATTATTCTAGGCGGGTGCAAATCAATTTGTGTTTCATTTCGAGGCTGTGGAGTCGAATAAAAGCTGCCAGATGCTTATTGATAGGATTAAGAGCTCTGGCATGAAGGTTAGTTTAGACCCATTTTTTGTTCAATAAATAAAATATCTGGTTGAGTCAGATCATGTTTTTTTTTTTTTTTTTAATTTAACAAATTAAATATATAAAGCATCATCGAGAAATGAAAATAATGATTATGCTCTGTTAATGGAAGAAAAAAAATTTACATGCGAGGAAAGTAAAAAATAAATCAAGAAGGCAAAAAGGAATGTAGCATTATTTGTTCTAGCTTATGCTATCTTCAGAGGACATTTTGATATTATGAGTTTTTATCAAATATTTGAAAATAAATTTTAGCTTCAACGGCGTATATTTATTTTTTCTGTGATACCGTTATCTAATTAATCTTTAATCATCTCTTCATGTTCTTGAGTAAGTGAAATATATTCAATTATAGCATTAAAATTTGCATTTTGCGTTGGCATTATTTGATATGCGATTTTCTGTTTCGTTTAAACAGGAAATATTGTCAATTCATATTTTCTAACATGTTTCATACAATCTTTTTGTTACATGATGTACCATTTTACATAATAATTAATAGGATAAAAGATTTGATTGTCACATTTCTTGATTTTGAAATTTTGCAGTAAGATTAAGGAAGTTTAAGTGTATTGAAACCGATCATAGTTTTATACTACAGGTTGGTGTGGCAATAAAACCTTGTACGCCGATAGAAAAGATAGCAGCATTAGTTGATATGGATACGGTTTTGGTGATGACCGTTGAACCTGGATTTGGAGGTTATTGATTGGTTATCTTTATTTGCTTATAAGAAATATAGTAGTGTGGTATATACTTTGCCAGCTGCTTGCAACTCTTGTTTTTCTGTTTTACTTACCGCATTAGCACAAAAATATTAGTCTTTAATTGTAGAATATAGCAAAAGTTTGCTTATATGTTCTAATACAACTTTATTTGCCGTTTTATCTTCTGGTGCTCTTATGCAACATAATAAGAAATATACTAAAAATACTTTAAAATCCAGAAAATCGGAATGTCGTGAATTTTAGAATACAAAAGCTAGGCATATTTATTGTTTTATTTTCATATTAGTTTCGAAAAGCATATTTTTAGCTTTTTAGATTAAATTTGTTGATTTTTCAATTTTTAAAATCAGCTAAATTAGGACTTCTAAAATATATTCATGAATTCCTTGCGTAGATTTCTACTACTGTTCCAGGCCCAAAATTCATGGCAGATATGATGGAAAAAATTCAAGTTCTTCGTTCCACACATCCATTTTTAAATATTCAAGTTGATGGTGGCGTTACTCTGGAAACGTGGAAGTTTGCGCAAAAGCTGGTGCCAATATAATTGTTTCAGGGACAGGATTCTTAAGCTCCCAATCCAGCAGCAGTAATCACCGTCTGTCTTTTTTCTATAATTTTTCAAAGTGCATATAATATAATATGTTGTTTAGAGAATTAAGTAGGAATTGAACTGTACTAATTTATTTTATTGCTGATAATTACATTGTTTATTTTGTTTTTTGAGTCATTCTTTTTCGGAATGAATATTAAACTGCTTCTGTAACTCTCTTTTTATTTGCTCTGCGATATACTTTAAATGCTATGAAAAAGAAAGATCAACTTTCCATAAATTAAGTTATTACCATATTTTTATATTCCATACTTTCAGGAAATGCGTGAAAAGTTTCGGTAGCTCTGAAACAGATCGAAAAGGTGATAGCTTAATGCGAAAGATACTAACTGCAGAAAATACTTCAAACTCTTCATGAAATAGCTTTTGCCATTGTTAGAATTCATTTCGTTGTTTTATTTCTTTTTTCAGGTACGTTTGGAACTCTGCATAAATCTAGTTCCATTTACAGTAACAATAATGTTATTCATAATCACTTTTTTTTGTTTTTAGTGAGGATAATTGAGATAAAGAATAACTTTGACATAGAGTTGAAATCGTTAGTCGTTAGTCGAATGTGAATCCAGCGCACAAAGTACAACTACTAATAAATCCTTTATTCTCAAATCACAAAATGCAACGTGTTTTTCTTTAGAGTGTAGCATTATCTACTTGCAAATATTTTTATTTACTTACTTCCAATACATACCAGAATTTTCTCTTCCAACTTTGATGTATTGTAGAGTTTTTTTTTTTAGAAATATGGTTAGTTTTTTGTCACACTGGTGAATTAGATGTTGTTCCTGTGCCACATCTCATCTATTGTTTACCATGATCTGTTTCAGTATGTAATGGCTAAATCCATTTTAGGGAATTGAAAAATTTTTTATGACTCTGCTGATTAGGAGTTTAGAATGAAAAAATATCTTTGAGATTTGCATTTAGGATTTCGAGATACTAAAAATCCGTTTCTTGAGTAATACACTAGAGATTGACTGAATTTTTTGTTTTTGATAAGAATGATAGAGAGTTGGTAAATGAGTGTGTGACACAGGATAATGAAGTGCTAATATATTATTATCCAACTTATTTTTTAAATTAAGCTTCTTTAAATAGTTGGATTGATGAATAGATAATAATATAATTTGTCATTTCTAAACATCATCTGAAAGCCTGATTTTTGTTCACATTTTACTGATGTCCATTGTGATACTGTTTCGTTGTTCTCTTCTTCTAGATGTATTAAATTCTTGGTCGATTAATAATGATAAAGATGAAACGAAGTCTAGAGTCCTACTACTCATTTTTTAAGATCTGAGCAGTAATATCGTAGTACTTCAGTCTCTAGTGGAATAACTCTACTAATTTACTTACCAATCGTACTGATATTAATATTCGTTTCTTAGAAAGAAAATGTCGTCGGTTCCTTATAGTTACTTTGTGGCGATTCGTTGTTAGATATAGAGAGATCTGTTTCCATTGATTTATTTGAATTTTGTTGAATTTAACTTTGCATATTCCAGAACTTAGAATAATATTTAAGAGTGAGACTCATAATGACTTCAGTAATATCTACATAATATAATGACCATAATATTGATATTGATCCATAACATGGATTACATCTGTTTTAATGCTCGATTTTTTCTTTGACCTTTGACGTGTTGCTGCGTCTTCCTTTATCCTACGCACATCTTTCCGTGCAATAAATGACCACAATGACAGAATCCTTCAAACAAACGGACACGTTGTTTAGCAGTATTTGAATATTGATAGGGTACAAAAAAGGTTATTGTGTCAACTGATTCGTCACCCTCTTTCCCCCTTTTCCTTATTCATTCAAATCTTTAACTTCCGTCGATATCTCTATTTGCGAATGTCCATTATATTTTATTGTTAGTTAATCTATTTTGAAATTGAAATACATTGAGACGTATACGGGTAGCAACGCTATAAACTATTTCAATAATAACGACGTATTCATATCAATGCTTATAAGGGAATTAAATAATATACCTGTTTATTGCAAGTGAATTGGATCTTACTGTTGATATATATCTTATTCATTTATTCATTCATTCATTCCGACGTTTGTTTTGGAATCATTTATATGCTATACATAGCGATGAATAATCTTTCAGTGCAACGTTTCCAAAGGTTTCTTCATTTTTTAGAAAAGAATGCTATTAACATGTAATACTGAAATTCCATATCATTCATAAAGCAATGTAATGACAAACTGCATTTCTCACTCTCTTTTTATATGCTAATTTGACTTTTAATAAATGAGCTATGATTTGACTTATTTGTACTATATAGTAAATCATTTTTCATAACTGCATTGATGAAGAGGTAGTATGAAATAGAATTTTGAGAAAAAATCTTGCATACATTAAATTCTCAGCAATTTTTATTCAGGCATTCGTATTCCGCTTTACCAACAGTGATTAGCAACAATAACAATAGTAACATTAGCAACAGCAGCAGCAATAACAATAGAGAGAATGCTAATAAAACATATGGACCATTTCGAAGTTTGTTTAAATCTTTTGTCTAGTCGTTTCTATTAAAATGAGAAGTTTTAAAATCTGATTCTTCCCACTGTCCTTTATACATTTTTTTTTTCAACTAGTTTTTTTCAGTAAATATGAAGAAAAAAAAAAAAAAAAAAAAAAAAAAACTTTAAAGGACGTCGAACCACATCGTTTGGTAAATTATCACAGTTTCTTCAAACTGGCAGTATTATTGGTGATGCAGGATCAATTCAGTCAGCATTACTAGATATGTCTACTATAGCGTACGTACTTTTTTATGTAGTTTGCGGTTCTCTGTTACAAATATATATTGTGACTTTTTTTTAAAAAATTGTTATTTTCTTCACTAATTTTTTTTACTTTTCGATTTTATTTGAGTCAAAACAGAATATCAGTTAATCGATAGAACATACTACCTAACAAAGAATAGATATTTCCTATTATTCGCTGCTAATTGGAAGCGAGTAGGTTATTATTTGATGGGTATTATCACTAACATTCATAAATAAACTTATATAGTAATTGTCTGATGAATTTCACGTTATTATTGATGCATTCAGAATATGAGAATAATGAAATCTTTTCCAGAAAATTGATAACAAAAATTACTGAATCACAACGTCGCGGTATAGAATCATTAGTTATATGGGCGCATAATGCAGGTAATGCAGCCATTGACGATGTTATGCAACAAACCAGGCATCTTTATGAAATATTCATCGATAAAGAACTACAGTTTGTCCGACACTATACACATTATATTCAGGTATAATCACTTTTTCGCTATTCTTGGATATCTGTTAGCAGAAAATTAAGTGGGCAAAAAGTACTTCGGTAAAAGAACTTGTAGAACATTCGTTTACAAAAAATTATTCAGTCACTGTTTTACTGTTAAATCTGCATTTATCTTTGCATTTTTTAGCAACTACAAAAAATAGCAGATGCAGAGCGAGCGGTGAAAGATGCAGAAGCAAATGTGATAAATTTGGAAGAAAAAGAAAAGAAGTTGAAACGAGAAATTGGGAAAGGCGTTTCTTTCTTTCGACAGCGTCTTGGTGGTGATATTTATTTGCTGAAACAGAAACTCGAAGAGGCAATAATTGGTTCACTTGAAATTTTGATTGACGTAATCTTTGCGTCAGTCACAAGAAAACTTGCTCGGGAAAAATCTTCCATTAAAAAAAAATTAAAACGCAAATACGAAATAAGATTTTTCGAATATAATTTGCTTACGCTTCTAAGTGTCTTTTCAGATCAAAGCCTCAAGGGAACATGCTGAACAGCTTTTGTCCGATCTTCGAGCTGAAATGGAAGTTGTGAAAATGTTCAGATTCCGGAAGGTATGCAGGTTAGGACAATTACTCTTCTTTATTTTTATTGAATTTTTCAAAAATGAAAACATAAGTAGAGGCAAATATAGATTACGCAGTAAAAACTGAATAATTTATAATGTAACAAGCTTATCAGTAAATAGAAGTTACGAGTCGAAATTATTCTTAACATCAGATATAAGTAAGAACTAAGTGAGGAAGTTCGTATATTTTTTAATTGCACATTCTTCAGTTCCGTTTCTTCGTGAGTCATTTTTGTTTTCAGGGCATAGCAGATGCCTATCAAGATTTGGCTAAAAATTGTCAAGCTATTTTTAATTGCCAACGGGAGATAATTGAAATGGTACCGGCAGTATCGGATCAGGACGTACGTCATATGATTTACCGTGGATCATCACTGACCAGAGATCGCGTGGAGGGATTTGAGAAGGTATGCTAATAAAAATTTTATTGTCATTTAGTTCATTTTAATTTCAAATTTAACGGACTTTATTTTTTAGATCTTTGCAACACGGCTTAACAGTGTCAGAAAATAACTCATGGTCTAGCGCTACAATATCAATGCCAAAACGACATAGTGAACCGAGACATCATGTTTATCAGTCGCAAAACAGCTCTCCTCCTCCACCATATACGTCTTCTGATACACCTAGAAACATATCGCTCATAGAATATCAGGTACGTAGTACAACAAACCAGTTCTAAAGAGGTCTTTCTGTGTAATATACTTGTCAATCACGATATGTTTATATATAGATTTTTTTTATGGCTAAGTAAAAATGTATATCCTTGCTTGTATTTGGCTTTTATAAATGTATTTCAAACTCTATTTTCGTGATTCGAAAAGTATTTTATTTTCTTTAGATTGAAGCCACTGATTATCGGGTAGGCAACGCTGAACTTCATACATGCTCTCATTGTGGTGGACAATCGATTCAGCAATCACCGAATTACCAACTGAAGCGTGCTGTTGTGGCTGAAGATGTTAAGCATATACAATGATATGGTACCAGGAAATAAATAAATGAAATTTAACTTCTCTACCTGACTTCTTGCCTAGAATGTAGTGACTCTGAGTCAATACCTGAAATTTATATTACATTCCTTTCATACCCCTTGCAACGCATGTGACATGTCAGCATTTGTTTCTACTTCTCGGTCAGTTGTTTTTGTGCAAAATGTAACCTGTCTCACATGATATCTTTGATGTCTGTAAGCATTACATTTACTAGAGAATTTGTGGGAGATGCTTTGAACAAGAAATAACTCTGATTTATAAAAATATGAGAATTAAATATCAGTGCGGTATGAATTTGAAAGATGTAATTATATATTTTCAAGAGATTTTATACCTATTCCATGAATTTAATTTTATCATTTTCCATATATTTTCTAATTATGTGAAAGGGTTTGAATTTTATTTGTTTTAGTAAAATTTTATTGTTTTAATTCGAAATTTACTTACATCTTACTTTTTCTTGTAATTTCTTATACCTCTTCATCATAATATCACTGCTACAAGTCTCATTTTCTCATGCTAACTTGAAAAGTGACCGATCGCCATTTTTCAAAGTCCATCTTATGAAATATACGCATGCGTACAGTTTGGAAGTCTAAATTAGTTGTTTATTGATTTATAAAACTTTCCTAATGTTTATATCATCCATACTTATTTCACTTATCAGATTCATTTGTCTTTTTAATATAGATCAGGAGACTTTTATTTTTTTGAAAATCCTAAACATTGCTTAGAATTGATTGCGAGTGACAGAAATCGGCATTCAAAAAGATTGGATATTGTTGATTTGTTGGAAAAAAAGATGACAGAAGCTGCGTGATTTTCAATTTTTCGATATCCCAATTATTGGCATTGTTTCAATGTATTGACATGCGACAGATTTCATCACTTTTTTATTTGTTCTATCTTATTTTTATATTCACCTAATTATTTTCCTTATTTCAAATTGTTTCAGTGTCTACTTACGTAATTCCAACTGTTTTTTAGAATTGATCAAAGTTCTTTACAATTACTCATTCTTTTTTGGACAAATTAATCAGATTAATTGCAAAAAGGAAAGATAAAAACATAAAAAAAAACGTAATAAGTTCGATCTGATAGAAGAGAGATTTACTGCTATGTATGAAATTAAATGTCATTTCAATATTTCCTCATCTTTTATTTTTCCTAATCTCATCTTGCCATCACATTTCTTAAGATTAAATGAGAATGTATTTATTTCGAGGAAAAAAATCATTTCATTATATTCCATTTAGAAGGATTTTGAACTTTTGAAAGGTCTGAAATCTAATTTTTTTTCCAATTTAATATTCTTCCGTTTATCAATGCATTTATTGCTCAGTCTTTGTCCTGAATAATTATTCTATTTCTGATTGAAATAAAATGAAGTATTGAGAATTTGATTTCATTGCGAGAGAATTTTTCTCTGATGAATTCCAATCAAACAACTGTTAAATTTTGCTAAAATCAACTTAGATAATACAAAATGTTCATTTCATCTTGACATTCTTGTTTGTTCTTCACAATTATGGATATAGCAATGTATGAGTATATGAAGTTTGGATTATCGGGATGATTTGGAATATACCTCCCGAATATGTACACGTTGCACAATTAAATTGTTGATCAATCTGGCTAACGATCGATCAGAGAACGATAGATTGGTAAGACAGTTGGTATTGAGATGGATGTACAATAATATTATGAGTGTGATAAAAGAAATAAAATGAAGAGGAAGTTGTTAGTGGAAAAATTGTCGAGAATAAAAAGCCAGTTTGATGATGAGTATTTCTGTTTACCTATTTTGATTCCGGTTATGAGTTGAATAATAATATCTGAAAAGAAGTTATCATGCACTAATTCCCATCATCATTAACAATTTGCAGTGCATGCATGAATGCATGTATGCATTTTTTTTATGCAACTGCAAATACAAGCGTTTTTAAAATGATTGCTAAAGATCAGAGATAAGGATTCTGCATAATATTTGTATGAATTTGCATAATGTAAAATGAAACAAGAATATCCTTTGCATATTTTTTTTGTGTCAATCTGTAGATCTGTCTTCATTCATAAATATATTTCAGGACGAAAACCGTGATCTAATTTATATTTACTTTCTGCAGATGCCGCCGAATTAATAAACATATCTGGTTAATCCTTAAAAAAATTTCTTTCTTTTCTTGATAATCCCTTAGTGAAATATAACAGTTGTGCACTACAAATATAAACTAGTATTTTGCATGTAGGTAAAATAAGTAATTATGCTCTTTTCTCTTGATACCTGTATTGATTGTTACATTAGATGAAGAAAGGATATATACATATATATATGTATATATTATAGATGCTGCCAAAAAAAATTATTCATTCATCCTTAAGCATAATCATATATATATAAAGATAACAACATATGTTTTAAATTTAATGAGAGGTTAGACTTAAAATTTATTTCAATGTTTATTACTGTTATCAATTAAATCTTTTCGTCGTTAATTAATGTTCACTTTTTTTTGCCCTTTGCTTGAGAAGATAAAATAAAAAAAAATGTTTCTCGATTTTAGATTCGTTAATAAGATTAGCAGATTGTTTGTTTGTATGTGTCATTTTTGACTTACAGAAGTGAAGTTTCCTATTTTAAGAAACTTCCATCATACCATGAATAACTATCTATTTTCAGGATCAATAAGCTTACATAGTAATCGAAATGTTAAAGGTTACGAAATCACTTCATATTACCACATTATTTTGTTTTCTGCTCATATTGATTTGGGTAGTTGGCAACAACTGGTAATTTATTTGCAATGGTAGTTGTATAATTTCATAAAAACTTGTTATTATCATTTATTATCATCTATCCTAATTACCATATTTTACGAAAGCAAACATGGTTGTATGATAAAGGAAAGATGCAAACAATTAATGGTAATCAAAGATAAGAAGAATCAAGAACTGGTAATATTGTTCTTGACTAAGCCATATATCCATAGAAAGCCCAAACAATATATCTGTTTACATCATTATTATCATCATTATTGTTATAAACCTTGTATCATGTGTCATACTATTTTTCCAAATCTTTTTCCAGTTTTCCGGACGATTGTAATCCAATTAAAGATCGCGGATATCGTTGCGAGAATGGTACGGAACCGATAATTACGGTAAATATCATTGATATTTGCTCTTTTTTTAATAAAATAATTTTCTTTCAAAAACATATGATAATGATAGTGTATGCGTGTTTTAATTTTAAAATAAGCGAGAATTATTTATCCTCGATAATATTTTGAATTTTTAAAAAATATCTTCTAGAATTATAATAAATGTAAATCGTGATGAAACTTATAGTTCTATTTCGATAATGATACAGAACAATGTTTACCATTTTTGTACGAAGGTTGCGGTGGTAATGAAAATCGCTTTCCAAATATTGCAACATGTCGAAAAAGTTGTATCCCAGGTAAGTCTTTATAAAAAACCTTAAATCTTTACATTTTTTTTAAATCCTTAAATTAAATGAAATAATCAATAAATAATGTCTAGATTTGATTAGGTATTTCGTAAAATATATCATTCTATTAACAAATATTTCTTTGAATAAGACAAAAATTGTTGAATCTATAGTGTCAAATTAATATGATACGAATTATAGCTAAGCTTAACTAAAGTTTATGAGCAAATTTTGTCCAAGATAATAATTATTTAGAATTTTAGAAGATTATGGGTGGTGTGCATTAAAAGCAAAAGCTTATAAGGATAATGAAAGTAATACGGTGATCTGTTCTGGACCAACTCCCGATTCATGTCCTGAGAAATATATATGTAGACATCTAGCATTCTTCGGGATTTGTTGTCCCAAAAAAACTGAAGGTATTTGCTTTTAATGTCATTTTCAGATTAAATACTTATCTATAGATTTATTCCTTCAAAGACTAATCCAATTTGACATTGACCTGAATCACTGAATATACCGATGCTTTTCATTTATCATTACCATACTTATTATCACTTTGCAGAAATGTTTGCGAAAAATTCCAGTCCTACATGTACGAAGGGGAAATTGGTGAAGTTCGATAGTGGAAGTTTCAGTATGGTATTATTGGGAAAAGTCTGTAGCGATAAGTTTTGTCCCGAGAATAGTAAATGTTTCCAGCAAGAAATATTTGCATATTGCTGTCATTGATTTATTAATTTTCCAAATTTATAAGCTTTAGATTTTTCAGTATATATTCAACACAATTATACTACATATTCTTTTTTTAGTTCGGGCTTTATATCGCTCTTAATGCATAATATATTTAATTTAAGGTCTTTCCATACAAATAATTAATTTAGATTGATCATTTATCTGAATTTAAATCTTTCTCAAAAGAAAATCGTATAAATTTATGTGAATTATGCAGCGAGAATAAACAATTCAGTTTAGTTTATGTATTTGATCATAAATGTTGAAATAATTGAATTTATTATTTTCCTATCATTCTTTTTGGATCCTCATCATTTTACAGGTAATTTATAATATGGTATTTCATTATAACCATTATTGAGTATACTATACCGAAATATTTTAGAAATATATCGTAAGAATTGTAATGAGAAATTTTCTAAATATAATATTTCTTCTTTTTACTATCACCTTTCTCTAAAAAATATTATTCTCTTGATACGATATCAAAGTAATCATTATTTTCTTACATAATACTAAAAGTATCGAATGTTAAATTACATATGTATAATAAAGAAAAGAATAATAATATAAATCATATACCAATTCTCCCTCTTAATCCCAATTTAAGCATACAACTTTTAATCTTTTAAATTTTTAATTTTATTTTTTCTTTAATATGCTATATCATACATTACTGCAGATTGGCCAATCAATAGTATCTAAATTATAACCTTTCTCTCAAATTATTATTATATAAAACTGAATTTATCAGTTTGATAATCGATACTTCGCTTTTTCATTGAATTTATCAATCTATTAATCGATATTTCGCTTCTTCATCAAATTTTTTTGGTTACCGCAAAATACCATTCTTAATACAATTACATTAGCATATAAATTCACTATTTCATATTGATTATAAAAATTTTATTCCATATGCATCTGATTAATAGTCATTATTCTGAATTATTAGTATATATTTGGATATTTGGACAATTTAGATAATAATGAGTATATATCAGGAATATATAAGGAAAAGAAAAAAAGATGATCCTTTATGATAATTAATTAAATCAATGAAGAAGCGAATATTTCTATCTAATTGCAATATTTTAATTCTATTTTGTCTAAATGAAATATACCAGCGAATTAATATATTGAAATTTGAATGATAACAATCAATAAGAGATGTTAATAAATTGAGAGAGCGATAATTAAATAAACAAACTATTAATTAATTACTCATACAACAATGAAACGTATGGGGAGGAATGAACGATAGGATATGATATAAAGAAGAAGAAATCGATCGTTGAGTGTACATGTGCATGTCGCCGATATGAAAAATGTCAATTTGTAGGGCAAAAAACATTAGTATTGATTAATTTTATATCAGTCATTCAATTATATGTCGTTGAAATTACTGTTTCGAAATATATGTAGTTTTTTTGATTGCGATCATTTCATGAAAAATAGTTGCGACGGATATTGATCTCGTTGTCGGCTTAAAATATGCATTGCATCAATCGTGGTTAATAAAATAAGGAAAGTTATCATCTACATTTCGATGGTATTTGGGAAAAAGATTTTCGTTTGTAAATTGGTTTGTAGTTTGGATTAGATATTTTTGATGCTTGCGATTCTGCTATGTCGCAATAGTACTTTTATTGTCGTATGAGATGTTATAGAAAACATATCGTACTTATACAATAATAGAAAATAAACAATACACAGTAAGTATCAAAGAAACAATCCTCTGAATGCTCACTACATTGTCGTAAAACTTTCCTTTTATGATCATTGTTCTCTTCTCTTCCATCACTGCTCTGCTTCTACTTGAAATGTATCATGATAAGTTGTCGACTGCTATTATCAGACTCTCGAATGGGCGTTTTTGTCATTTTGGAGGAACAATCTTCGAGTTGTAACTGAAATACTTCTGGCAATGGTTTCAGACAATGACAAAAGATAAAAAATACTTCAGACAGTCCACAAAAACTTTGATTATTACAATATCAACTAACATGGATTTCAACATTTTATACATAAGTTTTGATAGCAGATCAGATGATAAGATAACAACGGATTTTGTGTTAGGGTTTGGTTGGTAAATGATTTATTTCCATACGAAGTGCTATGATTATTTCGTCATATTCCTTTTTTTAAATATAAAATACTTCGCCTTTACCACCAAAATATAATGAATGGCAAATTGCCAAATTCAAATCGGTGAACTGTGAAATGTGTGAGAACTTCATACGAAATATCAGCATCTAATTTAAATTAAATCAACAAAGGCACGTTATTATTCATATTAATCATTCTACAAAAATTTTCAAGTTTCATATATGTAAATTTAATTTATTCCATTTAATTTTTTGTTGGAAGACTTTGTTACTTTATTCTATTACTTCTCCATCTTCTAACTGTTGCGGAGTCGTTGTCTGTTCTTTCTCTCAGTCATATTGCACATTCATCAACACAAATGTTCTTGCTGCACCTGTATTCTCTGGATGTGTCAACTATATCAATTTCAGAACTATTTAACTTAAATAATTCTGCTGTAATTAGTTGCAACAATATTTCTCCTTATCACTATTACATTCGATGATTATTTACAATCCAAAGTTTTTACTGAATATCACAAAATTGTAATTGGTATCACAAAGCTCAACCAAAACAATAATATCGTGAGGAGGTAAATATCAGCAATATCCAAAAGGTGAATCAAAAAGCAATATTTCTTATGCCATTTAATTCTTTCATGGAATGCTTTGATGTTAAGTCAAGAATTCGTCGTACTGAATATAATTATCCAAAGCATTAAAGGAAACCTGATCCAGAAGTCTGTATATATATCATTGTAATTCGGGGCTAATCGCGAAATTCAAGCGGTCAATAAGCGCAGCGCCATAATAAAGTCATATTGCTTTGGACAATTTGCTAGAAAAATTCCGTCATTTCGAGCCTTCGTTTTACCATGATATGCAATATTGCGATCTTAAGCCCCACAACTTTAAACTTCTTTTAATCACGTGAAAGTTTTTTTTCTCTTCTTCCCCCATCTGTCCGAACTTTTTTCTTATTCTTTCTCATACTTCCTTTATACTTTTTCTTCCCTTTTCCAAATTAATTTTAAAATTCTCAAGAGTTATAACTAAGCTTTATTCAAAACGTAAAATATATTGCTGGAGATATTAGTTAGTCATACATGACGTCAGAAACATCCGATTTATTCCATCTCAATAAGTTCAACTTTACTTTTTTATTGATGAACTATTTTCTTCCATTCCGTCTAAGCAGATGTTTTCATTTTCTCATCTCCGTAGTCCTCTACCATCCAGACTGAGAGAAAATTTTGAAATTCGAGAAGTGGTGAAAACAAATTCTATTGTGAAGATACATTTTAGTTTGTGTAGTATGAAATATATTGAATATGACTTCTGGTATTCATCCATCTAAGACTTAAAAAAGCAAAAGCCTAATCAACAACATGTCGTCATGGTAAAATGCCACAAATAATTTCTACCAGACAGTAAAATCAATATTCGAGATCATCTCGTCTTCCCAAATCTTGCCTTTGATGTGCTTTCAATGAACCATATCGTGTAGTACCACGCCAACCAATCTCACTTCTCAATTTTTGATACTTTCCATTCTGCAACGGGATAGAATTCATAGACCATAAATTTATCATTCCCACTTATATATAATAATAATACAGGATATTAGCTTTTCCATGAAAAATAGATAGTTTATTTTTTTTACGAAATCAAATAAGAAAGCAATCAAACAAAGAAATCTGAGCAGACCTAACAAAACGGTCCTTAATTATTTGTCTCTTAAAATTCATTGATCTTCTTTGATCAATATTAAGGTTACATTTAGTGAAACTAGACTAATTTTACTTTATCGATCTTAAGAAATGTTTCTTACAAACAAGTAAAAAAAATATATTACCAAATCTTACTTTATCGAGGTATTTTCGTGCCACTCCAAAATCAAATAAAAAAAATCTTCTATGTTGTTTATTTATTTCCAATCTAACTGCAAAATTTCCAGGTTTGATATCTCGAGAAAGAACTCCAGAACTGAAGAAAAGATGTGTAAGTGGTCATACAAAAAAGTTTTTTTTTTTAATTGCTGAATTTCCAAACTTAACATTCAACAAATTTCAGCATGAAAATTTTCATCATTGATAAGAAAGAAATGGAAAGAAATACTCCTAGAAGGATCAAATATAGCGATATCACACATCGATTTATGATACGCTCATAACTCATTATACAGAAGGAGATAAGCAGTGAAAGATGTTTCGACTTTTACCTGTGTAATTCTTCGATAGGTTTACAGGTATGTATACCAACACGGATTGCGGAACTAATCGAGAAATGTCGATCAAGTTTTTCATTACGCAATTTGTACAAGTTTTTACCTAGAAGTTTTACCACAACGAAGACAAAATCTGGTTTTACGGCACCCTGAAAATGGAACAGTCTACCTTAGCTTGTAATAAAATTTCCTGCTTCAAATTAAATAATAAAATAGCTTCTTACATTTTACTATAATTTTATGGCCTAGAAAATAATCCTATTCAAATCATCTCCAATCATTTAATTAAAATACTAGAATAGCTTCTCATACTCTAGTATAATTTTATGGCCCAGAAAATGATCCAAACCATTTCCATTTATTTAATTAAAAGAATAAGAACTTTTTTCTTTTTTTTGATTTCTCCTTCCAACTTATTATACTTTCAGAGAATTTATGAAATGATCTTAAAATTCTGCTGTTTTATTGAATATGCGATAATTGAGCAGCATATTTTTCCTGCAATCTTTAGCAATAAAATAATGATCAAATGAATAATCTTTTGATGTAAGAAGAGAACAATAATGAATTTATAATCAAATTTTATTTATTTTATTTTTTCCTATTTTAATTTAAACATTGAAATGATAAAAACTAACATAATCATACAATTCACAGATATGTTCAGCTCCTTTTTTCAATGCTATCTTTAATACGGCAATTTAAATATGAAGCATTGAACTTCTATACTTTTCTGTTTTTAATGCGTAATTTCTGAAAATTGAAATGAATGAATAAATATACGCAATTCAATAAGATAACATTTTCTCGAATAAAATTATCAAATATAAGTCTGAAAATGGATATTTCATAAAATGTTGCAAAACGAGATTCTTCAATGATGTATTTAAAATACAAACAAAAATAGTAATTTCAACTTAAATCAATATGAAGCAAAGTATAAATCATCAATTGATTGTACTAAATTTAGCTTTGATGTTAATCAAATTTTAACTCAAAAATTTGATATTCTTTTCCATAAAAATATGCAAGTTTTCTTCGAAAAAAGATCCCAGAAAGAAGCGAATAAGCTCATACCAATCAGTCATTGAAGAAGATACCTTGCATCTTCTGATATTTTTATCATTCAGAAATCCACTTTATCACAATAACCTATCACTTTTAAGTTTCATGATTTATGAAATCATGTTTTGCACAGAGTCCTCAATTGAGATGGACAGAGAATCTACTCAATGTAAGCGAAGTTCTCTCGGAATTGGTCTGGCTTCTGTTTGTTATTATATCATTCTAATTTTGTCATTTATGATAATTTATTCTACCTATAACTTTTACTCGCAAATTTTTCACTTTTATACTCTTTTTAGAGATTATTTATTTCCGTTAAATCCTAACAGTCTCTAATTCTTTCTGTTTCCACTAGGTTTCTCCAAACATCAGTTGAGATTAGGTGAATATATGTATTGATCACTGCAAAGTCAATGCCTAAAATTGCATCTTTGCCTTCCATTCTTCGTGATAATTTTAAGTCAAATAGAGTGCCTTAAATATCTATTTCCAAATAATACTAGTTAACATCTGTGCAGCTTATGGTCATCTCCAGACATCATGGTCTTATCATTTGACTTTCGAAATATTTTTACCTCACTGAAATTTCAGAATAGATGAATGCTTCTGGTGAAGAAGATCGGTTCATGGATACGTGATAAGTGCACATTTTATCACGTTGTTATTGTAATATTCCAAATGATTGGCGCTTTTGTCACAGCTGTTATCTCGCCTTTTATTTTCAGGTTATTGTTTGCTGAATTTTTAGTAGTTTGATATTTCAGTTAAGCATTATGAGTAGCTCATGAAATGAACTTTGGTGTTCGATGTTGCCTTCTTTTGCAAACATGAACTGATAGCATGAAAACATTTAGAAAATTTAGAAAAATCATACATGTTGACCTGATTTAATAAGTGAGAATAATATCATACATACATGTTGACTGACTTAATAAGTGAGAAGTAATATTGGGGAGAGTCAATTATTGCAGCAGATAAATTTATAGTTCGGAATATTGTTTATTATCAGATTTTTTGGATTTTCTGTTGATTTATCTTGCATATTGCAAGAGGCGGTAAAGGATATTGTCTACTTTGCTTTTATTTGAATTGCTATTTTAGAACTTTAAATTATGATTTTACACTTATATTTTTGTAATTTTATATACTCTTAGTAAATTAAAAAGTATTGATTTTGCATAATATTTTTTATCTTGTTATACATTTCCACGATATGCCAAGTTTAGGCTGTGTACGGAATTTCTTGTGAATTTACTTGTATTTTTTCTTATTGAAATGAACTGTAATCTTTTTTCCTGTCTTAGAATGAAGGATATATTCCGTAAGATTTTAAATTATCTCACTGCTTTGTATTTCGAATGATATTCTCCTTCAGTTTTGTTCTGACTTTTGTCGAATTTATTTCAATTATTAATTGTTTTTTAGAGTGTTTATTTTCATTCCATCATATTTCGACATATGTTGTTAATATTTTTCATCTTCTTATACTAAAAAATCGCATTAAAACAGCTGTTTGAAAGAATATTTCTTTTTATAAATATTTCTGGTCGGTTATAGTATATTGATTTTTCAATATTATTTTATTCTGTAGCAATTTTGTGTTGCTTTTTTGTTGAGTTTATTTATTGGAATGGTATCCAAAATTATAAATTTCCTTCAGATTTCATGTGTCAGATTTATTTATAGTTTTGATTTTTGAATGAGAATTTCATTAATTAATTTTTGCAGCTAATCTAGCGTAATTTCTATCTAACTATATTTTTTGCTCTTATTGTTTTGTTTTGATTATTATTATTTTTTAACTTGATTGTTTTTTTTTATTTTCTTAGATTTCCGTTTAACACTATTTCCCCTTTTATGTCTATCATCTAACTACCGCTAAATATTTTCTTAGTTACTTACAGTCGTACGAGTTATTTTCGTATTTTTTTATTATTACTATGACGTTATAAAGTTAGTTTTAATTTGAATATATCTGAATTTATGCGAGAACTGCAAAATATTAAATAGATTTTACTGTAGCAATTATTTTCAGACAGCTTTTTTTTCCTGCATTGGTGGAATATACAGTACCATTACATTTCAATTTTGAAACATGCCGTGAACAACTTGCTGGCATTTGTTCATTTCCGACTGCTGTGATAGATTTTTCAGTGGTAAGTTTTTTCATTGCATATTCTTCAAGAAAATATTGAACATCATCACCTTCTGTCATTTCAGCAATAAGAAGGAAAGTAGTAGTTTTTTTTTTTCATCTGCAGGAAAATCCGAAATTATCATCAGGAGAATATTATGAAATCAAGATTGAAATTGTCCTCTCAGAATCAACGATCGCTTCAAATGTTGGGATTTTTCAAGCCGTTGTTGAGTTAAGAGATCAACTGAACATAAAAAAAACATTTCGAAGGTCATGTTTTGTGAAGCAGATATCGTGGTGTGATATATCGTATAGGTCAAGGCCTATGGAGTTTGGTTAGTCATTTGTTGAAAACTTGGAAATCAGTTCTACTTATTTGAGCAATAAGTTTCTTTAAACGTTTTCTGAATGTGAATATTAATCAAGTACCCTGTAGCTACAAAAAGATTAGTTAAGAATCGGTTCTTCATTTTTCATTGATCACTTAATAATTTATTTTTGAATGTATTTGGTATTATCCTTAACTAAATTCTCTCTCCCTGGCGAAATCACGTAGCCTACAAAGTCTGCTTCTGTAATTATTTATTTCTGTTTGAAAGAACATGCTATTTATAAGCAGAAAAATCAGTGTAATTATTTCTTTCCTTAAATTTTGAGAAGTTTTATTGATATTGACAATAAATAAATTTCATACTAGTATGCGCATTTCATACTTGATTTTTTTTCTTTGGCCTCAATTTTCTTGATCTTCGAAGGAAATAGGTTTTATTTTAGAGAACAGTTTTTTATATTCCTTAAAAATTCGTAGTTAGACATAATAAATCACTATTATGCGCATTCTCGAACACTTTTGTAATTTTTTGCATGAGTTGTATGAATGAAAATGTAGGCACTAATAATTTTTATATCCCCATTCAGAGCAATGTAAATTCAATTGATAATGTTTTACTGATTTAAACTTACTAAAATCGGCATAATATTCCTGCAAGGTGGACATCTAACACTGCAAAGTTTTTTTCTCGGGTGTGAAAAGATCTGGTCATCGTTTAAAGCTTATATATAATATGTCAACTATATATTCTTTCAGGCATGCCGAACGGTATTCTTTCCTGCTTATTTCCTTGGAATGTTAACTGTATTGGATGATCGGAAATTAGAAGTCTCATTTACGAATAATTTGGTTGGTAGCGATTTATCAAACACTCCATTGCTTTATGTACAACTACAAAATCGTTTTATTGAGGTATTTCATAATAAAGTTGCGGAAAATAAGAAGTAATGACTTTAGAATGTCTTTTGAAGATTAGAATTATGTTTTATTTCAGGTAGAATCAGGAAAACTCTCGCTCAGGATTAATTTGGATTTATTACGTATTTTCCTTCACGATTATCCAATAGTTTCTTCCTTGCTAATTATCAGCCTTACATATTTTGTATGTCTGGCAGGAATTATTCTTTATTGGACGCTGCAGGTTTTTTTTAGTTTTTTCGAGTTCTCCAACGTAAGCAACATTATTCCGATAGACCAGACGGATGGATCATCTGCCTCGTTAGAGATCTGCACTGGAACCGCATCAGCTGAGGTTTAAAATAACTTATATTTCGCGATTCTCAAGACAGTTACTTACTTACAATTTTGGCGTACGATATCAACATTTAGTAGTTTTGAATTATTGTTTAAGGTTTTGCAATTGTTAATAAGATTCAGGATCAGTTTCCTTCTTTACAACACATTCGATAGTTTTTATGGTGTAATAAATGAAACTATAGTCGTTTCGTCAAAAATTGTTTAATTTCTAGGTGTATGACTCAGAGTATAATGAATAATATTGATCAGTTTTGCATATCAAAATTTTTAAAGATTTTACTTTTAACAATCACATACAGTTTGCAGGAGTTGAAAAGATCAGAAAAAGAAGATGATATGACTTTATTCGTTTGGAATGATTTAAGAAGAAAGATTTCAAATGATGTTTCAGAAATTTTTTGCAACGACACAATAAAATAAACAGATGAGATATTCTTTATGAAGTTTCTACGGATATTCATATCTTGTAAATTCGGAAATTTTTCGTTCCTTATTAGACTTCTCGCATTTGTCTGAATTTGGATATTTTGCATCTTCTGCTCTATTTCATTGATTTTATGGTAGATTTATATTGGATTACATTGTCTTCAACTTGATGAGGCCAAAAATAGGTATTGTTTATGAGTGGCTGCAACGTTTTTGTGAAATTTAAAATCCTCATTATTTTACTCCTTTGGGTCTGCTTGCAATAGATGGGATCAGTAGTATACAAAAATTTTATCAAAACCCTTTGAATCATAGAATGGAATTATCCTTCCGTATAGGCTCAGGGTATTTGTATTGTTAATCATATGCCTTGGCGTGCATTACTATAACAAGGTAAATTGCACTAACCTTATATATTCTCAAGAAAAGATTGACCCTAAAAAAGTTAGTGAGGAATTTATTAGGAAAGTCAAGCAAGAAAGAGTAAAGGTTCTTGGAGAAATCCACAGTAAAGACGCTAAGTGCAACAGCTTAGCTCTTGAGCAGATTGTAGTTCAATCTCAATTATCCAGATACTATTTATAGCATTGATAGATAAAAAACTTCCTACATAATATTGATAGACAAACTTTCGCTTGCTAAGATTTTGCTATTTAGGTACCTTCAGTTGCAGGGAATCATTGAGAGTTTATTAGGAAAGTCAGGCAAGAAAGAGTAAGGTTCTTAAAAGTCCTCATTTATTGTCATCTTTTTATACGAATATTCCGAATTTTCAAGACACCAGTTATTTTTCTTTTCGTCATTTTAATGTCATAACTTGCCAATATTTTCATTCTGAACATACCCAAGTTCATGATTTAATCACTGTTAAAATTCTTTCGTTTAATAATTTTGTTATCAGTTAGGCTCGGTGATTTGAGCGTAACTTTGCTGATACATAATATGACTCTCGCTGACGTGATGCAGCAGTACTTCTCATTCTAGTTAGATTGTTTTTGTTAGAAAATTTCTCTTGCATATGAACGTGACATTGTTATTGTTCATGTTCGCCGATTAATTGTTCAATAAATTCGTACTTAAAATTTCGCTGCAGTGGTGGAATGTAGACGCGAAGTTTTCACATTGAGCTTCCGAAAGTTGACTCGGGAATTGGATGATAAAAGGTGTATAAGAAACCGAGAAAATATCAAGAGTGTTGTTTAACTCTAGTTGTTGTTTTACAGAATAATAATGATGGTTTATCGAAATACTGGACCAATCCTGCTAGCGCAATCATTGATGATATCATAACTTAGTATAATCTTTTCCGGGTTGTAAGTTATTGTTACTTTTCATACAACTTACATTTACACTTAGTATTGTTGGGTCCTAACTAGTGATGTAGGTTTTTATGGAGCCCCTTTTTTGCTGGTTTTTCTCGTAGTCTTGGATATTTATGGCTTTTTTCAAGTTTTATGAGAACACCGGTGCTGCTGTGATTTTCAGGTATGACATAAGATGGTAGATGATGGATCGGGGGTGTCACGACTGGCTACCGTCAACAGTTGCCCCGGTTTTTGTGGTCGTCAGGCAACCACATCATCATCGGGAAATGTTACCTATTCTAATTGCCAGGTTTGTTTCCTCATAATTTCATTAATTTCTTTATTTTTATTCTAAATTTTGTTTAAATATTTACTACTCATCTACGAAGATCATAAAAGTGATAAAGATCAATAGGATATGAAACGCTGTAATCATTCCATATTTTTATCATATTTTTGTCAGACCAGGTCACGGTAATAGTTACAGTAATAGCAATGCTTATCAATTACAAGAGGTTATATATAATAATAATAATAATAACGATAATACAAAGAACAGATCATAATTGGTGACTGTAATACTTACAGGCTTGTAGCTGGGGTCATCGAAGTGTCGAGAAATTTCTATGCTCTTCATGTGATGATCTCTTACCTCTCTACGATTGGCTTTATCTTCTTTTCATTGCTTTGATCCCTCTGCTGTTCAATTCGTTCTTCGTGCAGTTGTATGCTCTTCCCAAATGGTCAGTCGCGTTATTTTCCAAAATTTGATTGAATTGTTACAAGCTTCATTTTCCTGCTTTCTGCTTAATTGAGATTGGAAGTAAAAGCTAGAGAATTTGAAAAGGAAGATAAATCATTCCAGTTTTCTAGAGGAATATAAATTTTTTAAAAATGCCACTAAGTGCTAAAAATTATAAAAATACGAAAGAAAAATATATGATCTCTCCGTTCCTACATCGTGGCCATTAAACTGAAACAAATATAAAATATAATGATGAATTAATCACGGTAATAAGGGTAAATCAAAAAAAAAAAATACTGTATTGATATGTCTGTATTGACAGTGTTGAGAAGAAGTAAATGTGAAGTTAAATAATTCCAGTTTTTTTTTGATACGATTATAACAGTATTAAAATTTTTTAACAGACTCGATGTGGTAAGAATTTCATTCATTCTTGCTTCATGGAACTAACATGTCTAAGTTTTGCCTTCCGATCATGTAGCAAAATGAACCGATCTTACATTAAATATGCAATAACTTAATATATTGCATTTATTTTTTATTTTCTTTTTTATTTTATGGCTTAGCAATTTTGTCATTTCTTTGTTTTCAAATTTATATTACCATCATTTTGGAATAGCATTTATTGTCATTACTGCAGAAATGAAAAATAATAAGCTATCTAGAATTGAGAGAAAATTTTTAGCATAATTCAACCCTAATACTCCGTCTTTCTTCGGTCATCGTAGCAACAAATTAATATTTCTGATTTATTTTTAAAACATTTCATATTTGTATGACTGTTTCAGACTTAGCGCACTTATCGTATTTTTGTTATTTTAGCTCAGGAAGTGATATTTCAAGGAATAGCGAAGTATTTTTTGAAATTAAAAATCTCAATGTTGTTTCAGTACACGGCAGCACTTATTCTTGCAGCATTTATGTTGCTTGTTGGAATGTGTCCTATCCGCCCTATTATCCCTTCTTCTGATGCCACCACGAGGTACTCCCATTCTTTATAGTTGCACTAAGAATTCGCTGCGTGATTGGTATCCGATATTTTACAATCCTGTCGTGAATCATACCCATATTTTGCGGTGTACACAGGAAATAGTCTTTCCATTGTGAGTTTCTTTTTTTTTCTGTTCTCAGTTGACTCAAGTAATGTTGATTTCGTCTATTAGATTAATTATCGTTAAACAAAAATTTAAATAAAACAGTTGTTTAATTAAGTAAAAGTAGGCTGTCCAAAAGATTTGAACAAAGACGTAAATTAATGTCTTTAAATTTTCCCTTTAAAGATTCATGTAAGATTACTGATCGATGATTCTTCAGCTATATAGATCTGGAAGATTATTTATCTACAGGTGGTATTGTTCGAATTTGGATGGCAATTAATCTGATAATTTTTAGATATTCCTTGCCTTTCATTTATTTGGCATTCTATTTGATGTGTTTGGTTGTTTTTCGCTCAATTCTTTATTTAACATTATTCAAGAACAGCTGTGTCGCCACCGGTCCATACTATGCTGCACTTTTTACTCTCCCATTGATTGCTCTATTCCATGCACTTTTTGTAAGTTCCGACTTTTGATTCAATTTTTTTTAAAATCTATTTTTGAACATTTGCAATGTTTTTATATTTTATATTACTTTTTTTTTTACGAGTAAATCCTTTGCTCCAATCTTTCTTGATCTCTTACCTTTTTGATTGTTTTCTAATCTTTCATTTCATTCATGACTCATGATCACTCCATCAATTTTATGAACTTCATTAGTTATATATTTAATGTTAATATTTTAATTAGATAATTTTATAGGCAGGTCTGCTCTACTACAGCTTTGGTTATTTAGCATTAGTATGCAGCTTGGGTTTGAATACACTTCATATGGCACTTGAACGAGAAAAATCACTGCGTAAACTGTATTTCGAAATGATACAAAAGCCGCGTAATCTCTTCATCCTTATTATTCATATGGCCCTTTTTGGCTTCTCCATTTTAACGTTAACATTAAATCGTGTCACAAGTAGTGGAACACTTATATTCTTATTTGCAATACTTCTTGTACCATTGCCCTCTCTCTTCTACCTTCTGACTGTTGGCATTACCGATCCAGAACATGTACATAGCGCTTTTTAGTACTGTTTTTATTGTATGCTTTTTGGATTATGCAAAAAATTTCTTTCCAGTCATATTTACTGGCGAAAATTTTCCTTACGAATGACATCTATTTCATTTGAAAAAATTTAAGAATTTGTTGTTCAAAGTAGATTTATAATTATTGTCATGTAAATCACGGTTTGCCAATTGTATTTTTTTTTAACTGGAAATATAAAGACATCTTAGGCTTTCTTCGTCTTGTGCTTTCTTCCTCATTTACTAAGGAACACGATTTATCAGTTTAGGTTACAAATTATGTAGGAATTTTCGATGATTTCATATTGACAGTATTCGGGTTTTAATGTTTCTTTGTAAATATTTTTTTTTTTTTGAAATAGGAATTGTTTGTTTTTATGGTCAAGAAAACTATTGCAAACTTTAACGAGAGGTTAATCTTTTACTTTGTATTATAGTTGGTGTATGTCAAACTCAGACTTTCTGACAAACGTGTTTGCCGGAATATTGAATAAAATCTCTCCAAATGTTATTTTATATCATCCTAATATTTTGATATATTTTTGTAAGTATGATTTTTTCCGATAAGAAATGCTGGAAAAGATCAGACATAGGTTTGATCTAGATATAGTAGAAATTAAGGTTTCCATGCACATTCTTGTGAAATGCGAATTATGATCATTTTAAGATGTATTTGACTGTATTGTTGCCTTTCTTAGCGTATTTCTGTCTGTTATTTTCAGCTGTATATTTTAATGATTGCAAATGATTCAAGCTTATCAACTATGAGATTTTTTCCAATAGATGAAACTTAACATTAAGCTTTGGTTGATACCTTTTTAAAATTAATAGGGACAGTGCGAATAGTTTTCACTAACGTCCGATTTTAAGAAGTTTTTATTTTTTTTTTAAATATTTAATGAAAGTTTATCGATGAATCGGGAATAGTGGTGAAATAGACAGAATGATGCAAAGAGAGGGAGCGATTAGAAGGGAAATAAATAATTTAGCCTAATTGTGTTTGTCCTCTTTATTTTTAAGATCGTTATTTGATGTTAATTATGTTGAAAAATTATCAACAGAATAAATTGTGAATTTCGTATCCTTGCGAAATTATTTCATGTTTGCATGTAACTTAAAGTATTGATTGAGAAGCTTAATGTCAAAGAGTTGTTAGCATTTCATTAATTTAAGCTGTAAAATGTTGCGCATAAGATTAGATAAGTTTAGATACTGTCTATAACAGTTCAGCTTTATTTATACTATTTTCTATTTAAATGAACATACCTCAATTTTTCATGTGTTTACCATCAATTCTATCCTACCTGAGCAGGAATAAGAGTTGGATATTGGAATTATTCAAATTAATTACTAGTATAGACATTCTGTGAAGAGAATATATAAAGGAAAGTGATTGAAACAGACGGAAAAGTTTAAGCGGACATATGCAGGAGTACAAGTGAAAAAACATATGGATATAGTAGCAATTACAACAATCTTATTTGTATTAATATTGCTGGCTAAGTCAACGAATGGATCAGCTGGCGATAGTCATCATGTCTTTCTAGCATGTATGGAATCATGTATCTTGAGATATAATTGTCCAACGAAATACGATGAAAGTGGTTGGGTTTTTGGCGAATTTTTAGGTATGTATAAATTATGAAATGAAATATAGTGAGAAGAGAAGGGGAGGGGATTAGATTTGTCTTTTCGCTAAAAGTTTACAAGTGAAAACAAGTAATGATTATCTATCATATTTTCTATAATCGATCATTCTGTTGCTCGAGCAATGCTATAATTAGAATGAAAAATTAATTGTTGTTGCTTTTTAAAAATAATTGGTTACAGATGTCGTTATAGTTGTACATGGAAAACTGTGAAATATTTTACTGATGTTTTACGTCTTTCTGTACCACAGTTTCATGGTAAATGGCCATTTCTAGCTGTTTGGCTACCATTTATTATGCCTATTCCAATTCAAGTCAGTTTTTTTTTCTCGACTTTAGCGAAATTATTCAACCTTTTTGTTTTTCTCTTTCGTTATATTTTCTCTTTTTTTTCTTTTTTTTTTTTTTATACTTTCTCTTTTTTTCAGTATTTTACTTCGATTCATTTTATCCATTTCTTCCAATCTACAATTCCCTCACTTTTCAAAGCTAACTGGTTTCCAGGAATTTGCTTCTGTTATATTTTCAATATTTAATCTACTCACGACGTTATCAATGTATCGGACAGTTAAACGACTTCGCAATTCAAATCGTGTAAAAATCGTTTGGATTGCTTATTCAATAATTGGAATTATAATGTGGTAAACAAAATGCTTTTTGCATTTGAATGCGAAGCAAAAGAATTAAAGCTTCATCGAGAAGAATTCAGAATTCTTTTTCTTTAAGAACTGATCTAAGATGAATTTTGTTTATGAAGCGAACGGAATTATTATCTCCCTTTCATGGCCTTGATTTTCAAGAATCATTTTTGGCAAACATTTCTGAAGTATCATTCTGCATTGCTATATCAACATTTTCATAAATTTCTTGCCAGTTTAAATTCTCTTTCAGGACGTGTTCAATCATTTTTCATTGGGCCGATTTCTGGTTAACTGAATATTTGGACTATTTCACTGCATGTGGATTTATTGTGTTCGCACTTTTTGCTAGCATTTCATTTACTATTAAATCACTTCAAAATTGTTATCGAGGAAGAATTTTGTAAGTAATTACTTGTCTTATCATTCATATAATTATATTTGTTTATACTAATATAATTAAAGGAGATGATCATTTTTACTTGCTGTTGTTTTGAAACGGGAAAAGCATCTTACTTTGTTTCAATTATAGATGGTCCTTTTTATTTATCACTTTGCTATATCTGTACACAAATCTATATATAATCTTCTGGTTAGTAATTTTCTATTCTCAAAATATTTCCTATAAATTTTGCACAGAATTTTAGAAATATATTAAAAATAATTTGTCGATTTATTGTTCAAATGATTATTATATTTCATTTAGAGTTGGCAAGATTTCCCTAAAAACTTGTGAATTAGATTTTTACTTGATAAATATCATGTTTTACAGATATACTTCGATTACGGGTATAATATGAAAATGTGCATTGCATGTTCATTACTTACAGCGATTATTTACTATATATGGCTTGCACAGCAGTGGAAGCGAAGAAATCGTTCGAGTCGACAATCATTATCATATCTGACTATAACAGTTACTTGGGCTCTATTATCATTTCTATTTGAGGCATGGCTATTTTAATAGATCTCATTTATCAAAAAAATTTACTGATATCAGCATCGTATTGTTGAAATTATTTTTTTCCTTTTTCTTATAATTAATGTAGAAGGAAATATGAACCAAAAGAAAAATGTGAAATCTCAAAGCATTAATCCATTTTTGTTTAAGAAGCATTAAGACCTATGCTTGATTAGCAATCGTATCTTGTGGCAGTTTTATCAGTTCATTGAAACAAATTATATTGCAGATGATTAGGCTATAATATGGAATATTAATTTTATAAGATGAAATTGTTTTACAACTAAGAAGAATTCAATTTTTTAGAGTCCATTTTTTTTGCAGTATCGATATGGGTCAGAGAAATATATTGATTGGACATTGTTTTTTTTTCTTCTCAGAATTTTATTCGTTGGTCATTTCAGGTTTTAGATTTTGTTCCAATATATTGGATTATTGATTCACATTCGTTATTTCACTTAGCGACAGTGCCATTACCACTGCTTTTGACTCGTTTTATACTATTAGAAAATGCATACGAAATGCGGAAGCAATTGGAAATTATTAAACAGACCTAGAAGATAACATGTATTTATATTGCTGTTAAGAAAAGATTTGATATGTTGCAAATTCTATGTGATTTATGATTATTTGTTTCATTTTGGATTTGCATTAGTGATAAATGTGATAAAAGCTTAATAGCCAGTTTATTCCTAATATTTGTATTAAATGAATTTATAAAGATAAAAAAGAAGGCGAAATACAAGATGTGTTAGGAGCTTACATCAATTATAGTAATAAGCAATTCGGAATAACAGCGAAGCCTAAAAGATACCTAAACAGCAGTGTGTAGAGTACGATCTTCTGAGGACATGGGGGAAATAAAGGTTGCACAGCATACGCGGGAAATTTATTCAAAAATTGACAGCTGATATTTAAATCGTGCAAAGGGCATCTTTCTAGTGAAGAACGGGGAAAGGATGAGAGAAATAATGTATAGATGGTTGAGCTTTAAATGAAATGATTTGCTAAGGTAGTAAAAACAAATATTTGGAAGAGGCTGAAAATTGCTATTCTCGAGGAGGTGACGTCAAGGATGCAGTACATTCATGGTTTCGAGAAGAATGTTTCGAATTAGATTTTTCATATTTTGGGCAATGTATCGACGAAAGAAAAGTCAGAACATATCGGCAATCAGGGAGGATTCGAACGAAATGCCGTCGGATAGCTCTAATTTGGTCCACGCTGCATCACCTCTGCTAGATGGTTAGTGTTTTATCATTCATACCAATTTTGAACTGAACAGTAAGTTGTATCAATGATAAAATACTACAAGATATATAATATGGCAAATATATGAGATAAATAATCTAATATACAAGGTAAATATTATCTACGGGTAAATAATATTTAGATGAGCAGCTTATTTTTTTTTGCCAGTATATTTATATATTAGGTATGTGTATAATGCATGTATCATATTTTTATTTGTATCTGTTATGCATTACATTTGTCTCATTTTGTGTATGTTGTCTTTTAAAAACGAATAGAATCAGTTTAAATTTATCTTATCTAAAAATGTTATGAGTGCGAATGAGTCCATATATCATTGTTGTGCATTTTATATTTTTCTAGTTAGTTTCATCTCTGTACAACTTTTTGTTACATTTCAGTACCATCCCAAGCATCATCAGCAAAAGATAGTTCATTCGGGAATGATTACTCGATAATCGATGAAAAAGAATTTCGCCGAGCTCTCGATCGATGTTACATACAATCGCAGAATGAGAATATATGTAAATTAAATTTTAACAAAGTGGCCGCGCAAAATATGTTCGAAAAATTGTTGGATGAAATAGGAGTTGAAATCTGCATAAGTGGCACTGATGAAATATCAGTATATTTAGGTCAGGCCTAGTCATATTGAAGTTTTTGTTCTGTCAGGTTTCATTCCATTCAATAATTAGAATTAATAAAGCGATGGTTGCTTGCATAGATCTTTCTTATCTCGTCTGTTCTTCACATCCAAAATATTACTACATGATCATTAAACAGTTTACTGGCAGTTGCTTTTTTCCTATTTGATTATTATGGTAGTAATAAAAAATTATCAAATCACTGCAGCAACAGCATTAATAATTATAGTAATGGATATAATTGTGATAATATTATTTTCTCAATCCGTGACTAATATGTATCACTAACATATATTTTTCTTGCAGCAAATAGTTTTGATGATCTGGTAAAGAAATTGGATGCATACTGCAAAGATGACAATGTAAGGAATTATCGTGTAATTAACACATCTTCTACATCTTATCTTTAATTAGTTTTTCTTTATAGTTTAAAAATTTTCTATTTAAATTTATTTTATAAAATATAAATATTGCAGAAGAGAGCAAATTTCTTCGATCTTTTGAGGAAGAAATTGTTGAAGAGACTAAACTTAGAATATATTTATCATCTTGCGCTACTGAAAAAGGATATGTGGTTAGCGGTCCTTTCTTACTTTAATTTTTATCCCCATAGAAAATAATATTAAATTTAAAAAGAGTTTCTAAAATGGATTTTTTTGTTGTTGAACATTTATTCATTCGGAATATTAGATGGATTTTCAGAAGTGTTGGTCAAACTGTTGTGTTAACTTTTTCGCTAGTCATTGATTATCGTGAATTTTGGATTTTTAAACAATATTTACAGGATACGTTTATTCGAGCCCTACTAATGTCAAATTCGTCACAAGCTGCCACATTCGAATTGATACTTAAAAAGATTGAAACTTTTGCAAAAAGGTAAATTTATAGAATTCTTTTATGAATAGAACTAATTTATTGAATCATATAAATTTTTTAGGTAACTGATGTAATGGTTTTTCATGGAATGTTAATTTATGTATTGGAATTCTTGGTGATAATATTAAAGTTGCTTTCCTTAAACGGAAAAAGTATTCTGTTAATTAGAATTATGCTTAAAGCATTTTATCTTTTTATTTATTTTGAGAATTTTTGTTTCTAATTTTTACAGAAAAAGTTTCTAGGATATTTTCTCTTTTCAGCTGATTCAAAATTAAAATTTTAGCGTTACTGGTGATGGTACGAAAAATGACTGCCTAGCACTTGCTTGTATCGCACAGTTTCGTTATTTGAGTACTATACATGATTGTAAAAGGATTTTCAATTCAGTTTTTGATTGTGATTTGGAGAATTGGCGTTGTGCCCCACGTGATGCTTTGATACAAGTTCTACCAGAAATCTTGCCTAGTCAAGTCGTTCAGCAAGGTCGATTCATTGAAAGTCATTTAGTAAATTTCTAAATTACAAAATTTAGTCGAATATTTCTTCGATGTGCCATTGATGAAAATGATTACAGCACGTCATTGTTTGAACATCATTGTATTTTACTCTTGAATTACTTTCTTAATAATTTACAATAAAAAGGATAATTTCACACTGATAGTAATTCAACATTGTAAATCTTTCGAAAGTTGATTTCTATTTTTTTTTTTCTAATTATAAAAATCTTGTTCATTTCCAGATGCTGCAAATAATTTACAACAAATGTTTTTGAGAAAAGTTCATGATAATTTGCCAGCTTTCCGAATCACTATTCTTCAGACACTTCTTTTATTTCGCATCGATGAACAAGCAACAAACAAGATACTTTTTTTTAAACTGACTCGTATATCCAGTAGATTAATTTCAAACAAATGACACTGTTATTTTATTTCAGACGTTTAAATCCAGTCTTCCACGAGTTTAAATCAGGACTTCAATGGAACCAACATTAACAATAAAATTTGCAACTTCCAATTATCAAAAAGCAAAAAAATAATGACCTCACAACTTCTGAACAACTTAATAATTAATCAAACAACCCCAACTATTAATAGAAGTTTACAAACTATAAAAATAAAAATAAAAGTACAAATAAAGGTACAAAAATATTATATTTATATTAACTCATGAGATTTACTGGATATTGCGGAAGACAACCTTTATAAAATGCACATCATGTTTCACGGTTATTTTTTTTTTAGATTCGTGGAGTCATGTTACAAAATATAATGAATTTAATGTGGAAATTTTGCCAGAATTAGTGGCATATTGCTTAGATAGTATTCAAAAGAATGAAAAATTTGTTTTCCGAAATGTCCTATGCAGTCTTCGAATACATTTGGAGATAGAAAATTTAGAAAATATAGAAATAGGAGCAAGGTATGATGTCTTCGCTTATTTATAAATTTGAAGCTTTTAAGGAATTAATATTTTGAGAAGTCATGCTTTGTTCTCTTATTCTATGTTGCTTGTTTATTTCAGTCTTTTTTTAAGGTTTGGTGTTTACCTTTGGTTTAATATTTTAATTTTTCATGACTGAAATTATTTCAGTAAGATAGTAGTTGGCCGAGTATTAACGAGAATTTTTGAAACAATTTTAAAGAAGATTAAAACTAGTGGTGGACGTTATTGGAAGGACACAGTAGCTATGTTAACTGCTGAAAAACAAGATCAAAATATTGGGGAGAATGAAAGAGATGATGATATTGCCGAACTTGACGAAGATCTTATTCCATTTCCGAAAAAGGTTTACTTTTGAGAAATATATCTGAAATAAAAACTGGAGGTTGGAACTGTTCCTTTTGCATAGATAGTGTTTGTAGATAAATATGTCCTGGATAAATGGTTTTTGTAGAACAATTGATTCTGGATGAATAAAACACGCCAGATTGCATGATATTGAGATATTTGTGTCATTTTGTTTTGCTGATTACGATTTTAATTTTTTTTGGGCGGATGATGTCTGGATTAATATTTTTTAATTCGTTATATCTCATTTTAGATGCCAGTTCTTTTCGATATTTTATTTTATTTTGCTTTAATGGATGTTAGTAACTGGAGCACGATCCACAGCATTTTCAAAAAACAGATTTTATGTAATCATTTTCAACTGGAACAACTTATTATATCGGCTTTTGAATACACTGAAGTACATACTTCTGCAGTTTTAACAACTTTAATCATAATCACTTTGTTTATCACACCTTATATATAAAATTGTTCATATTTAGCTCCGAGAAAGTATGAACTGCACAGGATAAAGAAAAAAAAGAACTGCACAGGTTTTTGTAAAAAATTTCTTTAGTATTTGGAATTCCAGAATTTTTCCACTTAAGACTGACAAATTTCAGTTTATCACGCGTTTTTTCCGACCAATCTATAATTTCTTCGAAAATTTGATGTGGTCTTCGATACCAATTTATATGCAGTTTGGAGCTTATGGATATAAAACTCTGTTTGTAAAACTTCCATCAGAGCGATCAGTGGTATAATCTTTTTTTTTTTTTTTTGTTTGTAAGACCTGAGTTTTTTTATGGTATAGAAAATTGAAGTTTTCAAAATATTGAATATATTTTGGGAAAAATTTGTAGAACAAAAAACATATAATCTGAATTTAATTTTCAGATTTTTACTCACATCCTTCAGCATTTGAATGGAACACAAGAGGAAATTACCATAACGCTTTCAATGTTGCAGAATATTACAGAGAATCACAATGAAGAAATTACTCAGTTCTCTCTTGACCTTAGTGTAAGCTTTGAATTTCGGAATTTTTAAAAACTTGGGTTTCTCAATCTTGGAGTAATTTTAGAAAAAACTCAGTATTTTGGTTGGGTCGTTCAGTTAACAATAGTTCACTGTACAACGGCCTTTTTCAGTGAGCGAGACAAAAGTTATTAAATTATGCATTAAATCAATTATTTTTCATTCTACGTTTTTTTCTTTTCAGAAAAAAATACCATCTCTAGTCAATTTTTCATTCGACAATGTTTGCCGATTTTTTAATACATTGCTTTTGATGGAGCGAGCTGCCGAAGAGTCACAAATTACTGAAAAAGTAGGTATTAAATGCCTCCGAAATAATCATGGACATTTGGTTTGATACATTTTTTTTTGTCAATTTTTGAAAATTGACAATGTTCTAGTCTGTAAGCATCGCCTAGTCAGCGCCTTCTTTGTATTGGCTATATTTCATCTTCACAGAAATAAATTTCATATATTCAAAATGCAGAACGTAACAAACAACTTTTGGGAATAATGAAAAAATGTTTTGATGTAGCATAAAAGACTGAATTTCGAAATCGAACAAATGATATCTTCGTCTTCGACAAAAGAAAAAGTATGCGGAATCCTTGGTATGTTGATGCAGCTGCAACAATATCTAATGAATGACAGGTATCTTCACATGATTTTCCAAGTCAACATTGAGTAAAGCTGTAATCAAAAAAGGAATTGATTTGCTGTAATCAAAAAAGTCTTCCAAAAATTAAGTAATAATTATTCAAACTACTTTGAAAAAGTTTCCAAAGTTAAATATTATTAGTACTTATATGGAATTTAATAATTACATATATAGTTATGTGAACTAATGTAATTGAGTAA
Source organism: Dirofilaria repens (assembly GCA_008729115.1). Taxonomy (NCBI): domain Eukaryota; kingdom Metazoa; phylum Nematoda; class Chromadorea; order Rhabditida; family Onchocercidae; genus Dirofilaria; species Dirofilaria repens. The sequence continues at coordinate 214,537 of SNRZ01000013.1, read as the reverse complement.
ACATTACTATTTTTTGTATTTCGACATAGCATTTTTTATATGCATCTTGTGTAAATTAGAGAGATAGCAATATCTTGGAACGCGGATTTTTAATATACTGCTGCTAACTGTATTTTATCATTTTGATAAATCAGATTAGCTATTAAAATGAAATAGAAAATGTTCAGTTATACAGATTAAACGTTGAACATCGTGAAAATGTGCTGAAGCAAAAATTAACTTTGCTCGATGAACGAACGAAATATAATGCTTATTTACGCACGTGTTTCTATCAATATTTTGCAAGAATCCTGAATATTAATGCTGAAATTGGACATAGCACTGTTTTGGTTAGTGATTATATTTGCATTAACAATTAAATTATTCTTCAAAACATATATGCCAGTCGTCAAATCGTAATTGTGTAAAAAAAAATTAAGGTTTCAAAATGTGAAAATTTTTTAATCTTAATGGGACGAAATAGAGTTTGCTGTAATACTTATTCAACTTTTCCATAATACGGCATCACAATTTTTCTTTGTGCATAGTGGTGGATAAGATGTGTTCGAAATGCTGTCACAAAAAGTAAAGTTAGCTGGTTCAGCATACTGGATTTTATCCATTTCAGATTGTCTGGGCTGAAAGGCTACGTGTGGAATTCAGACGTGATTATCTAAGACATTTTGAACGAAATTCTACGCAGTGGTAATATTAAGAACAAAGACAGAACATAAACATGCTTTAATATTTTTATTTCTAGAATATACATTATTTAACGTTAATTTGTTATGATATATTATATTTTCATACATGAAAGAATCAAAGAATCTTCGTTGTCTGAATGAGATATATGCCATATTAATAAATAAGAAGCAATACACGTGAACTACGCTGTTCTAACCTGCAAAAAATTGTATGTAATTGAGAATTTACAAGAGACTAAATTTTAGCCGCTTGGAAGATGAACGCTATAGCAACACACTGCATAGAGAATGGTTTTGTTTAAGCGAGAAAGTGAAACATTCCTCGGAAATATTACCGGATTCGGAAAATCGAGTGTTTGAACCATTTGCTCATTTTCAACTTCTTTTAGCACTTACTAAATTAAAGTATTTGTGGGCCAACAAACAACAGAATGATAATTTTCTTATGGAACTTCGCTTTATATTAGGTAAACAATATAGCTTCGGTATATAATTTCAGTTATTATTGTTTTAAAAGATCTATTATAGATATAGAATAAGCAGATTTCGTGCAAGTTAGATATTGTAGGGTATATTTGCAGATTTTTTTCCAGAAATATGGGCTATCAATTATGAAAGTAGTGTTGCAGAAGCAAATATTTCGATGGTTGAAATTGATCTGGAAACGGAGGATAGCCGAAGTAGGATTATAAACTGTGACATATTTTTCTTCTGCATTCAGTGGATCCGTTTGGTTAGTTGTTGCTCTAATTCATTTACATAAATGATAAGTCGATTACAAAATAATTCAGAAAATGGTCGCTCGATTCAGTAATTCGAATCTGACTAGCTCTGTTCCCAGTTGAAATAACGAAGTTATTAACCAAGTATTATATAAAGTAATATCCAAACTACTAGCATTTAATACTTTCAATTTCTAAATCGTAAATAAAAAATAAAACCATAACTCCCATCATAGTGATTGAATTTTTTGACTGCATTCAAATAAAAATTCCAACAAAAGATCTTAACCGTTCTTGAAACAGTAATAATTTGAAAATATTGAATATGAGTATCAGTGTGAAAACCAGTCGTGTATATACAGTGATTTTGAATTGAAGCACCAAATATGGAAATTTAAATTCGTAGTAGTTTAACAAGTCATTCTAGTTTGGCTTAAAAACCTTAAGGTTCGCTGCATCTTACGGTCTGGACGCTTCAAGTTTATTATTGTATTCCAATCCTAAGATGTCACAAAATTTGCTTTCCCCACTTTTTAGTCGACTTTATAACTCACTTATATCGTATTCGTCTTCTGATTTTTTGCAATTACAAGGTTTTAGATTCTAAATACATTTGCTGTAAACGACAATATATTATATGGAGTAGATAAGGAAGCAGTTCATGCTATATTACGCAAAAGATTTGCATTAATGGTGGAATGTCAGAAGTGCTTGGTATATACCATTCAACGTTAGTTAAATTAAGAATAAATTTTCGGAATAAATGTTGATAATTCCTCTAATATTTGGATTAGAGATATTACTGAGTAAAAAGAGGCATATATGTTATTTGGCTAAAGAGATTAGACATAAATAAGGATTTAATAAAGCGGTATAAGCAGCACAACTGAAACAATTGTTGTGAAGCAATATATGTATCAAAAACATGTGTATTAGACTAAATTCTGACCGGAATGTTTTCCAGTCGTGAAATGGAGCATAGTAGTAATAGAAGCTGAAAAAGACTATAGGCTTTCGATTTTTTGTCGTTATCTCATTATTCCATTTCAATAATCGTGCTTTAAAAGCAATCCGGAAAAAATTATTCTAGAAATCGGAGAGTACAGAATGCCGTATGTGTTGGATTTCGAACAAGCCGAATTAATAGTCTTTCATGAAATTTCTAAAAAGTCATCGGATATGAAAAGCCAAAAGAATGCGGTCAATAATGGAAAAGGAAACAATGAAGATAAAGATCAAACAAAAGATACGAATGACAGGGAAGAGAAGCCAGATGAAACAAAGGATGAAGGAAGCGTTGGTTTATGGGAATTCTTTAAATTGTATTTATATCGGCAAACGTTTCGCTGTTTTTGCTTGCGAATTTTAGAAATAATAATTATATGGAGTTGGTTACCTGTTCGCATAAGTTTAACTTAAACAGCTTTTACTACTAAGTGGATGAGTGGCATCAAAAATCGTTACTGTTTGAAATAGTAAACAGCATTGGATAAATGATAATTTTTTGATTAAAAAAATATAAAAGAACTTTCTCAAAAAAACATAAGGAGTTGGTAATATTTCGATATGATGTTGTAGAAAGTTTACAGAGAGGTGTCACTCAAACAGGGATTATCAAAATGAAAACTGTCGAAATTGAACAGCTTAAACAAATGATAACTAAAAATTTGAGTCGTCGGAAATTAGTTGCTGAATCTCAGTTGATATCTTTTTTCATGCCACTCAATTTCGTTGCTGTTATTCATTTGATTGAAGTAAGTTCAGGTTTACTTTTTAAACTTGTCAAACTTTGGTTGGCAATATATTTATTCAGTGGTTATATGTTCTACCTTAAAATTTTGAAATATATTTTCTTTGTAGCGGTATTGAAATTTGCTTATATTTCACCTAATTTTTACCAAAAATATTCGGATCAGATTATATCGCGCAGATTATATGCATTACGTTTTAAATAATAATAACCTTTGGGATTTAATCTTTCGTTGCTTATGGTGTATTCAGTTGTTGCCAAGGAAAAGAAAACAAACAACATATCTACTAGAAACTTTGGGCAAACTACTGGAAGCACTTTTACCTAAAAAAGACCAGAAAATACCCCTACATTTGGTATGTTTCATTTATTGTTGAAGCCATTGGTAATTATTACTTTAACTTAGTTTTTTAATCTACGGTACAATTCCTAATATTTTTCCAATAAAATTTAAAAGTTCAGTTCGCATAGGTTTTATACACAAATTTTATTGAATTGAAGTAGTGGTATCATTATATACCAAAATAATTTTCCCAAGAAATCAGTAGCGATCAAATCAACTGTGGTTGACGCTGTCTGTAAATTTTTACCATCACTGTGGATTGCACAGACTCTGGCATTTTTAGATTTTACTTTCTGCTTATATCTAACTGCATTTTTTGGGAATGTTAATTTATTCTACAGTTCGTTAATGTTTCCCGTTTATCTGCTATCTGCTATCCATAGTTCTTTCTACTGCACTTTTTAAAATTTTTTTATTTTATCTTTGTTAGACTATAAGTTATCCTACATTTTAGCGTATTACGATTTGATGCTACACTATTTAGGCAGCACGAAAAACTGCTACAAAAAAGCTTTTGGAGAGTAACAGTCCAAAGATCATTTGGTCTGCAATTCACTCCATCATCCCGACCTTATTCATCATTTTACATGGTTCAGTGAACTATTTCAAAAATCTTCTGGAGACATCCACTGTCGTTGATGCTACCAAACGCTCCTATCATGCTGACATGAGCAATCTCATGCATTCGTCATTAGTCCTTTTTCACACTATATTTTCATCGTAGGTTTTTTATTGTTTTCATACTTGGTAAATCAAACTCTTAAACGGAGTTCTAGCATTCTATTCGTTATTTTTATTATCATCATTTTTTATCCCCGTTTGCGAACAAGTGTATTATTTAAAATAAATGTTTGGATATGCTTCCGATTTAGTTAAGAATGCAGATTTATTGCTTCCAGCCAAGATTTTATGAAAATACCCAGAAATGATTCAATAGAGGAAGAAAGGTCTCATCATTTAAAAATGGAACGTCGAAAATTGCTTATGGAAAAGCTGGAAAGGGCGATGTTTGATCTTGGAGTTGTTGAAGATACGCTAGAAGCAGATGACATAGAGGTTTCATTTTAACTGAGTTCTATAAAGTAAACTGCGAAGCCTTATTTGTTTAATTTAATCCATCAGAAATTAAGATTAGTTTGGAAGATGTGAAAAATAGAAAATTCCATTTAATTTGTCATTTGCAGATCTGTTTTCTAGGATGTAGTTTCGAGCTATTTTATAAGTATTTCTGAGGTGATCCCTACACTGAATTGTGCTGTTTCTTTACTACAGTTACTTTCATGTGATTTTATTGATGCACGAAAGAAATCAAAAATTGGTAAGTGTTCAGAAATTAAGACGGGACTTATCAAAAAGCAGATTGCAACTCCCAAATAGCAAATTAAAATCCATTTAAATTCCTAATTATATAAGGAATGATTTTAGTTGTAAAAAACTGAAGTTCAATATTGAATAAAGCTATGCATGAATAGTTGTTTTCAGCAAAATCAGCACTTTTATACTTAAAAAAAGAGTGGTTTGATACAGAGGAAAGACCGGTGAAAGGTGCATCACTTAATCAAGCGGTTGCAAATATTTTGAGGTTGTCAAAATTTTCTTCATATTGTAAAATGCCATGTATAGATTGACTTATATACTCAATTAATATTCTTCATACCATCATTTTTTCGGTGTTAAATATCAGCTTCACTTTATGGCTTGTGCACTGTCATGAATTTGAGCAATTAATATCACTGAGATAGATTTCCAGGTCACAATGTTTTGTATATGAAAGGAATCATTTGTCTATGTTATATTCTTATATGTAGCGCTAGAGAATCACTCAACATTTGTTAAAAAATTATCAATAATATTTATAGTTTTATCTAATAATGTAAAAATTTTCCGATATCACTGAGCAATTTTTTGAATTTTGAAGTTTTGCAAAAAATGGAATTTTGAAGTTTTAAATGGAAAAGTTTATTTGCTTATATCTACTTCAAATGGTTGTTTAAATTTTTTTTTTTGTCATAAAAAGCGTTTTTGACATTCGATACATTGTTGGGATAATGGACATAATACTTATGACTTTCCGAAGGCCGAAAAGGTCAACGTTAACTATCTTGAACCATGTTCTGAAAATACATTTATCACTGTAAAGATAATTATTTCTATTGCAATCATACAGAATTATATTTCTGTTGATAATTATAATTTTGTATAAATATTTTTGGTAATTTAGAGTTATGTAGAAAATGTTGACTCTAATCTGACCATATAAATTGCTTTTCTCAATTGTTTGTGATATTTTATAATGTTCTTTGTGGATCTGGCGTATTTAGAAGTTAGCTAAATTTTCTTCGAATCAAAAATGAGCATATTTGTAGGATATACCTTTCATTTCGGGAACAAACTGAACGACTTTCTGCAATTCAGTGGTTGCTAGCAAATAAAATCTCTGAATTGGTCCCAGAAGAGGAACGACGACGAAGCAAGATTTCATCCCTCGAGCTGTGCCATGACAAGGATTTGAATGAGGCTGAGGGATCTCCTTTTATCTGTTTTAGCAGGTACATCAAATTTCTCAGTAAAGGACTGCCTATTTAATTTATGCTGCAGATATTAGTTAAATAGTTAATAGTAAATGTGATATTACCTCTTACATTTTTTTTGAATTTGCTGTAATATATATTCGCTTCAGAGCTACTTTTGCTTCCGTTTATAAAGTTTTATTCTGTTCACTGAATGAAACTATCAAAAATGTTTTGTCATTACAAGCGGTCGAAAAGGGTGAACTACAACAAGATAGGTGCTTTGCACTTTGGAAGATTGCTGCTAGTAGTTTTTGTCTATTAACTCTGCTAATTCGTGTAAAGGCATGTTTTCTATGACTTTGAAATTTGAAAGCTTAACAAAGGCAGAATTAAATCGCAAAAAATATCTTGATGATGTTTTCTTTTATGTTTAAACAGATTAATTCGCCTTTTATCTTTTAACCACTAAATCAATGATTTTCTTATTTCTTAAATCTTTAAATCGCTTTTAACCATGAAATAATTGGAAAATTTTAATCATTTAATCATTGAGGAATTACGAAATGCTAGCGTATTATTGACTGCTGCACGTGAAGGACGTTCATTCCTGCAAACGTTTGTTATCAAAAGTTCCTTCATGTATTTACTGTCAGATGAATCAAGGTTCTTATTGATTTTGTTTGAATTCAATTTGAAGAATATCAATCTCTTTTGAATAATGTTAAAAGATAAAAAAAAAGAACCATGAGCGCTCTGCGACTTAGGAAGGAAATTCATAACACATATACATCTCAAATAATATATATGTCTTAGTAATATATCATATAGCTGATAGTTCAAAACATCATGCAGCATCTTGAAGGTTTGCGAAATATGGTTCTGGAGCAAATGCCATTTTGAAGACAGTACAGATTGGTAATCGTTCATTACAAAATATGAGTGCTCATGCAAAGGTTGCTTCAATATTTCTATTATACTCTTTCATTATAATTTATTTAACAGAAGTTTACTGAATTGAATATATGTTACCGATAACCAATAAAGATAAGTAATACTGCTGAGTTTTACTATTTTAAATTTTTCATTCGAATGTAATTAACTGCGAAGGCACGTTTTTAACAAGTTGAACTCGACTTGATCTTTTATAGAATTATTGCTTTCCTAATTTCTGATGTGATTAAATTATCGTAATTTTTTATCTACTATAATAATTCGTTTGCAGAGTACTAAATCTACTTCGCTGTTGAAATTGCTACCTCAGCTAAGAGCTACATCAGAACTGTTTATTAGAACGGTTCATCAGCTCATGATTGGCGTCGACTGCGATGATGCATTCCAGATAGGATTGTTGAAGAGCAGAAATTTAGATGTTCCTTTTTGCTCCATTTTTTCTACCTAAAATGGCAATATTTATTTTTTAAATACTAGTTATATTTTCTTATATATTGAAAACAGTTTTAAAAAACTATGAAAAAAATTTTCCATTATTTTCTGTTCTAAGTATTTAAATTTCTATGAATTATGTTAATAATTTCCGAACCAAAAATGATTTTTAAAACTTGATTAAAAAAGTAAGTACAAATTTAGTTTTTCGAAATCAGTTTTAATTTATCTTGCAATTAATATTTAGCAATTTAAATTTTAAGGTGGAAGAAGAAATGGAAGAAGTTTCCGATGTTGATGATGCACAGCAAAAAGCTTTAACTGGTGAAGATGGAAAGAGTGACATGGAACTTGCAGAGGTCCATTTCTTAATTGATGTATCTAATGTAGAATTGAATATTATTACTTTCTCTAAATTTTTTATTTTGTTTTGTTTTTTTTTAATCATATTAAATATATTTGATGTTTTTTAAAATATTTTCCAACATTTTTTCGAAAAAAATATGACTGGATTGTTAAATTCGAACAATGAACTAAAAGAACACTTTTTTTTCAGGAGCGAAGCGATGTAGACATGGATCTGGGGGATAACAGTCCAGTATTTTAGATGTTTTTTGAAAGATATATCACACTGTTCTATTTTCTCTGTTGACCGGTTTTTCATTGTTTCGGTCTTATTATTTTGACGGATTATTGTATATTTCTTATGCGTGGCATAGCAGTTATTAAAAACCAAAAATGAAGAATTTAGCAGGAGAAAATTTGATTGGTTTTTAGTCCGGGAAACATAAATTAACTAGCAAAACTTAGTATTTTTTCAAAATTATTTGATTTTAGCTGTCGTTTTACTATTATTGCAAAATGAAATTTTTTTTGAGAATGACCGGAGGAGGAAGTAGTACGTGATGCATGTTCAACCTATGCGTTTATGATCGCTCGTGTATAAATCTTGGCCGACAAATTCATACTGCCCATGAACGAAACGACGAATTAGAATGACATATAATAAAATAGAATGACATAAATATTTACATTTTGATAGTCTGACAAAAACAGGCAGAAGCTTTATATGGAAGGAATTATATAATGCGTCATTCTTCGCTTAATCTTCAATGATGTTATGCTCTGGAAAGAGTTATGTCCTGCTTCAATTTTTAACACTTATAGAAATATTATCCGTCGTTTCCATTATATACGCTTCCTTCAGGATTTTTATTTATTCTCTCATACTTTCTTCAGAAATTTTCTTTCACTTTTTCTAAATTCTCGTCAAAAAATGTTTCTGCAGATTTTTGACTACTTTTTCCGGAAACAAACTCTGTGGTTTCTTTATTCATGTGTCTTTTTTGAGATTTTATTGTTAATAAATCAAGATCCGAAGATTTCCACAACAAAATTCTTCAGTTGAATGATTTTGAAGATTTTCAAGGGAATTTGTTCAGTCAATTTCTTCTTAAAACTCCCGCAAATTCGAGACTGACTATATGGTCGATTCTGAAATGTACAAAATATCAATTTCTTGAAATTTGCACATAGCAATTTTTGGAAATGCTTTAAATTTCCTCGATATATGATAAAAGCTCATATGCTTTTTTAACAAAAATAAAGGTCATTGCTTAAAGTTATATTTGTTGCTGAAAATTTAAATAACATTTGTTTAGATCAACCGGTATTTCTTTTCCAGCATATCCATAAATTGTGATAGATTTTCATTTCCATGCTGTCCATTCTGCAAATATTTATCAGCAATGGTAGATAAAATCTAGCAGAGAGATCGTCGTGAAAAATGGCCATTGTGTAACCATGATTTTGTTCTAGTTTATTAATTCTCTAAATATTTGATTAAGCGACTTTGATTTTTTTTAGATTTTTTTTTCGTTAAAAGCGTAGCAGCGAGCAATTCGATTCTAGTCGCAAAGTGATCTGTCATTGAATGCAATTTTGAAAATTAAAATTTTTTAGTAATTATTAATTTATTTCACGTTAAACATAATTAAACTTTTAAAATTCCAGCGAAAAAAAGCAATGTCAAACGTAACAATTGATATCTATTTCCTTCAAAAAATTTGACTTAATTTATTCATTCGGTATTATTTGTTCCACCCGAAAAAGTATTTTGCTAATTTCTGACAATTTTGCTTTTTTTTTTTTAAAAAAGTTTCAACTTCATAAAAAAATTTCGTCTCTTTTATCTTTTCCAAATTTATTGAGGTATATGTACAAAGAGCTGATCAAATGCTTTATATTATGGGCTGGTTATTTTTATCAATGATGAATGTAAATTGCAAATAATATATTACCTTGAACATTATCAGGAAGAGAAATGAGAAATTTAAAAATGATATCATTTAGCTATGAGAAATCAACGCTTTTTTAGCAATGCATTTTTTATTCGACAATCTGTGCAAGGGTCGTATTATCATCAAATCGTTTCTACTTATCAGTCATCTTTCATGAGTATATTAATAAAAGATATATATATAATCAAAGTGTTATCATTACTTAGTAATTCAGTTATATGTGATTTGATGATCGAAGCATACAGAGATCAAAAGCTTCTTTGTATAGAATCTTCTTCGAAGTGAGTTGCTGAAACATCCGAATAGCAGCAGCAGCTCGGATATTTCGGCTGTTTCAAAATGATGGTTGGTTGCTATGGAAGAGGGGAAATGATAGAAGAAAGCGGTGTTAGGCTGAAATGATTGCTTCTAATTAAAGAGGTCATTTAATGACTTAGCAGATAAGATAGTTTATTATGTCATTGTAATTAAATAACTGGTTGGTCCTGATTATAAATCGATCGTGCGTGATAATCATTTCTAGTAAACAGCTAGTTAATGATAAAGCTATATTTTTAATGCTAGATGAATTTCAATAATTATCATATAAAACTGAACCTGATGAGTCAGCAAACCAAAAGCAAATCGATTATTGTTAGTATCATTTATCATTTCGAGAAACATGAAAAGTTGCAATAGATTGGATCTTATGATAATTTAACTTGGAATGCTGTATCAGGGTAACAAAATTATAAATTTTTTTATTAAAATATTAAACCAAATTTGAAGGGTAAATATAATTTTATTTTTGATGTCTGTCTGAATTGTTGGGATGCAATCGTTCATTGGTAGTTAAATTGCAAAAATTATCTAAAATAGATACATTTCAGATCTTAATTTCAGATAATTAAAGGTCCTTCAGTATTCACCAGCAAATACAAAAAGCCATTTTTAGATTCACGTGGTAGAGAATTTTTGATTTCTCTTATCATCACTGATATGGTGTTTTCAAGTCTATATCAATTAAATCTATTAATTTTGATATATAAAACATCCAAACTAATTATCTATGAGAATGATAAATATTTGTCTTGTGCTTATTGCTGAAATTGAATTTTTTACGTAGATATCATACAGAATTTGGATAAAGAATATATAAACATCCTAAAATCATAAGAATTACTAACAGATTGTATTCGAAAAATTCAGTTAACATGGAATATTGTTGATAGTTGTTAATTCAATATCACAATATTCACTTAACATTGTCAAAAAATGCTGGAATCATTTTTGTATCGGTTAAATTCTAATAATCCTTTGCATGTTGACCTCGAGATTGATAGTGCTTATCGAGCACTTGACTTTGCTCTCTTAAACGATGACAGGCAACACTTTTGTGTGGCTTATGCAAATACGAATTTTATATATCCGGTCTCATATTCAGTTTCGCGCGTGAATATTGTTTGTCGAGATGAATGAATGAATATTTTCTTGCAATTTGCTGATGCAAAAAGTATCACATATTAGATATCAAATATCGCTTATTCAAACTTTTAGGACTTATTACTTCCGATCGATAATTTAATCTTTGCCCATAGATCTATATTTCAAGCTTGACATTTTATTAATGAGAAAAAACGAAATTTTTTCAAATATTGATTTGATAATCTTTGTTAAAAGCAAACTGATAAGATGATAGAATATACAGAATAATGAATCTTTAAAATAAATAAATAATCCTTCATTATTATTACTTATTTTTACTGTGATATAAATTGCTGATATTTATGTTTTTTTTTTTTTTGAATCATTGAAAAAAAAAATTTTTAATTTCATAAAAGCTTTTTGATTCAATTTCAGATTATCAAATTCATTTTTATATCTATCAAACAAAATACTTTTTAAATGTTATGAGTACGATGAAATGAATATCATCTTTTTCATATATCAATGAATATTCCTTATTTTTAATGATATAATTAATTTTTTTAAATATGCAACATTAAAAATTTCTTGAAGTAAACGAATTATTCGAGAAAAGATAGCTCGTTTATGGTTAATCAGTCATTTATGATCATATCAGTAGCCATGTGAAATATATTCGGTTTTTATAATCAGAACAACAGGGAAAGGTGGTCAATTACTTAAACGACCCCTAAATTCTAATCTTCCATTGCAATAATTACCTTATTGAGATATCATCTCAAGTGACCTGTAGTGGAATACTCCCACGCATGCAGAAATTTAGGAAAGGATTAATGAGCGATGCAGCTGCTGTTTTACGCAATCTGAATCGATCAGTTTAACATAAAATATCAACCGCCGTTCGAATGATCCTTCATTTTAGATACGATTTGAATAAAGCATATATCTTCCACACGCTTATTATCGTATCGATGTCATATCTATCATATTTGTATAATTGGTCTGTCTTAAAATATGGTATTATATAAGTCACTCTCGATGTTGTCAGATATTGCGTACTAGTTTTAGCTCCATCCTCATATTCCTTCTTCATTGAATTTTTTTTTTTTTTGAAAGGTTCGAAAAGTAGTAGAGGCCACAAATTAATTTTTTGCGCTGTCTGCATGTGTGAAATGGATGTATTGTATGGATTACACATGCACATATATATATATAGATGAATGCATGCATGAGATAATATCTCTCGAGACATTTACTCATTCTCATTTCCTTTTTCAAAACTATTCATCCTTTTAGGCCTGGGCTTAACACTATCAATGCTAATAATACTAAGGCTATGCTATATATGACCGAAAGAAAAAGACATTCTTTTAGTTTCTATTTGGCAATAATTTACTTTCACTTTCATTCATTCAATTTGATATAAATAATAACTTCTAACATAATCCCATAGGACGTGAATTTTATTTAGATCTTTTTTAAAATATCTTTTATCCGTCGAGAAATGCCTTATCTTGAATAAGGCTTAATTGGTAATTTAATTTAATCAATCATTTATTTGCTCTTTATTTTGAACATAATAGAATCAAAATTTGAACAGATATATTAGGTGCAACAATTTAGTATCAAGAAAATTATTATGTATTAGATTAAATAAGTTCATTTAAGCATTTTTGTTCGGCTTAATTTAAATTTAGAATTATTTTAATATTGACCTGATCGAATCGAATATAATTGAATTGAATTTAGCTTTGCGATATCCTTTGATGGAATATAATACATTCTAAATTTTAAATTCATTGAATTAAATGAAATGTCTTTTATTCAAACAAGTTTTTTCCAACTTTTTTATGCTCATTTTCCTCTTTTCTAAGACATTTCTATTATAATTAATTGGCTAGATAGAAATATGAATATTACTTCATTGAATTATTATTCATGTTTTAAGTATATACCCTATATTATTATCTTATGCAATGATTGTATCATCAATACTACTATTACCAGTACTACCATCATCAATACTACTACTACTACTATTATTATTATTATTATTATTATTATTATTATATATTATAATTACTAGTAACAATAATTATATTATTACTATACTACTAAAATTATTACTGCTGTTACTGCTGTCATCCGACACTGTATAACTATAATTTGTATAGGAGCACAGAAAAGGTCATCGAATATTTAAAACGACAAAACGAAAATTATTCCTGCCATTGTATAGTACACTTAATTGCCTCTTTTATGATATATTATTTCGGTTTTAGCTATTCGATTTTAGAAATATTTCAGATTGCTGACAATGAATTTGTCATCCAAATAACCTTACCTGTAAAAGTCATTATATATATATATATATTAATATGAGCGAAGATTCAAACATTGAAATGATAAAGTTTGAATTTTTGAATGTGTAATAATAAAAATGAAAAAGAGTAGACTAGCCAGGTGTTTGTAGAAATTTAGTCAGAAGAAGGGCAGGTTAGCATTATAGCTAATCTTCCAAGCTTCGGTTTATTTACATCGAATTTATTCACTATGTAAATATTCTAGTCCACTACTACTCATCCGAGCAAATAACTGACTTACCTTTCTAACCTTTCCACTCATACTCTTCTCACGAAATGTCACCTTTCCATCTTTTCACTATTAGCTCCACTGGAATAGCTAATTAAGTCGTGCATCGATTTTTAATTGCTATCTCTTCAACAGCACTTTTTTAGTCTTCCATTAGCCTAACTTACCCGAAAAAGCTGATTTAACAAATTGTGTAACCACTACTCTAACAATCAATATCTGTCGTGCATTATCACTTATTAACCTGCTGTGACCTGCTTTATACCTGCGATCTTTTCTAAACACTTTTTATTTCATTATCTTATCTCTGAATAAATAACTTTCGAGATTAAATATTGCAGCTGTTTAGTCAACCCAATATAAATTTAAAATTGAAGCATTAGCAAATATGAAATTTTACTATTACTCCTTCTTCTTCTTCCAAAATTTCCTATCCATTTATAAGCTATATTCGATGCAGAATTTTTATTTATTTCCGAAATATTCCCACCCATTTCTTCAGAATTAAGGATTATGGTAATTTCATTTCTCATAAAATTGTCGTGGCACTTCTTCCTCCACAAATGCTTACTTTAAAGAGAGATTTTTCTGTTGTAAAACTTTGAGAATTATCGAACTTTAAAAATAGATGATAATATTAATCATTTCTTTTATCAAACAGTCACATTTATTTATATATTCTAATGAGAGGATGGAAATCATCATGTACTTATCGCTCATCAACTATTATTCATTTTCATTTTTTTGATCTACCAAATCAGCATAATATCATCAATAAAGCATATGTATCAACATTGTTGTAAGTTATGCTAATTCTGATTTTCGATCTATCTACTTTTCATATCAAATCTCCAGATCAGTCAATCATTCTAGCAATCTTCTGAACTCTGAACTAAACATAAAGCATCCAAATTTACATCAAATGGATAAAAGCGCTGTAAAGAAGCATATATATGTATTATGTAAGTATATATACATATATATTAAGTAAGACTTTGAAGATGAAAGTTTTGAAGGAAGGATGACATTTTTTTAGAAAGAAATTTGATCTATATAGGATATTTTTATGAAATATTGTTTATTTAATTCTAATTTTACAAAACTTATAAAACATCTATTGGAATTCGAAATTTCACAAAATAGAAATGAAAATGAACAAATTACCATTTTCGTAAATCATTTATATATCATTATTCAATTTGTAGATTTTAATATTGTCGATATTCATTAGAAATTTTACAAAAACAAAAAAAAAAAAAAAGAAAAGACCAGACGTTCTCTAATTTATGGCAATTTCTTCTCGATATTGAATTATTCATCCTCGAGAATTGCCAGATTTCATGCATTTTTTTGATGTTGCATAATTGCTAACTGAATAATATTGGAAATATGAAATTAAATTATAGTACAGTTCAGATAATTTTAAATCTCTCACATTTCATTTCATATATATATAACTTTTACTTTACTTTTGATCGTCTAATAATTCTTTAAGCTTTAATGAGCTATACGCTGTTCTTTTAGTCTCTCGAAAAAGCTCAAGGACGATCGTCATTCTTTTCGCCAATTGAATTATTCAAATTTTAATTTGCATCGATTTCTTTCTCGAAAACTGATCTTGATATTGCTGTACACTTCCTTCATATTTCCTCTCTTTTTAACTAACAGTAAGGACACAAGGAAAATGAAATAATTAAAACACTAAATTAAGTTATAGTTCGATTTGGTTAAGAAAAATCTATCTATATTTCGAAACATTTTTTTGGTCAGAAGATTAGTCACATGATCAAGACTATGATAAGAAGTAAATATATTCGATCTTGTATTGGGTGCTTCGAATGAAATGAAAAGAATAATAAGAAGCTTAAAGTCTATTTAATTCAAATTTTAACAGATACCAAGACCGACAGCTAATTTATCTTTCATACCCATTTGAGTCGAATCTGTCAAACTACCGCATCATCAGACATAAGGGTGACATTGTCGTAGCGATAATGTTGCGCGACATACGACATATGGTACATACCAACGACACCGCCCCAATTTTCCATCCCATTAGAGGATAGAAGATAAAAAGTAGTAATGATATGGGTCTGATGGCAGCAATGATCATCAAGTGAAGAACAGTTAGAATTTATAAAGTTTAAAATTTAAATATTTTCTCACTCGATTATTATTCATTTCTCGATCATTACTTCATTGTTTATAAGCTCGGTATTTTATTTGTTTATTCAATTCATGCATTGATTTTCATATTGCTCTCTATTATATCAATCCGAGAATTTTATTTGACCCCAGCACAAGACTGAAAACTGATCGAATAATGGTCCTTATACATCTTATCAATTTCGAGCTATGAACATCTCGCGATACGTATATGTAACCTCTCCTGTCAAGAGTGAATTTCAGAAATATTCGAATAGTTAGATTAATAAGCCTTATTGAAAGATTCCTTCACAACGTGCACTTCCTGAATTCAAAAGGTATATGAATAGATAAATGATTCTTGTGATGTCTAGTTTGTTTACATACATATTCCTTACTCGTGCATTTAACATCGTTGTTTATTTGTTTATTTATTTACTTACCAGTTTATTTAACAATATCTTCACACTATTATTCATATTTTCTTGATATAATTCTCGGCATTCTAATTCAAGCCATTAAAGTTTATTGCATTAGCAACAATAATGGTTGCTTTTTTATATATCTGATAATGACCTTCGACTTTGATATATTTTTCAACCTTTATTTTTGTTTACATAAAGTGATATTTGACATTTTTTAATTTATTGCTATATATATAGGTTAAGATATATATGTATATATACATATATGAAAGAGATAGCTATAGAAATTTAGTGAATTGATCCATTTATCCATCCATCGTAAGACAGATGTGAATTTTGAATGCTTATTTTAATATTGTCTGACCATCTCATTTAGATATATGATATTATAGAAGCCAATTTAAGACATATAATGTATTATGGAAATAGCGAATGGCTACTCAAGGGAAAACAACCCTTGTTATTTATACAGACCTACTCTTTTATTATAACTAATTGTATTCAAAAAAAAAAAACAAGGACAAACAAGCTTATCAGCAATTTCCACAATATCATTCTTATCCATTTTCATATCTTGAAATATTTAATTCAATTTATCCTCATCATAATTTATCTCTCAACAAAAATGCTGCTATCATTTATCTCTAAACAAAAATGCTGCTATCATTGATTTTTGTTAAATGATAAGCATTAGTTGATCCAATTGTTATCATTTTAATGTCACCTTTCCTTCATATTTGGAAATTTAATTATTAAAATTTAATGATAGATTCATAACCATTTTTTTTAAATACTTATATTTATTTTAATAACTTAACATATTTTCGCAGAAATTTCAAATATAATTGTAATTATGTGACAAATTATCATAAAATCTAAAGTATTGATTAAATAAACGATACATTTTGTCGTATTTTGCTAAATCAATCGCATCAATAGTATTTTGCCTTCGCGAAGAAAATTTGGAACAATTTTATCTGAAATTTGTTGGGGTCATTAGTGAGCGATATGTTATATTATTTTTGAAATTTGAAATGAAGTCAAAGAAATATAGAAATGTCAACTATCAATGGCAAGTATGACGAGTATTTCATTGAAATTATCTTTTGCTTATTGCTAAAAATTAATATTTCTCGCAGATATGGTGATAACGATGGTTCAAGCGCTATCGATAAGAACATTACCAATAAGCTTGCTACTGCTTATTATAATTGCTATAACTACTTCTGATCAATACTATGATCCAACTATGCGCGATTATGTCGAAGCATGTGATGAAATGGCCATGTTGGCTGGTGATAATTTTTGCAGGGTAATAATTTAGGCATGATGACGTTTATCATTGGAGATAAAGCATAAAAATTAATACATGGATTAATTTGCACTTCTCCTAAAGAGTATATAAATTGTTAGGTACTTCTCGGGAAATAAGATGAAGTAATGAAATACTTCTATCTGGTATTATGTTAGCAATTAATTATGAATTCTTCAACATTTATTTAGTTTATCGATATCAATATAGATAAATTTGTATTACATTTCCCATGTAATGTCTAAACTCATAAATGCTAATCAATAGGCAATTATCAATTCTTTTTAGGTATTTGATATTTGTTGTCGGGATCGTGCAAACAACAGATTAAATGGTGATCGCTGTCAATTACCTGATCCCACGAATGGATGTCAACTTACTCTTGAGGTATATGTCAATCTTTCATCATTATCATAATAATCTCTTCGCTTTTTTTGCTTCACTTTTGCTAATCCCATCTATTATACTCGTTTGTAGCATATTTGGTGTATTAAAATGCTGATATCAATATATGGGCGAGCTACTTATTTCTTGACTTTTGCTCTTATTGTCTTGTGGTTTTTTTCATTCAGATAAGAGAAAATTTTTGGGATTTTAGTACAATTTTTTCTTTTTTTGTTAACTGCTTTAAAAGTTCATCGAATGAATTAAATACTATCGAATAGTCGTAATCAATAGATATTTGAATGCGATTATGAGATAATGGACAGATAATGCGAATGATTGCAAATGAATTTCGTAGGATCATTTCATTCCTCCCTTCATTCTCATTTGAAATTTGAAATTTCCAAATGAATGATAATCAAGAATTAGCATACATTACTCACTTTCATTTCCTTCAACTTCTATTGATTTTCAAGTAGTTTTGTATTTAGGATTGTACGTCATATTGAATTTTTTAATTAACGGAATAAATAATAAAGAAAATATTAATCTAATCAACCATAACGAGAGATAACTGATATATGTATGGTGTTGTGATATTGCTGTGTGGATGAAATAATAAATATAGGATAAGACAAATAATTATTTATAATCTTACTTTCTTTCTTTTTTCAAACCTAAATATTATCAACTGCGACCAATGAAAAGTTTGTTACTTTCCAGATGACGTTAAAGTAATAGTAATAATTTTAAATAAATTACATACTTATAAACGATTAATTATGAAGTAATTGCAGAGAATGCAGAGAGAATCGAATTTGAAATTGTAATATAATTCGATTCGTCCGTTAACGATTGCAAATGAATTTCGTAGGATGTGTGATAACCTGAGCAATTGCAAATGCATGTCATGAGAGAAATGATAGCCTTAGCAATTGGAAATGCAAGCTATAGGAGGAATGATAACAAAAAAAAAAAGAATGTTTCTAAAGAAATATACATAGTAATAATAATCTATGATAATAATAATCTTTGCATTTATGATATTACCCAAGAAATTGCTAGCCAAGAGAAATACCATTGCAGACGGGCCTATAATGTGTATGACTGATTGATGATAGAGGATTGAGTTCTTTTGAATTGTTACTTCTCAAAGTATCTTCATACGGAAATGGTAAAAAAAAAATGCATTCATTTTATCGTTGAGATTTAATAAAACAATATATCCTTGAACATTTAATTGAAGAAGCGTTTCATCTTTTCTCGTTCCTTCTGTTTTATTTTACACCTTTGTGCTCATATTTAATGCAGAATAAATTGCTCAAACTTCAACTATCAGATATTTCAGCAGAATATTTCTACAGAACAGAGCGATACGAGCATAATAATGATATAAAGCTTTTGTTTAATTTAGAATATTGTATAGGCAAGAAGTTACCTTAAACAGATGATACCTCAAACATACTTTACAGGGTAATGTGGAATTTTTACGATGTCGAGCTTATAATTGTACTCCTGAGGTAACAACCACTACCACCACCACAACAACAACAACAACAACAACCACAGCACGTGCACTTCTTCTGAGTTCCTCATCAACAAGTAAGATTTCAATTTTTTCTGATAAAGCTCTACATCAGATTTGCATTTCGGTCTTACATAAATCTGAGTGACAATCAGTTGCTCTGACAGTTGGAATTACGTCGAGATTCTAGAATTTTCGTTCTTTTCTAAACCTTCGGACTCATGATGAGTCCTAAACAATCAATTTCATTTCAAGCTAATTGTCAGACACGTTGATTCGCATTTAACTGTGTGAAGTTTAGACACTGACTGATAATGCAAATGAACATTTTCATCACTTTTTCATCTTGATATCTTTTATATTAGTAGCAATTGATACATCTTCTGATCATTTCCGGAATCGATGATCGGTCGCGTTTCGTCTTCTAATTTTAGACGTGAAAAAATTCTTATTCTTCTTTCTCTCTTGAAAAAGTCAGCTTGTCCCGGTTAACTAGAGTTTCAATTATTTTCTAGTTTCACCGCAAATCTATACGATGAAATTAGCAAATTTTGCACTCAGTCAATTATTATTTAATCAGCAAATTTATAGGTGTAATGTATATCAGGTTACTTAATGCCTTCTCAAATTATGATTCAAATACTTTAAAAGGTGGGAATCATCTACCAAAACAGCTTCCATTCGTAGCCCTTTAGAATTCTTTTAAAAAACTTCGCAAAATTTTTGGCGATAACGACAAACTATGCCAACAACAAAAATTATTCAAACTGATTGATTCTATTTGTGTCACTTCTCATCTCGAAAAAATTCAATCGAGAATGAAAGCTTGATTGTTATATTTCACTTACGAAACAGAAAATGCCGAAATATGACATCAGCGACTACAAATTAAAAAGAGTGATGCATAAATTGTATAAATTATTTGAGCGTGAAATGAAAAAGGAAGGGAGACATCTTATTATATTAAAAAATAATGGCATCACAGATATTACTAGTGCGACCCTTTTTTCATCGGTTAATCCTTCTCAACTGTTACCATAGCGACCTTCAAATATTTACTACAATGAAACGAAAGGAATGAATAAAAGTACTAAGATGAATTCTTCGAGGGAAAGGTAATTTCTAAAATTACTTATCAATTTACTTATGGAATCTTTCACTACAGGTATCAAAACAGATGCACTTATTACCGTAATCGCATTTGTTGCAATATTTCAATTAACCTTCAGGCAATAGTGTCATCAGACATTATTCGCCTAAATGTCTTCAATTTTGGTAAGTATTTTCCTTTTATGCTTTATTAGAAATTACTGTAGTAAAATTTCAAATGGTATTAGATATTTTTTTCCGCTATTATCATTTTATCTATTTTACAGCATGGAAAAATGACAGGAGATGATAGCTAGTTTGACATATCCGATATTATTATAAATTTCTTTATTTAAGTTTTTAATCTAATGAGGGAACATTCGTGATTACTTCAATTGCTATATTTTTTATAATAAGAATGGGTTAGATTTAGTCTTGAAAAGTATTATGAATAGTATAGAAAATAATAACTTGAATATTTAGATTAATATCTCATATCAATCATAATAATATACAATCAAATAATGTTTTCTTTGATTAAATATTCATTCTGATTAGCTACAGCTATCAACTTAAGGAAAAAAAACTATAATCAGATTTATTTCTCTATTATGTGAAATGATAAATTGCATTTATCGAGACGGGAGATGATTTGACTGATAATGATCATCAATAGATTATCAGATATGTAGAGATATCTTTATTATGTTCTGCTCATATTATCATAAGAATTTTTGCCAGTTTTCATTACCTTACATAAATAATGTCTTATGTTCTTCTTCTGCCAATGATAATTTATTACATCCTGAGAAGAATAAATGGTATCTGTCTATCTTTTCTTGCATTCTATTTCACTTAACAAAATTATCAGATTTATATCAGATTCCAATATCTTATATGAAAAATATAGCAGCATAATTTAAGAACGAATACAACAACCTAACTTATGTTGTTCTTTAACCCAAGTTTTAATCACTAATCCATCATAACAGCAGCAGCGTTGATAAGTTCATCTTTCTTTTGATAACAAATAATACATCATATTTAACTTTTACTGTTTTATATTAAAGCAATTCCATGTATTGTTTTTCCCTTTTCAATACTTTGCATGCATACTACTGAATTTCTTATTAGCAAATATTTTTCATTCCTGAGACTTAAGTGATTCTTGTCGCTAAATTCTCCAAAGCCTCGGATTTAAGAAAAATGAACTTCAACCTAATAAAATGAGATATAGTTCTATCAGGAATAAAGGAAATTAAAATGAATCTTTTAAAACTTATCAATTTTTCTTTTATTAACTTAATATAATTGATACAGAATTAACATATCTATTTTTCAAGGGATCATTCCAAACAGATATAGTAATCACTGGTCAGATTGATTGTTGGTAATCAACCATGATCCCGAAAAATTTCAAACTTTACTATTGTTCAATCTTATTTTTTTATTTATGTTTTATTTCCCTTTATTCTATTATATTCTATTTTTCATAATATTCCATACAATTTATTAGTGATATGCTCAGGAGCAAATGTTATGCTTGAAAATGAACATTTGTTGAAAACTAACTGCGCTTAACATTTCAATATTGTTAATATTTCATATAATTTTTTGTTTGTTTGTTTATTTGTTGTGTGATTGTAATATCACCCAGATTGATTGATTATGTATAACCTTCAAATTATTCATTTTTTTTGATACATTTAATCAATTTTATCACTGCAGCAAATATGTCTTATCAATTTTTTTTGGTGATTATCTTTTAACATTATTATCATTATTTTGACTTTTGTTGGAAAAAAGAAATGGTGATATCAAGAAGACCTCATGTTTGGAAAAACGAAACTGGTATTATCTAAATCGGATCACGCGGCAAATACCAAATTGGTTATCTTCTCTATTGAAAATTCATTTGAAATTTTTTGGATAAAAATCCCAAGATAACGTTTTATCAGAAATTTATGCATATTTTGAGATGGAAAAGATTCGATGGAGATGTGCTATCATATCGTATTTCCAAGCTGACATAAGGTCATCGTAATTTAAAGTTATCACAGTTTTCAAAAATTCGCTGATTCTACTGATATTCTCCGTTCTCGTATTACACTGTCGAATGCTACTGATAAATTGTTTTTATTTAAATGTATTTGTTTACAATCTTTCCATTCATAGCATACGCATAATATGAATGCTTTCCAGGATGAATTTCAGAAAAAGAATGCGTATCACTTACGTTTCGGCAATATCAGTCTAACAAAACTTATTAATAAAGTTCATATTTTTTGACGTTGGATTTTTTATAATTCTAATTCTGTTCTTTCCTTTTTAGATTTCATCAAAGTTACCATTTTTATTATCATTATTATTTTTCAGTTCATCGAGAACTATAGCATTTATTAATGTTTTTCATTTCTAAAGTTCTACTTTCCTTTTCTCATTAAAGTTCGTTTAGTTATATACTGAAAGTTATCCAGAAATTGCATTACTATATATGTTATCATCATTGATCAGTTTTTGAGATTCAATTTACTTCTTCGTCTAAGTCATCTTGACCGCTGAATTAAAAGTGAGGAATTGAAGCAATAATTAAGTTTGCTTATCACTTCTAATAGTAATGACGAGAATTTGTCCATTGATAGTTACTTTCGATAATTATCGATCATATTACCTAAAGACTAAGTTAAGTGATGAAATTATTTGATTGCAAACAAAAAAGGAATTTTGCTGCACATTCGAGTTCATTTATATAAATATATTAAACTGTCTTTTTCTGAATTTGAATCCAACAACTCTTTTGCATCGAATTCTCTCTTGAATTTTACGAATTCCTTTGTATCTGCATGCAAACTTTTCTTCGTGCACGTATTCACAGGTTACCAACAAATTAATAATTACTGTGTTACACAAAGCAGTATCTTTGAATCAATGAATCTTAACTAATCATATCAAGTCTCTTTAGAGAATAATATAAGAAATTGAGTATGAAAATAATTATTATTGACTTAAATGTAGATCATAAATGACTACATATATATGTCATTCACTCTCGAATGGTGGCAATCATCAAAATATCCTCGTTTAAATTTTTTTTTCCTACTGATTTGACTGCTGTAATTTTAGACTGATCGATCGTACACAACAAAATATTGCTTGCTTGAAGTCCCAATCAGTAAAATATTTCCTATTTTTTGATATCACTTCATAATCACTTTTATCACTTTTAAGATTGCAACAAGATATCCAAATAATACTTACTCAACAGTACTAATAAAAATTAATAAAAATGAGATAATTTTGGTTAATCACCGCTCACCTTTGCAGTGATTAACCAAAACCTGTCTTGTTGCAACATCCTGGATTATTTTTAGCTTTGATATAAAGATGATATGATAAGGATTTTTGCAGAATTGATCACTGATCTACCAGTATTAAAACATACAAAAAAAAATTTTTTTCAATATTCTTCTTGCAGCCTTTAAACGATTATCGTCAAGATTCAATGATTATCAATACATCCTCTTATCATCTATATTATCTGTATAAATCAGCACATTGATTATGCCGATCAATTTTTCTTTTATTTTTCGTGTTTCACGTGATATTCTCACGAATTACTAAGTTTATCTGAAAAAATGAAAAAATATACGAAGTCATCCCTAAAAATAACAATAGAAGCCGTGCATTTCTACTGTTACTAACGGATGATACTTATAATTCTATCTTTCCTACAAATGATATTGATATCACAATCAATTGTTTGACATATACTAAATTTAACTTCAATAAAAAACCATTTAATAAATTTCAACTTTATTTAAAATGAACTATGATACTGTTATCTGATAACATATTCACTACTGGCAATAGTTATTCATCAGATTATTGCAATCATGAAAGATCAATTGTATTAATATAATGATTGGATTGTAAACTCAGATTTATAAACATACCTCTATTATCTTCTAGTTTTCAAAAGAATTGTGTATTTTGCAGCTTCCATGAATTTAAACTCATTATTGTCCAATCAAAGAAATTGATTGATGAATGAATAATATGGAATCGAGAAATAGTCTCTAAAAGCTCCTTTAATATATTTTCAATTTTTAGTAATTTACAATATATAAGTTTTAATTGGTTTCCATTAAGTGACAATAGAATTTTTTTGGATTCAACAATGTGTCAATAGATAGACAGATATCAATGGGGTCAAATAACTCTGGCAATCCACACCACAGCAAAAACAGTTTTGTTGTTCGAAGGTCAGCTCTTTTAGGGATTAAATTCTGTGATATCTGGATGACTATTTCTAAATTACATTTCTATAAATAAGCGAAATTATAAAGCAGAAAAGAGATGCTGTAGATTTTAATAGAATTAACAATTACAAATTCTGGTATCATCAAGCAGATACCAGAAAAACATTAATGAAAATATCAGGCTAAGAGCAAAATAACTATTAGTAAGACTAGCAAGTAACAATTAATGGTTAATTTTTCTAAATTAATACTACAGATAAAGCTAATTAGCTACGAAAAAATTGAATCTTTATCGTACAAATTTCATTCTTTTCAATATCATCGTACTTCACTTAATTTACTAAGAGCTTGTTCATATTTTGTTTTGAAAAGTTAGGATAAACCTAAGATTACAAATGCAAATAATTGCTTTTGAAATAATAGGCAATATTAGAATTACATCTTTTCATAGGAGCTGCAGATAATTTTGAACAGTCAGAGAGAAATTTATCAAATGATTATTGGCCATAGATGGGCTGGAAATATGTTGTTGCCGAGAGATAGAAAAAAGAATTTATATGATTTATAATAGTTAATATTGTAAGTTGTATATTTGACAGACATAATGAGTCACCTTTTGCCCAAGAATTTTTTATCTGATAAATATGGGAAATATCCTATGCTAAGTGTTGCTAAAAATTTCTAGAATGATCCAATGCTTTGACAATTTTAATTCTCGGAATTATTAATAAAATAAAAGTGATTAATCTCGATTATAGGAAATGTGATAAATATGAGCAATGGGCACATCTCATATATCACTTCGTAGCTTATGAATAATCGAATCAGTCATTCTGGAATGCAAGAACAATTCTCGAATTCTTCCAAGTTTCACTAAAAAAAACAAGTTTGATATAAATAGATCGCCTCAGATACTAAAGTTTACGTCATTATTGGAATTGTATATCAACCTAATAAAACCGCATTAATCTGATCTCGTATAAAGACTTAAAGGCATTTCGAATGGATTAAAAAAATAATCATCGTTATATTGATAATAAATTCATGCCAATTACAATAACAACAGCGAACAAACCGGATATCACTCATGATATTTGAGTGTATAACAAATGTCAGAATCTAGCCCTAAAATTGCGATTCCAGATTCCCATCTTCTTAAATAACATTTACTTACAATTTAGAACGAAAAATAAAGTACTTTCAGTGAAGCTATTCAAAGTTACTTTACAGTATCAATGAAAGTATTTCGTCAATCAAAAACATCCTTGCAACACGGTGATACGTTCATAGTAATTGCGCTGCTTCACAGAAAAAATAATTTTCATTTTTTACGTTTTTTAGGAGCAATCTTTTTTTATTTTTTTACGTGTAATGCGTGTGTTTTACGGGCTAACAATTTACAGTAGTAAGAAAGATCAAACTTTCCAAGAATCTTTACATAATTTATTCATTCAATGCAACACAATAAATATATATATATATTTGATGACTTTATATCTCATTTAATTGATGCGTTATCGATTGATTTAGAAGAAAATTGCAAAATCAGGCTATCATTATATGATAAGTGTGAAATGAAGAAATCTAATCGAAGAGATGCAATTTATAGATGATAAATCCTACTTAAATTATAAATGAGTTATGAGACCAATAAATTAATATTTTCAATTCTAAGCTTTCATTATCATTTCATTATGATGCTAAATGATTTGCAATAGAACGATAATTTTTATCAATACTTCATCAACAATAGATTCCTTTGCAATTTTCGAATTGAATTTTTCATGAAGAATCAACTGATTCTAATCATTCATTCTTTCTGTATTTCGGATTCTTCAAATGAAGCAAAAATAATACTTCATGTACATCCAATGAACTGTTTAAATATTACGTAAGATTTGCCATCGCTTCAGTATAGTATAATGACGTCACGGTTATCGATAACGAACATATCCAACTTAGATGCCATTGATCAGTTAAATTACGATTATCGTCGTTGTACTTGAGTGTTCTTCTAATGACAGAATTTAACTGTAAACTGTATAGCAGAAAAAAGTATTGGCAGTTATGTGTTGGCCAGATAGAAACTTTTAGTATTAACCTATAACCTTTTCTACTCTTCAATGTCATTTTCATATCTTAATGGGATCTAGAAGTTTGCTTCAAATTTTATATTGCAAGAATTTTCTTCATACATTTGCAATTAAATGATTTCATCCAACTCCAGCCTTATGCTTGAATCATAACTCCAGCCTTATGTTTGGATCAATTATCTTGTTGATAGGTGGTGAATAATTCAGGTTTCCCAGCTAATCTTCGCAAAATCCTTCACTGATAATACGAAAAGAAGTGAAATTCGATAGAAAGCCTCTGCCAACAAATGACCAATATTGTGACGAAAAAAAAAAGGAAGTTGTTGGCTTTATCGGGACGCTTAGATTTAAAGGCTTACCTCATAATGACGTCATTTATTACTTTGCGGATATGCAAAATATGAATTACCAGCTTTATTGAAATAAATAATACAGAGTTGACAAAAATGGAATAAGAGTAACGAATCAGAAAATCTCCAACGACAGGAATCGTCTGGTTTTTTTGAAAGAACACCAAAAAATGAGACTGAATGAATGAATATATTTTTGTTACACAGAGGCTTTATATATATTAAGAAAGTGGTTTACATTAAACTGTTCAAGTACCAAAAAACAGAAGCAACTGTAGGGATAAATTACAGTACAAAAATTATAACAACATTAGATAAGAAGAATAATAATGTGGGAAATAATTTTAAAAACATACATTAGTGCAAAGTGATGAATCATTGGAAATATTTAAAACATTTAAAGTATTCTATCGGTTTTCCAATACTATTGTCACCTATATTATCTGATCAGTGGCGCTATTGACAATCAGCAACCACCACTTCATTTTGATCTTTGGTCATAATATCATTTGCTATAAAATCTTGATGTATGCGACATATGAACAGCTAAAGATTAGAGATCGGTAAGCTATTATTAGCGATCGTTTTTATGGATGGATAGCATTTCTACGATTCATTAAAGATGATTATCACTGCAAAGATTAATGAAATGAAAACATTTCCCGATGGCCAATCTTTTTTTCTCGACAAATAACGAAGCATCAAGAATCTCGGAACAGAAATGAGTTTGGAAAGGATGAAAAAGGGAAGTATTGTATTGATAATTGGAATGATGTTATAAGCTTAATTAGCAATAACGTATGCACGCATCATAAATGTTAGAAAATTGTTTGTAAGAGAGGCTGATATTATGATTGGAATATAATGAATTAAAATTTTTAAAATAGAGCCATCAAGTTTGCTATAGCTAAAGTTGTGATTCATGAACTTTGACCTTTAAATACACTGACATAGTAAATATTATGCATTATACATTGTCATTATCGTGTTAATGTTATTCATATTGCATATGATAATCAAGAAATGTTTATTATAGACTTCTATATTTGTTCATATCATTTGACAGATGAATGAAATATTACTTGCCATATGATCGATCGTCCTATTTTCATATTCTCGAAGAATTGATAAAGATAGCCAATATCGAAGATATAGTGAAATAGATTTAGAAAGGAAAATGTTGAAATTACATATCAATCTATGTGATGTTAGTATCATAATTGTTAGAAGATAGATTGGAAGGAAAATAGTAATTGGATAATATAATTTTAGAAAGAAAACATATCTATGCAATGATTATGAGATAAAAGTAAAAAGAAAAAAATTGACTGAAGATGATAAAAAGAATCATAAACCAATCCTCGATAAAATAAGCTAAAATAAGCAAGAGAAACAAGATAAGAATTATGCATTGTTATTTTTCTAATGAAATAAACAAAAATTATAAGATCACAAATAGATAACTAATCTCTTATCATAAGAATTCTTGATAGAAGATTCGTCACTTCATCCATTTTAAATAAACAAAAATAAACTGTATTTATCAGAATTATTAGCAATAAAAAATTTGAGTCATTAGATGGAACAAGTGATAACCGCGCCTAAGAAATTCTCCCATAATCAATTGATCAACTGATCTAGTTCTATTGTACTAACTCTAAACTTAAAATCTCAGGATTTATTTATTATCATTCACGATCATATAATCATCTGTTTTGAAATTGGGACTCCAATTAAATTTATTCGGTGAAAGATTTGTCTATCTTACGGAAATTTCTTTTTTTTAAAGTCATGCTTAAATTATGTATATAAGATTTATTGATTTCCGACTCAGTCGATACACTACTTCGAATCATCATCGAATAATTTGACTGCTTTTGATTCTCGGTGAGTCAAATTGTAGATTAATGAGTGATATCATTACTTGATTTATCTATAAGTATGAAGATCGCTTCTGTGGATCTGAAATATTGTAACTGAATGAATGACTGTTATAATCTTTAGTCTCAAGAATTAAAGTATATCGAGAAATAAACATTTATCGATCACTTCTTCGTATTGCTTTTCCAATTACTACCTTTTGAGACGGATTCGTTAGTAACTTTGAATATATTAGCAATGCTGATTCGTAAAAAAGACGGACTGTAGCGAATAATTTAAACGGACCTCAAATTTAGAATGTTTAACCAATGAATTGAAATAGTTATATATCGTAATAAGTAAGTAATTTCATACCGTAAATGCGAGAGTTAACTATGTTTATGTTCTCCTACAGCAAGATAATAAGTTAAACGGCAAGAATTTAAACTTTTCTCCAATAACAAGAATTTGAACCTGATTCCAGGAATAAAAATATCAAGGTACGTCCAAGGTAATTCGAAGAAAGGGTAAAAAATTTTAGAGTAGACAGTGTTGAAAAATTTATGAAGAAACAATTAAAGAATGATTATACTTCTTTTCAGGATGATTTTTAAGAAGAGATAAATAACTTTATTCAGATTCAAGAAATCAATTCGTTTAGAAATAGACAGGAACATCTAAAAATTAGTAATCCAAA
The DNA here is from genome assembly GCA_008729115.1 of Dirofilaria repens. Taxonomy (NCBI): domain Eukaryota; kingdom Metazoa; phylum Nematoda; class Chromadorea; order Rhabditida; family Onchocercidae; genus Dirofilaria; species Dirofilaria repens. The sequence goes on along the minus strand of SNRZ01000013.1, from coordinate 184,708 downwards.
ATGTAAAAATGATAATAATGATAACTTTCAAAATTCATATCATCCTTATCTTTTGTATTTCTCGTTTTGATAAAACCAAATTGATTAATTTCGACATATATTTAATCTATTTTTACTCGGCCTGAATGCTAACGATTTCTACAAACTATTATACATCATGACAGAAGACTGTCAATGAATCTAACTTATATTGACAATCAATTTAAGCATGAGCATTTGATGAATCAAAAAAAAAAACTCCACTCATTTCACCATTTCTTTTCAGTCTAAAAAAGATGGGTAATGGATGAGTACATAAATGCTAAGCTTCCCAGCAGCTTGGTTGATAAGATTATTTCAATTAATCATACAGTTAATTTTCAACACGAGAATAATTTTTCCTCGTAATCGTTTTCGAAGATCTGCAAGACCTGTCTAGACAAAGTAATGCAGTTAACTACTATATCAATTGCAATTCTAAGCGATATAAAATTTAATATTTGTCAACTGATGAATGATTTAGACACTTTAAGGAATTTGAATTTTTCAAAAATTCAGTTGCAAAACAATATGAAAATTCCCGTACAATTACTTATATATAAATTAATTTGATAAGGAAGACCATTAAAAAATCGAGGTGTTTTTTACGTCAAGATTCATTTACTTCGCTTTCTTCATAAAGAAAAAAGATGAAAAAACAAAATCATTAACATTCAGTCAATCTGCAATTTTCATAACTCTTCTCAAATTATTTTCGATTATAATGATTTCGAATAGATTTTTCTGATCATAATGATTTCGAATAGAATTTATAGTATCGTACCAGACAAATCTATATTTTCCACTGATAAAAATCCATACGTCACCATAAAATTATAGTTACATCACGAAAATCCATATTTCATCTTACCTTCTTTATCTCTTTTTTATTTAGTACACCCTACCTTGAAATATATGTTTAAATAACAGAGCAAAATACACACTGGAAAACATTGTATTTTACATAACAAAACAAAACGTACACTGCAAAACAGATAATAACGTAAGAAGTTTTGACTGAAAAAAAGAAATAAGACCAAGAAAATAATCATTTGATATATTTCTCCATAAACTTCTTGTGAAATTCCGAGCGAATGGCATCATTGATAAAAATCTGCTCCTTCTTGCGCTCTTCGATACCCTTAGCGCAGTTTTTGAAAACTACATCATCATCCCATCGTCGTTTCACCTTAATTATGTTGTATAAAAAGTAAAATGGAAACAATACAAATAACTAATAAACTAACTATAATGTTGAAATTGAAGGTTTTAAAATATCATTGTCCTGATACCCTAAAAAGTATCAGTGTCCGGATGCTGCTGAGTTTACCTTAAAATCAGACGCTTCTGAGTTGAGTAATGGATTCCCATGTAGGATGTTTTCGGTTCTGATTCGTTCCTACAAAACATGATACATATTGAAGAATCATGTTGACAATTCAACAAATGAAACCTCTTTTTATTTTTCGGGATATTTCATCCTTTGACGCACACAATAATATATGAAGAGGGTTAAAAACAAATATGAAAGACAGTAAAAATTTACTTATAGATATTAAGTTGAAGAAATTAACTTAATACCTGTTCTTCAGCTAATATCGCATCACGCTGAGCCTTCTCTAGTGCTCGCTCTTTCTTGATTCTAGCTAGTTCGGCCATCAATTCGGCGGCATCATCCTCATCTTCATCGGAATTCTGCAGTTAACACAGATTAACAAAAAAATCATATCAGGAATTGTTTAGGGAGGAAGAATCCTTTACAATAAATTATATAAGAGTTGAAGAACAAGTCTGGATCGTCATATAATAAGCTAAGAGATATATAACGTGAAAATGATAAAAAAAATCATACGTCATTGATATCATCGTCGTAAGGATCATCCTCATCCTGGATATTTGGTGCCGAACTTCCTTCCAATCTTGGTTTTTTCTGCATATTCCAACCACTTTCTCGACTTCTTCGTTCACGCCCTACATTTTTCTCCTTCTCCTCTAATTCACGACGGAAATCCTGCAAAACAGCAGACAACTCTAACATATAAGTTATAAAAAAAAAATTAAAATTTACTTTACCAGTCCAATAGCAAATCTTTAAAAAACTCCTAGTCTATTTCAAATACGACAAGATACAACAAGCTTCAAATTTCAAAGAATTTATTAAGATTTCAGCTTAAATGAATCTGTTTTTTAATTTACGCAATCGCTTTTTCTTCTTTATTCCAAATGGCTGTGAAAAAGTAATATAAGTATTTCAATTTAATGTCCTTGTTTACATTATGACATTCTTACTCTCGACTTGATATCCTCTGCGTGACCTTGTCCCTTCTGACGGTACTTAAGCTTTGTGTGTGATGGCATATCCTTGCTTGAATACTGCTGGGACAGCTTCGAAAGGTCACCTTCATTTCTGCCAGATCCGCCGCGTGCCGGTTCAAAAGTTGGCCGATGTGCAGTGGTCATTCCGATAGCCTAAAATAAAGCAGTTCATATTTGGAGAGATCAAAACCTTCAATAACTCCATACAATAATTATAGGACATCATATAACTGCAATAACCAATATAATCATGATAAAATTTATAACAATTGATCACACATGATTATAAAATCATGCACAAGTGAAGCTCATATCTCAGCGCTATGGATGAAGACTTTTTATTAACAGATAAATTAGGATGTCTGTTATCAGCAATCCAAAATTGAACCGAATTATTTGTATCTTCACTCACTTCGCCTTCCAAAATCCCTCATCACCTTAAGCCAAAACAGTGCGCCCATATTTCACGCTGCTGTCACCTGACAACACTTTATCTCATAGGGGATGAGACAGAAGTGCTAAAGGAGCTTGGGGTCTTACTCGATGAGGTATAGAGGAATTTCTGTTTTTCTCCTTACTTCCATCTCGAGCTTTTCAGTCTGATAAATATTTGTGATTATAATAAATATGTATAGCTGATAATTTTGGTCAAAATTCATTTCTTGCAATTCGATGCTATAGAGATAACGTATGACATCATTGAACCAATTATATATCCAAAATAGTTGAAAAGAATGAATTTATGGCAGTAGAGAAGAAAAAGGAGCAATGAAAGAATTGAGATAAACAAGGCGCTTTCATCTCCTTTCTGTTGTTATTTTATTCCTTAAATCTATGTACGATGTATAGTATAGATAACCTTTATAGTTCATTGATATGAATCCTCATTTTAGTCGATCAATATTGATTTCTGGGAAAATAATTTATATGCCACTGATTTTTGCTATCAACAACTTGCCATTTATCTATTATTTAATCATTATTGTTCCTTCAATTATATATATTAATAGTTATTGACTACAGTTAGGCAGACATAAATAGCTTCATTTTATTATTATCATAAGCAGAATGTATTTTTATCTGATTTTATAATTTTGATAATTATGGAAAGGCAGGGGTTAATCAGGGATACAATTTTAATTAATAAGAAACTATGTTGTCTTGTGAATCAGTGCCTTAAATAGTACGCAAGTGCATTTGATAAAAAAAGATATAAAAATAGTTTATTTTGCATTACTCGTACCGAAATAGTCATTCATCTAATATAACTATATTCTTCTATTAGCCAACATTAATATTGCATCTCTTCTTGCAGTTACTGTATTAATAAATGCTTTGAATATCCGGTAAGTAATAGAGAAATGTAAAAAATAATTTTTAGCCTTTTTGGATTCTTCTATATATGTTATATGTTTATCTATTTGTTTATATCAGTGGATAAAAAAGTAATGGATTCTTAAATTCTTGAAAAAATATATGACTTCTTATTCGACTCGTGAAATGAATGATGAATGATGAACGATTATGGTAAGCGTATTTATATATAGATATTAATAACATATCATCGATGAAAATGTCTATTCAGAAAAATGTCGAAGGCAGACGAGGGACGTCTGATACATATCGCCAAAAAGCGTGAACGTGCTAAAGAAGCTATTGAACAAAGACGACGAAAATTAGAAGAAGAGACAAAGAATCGTAAGATTTCGTTTCCTTTACAATATCTTTGTATCAGCCGACTTGTGAATTTCGCAGAGCAGTATATAATTTCGAAACTTATTAAAATTCCGATTATCGCCCTTTTATGTTTCTCCATTTCAGTAAAATCAGGTATCACTACAAAATTCACTGCGAATTACGATGCTGTAGAAGATTCTCTCAAAACTAGTACTGTTGGTCTGGTAACACTGGATGAAATGCGAGAAAAGCAACGAGATGTAGTCGAATCAAGGTTTGTGTACATTTCGGCTATTAATTTATTCGAAAGCTTTATATTCATTAATACGAATTTTTTGTCGAAATTTGAATAAATTTATGTAGAAGAAGAAAAAAAAAAACAAGTATACAGATAAAAATAATTCGTTGTGCTTTATATCACGGATATGAACTCTACCTTGTCTTAGTTTATAATCAAAATAGTTTGTTATCATCCCATCTTGTTTGTTACATTCTCAAAACATCACTTCCAACAAAAACGAATAGTAGAAGGCTGGGGAATCGTTGATAATATAATATTTTGAGAACCGAATGAACAAGATGATGCTGATCAGTTATTTTGGTCACTGATCAAGATAATGTAAAAAGTCTCATATTTATGATAGAAAGACATCATTCGTTGTTATTAGCTTCGATTGGATGTTTTAATGTTTTTGCAGGGAGTTGCAAAGAACAGTTGAAGGAAATTCGAAGGAAAATACGAGAAATACCGCAAGCGATAGTAAAAGCTGTCAAGTAAATCTTAATTCATATCCTTTTATATACATCACTGCTGTTTCTCGATTTTCATGGTCATAATTTAACGAGAAATGGTGGTCATAATTTAGCGATTTGATCCATACAATTATATCGTATTTACGTTTGATTCTATTTCTTTATATTTCTTTTTAGACAGTCTGATATCAAATAGTCTTTGAATACTAGATTTGTTTCACCATATACGACGAATCTCCTCGCTAAGTCGATATAACTATATTTCTATTACATGCTTGGATTTAGGTGACTTTCCTATGTACCTGCCAGTTCACTCAATTTTTTTTCTCATTTGTAAATGAAATAATTTCAGAAACGAGTGCTTTCTTTTGCATTTGATGACGAAGATGAAGAGGATATGGTATCTATGCCGTTGGACAAAAAAGTAAGCACTCCGATGCTTGAAAAAAAATTTATTATTAAATTATTGGTAGAGAAATATAAATCTAATTTCAGCGAGTGGGTATGGATCCAACAGTGGAGACAGCATTCCTTCCGGATCGTAATCGAGAAAAAGAATTGGCTAAGTGAGATTATTTTCTTTCATCAGCTTTTTTCTACGGAAGATTTTCAGATAAGTATTTGTTGAAGGTTAAAGGAAGATCTCGCAAAAGAATGGCAGTTATTGCAAGAGAAGGAAAAAAACGAAGAGATTAACATTGCATTTGTATATTGGGATGGCTCTAGTCACCGGAAAGATTTGAAAATGAAAAAAGGAAATACAATATCACAATTTCTTGTCCGAGCACTTGAAGTAATTTATAAATACTGTTATTATCATTCTATTTCCTCTTCCTCTACGAAAATAAAAACATTGAGATCCACTAGTTCGAATATGCTTTGCAGTTGTTAAAAAAGGAATTCAGCGAAGCGAGAGCAGCTGTACCGGAAAGTTTAATGTTCGTCAAGGAGGATCTTATCATACCACATTTTTATACGTTAGTTTTTTAACTCTGCAATATCAGTCAGAAATCCATTTATAAAGACAGAATGCGAGTGTGATGTCTTCATTACTCTTTTTTTTCAGTTCTTTGATGGCTGCACGTCATGAATTTTTGTTATATAATATTGAATAATACATCACCATACTCCTGGCATAGTTATATCGCTGCAATAACTTATTTGACGACCTTCATTGTTTCAGGTTTCAAGATTTCATCGTAACGAAAGCGATGGGGAAAACGGGTCCCTTATATGAATTTGATGCTGCAGGAGAAATACGGCTAAGACAGGATGCTGCTGTAGATTGCGGCGAATCTCATCCAGCCAAGGTATCGTACGATATGAAAATAACAATGATTTTTTCATCGAGTTTCCTTCCCTTAGCAGATAAATTGAAAATTAAATGAAAATTTTCAAAAATATTATATGAGAATACGAAAATTTGTACAATATTTGATTAAAACATATCAATAACATCAGCTATTAATCGATATACAAAATTAACCAACAGATTAGTTCCATTCACATATCGATGTAATGTGTTTTCCAATTGATGCAGTTTAGAAAAAAAATATAAAAAAGGGCTCTATTAAAAGTGTGTGATAGTAGCATTCACTACGAAGGCCTTATTCATCGAATCTTTTCAGGTTGTATTACGAAGTTGGTATGAAAAAAATAAGCACATATATCCTGCATCTCGTTGGGAAGCTTTTGTACCTAATAAAGAATATAGACGAACAATCGATGATCTCACTACTATTTGAACAATCAAACAAAGTAAATTTAATAGTATTCCTGTGTCTTATACCATTAGTAAGCAATATTTATTCATCTTTGACAGACGCCGTTAAAGACATCATATGTTTTGAAAGCGGTCAAATATTCCCTCATCTGTCATATTTACCACTATTTTAATCACATTTTGTTGTACGCAATTATTTCTCACTAGCTTCTTTGTCTCTATTATTGCTTAAACTTGGTAATTTTTTAAACTTGATAGCATATGAAAAGAGAAATATATATCGCTGGAAGAAATCATGTGTCATAAACGTATTATATCATTTGCTTATCTCATTGTTTTCTTAATGCATAATACTATAATGCCCATCTAATAAGGCCATATGCAATCTATAAATATACAAAAAAAGAAAAAAATGAGCTCTGTTTATTGTAAAGAAAATCCTTTGAGATGTTCGATACAAGTATCCATGTACTTCTCCTTGATGCTTTCTTTATTAGCTGCTATCTCTGATTGGACCTGCAATTTGTTCATTGATTCACATTATAATGACATTTAACTTGGAGTACTGAACTAATAGCTGAGATTTACACAATACTTTATAAAATCAGACGAAATGTGTATCTTACATATTATCAAAAAGTGTATGAAATTTCATTAAAGCAATAATCAGAGGACGATTTGAAACCAAATAAATTTACCGAATTGATAATCCACTTCAACATGTGGTCACGAGCAAAACTGTGTCTTACAGCTTCCGTTTCTTGTAAATAATCAAGACGGCGCTTCATTTCAGTAGCCAGTCGCTCCACATTTCTTCGATAAGTTGATTCTAATTGAAGAGCCAAGTTCTCTTTAAAGATTACTGGATAGTGTTCTTTTACCGCTGCATATGCACTTCTTTCAGCTTTTGACGTCTTAAATGAAAATTATAGTTTACAAAACCAGTTCGTCAGGACTTTTTTTAAATGCTACCACCAAGATTTCTCCTGTAAGATTTTTTCTATCTTCCCTTCATTTTCATGAAAGACCATTATACAACATTTTAACCAGTAAGGAATTTAAAAAATAAAGAAATGATACAAAATATTCTTCAAACATTGCAGGACTGAAATTAGTTACATGAAGAAGAATGGATAAATTATATACCTTTTCTTCTCATCTCTGTTGATATTATTGCTTTACCAATAATTTTTATCGCTACTAGCATTAAATTAAGTATGAAATATTTCACCTCCTGAACTTCTCGAACTGTCTTGAAGTTATTGTCGATGATATCCAAATACTTTTTCTCGTTCTTCTTGCAACTTTCATAATAATATTTATCCCACCGATCTGAAACAGTTCAAACGAATTTAAAAAATCACAAAAACTTACGAAATAATAATTATCAAGGTTCCTATTTCTTGTAATAGTTATGCAGCGAATTATCTAAAAAAATCAATATGGAGAGGAATGTAAAATAAGATTAGTTTGGAATTTATCAACGTCCTTTAGCGATTCTTTGAATGAAAAGGAATTACGAAAAGGAATTTTTTCTTCAGTACAATTGCATAGACAATAAGAAAAGCCGCATAAATAAATAAAATATATGAAGGTACTTTTTTTCCATAATTTAACGACTGAGAGAACTCACAATTGAAAGCTCTGGAGAATATGTAGTAGTAGAAAATTAGGACTAAAATCTTCATTCTATCATGGGCAATCTCGAACAGTCCCTTCGTATGTAAAAATGCATAAAGCATCACGAAGAATACATATGGCCCTGAAAAAATGTATATCTAATCAGTTAAAAATAAAGCATTATTAACGGTGGAAAAATCAATTTGGATAACGAAAGGCAACAGGAATAAAAGAGTCTAACAACGCAGATTCACTAAAAAAGAAAAATTTATCACGAAAATCAGTACATGCCGGTTTTTAATATAATTACAATGGTGCAACAGTATTCAAGTACTCATATCAAATCTTCCTATTTCTAAATATCGATCTCCACATACGAACTTCAAGAAGATTGTTAGATTTACCAGATGTTCCGGTGTATTTATGGAAATTATTCATAAATGTGTCTGGTACAATCATAAGGCGCAATTTTGGCGGATACATACGCTTCACAGGATATGGATAATTCACCTAAAAATAAAGTCAACAAGCAACAAAATTTTTTAATATCACTGTCATAGAGTATGCTTCTAACTTCGTTTATTATGTAAACAAAGATAGGTATTCATATGAAATATCTCCAAATAAGTTTTTCGTAAATGCGGACCAAATCACGTTCCGGATATTCTTTGAAATCCTTTGGTATCTCTGGCAAAGGTGGTGGAACGTACTCTTTTCCGATATCTCTCATAAAAGATATCGGGGCATGCGATTCGCCCTTCAGAGGAATCCCTATAAAAATTATATGATTAGTTTAATCTACAATATAATATTGACTTAACAAAAACCTGATTACCCATGAAATTAAGACATCTGGAACATTTAAATGCAAAGATTATAATCCAACAACTCAGATAATCGCTAATCAAACTCACCTTGAAAACGATATTTCAATTTCGTAAAAAATCCAACTTTTTCAGAGGCATCCATCCTTCCTATTACATCGCTTCCCCTTTCTGTGGTACTCATTAGAACGCTAACTGAAAGTACAAAATATCATCAAGTTTCACATTCACAAATTTAATTTCCATATTTTTTTCCACATTCCTCTTACTCGACTCAAAATATTTCCATTCGAAATATTAGTGATCCTAATGCATAGCGTACCAACAATATTCTTCAAGAACAATATTTTCAACAATATTCTTCTGAAAATATTCTTTCCATCGAAACCTACTTTCATTTCTTTCAAACTCGAATTCGGCATGCACTCGAAGATCAGCAAATCGAAATAGAAGGTTACGAAAAATCCTAAATAAGTGGAAATAGTTTACTTGTATATGTCGGTTGAGTGCATCGCAGAATGCAAGCTTGTGCACAAGTTCCAGAAGCCAATGCATATCGATTCAGTGCCATAAGTCACAACACAATAAAGCAAATCGCTACGATACATTTAAATGAACGATGCTTTATATGGTAAATACGGCGAATGCATCAAAGTAAAAATGAAATTAGATGCGTACGTAAAGGTGATATTATAGTACAACTTCACTAAGTTATAACTAATTATCATCAATGAAAACAATGACTGAATTCCCAAACTTACTAATAATATCAAAAAATACATCTCAGCTTATCTTCTCTAGATTAAACTTTTAAATCGAATTTCTGCTAATAAAGGACTAGAGTTGAAATTGCAATTTGCAAGAACTTATCATAATAAATGAAACGAATGAAACAAAAATGAAGGAATAAATATAAGTGAACAAATAGGAAACATAAATCAGTGAATGAATGAAATGATAAATCAGATAAGCAAGTAAGTTAAAGGTTAGTCTTTACCATATGATGCATGTTATATATGCACAACAGACATTTCTTGAGCAAAACAAAGTCTTTTTCATTACTTTGAAACGTCTACGAACAAACAAGCATGTTCAGAGTCCAATAGTGTCGTATTATCGTATTAAGGATCAATATAATCTGCAAGAAGAGTATTTTAAAAGGAATCATTTTTTGACAATAACTGCTGTTTGACGAAATGTAAAACTTGGACAAGTTGATCGAATAACAATGATAACTTTTGGTTATAATATTCAGCGCGCAAAGATATATATTTTAGCATGCCAAATATTTTTTACAAGAGCCAACCTTAGGTAGAAAATGAACAAACAACGGGCAGTAACGCCATGTTTGCAGAGAAAAGACCAATCAAAACGAATTATCCAATCGTAAAACCGTGGGTTTGATCATTGTGCACCAATTGATAGGCCGCCTATGAAATGTTACAAGTCCAGTTTTAAGGCTACTTGTCGCTTATTCGGATCAGGAGTGCATAGAATTAGCAAAGATTATAACGCTGGTAGAAGTACTAGAAATTAGCAGTTAAACAATTGGGTTAGTTGTTGGAATTATCATTTTTTATCTTGAATAATATTATATTTGTGCATTTAAAATGAATTTTTGTTAGTATCAGTATTTCATTACTTCAAAGTAAGTGTTTAGACTTCTATCGTTATCAGGTTATCCAAAGAGTTTTATTATTTTGCAAACACTTCTGTTTCTCAGGATGTCGTGTATGGAAAGTCCGATTTCTATTTAATCTTATTGACTGATGGAGTTTTCAGGTCCTTGTACTGGACTGTATGTAGTCATCGTGAAAATTATTATTGGCTTATTGTCGAAAAGACTTCTATCTCTTTTATTATAAGTCGTGAGGTTGCTATGTTTAATGCTTCATCACAGACTCGTCTCTTACGCTCTTCTATCCAGGTATGTCTTAAATTTAGTTGGTAATCCTTCCTTAAAGTAAGCTGGTAACGTAAAGGGGATTGACATTCTTACCAGTTTATATTTCGACAGCTCGTTATATGAATTATAAATTAAGGTCAGAGAAAAATGCAAAAAGTTTGTATGTCATAGAATTAAGAGAGGTGTAATAGGTGAACAATTCTTCAAATTTGCTGTCTGTCACTTCAGATATAGATCTCGCTGTGCATGAGTATAGTATTATGCGTGACGCAATCAAGAGTAATTTTAGACAATGAGATTAGAATGAAATAACCTGCGAGAGTTATATCTAATCTTAATTAATTATCTGGTTGTTCAATTATGAATATTCTTGTGCTATTCAAATTTCAGATACTTATTGATCAAGATTGCACTTCGTCTGTTTCGTTATTCTCTTATTCAGCGTCAGATTTTATTTATGATTTAAGGAATTCGCTCCCGAAAGCTGGTGAAGGCCGCTCCAAAGTTGGTCAATCTTTACAAATGTAGACATACGTGTTTTAGTATAAGATAATAATTTCATGTTGCTGTAGTAGTATCAACTTTTTCCTCCAGAATGAAAAAATTCTCGATTTGGGTTGCGACAGAGTAATTTTTTTCTTCAGAAATGATGCATCAACTTCAAGAAATATAGAATATCTCTTTTTTTTTTTTTTTTTTTTTTTTGAAATAGAACGCTACAGTATTAACTACCTTTATAGAAGGTTATATTCGGCTACAGAATATTATTTCTTCACTTCACTTTTTTGCTATACTTGAATAATATTGTTTTGATGACTACTTTGTTAAATTTCTTATTTATTGCTTCGAAGAAAAACTCATTGAATTATCAAAATCTCATCATATGAGAAGCTTATTGCAGTTCGAAGATATACTTATATCCAAATGGGAAGATGCTGAGAAATGTAAACTACTAAATTATGATCTAAACTGCATGTACAAATTGTTGGAGGGTGATTTCAATTTTTCCGTACAGGTTATCTTATTTTTTATTCTTTTTTCTAGTCACTAAATTCCATTGAATGCTAAATAATACCTGAACAATCATAATAAAAGCTTCAGAGCTTCAAGTAATTCGGGAAAGAGCAAAATTGTGTAAGTTTAGAACTTCTGGTGACGTTAATCACAAAAATTTGCTATTATAGCTGCAAATGATTTGTTTTAATTGGCTTTCGTAATCCTGTATTATTTTCGAATCTCTTGGCTGTTTTTTTAAATTCATCTTTATAATAATATTGTAAATGCAGATGTGATCTATAGACATCTGCTAATCCTTTACTATCTATCAGTATAGTTACCATTCTTCGAAATTCGGCTTCAGATAACGGCTAATAAATGATTAATAGATACCGTTTCTGCAGCAAGTTACGTATAGAAGCTTTTTTTTAAGAATATCGAGCTGACGATATTCATAAGTTTTTAATTTCTAGGATCTTCTTGACGTAAAGGCATCCACGTTCTTAATACACTAATTAAATTTGTGAGATTGTTGTAAGCTTGATAATCATTAAAAAAATGAGCCTACTTCTAATAGTTAATTATATTACAGAAATTCATCAATAATATTATTACGAAACACTGAATATAGAACATTTTATGAGTCTCAAAATTTGATATGCAATTAGTTGAAAAAGACATTCCGGTTAAGGAAAAATGCTTGAGTTTGCCAATAAAATGTTCCGTTTTGGTTCATTATAAAGGTATTTTTATCTTCAAAAACCGTAGTAATTATCTTTCATTATTCCTAACAACATCAAAAATGAAGATTTGTCAATAATTTATTTAAAAATAAAGCTGACGAATATCAAATATCCGTGTGACCGAAAATACCATTAATTAAAATTTTCCAATTTGTGTCGCTTTATAATTCAGCCAAATAATTGGGATTTTTATTGTGTAATTCTTATTGTGGAAGAAAAATTTTTGAAACTTTTATATATCATGATAAATAAGTAAGTAAATAAGTTAAATGAAGGAAAATCGATTTATAATCTTTCAGTTGAATGTTGAACGTGGAGAAAGAAGGCGTAAACCGATGCATTTCCGAGCAGTACGTGAATCTTCAATAATTTGAGATGGAATTTCACAAAGCTGAAAGAAAATGAGGTTAATTTTACATGTAGTCACAAGCTTCAAGATTAGTTATTTCTGTCTCAGAATTTTGTTTTTTGGAATATAATACTTCCATGATGTAACTTTTTATACTTCAATGAATTGATCATATTATATATATATATATCAACGTCCTGTAGCTATGCCGATCATTCATTATCTGCCAATCCAAAATCTCTTTTTTTAAAGATACTGTTGTATTTACGGCGTCAGGACCATTTACTAAGCGACGACCCACTGGATCGCCATGTCGTTGCAGTTAATGTTGCGCCGCTTGGAAGGGGACATTCCTTGCTGTTGCCATCCGTAAATCGCTGTATGCCACAGGTAAACTTTGTCGGACCCAACTGAAAGCAAAAATAAGAATTTTGAGTTATATTTACTAGATCCTATTCCTTCCCAAATTATGGGACATCAATTTTAAGTGAAATTCAAGCAGGACAGAAGCTTTAGTTTTGCTCTCTGTATTATTTTCCATTTCAGTGTCTTTTGTTAGATAAATAAGCACTAGATTGATTTCTTTTTTTTTTCTTTTAGAAAGATTTGCCCAATCATTTTTTCCTTAAATCTTAATAGGAACTTCATGTTTCGTAGATAGAACTGCTTGTTTCATAGAATCAGTGCCTCTTCAGGTTTTTTTTTTTTCTAGAATAACATTTATTTATTTCATTAACTTCCTAAGTAAAGTGTTCTGCAGGTCCTGTCCGAAGTATCAGTTCGTCTGGCAACCGATACAATGCTTTTAGCGAGAGACAGTTCCTTTCACGTATTATTCAACAGCCTACTAGCATCTGCTTCCATTAATCATTTACACCTCCATCTTTTAACTTGGCCATATGATTCTGACTTAATTAATCGCGTAAGCTTCTTTTCTTTTGCAGCATTTTTTTTTCTATCTTTTATTCTTCATTATGCTTTGCTTCTCCTGTTTTGCAATATTTTTCAAGAATAGAGTACACCTTCTGTATCTTACTATATCTTACATCTCTGGATCATAAAATATATACTGCAATTAAATATATCATAGTAAGATTTGTTCTCTAAATTCGCACAGTTCATTTTATCTTATATCGAAAAATATATGTTATAATTGACTTATAGAGATGTGAACATCTATTCGACAATATATATATAGTTAAGCGGCCAGTATGGTTTACTTATACCATCGTTTTACAGCTAACTGATCCAGAACAGTACGAAAAGTTTGTTATGTAAGTCCAGTACTATAAATGGAAAAGTGACATTTGAAAAAGCTACTTCTTCTTCCTCATCCTCCACATAATTTTCAGAATCTTTGATGTTTCATACATATAAACTTTTTATATAATCATACTTCAATATTGACAAAGCTTTGCTTAAAGTTCTTGAGATCCAAAATTTTTTCTTAATAAGGCATTGCGACACTTCAGACTAGGTTATTGTTTTCAGAGCATTTCCTATGATTTTCAATTTCAGGAATATAACACGTTGTGCGGACTACCTAAGCACTCATGAAGTAGCACATAATATATTTTTTTCGCGTGCACAACCACTAAGAACGTCTGGTGCTATCCAGTCAGAAGATAAGGCAAATATACTTCCGCAACTTGTTACTGCATATATTTTTCCACGTGTTGCCGTTGTTGGTTTGTTTTCTATATTCATTGTAACTATTACATTCATCGATTTTTATCTTCTTTTCTATTTTCCAGAATTTTTGCTTGTCTCTTTTACTTATCTTCTTGTACAGTTTCTAAAAATAGATAGAGCAGGGAAGAATGAAAGATATTTGCATGATGTTTTCTACATGTTTCTTCACAGTACTACTAAAAGAACTCTAACTCTGCCTGCCACTTGATCCTTTACAATATGATGCCAAAAAACAAAAAGAAATATATATATATATATATATATATAAGTTAACTTAAGCATATTTGCAGGAGCCAAACCCGCGAGGAATTTCAGTCCGGCATCTTTGGAGCTCTCGGGATGTTTGACTGCTTATAGTAAGTATGATTCGCTTTATCAATAAATAGTCGGTGATATAAATTTCATCAAACTATAGATTCTTTTTGTTGACTTCTTTGCAGGGCAAGGTGTTGGAGTTAGTTCATGCTTGGTACCTACAGTGCCTGCTTCAAACATTTTGCAGCATATCAGTTTTTCGAAACAGTCACTGAAGAGGGAGCACTGCGTATAATAGACGAAGAGGCAACATTGCCTGAATCACGGTTTAACCAGATTTGTTCGAACTGATACAAGTCCTATCCGGGATGACATTGGTCGAGCACAGCACTGCTGACAAAACCGAAGCGGCAGGTTTTATCATGTCTCATATCCTGAATGAAGTTGGTTGCGCTATTTCTTCAGTTATGAAACAATTTGGATAAACAATAGTAACATCAAAAAAACGATAAATTTACTGACAGTAATTAATAAACTTCATATTTTTTAGTTTTCATCGTCAGAATTGGATGAATTGCGTGATTCATTTCAAACATTTGAAATGCATTCACCAAGACGCTTTTTTCCTACAAACCATCAACAATTTACATTTGAAGAAGGCGAATCGATAAATTTCAAGCCAGGAACTTCTTTTTGACTGCTTCTTCCCAGTATTTTATATTAGCAAATATTTTATTGTAGGAAAGGCAAACGACAAAATCCCTACCTATTTATATTTTTCTGTAGTTGCTGTACTGTTATTGCAACATTGCTAAAAACATTGTTAGTCCATTTATAGATTCCTTCATTTATTCTTTATCTTTAATTTTCGCTTGATACGTTAAGATCATATTGCTGACTGGAAATATTTTACAGAAAAGAACGTGAACACTTACCCGACCAAACTTTAAAGAAGAGAATGTTATTAACATTACCTGAGTGGAAGAAATGATCTGAGAAGTGTCCGTACTCTGGATGCATTATCATTGGTGTAATGTTGATAACAGTAGAACTAAAAAGTAATTGATTTTCTGAATGCATAACTCAATTACAGGCATGCCGCAGAAAATCTAGTACCAAATTTCATTTATTTAATACCGAAGGAAAAACAATTACGAATGTTTCGTCACCTATTTTCCTGTAAAAAGATATCGCATACCATAGACCATTCTATTTTCATTGGCTTGAATTAAGTTTACCACTTAATTCCTCCTAGCATGTCATGTTTTGCATTTTTAAAAGCGCTCAGCCACTTTTTTTTTTCCTATTTTTTATTACATCTAGCGATCAAATTTCCGGTGTCATTAATGACATTAAACTGTAGTTTACATGCTATTCTCCGTATAAGGTGCCTTCGTTCACAGATTCGTTTACTTCCACCACTATATTGTCATATTTTTTTATTTAATTTCGAAAACTAAGAATTTTAGATTCTATTTTTCATATATATTTATCAACATAATTTTTTTAATATTATTATCAAGTAATAAATGGCTTAGGCCTGCATTTAATATATCGGTATTCCTCATTAATTGTGATATTTGAATTGATCTTAAAAATAAAATTTTGTGTTGACTGAAAGACCGATAGCATCCAAACATCATCAGCTACAGTGATCAAATAAATGGAAGTTCGATAACGAAAAAAAGAACATCTTTCTTAAAATATCATATACGGACAACATAGCAACAAACAAGTGCTCCGTAAAAGCAGTGGGTAATTCTTGAATACAAATCTTCACCATCTCATATTTGCAATAATACAAGCAAATAATTGTAATACGGTCAATTTTATGCCTTCTGAAAATCAGCTACATATCGAGCACCAAGAATTCAAGCAGCTCCATCCTACTGCACAGTTTAAGAGAAAAGATAAGATCGCAAAAAGATATGATAAAAAATTTGTTAGTTATTCTATGAATTAGCAATTCATATACCCTCGGGAATTTAACAAATCATAGAGTTGTCTTGTCGACAACACCAGACAGTTTAATATTCCGTCCCATCATCAGGTTTCGATACTGGATGTCTCGGAAGCCTTCATCATTCAACGCAAAACAATGTCTGTTGATTTTGATCGAACCTTTCACAAATGACCATAAACGATGTCCAGCACTTTCCAGTATTCGAACATTATGCCTTGCAAAAGCTATCTGAAACAATAAACAAGATGATGGTAATTGAGCAATTTAATGACTACAATACTACCGTTTCATAATTTTATTCCTGCAATTGACATATAAGAACAGTGTCTTCTCGTAACGCATTAGTCATTTGAAAACTACAGTTATTTAAAATCTTTCACTCCTTCCATTCTAAATAAAATTAGAAGTTGAGAAAATTCAATTCATATCCATATAATTTTCATTTAGTTATATATTGGTTTCCAGAAAGAAATTAAAGCAACACTAAATACCACAGCAATAAAAAAGATCATAACAACTACAGTTGCAGTTGCGACTTTGTTGTCACTTACATAGCTATCTGATCATTACGAGAAAGAACTATGGTAATGGTAATTTAAAAATAAAAAGTGATAACAATACTACCATTATTTTAGTTCTAGTACCACATAGGAACAAATTATTCTATGAGAAGGAAAAAAATTGCTATTCATACTATTTTGAATGTATCATTATTTAACAACGATTGTTTAGAAAGCGAAGTCAATGTTTCAGACAGAAAAATCAATCTTATATTCGACACCAAGTTTAATGTTAGAATTTAATGACATAAATTTTTAAAGATTAGTGTCCAAATCTTTAGCAGTACCGAAACACACAACAAAAAAGCTACTCCTACGACTCCTAAAATGTGCAAAAGTAAATGAAAAATTTTAGCTACCTTACGAGTAAATATACCACAGTGAGAAACGACGGCGATAAATGTTTTCAGGTCCTCTTTATTGACATAAATACGATGAATTCGTATAGCATTGAGGCGCCATGCCAGATATGTCACCAGCAAAAACAAAAGTAAAGGCAGCACAGCAAAGATACCCATCTGTAAATTATTACAGTAAATCGTCACAAATTATTACAGTAAATCATCACAAGTGAATATGACGTTAATTACTAGGAAATAACTGCACCTGCCGAACTATGTTAGTATCCCTGAAAGCCTTCCACAAGCGGCCATCTTTCACTTCAGCGATACAATTTTCGGATGTCAACAAGCCAATTACGGGAATCGCCAGAGTTACGAGTAAGACAAAACGTGAGGCATAATTATCCCGGTATATCATGAACCAGTTATTCTCATTTATTCTATCCCAACGATATAACCTTTCGAGCGTTCGCAACGTGAAACGTCTATTACCTTCCTGTAAAAGAAATAGAGAATGAGCTAACAAAAAAAATATAGAAACTATTCAGATAAACACATTCAATGGCGCTAAATGGACACATTTGGCAAGATGAGGAAGCAAACGAAAAAGTGAAAACATATGCTTACGGATTACGCTATCTAAAATATGACCTGAAGAACAAACTTTTACAGAATTTACGTATACATAATAGGAGAATGATGTGACATTACACGTACCTCATGTTGATTCCCAAGAACTCTTCCTTTATCGGTGTCGGTGATATGTTCCAATCGGATAAAACGAATTCGCGCGACTGGTGGAGAGAAACATAAGATTCGCTGGCACTTCCACATATATTTATCTGTATACAAACAATATGTTCCATCTGGCATATATATGCTTAATTTGATGACACCTATCACACACCCACAATATACATCTACACACCCACCCACACACACCGGTGCGCCCATTCACATTCCGTGAACTATTCAAGTTCGAAGGTCATTTTATGCTATGATCCATATACAATTTGCCGTTGCGATTCACAATGACAGATCCATAATGAAAATCTTATTTCTCACGAGATTTGTGTTCAGTTATATGCATTCGAATGAACAGCTAAAGTTTGTCTGACTGATATATGATAATAATGAAATAGAAGAGATGATGAATTTGTTGTAAAATGCGGAACAATTTTGATCTAGGGTTACTATTGATAAATACTATTTGTTTAGCTCATGGATTCTCTTAAGGATACCGTAGTCAATGAGAATAAGAAGTTATTGCTTATATTTTGTGATCCCTTCTAACATATTTCCTTAACCATCTTGGCATCAAATCAAAAACATAATTCCCGTCTTGAATATCATGCTTATCTTACTTCTGTACAGTAAAATAAAAAAAAGGTATCATAGCAAAATCATCGTCGATATAATAACAAATGGCCAATAAAGTAAAATATAATGCAAAATAAAATAAAATAGGATGCATTGTTTATTTTGTATTTACATCAAGCGGTCCATAAATTGCCATATCAGTAATGATCATAAAGGTAAGTATTCTGCAGTGATATATGGTTATCTTTGCAAGCATTCAGAGCAGTCTCGATGGAATGTTAGGTAGCAATAGTTGTAGTATGTATTTGAAAATAATTCTTGACAAGCAATCAATTCATCAATTAACAGATTAGAATTTGAAGGAGCAACATTTTGAGGAGTTTCATATTCTAATGCCACTCGAGATGGATAATACTATCGTGAACAATTATTTGAAGTATTAGAGACGAGCAAGAATGAGACTGGAGGAGGTGATGGCGTTCTAATTTATTCTTTATTATTATTATTATTATTATTATTATTGTTATTATTATTATTATTATTACTATTATTATTACTATTATTTCTAATAAATGATATATCATTTAATGATAGAATATTGGGCTTAGAGAGTTTTAAGACTTAATCATTATAATAATTGATATGTTGAAAGAAACAAGTTATTAGTGAGATAATGAATTAAGTAGGAGAAAAGAGGGGGAAAGTTATTAATAACTTTATATATCGTATCATCAAGAGTTCCACGACGAAATTTCAATATTTCATTGCTCAATTTTTAAATGCAAATGGAAGATGAAATAATAAAATGATATCATTGTTATTTTGCAATTAAAAATTTTTACCTTTCGCATTTCATATCATCCAAACAATAGTAGTAGTTCTGAGATATTAGTTATAAAATTTGAATTTCTAGGACTTAAAAATTGATAAGATATGTATTGATTTATTTTTAGGAGTAGAATGAAGAGTAATGGAGTAGAAACAGAAATAGAAGATAGTGCTTTCTTGTATTTTCAACTTTAAAGGTAATATGAATATACTTTTTTGACCTTTTTAATAGGTACTCAAAAACGATGATTTTATGAGTACGACAATTCGTTCGGGACATTCAATCACCGGTATTTACTCACAAAATTTATCATACTAAATCCAAATCACCATGGGCATTACGCAAAATATTTCCGGATATGGCATTCATATTGCATAAAGAGTGCTGGAATGCATTCCCGTATTGTAAAACAGTTATTAAGGTTAGGTAATATAAACATTCTATTACAGTTCTTCATCGTTTATATGTATTATAGAATCCGAATTATATGAAGGATGATTCTTATATCATTATTGAATCGATGCATCTTCCGGACAAAGGGAATTTTGAAAATGTAAGCAATTATACCAGGAAACTTGTTTCTTTGCTAGTTAAATCATGAATTCCATCATATAAGAGAATACTATCATTTGATACAAGAAATTTTTGATGAATTATTGGCATGAAATTATTGAATTTTTTAAAGGAATGAAAAAAGACATGTTTAAGATATAAAAGATAGGTTCTAAGCTAAATTTTTTCTAAACAATTAGACAATACTTCTGGCTATTAATTTTAATGCACTTGGATTTGAGCCCAGCATTACTAAAGAAGCGAGAAATAATTGT
Source organism: Dirofilaria repens (assembly GCA_008729115.1). Lineage (NCBI taxonomy): Eukaryota > Metazoa > Nematoda > Chromadorea > Rhabditida > Onchocercidae > Dirofilaria > Dirofilaria repens. The sequence continues at coordinate 163,996 of SNRZ01000013.1, read as the reverse complement.
TACTGATATCTATTATGATAGTCTATTGAAAAAAACGGTAAGGCAATTTTTTTTTGGTATCTTTCAATAGCAATAATGAAATAATTGATAGAGTTGACAAGCACAAAGCACATAATGTTGCAATTGCAATAATAATAATATAGCAACAATAATTTGCTATTCTTAATTATCACTTTGTTATTGAAGAAAACATTGAGCAATTGTTACACCAGAAAGAGATTGACTGTTCCATGTTAGAAACAACACGAAGATTGTATCAATATCGCGTTTGTTCGTAGACTAAATCGATCTGAAAAGAAGTCTTATATTCATTGACAGATTTAGTAAAGGTTTGGTGATCTTTTTCGATTCTCAGCATTTATTGAATAATAAAACGTGACTTCAGAATATCAGCTAATTAGGATTTTAGAGCTTTTTGTTAGTTAATAAACATTCATTAATTAATCTGACTGCTCTGATATATTGGAATATAAAAATTCTGGATTATCTTTTGAGCATATCAGTAAGAAGAAGCTTTGATTAATTTTCCATCTGCGCTAGTAGATACTTAATAATTTGTTCAACAGCTAGCATGAAAAGCTTTTTTATCATTTATCACCAAATTCATAGAAACAAGTCATTAAGTATTCTTTGGATCATGAAAATATTTAATCATGCAAATATGACCTAATATCACTGTTGATGTAAAATGCAATAACCCAAAAAGCCAGCTTAGAATCTTGAGATAAAATGCAATAGAAGAATATTATCAATAATATTGGATTGGTACAGTCATAATCTGTTCGTAATCTGTTTCAATTTAACCTTGTTGAATGCAGTCTTTCTAGGCCTGAAATCTAATTCAGTAATGCACAAAGACTTAAAGGAAGGAAAAATGATATGGGAAGCAATATTATAATCTCTCCTATCATAAGATATCAAGTATCGTTTATTACAACAGCAATTAAATATTGTCCAGTGATTCGTTCATTCAACTCAAATTTATGTTCAAAAATACAGCTAACCATTTGTTAAATTATCAGTGACATATTTTCGTTCTATTGATAATACGAAATTCATGCAATATTATTGCTTCAGATAATTGATTTCAATACAACATGATCGGTAATTATCCGCATTTGAAGTTAATAATAAATAAGAAGTACAGATAAGGAGAGATTTCGTAAAGTTTAAATAATCGTCTTGACATTTTGGCATATTGGAACATATTGATAATCTTAGTATGATCTCACGATGATATCTTGTCTTTTTGTTATGAAAATATATAATCCACAGATTAATAAGGTATTATCATTATTATTTTGAGGAAAAATGTAAAAAAAAAAAAAGAAAATCGTTGCATATTTTTGAAGGTGCGAAAATTTCAATCTTTGATATGTTTACGGAATACGAGAACCAAGAAAGCTCGATAAATAATTCTTGGAACAAGAAATTATCATACACTATTGCTATTTCAATCATGCATCAATTACAATAATATGAGATATTGAATTATTAGGATTCCACTATGGCACTTGATTGATGATCCTTTGTGGCTCTGGGTTTTTATCATTAGTTGTATTATTATTCTTTATCTGTGTTGTTTATCATTCCTTGCTGTTAAATGAAATTGTTTAATATTTGAAATAATGAACGTCATATTGAGAAAATAACTGATTTAAATTTGAATAATGTTTAGCATGAAAGATGACACCTATTATTTTGCAAAATTGGTATGATATTATTTGTATGCAGAACAAAAAAAGAGATCAATGGTTGGATTGTCCTAACTTAAAAGATGGAATAGAATAGAAGAAAAATGAGGAATTTTTTTTTTAACTGATATGATTAGATTTTTAAAGATCATCTACTTTCGTATTTTTTTCATCTCTTAGTCTTATCAATTACAACAACAACAATAACAACAGATTTCCTTTTATGATCATTGATAAGGAAACTGCTAAATAAGATGAGCGAATTAATGAGTGGCCGGGATTACATCATCTCTTCCGAATAAATTATACATCAATGGATGGAAGAATGGTTTCAATATTTGTGTTTTTGCATCTTTTATCATCACTTTTACCATAATTATCTCTCTGATCCACCACTTAACCATTCAAATTTTTTATTTCAATGGATTGATTGATTAATTCCGATAAACATGAGCGCGTACTATATTATATTATTTATCGCCAAATTCACTTCTCAAAATTCTCACTTCTCAAACATTTCTAGCAATAACGAATCATATATTTCCCAAAAAAGATTAGTGAAAAAAGTGAGAGAGGGAGAGAGAGAGAAAGGAGGAAATGAATAAGCAACGACTTTTTATTTTTTAAATAAGTAGAATTAAACGATAGTTTCATTAGGTATGAAAGAGAAGTAAGCAATTGAACTACTACTTTGATTAATCGCGACTTGCCCTTCTGATTATCGAATTTTCAATATTTGAAGAAATTCATTTGCATATCTCTCACTAATGGAACAATTCTGTTGTTGTTGTTGTCCGATTATTCCATCCTACCGCTATAATTTCTATTAGACCACAATTATTAAAGTTTGTCAAAAAAGCTATCACAAAATCGAGAAAATCTGAACTTATTCCTTTAAAGTAGCATCTAATTGAAAACATGGATAATATGATGCCTTCGTTTTTTATGTAAAACAATTGACCTGTTTAGATTTGGAATAAATCAGCGAGACGTTTTTTGATCGCGGTTTATTTAAAACAATATTTCAAAGCTTCAATATATTAATGTTCTTTTAGTAATATTTCAAAATACTTAAAATTGGGAAAGGAAGTTGGATAACTTTTAGAGTAAAAGTATCCTTCAAATCAAATGAAAATAAAAAAGATTGCTACCCTTTAATAGGTAATGGGAAGACCTTCTGTATCTTTGCAATCTGTCGTTCACTTCTGGACAGGTCGATGATTGTTGAATTAGTTGTAAAGTGCTTTGATGAACCACGTTTTAATTTTGCATCATTTGTGGAATTTGATGAGCGTGCGCATGCGACAATTGTATTATGAATTCCGAAATGTATTTATTTGTTTTCAGATATCAGTATAAGAGTTATTAGTCACAAGAATCTATTATTTATTTTCCGAATTATTGCAACTGTACTTCTTGTATTTAATTAAAAAAATGTAAAAATTAATAAGTTTGACTTTATCTCAGAAGATAATCTTGTTAATCGAATCAGCAATGAAATTTTTTATTGAAATATTATGTTGACCACATCTCAGTGAAAGTAAGCATATGCGGCTTATTTTTCTAATTTGTGTTCATAAGATGATGAACCTGGATGTGTCTCTTTTGAGCATTTTAGCTTTTCAGGTTTCTTCTCTTTGCGGACAATATAATACAATCGAGCCAAACAAACATATAAACATAGGATTGGTATTGTTATCGCATCCACTGATATAAGATAGGATACGAAGTATCAGTGTTAATAAAAAGGATTTACTGATTATTTCTTATTTTAATCCAACAAAAAGTTGAAACAAGAATCTGATACTTAGCCTTTGAAATTTTATTCTCAATGTATTTACTTTAAATGATGGATACTATAATCGCAATAATTAAAGCATTAATATAATCACGCATATTTTCTGCATTTGTCTAACCGATCATAGCTATTCTTTTTTATTCAAACAAAAATTTTCTCCCAATTATTTTTCATTAAGTTTAATATGCAAATTCCATTTGTTATCATTTTTCATATCAAACAGTGAATGGAAATGATAAACGATCAAGCAATATGAATAGAATGATCAATGAATATGCTATAAATATAATTGATGCAGATTGTTATAATTTCAAATGTCGCATTTTTCTATAAAATTCACACTCTTGAAAAAGAGGATGAGTAATGTTATAATAATGAAAAGTTACTCATGAAATAGTTTTGAACCATGGTGTTAACAGTTCAAATGTTTGCTGCAAAAGTCAATCTTATAAAAGTGATTTGAAAATTGATTGCCATAACTAAAATCGTCTAAAAACTATATCCGACTGTTGTTAAACTGTCCAACTACTTAATCATTTATTAACTTGAAATTTTCAAAAAAATATTTCTTCAAAACAATAAGTTGTGTGAAGATGATTTTTATGTGTAAAATTAAATGATTAAAAAAAAGACGCTTAAGAAATATGCAAGCCGATTTGCAACTTTTTGATGACTAGATATAACTGTTACAATATCTCGTGTCATATAGTACTATTTATACAGTACATATGAATATACATTTATGCAATTTTTTTTTTCTAAAGATATTATTGTAATCGATCTGTTCTAAAATAAAATAGCTTTATTTTGTACTTTTTTGTTGATAAATTTTTAATAAAAAATTAATTTGAAAATGATGAAATGTATCATTTTCTTTTTCTATTTGACTTCTGAATAATCAATCCATCATTTTTCATTTTCTCATCTATCTTTTGGCTCATTTCTACTGAATGATGATGATGATGATGATGATGATGATGATGATGATGATGATGATGATGATGATGATGATGATGATGATGATGATGATGATGATGATGGCTGATTCTATTTCAACTTACAATTGATGAAATAGAAAGTGCTACTACTGCTGTTGCTTATTGAAATAGATTTGAATCCATTTCGTCACGTCACCACCAATTCATCGGCATCTGTCATTTACTCACTCTCTATCCATCCATCCATCCATCCACTCATCCATCCATCCATCCATCCACCCTTCCATCTATTCATCCATCCATCCGTCTCGTTACTTTCGTCGTCCTCTACGGATATTAAGATGCTATTGAAAGGAGCAAATAGCAAATAATGGATTATCGAAATCACTTAAATTATGTATTTACAGATTGAATTGAGCCAGCAAGTAATTGTTTAGGACCTCAATTTGCACAGCTAGGCCATATGCTCAGTTGCTTACAAATGATCTATGAAAAAAGCCTTTCTTTGAGCATAGTGCATTCATTGCACATTATTATTATTATTATGTTCACTCGATTATGCTATGCAAATTAGTCCCAACAACCGAAGATGTTTCTTTCACTATCGTCTCATATTTCCTCATAACTAATAATTCAGTTGTTGCCTTTAAATAATCTGAATTGAATGAAATAGGAGATGATGAATCATCAAGTAAGCAAAGTACCACAAGATGAAACATATTGTATTGATCATCCCGAAGAAAATGAAGCAAAATGATTTTTCCTCTCTTTCATTATTGACAGGAAGAACAACGAAATTCAATAGTTATTTTTTTATTTGAATCAATTTTTAACCTGTACTTCTAAGAGATTAACCTGAAATCCATACTTATTTCTAGGATTCATAGATGATTTGCCCTCGTAGAACCATTCATATTTTAGATTATTCTTTTATTTGGAAATGTTTACTCTTGAAAGTTATACCATCGAATAGGCCCTAGAAATTGCTTATAAGTTTGTGCTTGCATGTAGTTATGCTTTTATATAATAAGATTTCCAGATCTCCCTCTAAAATTTCTACTGGGGTCTAGAACTAGCTCATTTTAGTAAGAGCATATCTAGACCCAATGTCTTTTTTCCTCTCACTCATCTATTCTAACATATGAAAGAATTTGGGCTAATCTCGCACGGAAATTAATCTGTATACATGCATGTATTGTTTGGCTAACTGGGCTATTAAAAATTCGCATGACAAATAGGAAAGTAGAGGAGCTTCTTAGATTTGCGATATATGGATACGGTATGAATATGTAAATAAATATTATTCAGCAAAATTATGGCTGTCAATTTGATTGTGTTTGTCTGTCTGTTTCTGTCTATTTCCTTCCGAGATAATGATCACCATTGATATTGAAGAATTGAGTTGGCTCATAGACTTGGCCTCAACCAATAGCTTACGAGTAGGTTTTCTCACCAAAATGCCTTATAGATAGAAATACACCGATTCTATCTCAAGAAAGCAAATCTTCTCATTATCAGCCCTACCTTACTGTATCTAATTTAATCATTGTTCAAACTTTCTTATTAATAATAAATACGCTATTATTATCAACTGCTTCATCTACTATTCTACGTAACACGAGAAATTTCTGCCTTGTTGCTTATTTAATTTTATCTCTTCCGAACATTTGAATGAGTCAATATTTCTCCTTTGGTGATGAAAAATTCAACTTAAGTTCTAGTAAAATTATCAACAAGTGATAGTATCACTATGGAAAAGTTATTCGATATGAGTCAGGACACATTATTATCATCAAAATATGCAGTAATTATGATCTATAATATTAAAATAATACTTATAAAATAGTCAGAGAGAAATTTGAACTGATCATGAGCAGTATTTTAATAAAATAATTCAAGTTGCAGGTATAAGATTTTTTTTCCCGATCACGATAAAATTCCCAGCAAATAGTAAAGCCTAAACTTATATGAATATTGTGAACCTCAAGGAAGCCCCACAGTGCAACTTTTATTTGATTTCTGCAGGGAATCTTAAAATACGGTGCAATAGAGACGACTTAATTTGAAGTTATTATTTACATTCTTGAGATGAATAGGTATCCCAATTATAAAAAATGAGGAAAAATTATATGCTGAGAAAGTTTGTAATAAATAGATTAACGAAAAATTGAATAACTAAGATTATTTCTTACTTTTTTGAGATGGAGAAATCTCAATTATACCATCATCGATTAACACTTATTAATATAGTCGAAGAAGAAGTATTAATAACGAGTTGAATATAAAATAATGTATTCCATACTCATTTCTTTCTATGATAATATCATTTCGAGAACAGATATTTGACTGTTATAACCAGTATCAATTTTATTGTATCAATAAGTATAGAGAGAGACACTGCAGAGACACTTCTCTTTCTCTCTCTTGTTCTTTGAATAAAGTCTGAAATATGATATCAACATAAAAGTATTTAAAAATTGTAATTAATCAATTTTATCAATTCTGTGATTTTTGTATGAAAGTTCATTCTATTGAAAAAGGCTTCCTTGCTATGCGCTGAATGCGCTACCGAGCTAAATGCACTGAAGATATTCCTTAATATTATCATTTATAAGGAAACTTGTCGGTCGTAAAAGTATTTAAAAATTGTAATTAATCAACTTTATCAATTCTGTGATTTTTGTATTGACAATATAGAATGCTTGAATCGTATAGGATATGTCGGCCATACACCGACATATCCTATACGATTCAAGAACTATTGATGATGCTCGAGCATGGTTATACATCATTAAGTATACATATATACAGAGAAATATAAGTGGAATATTTTGCGGTACTTTCACATTTCATTCCTTCTCATTTACTTTTCAACAAACTCAGCGATCGATACTTTATACCTTCCTTTTTCAATAGAATGAACTTTCATACAAAAATCACAGAATTGATAAAATTGATTAATTACAATTTTTAAATACTTTTATGTTGATATCATATTTCAGACTTTATTCAAAGAACAAAAGAGAGAAAGAGAAAAAGATTGCAATTTCCGATATCAATGAAGATGGCATAGCTCATTCTTTTTTAACATTTTCAGATTTTCACTCCTCTCTTTCTATTACAAGGATTATTTTAACTGTTTTAATGAACCAGTGTTCAAAAGATCTATCTAGATGTAAGATTGCATTCAAGATCATAACCATCACAATTGATATATATCGATATGTCCCTAAAAATTATGCAACTAAAATTTCTATCTGATCACTTCTGTAACAGTTTGTAGTAACTACAGATAAGATCATTCATCGTTATCCATGACTAAATAATGATTGTTCTAGCAAAGATGAATAGTGATTAACTTTTTTCCCTAATAAAAAGATCATATTACCGCAAAAACAGACTTCCCAGGGAATGATTATCGGACTTCCGGTATGGAAATACTTGAAATTACGCAGATTTCTGCTTATATCCAACAGGTTTCAAATTTCTTTTACGTAACAAGCAGTAATTATTAGATTTGTAAGTCAGTTAAGGACAGTTGAACTACATTATACTGGAAAGCTTTTGAACTGCTTCCTTTTTTTTACTGAGAAATATGCATAGTTGTCATGGAAATTATCGTTTATTATCACTGGAAAAGATGACAAACATTGTTAATCGACAGCTATTTCAGAAGAAAGGAAAGAAAGCAGCAGTTGACAATATTGACAGTCAAGAGATGATGATGATCTCTGTATTTGTTGTTTGATCTTCAGCTTATAGCTATATCAGCTAATGCATTAGGTGTGTATTGACATCGTTCTCAAGTTGTTATACCTTTCCTGCCCAATTTCAGATTATATCTTCATTAATAATCAATATCCCCTCCTCATCATACAACTACTTACTTCAATTTATCGCTTCTTTCAATCTTAAGCATTTACCTGAAATTCTATAATTATTCTATAAATAATTATTTGTGTAGCTATTCATACCTGATGGCATCTTCTCATAATTTTTTAGAAACATATATTTCTTTATCCATCTCGAAACTTCTACATTATCATGTTAGCTAATTGAGTATGTCAATGAAACACCCAGATTTTACTGCTTAGACATATAGTATGTATGAAGAAGGAAGTAACCTGGCGATACTTTACCTTTCATCTCATTCATTAATATGCATCATTTTCAACATTTTAAAAATACTGCTAATATTATTTCTTCTACTATTTTTATGAATGTTACAGATTTGTTGAAAATGTTAAATTTTATTTGTTATTAATTATTATATAATATTTCTTTACCAATCAGCTTTTGACTATCCATCTATAAAAGATTGCTATCTTTTATTGATTACTTACTGTATTATTATTGTCTGGGAATTACTATAATATAATAAGCTTAATGGCTAGTGTTTATGCAGCAATTACATGGATATTAGTTAAGCATCGGGAGCAGAGAGACTAATCCCTTGGAAGTACTCTCCAAATGTCCTTTCGTTCCTATCCATTGTCATTGTTCCCTCTAATCATATGCAATAGGTAGGATTAGCAAACTTTGATATTATTACACTGAGATTGTCACATTTCGGAGAACATGATAGTAAGGGAAATGATAATGATGATAGTAGAAAGTTAGTAAAGGTTATATCAATTAGAGATTGTAATTTCATAAACTTTGTAAATGGTCTTTTCCACTTTGTTCTTTTCATCCCGTCCATTTTCTCAGAAAATGATCATTTAATAGTTTTCGATGAAATTCCTTCAATTCAAATATGATGGCCTCGAATCCATTCAATGGATAATTATTGAAACAATAAAGATGAAAAAGAGAGAAAGATGTGATTCGAAAATGGCATAATTATTGGGTTGCTGCTCCATGTAATTATTATATGAATTTGTTCTTCTTTCTCTTAATTGTTCTCAAATATTTACTCACAAACAACGATGATGAAAAATATGAAGAAGCGTGATAGGATGTGGAATGATAAAGAGATTAACATAGTAGAAAAATATGAAGTCCTGTAATTGGTAATTCAAGTTTAAGGTACATTTAGATGAATATAAACAGGGCATTCGATCTAAATTGTCAAAATACTACAGAGCCTAATATTTAAATTTAACTTTCCGATATCTAATTGCAAAATCAATTTGATAATATCAATATCGAATATCATAAGACAATCATTTATACTGAAAGAATGATCATCTTGAAAAATCTTGTGAGAAGATTAAAGAAAAAGCTTTCTGATTAAAATTATCATTAAAAATATTAGATTTTTATTGCCTTTCTTACTGATAATTTTGATATAAGTTTTGCTAACAATTAAGAGAATCTCAGATATTTCGAATTTTTGAGAATTTGGTAAGAGATGATTCATTGCTAAATTCTAGCCATTCTCGAAACAGAAATCGTTCAAGAAATTTATTTATTTATAAAATGATATATGCTTTCTCGTTTAGCAATACAGGCGATTAATAAAGACTACAAAGAGCTAATAATAATAATAATAATAATAGTAGTAGTAGTAGTAGTAGTAGTGGTAGTAATAGTAGTAGTAGTAGTAGTAGTAATAGCGGTGAAATTACTAATAGTAATTTCAATTGCAATCTTTCATCAATACTGTTGTTATTACTACTTGTTACTATTAGTAATTTCACCGCTATTGCTACTACTACTACTACTACTACTACTACTACTACTACTACTACTACTACTACTACTACTACTACTGCTACTACTACTACTACTACTACTACTACTACTACTACTACTACTACTACTACTACTACTACTAATTGTCGATCACAGCAGGAGTGCGTCCAGACGGAACTACTCTAAGAAATATTCCGGGTAATAATAAGTATTTATGGTACACAATGGCTGATATACCATTGCTACCATATTCTTCTCCACTTTATGATCGACCCCGTTGTCATATCGCGGGATCTATTTTTCTTTTCTCTTCGTATATCTTTTACTGTAATTCAAAACAGTATTTTTAAATCGAAGCAATGATTACTTTTATTTTATCCTTCCTATTTTTTTAACTATTAAATATTTACCAGTTTTTTTTGTGCATTTAGTTCAAGCAACAATTGATTATCCGATAATTACCGTATTAGTGGAAGGTTTTGTTGTCATTGAAAATGAATGGATTGAAGAAATATAGCGGATAGTACGAGCATCTATCCTAATATATTTGCCTTGGAGAGTACCATGAAAAGCAAATCTAGAAAATACTCAATGGAACATTTAAGTAGTAATGGTTGAATAGGAGTCATTCAAACTTCAGTGTGAGAAAGAAGGAAATGATGACACGATAGATGATTTCTGTTATTAGCTTCGCATAACCCATCGATACAAATAATTTAGTGATTCGGATGAGTTAAAAAACAACGATATTTCTTGAATTAACTTTCTATTCGATCATCATATCTCTCTATGTTACAAAAAAAAAAAAAAAATACCTTTGTGATTAAATTCATATCGGACGAATTAAATAGCTGTCAAAAAATTGTTTCTCTTATATGGATGACGATTATTTGATGAGTGAATAATACAGTAAAATACTTTTGTTAATTTTATAGACAGCTATACTCTCGAAGTTTGCTAATATTAAGTTTGATTTAGCATTTCTTGTATATATGAGAAATAAGCCAAGCTAGAAAGCTTGAATGATGAAAAAAATAAGATAGCCAAGTGTCACATGAATACCATCCTTTATTATCAATCAATAATGGATAAGTAATATGACATGTGACATGTCCCCTATATAAACTACATAAACAGTTACATGCCTCACTAACGCGATATAATATAGGGTATAGTAATACATTTACCCGCTCTTTTAACAAAATCAGCAATCCATTAACGCATTTCACATTATCACCGCTACGATTAGAAGAAGAAATTTGCCGACGATATCGTCGTTTAATTGTTCTTTTTGATAGAATGTCAAGGAAATTGTATTCAAACAGGAGAAGACACGGGAAATGAGTTCGAGATACCGTAATCGAGTTAATCGACCAATATGAAAAGAAGAGAGGTCATATCTTATTGTTGATATAAATGTTCTTGAACGAGATAAGAAAACAACTTTTGGAGGAGAAGAGTGTATTAGATGCCCTTCAAGGTGCAAAGTGACAACTGCCATCAATTTATAACCAATTCAACTTGTAAGTGAGGCCAAAAGTGAACCATAAATTTATTGTGAAATGATAATCCCATTCTATTATAAATAACCAACGATTAGACATTATTTTGACCTCTGTCATTGTCATTAGAGATTTGTTATTATTGACAATGAGAACAAAATTGTTATCAACAAGCTGTCATCTCCAATCAATTATCGTCATAGCATTTTTAATTTCCTTTATGATGATATGAGAAAATGATGATGTATGAGAATGTGTTTAGGTATGATTTGCCTTTATTTAGAGCATGAAAATAATATTCTGTTATTATACATCATAATAAATATCACTCAAATAATTAAAGATAAGAAAGTGTCGAGTAGTAGACAATGTTATCAGAAATCATTTCAATCACTACACATAATCTAGTAATTTACTAAAAGATTGCAAAACTTTGAAGAAATAAATTGTGTAGAAGAACAATGTGCACTATGTTACTAAATTCGTCATCTCTCCGATAATTTCCCTTTCCTATGAATTTTTCAATTCTTCTCTTCTGTGCAAATTCCTAGAAATTTTAATTAAGTATTATGGCTGCTACTAATAGTAATAGTAGTAAGATTACTGATGTTTCTCCCGCTACCTAATTTAGTCGTCATCGGGATAAGTGACCATTGGCCATATGTTAGTGTTTGAATATCGCTAGATGCATTGACCCCTGCTGTGAAAATAGAGTACCGCATTTACTACATTCATCTCGTTGCAAAATTCAGCTTTAAATATTCGGAAATCTCTTCGAATGAAGGAATGGAAAGGGATGAACTTTCTTCATCATCATGATGCAACAATGAGTTGATAACAATGATAGATAGGTAAATATATATCTGCGCATGCGATTGACTCAACAATTTAAGCAACATCTCTATTGTTTCTTGGTTAAACAGATGTTCTGATTAACTACACTTCAACAGTGACCATTGGATTGAATCTATTTGTTTCTAACATTTTATGCATTGCTACTGATTTTTACCTCTCCCTCCTATATCCAGGGCATGTGACCTCTACCAGTAGAAAGGTAAAAGAGGTAGATAACATATGTTTCAACAAGCAAAGCACACTATTAATTAATTGTCCTTTGTCAAGATAATTTTTTGAAGCGTAAGCAGAGGCAGTAATTTGTTCGAATTCAGCATGACACTTCATATTATCGGATTCAATTGGATATGCTCATTACATACACTGATCAACTGATTGATCAGCTTTTTTCAAAACCTTGCTCTAATTTCCTCCTATCATATATCACCACATTTCCCAAAGATTTCAAAACTTGCAGAAAAGAAAAAGGAAAGGAGAAGTAGATTATTGTCGTAAAGTGATTGAAGATGTATATCGCTTTATTGATAATGTCGGAACTATTACCTAAAGTCTTTGTAATCAAATCAAATCATATCAGGTCGATTATCAGAACTATCTATTATGATACATTCCCTTAGATTGGTGAATATATGCCACGATATAATTGGAAACTGTTTATTATTGCTTATGATTACGTAACTTGTTGCCAAAAGATGTTCTTTTTATTCCAAAAACGACTGATGGAAACATAAGGAAATAGAATGTTGTAGATATAAGAAAAAGATTAGAATGAAATTTACCTTCTCATTGCATTTGTTTACCTGGATAGTATAGTAGTAGTAATATATTAGGAAGATGATTATGCCTGACTATTGTTTACTTTGGATGTTACAACCACTTATTATATTATTAGTATCATTACCACTACCACTATTACTACTATACTACTACTACTACTACTACTACTACTACTACTACTACTACTACTACTACTACTACTACTACTACTACTACTACTACTACTACTACTACTACTACTACTACTACTACTACTACTACTACTACTACTACTACTACTACTACTACTACTACTACTACTACTACTACTACTACTACTACTACTACTACTACTACTACTACTACTACTACTACTACTACTACTACTACTACTACTACTACTACTACTACTACTACTACTACTACTACTACTACTACTACTACTACTACTACTACTACTACTACTACTACTACTATACTACTACTACTACTACTACTACTACTACTACTACTACTACTACTACTACTACTACTACTACTACTACTACTTATTTTAAGCCACTTCAATTAATCGTCATCATTCAGGCCATCTTTCATGCATACGTACCCCCCACCAAGAATATAGCATCTACCACTTAAAAAATCAGAAGCGCATCCTGGTTGATCTCTTTCGCCACCATTCCATCGAGTACCTTGATTACTTAGCCAAACCGTTACCGTAATCTTCGATTTATGAATTATCGAATGAATCGATCAATTCAAGTATGATTGTGAATCCATTAAGTTCGTTCATGATGAAAAGCATAAAATTTCTATGACATAATATGAGTAAGGAAGAGTTATGAAGTGATTAATTACGATAATTATTGCGTATTCTGATTAACTTGTTATTTGTTTGCTTCAGCGTATCAATCTAATAATAGGAATACATATGTATGTGTATATGTATGTATGTATGCGTGTGTGTATTTATACGTGGCATTCAGCAAAAAATGTTGAATACATAAAAATTACATAAAAATGATCGAATCATTTCATTTTTTTGATAACATTATGGTATCAATTCGTTGAAATTCAGTGTAATAAATTTTTGATAATCGATTTATATTAATTAATATATGTACGTACATACATGCGACACAGACGCACTCATATACATAGAGATATTCATTATCTTTGATCTGAATTGCATTATTTGCCTGCTGTAATGAAATAGGTCAAAGTTAAGGGTACCATGAGAAAATTAGATTTCTCGTGTGTTAGATGAAAATTTCCCGAGATTGTCCTTGAGTTCAATTTGTTCCATTCCTACGAATAATATATGGTCTAGGCAACAGAAGAACAAGTCATAGAAACAGACAAAAGTAAAAAATAGCTTAGTCAGACGACACTGCGAGAGATGAGAATAGTATGAATACATTATAAAATAGAAGAGATATGCAACAAGAGTAATTGATGACATTCATCAAAAATCTCATCATTTCAACTTTTTCTTTTAATATATTTTTAAATTAAAATTTCGTTACTTAAAAATCCATGCACCTATATAAGATGGAGATTAAGAGACTGCCTTGATGATTATTTTCTCTCAGCCATATAATTAGTAATGAAATGATATGATATTGATATTGTGATTGACATCATTATCAGGTCCAGTCATTACTAATTGAATAACGATAACATGATCCATCATATCCTATATCATCATTCAACTCATCTTATTATCATTGATGGCATCAACCATCCATTTTCTTAAAATAGGCAAATGTGCTACCGCATTAATTATTTTCTAATATCATATCATCTATGTCGATCATTTGAAAGTTTCGAGCCGAAAAAGAGGAGGAAGAGGAAGAGGAGCAAAGAAATTGGAAGAAAATAGAAGAAATGATCAGGTAATACTTCAGGTTTCATGCGGCATTTGTACTGAGACGATGACACATGTAAAATCATCGCGACGATCACAAATAACATCATCCATGTGCAAAATCTCTTGATAATTATTGCGGAGATTTGATAAGACATTATCAAAATATTTCCTCCAGGTTGATAGGATAATGAAGTGAGATTTGGCAAAATGTATCTGTTATCTATCTGATGGATCGAATCGGCGCCATAATCGAATTCGAAATAAAATAAACAATGATTGTCTACATTGATATATACATATTATATACATAAGTATGCGTTTTTATATTATTTACTCATCATTAAATACAAGTAATTCCATAAACAGATTAATTCTATAAACATTGTTCTTATTATTCAGCCAAACAGATATGGTGACTATAAAATATATAAGAAATTTAATAACAGGTAACATGACTTAGATGGCTTATTTTTTTGATTATTTCATATTGTCATTTTTTCTTTCAGTCTCTTATCAATCCATTTTGTTCGGATAACAATTTCTGAAACTGAAATGTATTTTTTAGTAAGTGATTTAGATGAAAGTAGTGTAAATATTACAAGAAATTTGTAAATAAGTATGTCATTTTTGTATTCTTGCAAAAGATCGATTCCTAAATTGCGTTTTAGATAGAAAGAAAAACTATGCGAACAGGTGACACTTCTCATCGCAGTACATCTTTTTTTCAATTCTTTTCATTCTTCCTTTTTTCAAAATTTAATTCAGAGAGAAGTGATGTCCTGTGGGATTAAAATATGAAGAAATAATCAGAAATGATCAAAGATCGAACTGTTAAGAGACATGAAGACATTCTCTCTAATAGTTTCGTTTGAGGTTCAAAATAGATAAGGAAGGAGTTCTACTTTATTTTATAGTGTTTTGCTTTATTATTGATTAACAAACATTGAAACGATTATCTATTATTGCTATAATTATAGATAATCTCAATGATCATCATTTTGCTATACCTATCTCAATGATCATCCTTTTTCTATACCTATTATATCTGGCAATATCATTACGACTTGTGTTTTTAATCGAACAGAACAATCTTGTCAATGATTTAGATCGATTTTTTCAATACTCACTCTTTTGATCTATTCATTTTGATATTCCTGAAATAAGATAATCTGTTGATACTTAGATAATATAAACTTTATTTTCACTCGATAGCAGTACGAATTGCTGAAATTTTTATAACTGTAATAATAAGTAAGTTAATTGTTCCGATGAAGCTGGATTATTATTGTTAGCAAGAAATTTAATATAAAATAAAAATAATTGGATGATAGCAAAGAAGCCTCTTCATCAAATTATATTTTGAGCCCATTAAAAAATTAAACAGAACAATTTGAAGTACATGTATTATTATTCATTTGCTTATTATTTTAAAATGATTGCAATGAAATTCTTATCTCAAGAAAGATTATACGGTAGGAAATAAAAGAATCAGCGGATGAGGAATAAAATGGATAAATTACTTCAGTAGATATACTCAAAAGATTGAAATTTGAAATGAACCTGCTATCGTTATCTCATTTCTTCATTTGCATCACTTTCTTTCTTTTATATTCTATTTCTCTTATTTACTTCAACTTATCATTTCCGGCTTTTAATTAACAAAATACGTTCGTACGGTAGATTAGTATCAAGGAGCCTTTATTGACAATGATTATACCTCGACCTAATCGTTCTATTTTCTAATGCAATCATGCATCGAAAACACGCCTCTTGTCTACATATATATATATATGAGTATGCGTTCATTGCGCATTTATATAAATGAATTGTATAGATATGCAAGAAATGAATAGAAATTAGTTATAATTAGTGATGAAAAAAGCATGTGCTAAATTTGAGCAAGCATATCTAAAAGTATACAAAAATAGCAGATGTTATCTTTTTAAGATAATAAACAAAATAATTTCAAAAAATCAATCGTTATCATAGTGAATATTATCAGATTTCATCTCTTTCATCAATATGACAAATGCTTCATGCAAATACCTATATGCCTATGTTTATGCAAATTTGCATTGGATGTTACTTCAAAAAATCTGTAAGTCACATTGAATGGAACTGTCAAATCAGCAAGCAGGAAACTTAATGGATTTGAAAATAGATCTGAGGAGTACGTGTCTGTCAGGATACCTGTAATATCAGCATATCGACTTGAATATTCAACCACCTATACATATCTTGTCAGGTAAGTGAAAAGAAAAATAGGTGGCGTATAGAAGGAAGGAGTGGTATGGATGAAAAGATTAAAAAAGAGAGCATACAGTAAAGGAATGGTGATAGAAAAACAGATGACAAAATGTTCAGTAACGAACCAATCAGAGATGCAGACTCCGCCTTGATATATGAAGGCGGACGATGCGAAACTATCGTTTGAATGACGAGAGTAAAAGTTGACAAAGATAGACGGATATACAGATGTGCATATTAATAAGCAGACATATAGAGAGCGATATACACACCGAGACTGACACGGACACGACGAGGCAGACATAATAATATAGAAGCTTGACGACAGATGGCCTACTGCTGTTGCTACTGCGGTTACTGCTGCTGGTGATTAGTATTACGGTGGCGTGGTGTGACTGGCTGGCTGGAAGGCAATCTGTTCAAGGTGCATTAGCTACGGACTATTACTGGTCTCGTTACTGTATTACTATTACTAAACAATCGCTGTGATATTATGAGTGGACTGCTCGGAGCTGAGCAACTGCAAAAGTTATGGATGCATGTTGCGCTAAATTCCATGCAGGTAAGCTGAGTGTTATCTTCAGATTCAAATTTTGGCTCATTTTGTAAACATTTCCGATGATAGAAACTTGATTTAATTGTTACTATCAAATGGTCGAGAATTTACTCACAAATACAACTGCTAAAGTAAAATTACAGAGGCTATTTCATCGAGCTTTGGTGACAGTTAATAGAAAAATTATGAGATATTAATGATCTTTATAAAGTTCTATTATTCAATGAAATGTTGAAATGTTTTAAAAATCTCTTCATAGCTACAAATTTTAATTTTCCTAAAAGTTCCAACAGAAATAGAGAAGCGATTCCGCATATACTCATCTTAATTTCACAATAACAGTATTATTACAAAATTATCATTGTCAACAGACCTTCGATGGGTTATCATTTAAATAATGCAGCGTATTCTACATGTATTTTTATTAATTGATTATGATTCATATTAATTTCTTATCACTAAATTGCAAATGTCATAATGATTAATAAACGATTTTAATAAAGTTGCTAGCATCTTTTATGTTTAATTTCATTTTTATGTATTAACAATTATTGCTAGGTGGATAGAGAAAAGGTTCCATATTGGCGAAATGAGGAAAAATAAGAGAATAATATCTTTAATCATTACTGATTCCTCGGAGAGATAAATAAATGATGGAAATGATTGATATGCAAGGATGAAATATGTGTCAGCTAAGGTCTAACATAAAAGCTTTAGCTTAAACTTCCTGATATAAATATATGATTATGCTAGTATATTAAGCTTCGTTATCATTATATATTCATATCTTTCCTTACCTTTATACCTGATGATTGTAGTTAAATTGACAACAATAATAACAAAGATGAAGATTTCATTCCTTCTTGCTAAAATCTCCTTCATATCACTTATCTTCAAATCTTTTCTTAACGGTACTTCATTAATACTAATATTTTATCCTGATTTGTAATTTATTGAGCCAGAGCCTGCATAAAATAAATTAAGCTTTCATATTCTTCATTTATCACCAAATTTATGCCAATAATTATACTAATAAACTTCCGAAAGAGATCAGCGTTGAAAATAGTCTGTATTTATGAATTACATAGGTTAAACATATCATAATTATTAGTTTAATTTTTATTGTATGAATAGACTTTAAAGAGCTTAAATTATTTAGGGTTATTCACAAGGGAATTCGTTATATCCACCGTTACGACCTTTTGCATTCAATACTGTGCTGCAACCGGAAACGTTAACATTCACTGGTGAACAGGTAGAGAATTCATTACTACTTCTATTTCGATAATAATATAGTTAGATGAACATAGAGATAGATATGCATGACGGCTCTATATAGCCAAATAAAAGTTATTATATAATAGGCCTTTGGCAGAATATAAATAGCAGAATAAATGGATATGATGGCTCGATATGCATTAACAACCATTATCCTATCCTATTAATTATCAATAAGTTTAAGCGTTTCATTTCCCTCAATTAGGAGCAAGCTGTTCAATATCATTGCTAATATTTTTTAATTACTTCTTCATATATCCAAATATGCATATATCTTAGGAGACCAATAAATAATTAAATTGCTTTTGAAAAAAACGATAGCCTATACATTCTTGATGCTCTTGAAATTCCAATAGTATTAAACTAATGCACTAGACTTTCCAATTTTTGTTCTTAACTTTATTAATTAAAATGCTCTGCAAAATTTCAACATTTTTTAGACCGAGTTATTTAAAATTGCTAAAGAAATTCTTGAAATAGAGTATTGTTTCTCTTTCACCAATTACAGAATAAATGCTAGCATTGAAATTTTAAATAATATTTGTTTTAATTTTATGTTAATATTGATAAGCAGAATAATATAATAAATTTTATCAAGATCAAATTCCGATTTAAACAAATACAACAATCAAAAATCAAAAATTGCAAGACTTCTAAAACGAGTCATTTTTTAATATGAAAAATCAATGCTTAAAAGAATTTTGGCTAAGCATGCTAAGATTGATAAAGTAAAAATTTCGTTCCAGCCATTTTTTTAATTCGATCAATTATTTTACGATGCATTTTTATTTATGCTATACATTCCTATTCCTATTACAATATTAAATATGATTATTATGATCACTAGCAGTAGAATTACTCCACTTGTCCTTGATATAACCTAAGATGCTCTTTCTACAACTGGGTAATATTAAAAAAGACAGATAATTTATAACTGCTAATTAATACTAACTGATAATGATATTTCCCCGATGAATAAGATCATCTGAACATGTCGAAATCTTTAATTCTACTGCGTCAAAGCAGAGAAAAGAAAGAGATGACAGCTCTCAATTTGTAAATTATCTTTTTAGAAGCATTTCTTAGCTCGTTTAAATGATATTGAAACATTTTTTCAGATTGTGAAAATTTGCGAACAACTTGAAGATGCTGGCAATATTGAGCGACTAGCGTCGTACGTTATTCGTTTTACCGTTCGAATAGCATATACACTTGTCCATTATTTATTCATCGTAGCGAGCTTAGTACAAATATTTTTTTATTAATTAATATCTTATAAACTATTTTTGATAGTTACAGCTTTTTATGGTCTATTTCGCACCAACATCACACTGAGGAAGTGACCAGGATACTGCGAAATCATGAATCTGTACTTCGTGCCAGAGCATTAGTATGTTTTCATATGGGAAATTTTCAAGAAATGTATAGAATACTCGAATCACATAAATTTACAAATGGATCACATAGCAAACTGCAAGCAATGTGGCAGGAAGCTCATTATCAGGAAGCGGAAAAGTTGAGAGGAAGGTGAGCTTTTCTACATTTTTTTGAATCATTTTTTTTGGTAATATGCAGCAATCTGCTGAATTAATGGAATGGAAGAATATTTGACGAGCCATAATTGATTAATCGAATGACTGACTGACTGGCTGACTGACTGACTAATGGATTTCCACTTCTTTTTTCTTATTGAAGTTTCAAATTTTTGAAATTTCTTCAAAAGATTCAAATAAAATAAACTTTCCCTAAAGATGGAATATATGTGAGAAATCAAAAGAAATGTATAATTTTTAGGATTAAGCAACTTATTTATTTAATGTTTACAATTTTAAGGCCATTAGGACCGGTGGATAAATATCGAGTGAGAAAAAAATACCCAATGCCTCGGACAATTTGGGATGGAGAGCAAAAAACTCATTGCTTTAAGGAACGAACAAGGTCATTTTCGAAACTAAATCGGAGAGAGAAATAATCGAAAATTGATTGTATTTTGAGAAAGTGATTCATTTCAAAAATCCTTCAATTCTTAACGAATTTTCGATCAATATTTTTTATTTTTCATTTATCAATATCGAATTCAAACTAAATAGCTGACTTCTTGAGCATTTGTCTCCAACATTCATTTTTTGATCTAATATCTCCTAGATTCTCAAATGAATCTATTTTCATATATTTTAGATCACTATTACGGGAATGGTATTTACAAGACCCGTATCCGAATCCGAGTAAAAAAAAAGAATTAGCATCTAAAACGGGTTTAACTGCCATGCAAGTCGGAAATTGGTTCAAAAATCGTCGACAACGTGATCGTGCTGCTGCGGCCAAAAATAAGTTCGTTCTTTATATTTCAATGATTTCGATGTATCGAAATATATGGGAAGGGTTTTCAGAAAAGACTGAGTTAAGATCTTTTAATTTACATCCGATCAATCGGGGTGAATAAATAAAATAGATAAAAATGACCTTTCCGTCGATCATTTTCAGTTTGCTTTTTCATGCCAATGCTTAAAGTGTTCAAGACTTGTTTATTTGTAGACTAACTTACTGGAATATAGTCTGGATTTGTAGATCCAATTGTTGTGAAAAGCCCACTGATAAGAGTAACTATGATTGATTAGGGTGCTACGTTGTCTATCATTATTCAAATTTTTCATAAAATAGCTTCTACTATATTGCTTACTTTTCGGCATTATTGCAATGCTGTCGGCATCAGTGCCAACGACATGAACATAATTATACTTCTCATAGTGATAACTTATAGTCAATCACTAAGTGTTATTACTATAATTGACATGATTTTTATCATTACCGTCAGTTTTACTTTTATCAGCGTAAACTATCTTGTAACCATCGTTGTCTTACGAATTTTAATTAAAAATTGGTTAAAAAAATCGTCATATGTAATGAAAATTATGCTTCATAATTGCTGATCTCGTCCAATCAAAATTTAACGCTTTCTTAGATATTCCATTATCCGACGAAAGTTTGTCGCCATATGTTGTGTCATTAAAAGCAAGAAGGATTGTGCCCAAAAATCCGATCATCTGTTTATAATAAATAAATGATATCGCTCATAATTATATAATGATGAATAAACCAAGAGTGATTTTGTTCACTCTTTCTTTGTACTCTCTCTTTCGTCAATGATTGGTATCGAGAGTCTAGAGAAGTATCAACCTTTATTTCAAATTCTTTTTTTTTAAATAACAACTATAAGAGAATCATGAAGTGGAAATGGAATAGTCTGAGAAATCGAATCGAATCAAGTTTCGTTTTCTTGATTACTGCAAATTGACACTTGCAGGATGTATTTATTCTTTTCTCGGATCGATGGCGATGCTTCATATTGTTAACCTACTTGCAAAAACAGGAAGAAGGAGTGAGTATTGCTCAATTGATAATGCTCTTAAGAAAATCGTCGCTCTTCGATCGCTACTACTTACTGCGAACTGGTTTCATCTCCCGTCTTCTTTACATCCGATAGATAACGATTTCAATCAATGAATTAACATCACTCTCATCCTTCCTTCCTATCTTCATTTTCTATCTCTCATCCGAAAGTGCACCTCAAAAACCTTGAACGCTACTTTACGCCAATTTCTAAGCTCTTATAATCTGTTTCTCTTCGCTACTTCATCATCTTTTATCACTGTCTAACATGGAGTAATCGAGAAGATGCTATCATTAGAGTATTAACACGGGACGGATAGATGCAGTAAGTCAGCAAAATATTCCGCATGAGCATCAGCAGCAGTAATAGCACAATTACAATCGTTATACCCTCCGATGAATATATATATATATATCACTTAACTTATTCGGGATTCTATAGTTTTCCTCTAAAGTCTGCATTGATTACAGAAAATGCTTATCGTCGTTAGTTTGTAAGTATATCGTAAATTTATTTCGCCTCTCAGGTAATATTAGCATATATAAATAATCTATATCATTCTACATTTAATGCCTATTCCAAAAACTTTATACGAGACAAGCCTGTTGCATTTCTACATTCATTATTCCTAATCTATCAGTTTTTCTATCGGTTTCTTAAATTTTATTCCATCTACAGATTAGCATAATAATATAATTTATTTAATTCATGATAACCCTACTTCAATCATAATTTCTATCCAACTGATTTATCTATCACGACAATAGTTAATAAAAGAGTAGCATTATACATTACTTTGAAAAGGGGATTTTTCGAAAATGAGAAAAATGAATGTAATGAGTTAATAATAAACTACCATGATATTAAAATGAAATTAATAACTACAAAGAAAAGAATTCATTGCTATGTTAAGCTATATCCTTCTTTGTCTTTTCTATTCTTTCTTATTCCATTTAATTCTCATTAATCTTTTATATTTTATTTATTAAAAAATATGTTATTCAATGCTTCAACATGGTTTTAGTATGTCTAGGTAGAATATTGTGATTGTCAATTATTTTAATATAGATATGATTAACTGATTTGATCGAATGAGCACGCAATAAAAAATGAAATAATAGATGGATAAATATTGATTTAAAGATGGCTTAAACTATGCAACATATTCTATTCCATATGTTAATTTGTCTCGCAAAACTCAGTTCCATTCCTGCATTCCCTTATCATTTCTTTGATTCTATTTTACTAATCGCTTCTATCAAAAGAGTACCTTATCTAAAGCCAATCAAATGCTTTCATTTTACTCTTTGCCAATAATCGTCCAGCCTTGTATTGTGCTCTCTTGCTCAAATAAACATATCGATTACTGTATCAATTACATACGTATATTTATGCGCACTATATGTGACGTTGCACTGCATTTGTCTACGGTAATAATGAGCAATTATAGAAATTCTCAATATCTCTATCTCTTCGCAATTTGAAATGTTTTTTAATTTTCTGCTATCTGACATATGTAGCAAAGCTTGCCGAGAACGAGAGAAGAAGATTTAATAGATACTATCGGTGATTTAATACTTATTGCTCAAAAGTTAGCTAAAAATGCTAAATACTTCATTTGCTTATATATAAATCGACATACTATATTGAAATGTTTCTACAATCTTTTGTTTTGTTTCATATCCATTATAATTTCATCACTCTCCTTCTTATCTACCATAATTTCTAATTTAAGAGAAGAAAGGCGAAGGAGTAATAATTTTTATATAGTATAACTGCATATCACTGCCTTCGAGGGTAATCATTTCATATTGGCTGTTATTGCATGCCGATGACATACATATACTGACACAAATTACATTCAGATATTGACTTGCATTTTGTTTAGAGCTTAGAGTTTAGAATAAGAATAAGGATTCTTTACTGAAATAGAGGCGATGATGAGTTGACAGTTGTTGTTAGAGTTGACATCAATTATGGTAAGGTGAGAAGATAAAGGAGGGATAAGAAGGAAGAAAGCCTATCTGCAGAAAAACTTTTCCACAAATGAAAATCCGTTAAATGGTTAATAAATCACTTTCACTTTATCTCTTTTGTCATCTTTCTTCTTCACACTATATGCTATATTCAGCCAATTACATCGTCATTGACCGTATAATATCGGGAAACAATGACACACTTATCATCTATGGAATAAAATGCAAGTAATGACAGCAAGAATAATAAACATCAACTTATCATTGCATTATAGTTTCCTTCTCATCCGCAGATCTCATCCTCTTTGCTAATTAAATTCACTTTAAGGCTTTTACGAGAGTTATTTTCAAGTTTTAACAAATTATGTTATTTCATGGAAAATTCGCCAATAAACAGACAGATATATGTACAAATTCATGCTTACCTGCATATGACATCTACCTATCTCTCTTGAATCTCTCTCTTTCTCTCTTTCTATATATATAATTATATAATATACATACTGATGGAGAAATAATTATTCGTATTAATCCTACATAGGGCAGTTTATCTCGTCCGAGAATCAGAGAAAGAATTTAAGGAAATAAGTATTGCTGTTACTAACCATTTAGCTAATATGGATTGCATATAAAAATAACATCTATCCTGTTGTAAATAAATCTGGACAAAACCTGGAATGTGTTCAGTTACATGTTAATATTGACTCAAATAAGGACAACTTTTAAAGCAATGATAAAGACGATGATATGCAAAGCAGAAAGATGCATATCTTTCTGAATAAGGATGATGCAAGTATTATCATATTGACAGTATCGTTATTTCCAGATAATGAGATATAGAGAAGGGAAGAAAGCGAATTACTTATCAGTAACTAATCGGTATAAAATTGTTTCAGAGCTAACGAATTAAACGGTGTAAAGAAGAGTCCTGAATCGGATAATTCGGAGGATTCGGAGATGGAAGAAGATATGTTCGATAGTTCTCTACTTGCTGATTCACCCACTCCATCGGAAGAATGCAGTAGTACGGAGAAGTCGCAAAATTCATTTGCATGTACTTCGTTTACTGCAACAAAAATACCTGCAGAACCATCATCGTCACATCCTATCGAAGCTACTTCCTCTGCAACAATGTTTGGAGTTTCAAACTCTTTCGATCCATTACAAATTGATCCGCTACGATTGCTTATAAACCGATCTCTAAATGCTGCTGTACTAAATCCAATTCTTGCCCAACCCGCAGCTATGTTAACTCTACAGCAACAACTATCTAAACATATTTCTTCTACGTTGGTACAGCCAAATCTTAAATCGGATCTGGGTTCTGTGATTAGACAGCAGGAAATACGAAGGAATGAGACATCAAGCACTGCTCAATTATCATTTGATAGAAAACGAAATATAAATTGTGGGAATAATTCATCATCCACTTCAACCACTCCAAAACGTTCCAAGCTGCTCATCGATGAGATTCTGAATTTGAAAAGTAGCGAAACCTATTCAGCGGATGTGCATGAAACTATACCCGATAGTTCTTTACAGCAGAAAGGATTCTCTTCATCTTCTATAAGTAGGGAGCAATCTGCGGAGCCAAATTTAACAAAGGAAGATGAGAAAGTGTCAATGAGTGGTAATTGTGTAATAACTGATACGGTATTTGTAGTACCTGCTGATATTAGTAATAGTAGTAAAAGTAGTGAAGCACGCTAACACCAATTTATGCAGCATTATTGTTCACGTACATCAGTTTGGCGATATCGCAACGATTCTTCTCCAAGCAGAAGTTTAATCTTAGACATTAGCATTATTGCTTCTGATTGATATCAAAATGGGAAGTTCATAATTGGCAATAGGTGAGAAAGATAAAGATGATAATCAACTAGTGCTCAACTACCTAAAATGTGCCGTTGCGATATTTGGATTTCGCAAAAAGGAGCTTGAAATTAATAGGTTTACTTTTAACTCCCATTATTATATGCTTGTTACTATACAAGATAATATATGTATCGTCATATTGTCAAATAATCAATGTTCCTGCTCTAATCATAGTGATAATATTTATTCCCACTGATATCATAGAATGAATCATTTAGGTAGTAATCCCTGGTTTTTAGGTAGATGGAATATTTCTCGGCATAATCGATGTTTATAGGTCATTTCCTCAATAACTTATTAATGCAATAAATAGCTTCGGTGATCTTTCATAAATATTGTTAGCGATTATTTTAACATTCAAAATAGAAAAGAGTATGGAGAGAGAGATGAAATGATACATAAGAGAGGAGGGAAAATATGGAATGAGTGACAGTGCGACGAGAATGATGTTTTAAATTATTTCAATCCTTTAATCATGATTGTTTTTAAATTGTTTTAATTGAACTTCATCATTTCGGTCAGTTTGTCATAGGCTGTAATATTTATTGGTGATCGCTTGCTATAACTCAAAATAGTCACAGTACTGATTATCTGAGCAATACATTCTTACCTCCCTTTCCTTGTCGAGAATAATTATTATTGGTTGTTAAATTACAATTAATAATTATGTGATTGTACCTGTAGTTATTTTATTCAATAATGAAGTGTTAAGTGTAACTGTACAGACCAATTAAAGAGTGCGAAGTAAACTGACCAATGAGCTTTCAGAAGATGTTTTGTTGAGAGACGGCATTGATATTCTCGAATGCCAACAAAATCTATCTAAAAATGAGAGATAAAAAAAAGCACAATAATCACATCACTATAGAGTTATTCATTAAAAGAAATGTTACTGATAATGGTGATAATGGTAAGTGATAATGATGTAGATGACAATAAATTCTTCATTTCTCTGCTTTGTTGACAATTTTTGGGAATGAAAAAAAGTGCCTTTAAAAATTTTTAACAAAATTTTTTTTGCCTCAAAACACTGATGAGAGTTCAAAAATTTAATTGCAAGAACAGTGATACTAGTTCAATGATATTTTTGCAAATTTGCTTATCGAATCAGATGGTGGATGGTGGCTCAGGCCTGTAGCACATTTCGGAGAAATCATTAATTTGATAGTGTTCGGATTGCATTAATAGAGATTAATTTTAAACTTTCATATATTTCAAGGCAGATATTTCTTGTCTAATCAATACCGATCAATTACTAATTCATCTGAATATATCAGTTGCAAATGCTATATAAAATTGAATTCTACAAATGTAGTGTAAAGATCGCAATTAAAAGTTAAGATTCTAAAATGAATGAATCATTGAGCCACTGGTCTCAGCCTTATTATATATATGATATCAGTTAGCTCTATTCTTATCAGTGATTCAATTTGTATGTATGAAGCAAATTAACATTAGACTACTGTATATGCCTGCCATGTTAATTTCAAAATTTTTATTTAAATGAACTCAATGCCTTAATTATATTGCATTTATTCAAAACATTTAAGCTTGTATTATATTTATAGCGCTGTTTCATCGATCGCTAAAGCAATTACAATCATCACCATTTGAAAACTTGTTTTCTTAATTGAATTTAATATTTAATGCTGTCATCCTTTCTAGTAATACACATGTTTTTATGATAACCTTAATGGTACACACACATACACACATACACACATATACACAACACATACATACACACATATATTCAAACATACAAACATACATAATACAACCTAACTTAACCATAGCTACTTTTCGATAGATAATTGTTAATTATCCATGAGGAAAATGTGAAGATAGCTGTTCCGATCATTTTCCATCTTCATGCCAAATAATTTTTCAAATGAGAAATAAGCAATGAGCAAATAACAACATGATTAATTAGTTAATAATCACATGGACATTAACTCTTAGTAAAGATTGTCATCAACAACCGTCTCTTAAAACTTCTATGATATCTGGTGAATTATTGTAAAAGGTAAATTGATTTCAATATTTCTCCAAAATTATTTATTTCTGTGACAAAAATTTATAGCCTAGTAAGCCACATCATTCGCTAATTCTAAATATCTAATAATTTATAAATGTGCTGAATTGTAGAGATATATTTCTACTTGTTCTTTGTTAAGGCCCTTCGTTGGAGTTTCTACATTTGCTTCTATTAAAATCGAAAAACCTGATTTCAATTTAGCAATACTAATAGCCAATTTCTACTGATTTGAGTGTTCCAATATTTGTTGAAATTAGGTATGTTATTGAATAGATTCATTTAAAATGAAGATGAGAGTAATTGAATTTTCCAATGAACGTTTTGTCATTATGTACATGTTTAGGATTAAAAAGGATAAGAAATGAGATTGGGTGCTTGGCTTAGCTCATTTGTTCATTTGTCCTTCAGCGTAAAAGAAATAGAAAAATGAAAATAAAATGAAATAATCCATCCATTCTTTCCTTCTATTTCAAATGTAATAAATGGAAAAGATAGTAGTGAATAATCGTGAATCAGTGATACGATTCGTTAGAGCATTGAAGTATACAATTTACTTATTTATTTATTCAATGCATTCTTAAAAAGTTGATTATATTCCCATCTTCGTTTATCAAATCAATCAATTGCTTTGATACAATTATAACCAACATCATCATCAGAAAGATCGGAAAAAAATAGATAAATTGCATTTGAGAACAAAGAGCTTTCCTGAGCTCGTTAGTCAGATCTTTTTAGCTCAATGACTGCTTTTTTTCCTATTTGAAATGTTCGAATAAATAACATCTCTGTCCTTTCCTTGTCTCTTTCTTGTTATAAGCATTTTTAATGCATTTAATAATCATCTTCAATTATCCAAGATCATATCAAGAGATACTTGGAGATCGACCTTTGTCGAATTAGATAATAATTCGCACTAAAATTACAAATCTTTGAAAATCGTTACTTTAATCATCGATGGATGAGATTTAAATCAAAATTATTTTTGCTAATCCAAATGAAAAAGACGATGTGTCGATAGTTCAACGATCATGCCGAGAGTTCTGGTTTTTTTTTTTTGTCATCTTCACTTACTTCACCTGATTCTGCTACCATCTGCAAGTATCTTAATTATCATGTAACTCAGCCTATGCAAATGAATAGATGATAGACAAGCAAAGCAAGTAGACAAGCATTCATTAAACAATGATTGCAATGAGCAAGCAATCACTTAACCACTTAACAAGCATTCAGAACTAGCAGTCCCACGAAACGACACCCATTGTGTCAATGACAGGTCAAAGGTCATCATTATCTCTCAATGATGAGTGGCCATTCAAATAACATAGAATCACTTCAGAGTTTTTGTATAAAGAGTAGGTAGGGACTTAAAGATTTGCAATGTACCATTAAAAAAACTATGAAATGTTTATGTATTTATTTCGTAGTGATTATCGGAATATGAGAAGGGAGAAAAACCTTAATATTATCATTCCGATAAATCGAATAAACTTGGTGAAAATATTAAATAAAAATTTGAAGTAGGAAAAAACTAACTAACTGATGCGTAACCTAAGTTTATTAATATTCATGTTGTAGATTTTTCCGCTTATCTCAACTATGGATAACATTCATGAAAATATTTACAAATGGATATTACCGGATTATGGAACTCAGAATTATATTTCTTCTATGGAACTATCACTTAGCCTTTTTCATCACTGCTAATAATTCTTTCTCGGTGAGAATAGTGTATCAAATAATCAATTGGCATTCAAATATATCATTGAATTCAATCTGATCTATTGTTATTTTACTGCTTTTGATTATTGGGATGAGTTCGTAGCACAGATTACATAAGGAAAATCTGAAGCATTTTTGTGAGTCTATTCTCAAGCTATCCTCAATTTGAATTATATTAAAACACAGCTTACTTTTGTTATATTTATTTTTCGATCATTTCTATGTTATCAGATGAGCTGATACCCTACAATTCTTAACGGATTACTTAATTCTTTCAAGATATTCAACTATTGTCATAGCTTACATATCAAAACTGTGTAGGGTTAAAAATATTGGTATATAGGGTTTATGTTATAATGAAATTGAAAAAATATGGAAAATATGTATTAATGCAATACAGATAATCAAATGATATGTGTGGATTACATGTAGTACAAATGTGAGAAATTAAGCTATGATTCCTAGTATGACAAAAATATGATATATGATTGTAAAAAATGATCATATCATAAATAAAATTATTCTTTCAAATACTATCAGTTTCCAGTAATCACAGCAATTTCTGCTGTGATTAAAAATAGAAAAATCGAAAATTAAATACATAAAATTCTTGTTTAGAAAATATGAACTACCTTGATCACAACCTTATCGAAGACTTTCAAGCAATTTATATTCAAAATAAAGTTTTCTGACATCCACGATATTCCATCATTTGGTAATAAATTGAAACAACGGCATTAAGATAATTAAATTACAATCATTCTAAGAAATTAGATAAAGAAAGGAGGACAAAAGTTAAGAAACGAAATGGTTAACTTTTCAACATGAAGGGAATGATATAACATTGGCATTAAAATTTAAACTAAGCATCACAATTATCATTACTTCCAATTATCATTATTGGATTTAATATATGCGAATTTATATCTATATCTATATTTATAAGCATATAATGCTCGTATTGCATCGTTTCTTAAATAAACTTCCGAGAATCTAATTGGATGAATAGAAAGTTATGTCAGATTATTTCTTGAACATTTCAAAATACGTTTTAAATTTTTCGAATTTAAAATTCGTCAGTGCTTTCTTTCTTATTTTCTTTCTTCAATTCTTCATTTTATAACATATTGGATTATCAGGCTAAAATTGTTCATTCTTTCCAATTATTTTAATGACTTCTTGTAGCAAGTGAAAAGAATAAAGAAAATCATTATCAAAAATAGAGGCATTAATGAGCTTGTAAATTTAGGCAAATTCTATATTTGTTTTCAGATAGCTATAGAAAAATGATTAGTTAATTTTGATAATTCAATTTTGAAATTATCTGAAAAGACGAAATTTTGGAGATTATAATGATAATGGCTTAAAGAGTTATATTTTATAATTAAATCATTGATCTAATTTTACTTAAGGTTAAAGTTTATTTCCTTTTCTATCATGCAGGCATAACAGCCGTTTTATTTTTTTTTTTTTGTTTTTTTAAGACTAAAGGATATTTTGATTGCTATAATTTTATATCATAAAGTATATTAAAACATATAATCCATAGAATCTCATTTGTTAATTAATTAAACTTAGAGTTTTGTTCTTACACTAAAATTTAGGTTTAAGTTTAAAGTTTTTTTTGCAACTATTAGCTGCAAGAATGATGATTTGATTGCAGTTTGCTCGCTTATATATATATTTGACAGATCGAATTTCTAACTGAACTGCTGCCAGAAAATATTCTAGTCAAAAATTAAAAAAATTACAATAAAGATCCTGTCTTCTATTTTTATCCAAAAAATTTCTTAATTGCTTCATGCTTTTTGGATAATCATATGAGAAGAATTAGATAGTGTAAAGACAGATTGTCTTTGATATCGGCAGGAATAATCTTCTCGAATTGGTTAAATTTATATCTGAAATTTGTCAAATATACGATATTAATATTAATTTAATCAAATATGCATTTGCGTTATCTCTTCTTTTTGTTCAATTTAAATAATCTTACAAACAAGGTACATAAAAAGGAAGAAATTATCACTTCCTATTTGAAATATTGAACTGAGCAATCCATAAAAATTAATACGGCAACAATATCCTTCCTGAATGTCTCCATTATCTTAAATTTTTGATTATCAGCTTCTTATGAAAATCAGTAATCAATGGCTAAATTCATTTGATGCTAAAATTCATAGTTAGATTATAGCTTCGGAGATTTCATCCTCTAGTTAGAAAATTCAGAATTCACTTTGATGTTTGACATGATACTTTAAGATATCATATCCTGACCGATTAATTTCTTATAAACTTACTGCCGTACTTTTTCAACATTTCTAGTCATTATCATACTTATCGCTTGTTTTATAATAACTGAATCTTAAAATCGATTAATCTTAACATCGTTGAATCGTAATAATAGTAGTAATTTATGTCTGTGAAAATGAGGAATGTGTAATTTAATCATTCCGATGGATAAAGAATATATTTATCGACATTCAGAAAAAAAGAAGCAATTCGATAAGAAAAATTACTTTACTCAGCATTTCAGAAATCTCCTTCCAATTAATAATTTATTTTACGAATTATGTTCATACTTTTAATTTTAAAAGTATGATAGCTATGATTATGTATTTTGTCATAATAAATATTCTTCTTTTTTCAACTTAGTATGTTATTTAGACTTGGACATAGATTTAGGCCTAGATTGGATTTACTACACCTTTAATTTACCACCCTTTCATCCAAAGAATTATCGAGATTCCTTCCATTTCAATTTATTTCAAAATAAAAAGTTGATGAAAGAAAGAAAAAGCAAAATATATCTAATATAATATTAAACAATTTCATTGTTTAATTAACTTTGAACAGCTAATCAAATTAATTATTATTATCGATAAATTTTTATTTTTCAGGAATTTGATTAAATAGGTTTAACGTTTTCGAAAGAAATCTATTTAAAAAATATGTTATTTTTTATCAATGAATTCATGCATGATACAAATAAATCATTAATTTAAATCTTTTTGTTTCAATTTAAAAAAACAATGAAAAAAGATTTAGTAAAATGTGGCGAAATTTTTTCAATGGTGTTTATCGAGGAAAAGCTAACTGTAAAGATAATTATTTCAAGATATTATTGAAGGATGTTTTGTTTACATTCATTCCCAAATGGTATCTTAAAATAAATAAGTTTGAAAAATTAAATTAAATATTGATTGAATATTATGTTGGATGTATTTTTGCTCAAAACTTGTTTGAATGATAAAAAAATTTTCATAATTAATATTTTAATTCAAAGTTTAAACCTCAAATCAACTTATATCAATAATTTATAACACTTATTAATGGTGCACAGGATTTCTTAAACATTTAATATTAATATAATTGTTACTCACTGAGATAAATTTTTTATTGGCAATTAAATTTCCTCTTCAAACTACGTATGATACATGCATGAAACAAACAACGATTGTCAACAAGTGATAAATATTTACTTTCACAGTCTAATATAGATCAGTAAATGTCAGTAGAGAAGTTATTTGAATACAGATGCAATGCAAATAATTAATTAAAGTACTGAATAAATATATTGAACTTTATTATGGAGAATGATTGCGTGTAATGAATAAGTTTCCAAATTTCAAATTTTATGAAGAAATCTTCTTTTGGGGTTTAAAGTATTTGATATAAATCTTCTCGGTTATTATAAAATAAACAAACAAACATTTCAAACATTGATATATTAGTTTAATACTTTAAACAATCACTGCATTTCATGCAAAATCTTATACTTTTCCTTCCGCGCACTATTAACTATTTCATATTATTCCCCTTAAAGTGTATTTCAAATCAACTAATTAAGATCGATTTTATTACATAATTCTTGTGACCGATTTAGTCTGTCCATTTTGATTTTTGCTTCTGTCGACATTGCACTATCCTTTGAAAACAGCGGATAATTTAATATTTTACTATTGCGATCTTCTACACCGCAATAACTTATTTCTCATTTCCATTGAACTGGAACTTCCTAATGAGAGTAAGCATTTTTACAAACTTGAATACTTTTCAAGGATTTTTGGGAATTCCAGAATATTAATTAATCTACATGTAAATCAAATTGCTAAACCACTTCCGCTTCTCAAAATCCCATCAAAGTCCCAAAATTTATTCTCCCCGTCCAATTTCCTGGAGAATTATTGATCCTATTCGATTATCAGAAAGATGCATGTAACTTTCATATTATATTCGTTTCTTTCAACGATGAAGTCTTGAAATATTTCTTTGTTCTGTGAAAAAATTCATCAGATGTCTGATTCTTAATACAAATGGATTGTTTCTCGCTAAGATTCACTTTACTGATTTTAATTTAAGTTTTGTAATATTTGCAATCTATTCCCGACAGCATCATAATAACTTAAATAGAATTTCTATGTTCCAATCGATTGATTATGATTTGTTTCTTATAGAGTTATTGACGATAATCTTTTTAAATTTTGATTCATCAATCACGATTTGCATAAAATAAATAATTAAAAATAAAGCAACGGTGAATTCGTGAAACTTTTTACAAGTTTCAATTTTAGGCTTGCGTCCATCGATGAGAGAAATGCCAGGTCCGTTAGAACGAGATGGAAAAGATGAAGATGTAGGAGACTTTCAGGAGAAAAAGGGCGAGAAGGACCAAAAAAAGATAAGACCCGAAAAGAGAGCCTGGAATTCTAGGTTCGCAAGGCACAAGAGGAGTGTAAGAATAAAAGGCGATACGGATGATAAAGGAATGAAAGGTATACGGGTGATAAAAGAAAATAAAAAAAAGTATATCGGATATATCGGAGAAGAGATAAAAGCGAAGAATATGTCGGAGATGACGTAGCAGTCCTTCTCAGTCATATCGGTTATCTTATTTTAATTGTTATTGCTATTGTTTCGTATCATAGTTGTGTTCTTTTCATTATTTCATGAAATCTATAGGCCAGGAATAATCAGTGCCCTAACGGAATTCGCGTATGAATATAGGAACTGAATTTGTGAAACGAATGTTTTGGTATATTAAACGAGGATATGGATATTAGCATGTCAGTTTGTATTATTGCTCAATCAAATATTCGCAATGAGAAGCAAGTTACATTTGATGATTTCTTGATTACGGAACTAATTTAAATTAGAATAGTAAGAAGAGACAAGAAGTGCGTTTTTGACTGCGGTGATATTCACGGCAGATGTTCGACGGATTTCAGATATGAATTTGACAATTCGGGCAGATAATTCAAATTAATTCAAATTGCGAGATTGATGTCTATAAACAGAATAGCAGATAATTTTATTATTCCTGCAACAAATATTTAAGCATAAAAAAAAATTGTACGACTTTAAGATCCATAGTTTAGTGTTAACGTTCTATCATTCGACATACAACATCAATCTTTATCATAGATACCGAAAGTAATCAAACTTGAAGAAATTAAGAAATCTAATAATCTAAATATGGGCAAACATATAATTTGAAAATCTATTCTTCGACCAATTCGGAAACTAATTCATTTTCTGGAAACCGAAAAAAAAAATCCATTTACAAGTACAACTCAGAAACATCTCTTTCTCTCTTTTCAACAATCTGGAAATCTACCCGTACGTACAATCTAGGAATCGATTCACCAAAAATAATCCAGAAATCAATTACAAGAATAATACGGAAACCTATTTCCGACAACCTCCAAACATTCCCTGCCCATGTTTACGGACAGTCTGCTAATCCATTGCCGAATAACTCGGGAATTTATCAGATGGACAATTCAGAGGCTTGACATTTTATTCACTCCAATTAAATTCATTATTTATTTCAGTTTAATTTGGATTATATACCTAATCATTGATGCTCTGAAATCATTTTCAGAGAGAAATAATAATTGAGCTTTTTTTTGAATGAACTTGTTAGATTTTCAAAAGTATTTTTTGACCTGAGTTTATAAGTTGCTAATACTTGCCGAAAGTATGCTGGTTTGAAAGTTTGCTAGTTTCTTAAAATTGTCATTTTTATGCAAAAAATTGAACCTCCATAGAACCGTAAGATAATAGTTTCGATTCTACAAATTGATCAATGATCCGAAGCAGAAAATACCGAAGAGATATTAGGATATCTGAAATGCTTAACAAGAGAGATGAATGAAATGCAAGTAGTGGACATATATGCAATTTTCGCCTCTTTATGCAACTTCTGTTGAATATGAAAATATTGTTATCAGCAGAGCAGAATAATATTTTCTTACTCAACCGTGACACTGATAAGATTATGATTGGAAAATATAATAAAATATTTGCTTTACAAAAACTGAATTTCATATTCCAACATTCATAAGCAAATTATTTCAGGTCTATGGATTTCGTGAAATAATGAAAAGAATACAATAAGATAATCAAAATAAGAAAGTGACTGTGAAGGACTGCTTCGTCTGCGGCATGTTCTACTTTGCTTTTATCCCGCTGAAATATCCTGTCCTCGTATACCTCTCATTCCTTTATCACTCATTATCCCTTTATTTCCCACAACTCCCCTTGTGCCTGGCGAACCTAGAATTCCAGGCTCTCCTTCCTGGCCTTCTCTTCCTATTGGTCCTTCCCATTTTCCTACTCCTGGGTCTCTTATATCTCCATTTGTCCATCTCAACCTGGCGCCCCTGGTGGCCCTCTCATCGATGGACCGCAAGCCTGAAATTGAAGCGTGTAAAAAGTCTCCGAAAAATCAAAAAAATTTTTTTCATACTTCTCTCACTTTGAAATATTTTATTCGGAAACTTATCTGTACCGTGAAAATAGCGTAGACAGTTGATAAGAAAGTACTGAAATGATGTATTTGCATTGGTAATCTAAAATTAACTGTGCACAATGCGTTAACATTTTGCAAACTTCCTTCAAACTTTCAAAATTTTTGATCTTTTGAAATAATTAAAAGAAAAAAGGAATGCTAAAAGTATTTAATGAGATCATTTCACAATAGAAATCTTTCACGACTTTAACCTTTGTTTTATTTTTAATCATTTATTTTATACAGATGAGTGATTGATGAATCAAATTTTAAAAAATTATCATAACTATATAAGAAGCAAATCATAATCAATCGATGAATTATTATTGATATTGTCAGAAATCTAACGAAGGATTTTAGTATTCAAATTAAAATTAATAGAGTGAATTTCGACAAAAAACAATCTATTTTTATCGAGAATCAATATCTGCTATGAATTTTTTATAGAACAAAGAAATATTTCAAGTTTTCATCGTTGAATGATTGTATACGATTATAATGAAGTATAACATGATAATAATTATTGATAGTATCTATGAAAGTTACATGCAACTTTCTGATGATTGAATGACAAGAGATCGATAATTACGGTTTGGATTTTATTATTTATGACTGGACTCAGCCTTAAGATTTACATTTAATATTAGGCTTGATTCGTTGAAACCTTTTATTTACATCTCAGATTTAGAACTGCACTTTAACTATGAGAAAGATAGGAAATGCATATAACGTATCTAACATTTAGATGTGCAGAACAAATTTTTGCGGTAAATGAAACGTATTGAAATCAATGGCATGGATTTCAGATCCAAAATATTTTTCTAATTCCCAATTTCTACAGATAAATATCCTTTTTTTATTGAACAAAAAAGTATTTTTTAATATAGAATGTAATCATTTCTAAGTGAGAAGTTCTCTCAATTTGAAAATTTTTTATAATCATTTTCATCTGCGTATAAAATATTTGACTGCGGAAGACAATTTATCTCCGCTTCGTATTATTTATTATATGCATCATATTCTTGCAAATACAATGATCATCATCGCATCAAATGTTACTACATAGTTGGATGTATCAAATATTCCATGTTATCAGATGGTATATCCCAATCTTATGATCGTTCGGATGTGAGGAACACTATGAACACCTCTAGATGGAAAAAACCGCAAAACACCAGGGACACCTTTAAATAGAAAAAAAAGCCGTATAAAAAATAGAAAACTATTCGTGCTTTATACTTATATTTGGCTGATATAATTAATTGATCATGATTATTTGCACAAATCGGTAATATCTCCGGTTCCAGATCAAATCAAGAGTTAAAACATAGTCTTGTGCATGTTTTAACGTTGTTATTATATGCTTGATGTGGTATATAATCTTGCACATTTCAATCAAATACAAACATCTCGAAATATTGTTAATACATGTATCATGCTACAACAATAGTTTGAAGGCAAAAATAATGAAAAAAATAGGTCAAGCCCGTATTTTTCATTGGTTCTTTTGCAGGTTGATTAAATTTTGTTATCTGCGCTTATACTCTGGGATTGCATGTAATTAAAATTTCTATGATTGTTACTTTAAAAATAAAAGATTCCAAATTCGAGTTTTTTCCTGGAATTCTTAATTGTCTCTCGTTTCCCAATTCCTGTTTTCCTTTCTCTAAGCAATTCCATTATCTTTATCTTTTTGAGAAAATTTATTGCAGGTTATTCTTGATAACTTATATGCACTTTTTATCATAAGGTCAAACAAACGCATATATTAATGTCAAAAAGCATGTGATAAACTTATATTGATTTTACTGAATAGCTTTTGATGAGGTTCAGCACTTTGATAGTATTGGTATCATTGAAACAAGAGAAAAAATTTGTTGTGAATGACTTTTCTTCAAACATATTTCACTGAATCCTAATTGCTTTAACTTTTCTTTTCTTTTATCTACAGTCGGATATATATCACATATGTCATTCCAGTGATTACTTCCACAAAAAATGCACGGTAAGCGAATACTCTCGCTTTCCTGTGGCAATATTTAGAACGTATTTATTATTGCTCTCTCTTTTACTGTTGAGTAAACTATTGTACGTCATAACGTCATATGCCATTTCCTAATTCGAGTATCCTCTTCCATAGATCTCGCTCGCTGTAATTTTGTCCTGTCTACTAGACTTTTATCGATAATTTCTCGTCAATATCTTCTTCGATTTTCATTTTGTCTTTGAGATATTTGACAGAAAAAAAAAATATCTTCCATTGTCCATTCTGGATTTCTGAATTTTTTTTTTCCTCAGACCCTTAGACATGTTTTCTGATATTCTTTCTGTTATTATCACATCCAGTTACATTGTTTCTATATTCTCTCCCACGCCTTTTAATTGAGATAATATGTTCAGAAGTTCCCTTATCATTCGGAAAGAGTTTTTTATTTGAACATCGAACTCTTTCTAGACTCCTATATAGTTCTTTTATTCTTTATTTTTTATTACCATATCGTTCATACAAATTCTCCGTAGCGAGCGGGTAATTTTCTTCATTCACCGTGAAGTCACTTATTTGTTCTCTTGCTTTTCCCTTTGGACAACTTAACAGATGCATGAACTTCCATATTGGTGTCAAATACGTTCTCTTGTGAATCAATTCTTCAAACTGACTAATAAGCTGGCCCCACATTCTCGGGTTGCCACCAAATTCTACCGGGCTTAAAGTCGGTGGTTTACTAGTCATAATCAGTTTTTCAATTAAATCTTTAAGGCTTCTGTCCTTTTGTTGTTGCTGATTCATTTTCCGTCTTTTCACATTTTCCATTACTTTCTATGAGTGCCTCATTAATTCGATTTAGTTCCGTAAGCAGTGAAGCTCTTTGACAATAAGTCTTATTTCCTACGTCAAAAATGCAGTCTTCTTCATATAACTGATCTTCTATAATATAACATCCTTCTCCCACTCATCATCTTTTGCTTAACGTAATATTCTTTCCATTCTATCGCCAAATTATTTGCCTTAAGTTATACCATCTAACTATTATTTGCTTCTCAATGTTAGATTTCTGTCGTTCTTTCATGACCTGATCTCTCTGGTTGTTCCTTTTCTTGTAACTCTATCGCTTGTTCAACAGCCTTCCTTGCAGTGTTTACAAGACACTGCAAATTCTTTCTAACGAGATTTGAAAGAAAACTTTCCTTTCTTGCCTTTGTTACACTCATATTTTTTTTTCACTCTGATTTTCAAGTTTAAGCTGACCCGAATAAAACTTACTTCGTTCCTTTCTTTATCGTTCTCTGGCTCCTTATCTATCTTTCGCGACGTAACCTTAGGTGTCTTTCGTGACGTATCCTTAGGTCGCTTCTATCGAATTCTGTTGGTTGGACCAAATTTTGTCGCCGATTTTCTTTAATCGTGACAAAAACTGAGGGTTCAACCTTTATTACGATAAATTTTATAATATATCAACAAACACAGCAACTACAAAATCAATAATATAAATTCAATGACTTCAATAAAACAATTTAATGACGGCTAACAATACTCAAAGAAAAAGCTTAAATAATGCTCGCTGTAGATGTCCAACCGCTTCGCTGAAGAACATTCCTTATAACAGTAGCAATTACAAAATCACATTTCTTAATGACGATGTTATAACTCAACGGAAAGAAGAGAACAACGATGCTCGATATGTCCATCCAACCGACCTCATTGAAGCATATCCTTTATAATCGCTTAGGTCTTCAGGACTCTCTCTTCTGCGCAAGCGCAGGATTCTGATACAGTTTACAAGAAATGGTACCTTTGTTGGCTTGTAAGAAATGGAGCTCCTTTTTAGAGCTCATAGACAATAGGCGAACAATTTAGTTTACATTTTATACTGCACAGTAAATCAGCACAGCAACATACACCTAGCAATATTAAATCCAGAACAAAGGAATAATTCTTTGGTTCTCGCGATTTCAGACATTCTGTTCATATGATAGTTGATTGGATGCGCAAAAGTTATTCAGGATAATCTTAAAAAAGATCTGAGAGACGAGGAACAATTAAGAATTCCTTGCGTTTGGAATCTTTCATTAAAGTATCAGCGATAAAAATTTAGTTGTACAGAGTTCTGGAGCATAAACGTAAGTAGAAAAAAAAAGAAACCTACGAAGAAAAACCAACGAAAATTACAGGGTTATCTGATTTTTTCACTACTATCGAGTTGAAGATATTGCATGACACATCTAGCATCATCTATGGCAGATCGAAATATTCAGGAAGGCTTATTTCATTGAAAAATAAAGATTATATACTACTCAAATATAGAATAGATGTATTATGTTAAAACACTCCCGAGGCCACTATTCATTTGACGAGGATAGGACATTACTGATTATTGTATCCGAAATGACATTGGCAACCTAACTGTTATTGATTTTCTCTATCTGAATTTCTCTATCTCTCTGTGCACTCAATTTTCTACAGTTTTCTGTTCACATCAATTGTTCTTTTAGTGTATATTCAAAACCATTCCGTTGAGTACATTACGCTTGCCTGGTCTGGGGAAATTTCCATCAGAAATAATTGTCTTTTCATTTCCTTAGCTCGATTTGAAGTTATTGTGAAGTTTTCATCGTTGTCATTATCCACCTCCAGTATGATATTTCCTTTCATCACATGAGGGTTTATGATGCCGCAAATGGTATCTATTATCTTGTGATGATCCTTATCTATTACAAATGAGGCTTGTAATTCATTGAATGCAAAATAATCTCCGTATTTTATTGCATTGAATCTTCCAATTCTTTTATATAGGTCAATGTTCATGAATGTCAGTATTGTTCCATAAGACAATACTTGTATTTGTTATACATTTGCCTTTTTGGACATTGCAATGGTTGGCGACGTCAAGGTTGGATATCGAGCCTCTTCCTTCGTGAAGGAATATTTTTCCTTCTAATAGTACAAAGTTCGTTGTCGATTTGCATTTAATTCCAAGCCATCCATACGAATACTGCATTTCATTAGTTGTTATCCATTTGTCTGGAGAGGCTTGAGTCATTGGTATCCCGTCATGAGTGCTCGTATGTACGTTTACTTTGTGTAGCGTGATATCCTGATTAACTATATCGTCACAGCTCCACTTTTCAGGGATATTAAACGGTATTCCGG
The DNA here is from genome assembly GCA_008729115.1 of Dirofilaria repens. Classification (NCBI taxonomy): domain Eukaryota; kingdom Metazoa; phylum Nematoda; class Chromadorea; order Rhabditida; family Onchocercidae; genus Dirofilaria; species Dirofilaria repens. The sequence goes on along the minus strand of SNRZ01000013.1, from coordinate 121,927 downwards.
AAATCCACTTGCAATTCTTCGTTGCCACCGTTTATGTTGACATTAATAAATGGGAGTTATTGCGAAGTGTGCCAGAGTATAACTAGTGGAATTATTTTTAATAATATTTTCTGTTTACGTTGATTGTTGTGTAGCTTTTCTGGTTCGACTGGCTATCGGTTGTTCACACTTTTCCTCTTCTTTTTCTCTCGGTTCTTTGTGGTCGGTTAATAATTTAATAACTTCTTTTATTTGACTATCATTAGATCTTTCGGATTCAGATTGTTGCATTTCTTCCGTTTCATTGATTCCACTTATTTCCATGGGGCACAGTTGCCTTATGGAACGTTTTAGATGTTTTCCACTTGGCAATTGAATTGTTGCACTCAGTATACATCCATCCCGTCCTTTTCTGAACTTGATGATTTGTGTTAGTTTCCAAGTACCTCGAGATACATTTGTTTCTGCTAATAAGACTATCTCATTTTCACGCTGCTCTCGGTTTTCCACTAATCGAGGAGAGACCAAATTTCTTTGAATTCATTCTCGTAGGCTTGTTAGATATTCGCCTCTCCACCTCATCCAGAAGATGTCCAATGCTTATAGAGTATGACTCCAATATTATACGAGTTTGTCCTTTGTTTTCAACGGAAAGAATATACTCTTTATCCTCATCGTTCCTACTTATAGGTATTCCCAAAGAGGATGTTAGTGAAATGAAATCGATTGGACTTCTAACTTGTTAGTCATTACCGCTCACATAAGTTAGTGGTCGGATGTTAGGTATCGCTTCGATCTCAGTTATTAATGTTATAAATTCTTTTTTTTTTTAGGAGTTTTCTTCTTATAGCTCGTTTTAAAGCTTGTTTCGTAAGACCAATAATCCGTATACGCCACCGCCTCATGATGCCTTGGTATAGTATTTTTCCAGACAACACCTCTATCCGCAAAAAAATTGGAGTTTTATTTCATGATGATCTTAAATATGAGTTGAAATTGGCTAGCGTTGTCGCTGAGGGCCAACTTTGGTAATCCTCTTCGAGCCTCAAATCTTCTAAAGACATGGGAGAATTTCTCACCTGATAAATCCATTGCTGGTTCTAGATGTACCGCTCGCGTAGTAAAACAAATAAAGAGTGCGATCCATCTTTTATAAACCATACAGTAAGGATATTTGACGGTGACTAGTCCCAAGTAGTCAAGACCTACCTGTTCGAAGGCTCTTGATCTTCGTACTCGGGATTCTGGTAGGTTTGGCATTGCTGGTAGTTTAAATGGTTTCGTTTTCCATCGCTTACGAGCCATGCACTTATTTAGGACACTCTTTACAGCGACTTTACCTTTAGGTGTCCAAAATCGTCGTCTTAATTCGAATAGCGTATGTGCATTTCCCGCGTGGATCAACTTTTCATGTTGATATAAAATTATGAGATTGGTAAGATGATCTCTTGGTAAGTAGATTGAGAATCTGCCTCCTCAATCAAGTCGGAATATCCTAAGCGATTGCTCAGTTTCCATAGATTGTCACTACTACTTTTAAGTAAACCACACTTTTCCTTGTCGTCATCTGTTAGGTTTTGTGACTGTGTTTGCCGAATCAGTAGTCGCTGAGCTAATCTGTAATCGTCTGTTGTCATATTGTTTCCTTTTATTGATAATAATTGTAGCCAAAGTATTCTTTTGTGGCAAGTTTGTCTAATGAACCTGAGGGCCCATACAATCGCTGCGGAATATGCCAATTGAGACGCATCAGTGAAAGCATGAAATTCTAGTTGTTGCGTTACGTTTATCACATGTCTCGGTAGCTTAATTACCCTTGGGCCATTCATTGATCACTTTTTTCCAATGTTGTTGATCATTTTCATTTAAGAGTTGGTCCCTGAGACTTCTTGTTTCCATAAATGTTGAACAAATAATTTAAGCCTAACTATAACTGGAACAAGGAAACCCAGTGGGTCATATTGAGAGGTAATGAATTGTAAGATGGTTCATTTTGCGAAAATTTTTCCTCTCCACGCATTATCTCTATTCATGTCCTAGGAAGTTTTCCTTTGCCGATTTGCTTAAATCACAATAAGATATCCTTTCATTGAACTCTTGGTCGTTGGAAAGAAATTCCCTAATATTCATTGAAGCTTCTTGAAATATAATTTTCATTTCTTCATATTTCCAAAAGGCTTCATCTGTACTGTTTGCCGAAATCGTATCAATGTACTGTTGAAGTTCTCCAAATGATAATGAGGATTGCTGCCAATAAGAAAGGTGTGATGTCACTCCAAATGGGACTTTCTTGAAGCGATAAAATATTTTCATTATTAGCTTCATTATTGATGCCATAGAGCCAAAGGAATCGCAATTTCTTTGATCTTCTTGCAAACCTATTTGCAAGAATGCATTCTTTATATCGGCAGTTATTACTATTTCCATCGCCCGAAAGCGTAATAATACTCCAACCAGATCCGGTAGGATCACTGGATCTCAATATAGTACTTCGTTTAGACTTTTAAATCCCTCTGATGTGCTGAGGCATCATATACGATTCTTAGTTGAGTCGTGGTTTTATCAGGAGTTGATACCTCATGATGTAATAGGTAACGTACCACACTAACCTCGTCGTTTGGAGGCACTTCTTTGATTACTCCCTTCAACAGTTGATCATTTTATTGTACTATCGTATGTGTGAAGAAGCGAAAGGACTTTTAGACGTCTAATAAGATTCTTTAAACATTCTACACATAAACTATAATTGTCACTCAGTTTTTGTTTAGAGTCTTTCCATCGCCAACAGAACTTGATGTCTTCCTTCAAGTTTAATGATGGTCTGTTTGAAGTGATTTATTGCTAGTTCGTCATCATCTTCTGTGGGAGACTCGTGGATGCCAATCAGTTCTAGTTTCCCAGAATTTTTCTAATTCCGAGTTTAGATTCGTATTTACTGAGCGTATTATTTGTGTGATGACTCTTAGGTTCACAAAGTTCGTTGATGTAACCTGTTCCCACAACCATGGGGCCAACTTTCGATTGCCAGGATATGTCCAGAATGTAATTCTTTTGTAGCTTGTAAATCGATAAACTGGAGAAAGTAATCAGCAGCAATCAGTACTTCGGGTTTTTCCAGTGCTTTGTTAAATCCTGAAATTGTTCTTTCTTAGGTATGTCGACTATCTATAGATCTTGTGTTAAATGTTCAACTACGTGTACGTCGATCGTTATAATTTCCATGATCTTCTGTTCGTATGTTCAATTGTGTATTGGCGGTGGACACTTTAATGGAACCTTTCCTCCGAACGGGAATATCAAAGTAGTTCGAGGTTCCGTTTCTGTTAATTCCAGTTGAGATGATAGTTCCTTCGAGATGAAAGACATCTGTGAGCCGATATCAAATAATGCCAAGACTCTAAATTGTCTTCGAGGGTGCTCTGGATTAAGGATCTTTATCTCTTTACAAGGAGTAAAGTTTCCTTTGTCATATCGGTTTTAGCATATCGGTTTTAGCCTTGAATGGTACAGTAAAGTTGGACTCTTCGTTGCGCTTGAATATGCCCGTTCATGCTTTCTAGGGAGAGCCATGTTGGTTAGAGTCGAGATACCTTTTTTCTCGCATAAGGCACTGTTATGCGAAGCCTTACAATAAAAGCAGTTTTTCATGGGTTTACATATATTTCCTTTGTGACTATCTTTGAAGCAGAATAAACATTTTTTCAATGTTTTGAGGCGGTTCATTCGGAGTTTAATAGTTGGGTAGACGTCGCAATTGCTATCCCAATGATCTCGAGCGCAAAATATACACTCCTTCTAACTATTGAGAATTGTGTCTCCTTTTAAGTTGCTTGAATTGCTGATAGTCTGAAGTTCCTTCAGGTTTATACTTTTGTTTTTGTACCCCTTTAATGATTGTAGATTTGTTGTCAACTTGAGAAATTGAGCGTTGAGAGTTTTTCACTCGTTAATTCACTTCCACCAAATTTGATATCTCTTAATTTTTGAATTGTCCAAGGTTTGTCTAATTTCTTTTGAGTGTATACCTTATTAAGAACCCATGGTGGCAACTTGCTTTGTATTATAGTTTCAATACTTGGATGCTCCAGGTTGTCTCCTAAAGCCGTCCAATTAACGTAGTACCCGTTCGATATTTTCGATGGTGACGATCCACTCTTTCTCATTTTGTTTAAGAGACTGGAGTTCCTTATATAATATTGACGATATTGTGGAGGGGTCACCATATTTATTTTTGAGTAGTCGTCTTATAATTGAGTAGTTTTCGGGCGCAATTTCGTACCTGATACTGCTTGTAATGCTTCTTCTCTGAGATACGAGTACAAATAGTTCAATTTCTGAATGTCAGGAATTGTATTTCAGTGACCTTTCTGTTTTAAAGCAAAGATCATTAAGTCATCCTCAAATGCAAGTTAAGTGGATCTGTAAATAAGAAAAAAAGAGATTACTTGCTGTCATAAAAAATATTAAAGATAATTTAGTTAAAAAATTTTGAGTAAGTTCTAATACGAATCTGACCATCCTGTCCAGTAAAAAAACAGTCGAGTAATATTTTAGTAATTCGTGATGGTTTTGCGAATTAATTGGATAGTTTATCATCTTAAATAAATTAAGAATCTCCAAATTGAACTGTCAACCAGTTAATGAATTTAGATTAAATAAGCCGTTCTCACGATAAATAAATTTCTAGAAATAAAAATATTTTGGATAATGAGCTGAACTGAATGAATGGAGCATTATTTAATGATGAAAGAATTATGAAAATCAAAATGAACAATCACTGAACCTGTGTTCTGACATGAAAGTCAAAATGAACAATCACTGAGCCTGTGTTTTGACTGAATAATTTCTTTATTGGCCAGTAGTTTGTAGTTAGTAAAAATTTTAAAGAAGCCCCTTCTCAAAGAATAAAGACAGAAGAATTTTGTCCTTTTAAATTTCTGAAACTGTATAATCTCTTCGAAATTCAGTAGCCAATTTTAATTCCGTTAATCATAATTTGCAATTTAGAGACTATGTATCCCAGCAGCTCCTATTTTATTATTAAAATAAGACGAATTCTTGATTTCTCGATTTACTTTCCTTACTACAATGAATTTTAATTTTCGATTTATCGAATTTCGAAAACCGAATTATCAACAAAATTTGAAACTCAGACCTTTTCAAAGATTTGGTATTTCGAGGTGAGCTTCAGTTTCAGCATTTTGATTCACTATCGATTTGTTATTAAAATAATGATAAAATTAACGAATTTCAGATAAAAGTGTTCAACCTAAGTATTTATTCTCATCATCAGCCACGTCATCCAGTTTAGTGGTATTTTTTTTCGTATCGTACTATCATAATGCCTTAAGTGTAGAATAAATTTAACACAATTTAAATTTGATACATGCCATAAATGATATTTCGACCTCGCATCGATGCAAATATTGTATTATTTAAAGAACCTGAATACTGGGTATGAAAGCAACGAATAATGATGACAATGTGTATATCATTGTCGGAAATATAATCACCATTATAGTGATAATTTCAAATCAAATGATCGAGTATCCTTCTATGACAATCTTATGCAACAAACTGTTGTCATACGATGGAATATTATGTATGCTCGCCTATATGACTCAACATTGACAGGCCAATCTAATTAGTCAACTGATTCATCTAAATCTTATCTCTCTATACCAATACATAATCACACTGACACCCGAATTATCCCAAATATATCTACATTGTCCATCATCGAATTTGAACTCTTCTCTCCTGGAAGCTGAACCGGTACGAAGTTTAATGAAAGGGTGGAACTGAGCAAGGTTCGATTCTTACGTCTGATTCTTTTTTGAAAAGTTGTCTTTAGGCGGTCTTGGTATGGATTTGTATATTTTTTGAAAGAGAATATTAGGATGGTAATAATGCTAGATGTATTGTATGCTTTCTTGCAAAACTGGTTATGCGTCGTTTATATATAAGAAATTTTCTAAAGTAGTAATATAATTAAAATCAATAGAATAATATAGGAACATCTCCGAGGTGCAATATCTAATACTGCAATATCTTATACTCAATTGCCCAATAGGAATCCTATAAATATATGACTGCTTCTATTTATATTCAGTGAATGAAATTCTATCATCTTGGTCTTTAAACCATTGAGCTCTATGAAGTAATAGTGCAGTGGAAATCAACATGGTTAATTTAGAGACATCATACACAGGTGTTCTTGCTAACTTTGACAATTGAGAATTTTTGTGTATTACTTCTCAAAGTTGATTCATTTCTTCCTTATTGATTCAGCAGTTAGTTGTTTCTACTGAATTCAGTTTGCTGTTTTCATTTTTTTCCACGTTGTCATCCAATATCAGTTTCACTGTTTTAGGTATGGATCCATGGTATAGATTTGTCGATATGCTTGAAAGCTTGGAAGCGAATACCATTGCAACCAGTTCATTATGTTGTTTTCATCGATAATAAGTTTTCTGCTATATTTAATTGTTCAGATTGAATCCCGATTATTATGCATATGAGCTCCATTCTTTCTTTCAGACCGAATTATATAACTAATAGAAATATGGGATATACGCGACATTATAGCTATATACTTCAAAATTCCTGTCGGCTAAAATATGACGATTTCGAATTGATTCTTCCTGGTGGACTGATAGATTAAGGGTTGGCTTGATTTTGGTACGAATTTGATTTGACTTGATTTTGGTACGAATCATTTGATTTTATATGGTTATGACTGTTTTAATTGGTTAAAAAAAAAAAAAAAGATATCAGAGCAAGAGTCGGAAATATGAACACATTGCAGATGTTGCAATACATAATGAACTCCTCGCAAAGCCAAAACCACTTTGTAAAACAATGTCTCTAGTAAACTTTTTTTTCAGTGCTTCTTTTCTTTAATTTGAAATTTTTTTAATTCAGATATGTATTAAACAAATTCTGAAGTATGAAGCGATTTACCTTGGAGATCAGGCTCCTATTGGGCCAGTTTGAGATATTGATAATTTTACCTTTGTGGTAAACTGAATTGGATTAAGCAGGCACGTATAGTTAAGGTATGTTAATTATTAAAAAATTTCTTACGAGAAGAATTGCTGTTTGGTTTAAAAAGATGTTTAGTAATAAAAAGACACCACAGTGTGTGTTTGTGTAAAAGCATTTTATAGGCCGTTGAAAAGCATATAAAATTGTGAAAGGAAGAACGAATCATCATGCGGGATTGTGACCAAGAGAATCGAGATCCTTAAAACCATATGTGCCACATAGAATCATAAATGTGAGGGGACTTAATTTTTCTGCTTTTTGTTTTTCTTGTAGTTATTTATGCAAGATATTTCAAAATATGTTTACTGTTGTATTTTTCGCTATTTATTAACTATTAAACTGACAGAAAAAATTAAATTCTCTTAGGTTACATTTCAGCAATTTTAGGAACGTGTACGCGAAATAAATTTTGTAATTTATATATTTAGAAAACCAATGTGGTATCAAAAAGCTATGTTCATTTACGACTAAATGATATTTCTCGGTAGCTCGATATTGATTGCGTACCTGCAGTAGTCGGCCGAGAATTTCATAAAGGCGAAAATCATCCTATGGTACTACTGGGCAAATATAAATTGCATTCACTTTATTTGACTAATTTTTCTTCTTTTAATTTAAGTAATTTAAGCCTTTCTGCTTTTTTTTCTCGCATCCCGTAAAGTAAATGTGATATTTATAGTCTTGAATTATTCTTTATGCTGAAAACCTGAAGGAACAATTTCCAAAGCAAGGAAAGGATTTCGTAAAAAAAACTGTTGCTGAGAAGGTGAATTGATAAGATTTGTTTATTAAATTCAAAAAATCCAATTTTAATCTCTTTTTTCCTTTCCATACAAAACTAATTCCTTCCATAAACGAAAAGAAAAAGCTGAAAAATTGGAGATGCTTGGTGAAGGAGTGTTGACCATGAAAAAATGAAAAAAGGTCGAGCTCAATTTCTGGTGAATCGTCGAAGCTTGGTAACATATATTGTTGATTTTTTCGTCCCAAATTTTATTTCAAATTTATCCTTAACATAGATGTAGCTTTTGTTCATTTAGCCATTAATTCTATTGCTGTTTGGTCTAATTTTAAAGAATTTTCTTTTTAACCCGGAGATTATGTGACACGATGCCTTTATAGCAGGTTGATGAACAATTAGAAAAGAAGATGATTGAAACTACTGCGTCGAAAGATATTTCTTCATTATGGCAGCAAACAGTTTTCAGTTTTCCTGATGCAAGTGGTAGCTGTCACTGAAATGACTCATCATTCTTCAAATTTATGTATTTTGATGATTAAGTTCAGTCGTATACCGATTCATATTCATTTTAATGTGAATCGATTTTCATTTTTTTTTTTTGTGTCTTTTTCATGTGTTACTGTTGATTCTATTTTTACTGCGATCGTTTTAGATTTTTTTTATTTTAGATAACTCTACTTGAATTTTCCCTACCAGCAAGCGTGCTCATTTTTAAACATTTCAAATTTTTTGTTAATCACTGCACTGGATATAACTTTAACGAACCATTTTATTTTACTTCTAAAAGACTCAATTTTAGCTTGAAATGAAGTTATCGCATGCTGACCTCTAAGATTAGATGGTTTGGAGCAACATATTTCATCAACTTTAAATGAGAAAGATCAATTGAACATTATAGGTTATATTCAAAAAGCCATTATTGTTGGGCGATACAATATTGCTCAGTGCTATCGTTATTAGCATATAGTTTTCGCACCAAATAAATGATGATATGTTGGATTTTTTCTGAAAATGATTAAATCATATAAAGGCATGGTAGAAAACAATCAAGCAGTAACCTGCTATATTGCTGGAAGGGATTTAAAAATGGAATTTAGAGAGTGAGATCTGAAGTTAGCACACATTCCGTCTCTTGATGATGTACTGATCCCTATAAAAATATTTTTCTATATAACTTTTAAATGAATAGTAAAACACGAAAGATTCTGTAAATAAAGTAATGAAACTTGGTAGTGGATATAGTGGATGAAATAGAACAAATATCGGCAAGTTTCTGGAAAGTAGCATATGTATCACTTACATTTTTAATTTTCTAAGGATAGGATCGTGGAATGATAGGTTGACAGCTTCGAGTGACACCAAAAGAAACAGCTGTGAAGATCACTGTTGTTATTGTTGGTCTAGCGACTGGAGCATATGGTGTGGCAAGCTTGTATAAACCACTTCAAGTTAGCAGATTGTAATATTTATAGTGCTACTTCAAGAATCCCTAAAATATGTTTGCTGTCTCCCTTCGGCATCACAGTTTGAGTTTGTCATTCATAGTAATTGTAAGTTACATAGCAGATTTACTGGAAGCTCCATTTTTGCTTAGCAATTACTTAAATTCAGTTATTTCGTTATGAAAAGCACTTCTATGATCAACTACAGAGGATCGCTCTGTACTGATGCAGAAATTTAAGAATGAATCAAATACGACATCACTGTAGGAGTTATTTTAACTTTATTTCTATTTTCAGGGATTTCAGGACGAATTGGATTTGCGCAAGGGTGACCTTTTATGCTATTATAAAAAGATGCATGATGAACGTATCCGACAAGCTATCAACAAATAAAACTAACAAACATTTAACGAATGTCGATAACGGCGACTATCGTGATCTTTCACCTTCTGATTCCTTATTCAAACGAACATTCAAGTTTTACAAACGACATGACGTAGTACCCAATTTCTCTAAAGTTTTTAATTTGCGGTCCTCCTTACCCACTCACGGTATAGTTTGCTCAAAATTCGAACCAGTTGTGGCACCGTCAGATGTAATGTCGGCAAAACTTGGACTTCGTCCAGTATCCAAGTGGACTGCATCAATTATTACTCATCGGCCCGGTATGTTAATGTTGAATGACGTTTTTGAACCGATCAGTCATCTGAAATGGATAAAACGGTCACTGTTTGTTTACGCCGAACCGCCTGGTTTCACCAATGTTGGTCTAAAAATTCCTAGTGTTCGGAATGTAAGTTCGAAAGTTTAAACTGGAGTACCAAATGCTTTTGAAAACTGGAAACAGCAAAGTACTGTCAGCGTTCGATCGCCAGTCTTAAAGATGAGATAGCTAATAAGCAGGATATTATGCATAACTTTTCGGGAACCATAATGCAAAAATGTATTGCCTTGCATATTTGTCATCAGAATGTTAAGTCTTATAGTTTTGGAAACTTATTATGCATTTCTAATTTATCAAAATAATTTCCATGCGTGGTGGATTTCAAGCACATTTAAAAGTGCAAGATTTTAACTGAAGACTTTAAATATAATTTAGCTAATGAAGTCATCATTGGTACAAAATAATCCATTGTCCAAAGAGTGCTTGACTATTCTTTTATTTATAGGTATTCAAAGAATATGGAAGACAGTTGCGCTGGTCTACTCTTGGACTGCATTATGATTGGGCAACGAAAATTTATCCTTTTGAGGGTAAACCTTTTCCATAGCTTTGAATCCGAAGGAATGAATGTTCATAAAATTAGTCTATTCAAATTAGAACTGAATTGTTCAGGTGAGTCACTTCCTGAAGAGTTAGTGTTGCTATCGGATGTTTTCTCGCAAGCACTTGGCATAGGACCGATGTTTGCTGATGCTGCCATCATAAATTTCTATTCGAGGAAGTCAACATTGGCACCACATATTGACAGGTTATTTATTGAAAAATTTTCTCCAAGCAAATTCAGATTAGAATAAGAATATCTTTACTACTGATTTATTAATTTTTCGTCCATCTCTCATATTAAAAAAAGTGCCGAGTGTAGTAAAAAGTTTTTGTGGTAAGTATATATTTTGTGAAATATACCTTAGCCTTTCTTTAAAATGAAATATTCATCAGATCAGAACGAAAGCTGTCTTCACCGCTCATTTCACTAAGTTTCGGTCAGACCGCAATTTACTTGGCTGGTGGCACTGATTTGGATGATCCGATTGATGCGTTTTACATACGGTCAGGTGATGTTCTAATCATTTACGGACCACAACGGCTCATATATCATGCAGTTCCACGGATTATACAAGATAAGCAATTCGAAGGTAAAGATCAGCCCGAAGAGATAGTAAAATATGCAAATGAAAATCGCATTAATATTACACTTCGCCAGGTTGATGAACATAAATAACTGCTTTAGTTGTTGATCTCTAGTTTAAAAAGTATCAAATAGTACTGAGCACTATTTCGAAAATTGCTGTGGATCTAAATCTCAACTATGAAGGTTATCATCGGATAATGAACAAAGACATTCTTGCATTTCGTATATCTTTGTTGTTATAAACGAATTACAATTTGTGAAGCTTTATATCAAAAGTGTAATTCCAAAAAGTTCAGTATTATTACAGTGAGGAATAAACAAAAATTCTACTTCGTTTTCTCTTAGAGCATGGATGATTTACTTTGTTAGTGAGAAATATTAGCTAATGAATTGCTACGTTTTTTGGACATCAACTAATGGTTGCTTAATTTTATAACTTATTTTTTCCTTAATTTTATTGAAGTATGTTAATGTTATGTTTTGCTTTGCTTAATGTTATGTAATACTTTCTTTATGATTTAATTATTTATTCATTTCGGATTCCAGGTAGTTAGGTTACTATCTATCGTATTTTTTATTATTTATTTAAAAATATTTTTAACAGCAATTGAGTAAGGAATGATCGGTTAGAATAATTCACTAATAAAGCCGGAAATACAAAAATGACCTTTACCATTTGTTTTACCTGATTCCATTAAATCATTCATCTTTTCGTGAATGATTTTTTCTCAGTGAAGGCTTGGAAATTAATAGAGAATTTGTTGTATAGCGAAATTTGTTACGATGGACTTTTTATTCGTGACAACTACATATACAAAAATAGAGGAGGATAAACAATGAATTGTAAGAAAATTGTCCGTAATTTGTTGATATTTGTTGGAAATTGGAACTGAGTTGGAAAAGGCCACTAGTAATTAACGATTAAAAAAGAAAAAATAAACGAAAAAAAAAGGGGACAGAAACTTTTCGACAAATAATCCTTTTTATAATAGGAATTACTTCCCAGTATCAAGTACTGCATTAGCCTGATTATTCTACAGGAAGATGAATATTATTCTTGTAATTTTACTTATCCTGCTATTTTAATTTCCTCATAATTTATGCTATTAATACATTCTCAGAATTTATTATTATTGATTAAAAAAGAGGTGTTATTTCAATTAACTTTGTCATATGGCGTAACATAATGTGCGAAGTATCAAATCATTTTGTCACCTTTACATCAAAGTAAACTGGAAAGGAATTTTACCCAAATTATGCTTCAGAACGAGAAGATGATGAAAAAAAGAGCTCAATAGAAATTTAATAACATTGCAAAAATCTACGATTTCCTTGTAATAAAAGTAACTCTGGACTTCCAAACATCAAAAACAGATTCGACGTTTAAGGAATAATCAGAACTAATGGGATTCAGTTCCAGGAACGGATTTATGAAGTAGCTGAAATATTGCTGGTGCTTTTTTATAGCAACTCAATACAAAATTTGAAGCTGTTGTCAAGTACTATTATTATTAAACTAACATATAACTTAAATCTAAGACAGTATATGTCTTCAGAAGGATGTCTAATTGACAAAGATATTTTTGCTACTTTATGAGAAGTTAATATATAAATTGCAACGCTATAAGATTTCATATGAATCTTTTATATCCAATAATATTGCTAAGAAGAATATATGATACTGATACTTTGAAAAGGCTTAACTTCCCTAGAATATTTATTTAATAGAAGAAGTATGTCAGTTACTATGACAGTCGATGTTCCCAATGGTAATTGTAGAATTACTTCGAACGCGGCCTAATTATTTTTTTAATTCGTCGACAATTTAGAAATGTCTCAATTAGCAGCATTTATGCAGCTTGAAAAACAAGATTGCATTAATTCTTAAAGTTGATGCTAAATTAAACTATTTTACAACAAGGATAAACCTCACAGATTTGAAACTTGTCGTCTTATATTTCGAGCGTCGGAAAAAAATGACTCAAACAAAAATGACCGTTGCGAAATTATATGTCAGTTGTTTTTTTACTAGTCTTCAAACAAATTAAGTCTTTATTGAACGCCATTATGGTATATAGGATGGATGTCCAAATTTTTCTAAAATTAATATAAACAAATTAAGCATTAATGTAAAAATTAATACAAACAAATTAAGCAACTAAGTCTAACTTGGTAGTTAACAGACGAACAACCCGTAAAAACGAAAAAGAAATTAATGAGAACTTAAACTAATAGACTATACTGGACTCTTTATATGAAAATATGTAATCTGTACAGATTTATAAACAAAATTGTAATCACTCACTTGGAAATTTCAAACAGTTACAAAAAAAGATGTTCCCCATGGTTACGACAAAATGTTGGTATTTAACAAATCCCTTGTTCATGTAAAGTTGTTACATCTTGAGTGATCTTACTGGATTTAAGTTTAGTAAAATCTTGCTATACATCTTTCAAATAATATAACTCACAAAATATATCACCGTTTTTTATTCCCTGTTGTTGTTCGTTTTGTTTTTTTTGGATTTCCTCCAAGCCATGAAGCCAACATTTCCGAAACATCAGGGACATCCATTTGTGGCATACTCTTAGCCATCTCCTAAAATTAACAAATTAACATAACAGATTATTATTGCAAAAAGAAAGATAATATGACATTCAGTAAAAGCAGATTAATATGAGACAAAATGAATTTCCATCAAAATTTAAAATATTAAACTTCATTACTTGGTCATATGTACGTAACGCACAACTAAGAACTTCCATCAATTCAGTAAAAAAATATACATATTGTCCAATACGGTTTATTACCTAAGATTACAATACTCTTCATCAGAAAGTAATCATTGCTAATTATGGATTCACTAGACAGAAGAAAAAAGCTAATAAATTTATTTTACCTTTTTAACTTCAGGATCATTTGCGTTAACAATCTTTGGCAATATAACAAGTAGAACAAGAGGTACAACCATCATTAAAACCATTGGATTAGTAAGCATATCTGTTAAGTGCCATTCTTCTCGAGGTCGAAAATAGTTAATTTTGTGAACTGCATTTAAGCCAAAGGATACGGAAGTGAGGATACCAATGTTGGCTGAAATGACGTAAACATTTGCAAATCCAGAGTTATCCACTGGTCACACTCATAAGTATCAGGAAAACCGACCATTATAAACTTTGGATGTATAATATAACGATCAGCCTTAATGATTCATAAGCAGCTAAAATTTTTTACGAGTTCACTAAATATAGATATAAACTATGCAAAAATAATGCTGATCAGAACTAACTTGCAATAAATTAAGTCGCCGTGCTCTCATCTTACCCTTCGAGGTAATATCGACTCGTACTGATTCAAAAGCATAATCTATGTTTGAAATTTCAATAATATAAGAACCTGATGGAACTCCTGAAACTACAAACGAACCATCATGCCTGAAAACAAATTTTACTTTCACAAATTACTTCGTGCATTTATGCAAATCAGAATTTTTATTTAATGTGTGCAATCCCATTCTCGTGTTTGGATAACTTTTATAATTTTTTTTTTTTTTTTTTCATTTATTCCGTAATGAACTATTACTAACTTTAGTATAAAGAACGCTTTAGAAATGTGGTTTAGAAGATTCATGAAATCCCGGATATTTGACAAAATCATTTCAAAACTGAGATATGAAATCAATTTGATTATAACCAACCTTACAAACGCAACATGCTTAAAGTCGTAATTCACCAATACACGGCTTGGACTTAATTTCCCATTTAGAGGAGGAAATGATTCTGGGAAAATGATTTGACCTTCGATTTTATAAGTCGTCGCGTGTTCGACTGTTTCCTCCAACGTTGCAGCTAATTCTTGAACCAAAGACAGAAGCAATGTCAATAATAACATTGCCATTATCATCGGACAAGAAAATTTAGGCTATAAAACTTTTCAAAGAAAAACATGGAAAAAATTAAAAACATCTGGTCACATCAAAAAATATAAGATAATAAATTAGGAAAAACTCTGAGACTGACAGAAATAAAATATATTTGACAATTCCCTTTACTGAACACTCCTAAACAAAACCATAAATAAAATTCAACAATTACTAAATTATGACCGAAATCTAAAGAAACAGAATTTCTCGCAGTAAAATAATAATAACATAAATTACAAATGGAAAATAATGTAATAACAAATAAGAGTTGTAGTACAATAGAAAAACAAACTTAGAATCTAAGGGATAAAAATATGATCTTTAATAAATACTAGAAGGGATTTTACCATATACACAATTTTATGTACAATTTTTCAGTGGAAATAACAATTAAATAACGTGAAATCCTACAATGTTATTAATTACTGATCTCGTCTATAAATTAGATCAACAGTATGGCAACACTGTTTTTTGAATTATTCACTTACTTTTTGTTGGTATGATTCAAACATACGTAATATGAAACATGACATCATAATTATATTTTCACAATTAATAAAAAATATAATTTCTATAAAGCTTTATCCAAAGGTCTTGTTGTAGAGTTCAGTTGTTTGCTCAGTCACTTATCACAGACTGCAACATTTCGAGTAAAAGTACATGATAAAAAGTGATATTAATCACGATAGTATAGAAATTAATTATTGGATCTCATCGTCACATGACACGAATCACCAGCTATGTTACCAGGAAAATAATTCGATTTATGGTTTGAAAATGAACTTACCACCTGCATCTCAAAAATAAAAGAAGAGTTACAAAATGCGCATGCACAAATAAATAAGAAGTGAATTAATTGAAACGCTTCAGAAATTCTTCGGCAGAAACTCGAGCACGGGCATTTAGCGCTAGTTTCATATCACTGATTTCCTGCAAAAATCTATTTTCTTTCAGTGAACCCAGACTTCCGAACATTGCATTATAATAATGTTAGCATAAAAAATGATAAGAAATTTTTTCCTTTCTTAAATTATAAAAGGATCGAAAGCTTTCAAACATCTGAATTTATAGAATTTTTATGTGAATGATACCGACATTCCCTTCAGCGCTAAAAAATCTGAGCATCTAAAATTCGAATGATTTACGGAAACCAAATTCAGGTTCATACAATATTATTATATTAATAGCTCAAAAATGACTATTCTCATATTCTCCAATTTAACAATTAAACGCTTATAAGACAATATTAAAAAAAGAATTTGAATACCAAGGTGAAACAGATGTGGTTTTTAGAATCTTTCATGCGAGACATCTGATCACAAACATATAAACATTTATTTATATATGTAAACACATACCTTATCAATTTCCTGCATAAAATGGATCAAGAAATCAACCAATTTGTGTTTATACATCATTTCTGTATGTGTTGCAGTTATCAAGAACGATATATCATAACCTGATATCGGCTTCCTAAAAAATTAACATTAACTTTGGTGCAAATAGCAAAAAAGGAAATACATATTTTTTGAAATCAGAACTTGTTTGACATATGCACCTGATCATAATATAATAAGATTTCATTATAATATTATTTGACAAATAGTTCAACAGAATAAACCTCCTCAGTACAATAAAGTTATCAGCTCTCTGACACATGAAACGAGTGAATTTGTGAGTTAAAATTTTCTCAATATCATCAGCTTGTTTCACTGCTATACTGACGCGCACCGAATTGATAGATGGCTCAATTAGAACCCGTTCCTGTTTGTTACGTGACACAATTACCGGAGTTAACAAGAGTTCTGATGAAGTGCCAACCTCTACCTAAAATCAGTAGTTTCATTTTTACTCTGTTGAAAACAGAAAGAAGCCACATTAAAAAATCCTTTAAGTAGAAGAATAACGATTTTTACTGTATAAAATAGAACTTTTCATGCATATCAGTTAATGAATTCAAGTATCACAAGTGAAAATGGTGAATTATTCAACCATATCTTCCTATACATTTATAAAAATATTTTTTCTTCTTCATTATTATCATTGCAGCATATATAATTTAGAATGTAGCGTCATTCTATACCATGCTTGAAAACTGCACTTTTTTTTTTGAAGATTTCGGGACTTTCTGCTTTTCGAAATTTCCATTGCTTATCGCAGAAGAAACAAATACATAATTTCGGTAAATTTGAAAACTATGCTAACAATAAATTAACGAAAAACATGGATAGCAGCTTACTTCCGGTTTATTATATCTTTCAACTACTTGCGAACTGAATTGTTCCAAACACATCGCAGCTTCTAATGTTTTCCGCACCGCTTCCAAATACGGCTGTAGCGTAGCACTCTACAAACGTCTCTACATCGATTTCAATTGTAAATCAAACAAACTGAATAATTTATCGGCCTCTATAAGGCTGTACTTTTTTAAAATAATTCCTCTTACTCAGCTTTTTGAATGATTACTTATCGATCTGAATTTGAAGAAAAAAAGGATTTCAAAAGAGAGATGCATATAAATAGGATCACAGATAAAAACAAATATATGCCAAGTATAAATAAGTAGCAAGGATAGCAAATGGACTGATTGTATATAACTAATGCACAAGAAGACAGATAGAATAATATAACTAAATATATGCTAATATTATATATAAATGGACACAAGTGTAATTACTGATAATTATCATATAACTACAAGTCAACTATAGGAAATTAATTACCGTGTCTATAACAAAAGTTTATTCCTAACAGCAAATTAAATGCCCAAAATGGCTCATAATTTTAATGTCCGAGTTTCATTTATAGTAATTCCGTTTAGAAATTTGGTAGCATCAATTAAATATAAGCGCAGTAAATAAGTGATTAATTAATAAATCAATAAATAGACAAGTAAGCAAGTAAACATGCGATAATTAAACACATAAATAAACAAGCATATAAGTAGGTCAGTTCATGGATAATCAAGTAAATAAAATAACATACCATTTTTTACGGGTATACACTTCCCACTTAAGTTGTGCGCACGCTTGCAAATATTCAAACCCTACAACAGATTTTAATACAATAACTGAATAGAAAAATCGCTGCTGCGAAATTAGTGTCAGCATTTTATGCAAATATTAATTAATTTCATTTGAGAAATTTCTCAACAACTTGACATATCATAAATTATTGGAAGGAATCATTATTATTTTTTCACTTTTGTAATTTTTCAAAAAGTTTTGTACAATTTTAATTTTAATCCAAAAAATATGTATTACTAACGAATGGAAGTGAACATTAATTCAAAAGTTTACTGATTTGAGGCGTGATAAAAGCGCATATACCTAAGCAAAAATTAATAAATATGAAAAAATGTGCCAATACATGACACGTGCATAAGTAGGTGTTACATGTACGACTAAGCAACCGCAATATGCTAATATATGAATAAAAAAAGCGAGTATGCAAGCTACAACTATGGGAATCAGTTGTACTTGTTGCAGCTTTATGGTAGAATTGTTAAACTCTAACAATTCTAAGGTTAGACATGTGATCTCTTGATCGATGATAATTATACGGCACAACATGCCATAGTCATCCGTCTGATAGTAAAATTTTCCACCATTAAACCAGAATTTCTTAAACGCAATTTAAAACGTTGCTGAATGAGAGAAATTAAAGAAAAAAAGAAGAAATGTAAATCTCTTCTATCTCAACAAGATCACCACAAGTTACACATATATGAGACATTTTAATATTTGACAAAATTGCAAATTTAAAAAATAAAATTCAATTAAGGGAAGGATCAGAAGATCTAGAAGCAATAGTGCAGTAGTTAATCTTTCGTACTATTGCGCTGATATGTCATGGTTCATATCTTGTGCGTTGATTGATAAAATCATTGAGCCAATCCTTGACAGGAACACTTCGTGTTATGGTGACCAAATGATAGGACTGAGCACGGAAGAACCACTTTTGTTTGATGATTAAATTACCTAGTAAGAAGAGTGATAATTGATGAGATGATGATGTTTGAATAACAAGAACAAAACGGAAATATACGAAGAGATTTTCCATTTGGATCGCGGTGTCTTAGAAATCAACCTGGAACAGGAGGTGATAAATATTTTAGATATTTTCGTAATATGTAAGCAATTCACAATAATTGGAACAATGCTGTTGTACCTTAAAATAATGACTTATCGAAATGAAACTTTTGTATAAATAAATAAATATTTTCTTTGATTGATATATCAAATTTTAGTTAGCTCTTTCTTCCTTTTCATTTTCGTAGATTTTCCTCCTTTATTCACAGCATTATTCAAAATGCGTCGTTAATACACTTTTATTAATTAAATTATGAACAATAATAATTTTTGTTATTGAATAATATATTTATTTATTAAAAAATGTGGTACAGAAAAATTGATTCTTCCGTAGCTCGCCTAAATTTAATGAACTTCTGAAAAACATTTCTTGCATCTTATTGATTTCTTTGCAAAAATTATTCAAATAATGATGAAGCGATAGATAAATTAATATAACAATTCTATACAACTGTATGAAATGTTTGAGCCTAAGCTAAAGCCTAAAAGATATCCTACATATTAAGATAGGAACAGAATTGTAATGTACCCAACACACCGATTGAATTAAATAATTTACTTCGACGTACTTGATTTAATGGATCAAAAAATTTTTTGGTACATGATACTATTAACTGTTCATTTCATGAATTAAGAAGGAGTTTTATGTAGCAACAACAACAGCAGCTACTGGTAATTTATACTGAATTATATGGTATGCAGCGAAACCTTTCCGAAGGACTCGTCTCTTAACTGACAGTTGAATTGTATTGAAACCAACCAGCACCAGTTGCTAAATTAGCTAAAATAAAATTATTTTATCAAGCTGCACAAATATGAGAACAATAACTTATCAATAACAACGACGTTCATAACCTATGAATCCGTCATAACCGAGAGGGCGACCAGTCCTTCGGAAAAGTTTCACTGCATACCATATAATTACGTATAAATCACCAGTAGCTGTTGTGCTGTTGTCACATAAAAGGCCTTTTTGATTCATAAAATGAAGAGAAAATGACAAATTGCAAACGCTGCAATGTATGTACTTTACATTTTCATTTAAAAAAATCATCTGTAGAAAGGAAATTGAAATTGAACGAAATTCAGATGCAAATTTCTTATGAAATGAATGAATTTCAATATTAATAATTTCATTGGGATTTTCAAGTTCTTATCCCATCAGAATATGTGGAATGATTATTGCACAAAACAAAGTGTTCGCTGGAATGCGGTTGTTGTATCTGGTGATCGGTGTTCTTTTGCTGTTGATGTTACGAATAAGGTCGAATCGTATCATCTTGTATTGTTTATCAGTTTTCATACAGCAGCACTGCTGTAACAATGTATGCATTTGAAATTTAAGTTTGAAAGTTATATTTCCTGTTTTTTACAAAGGGACTATTTGTGAAGTTAAAAATGTACTGATTATAAAATGAGGCTAGACTTTCTTCAAGAAATTACTCCATCACTGTCAGTATTTCGAAATTGCAAAAAAATGATTAGTTTGGAAACATAATATAACAATATGAATGTTGCAGATATCACAAATATATCGATTAAATGATTGTTAATATTTTAAAATGAGAATGCAGATCGACAAGAAGGTCCTTACAACCGTTGGTAGAATAGAATGGTGCAATGAAGCCATTAAAGTAGTATTTGGTAAAAGTGCCGAAGTAAGGAGAAACAGATCGGATGCTATTTCATGGACTACGTCATATAATCGTATCGAACTGATGAATCCGGAAATAAGCTGGTATAAGTCTATCACTGTCTGCTGAATGATTGATCAACAACGAAAAAAAGAAGCTTGATGAGCCTTAGTTAATTATAATTACTGTAGGTTGCAGGATAAACTTTCCCGAATCGCATCAGCATTAAAAGATTTCGATAATCGTTGTTAGATTAAAAGTTTCAAAATCTTTTTCAAAAAAAAATTATTTTTGCTGGAATTATAAATTAAATCAAATATCTTTCAATTGTAAGCTTCATTTCATCTCAGAAAATATTATAGCGCAGCAAACGGCAATATGATACTTACATTGATAACGTTACCAGAACTGCTCATGGATTAGCAAGGATCAATTTGTTTTGACATAAAAGACGATCACGCTTAGGTCGACAGGTCATCTTGAAACATCTATTCAAGAGAATAAACAAGAGAAGTATCGTCATCCATTTGCAGGTTTTGTTACATGAAGTTCATTAAAAACAGCAGTATTGTCCATAACAGTTACTATTTTTTTTATAACAGCTATTTTTTATCGACTGTGAATTTCAATATTGCGTAATGGGAAATTAAAGAGATGTCTAATCTAATCTTTAACTTACTCTAAAAGTATGTTGTTTCAGAGGACATATTTTTCAGTTAATATTTATGGGAACAACGAAAGCATTTTTACTGTTACAATCGGTGTGTTATTGTACGCTGTATTTGGAATATGTTTTCTGTTTGCTAACTTGGCATATTTATTTGGAATATTTGTGGTTTATGGCGCATCTATAATCGGAGAAGTGAGTTAACTTTTGCAATCTCTAGGAACACAAATGAGCAAACAAATGTCATTTCAGAATTAAATAATTTATTTCTTATAGTATATCGACGATAATATTTCCACATAAACGTTTCCATAACTAGCAATTTAAAGAAAATCTCAAGCAAATTTGATTTTGCTGATTTTAAGGGAAACAGAAATATTAATCTAAAAAAGAAAAGATAAATAAGCAAGATGACAATGAAATAAAATATCTTTTAGGACAAAAAAAAAGCAAAAGAATATCAAGGCAAAAAGGGACATAACTGATGGTGTGTTAAATGTGACACGAAAATCGAGACAAATTTTGAGAGGAAAAAGATGTTAAAAGAATAAGTTGCAGCAAAAAAAGACAGATGACAATAAAAATTTTAGAATTGCGCATGACTATGTTAAATTTTGATTTTTGTTTTGTTTTCTATCTGTATATAATGCATATTTTACTGTAAATTACGGTTTCATGAAAATATAGAGAAGTTGGTAGCAATATTATACACAACTTTTCCTCGTTGAAAAAAAGAGGTATAACTGATAATGCGCTAAATATGACACTAAAATTGAGACTAAAGCTTAACAAAGTCCATGAGAAATGTAAAAAGTAAATATGTCAGTTTCAATTCTGCTTGTAACAAATGTATTCGTTACAGTTATTGCGATTTCAGTATCTACGATCTATTTCGCAGTTTGATATTAGTATTAATGGAAAATGATTTGAATTTTTTCAATTTCTCCCTTTTTTTCGTTTACCATTTCTTTTTAAATTTCATTTCTTATTTCCTTGTTCCTTTTATTTCCTAATTCAATTGGTTGATATTTTTTCCGTTGATATTTTTTCTCAATTCAGCGATAAATTATTATAATTATTGTAATGCAGAAAATTAACCTTTCTGACAATCTATGTTTTTGACAGCTTCCAGTATCTCTACCCAGTCAATTCATTACTATTTCAATAGGCTTCGCTTTAGGAAGCTTATTGATCTCTTATTATCTGTTTGACAAGCTATTGTATGAGATAGGAGTTGTAAAGCATTTTGAGAAATGGAAGAAGTAGTTCGGAAAACCGAAATCATGTCATACAGCACGGTATAATTTACAATGTTAAAATGTGTCGCGAAGAGCCACATTTAATTTGCAGTATGTCAACTTTAGTACAAAAAGATTTTGCTTTAATACTTGTTGGTCATAGCACAATCTACAGTACGATAACATAGTGCAAAGGAAGTTTCTTTACTTCATGTCATCATAGTACAACATAATTTATATATCCTAATTAGAGTATAAAGGTCAACAGTTCGTGTTTATACCCAGATATTTCTATCATACAAAATTCTTGATTATTTCATCATATTTTATTTTATATATATATTCAGTTTTTTCGACAAATAATAACACTTCTCAGGGGAAATGTAACTTCTGTGAAAACTCTCTTTGAAAAAAAACTTTCCTAAAAATAAATCGCCAC
Source organism: Dirofilaria repens (assembly GCA_008729115.1). Lineage (NCBI taxonomy): Eukaryota > Metazoa > Nematoda > Chromadorea > Rhabditida > Onchocercidae > Dirofilaria > Dirofilaria repens. Next base: position 98,872 of record SNRZ01000013.1, on the reverse strand, counting down.
CGTTAAATAATTTGGAACGTTTGGAAACAAAATATTCAAAAGTTAAATGGTTTTAAGATTAATTATCTTAAGGTATCAAGCTTGAGAATTTGTTCGATATGAAACCTTAACAATTTTTTATATTTGTTCCCCGCTACCTTCAATGTGAATTTTCATTATTTAAATTCACAGAATAATATCAGAACAATTTGTCCTCCAAAGTATTTTTTGTTGTCAATCTCATTGTTTCCTTCCAAGAAACAAATATATTTTTCAATTTATTTATTACCGGCTGAACAACAGTTGTTTAATGCAATAAGTCAGAGACATCGTTCTGTCCTTTCCTTATTATACAATATCATTTACGTGAATATCTATAATATATGATTCATGCATCACACCTTGCTATAATTATAAATCACTTCTAAGATGAGAAAAACTTCATGGGAAATATAAAAAAGCTTCCCTATTTTCACTGGGAATTCCATCATTGTCTGAATCATACCAAACATGATGCTTTACAAAAACAAATGAACTTATTATTTATCCATCTAGCGATGTAATAGAAGCTAAATGCAGATTTGGAATCCATTTTAATGTATCTCTAGAATATAGATTTTAGCCAATCAAAAACTTATTTTGCACTAAATAACGTTTAAATAAAAAAAAATAAGTAAAAAGCAATGACAAAATGATTAAGTACATTTTTCCATCTTTTAGATATACTGTCGACTGCATCTTCTTCAGCTAAACTTTGTTGAGAATTATTCCAAAATTCCCATATGTATAAAATCACATTTATTTCGAGATTATTAGGCAGTCGATTGCATAAACAATTCTTTTCCAGTCTTTTCCTTCATTGCAAACTGTGCTGATATTACAAAATTTCATTGCTTCCTTTTTTTATGACATCGAACGGTCAATTAAACTGCTTGAAAACTCGTTTACTCATAAATAATTTTGATGAGAATTGATTTACTATTGCTTCATTCCAGCGAACTACCAGTTTCTACCTGTCTTTTTGTAGGTACTAACGATTGCTTCATTGAAAATCCAATGCATCCAAATGTTTATATATTATTCTAGAAATTGTTTTTGGATTTAGAAACTATATTTGCAAATCTCTCTGCAGATTTTGATTAATTTTCACCGTGTTGATATATTAAGTGTAATGATACAATAATGCTAAAAGCTAGAAGCAATCAAATCACTATGAAGATATTGTCATTTTTCGTTTCTCAAATTTTAATAATTGGTGCGGGAAATGAAAATAAATTGAAAACAGCATAGAAATGCACTATCAGAATTGGAAAAGAAAGAATGATATTTGATATTTGAAAATACATGCCATGAGAATTGTGTATGCATGCACTGTATATTGATCAAAGTTTTGATAGAGAAAAATCACGGTTATAGTGGCCAGTTAATGATCACTTGCAATATCACTTTAGGAGATAATATATATATATATATTTATAAGTAAAAGAAATTGAATAATTTAGAAATTGTAGTAAGTCGTTTTGAAATTGTCAGTTAGTTGCGAATGTAAATTATTTAGGAATGCGGATTTAGAAATAAGAATGCAGGTTTAGAAATCACTGAGTTTCAAAATACCGTCAACGAATAAAGTCATCTTCTTAAAATTGAAAATTATTTAATCGGATTTTCAGACAAGTTAATGGTTTTGTTCATCCTGAAATTATTCTTTTTAAATATCCCCGTATTTCAATATACGATCATTGTTGTCAATGTAAAGTTTCACGAGACAAAAAAATTTTTTTTTTCGTTAAAATATAGGTTATCAAGTAAAATCTTTGTTTGGAAACATTTTCCAAATCTTTAATTGATTAAAATTCTGCAAATGAAATAAAAATTGGAAGAGGTTTCAGTTTGTTTAGAAGATTAGAAATTTTCTCGATAAAATTCTTTTACGCTGCTATGCTGAAATCAGAAAATGGAAGATTTTTTCGTTGTATCTTCGTCTGTAATCTACATCGATCGGAATAGCTGGACAGTTCCTCTAAACTTTCTGTTATAGTATTTGGCATTTCATTCAAGCAGTAAAGTAGTTGCACTGAAACACGAAATGATCAGTGCATTAATAAAAATATCAATCTCATATGAAAGTTATCCTTAGTCTTTCTTCTGATTTATTCTGCGATTATTCAATTTTTAACTTATATCATGTAAACTGATTGCTAATTTGACTCACTGAATTAGTAGAAATTCTAACTAGATCGATGAATCAAAAATTCGCCATCTTAGGAGACGGCGATTTCTATGCATAAATCTATAGATAAGTCTTTTTAAACTATAAGAAATTAGAACAAACTTGATAAAAAAGAAAGACAATAATAAACTTTCAAAAGTAATCCATGAAAGAACTAGAATCAATTTTATAACATTTAAAATTAAAACCAAATTGGCATTGTTTTATATATTTGTTTCTTTAAGTTTGCTAGATCGCTATCAATATTATCTGATAAGCGTTTATCTAGCCGTCTTTGAAGTTGTGCATTATATCTTGTCATTTCAGTATCATAAAGTGAGATCCATTTCTTTTTTTTCTAATTGGATCTATGAATCAAAACTTCGCCATCTTATCTTAGGAAACGAGATTTCAATGCATAAATCTCCAGATAAATCTTTTTAAACTACAAGAAATCAAGTTACAAGTATAGGATATTAAATTTATTTATATGTTAAAAATATTTATATTTATATAAGATGCTAAAAATTGTAAAAAAAGAAGTTTCTGGAAAATATAAATTTTCAAACTTCAGCAAGATGCCATTAACAAAATAATTTTAGGTTGCGCAACAAGGTCAGAGAAAAACTATGGTTACTTTAATGAATGCTTAGTGTGATGATTTACCCATGTAGTAGCAATAATCGGCTTTTAATTTTTGGAATTAAAAAAAATGTGCTATTATCAAGATCCATTAAAATGATAAGCAATACTAATTTGAGAAGTAAGCAATATATTATTTGATAGGCTTTCAGAAATCTAAAACAATGAAAGTTTAATAACGACTATTTGGAAATAAAAAGAGAAAAAGATGCGAGAGAATTCTATGTTTAAATTTTTTGATTTAATAAGTAAGAGAAACATGCTCGTAAATCTTGCATATTTAGTCCTAAAGACTATTAAATTATCTAAACAAATTTCATCGCCATATAATATTTTCAATAAAATTTCGGTTTGAAAGTAAAATTAGGAAAATTAAAAAAAAACAATATTTCTTTTTGACGTTTTCGAATAAGAGATAATAATATATAATTTGCAAAAATCTTATCACAGGAAGTTATCACAGGAAGTCCTTATTACCATTGATGTATACTTTTTAGCCATGTTATTTAGAACAATTATTCGTTGGTATTACATGCATCGCATATTTTGATTCGAATAAGATTAAATTTTATGCTAGAAAAATGCAGGTATGCAGGAATAGGATGAAACTGATCTGAATTTCTTTTACTTATCAAATTTGCTTACGATATCCTGAAATCAAACTGCCATTAATTTTCTAAACGACCTTGGTTTTATACGAAAATGATACAGAAATATATTATACATGATATACGCATTCTGAAATTTGTTTAGGAGAAGTTCAATAGAGCAATCATTTAATGAACTCAAAAAGGAAATGACAAAAGAAAATCAAATTCAAATAAATATGACTATTTAATAAGCATGATTAACAGACAGATATACAAGATGTCAGATTAATAACGGCAATATGACCGAATATTAGAAGATAAGTTGATCTAATGATTTGTTGTAAAAAGCAAGTTTATTTAACGGACAAAAAAAGGACGTATGATGTAAAAAGTTGGGGAGAGGAAAGATGATATTGTTGCTGAAATTGTAAAGTAACATGAATCGAATAGGAAGATACTGTATTTGAAGGATAGAAGTAGTAAATAAAGTAAAAAAAATAATGAAAATTCTCGAAATCATATGACAAGAAATTGAACAAAATTAATGTACATTGAGAAGAAACCTAGCATAAGTTTCGAAAGTATGCAGCAGTGCAGAGAAATGAAATGTTGATTATTGCAGTTCCGATATAAACTCATATTTTGATTTTATTTTAATGTAACAACAGAAATTAAATTTAAAAAAAGGAACTTGATTGAAAGCCGAAAAGTTGAGAATTGCTTTCATAATACACTAAAAGTCCTACTCATTGCTGCGATCAGATGGTATCAATTGTCATGATATGTATATCATCATTGCATCACGAAACAAGTTTCAGATGTTGTGTAATTTTCGTCTCATCCATTTTTTATTCAAATAAATTCGAATTGAATGTCGTTATTTTTCCTTCATTCCATGGTTTGTTATAAAAGTTAATTAATAATTGAGTAAATATTATCTAATTTACCATTCTTCCGTCACTTCTGTGCGTTAGATTTCTTTTCATGGTTAAAATGCTTATACCAATCAAAAAAGAATGGCTTGTATGCTTAATAACCTAAGTTTATTTATAGACCAATTTATAAATTTCCGCAAGATTTTTGATTGTCTGATTCATTAACCAACAAAAAAATTTACAGTTTTAGCTTGAAAAAAGTTCAAAACCTGAAGATTTTCCAAATAAATAGCACTGACTAGGAATCCGAAGATATCCTTATTTTCAGAAAATTATAAAATATCTTTCATTACCATTCTCATTTTGCATATCAATGGCTTTATCTCCATAAATTCTTGTCAGCTAATTACAAATTCAGCTCTTTTTTTGATTTTTATTCTAGAAATATGTTGTAAATTTCATTTTTTCTTTAGCTATTTTCCAAATGCACATGATTTACAGTTGCTTTTCGTCCGCAATCTTTATAAGCTAGAATCCGAAATTTTACAAACAGATAATTACACACTTAAAACAAAAAAATACATCAATGCTTTACATCCTTTTTAAAAAAAGTCGCCCGACTCATTTATTTTGGTTGCTGAATCCAAATAAATTTCCCTTTTATTAGATTATTTCTGGCATTCAGCTTTTAAATTCGCTTGAATTAGTGATGGATTTTATTTTTCTGCCCATTATTAAATATAAATACACCGACACATCTCCTACTATATCTAAACTAATTAGTAACCAGAGCTGATACATCCAATTAACCATCGTTAATACATTCAAGTAATGTTGTCGTGAAATACATGTAAGAAAATATGGATGCTGTAAGAAAAAATAGCTTCTGAGAAATCTGGCATTTCTCGTGATCTTTTGTGTTGCTCGTGACTTTGCTAAAGACTGAATTAAGCATCTGGAATGTATAAAAAGAGACAAAAAAGGGAAAGACAGTAAATGTTCGCCATTTACCGGTAATCTCTAGAAGAAACTTGTTTTGATGATGCTAAAGTTGAAACAGCTTGCAATTGCGACAACATCATCTGGAAGGGCATTTGCAACTCGTCGAATAATCAATACCTCATTAACCTTTCACAAGCTACCTTACACTCCAATTCACTTCTGTCCTATTTTATTTTAACGCCTTTAAGTAATATGTGTTAGTAAGGAGCTTTTTTTCTTTTTTACTCTATGCAACAGCACTTGCTGATAATTTAAAGTAAATAAAACCGAAAATATGATCATCGAGCCGACGACAATAAACATTACCATCACCATCATTTCATAAAACCGAATATACATCATCGAGAGACATAGAGATTGGTATATAGACATGTAAGCCTCATTTAATATATAAATGATAAGAGAACCGAAGAATGCCGATTGAAAATATCTAGATTGCGCTCTTCACTGTTCACACTGCCCGGAAAACTTCGTGGATTAAATTAACGATCAGAAACCACGTCCAAGTATTTTTTCATCTGTTATTGAATAAATTATGACCTATATAATGGATGACATCATATGACATATATAATGCTCACGTCATCGCTGTTATTAAAACGCCTACTTAATCAATTTGCTAACTCTATGTGCGATTTCCTTATTACAAAAACTAATTTTTTACAGATAGCGGTGATGAAATTCGTAAATGAAATTGAAAAAATGGAAATGCATATTTTTAAGAAAAATATGGAGAGGACTAGTCAATCAATTAGTGTACCAATCATTTACTATCATCACGAACCACGCTCATTGTTAGTCTTTGGCGAGAAGCCATCTTTGATCTGAATCGAGCTAATTTATTATAAATATTTGCGCGAATCCAAACAAATTTTCACGCCGCCATTTTGGCATCGTTCCAACATTCAGTTATCATCTTTCCTTCACTGTCATCCCGATCAAAGTTCTCTAACTTGTACATCTTTCCAACAGTTTTTCAGAGGTCGATCATCCGAAAGAATGGAATATATCCTCCTCCAACGACCACAACAATTATTTAACTCTGAAATGGTTACTTTCCTACTGCTGCTGCTTATGACTTTTCTCTTCAGAATGATTTCGCAAAATTTTCAGGAATCACTGATTCTTCTGTCGTTTCTCTACTTATCCGATTACAATTTTCTAGCTTATTTGAAATTCCTTTTAGGCTTTATGTTTCACCCCTTTTATTAAACTATGTCAATGGATCATCCCTATTACATATTTAAACATTATCATATACAAGAACTTCCCCTGATCTGCTAATGCAAATAACCATGAATTTTTTAGACAAGCTTGTTTGAAAAAGATGACATGAAGGAAAATTCGAGACCAGTACTCATTGAAAATGAAGGTCCATCCATGATCGTCAAAGCCACTGTTTGTGTTATTGCTTTCATTATTATGGTTATCTGCTTGTGTTTTCTTTTTATATAAACTGAATATTTGTTCATTTAATCTCTACCTCTTTAGGAGTTGATTCAGATAATATAATATAACCGATATAAAACGAAATGAACCATCTATTAAAATCAATGATTCTAATATGTGCAGTTATTTCAAAATAATGAAAAGCATGTTGAATATACTTATAATGAGTACGATAACAGTCATCACGAAAAAATTTTTCTGAAACAAACATTTTTTAAAAACAAAAATTAATTCAAAAAGAATGAAAAAGTGCAACCCAGCAGATATAAACGGGCAGCGACTAAAGTGGAGAGGGATTATAATCGGAATCGAGAATGGATGCCGTTGGTTCGATGGCTTCTTTATTTCCTAAATAAATCAATTCCATTACGATAAGTGAAATGATGAAAAAGATGAAACCGGAGAGAAACACAGTGACATCACGCGTAAGATGTGGATGTACGGTTAAGAAAAGTTTCAACTGTTTCGTGGTCCAAACACTTTCCACCCAAGTTGAATAAACTCCTGAATGCATGTTATATCCTGAAAATTGTTATTTGTACTAAACTGCGCAAAAGATAATCATGAAGGCTTTAAATAAAAAATAAACGGAGATAACAAAAATTTACTGAGAAATAAAAATATAAAGTATGTCCTTCTACCCCTCTCCCCCCTTTCTCCAGCAAAAATTTACGTGAAACAATACCATCTATTTTAAAAGCCGGAGATTCCGCAGCCGTTATGTATAATGAATTACGATAACATGTAAATTTCTTATCTTCTGGATCATATTGCCAACTGTAGTGAAAAATCTACAAAAGAATTCATTCGACTCATTATCCATCAGCTGTCAAACAGAGTCAATTTATTCCCGTAAATCTTACCATAATTCTCTGAATGGAGAAAGAAATTATAAATTAATAGGTTGCATTTTCCTGAGTCCAAAAGACAGTTAACCATCAGCCATCCATTACAAAAAGTAATTTTGTGCGTATAGGATATAAAGTTTGAATATTGTTTTATATATCAAAACATAACACTCTGCTATTCATGTTCCATATTAAATGTTTTATTTGTTGTAAACTGGAAGTAAGCATGAACAAAGTCTTTTTAAGTCCTGAGAATTTCTGAAGAGCAAAAAAATGAAAATTTTACAATAAAATCATTTTGTTACCTTATGGTGCTTATTTAAGTCCTCACATTGACTACGATCGGGAACATTAATAGCATTTTTGGATCCAAGAACATTAACAATTAACATAGTCATCAGAATGCGAATTAAGGAGTAATTATTCCTTCCGACCGATACGTAAGTTCCCTTCGCTGTAAAGTTTAAAAATGAATTATTTTTCAGAACTACATGTAGGCTTGAGAATTTAATTTATAAAATAACTTCCAATCTCAGATTTATACTGTAAACACGTACCATCTAAAATGACAAAGTCAAAACGGGTAGAAACATTATCAAAAAAAAAAAAATTAATTGGTACTAACAGTAATGTTCAAACTGACTGTCGCCTTTTGAAATACTCTTAAAGAAATTACAGGTGTGCCAATCAGAGTATTTCAAAAAACAATCCAGAAGCATTGTTACCTGCAATAAAACACTTATTAAAAGCACTATATAAGTCAAAAATTTAAGGAACTTTGATGAGTAATTTTGCTTACATATAATTCGTCTATATTATATTGACTGAATAAATCAGTTTCTGTTTCATTACCACCAGTGAGGAATCCTGTTACAGCCCCCATAACAGCACTCGCAGCAGCAATAATTTGTTTTCCCAATTTAATAGTTCCATTTTTGAATACATTTTGATCCTCCAACGAATTTATTCGACTGCAAATACATTGCTAATAATTGAACACCCAATGTTTTTCCATTTTTTTCTTTTTTTTTTTGGTTCAATTCAACAACATAAGTTACTAACTACAATAACTAACTGAGGCCACCACAGCTAAACTAACTTGTAATTATATTGCTGACCGAAAGGCCGGAGAACGAAACCAGCTATATCACGTTTTTCCTTCAAAAATGACTGATAAGAAGAAGGTGGTAGTCGAGCTTTTCTCTCGATACTCATTTTGCTGCCTCTTCTATTCCCATCATTTCTTGACTCACTCTCCTTAAGGGATAACCTGGCTGCATCTAATAAAATTTGCAGCTGAAATGATATAAATAATCTTCGCAATTACAGGATCCATTATCATTATTAAAATGTAAAAAAATCACTATTTAACTTAAGAACCAATCGAATCCTACTTATGTTTATAAAACATTATAGGAAAATCGATTTTGTTTACAACAGAGATGAATCATGTTTCTCTAGGAATTTGCTGCCAAACACACTTTTAGCTTGCTTCCAGGACTGTCGTAAGATATTGAATCGATGTGTACAGAAAACGCTGGCTCTGAACCATCAAGCTGTTGCACCTGCAAAACAATAACCAAAAAATAGTTTAAAATAAACTGGACTTTATTACTAAGTGCATTCCGATTTCATCTGTCTGTTGAATTTGCTGTACATGCGTAATAATGGTTGATTGGAACACTGACCATCAATCTTGCTAAAATAGTCATGCTACTATGTTTATAATCTTTGTTGTTACCTCAATAAAGCTATCAATATCTGTTAGCCGGATATCTAGAGGAAATTCGCCTTTTATAATGCCATTTACTGTGGCAGTACTTCCAATATAACCTAGCGATTCCTGAAATTATTTGCTTGGATTAAAGCACTTCTTGCATTCCAAGTATTTTCTTACATATTATAATATATTTTTACATCATATTAATAACGAAAAGAATTTTAGTTACAGCTCACTACTTGTTACTATATTAATTTAATTGAAAGCATTCGCTGATTTAAATTCAAAAACATACACCGTGAAAGAAGGCAAAAATAATGGCGCGTCTATTGCGCTGTGCCACTGCTTCAAATTCACTGGAATGACTTGCAAGCGTTTTCGCAACCGCCAGAAGACTAATCAGTGATGTAAGAACAGATACTTCACCGACAGCTGCTTCTGTGAACGAACTGAAGGAATCCATCTACAACATCCTCAAACACTGCAATCTTCAGTCATTCCATTTTCATTACTGCTCAAAATTATTCTTCTGAGACTCAACATGAAATACGAAACGAAGGCAAGTAAATACATGAAATTACCCTTGCAGATAACATCAAGATTTTTGGTTTGAATTTTTTTGTAAATGCTGGAACCGTTGCAAACAAATTTTTATCTCCCAATGGATCACACAGAGAAATCCTGAAACCAAATAATGTGAACTATAAACTCATAAGTTTTAAGTAACAAAATCAAAATACTTTTTTGAATACTAACGATGAATCCGAAAAACCATAAAACAGCCTCTGGCGTTGGAGACATATTTGAGCATTGCCCGCAGCTCGCATAAAATGTTTCATACGCGCTGAACAAAGTACAGGTCCTCTCAAATTCTTGTTGAATGCCTCATAACACTGCAATAACTGCTTTTTGGATGATGGATGCAAACAAGATATTGAAATCCATGACTGCTACGACCGCACAATATAATCACCCTAGTGTTAATTTAGGTCTTTTTCGAAAGGGAAGGTAAATATTCAGCGCAGCAAACCTACGAAGTTCCTGATGATGTCAATTTCGGTGCTATTTTCAATAACAAAAATTGGTTTCTTCCAGTTGATGAACCGAAAACCTTCCGGCAACAATGCACCAAACTCATTCCAGCGATTTTCACATTCTCCATTGAGGTCTAAAAAGATAGATTACATAAATTCGTAAATCCTGAATCGTATGGCAAACTATCGAAAAACTAGGTATTACTTAACCGTTACTTCAGTTCACCATAACCAAACGAAGACAATAAACATCTGAAAATCGTACCAAACTGCTCATTAGGGCAAAAGGCATCTTCTGAAAATCCACCGATAATAGCAGAGTTGTTGAATAAAAGAAGCACACCACGTATCCTGTCGTCCTTCAATACTCTGATTATTCTCCTGCAAAAGCAACAATATGTTTTTTTATAGATATAATTCATTCCATGATAATATCAACCAGAAATTACAAAATCCAACTTGGAACTTACTCATTTAAAAGAAGTATATCGAATGCTATGATAATGCGATCTGCAAAATCAAGGCTTGCTATAAGGTTAATTAATTTATTGGCACTATCAGCATAAATAATGACACCTTCGTTGCCTTCCTCTGCAGCTGAAACAGTGCCAAATATAGAGCTTTATAAGGACTTCATTTCGATTATTTTTGTAGTACCTATAGATTTGCTACTAAACAAATAAGTACTTACAACTGCATCCAATTTCATGTGTTCCATTCAACAGTCGAAAGCAGCTGTACTTTCCACCAATTAAATCTAGATAGATCTGATCCGATAGTCGTTCACAGCTGATCTTCACTAAATGATTGTTTTTGCACTTACATTTCTACCTTAGGACAGCTGATACACACCTAACTCGACTACATAGGCATAAATCTGATAAGCAATTCCATCTTTTGACTACCCACAAATGGTACTGAATCCCTCTATCATTTACTCTACAGCACATAATATAATTTTCTCCGCTTAAATCTCATTTTTGAACGATAAGATATCAAATATCGAATAAAAACGAAGTAAGGACCAATATAATTGCGGCTCTACTAGTCCCAAAACTTCCCAAAACGAAAGAAAATTTTTAGTTTTTGCAATAGTAAAATTTAAAAGGAAAACTAGCATACAGGAAGTTATGAAGAGTAAAAGTCGATACCAATGTTTCATATCAACTCCATTTGTATCAACTGCATTACCCTGAAACACAATGTTTATAATGACTGAGAGATGAGAAAAGCTACGTGCACAATGGCTACAATTCATATAAGCTGAAAATCCATGAATAGTCCTTATACAGAAACTATAATACAAATATATCAATTAACGACGGTGTGTACTTGTTTCAATACGACGGAGATGGAAAATATCTGGAAACAATCAGAATTCAAAAACGAAAAAAAATATAAAACAATCAACTGCATATTTACTAGGAAAATATCTTATTCCCAAAATAAAGGATACAAAAGACAAACGCACTTAGTCTTATATGAATGAATACGTATTTGCATTAGAAAAGGTGGAAGGTCAATGTATTCAAAGCTTGAATCTAAATAGGTAAATGATGGCAAGAAAAAAATAAGGGTTGGAATAAGAATAGATTACTCATGAAAAAGTTTTCATGATAAGATCTATAACGAACAGACGAAGAAACCAGAACCGACACGATGGATGGAAACAATTAACCTAGTTTCCAATTCTTCTAAACAACCAACTGGAATGAAGCCCAGTAAACTCTGGTAGGACATAATGTTAAATTTATATCCCAGCGCTATTCGTACTAATTCTATTCCCACTAGATTCACATGAGCATACTTTTTTTTAAATTATTACCTAAAGCAATACCAACAGCGCACTAAATGACAAGGTTTGTCTTATATGATAGGAACCGATAGAATGAGAAATATATGAAGAAAAATAGCTATAGCTTTTTCAGAGAAATGCAATTACCATGATGCCGATAGATGAATTATACTTTATGATTTGATCGGTTATCCAACTAGAATCGAAGTTCTACATGTCTTCATTTTCTGCTCATATTTAATTAATATTTACTAATAAATAATCATTTTTTCCATCTATCATTCATCGAGAGTTCTTTTCTCATTCTTCGTTTCAGATTGCGAATATCCATGGGATTCATCGTTGTTCTCAATATTTATTCCTAACGTTGTTGAGAGAAATGAATCTACTAGGAACATGTATATGTTAATTTCATTCATTCAATTATCGTTTTATAAAATATCCTTCTGATTTTTTGCCTACTATACTATATTTGCATAATATTGAAAAAGTTATTCTTAAACTATTTCTTTATCGATTCGTCGACTTCAATTATTATTTTAATTTTTTTGTTCGTTTTCTTTCCCTGATTCTATTTTGCCTTTCCTTCGGATTACATTCGGGGAGTGTTTATGAGTCATGTTCCAGCGATCAAAAAAAGAAATGAGGTTTTCATTATAATTTCAAAGATTCCAAGCCTGAATCGCAAGATAAATTCCAAATTTGAGGGATCGTATATCCCACTGGACTAATACTTGTTAATAGTATTGATATCTTCTTTGGCTTGCGACTATAATTTATCATACCTGTTAAAAGATGCATTGTTGAAAGAGTGCTAAATTCGAATGATAGGATGAAATTAAAGAAATCAGTTAATTCTTGAATGATTGTTCTAATTTTCAAGTCTGTCTATTCCTCCATTCCTATGGATAATAGTTCGAGTTGCAAATGAATGACAATCATCCGCTTTTCGCATTTTACTGTTAACGAGTGTATTTTGATATTCAGCAAATATTACATATGCTTATTGCATTTCAAAAGGAAATAACATAGACTCAAGTACTAAATAGATGCCTTTTAGGTAGTGCAATATTTGTGAGTGTCTGATCATTGAGAAAGATTAAAGGGAGAAGTTTTGGGTTAGACCAAATAAAGATGCGCTTTAAAACATCAGTATTAGATTTCTGAATACCATGATATTTTGATCATCTGCTTGTATAAAAAATCCATGCAGAAATTACGGATTATTGAAGGAAGTTTCATTTAGAACTGCTTCACAAGTAGAAAGAGAAAGACGAATAGGAAGATAATGATGCAGTTATTTGGCCGTAGTATATTCTATATACGGAATTCTGACAAAACATACTTTTCAGAGTGCAAGTAAGGAAGGAGATTGTTGGTATCTTCAAATATCGTTGTGATGAAATGTTGAGGCGCTTATGTCAATGCTTTATAATTGCCTTCGGTTACTCATAAACTGTCGTTGTGGTTGCTATGGATGCAAAAACGACGCATTTTCAAAAGGATTAAGAAGCTTAAGTAGCATAAGTGATTGCCTGGGCTGTTTGTAATACCTGGCCACAATTACTACCATTCTCGACGATCTTATTGTTCTCAATTTACAAGTACAATCTATATCCGGTTTTCACTGATAATAAAGATTTGGTAAAACTGAAACGTGGAAATTTTCTTTCTTATTATAATCAGGGCTGTACCATTTCTGAATATTGATTACTATGTGTATGGTAGGCTTCTTGATCTTGTTCATTAACAGGCTAATTGAATATAGCCATCGTTTGTCATTGCTACTTCTCCTTCATTATTCCAAACTACCATTACGGTTTCTTTGCGTTGGAAAGGATTGTTTCATCCTTAATATGATTTTTTATACTGTCATACGAAATTTCGACGACACAATGATCGTATATGCACAGACTTGCCCTGGTAATATTTATTTTTTATTTCGCCTTTTTAATTTAAAATTCCGCTTTATTTGCAATCATTTTATGAAAATCAAAGCGAAAAAATGACAGATAAAGATAAATAATCATGCTTGAAACTGATACAAGTCTCATGAATGAAAGTTTATTGCATATTGTTATCTAACTAATAATAGCCATTACCCATCATATTATTTAACACTCTATGCAGTATGTATGTTACAATTTTGTCTTTAACTTTTTCTGTCCTTTTTTTGATCCACATGATGTTCTATTTTACTAAACATATACCTCTTCAAACTATCGAGAAAGCTTCATATGGATTTGAATTTTTATAGTTCTAGTCATTCTATAACTGAATTCCTATCTTTTGAAGAATTACAACTGCTGGTGGATTGCAAGAATATTCGATCGCCAGACTCAATTTTGCGAGTGCCTTTGTTTTACTTTTTTGTACCTATTTCTTCAAGCTTCACTTTTCAAATATTGATGATATTATAGCAGAGCCAATAATATTGCAAGCGAAGCCTAATACCCAACCAGTCTATTTTCACACAACTGGATATGAAATCGGTCGTTATGCAAACAATATGCGATGCAGTTGGATATTAATGGGTAGCAATAGCGAGAAAAGAATAATATTAACTGTTCATGATTCCAATATTGATGATGCCTTGTTTTCGGAATGTGACGATTACTGTTCCATTCGCGACGGTAAACCTTTAAGAAGATAAATAAGGAAAACATGTGACGTTTTGAAATGTCCCCCTGATTTTTTGCAGGTAATACATCCAAATCATCGGAAGTTGTACGATGGTGTGGTAGTAAACATCCAAATGCAATTATCAGTACTACCAATTCACTTTATGTATATTTTCATAGTGACGAAGCATTCAACGGAAAAGGCATCAATATGTCTTTCATCGAATTTGGTATTTTACACTTAAAAAAAATATGATTAGTTCTCTTCTCAAAGATTGAGCTATAATGTTTCTATAGCACGTTACTGTATAACATTACATTTTTATCTATAACTTAATGTGATAAATGCTGGTAATTGTCTAGAGAAATTATATACAATTTAGCAAAAGATAATTAACACTGCACGAAAATTTAAGCCATTTAAATACACACAGTGGTTCCCAACATAATTCCTCTCTATACATTCAAATTCTCTTGAGAATACTGACTTCTATCTAAATTTGTGAATCTACGGAAGCAAAAGTGAATTATTGAAAATAGTATGGCATTTAAAATATTTAACATGGTGTGAATCCACGTAGTCGGTAAGATTGGTTATTTGATCTGCTAAATTTAATGAAAATTATTCCAGATGTGCCAGGATGTCCACCGAACTGGATTTCCAACTCGGTGGGTTACTGTTATATATTAAAGAAACCGACTCATGGTTTAACTTGGTTAGAGGCACAGAAGGAATGTACTTTCGAACGCAGCAATTTGCTTACACTGACCTCTACTAATGAATATTCTTCTATTGCAGGTAACTTTTGGTCGCATGTTTGTTTTCATTTTTCTACATACAGATAAAAAAAGGGAAAACTTTTGCCTAAGTTTATGAATCTCAATGATAAATTAATATATTTCAGCAATTTATGCAAAAAGCGGAACACTTCCGTGGATTGGTTATATGGATTATAGCAGCAAAAGCAAATTTATATCCATGGATCCAAATTCCGAACTTTGGCCAGGAGAGTTCGTAGATGGTCGTTTATCTAACATTGAAAAACAAAAAATTTTAACCCCGGTACACCTGGTACTCTTCTAGTACCAGCAACTATAATAATCACTACGTCACACAACTAGATATTTCGTACCTCATCAACGAAGAATTCAGCCAAAATGTACTTAATGAAGAGAACTGTACATATAACAACAGTAAAAATATTACATTCAAACCAAGCAAATAAACTTATGTAAAAAACATTCAGCATGTACCACATAATGTCGGATGAGCGAAATTATATCAAAACTGCTAGCCGTGACGAGCATTTCTGCTCTTAAATCACAGGGTTGAAACATTCGAAAAAAAAAGCAATAAAAATTATCCAATCATTTGATAGTTTCAGTTTGCCAAAACTCACAGGAAGTTCTTCGGGACAAGGATGCGTCTACATAAATTGGCGTAGCATGAAAGGCAATATTTTTGCTGCGGATGATTGCAGAAATCATCATGAATACATATGCAAGCGTCGCCAAGGTGATGTTTGACTCGGTAATTTCCATTAGTAAACGATAGAGCGCGGAATTAATCCAAAAGAAATATTTTCAGATGGCACCACAATACCATATCTTCCAGAAGAAGAAATGATGCGTAGTGGCCTTACGAAATCTTCCATCAGTTTCATTATCTGGTTGTTTATAATCCTCCTTGTTTTGCTGATGCTTATCTTATTTTATTTATGTTACCGCAAGTGCAGAAAGCAACATGCGTTATCACGTATTGGAAGCTCCGATATAAACCAACGCTTGGTTGCGGGAATCGATGTGCAGCGAGCTGCTAAATCTGTCGTTGTACCACATATCAGGAGTTCCGAAATCCAGAAACTGGCAATGTTGCTATAAACAGTGATGAAGCTAAGAGTGATGCAACATTGATTATACCAACTGAAAACGCTTGTAGTTTAGTATTAGACGGAGGTTCATCAAGGTTAGCTGTCGGAAGATCACTGGAATTTCTGTTGTGAGCAAAAATGTAATTTATACTTTCATAGCAAAAAATTCAAAATGAACAATAATGCTAGTAAAGCAAAAGATTTTTCTCCTTGTCTTTTGACATTAAAATAAGCATGTAGCAAGAGAGAAACAGAAATAGGCAAAACTGAATACGAACTTCTCGTAGCAATTTAAATGAGTGCTGGCAAAATCTAGCATATATGATATTATCTAATAAAAGAAATCAAACCAGAAGTCATAACCACAACATAATTACAGACAAGCAATAGAACAAAATATTCCTAATCAAAATTCGCACTCGGTACGGCAGTTCAACTTGGAACGAATTGAACCAACAGTTCTGACGATTGAACCAGGTTTTAATGCCCGTCAAACGAGTGAAGAACGTCTGTTGGCATCTAATCGAACCAAACAAAACATAACATTTGGCGGACGGGAAAATACAGTGAGCAGTACAACAAGGGAAGAAGCACTACTAAAAATACGTCGTGGTGAACTGTTTGAGCGTCCACATGTATCGGTTCTAGATCATACATCAGCGATTAGCCTTGACGAATTCTGGAACAAAAATGAAATTGTCAACAATTAATAGGGATTAGTTATGAAATCATTCATTTCGTGCCTCTTTTATACAAAATATTTATCAGTTCTTTATTTATTCCCTATTTAAAAGGCAGCCATATTAACCGTTCGATGCACAATCATCAAAACGGGCAAACTGTAATATGTTAGTATTATCCGTTATTTCTTAAATCTTCCATTATTCTTCAATAATTATCTTGTAATCTCAAAAATGGCCTGTTACTATTGGATTAAACCGTTTGCAATACTCAAACAGGAAGAATCACAGTGTAAAATTGTAAACCAAAAGTGTTAAAAATTGTTTCCATATAACACTACGTCAACAAATAAAACGAAAAAAAAATACTAGTTCTATCACTGAAATCAAAATTAACGAAGCTAAAACTGGTATAGACTGTAACGAACGGAGAAATTATAGTAACCGGAACAATTAGATAAATGGGCATTTATCTGAAAGGCATAAAATACCATCATAAAACACCGAATGAAAAAAAAAACTAACGATTCATTCATACGACGAACGATAGAACATCACTTTTACATATGAGACGTCTGTCAATGGGATAATGAGAGGATGGCAATAGAATGTGACGTAAGAAAGTGCGGTTTTGTTTCAATCCCAAGAAACAACGCCAGTTCTCCACAAGTCCGAGATCATTTGGTGAACGCCATATGTGCTGCTTCCGCCGGTATTCACGATGTTGCTAAACAGTTAAAACTTCAAAATGACAAAAACAGATAGGATTAAAAAAAAAAAACTAAGAAGCATGCAAGTCTCTTGAATGTTGACATGGAAACAAAGCATATCGATTATTCAATAAGAAATCTCAACATTCATAATGCATGAAAGTGACACAAGAGTTCATGGTTGATTCTGGTCTTATCTTTTTCGTCTTGAATAGGTGTTTGATGTTCAACTGTTCATAAAGGAACAACAAATACATTTTAAGCTTGAAACATATACAGAAGTTTATCCAATCTGATCTAGTTTTAAAGTATTTTTAGTCTTTTCATTGTTTGTATTCACTGCATTCCATATTCTTTCTCATTTTATTCAAGTACAAATGAAGGAAAATTTCTTTTCCAATTTCAGTTAAATAATCATCACACAGGATTAATTATAGGGGATAAATGTGGAAGAGTAATGAATTATATAAGTCTAAATAGGCCAAAGAATACTGATGAACTTGAATTAGCTCTATAATCCTGCATATAGCTTGAGGACGATTTTTGATACAAAATAATGCACAGAAAATATTTGATAGTCATACAATGTTGTAAAGCCGATTCAAGTTTAGAAAAAATTTTTAAATGCAGAAGAACTAATTCCCATAGCAGTAAAGTCATTTTTTTCTATGCTTAAATGTTGTCCTGAAATTGCAATTGAAATCAATAAATTTACATGATGATTAAACTTGAAATTTGCTTCAAAAAGTGGTATTAAAGGGAAGTAAATTAACCAAATAATCAATGAAAGTTTCGCCAATTGAGATTAAATACATGTTCCACGCTGCGAACACTCCAAGAATGATGAATAAGAGCGCTGCGAGACCGTAAACAAAACATATATAACTGCTTAGAAGATTTGGCATCAGTGAACAAAGCAAGCCACTCCATGGTGCCAATGATAAATGTTGAGCACAATATGGTACCGCTGACAAGCGCTGCAAAGTCCAGTATTTGCTTAAAACAGTTTCCAGATCCAAACAATAAGTTTACTTCTTCCGAAACGTCTCGACGTTAAACGTCAGATTCCATCGCTGTACAAGACACTGGTAAAAGATACGCAGATTAATGAAGATGACGTTTAATGACGTCGAAATCTTCTGGAATAAAGGAAAGAAAACTTGCTCCGCATAAACTACATTTTAACATTGACATCATTTACTAGTCTGAGCAAGGAATCCTTAATTTATATAAAACTGGTGTTCTTATTATGGAAGGGTGGCATTATTTAAATGATAACAGACTTTTTTCGGCAACTGAAAAAAGTTTGCATTAAATGATAGAAGTGTAAAAATATGGTGAGCCTACATCATCACTTTGCTACATTATGCTTCTAACAATTTTCCCGAAAATATTTCTTCCCAAATATAAATGATGATAAATATGTAGAGTAAATGTAAACAAACATTAACGGAATAGAAATGTTCCCAGAAGGCCGTATAATTGACAGTAAGTATAAAACACTGCGAAAACCACACATAGATAACGAATTGTAAGAAATATCGATGATTATTGAGGCCTACACACTGATTAATCCATACACAATGATGGTCCATATATAACACACAACGACCACAAAGTGAGCAATGGTGTGCTCCTTCCGGTTTATGATAACCACAAGAAATGCACAGTGGTTCCACATCAGACTGTAAATATTGTAATTGCTAACACAGAAAGGACAAAAAAGGAATCATATTTCATGCAAGAAATATTGGCGAACATATGAGAAGACTGTTTTAGAAACGACTTACAAATTCTGGTCGCCCGGGATCCACTGAGCATGCTTTCTGATAATGAAATAGAATGCAAACAATAAAGTATGCTCCAATAGCATAATACAGAGGAATAAAAACTGATGGCCGTACTTGTTGCTCATATGGGAACAGGATAAGATATTCGCATCCGATAATTATTATTAATAAGAAATGAACAAGACAATACAAACCCTAGAATATTTTATTACCAATCTTACTTGAAGATTAAAATGATTAAAATCAAGATTAAAACTGATGATTAGAATCAAAAGAAAAAAGTGGTACAAAATTAATCTTGACTGCTCAAAAGCATTAATGTTAGCTCCCTTTTCATTCCTTGCTAGCTCAATGGACAACTTATGAAAATCAAAAAGCATTAAACAAGAACGAGAAAACAAGGCCAGCAAATTAGCTTACTGTTCCTAAACCTGTCCGAATGAAAGCATTCAGGAATCGGATATAATGTAAGCTGATTAAGGACTGTAACGCTGATACTCCTGCAGAGAAACGACGTGACCACAAATGAAGTTTCAACATGTACCAATTTATGACGCCACCACTTCCTCCTAGCAAAAACCTCTCTCCAGCAGTTTAAATCGATCTGAGTAAAGAAAATATGTACATCGAATCTACTTCCTTAAAGATATAATGCCACAATTTCTACAATATGTAAAGATAAATCTACAAGAGTTGGATGAAATTCCGAATGCTGGTTATTTTTAATTTTCGAATGAATTTAATGACTAACACTAAAAATTCCAGACCATTCTGATATGCTCCTTGATAACTACTACAGTTGTATATGTCTTCGGTATTAAAACCATGCCAACATACCTTCAAAAATGAATACTTCTCTCCACAGGTTTCGACTAATACGTTTCTACCAACGTAGTGAAACTTTATAACCAAACATTTGAAAAGCTTCTCGTTCTAATTATGATCCAACAACTCTTCCAATAAATTTGACACCCTCATATCATCCACTTCTGAAACTCTCTACTCCTACCAATAGCCATACCGTCCTTACGATGTGGACATAATGCAAATTGTCAGAATCATGGAACCTGCTGATTTCTTGTACGATACAACCTGGTAGAGCTGAATCTATTCGGCTAATTAGTTGAAATAGAAGGCATTGATTTGTCCAGTGCAATGATGAACAGCTAATGAGTAATACTGAATACAATTAATGAATGCAATTGGATGCAATGAATGTATAGTGTGAAGTGGTGGGCAGTAATCATTTGTTAACCTGAAGGATTCTACCGATCGATGTTATCACCAGATTAGCCCAAAAGATTACCCACCACTTGAAGGTAAGTTTAGTTTTGCATAATTTACATTGAATAATTGAAAATTTGGAACTATTCTCATATGGTAGATTTATATTTTTATGTAGACCGAGTCTAATGATAGATCGGCCGAGCTCATTCAGTAGCGATATTCGAAGAAGTCTAATTACTTAAATTATAAAGAATTATTGATTGCAAAATGCTCTTGCACGAATAATGAAACATGCTGTGTGTTAGTAACATCATTTTTTTTTTCTCTCTCCTTCTCTTAATTTGTTGTTTATCATGCGAACTGATGACCGTTTGTTATCATTTCGAGACACTTAATAGCATAAGCAGTCATTACGAAGTTATAGCGATTGAAATCGGAAAAATGAAGTTTATACTGAGGTCGGGAGTAGTTTTGTTATAGCTTCCGTTACCATAGGATAATATACTCCTGTTCAAGAACATTATGACAGTCGTAGGCATGAATTTTCATTCGTAAAAAATAAATAAATTCATCCGACGAGAAAAAATGAATGGTTTGGGAATAGCTAAAATTTAAAAAATTCCGGACATTTAAAATACTTTTTCCTACTTGCAAATGAAATTTGGATTATTATTCGATGAAACATTAAAAGTTATAGATTTTGCAGGAATCAAGCAAGCTTAAAAATATTGCGATGGATGGATTTATGCTGCTTTCAGATTCATTGGCTTGTTTCAGACGACGATATTACTTATCAATTACTTGTAACTATACGAACAAAACATTTTTGGAAGAGAAATAATATATCGCTAGAAAAATATAGGAAGAAGCTAAAATGCAAAATGCAGTAACAAGCACTAATTTTAACATAAGATAGAAGAATTTTATGGATTTGTTTAAATTTTATTGTACAAAAAGTTGTGAAGTTTTGCATAATGGATAGCTAATTTGATCATTCTTTGTCCTCCAGTAGATACCGTACATAATTTAGATGAGAAGACTGTTGGATATTTCTCTCTTTGCAAAACTTCTCTAAATTTGTTTCATTTATTATACAAATTACAAGAATATTAATTCGCTTATAGTAGACATGCGCTGAATTAAATTATGTCAATTATAAAAAAGCGAAACAAAAATAAAGTGAGTAAATTAGGAAACAATGAAAAGTGATTGAGATGAGACGAATTCTGTTATTAGGCAAATTTAGGACTAGAAATTGCCGCTCATATTTTTCCCTAGAAGATTTCAATAACACAACTATTTTAGAAAGTAGGTATTTCAATATCATTCACTTGACCTATAGTATTGTTATGATAACAACTGATTTTACGAATAGCCATTACACGAAACAATTATTTAAGCTGTAGAAATTCATTTGTAATAAGTATAATACCAGGAAACTTTGTCTTTTTTAATTAATTAATTGCTTCCAGTTTATTCTTTCATATGATTGGTAAGAATTCAACTTAATATTGACGATATTAGCAAAACGATCATCATATTTGTTAACAATGATTATATTAATTAGTAAGGAGAAGGAAAATACGTGGTAAAAAGCAGCAAATGTTTTTTTTTTTTTTTCTTACGCCATTCATAATTCAGAATCTGTTTTGCATAACATAACAAGACTATATTCTACGAAATCTGTCGTCATTAACGCCCCGTAACTTCCAGCGATGTCATATTTTCACTATGTTTTTAATGCATATTAATTTTCTAAAATTATCGTCCACTTGTTATTACGATTATTTGCAGTAAACATCATTTTATGCTTCGCATATCAGTTAGACCTTGTCCATGAATCTTTTGAAGTGAACTTACAGTAGTAATTGTTCATTATTAGGTGATAGTTCTGTTCAGAACTGTCGTAATTCTGATTCAAACTGTCAGATTCTGAAGCAATAAGTAGTACATCAGTTACTGTCTTCTCGGTTTATTTGATTTGTCTGTCCACATTCATTACAAGTTAGAGAAATCATGTAATCGAGATCCTCCACGTCCCAATGCTTCAACTGATCAAGAGACTCAATTAAAACCTAATGTCTCTTAATCATGAATCTCTCAATCCTCCCCTCCTTACTGACATATGGCAGTTATGTTTAAGTCCCGCCGCTGTTATAACCTCCCATACAACATCTCATAGTATGTTTTGGTCTAGTAATCTTAACTCGAATAGACTCTGATTTGTTTATTCTAACCTTGTTCAATCTCGAATGTTCAGTAAGCTTTTTCAATGTTTATTCATTTTCCATTTTTCACTGCATGCAAGTGGCATAAAATATCCAAAATATGTATCCAAAATATCTCAAGATCGTTGAGCTTTTTAATATTTCTCCCTCGTCCTAATATCTTGCTAACATGCCAGAAGTGTTATTAACTCCAATTTACCCCAAAAATCGTGACTCAAATTTGAAAATTCCAACCAGTGAATAATTCCTGAAATTGTTCACTCATTCCCTAAAAATATAACTGCTAAAATTTTAAAAATAAATATATCCCGAAGAGCTAGCAATGCTAATTATTTCCTTGCGAAACACACTGATAAACTGCGAGTATTACAAGTACTAGTAGGAGCATGCAACAATTTGTACAAAATAACGACAGTAGCGTTCAAGAAGTAACATATATGGATACAAGCATAACGAAACAGAGGCTAAACAAAATAAATCGAATAGAAAAACTATGGGCACAATGTACCAAGATGAAAGTGAATTTTCCCTTATATATATATAATATACATATAAAAAAAGAGAAAGAGGAAGAAGTAGAAAAAAATAATCCTTCGTTAATATCGTTGAGCTACCTAATAATTAACAAAACAAAACACGTGTAAGAGAAACTCAATAACTGCCCAGCATAAGCGAACCTGTTGGTGGTGAGGAGGTGGTACAATATCCTGAACTTACACTTGAACAGCTTGATGACATTGATAAATTACCAGAATAAAACACTAATAAAAGATCGAAATTCAGGAGAATGATGCCGATTACGGTTTCCCATAAATATCGAAGATGTTTTCGTACCAATAATTGCAGAACAATTCTGCGATGACATATACATAAAAGAACTCAAATATGATTCACTTGCACCAACATTTGGTATAGAGTAACGCAAACCCGGATGTTGTTCTGCGTGTGTTACCAATTTTGCTGGTACGCTGCCTAACTTGTAGCGACCTGGATTCAACTCCGATATTGGCAATGGAAGAGATGTGTCACCTCCGGACAACCAAGGGTGATATCGTATATATTCCAAATCACAACAACGTTCATCTGGCTCGTATTTCAGACATTCCATAATCAGATTTTTGCAACCTGAAATTGAACATCTTGATACACCTGACATCACGCTGAACTGCTTCATTATTACCAAATATGAGAATTTGCAAAATGAGCAATAGGATAAAAACGAAACGGAGAAAACAAACGAACATTTTGAAATATGTCGTCGCCATACTAACGGACCTCGACAAACAATATCTTCGTCGCGATGGAATGGAATGTCCCCACAAACCATATCATATAACAAAATTCCTAGTGACCATACAGTTGCTTTACAGCTATCATACTCGGAATGAAGAATCCATTCTGGTGGACTATATACACGTGTCCCTGTAAATACAGATTTGAATATGTATAAACTGTATAACATTAAGTTAATCACTTAAATAAACTTAAAAAAAACAAATTTACCTTCAAAATCAGAAAATTTTTCCCCCATAGTTTTATAAAATGCACCCGAACCAAAATCGACCAACTTCAAGCGCCCAGTCTTCAAATCCACAACCAAATTTTCATCTTTAATGTCTCGATGGACAACGTTTACGTCCACACAAGCTATGACAGTATCCACAACCTTTGAACAAAACAAATTTTATTCACCAAAAAAAAATTTATGATAACCCATTGGCTGTATGTAAAAATGACTACGCGTATAATCATCACCTGTTTGAAAAAAGCCCGCGCAATTTTTTCATCCAATGCCCCATGCTCTGAAATATAATCAAACAAGTCCTGGCATGGTGACGGCCGCTCCATCACGATCAGGAACCCATCAGATCGTTCAAACCAATCATACATTTGGATGACGCCCAATATATTGGCTACATTCCATCAAAAGGACTATTTCGACAGGTAGTTCCTTACCAATACTAGGAATCTGCAAAGTGTAAAATTCATCAGTGAAAACATATCCCTTACAAAAATAATAAGACAGAATTTCGAACATATCGTTCTCACGGAATAACTGAAACTGATTAAAAAAAAGCATTCTTACAAACGATAAATCTTTACCTTTTTCCAGCCGGTTACGTTATTTCTTGATACGTACTTCACTGCCACTGGTAAACCGTCAATTATACGAAATCCTGAATACACAGTTCCAAAGCCACCGCGTCCTAACTCTGGTCCAAGCTTATACTGCTTCTTGAAGCTTGCATAATCGTGTCCTTTGAAAGAAATTTTTGATTAAAAGTCTACTCAAGAACAGCATATTCATAACTGATTATACAATAAAAATCAAAATTGAGAAACGCCCAAGCTTATGTGATAAAAATTTGTCTACTGAATTCCAAGTGATCATCGGATCATCTAGTTTTTGCATAAATGTAATCATTTTTCTTGTACTAACACACGAATGCCAGTTCTTACGAGATACATCCTTTGGTAATCATATTTGATAACACAATTAAATCCCGAAATACAGCAATTCTTACAAAAAATACAAAAAAAAAATTTTTTTACATTTAAAATAAATGTAGAGCATATATATATATATATATTATTTTAATGCAAATACATTCATGAATATATAATACATACCTTGTCTGCTATCGTGGGAAGATGATGATGATGGTGTAGTCGTCGATCCGCGACTGTCAAGCGCTAATTTACGAGCGTTTTTCAACATTTCAATTCAACGTGGGCGATTAACCAAGTCTCACTATTTTAAATTACAAATATATTGCACTTGCAGAAAATGAAGCTAAAAAATAATTTGAAAATGTCAACATATGTATGTTGTATTTAACTACGTAACGTGAGAGACGTGCTGGCATGTTGTTTGAAAGTACGAAGAAAATGAGGACATCGAAAGTAGCATTACTATGCAGTCATCTGTTTCATCTCCCCATCACTTAATGATAGCTTTGCTTAGAATTATATTGTTATAAGCCAAATTACTTGAACTTTACAGAAGCAATCATGAATATTTTTTTTTCTTTACGAGAATGATTCATTTAGTAATATTAACAATCAGGAAGAGAATCATTACGAATACGACATTATGTTAACATATAGCATTGAGCATAAGATAATAAAGACATGTAGTCAGCCATCTATATATAACAAGGAGCACCTCAACAATGGATTTATTACTATAAAAGTTTTGTTCTTATAATAACAAAAGTAGATAAGCAATATCTAATACGAGAAGTACAAATGATAAAGAAATGTGGTTAATGGTAATCCATGGTCACAATCAACCAATCCAGCCAGCCAGCCATCTGTCTAAAGAAGTGCAGCGAGGTGCGGGGGTTGAAAGGACCAGAGGAGTCGTCGCTATCGTTGTCGTTGTCGTCGATCTTGTCGTCGTCGTCGTCGTTGTCGTCATTGGATGAAAGTGAAAGTATAAAATGGAACAAAATTTAGCCATCTATGCACAATACTTAATGCTAACAGCTCTTTTTCTCCATCTCCATTAGACAATTGTAAAGAAAAGTGCCTAGCGCTGACCCAAAACTTCCTTTTCTTCAAACAAAAAAAAGGAAGACGTTATGAAAACAGATCGCATAAGAAATCAAGAAAACGGAAATGAGACGCATAAAAAAAGGACTAGTTTAGGCTCTTGGCTCTTCTAGCCCTCCCCTATTCTTTATGTCAGTAGAACTATTAAAAAAAAAAAGGACAAGGCAACTACAATTGTTATTGCTACTGCTACCGCCATTGCTGTAGCTGTCCCATGCGGAAACACAACAACGTCTACTCTCTCCTCTATCCATCTCTATTTTGTCATCGTCTTTCTACAAAGGGTGGGTGGCAGTTAGAGATGGATGGTGTCAGGCGGTTGGCTGTTCCTAGCCAAGAATCATAAAAAAAGCGGAAAGAGACTGCTGCCTGTAGGTCGTTGATGCTCCATTTAGCTAGACAGTTTTCACCGGAAGTATTACTACCGGACAGAGGCTACTTTCTCAAATATTCTCTTCTCTAACCTCATTTCAAGTATTGAGGGCATAAAGAATAGCACAACTATCTTTCCTAGAAGCGCCGAGAGAAAAGAGAATTCAATTTGCTTTACACAACTTTTTGTAATCGTCACTGTAAAAAAGAGAAAGAGAAAAAAAAATGTTCGGAAATATGAAGGATATTGAGAATGATTCTTAATCGTATCTTTCTCTTTCATCCATTTGCTCAGGTGTATTTCGAGATTCTAATTTAGAAATGATCCGCTAAGCAAATTGACACGCTGATTTGTTATGCATTTGGATCATCATTTCCGGGTAGTATTTTCCATCAGAATATAGAGAAATGAATGGACCACTTTGTGTTTTTTATCAGTGGAAAAAATTGGTAATATTCATTCTAATTCAATCACAGTTCACATCATCTGCTAAAATCATTCTCATCTCACTTCCTCTTCTTCCATAACCGGATCATTTCGTTCATACTCATTTTATACGACTATACGAATGTAAATTATCTGAAGAAACACACTGGTACAAAGAGCTTTCAACGTCAGAGAAGTTTCTATTTTTATTTATTTATTTTTCTTTTGGTTAGAGCAACGAAATATTTCAAAAAGATGATAACATTCCGAAAGATATGTAAGCTTACAGACTTTCCAATTGCGATGACGTCATTCGTGTGAGTACCCATCGAGGAATGAGCCATGAGTAATACAACATAATTTACGAATCATTCATAAAATTGATGGGAATTGTAAAGGACGTAATGGGAAGGACCAAATAGGGACTAACAGTACATAAAAAAGTTAGGGATCAGGACAAAGGTCGAGGAGAGGAAGGACTTTTGAGCAAGCGAAGGTAGACCAATTTGAAACAGACAGAGGAAAGAAGAAATTCTTTGCCATCAAAATCACTTCAGTACAATAATGGATGGCCTAAAATGGAAAGAGCGGGAAATAAACAGGTTAAGCTAAGGAGCAAGAAAAGTGACCTCGTGCTTGAATATATATATACATATATGTATACGAGCGAGAGTGATGAAGCTAGAAAAGGATGGAAAAGCGAGAGGGGGAAGGTAGAGCAGAAGAGGAGTAAAAATGTTAACGAGCGAGTATCAAACTATATGTTCAAATGAACCTTACGTATCACCCGCACAGACATTCCGTTCGCTGATGAGCTCTACATTTCTTCCCAGTGTCTGCCCGTCTGTTTGTATTCTATGCATTTTTCTCTCTGTATTTCTTTATTCACCCAATTACATCCATCCATTCGTTCTAACAGACAGACGGGCAGACATACAGATAAGAGAACATACACATTCCAGACATTGACCAATCTCCCGCCCTGGCAGTGAGCCAAATTCCAAATAATCGACGATTTATAGATTTTTACTTTGAAAATGAGACTATTAAATTCATAAAAGATGCAAAGTTCACATGAATATAGTTCGCGAGTAAGATCACACCTTCCATATATCCAGACAGAGTCTCTATTTCGCATAGCACTCCGCGACGTCTGATGGAATCAATGCGCAACAAAGAAACTGCGTTGTTATGTGTGGGATTGGAATATAGCCAACATGAGATGCGAAATGTCCGGTGCGCCAGCGGAGCACGTGGGTAGGTTGAACGATGCATTCATTATCCGTTATCAAACTACTCCGCCTTCGTCTGGTCCCGACCTATGTTCTCACCGTTTCCACCTTTGCATATATCCTGGATAATCGCGATATGCAGTACCCTTCTCCCGTTCTGCATCCATCCATCCTTTTCTTACTCAATATGTCACGTATTTTTTATGTTGAACTATTCATCTTATAATGTGTATTACTGATTTTGCATACCATCACAAAACGAGTGTTGCATAATCTAAAGGCATTTCTGGTATTAACCAAGCTTGTAGTGACATAAATAATGCTGGCTTATTATCACTCACCCTAGTTATTAATTACAGCCTTAGTCATTAATTACAAATAAAGTGCTTAGTAGTGTTTACTTGAAAGACAATCTTCATAGAAAAATAAGTGATCATTTGTTCTAAATAGCAGCACTAACAACTGTCTCAATTGTATCACGACATAGACAGTTGTCTTGATTGGATTGGTTCTTGTGATACAACTTGACGATAAAGTTATCTTGAAATCATGATTCATCTTGCACACCATATCACCACGAATGACGATGCTTCATAGAACATTACGGTGTGCGTGGACAAACGGAGAGAAATGTAAAGCACTTAATTTAAATTGGAATATATTATTCTTCCGCTGTATTTTAGGGCCTACTGGTCGTCCGGGCAATACCATAGTACTATAGTTGTCTTTCACGTGAATCTCTGCAAAGGCGAGAAAAGAGAATGATGTCATAAACCAATGTCACGTCGAGGTATTCCATGTCGATCTCCCTGTTTGTTATCTGCCCCGCTTTCAGCCTTGGATTGTTCAGAATCCTTTGA
Organism: Dirofilaria repens; assembly: GCA_008729115.1. Classification (NCBI taxonomy): domain Eukaryota; kingdom Metazoa; phylum Nematoda; class Chromadorea; order Rhabditida; family Onchocercidae; genus Dirofilaria; species Dirofilaria repens. The sequence continues at coordinate 69,156 of SNRZ01000013.1, read as the reverse complement.
GAAGATGATAAGATTATTGAAACATTTCTGGTTCCCAATCCAGTGTAATTACATCATGAAGTGCCGATCCTTTAGTGCTATAACAGTGACTTATTGTTCAAAAGGAAGTACTGGCTTACGATAGCAGTGCAGATAATTTTATCCGGATCTGACAATCGAAAATTTTATGACAATGAAGAGCAGCTAAAATTTAAATCGATTTAATTCACATAATTCACTTAATTTCATTGAATTGCGTAAAAGTGAAGAAAATTAATAGATTGAATCAAAACGAATGAAGCGAAGAGAAAGAGGGAAAGAAAAAGAGAGAGACTAATCATTCATTCTACACCTTCGTCTGGAGAACTCCTAATGGAAGTGAACAACAAATCTAAAGGAACGAATGTTGTTATTTCAGCAACAAAACAAACTCTAGCGTTTGGTTGAGTATCTGCGACATCTGCTTATCTTTAAGCCTCTGCTCTTACTTCCTTTACTAACTTGATTTTCATCTGATCCTCCATGAAATACTATTTAAGAGTTCTGAAAATAGAGAACAGAAAGATGGATTAAAGAATGAACGACAAATGATCAAGTCAATAAGCAAATGAATGGATAAATATCCAAAGTTGAAAAAGACTGTTGAGAAGTTTTGAGAAGTTTGGAAGTATTATTTAAATTCATGTTGGTGTTTGGTGGATAGGATAATTAATTAATGATGAATCGCTCCAAAACTCCTAGCGATAAGCTAGATATAATTTAAAAAAAGTTACACTTCTTTAAACTTTTCGCTTTATGTTTTGCACCGCTGATTCAATAACAAGTGGTCAACTGAAGAAAAAGAGATGGGACAGGTAAGTACTCGATGATTATAAGTAAATCGAATGATTGAATAACCAATTACCCGATTATTTTCCTGATGTCCCATTAATTTTTACGAAATTCTCCTAATACTTAAATCAGATTTTGAGGGTGCGACGAGTAATGTATGCGAAATATTGGAAGAACAATAATCAAATGAATAATTATTATGTAGTCCTATTCGCAACAGTGTTCGGTAACCATTTATTTAACTTAGTCAGATTACTACCGCCATTCTTCCTCATATAAGATAGCAAACACTTTGATTTGCATATATTTATATGATTATGACTAATGTCTGTTATATAGGACACTTACAGGACTGATAATGTTTTTGTTAGGAAAGGTGAAACGATAGGTATGCATCTTTAGAGCTTATTTCTCAGCTGGCAGTAGTTTATGATCAGTATGATTAATGTATGGTATGGAAACAATGTAGAGGATTGGTTATCTATTTTAATATTTCGAGATCTATGGAAATAATTATAGAACAAGGAGAGAAAATTTGGACAAGTAAGGGATCGAGAAACAAGGATCATGATAAACATAAAAAATAACATGGCTTTGAAGTATTTTGGGGCAGTTGTTAAAAACTGATTAAGAATGAAGCAATCAAAAAGATTAGCAAAATATAAACAAATAAGTACAACACCGATCTAATTGAACACTTTTTTGTTTATCGCAGTGCCGATTATTATTTGTAAATAAATGACCGATCGTTATATAGAAAAGATGAAATTTAAAATTAAAATTTATATATCATATAAATGAATTAGAAAGATAGAAAAAGAAGAGTGAAGTTAATTTACCAACTCACATCACGTAAAGTGCTAACAGCATTTCAAAAGCGAAATATTGCATGAGGACATTCTATTGAACTCACAAATCTCCTATTTATGTGGTGATCGTACCATCTGTTGTCACTATAACTATTATTAAAGAAAGTACAAGGTGACATTCCCGCCTTCTGAAGTATCATCTCTCTCTAATGCTAATCTATAATGGAAGTTGTTATACTTTGCTGATGATGGTAACTACTAAGTGCCTTTGTTAATAAATGAATAAAATCGATGGAGAAAATTAAGAGTTGAATAATTTCAATTCCAAAAATAAAAAAGACAAGAAACGCAGAAATGTTGCAATTATAAAACAGAAAACTTATCTAAGCTTACTGATTTCCTTCAAATAGTATTTACTTATATTCATTGCTTATAAACTCAAATGCTTCATCATTTCTTCACATCTCAATTGAAAATGAAATAAACAGAAGAAAATTAATACGTCAAAATATTAATGCTATCTAATTTTTCGTTATAATTCATAATTAATAGTTTCTGATAACCAGTTGTATTTTTGTCTCGACCTTTTCAAATACCATTTAAACTATTTAGTTAGTTTAAGAAATGTCTTCCATTGACAATATCTTCCACTTTTTTTTTTGCTTGAAATCAAAAGTCATCAGTGTATTTCGGAAGTCTGCTCAATAAAAATTACAAAATGTAATGCTTATTTTCGAATCAATGCACTGTTTAACAATATGATCAGCTGCAGACACTAAGACATTTAATCTAATCTGATATATTTCTAATCACATTACTCGTCGTCTAGCATTCCAAATTCTCATCAATTAAATAAGGTCAAAAATTTCTTGACTCTCTTTCAAGTGTTATTCTTTTGGTGATAGATATTGTGTTCAGTGTAAATTATCAGTTATCAGTAATTTTTTCACTTTCTCTCATTTTTCGCCCATTGATGATCAATTATCGAATCATTGCCCAAAGCAGCAATCATAATAATACTATACTAGTGATAATATTCTGTAACTAGAAGCCAAATCCATACCATGTCCAGCCTTTAATTCAGCTAAATCAGTCCTTTTAAAAATATCTAATATTAGGACGTCGGAAACTTAAAAAAATAACTGTTGCTGCTATAAATCGAAAAATTGAATTGTTTTAACATTTCATTATTTAATTTATAGTTAATTGATGGAATATTAGCAAAGTAATTTTTTCAAGACTAAAGAAAATGGAGAGGCTCGTTCTATTATTTAAGATAAGATATAATCATATAAGAAATGAATAAAAGTAAATTTTAATTTTGTTAGATTTCGAAGAACACTAAAAATATCAGCAATTTGAAATATTTATTATCTCGAAGGCACATGCACTTTTTCAATTATAGTAACAAAATATTTGGGATTTTTTCAGCAATTTCAAGACTTCAGAAATCTTTTAATTATCAACTGAACATTTTTGAAACAACTTAGAAATGATGTTTCATATACTTTTTAATGTGTATGTTGAAGTAATAATATTTGACGATGATAAATTTATAGTGTAACCAATTCAAAGACCATTCGTCGTCATACGGTATATTGATCCCTACAAATTATAAGATGTAAAGATGAAGTCCGGAAAGGTAATTTTAAAATGATCTATGGATGATAAAAAGATAAGGAAGCAGATAATATAATATATGGCAAATGTCAAATGCAATCTTTTAATAAAGATTTCCTAAATCGTCATGTTAATTGTTTGTCGACATGACAAACAAGAAGAAACTCTGAGTTATGGCAATTCTAGCAGACTGAATTGAATTTAAATAACGCAGCAAAAAAGCTTTTAATTTTAAATTTGAAAAATAATCCAAAATTGTACGAATAATTCTGTACAAATTTAAGATAGCATGGTTTGTTACCAAGGACCAGTGAAATGAAGCATAATGGCTCAATTGCCACCATACCGCTAGTTACCGTTAGTTACATCGTAGAAAAAAAAAATCAAAATGCAATTGCCTTCTGAATATTCAAAAACTACCGATCTACATATTATGAACGGGTTACGACAATCTAATCGGCTGATTTAAATTATAAAATCTGCTTTAAAAAAAAGCTAAAAGGGATTTCGCGTATACCGCAAAGTTATCTTTGAAATAAACCTGAAAACACTTTTCCCCTTAACATCTTCCTTTTTGACTACTTGATAATTATGGTTTAACATGTTTTGTTATTACTAAGTGCGAAATTAATAAATAAAAGAATGTTTGTTTATTTAATGAATCAGTGAGAATACCGAATTGGAGTGGTAGTTGAAAAGTTCTGCTATCGCAGAAGTGAAATCCTGTAGATCAATGATTAAAATTTCCTGAAAAACAAACTGTTAATAAATTAATTTTCAATCTTCCTCCACATTTTATGCTCTCTTTAAACTTATTTGTGTTTTTAAGCTTCTCATATTGAAAACGAAATCATATTTTTTCTTACCATGCAAGTTTATGGTCTTCGAAATAATCTGAATTTGTCAGTGAAAGTTGGTGAGAATACCGAAAAAAGGCATTTTAAAACAAGTAGTAGGAAAGCAATAGCCGAGATTAAATTTTTGGAAAAATACAGAATGACGAAAGGAAATGAAGAGGAAGGATTATTTGGTTATTTGTCATTAAAGATGAATGATTATTGAGCGATTGGTAGGTCAACATGGTATATGATATATTGTGTGGGTGAAGAAAGTAGAAGATTGTATTAATAATCATCATAGTCGGGAGTGCAAGTTATTTGTCGGTCTACTTGATGATGATATTATCAGTGACAGAAATTATTTTTAAAGACTCGTTTACAGTCTGTAAGGATGTAATAATGACCTTGTATATCTTCTTTTTCTTATCTCTCAGTTCTCTAACCTTTTACTTCACTTTTCAAATTTCATTCTTTTTTTCTCCTCAATAAGTGATTCTTTCGAATATTATTGTAGCTTATCATCTCCCTATAAAAAAATATCACTGCAAATTTATACTGCTTAATTTGCTGCTACACTATCATTTTGACCAGTTAATTAATTGCTTATCTTGAATACTTTTTTCCCCCTTGTAGAAGCTTAAATGGCTAGAGTTGACAATGATAAATATTTGTTTATCCAATTAGGTCAGAATATAGGTGTTACTTTTGTTTCAAGCAATGATAGCTAATTTTGTGGATGAAACATTGCAGCTACAGCTCTAGAATGAAAATATTCAACATAGTAAATAGAGGAACTGGAAATGGCAAACTGTAATTCTTAGCTTTACAAAAAATAAATATAAAATGCTTTCGTTGGAACGAGTAGCTTTAAAAAATATATCGAGAGTCGTTCTGCAGAAAAAATGAATGAACAATTACGAAGAACAGATAAGTCCTTATCCGATATTCATATCTTAACGTACATGAACAACGATAACAATTGTTGTGATCCGAAGCCAAATATAGCGAAAATAAAATCTCAGAATTTGGAAACAAAAAAATGAAGTTAATTTCTTTAGCGTAAGCAACAAATAAAAGTAATATTGAATCATTGTAAATTTTATAAAATACAATTTTACGATGTAAGTTTGAATAATTAATGTTTGCAAGGACAATTCTTGAACATTGTCAAATTTTTGCGAAAGAGAATAACATACGACATTCTCTCATTAGAATTACGTAATTTTACTCGTCAAGAAAAGTATGTATGGCGAAGTTGATTTCTGTAATATAATAGGAAAATGACAGTTGTTCAGTAAAAAAAGTCAGCTCAAAATTATTTTAATGCAACTTCATCAGCGTCATTTCCGCTTTCACATTTCTGTTCATTTTCATTTATTTTTCTGATGAAATGAAATTGTGGATGAGGCAAGAATTTATGAAGTATTTTACATTTTTATTAGCTACCTTAATTACAAGTCATACTGATTATATGATGCGTCAATATTGTGCTGTCACAATCTCTTAGCTTCACTAATTATTGTTAAATAATCGTTCTAAAAACAATCATATTTTCTATTTACTATTCAAAAATATTTCCAACATTTTCAGTACTCATGGATTTATGAAAATCAACGAAAATCGGAATAAAAAATCTTTCGACAATAAACGAATTCACTAATTCGTGACATTCTTTTTCATTATTTCCGAGCTCCAGTATTTAGATCATGGATTAAAATTTAAAAGAAATCAAAACATTATCCACAAAAAAAATGCGATAATGGAGGAAATAGAAAACACTAAGTTCATTTTACACTACACAATTATGGATCGTCGTACTTCTCCTATTAAACTAATTGATCACATGTGATAATCGTTCCGGGAACAAAATATTTCTACCAGAAAAAAAAAAAAGAAAAAAACATAAAATCTCTCGTCAACAATAATAATCATCATTATTATCATTGGCATGCTTCTCCATTTCCGCGAACATTACTCCTATTGCAAATAATAAATGAAACTATGTTGTTCAAAATTTCCGTTCTTTTTTCCCAAATATTCTCGTGTGTTTATTTTAGCAATCTCGATGCAAAAGGTATAGAATGGACATTCCAATTTATGTCATATTATCTTTCGTTTCTTTTGCACTAATCTAGTTAAATTGTTGATAGATTGATAAAATAGATTCGTCATTGAATTGTCAATAGTTAACCTCCTCAATTGATACTTCAACTATCTAGATATGCTAATCAATTAGATAGAGATAATTTACATCATTAATCTATCGACATATCAGATTTGGCATACGTATTTCATATATATTCTAACAACTGTAATACCGCTACAAATCAAACCATGCCAAATTAGGTTAGCCAAATGATAAAACGTGATAAAATACGAAATACGACTTTTATGCATGAGCTATGAAACCCATTATTATGTTGTTAAACAACTACAATAAATCACTCACGCATTATACTATTATATTGTGTTGCGTAAAATCCATCAAAAATATCTGAGCTGTTGCGTTTTCGAAGCGCAACAGAAGCACCTTGCTCCACATTACATGACATCAGTTGATTTGACAATCACTCTGATAAAATAACACTTCAAGCTATCCAACTGTGTGAATATTTCTCGAATTCAAGTATAAATTATCAAATCACACCTCAAGCTTTTGAAAACTCAGGATTTTGAAGAATCAAGAAGTCCAGAAGAAACAAATAAAATTTGGAATATAATACAAAGCATGCAGAAGTGATAGATCGAATGAAGCACCATCGCTTTCAATGTGCAACCAATACTAGAATAACATTTAATTCTCAGGAAAAAAAAACTGGATTTTTTAGATATCTTCGAGATCAATTCTTCTTAATATGACTTTCTTTTCAATCTTCTTAAACAAATTGCATTTTTCAAGTTTTTTAACTGAAATACGCAAATCGTTTCCTAAGTAAGACATGCAAACTATTTCATGAATATGGTAATATGCGACGCGATTTATTTATGTATCAATTCAATTAATACATTTATAGTACATAAGAAATCATCTGAGAGTAGAGGATAACGTTTTGTAGTTATAAGCACAATTAATTGACAGAAGCCTTAACAATTTCTGGACAGCATCCATCAATTGGCAATTCGCTTCATCCTGTTGCGATGACCTGAATCTGGCTATTTTATCTTCCACTTTTGCGAAGCTTAATTCACCACTTTCTGTTATGCTCCACAATAAATCAGTTAGCGCTTTTTGCTGCAATAAATGGAAACAAGATACACAATTTTCATAATTATTAATAACTGACGTGATACGGCAAATACAATCTCTTATCACATTGCCTATCGGTCATTCGGGCATCTGGACACATCTTTCTGTTTCCTGTTCGGGTTACAATGGTATAAATTATATATGTACACTCTCTTTCTCTTTCTCGTTTTTCTTCTTCGAGAAAGAAAAAAAATGCTTACTTGATATCTCTCACATAATATTATAAATAAAGCAAAGTTGAACAAAGATGTTGACTACTTAATCTGAAGTAATTGGATTTCGAGGAAAATGAAAATAATCAGTTAAGAAGGCAAAATTGCAAGGAATGAAGTTTCTTATGTGTAGAGAAATGAATTCTCGAATCTTTAATGCTTTACTTCGTAGAAGATTAGGTCATTCTCTGGATATTTAATTCTAATGTTGATAAAAAGAAATTCACCTGCACAATTTTCTGCTTCAATGCCTCAATGATGCCAACCTGTGCCGTAAATTGTTTTTCAAGTTGTTCGCTATACTCACGAATTTGTTCCAATTCTATCACTGCATCATCATTTTTTTCTGACCTTTTGATTCTAATTTTGCCATGTAACTTCTTAGTTTTGAAATTTCATCTTCATACTCATGTACCGTTTTCAGAGCACACGAAAGGCGATAGCGATATTCTTCAAAACGTCGTTCCAAATCTGTTCTAAAATAATGAAAAATTGAGAAATTTTGACTGAACCAAATCGAATATATTTAGCTCAGATAAGAGTACATATTAAACTTTTTCTCATGAAATGTTAAGAAGTAGTAGTCTAAAACTCTAAAACTTGGAAATTATTCTGTCTCTCGAGATTATGACTACATATGCAGAAGGATTATGAAGAAGATACGGCTATTTACTATTAGCTAATGATTATTAAAAAATATGCTTAGCTTACTTTACTGCAGGTCTTATATCATCTCTTAATCGTTGTATTTCATCCAAGGCCGCTCTATGTTCCAATTGTAACCTATTATTTTCTTTTTCAAACAATTTCGTTTCTTCTTCTTCTTTGCCACAATTTCCTTAAATCCCATCGAATATTTAAATCTTCCATTTCCTTAGAACAGCGATTTAAAAAACGAATTGAAATAGAAAGTAAGCATCTTTTCATTACTTATATTAAATTACAAACCTCGGACAGCTGTAAGGATTCTGTGCATTTTCTTAGCTGGCTACGTAATTCACTGTTCTCATCCGTACAACATTGAATCTGAGTTTTCAGCTTAGCGATCAGGCTTAATAAACGCATCGGTAAGCAAAAAACAATACCTTTTTCAGATTAAAGATTTATTTATTCAATTTCATCTATTCTCTATCATCGAAATGCTGGTTACTCAGAGTTTCAATAACAACCTGAGAAGTTTAAAAAATATCTAAAATCTTCAAACCTTTCTTGCTCAGAATCTTTATTGCTTTGCAGAGCCAGTTGTTCATCCTTTTGTTGCAGAACATATCTCAACTTGCCCATTTCTTTTGACATTCTGTTCACTTCATCATTCAGCTGAATAAGTTTGCATGAACTTGAATTTTCAAATAACAATTAACAATTGAGTAAATAGAGACTAGGAAGTTAAAAGTTGGAAAAATGTCCCTTTATTTTGGAATAATTCAATGCAATTCTGATAAATTAACAAAATGATAGACCATTTGCTTTTCCGAATCGAGTTCAAGTCCCCGTTTACGTAACTCTCCTAGTTCCATTTGCAAATCCTGAAATCAGAACCATAATTCGCATTTTTTTTCATTTTTTTCTTCAGCCTATTTTTAATGATAGTTTTTCATTTTTATCTACCTAATAGGCTTCAGTGATCAACAATTTTTAAATTAAAAATCCTGAATCAAGACCAATCTTGTCATTTTCTATTATATCAACACTAATGGCTTGTTTCTAAATTAATTGTTCATTTTCTCAACAAATCTTAAATTTATGAAGCGATTTCGATTTTTCTACTCATGAGTTTTTTATCTTTAATTGAAAAAAAATAACGAACATCCTTCTTCTTTTGTTCTGAGTATAATTGCTCCGCTTGTTCCTCAAGATGCTCCGCGTTCTCAGTTTCTTTCAGCGCAAATTGGCGTATTTTCTGTTCCGTATCTATTTTGAGATGCAGAAGTTGCTAAAATAGAATTGAGTATGCCTCTTTGGAAGATGTAAACTAGAAAAGTGACAAGCACTGTGAATAATATAAACTTTCGCTTCAGCATCTTATCACTAGGCATATCTCATCACAAATCGTTAGGAATAGCTATTAACGACTGAATAATTTTGAAAAACGATAAGGAAAATTTTGCACAGTAGAAGCTTAACAAAACTTCTTATAATTTACATCTTCCAAATGTTCGATATAAGTAAGCACATGTTGAATGAGCTCTCTCTGTTGCATATTCAACGATGCTGATCGACGCAAATTGATTAGTTCACATTTTTGATTGCAAATATCTCCAAAATCCTGCAAAAAAAGATGAAGTGTTTCTTTTTTTTTTCTCTCTCTCTCTCTCTTATTTATTATCAAGTAAAAAATATCAAATCAATTTTTATTTGCAAAGTCTTACTAATAAAGGTGACATTTGACTAAGAAATGTGCACTCATCTTCTTCACTGATCCGCGAATCCGTCATCGTATCTTTGTTTACCAACTCTTTTAATATCTGTCGTTCCTAAATAAATCCCAACACAAAAATCACTTATCAAAATTTATGATACAATTGCAAAAGATTTAAGTTAATAAATCCAACATGTATATTCAAAATGTTTAGACGAGAATGGGAAAAAAATTAAAAATCCGAAACCGGAATGTATGTATTAGTTAATAATCATAACAGATTGGAAAATGCATTCATATCACTTCTATCTTCCACCTGTTTACATTATTTCTTGAAATGACCGCTCGTTTCTAGTAAAATGAAAAGGAGGAAATACGCAAAATCAGATGAATTTTTTCGCGTCATTTCATATGAATTGCACTTTTCAAATTACAAGTAAACTCATGCATTATCTCATATTATCAATTAGTTAGTATCACTAGTTCCAAAAATATTGCAATTTTAGAGTACTAATTTCAGTTAATAAAAATGGAGAGAAAACTCCAGAATTTTCAACTTTCTCAATCTCTTCACCATAGAAACAATTTACTGATTGGATAGCATACCTATCTATTGATAATTGCTAGATTAGACGATTTCTATGCAGTCATCTGAAAATTATTATAATGTTGACTATCAATGTATCCGACGTAATCTTATCATCTTTAAGCAAAACATTCCATGCGTTCATATGATACAGCATATCGTTTTATGTACTAACAATAATCAACCATCATTATCATCATCATCATGTAGCTTGTTAAAATAAAGTAATTGAAGTAGTATCCATACAGGATTTAGTAAGTGAAACAATTAACTGTGAGTTAATAACAAATATTTATGAACATTATATGTATGTGGAAGTTTTAAAGCAAAAAAAAGTTGGTTTTTAAAGCAAACTGAAATCAAAGCTTCACACCTCAAATTCGTGTTCCATGTTTTCCTTAGTTTCTAGAATCTGAAATTCCAATAATTCGTTCATTTCCTTAGATTCGATCAATTCTGATTCCATGCTTTCCATTTTGGAACGTTGTTTCGTTACCTGATCCTGTAGCCTAGCGATGCTCTCCAACAATTCCATCGTATTTTCCGACTAAACTAATCGTCACAAAAAAACTATCCAAATAACATTTTAAATATATTATTTCATATAAAATTGATAAGCTATGCATTTTGATTATTAAAAAATATATTCACATTTAATTGTAGTAATAAAATTGCTAAATTTTTTTTACGCAATGCTAGATGAATCTAAAATTTCGTTATAAGCAGGCATTTGAGTAAGACAGCTTCCGAATCTTTAATTTTTATTTTTAGGTTACAAACTTTTTCTGTGGTGGGCTTTATTACAAAATTTTAGGCTGACCTTTTGGTAGAAATCGAACGATAACTTCACGCGAAATCTTAATCTTAAAATCAGAAAACTAGAATCCAAACTAGCATATCAAGAATGACATTCAGATTGATCGTGTTCGTCATTTCACTCCTCGTCAAATATGTTAGAAACAAATAAAAATGGTTACTATGCAGCAAACCAGAGCAATGTTAAATTTAAGTTTAAAGTTTCTAATAAAATAATATTAAAATATATGATAAAATCAGTCTAATGTTTTTCAGTCGATTGTTTCTTTGATTATTTTTGCCAATAGGAAAAGTAAATAGATCCATGAATCTCCTTCATTTGATAATTTCTCTAATAGTTTCTTACCGAGCACTGTAGAGAAACATATTAATTTATAAAAGCTACTTGCGCAAACGGAACTCGAATTGAAGATTTACTTAAGAGCAGAGTTTTTAAGTTATCACTCACAGCACAATATGCAACTCAATGCAGTGCTTATCTTTCCAACATCAATGAGTACAAGGTTATAAGGTGAACGGAACTTCAAAATATTAGCTATCAAACGATTCTGCTTAGATTTAAAGAGTGGATTATTTGATGAACATGCAGTTTTTAGATAAGATCATTCAATAAATAGTGATAAATCAATTATACGGTTTACTTTTAATTGTTGTTGCTCGATGATAACCTGTTGTTGAGCAATTGTTGTTTGAGCACAAATTAACTGATGCCTCAGAAGTTGATCATCTTCAAGCCCATATTCAACCGTTTTCAATGCTGATAACGTTCGTCGAAGTTGTTCACCTTCGTGAGCGATTTGTTGATAATCGTTTTCGATATTTTTATCCAATGCCTAGAATAAGTATAGTAAATTTGAATTTAAAATGTGAAAGTATTTGTGTATTGTATGCTCAGTTGACTTCCGTTTTTATTGCCTTTTAGCAATACCAGATGTCTCTTTCATATTTCGAAAATTCTTTGATTTTAAATTGATTTTTAAATTAAAACAATTCGAAAATCGTTCAGTTTTTCCAAGCTTTTGAAAAAAAAAATTATCTCAAGGATAGATTACTTCATTCAAATCTTCTGTAATAGTATTCAGCGAAATGGAACTTTCAGCAGAACAATCAGATCCACCAAACGAAGACTGCCTATCCTCCTCAGATTCACCATTTTTCCGCGAAGATATACATTTTCTCAGTCTTTTGAATTTTCGAACCAACAAATCGTAACGTCGATCTTTCTCCTGTAATTTGCAGAAGACGAATAGAGAAGCGACTATCCAGTACTATTATTATTTATCATTATCAAAATATTTTATTTCACTCTTATAAATTATCACTTCACTTATTTCTACGATTATGAATTATCATCAGTTCTCTCCCATCATAAATTATCATTTCTTTATACCCACTACTAACCAAGATAGCAAAAAAAAAATCTGCATATATATATATATATATATCAGTCTAAAACGAAAAGCCTTACCAAACCTGCTTGCCTTAGTGCAGTAATACACTTGGAATACTCCAGCACCTGATTTCTGTACCTGTCTAATTCTTCAAGCTTTTCAGGGAAGGCTCTTCTTTCTTTTAGATTTTGATTATCTTTAACCAACCTTTCGTAATCATCCTTCTGAAAATTCCATTTAGTGATCGATCAAAAAGTCGAAATTTATGCATAATATTTGCAACTAGAATGTTAAATTATACATGCACTGCTAAAGAAAACTAACCAACGTTAAGAAATCGTCTTGCGAATGGCATAACTTCTGCTCGCAATTTTTCATTTCATTTTGAAGGATGCGATTTCGCTCAGTTAATCGACGATTTTGTTCAATCAAAGGCCGTTGGATTCGCTCCATTTCAACAATTTTTTTATTCTATAATTGCAGATTGTATTTCTTAATGGAAATCAGTTTTAAAAAAAAAGCTTTTTTATCATAAGTTTTGATAAGTAATAAATCCAAAATAAAATAACTTCGGTTATGGAAGAAATGAAATTGTAAACGAGAAAAAAAATAGCAAAATAATTGAAAGAAATCTGACTAATTCAGCTTTGATTTGATTCATTTCAGAATTGACAATTTCGGCATCGGCCAAGCGTTTCGATGTATCATCCAATTTTTGTTGCCATCTTATACGATCTCTTTCATAGTCCTCCTTACTCATCTATTTTATAATTATAACGATAATATGTGGGTAACATTCAATAATCAAATTAATATTCGAAATGAACAACTCGTTTACATGTTTTTTGTGTGTATGAATGATAAGGTGTGATAAGAGCTAGATATCATATACTTTTAAGAAATGGCATTTTAAGATAACTTGCTGATATGTAGTATGAAGAATAGTACAATGCTATATTCTCAACTTGAAGTTGATCATTTTTAATATGACAAGCTATCTCTTGTAGAGAGAAAATAGATGAAGAAAGAGAGTTTAAGTTAGTCAACTGTGAAGTTTTTGAAAAAATCAAGAATTTTTTTAACATTCAAAGATCATGTAGGAGCATAATAAAGAAAATCTGTTTTAAAATCAGCAAGCGGGAAGTGACCTAAAATATTGAATCAAAAAAAAGCAATCTGAATCAGTGAATTTCTCACGATGATATAATTATAAAGAATTCAAGTTGATAAATGATGCTTAAAAAGATATTATATCTGGAAAAATTAATGAATATTTCAATATGGAGTAAGCGATAAAGTAGATCATGAAGTTTGTATTGTTGATAAATATTTATCTATTCGTCAACATTAATGATGGGTTAAATAATCAACACAAGGTTGTTACAGTAGTGATCAGTAACAGTGAGTGATTCCATCCGTCATTTTCTTTAAACTTTTTCTAGCAAAGATATCTTTCTTGCTCGCAATGTCGACGTATAAAGAAATTGTCATCGATGCTATCTATCAACTCTACTCTGTTAATTGTAAGATTCTATGAGATAGTTGATGAACATGCTGATACGCGTGATCGATCGTTACAAGATAAGCTCAAAAATGAGAAATTCTGAAAAAGGAATAGGAAACAATAGTTCATGAGCAATAATAAGCATTTTTGCTGATAATGGTTGCGTTCGATTGCTGTGAAGTGAAGTTAGAAAAAGTTGCAATATGCATGCGTTATTAGAAACGAAGAAAATTAAAGACAATATCGAAAAGACGCAAACTTCCTCTTACTCTACTGAATCATTTTTTGGATGCAAAATGAAGAAGGATGCGAGAGATAACCAGTGTTAAAAGTTGTTTTAACAAGATGATAAAGTATGACGAGGGAAGGAAGAAAGAAAGCAAGAAATGAAAAATAAGAAAGAAGGTATTGCTACAAAAAAGTGTAACTGTGTGGTGTGTTCGGTTTAGATTTGTTTCTTCTAAAACGATCATTCTTAAATCGCTCTTATACAAAATGATAAATTATGTTTTGTAGGAATATATCCATCCTTTGCTAAGGCATTTCTAATATCAATCAACTATTATCCAGGCAGTGCAATCACGTTTTTTTAGTCATATCTCTTTTTATTTCGAATTCTGATTACGTCAATATTTTTCTATTTCAGCAAATTTCCCATGAGATTTGTAATATTTACAATTCTTCTTACAACTGTTTCATCTACTTTTCGCATGCCGCTTCGTTTTGGATGCGAAAATCGTATCATTTTTGGATGTTCAGCCGATCAAAAAAAATATAACTTATGTTGTGAACCTAATGAATAATCCGGATCGATGAATGATGCATAGGAATAACTAGTCATTTCTAAAATTTGTCATTTAAATTAGGAAAATGATCTAGCCAATAGCTCAGTTTACTGATAATAATAAATAAAAAATCGACTCCTCAATAGTCCCAATTAGTGCCTCAATCAATTTGATCTGAATATTAACTAATTGCTTTAAAGAATCGAAAATACAACAAACAATTAAAATTCAATTCTCCTAGCAAGATTCATTATTAATAGTGATAGTATTATTATTACTTTTACTTGTAGTAGTAGTAGTAGCAGTAGTAGTACGAGTAGTTCTAGTAGTTCCCACTAACCTTTACTAAAACTTTTATTACCTATGAATCATAAGACAATAGTAAACATCACTAATCTTCTTTATGTTTAATATAATAACATTAGAGCTAGCTCATTTAAAATTATTCAAGACTCTATAAAGCAGAGATCACAGATTTGTTCTGATAACATATCTCAGCATTGCGATGTATCCCAACATATATCATAATTTCATTCCGAAATGTAACTATATCGTAACTTGTGCACTATAAATACTTACATTTTCCAGTTAGTCAAAGTGAATGCCTTACATGCCTTCTAATTCAAGCTATAATTCTAAATACTATGTGAGCAAAACAAAATGAAAAGAAAACCATTATTGAACTGCCAAACACAGAATTCTGTTGCTTTTGCATATTCCTGATAGTATTGTTCTTCGATAATGTCCCATAACCACTCGATGAAGGTGAGCTACATGTTGAAGCCATTTGATGTTTCTCGACGGCCTGTAAAAACGTCTAAAGACCCCAAATTTAAATTTCAAAAACACGATTAGCATGTGTATTAGTTAATGCGCTCGAAACTACTGCTTTGGTAAAGTGAATTAGGCTTGCCAACAATTTTGGATTAAAATTTTAGATCAATTTTGAAATCTCTTGGATTATACCAATCGTTTTTAGCAAATCACTGATAAATAAAATAATAAAATACAGACAGACACTTGCGTAATGTTGACAAAAGCAGTTGTTCATTATAGCGAATATAAGAAAACTTTAGACTTCATCATATCTAGTCTAATTATTATTGTTAGCATGACCAGAAGAAAACAGAGGAGTAGGTGAAGTGATAGTTCATAATGTATATCTCAAAGCAATCAGTGATTTTTATTGCTTTCCCTTCATCATTGATGACGTAAGCAATGGTCAGAAAGGTCAACTATGAACCAGTCTAAGAAGGAACAGCATTACATCCTGCTGTGTTTTTCAATTGTACCATATATTTCTGTACTAGAAAATACTATAAAAATGAACATATATATTATATATATAATATATATTACATACGGAAATCGGATAATCTAAGTACATATGAAATAACCCTGAACAATACCAAAGCAAATATAAGAAAATGATTAGCTTTGTTTACTTCTATGCGCTATTATCCAAGTAATCTTATCCATAAAAGAAATGATATAGAAATGCAAACTCTGAACTTCCTTTATAAATGGAATTTGATAAAAATCTCGTAAAATATTCCCAGGTATCTAGCCTGTTGATCGTCATCAATGATGAAGGAAAAGCAATAAAAATCACTGATTGCTTTGAGATATACATTATGAACTATCACTTCACCTACAGCATTTGAAATAAATATCCAGGAAGGGAACAAATTGTTGTGATATCTTTTTTCCATTCAATAATTGTAAGAATTTTTCAAAACTCTTACAAAGTAATGATATGAACTCGTCGCACTTCATATCCATTGAAATGCCCCCATAACGGAAAAAACATTTCTGATGAGAAAAGCGAAGAGAAAGATGAAAACGAGAAAAAGAATTGTATGAATTAGAAAATTTTTAGAAGAACAGTTTTTTATAACAGAAAAGACATGAGTATATTTTAATGAAAAGAAAATGAATGAGAAAGTGAATATTGAAAAACATTTATCGTATGAAGTCATCTAAAATCCATCATCATCAATAACTGGTTTAATATCATATGATTCTAATAATCTCGAATGGTTCGAAACTTACAACTTTTCATATTCAAATTTATTAAATTATATTTTTTTGAAACACTTATTGATAAAGAATATGATATTATATATTTTAATCTAATAATATAACATTGTATTTGATTAGGCTTATTCTTGTACTTACTCTTTCTCACTTTGAAATAAAAAGAAAAATTGTTGACCCGTAAAAAGTTGATTTTTTGCTAACTGCCAGAAATAAGAAGAGTAGAGGTCAATAGATAGATAATAATGGGGAGAAAAAAGGAATGATAAAAGTTAAAAGTTAAATGATTCAAAAGCCATTATCAATGAAGTTAATAGTTGCAGAAATGTGATAGAAATTGAATTGGAAAATCAAAATTTGTCTGAAAAAAGTCCAAGAAGAAATGAATATTGAGATTTGTATTGTTGTTGCCTTATTTGAAGGTAAGATTATTGTTCGTTATGCCGTATGGCCGAGTTAATTGGATTCCGTCACCATTTCGAATACAAATTCTGATCACATTTCTGATAATAAATTCAAGTGAGTAATCAAATGACGATCTATAAATTGTGTCCGTGACGTAAAAAAATCAACATTGAAAATATGCATTCTGTATTGCAGAATTTAAATGCAATAAAATCAGGATAATGTATATTTTTCATCTATTTGTTGTTTTTTCTACCTGCTTATATTGATTGTGGACCAATCAAAAAATTCAGAATTACCAAACGTGAATCATTAGTAAATTTTGTTCAGGATTTTTTGTTAAGAGCTGTTAAATATTTGAAAAGATGATAATCAGGGAAGTTTTGTTGATCAATGGAAAGATTACAGTTTAAAAAACACTTGAGTTTTGATATATGCAATTGACGATAGCTTCAAACTTATCGTATCCGAAAGCTACTAATACTAACTATTGCTTTACTACTATTACTGATTGCTTGTGATAAAAACGAAGTGATATGATCAATCATTCATGATTGTACACAACAGAACAAAAAAAATTCAATGAATTTACAAATTCTTTTTATATCCTTCAATATTTCATTTCGAATTTTACCATCATCCTTGTATATATTTATATAATGAGTGAAAGAGAATATGTTAAATTTTGAAATATCCATTTGAAATATCAATGAATTTCTTATTTAGTTGTGAAATTCAAATATCTCAGAATTTCTAAAATCAGCACTGCTCTCTTCCCCACTAAAAATATGAGTAGCATAAAGCATGAAACGCTAATAAAAAAATACCATACGAAAGGTTATTCATATTTCTAAGTATTACAAATTTCTTAACTAAAACCTCAAATAACAAAAATTGAAAATGAACATTAAACTTGAAATGATTAACAGAGAGTGGATGTGAATCAATGGATATCTAGAAATGGTGACATCAACTTTGTTATTGGATTTGATCATTTTTTTTTTTTCAGCAATTTGAAATTCTACAAATGAATGGTTTTATAGTATTGTTATATTACGGATTGACCGTTCAGATTTTTCCTCTTCTCTTCTTCGCTTACTTAATAAAGTAAATTAATTCAAGATAAATGTTTGTTTCTATTTAAAAAAGTTGGTAAAACGGTGGAATGGAATATGGAAATAATTACAATTTCCATGACAAAATAATGAAGATGTTAGAATGACACTGTTCAAGAAAATCGGTATAAAATAATGAAGAATAAAGAATAATGTATGAAATCTCGAATTTAGATGCGAATGGGTGGAACGAGGATGGGAAATAAGGAGAAGTGACAAAGACACTTGTTGATGAATATCCTTGACCTCATTATAATTTTCATGCTTCTAGTAAACGAAGTTTCAAATTAATGCAACACATTTAGAAGTGATGCCTACATCGATGTATGAATAAGAACTTTTATTCATCTATGTACGAAATATAAACAACGTCAAGTAATGTTAGAGATTAAATGATGATAAAATGATTGCCAACTTAAATGATAAGCTTACAATCAATTCTTTGCAAACAAAATTTAATCTTGTCAAGATAGATTTGTCAAAATTTAATCTAATTAGCCCAGATGAAGTTGTAGTAATTATCAAAAACCCAAAAAACTTGCTGCTTCCTGATATTTTCTTTATCAAAATAATAAGCACTAGTAGCAACATCAAATGTTGCAGATTCATTTCACGTTTCATAGCCGTAGTAATAGCACGTTACTAAAGCTATCTCTAAAACAAATTGAAATTACGCTTGTTAATCTCATCCATACTTTGCCCAATCTTACTATCAGAACTAATTCGATAACCCACAGCAATAATCAAGTAACTTTCCTGTCGATAAATGAGACTTCGTTCCAGCCCGCCAGTATATATACGTATCATCTCTGTATAAAGGTAGATAGAAAATTGCTCAGAAGTAACACTCTTAAAGGTTATATATATGGTCGTTACCCAAATGATATGCAAATATGATTTCTACGAAGATATTGTTGTAGAAATAATTGTGATATAGCAGTCTTAAAGTTATATATAAATAAATGGTCGTTATCCAAATGATATGCATGGTAATATTGTATGATACATGTTAAATATTTGTGCTCCGATATTCTAGCTTAGAAGGAAATATGGGATATCTGGATGATGTTATTCCAAAAATACAAATATAAAGGTAATGGGTATAAGTGGATATGAATGTCATTGTGCCATCATTTCTTCACCGCAAATTTGACAATTTAAAATTCGAAAGCTCGGATATATCTCTTATTTTCCATTTCAATATGTCGTTTAGCTTGTTGGCTTGTATTTTTACGTTAGATTTTATCATTTCCTTTTTCAGGTATGTCGTCCAAGATACTTTCGAAATGGGGTGGTAAATTAAAATGGGATGTTTTTCAGTCTCAGTCTCATGAATATCGCCGTAATAATGAGTTCACTGCATACATGGTAAAAACGTTGCGGATTCTTAAGGTAAAATATTCTGGATGAATTTGATTTCAACCTAGAATTACTTTAACATATATTTTATCAAACTTATTCCGTTTAATATTCTTTCAACTTCAAACTCATTCGGTTAATAAAATCGCTAATCTGGTATTTCATTTTGCAATTATTCATGTTTACATTGTTCAGTAAGATATAGCAGGAAGAATTGAAAAATGAAGAATTTTTCCGAAACGGAAATTAATGAACCGTCAACTGAAATTACGGTTCACGCTTTCATGATGCTTTTTTTGCCCTAGAATTAATTCAAAAATTTTTTTGTACTTTTCAGTTTCTGTTGTTTTTGGTGTCACATTTATTGTTGATCTTTGGAGCAGTAACATCTAAACTGATAGTAATTTTATTGGCCACCAATATTGAGCTGAAAGCTTCAGGCAATTATTTTGAAAAAAAATGCAACGATTGCGAAGGTTACCATTTTTTTGCTGAGAATTGTGATGTACTTCTAAAGAGATATTCTATTTTATGGCTGTGAAATGCAGCATAAAATATCAGTAGAACAGATTTATGGCCAGCAAATTGTCATTTATTCCTTGATCAAGCATTGTTTAACTTCTAACGATTAAGAGGCTTTAAGTAGATTGATGATTAAATATAATGATTTCTTCATTCTAACATCATTTTTAAGAAAAGGTGAGAAGTACAGATGTAACAGCATCTATAATTTGTACCTTATGGCTTATTCAAAACGTACCGGATATAATGGCAATTATTCAATCGTTGTACAGAATATATAAATATCCGAAAGAGCGAAAAGGTGCAACATTGCTGGTAAGCTTGATATTTTTTTTTTTCTCCATTTTTCTTTGTGAAATTCTGATTTTAATTTAGTTGTTTATAATGGAATGTTGTCGATCCACAGGCATTGCTATTTTATTTTTCCATATTTTTCCATCTTTGGATCTATTGCATTGCTTGATTCCATCAGTTTTTACGGTATTTATACCGCTATATTTCAAAATTAAAGGATTGATCCGCTATTCTTTCTATCCAATACTGTAGGTTGTTGCTTTTTACTTATTCATTTAACAGTTAATATTGTAACTATGAAATGATCGTTAAATATGATATCATTACAAACTCCAATAATAACACAAATATAGATCGTTGAAGAATAGATTCAAATTATGATACATTCGAGCAGTTATTCGATACTATTTTTGATTATTTTCTGTTCCTGCTATCTGTGGAGTATAAACGATGTACCTTTCTCCAAATACGTTACATTACCTCTCGGTTTAATTTTGTCATCATTTGGCTTTTGGGATTTATGGATTGATGAGAGTCATTCTATATCAAGCTATCGCTACTTATACCAAGTATGTGAACAAAACTTTTATTAAACTATCAATTCTGCATTTGAACGGTAATTGCGGTAATAATTTGGAAAGCCTTGCAGAGAAACAATAAACTTTTGGTAAATCGCAAACGCTTTCACTTGCGTTTTTTACAGCTTAAATATGGAATGCGAAAAATGAGTTCGATGACACGACTCATGGTATCAGTGTTACGCATGCTGACATCAACAGCAGTTGTATGGATTGTGAAGTTCCGATATTTGCCATTTGGAATTGTGAAGAGATTGTTGATTGAAAATACATCTGTTTCAGAAAGCACAATTGCTTTGTAGGCGCTATCTTTTTTTGATAAATTTAATCAATGATAAGATTGAGATTGATACTATCTTTAATTTTTATTTATCAGAGCTTTATTTAACTTTTCACTTTCATCATTGCCATTGCTTGAACTTATTTTTAGATATACTCTCGCACTGTGGATTATCTTCTTGAATTTCTGCTTGCGATTTGTATCACGTCTGTTATCGGCAATGTCAATGCGAATCATAGCAGCACTGCATCCACTCTTGATTATTATACCACTGCTTATGATGATTTTCATTTGGACGTGTTTCATCAGCCCTCATGTGCAATCCGTGAATATTTGTCCACTTGTGATTTGCGATGGCACTGTTTTGCTTGGAAGATGTCGCAGAAATCAATGCAAGAGGAGATATGTCTCGGTGTTATTTGGTTAATAGCCTATTTATGTTGGGCTTATCAACATGTTAAAGCACCTAAGTTTCATCCTGACGATGATGTGTAAGATATTTTAAATTAACAGGATAAATAAATAAAAAAACGAAAGATAAAAATAAGTGTTGTTAAGTGAACTTCTATGATGGAGAATTTATATTTGATACAATCAGTGTATTGAATGGATTGATGATCGAACAATCATTAGTAGTATATCGGGTCTCGCTCAATAAGAAGGTAAACACACCAATGTATAATAGCCTTTTTAGCCTAAGTATTTACATGAAATTTTAGCACTTTTTTACCAACTAGATATTAAAGTTCTTTATGTTCATTTAGAAGATAGATGATGATTGTTGGTCATCAGAAAGAGCAGAAGTTAATGCGGGTGATCTTCGGTTAACCAATGATGAAATTGATAAGACTGTAACATTATACATTTGTGCGACTATGTGGCATGAAACACGAATCGAAATGATGCAAATGTTGAAATCCATTATAAAGTATTTTTTTTCGGCGAACTAAATCTACTATGTTTATGGATGATTTTACAACTTCATATTTTAGGCTTGACAAAGAACATTCTCTTACCTTGGTAGAAAGACGACGTTCAGATGATATTAAATATAGATTGGAAGGTTACTGTTATTTATTTAGCATGTGCGTAGTATTCTCTACTGATAATATTCATTAGCTTATGTTGTTGATTTGGAAATTGGTCAAACAGGTACCATTATCTTCGCAAGTAGAAAGAAAAGAAAGAATTCTTGCAGCACATATCTTCTTCGATGATGCCTGGGAAGATCAGGCGGAATGTGGTCGCACTCCAAATGCATTCTTTCAAATCTTTTTCCTTCTTCTATTGCAACTTACAAAGTAAATTTTGTTTGTTTTCAGAAGTTATTTTGAAGAATGCTGATGCTTATAAGAATACTATCTTAATAAATGTTTCAGAAATGAAAATACGGATGAGGAAAGTGTTTCAAAAGATCGTGTACTCGTTAATACTGCTTATGGTGGAAGATTGGTAATCCGTCTACCAGCAGGCACATTACTCTTTGTTCATCTGAAGGATAAGCAACTTGTTCGTCAAAAGAAACGTTGGTCACAGGTAATATATTATTTGTTAATATCACCAGATTATTAAAAAATAGATCGATGATGGAAGTTTGAAGGTGATGTACTTGTACTATTTGCTTGGCCATCGAATTATGGATTCACATATGAGCGTGGACGATCGTCAAATTGAAGCGGACAACACATACATTTTAGCTATTGATGGTGATTCCAAGTTTGAACCATCGGCTGTGATGAAATTACTGAGGCTGATGAATACGAAAAAAAGATCGGTTGTGCATGTGGACGGATTCATCCCATTGGCGAAGGTCTTTTCGTTCTAATTCAATTTTTGCTTATAGTAATATTGTATTCTTTGAATTTCGAATCACCCTATTTACTGCAGACAAAAAAGCTAATGCTAGTGAAATCAAACTGTAAAACTAACATTAGAGAAGTAATAAGAATTAACACGGTAGAAGTGATAGAAATATGAATGTAATTCATATTCAGGTATAATGATATGGTATCAAAAGTTCGAGTATGCCATTTCACATTGGTTCCAGAAAGCTACCGAACATGTATTTGGTTGTGTGCTTTGTGCTCCTGGTTGCTTTTCACTTTTTCGTGCATCAGCTTTAATGAATGATAATATCATGCATAAGTATACCAAGATTGCATGCGAACCACGTCATTTTGTGCAATATGATCAGGTAAGCATATTTTTAATTCGTTCCGTTTCTCTATCAAAATGAATTATATATTTAAATTCTATTTAAGGGTGAGGATCGTTGGTTATCAACATTGCTTCTAAAACAAGGCTATCGAATCGAATACGTCGCTTTTGCAGATGCGGAAACGTATGCACCGGAAGGTTTCCATGAATTTTTTAATCAACGACGTCGTTGGACTCCTTCTTCCATAGCGAATACGGTCGATTTACTTGCCGCTTATGAAGTAAGTTGATTGAATGAATATGAATGTGAATGTGAATATGAATTGATATGGTGCTGAATCATATTCTTCTTCGTATTTATTTTGAATTTTTCCAGCAAGTATGTCAAAACAACAATAGCATATCTAAAATGTATATCATCTATCAATCAATGGTGATCGGTTTTAGTCTTCTCTCTCCTAGTATCGTATTTACTATGCTTGTTTATGCTCAGGTTGTTCTTTCTACTTTACCACTTCTTTGTTAACATCAAATGGAGGTAAGAAGTTAGCAACAAATAATAAACATCCTTCATTTAGGTTCATGCATATAAATGGTATTTAATCCCACAAGTCTAGGTTAATATTAACTTAATGTTAATTATGAATAAATATGTTATCCACTGCTATGGAATGAATTTAATTAATTGTTATTTAGTGAAATTATTTATAAACAAATTTTGCACCTGTCTTCTTCATAACAATCTTATTAGAGGGAAAATGGAGGATGAAAATGCTATATGATATTTATTTTTCATTTCAAACCCATTAATGACCTATTTCCATATTAATTACTTAATGAGTGATTTCATATCAAAAACGAGAAAAAAAATAGGAAAAACTATGATAGATCATGTTGGAATATACTTCAAGAAAAATCAAAAAAGTAAGGAAAGAAAATCGTAATTGGATTTAGGTATCCATATTTGAAGCAGGGTCAGATAAAATATTATTGTATAACTCTTTACCTGTCTTGATTTTTATTATGCTCTGTTTTTTTACTGATTCCAATTATCAAATAATTTTTGCAAAATTTATTTCTGTGGTGTATGGCTTTATTATGCTTGCTGTTGCAGTGGCTACAATCAATCAAATAATCCTTGAAAGTAAATTTCATTTACAATTATTAAGCAATCAAATGTTTGATACTGTATATACATATGTATATATCTGTTTAATCTACTGTATTGCTGTTTATTAAAGATTTCGATATGCAATTTCTTCATTTTCAGCTGCTCTATCTCCGACTTCAATCTTTGTGCTCTGTATGATAGGTATATTTGTTCTGGCCGCAATTCTACATCCACAAGAATTTCATAATATTATCTATGGTGAATATTCTTATAAGCAATATGAATATTATTTATGAAAATGTTTCAATTCGTTTCTTATTCAAGTTTCATTGTTATTTTACAATATGCTAATAGAGAAATGAGTTTTTATAGGACTGATATTCTTCCTGATGATTCCATGCACATTTATTTTCATGGCACTTTATGCACTTATCAATTTAAACGTTATAAATTGGGGTACAAGAGAGGCTGCATCAATTGCTGCCGGTAAAGTAAGTAGTATATATTCTTGTTAGTATTTCTTACATTATTCAAATTATGCTAATGCTGAAAATATTACATTTCAGCATGCAAGCGATACGGCATTGTATTATTTATTGCAACGATTAGGTTTTTTCAAAATTATTGATTTTGCGAGATCAATATCATCACGGAGATCTAGTACAAATGCTACTGACAATGTTGCTGCTGTTGAAGTAGAAAAGATTAAAAGAAAAGTTGCTAGCATGGAAATAGAACTTCAGGCATTTAAGGTTTGTGAAGTAATAATGATAATATCACTATATCTCACATGCTTCATTCAGCTTTGCCTTTTTTTTGGATAACAGGTAATCATTATTATAACTTAAATTTTGGGAGTGAAATATTAATTTCCCTTCTATCCATTCCAATGCAATGAAAACACCTCACACTCTCTTAATACTACAAGCTCTACTGAATAATCAAAAGTAACAAGATAAGGCAAATGATTTTTAGTACAAAATAGCTAGAAATTGAATATCAATTTGACAGTAATTAATTATTGTATAGGACATACCGCTCTCTTCACCATCACCAACACATCTTAAAACGCTAATGTCGAAAAAAAATATACATCGTTTTCTGTGGATGGATGCTGAATATCTCCAAGTTTGTAGTCGTGGAAGATTGAACGCAGCAGAAGATGAATTCTGGAATAGCATGATTGAACAGTATCTCAAAGTAAAATTATTTAAAATATAGGTGTGAGACGTGAAGTACTTTTATCTTGCTGTGGCTAGCTTTGTACATTAGGAAATTTAGCGTGAAATCTCTTGTGAACTTTTTTATCTTTCGATTTCTTTGATAAAACCTTAAGATAGGATTATCAGCAGATAGGAAAAAAATATGGTCTTTTTTTGTTTCATTTTTCTCTGTATGATATTAAGAAGTTCTTAATATCACATAGGCAACAAGAAGGTTTATGAGGTAATTTACTGTTGTCATTTTTTGAGATTTCTTGTTATTTACCATTTTATGTTTCGATTCCGATCAGACCATCATTTTCTTGTTCTCATATTACTTCTGAAGAACAGATGAACTCGTTGTTGTGAACTAATTCTAAATATAATATTGGACATCGGTGATACCTGATAAGGTGATACATAGTGGTACCTGATAAGATATCGTTCTAGCCTAATTTTAGTATATTTAATAAGCATAAGTCATGTAAAATTGTTTTTGCAGCCGTTAGAAATTACAGAAGAGGAGACAAGACGAGATGTTGCTAATTTGGCTAGTTTAAGAAATCGTATCGCATCATTAATTTTGATCTTTAATGGTTTATTGGTTTTAGCAGTATTTCTTATACAAAAGCATAAAGAAATACTTTCTTTTCAATACAAGCCATATGGTTAGTATTTCATTTTTTTGAATTATTGTAAAAAAGGTTATAGCTATTCCGATATTCTGATTTTATCCATTTGATAATTATACTTTGATAAGGCAACATAATGTGATCCTACGTGATTTTAATAAAGCATCACAATATGATCGATGTTGATATTTTAACATCTTATTTTCGATTTAATATGGTAGTGCAAAATTTAATTTGTTAATATATTTTGGAAGAAACAATTAAATAAAATTAATTACAATATTAACAGAAGGTTTTGAGTGGTCAAAATTGAGTAAGAAGACAGGAAAATTTGAACTCACTGATGAGCCACTGAAGGTTGAACCAATTGGATTATTCGTTATCGCATTCTTGCTGATAATTCTGATAATCCAGACATGCGGCATGTTTGTACACAGAATCAACACTTTGTTTGATGCTTTCCATGAAGTAAGCTCTTGATAATAACTTTAAGTATTTAAATTTTTTAAAATTGTCCTAATTCTCGAATAAAATGAAGTTTCGTTATATTCAACACCATGTCTACATACTTTACAGGTTTCAAACATGGAAGATTTCAACTTCAGTAATAAAAACATTGAGGATGAGGACGAAATCAAGAAAAATGGTTTGTTTATAGATTTAAAGGTATAATAATGTATGAATAAGCTCATACATGTATATAGAAACATACAAACATGCATATATCCTATATATAGAAATGCATGCATGCATACATACATATCCACACATATGCATTCACACAGATATAGAGTATAATATATACACAGTCACATGCATATATAGGTGAGGCATATTACTTTTAGCTTAAAAAGTTAATAGAGCGGGAAGTCTGGTGTAAAATTGATTGAAATACAAATGGTTGAAATATTGTACCAATTTTAATTTTCGAGAAGCTGTGTGGTATGAAGTTACGAATTATGTGCTCTAACAATTATGATATGATATGATTCTGTTAAGACTATTATATTTGATGTGATAATGCTATTAAAAATTTATGTCCTTTGACCCTTGATTTTTTGTTCCATTCACATTCTGTTTTAGCTCAGCAGATGTTTGATACAACACTTTATGAAAACGCACATGGAGCTGATGGATATGTTCGTATTCATTATAATACACATATGACATGTAATCTTCTTCACAGGCTTCAGCAAGCTAAACTTACACATCAATCTTCCCAATGCTAGTTTCGAGATTTTAGTTCTATTTTGCTATACTTCTCTTTCTTATCTGTTCATGAGCTTATATCATTGGACACTTCTTGTGTCTTCTTTGACATATACTAAGGTAAAAGAGAGGGAGATGACTGTACCTCAGCAGTCCCTACAATAAATTGGACCAATCATTTTTCTCACGAAGAAGGACAGAAATCTTGAATATATCTTTCTCAGTGGTAATATCTTTTTGGTTATTGTATTATATAGTTTCGAAATAAATATTATATTTTGTTTTATTAATATATCTTAATACAGTATAAAAGTGATAACACCTGGATAGAATCACTATATGGAACAATCATTGTAAAAGTTGTGTTCCACGGAAGAATTGGCCTCACTTCGTCGTTAGGATGTGTAATATGAGTCTGGAATTAATGAACATGCTATAATGCAGGGAAATGGAGGTCATGATGATCTTGGAGGCCGAATAGTCTTCGTATGGCATTTTAATCAGTTAGTGCATTTGGGAAATTAAAATTTTAAAATTAGCTGGAATTCGAGATGAATTGTAAGAACAGTGTGGTATGAATTATTAGTTGTACCGATATCATCTTGCTCGTAAAAGCTGGTTTTGCAGAGCAGTGATAATATCTTCATCACTTGTTGATTCACTTAAGTACCAGTGACTAATAAGCTTTGCAATATTTCTGTGATTGCCATTACTTAATGACGCCATCGTCACTAGAAGATAACGATTCAAACATTGCCAGTCCTGAAATAACGTATCAGCGTTCATGTTAGTTTCATGATTCATCTTAGCTTTTGGCGATACCAAAGTTCGAATATGGTTTTCATTGAAGTTTAGATTTAATTCTAGAAATATTAGCATGAATTCTGCTCTTGCTAACTTATGCACATACCGTATGTTCGTCGTTTCGTTGAAGATTGCCAAGTAGTTCATCTTTCGGAATGATTGGTTTAATGAACGAATTCATCAACTGATCTAGTGTTCGAAGCAACAGAAGCATATTACCTCGGAAATAAGTACGTATAAATTTGGTACAGTTATTTATTCTGAATGCACCATCTTTAATTATTTTTGCGTCCTTATCATTCGATTCCGAAATTTCATTACTGCTTTCCATTATTCCGCATATACAAATGTCAATTTCTTGCGACTTCATTTTCCTGAATATTTGAAACTACTATATTAATCAGAATTTAAATCTAAATTTTTAATACCAGGATTTTCTCGCCAAATTTTATACTGAAAAGGAAGAATATCGCTTGAATCATTGCTTTCCATCTGACAGTAACGATCAAAAAAATTCACTCAGATCGTTATTTAATATATATCCATGAACATTCAGGATTTCGGACAATGAAAAAGAATAAATGCAAGTGAATATTTGAAAATTTTTTAAATATTCAAAATAAAAATATTCACGATGGAAATGGCAATCGAGCTGATGATTTTTCATGAAATTCTCGATCAATTCTTGATGTGCATTTTAGGATATTTGCAATCCATCGTCTAGTCTTTCCACCCTGTTCGCCATGAACGACGAGCAGCAATTCTTCCATCGTTACATGCAACACCTTTCCTTTACATGAGTTATTGTGTAAAATAGTATAAAGTTAATTTCTTTAAATTGAACTTCCAATTTTGGTCTTATAAAATAAATATTAAGGGATGATTATGAATAATAAAGATAAAGATCACTGTAATCATTATTCAAAAGCTGTTGATTATCACCTAAAAATCAGTAAATTATACCTTAGGAATGTGATAATATTTCCGGGCTTGATTACTAGCAAGAATTTTCACCTGGATATGCATATAATCCTTTAACTGCATCGTTCCTGTCTTAGGTATAGCTGCACCATTTTTTTCCAGAAACATTTCAAAATCTTTTACCAGCCTTATTTGTTTTTTGCTTTGCACCGAATTTGGCCTATCATATTAAATAATTTGAAAATATCTCATTTCAAATATATTGATATCAAATTTGAATACAATTAAAAAAGATTCTCCAAAAATTTGAACAAGAATATAAGTTTCAAATATAAAAAGGAAACTTTTTTACAATATCCTGAATTTCATTTACTGAATAATTTTGATCATCTCCGCATCTTTAAATTTCAATTCGCTAACTTTAAAAATTATAGTAGTACTTTACCTTGCAGTTCTAACACGATCAATAGCTTCTGCATGTGTGAAATGTTCGGCCCAAATCATATAAGCAGCAATAAGAACACCTGTACGGCCAAGACCTGCGTGACAGTGTACTGCCACTTTTCCTAAATGAAATGAATGAAAAATTAAAAAGAATATTTAATAGAAATTTCAAACATAAATAATTTCGATTAATTCAGTTCTTCTCATATATTATTTAAAAATACCTACCTTGTCTGAGAGAACAGTGGACAACTTTCACAATATCCAAAAGAATATCAATTCCAAGAGCTCCGAAGTCCGGCCAAACAAAATTATAAAACTGACTGAAATGGCAGAAAAAAAATTTATGTTGAGGAGATGTATTAAAATTTCAACGACATGTTATAACTTACTTCCGTTTTGCATCAATATTTCTGGATTATAAGTGAAGCCAGATGGAAGCAGTTCCGGTCCACAGGAATCATGTTCACCAAGCATTTGAAGATTGATGACTGCACAAATATTTGCTCTGCAATATAATATTTTCAAAGTTTAAGAAGACTCCTCGTTGAAATTTCTGTAAACAGTGGTTTCTTGCAAAATTGGTAGAAAGAAAGGCTTCAGGAAATGTCAAAACGAACTTCTGAAATTGCGCAATAAGGTTATCGTCAGTAAATGTTTTAGCAGTTGGTCGAGACATCGCAACGATGTTCCCGGTTATCCTGCAAATTGCATTGTTGTCCTTAGCAGCATTTATTATTTAAAATTACAAAATTTAATTAATATAAAGATAAAGATATGCAAACCATGAAGAATATAACCCTCGGATGGCCTGTTCTTTGAGAGACCATGGTTTCCAGGAACAGTATTTGCAGTTTGCACCGTTGCAGTATAGTTTACAACGCCAAGACCAAGGTGTTACGCACAGTACTCCGTAGCGAATAGACAAATGTGATAGCGATACTATAAATTGAAAGTTTAGAAAATCGAGACTTCGATTCAATTTTAGAAGTTCGTTTATTCCAAAGTTATAAATGAAAATGCCAGATTCTCTTTTGAAATTTTCCTATTTATTTGTATCATATGATCGCTTTGTAATATCCTCTTGAATTAAACTTTTGTTTACTATACTCAACATGATACACTGTAAACCGTTGAAAATTCTGTGTTTTTATTCCATATGCTGAGTACTGAATTTTTAGAAAAATTTGTGGGTTTCTGTAATCAAGCAATAGATATTTAACTGGCACTGGAAATGTTATCAAAAAATAGAGATTGCTGATAACGAAAAATCAATGCTTGAGTGCACTATTCAACTAAATTTATCTTTCATCTTTTCAGTTCGCCTGAACGAAATACGCATAATATATAAAAAGTACCATGTTTGCAAGAATTTCTCGTCTCTTTCCGTTGCTTCATTGGGATCATTTAAAAAGCAAAATTTCAATTCATAATTAGATTGAAGGGAACTGATCTGAAATAGTAAATTGATCATTGTCTATCGAAAGAATCAAGAATTTGTTCGATAGCTCTCATTCAATCAAGACAGTGATATGCAACATATTATGATGCATAAAGAGACGAGATTTACGCATATCACTTAAGCACTTAAGCATTTTCACCTAAAAAGAACAATTTTTAAAAAGTTTAAAGCATAAGAAAAAATTGAGAATGAAGAGGTAAGGATTATATGAAGCGAAATGTAGGAATGGTTGTCATGTAATATATTGGTAACTGAGTAAATTATTGCATTTCGTGATTATTATTTATTCTATATTATTGCATTTCATCATTATTATTTACTCTATCAATGTGAGAATGAAGTTGAATATGCAATACATTCATTACATGGTAGTTGGGAAAAGTTAAATTTTCTGTATCCTTCTACAGCTCAATAAAATAATCGCAAGTGCAGTTTTCATTGATTCATTGGAACTTCATCGAAGAAGGCTTAATTCATTGAAACTGCATCGAAGACTTGATTTATTGAAACTTCATTGAAGAAGACTAAAATTTGCAGAAGATTCATAAATTAATCTAATATATTAGTTTCTAAAAATCTATTTTTCTTATCTTATGCAATCGCTTAAACAATATTTGAATTTTAAGTAAATGCATTGCGATTATTTTATTTAGCTGTACAATGATATAGAAAATATGTATGTTTATATTGCAGAATTTCAATATGATAATGACAGGATAATGTACATTTTTCATCTATTTGTCATTTAAAAGAACACTTGAGTTTCGATATATGCAATTGACGATAGCTTCAAACTTATCGTATTCGAAAGCTACTAATACTATTACTATTGCTTTACTACTATTACTGATTGCTTGTGATAAAAACGAAGTAACATGATCAATCATTCATGATTGTATACCACTCAGATTATACATTCTTTGGATTATATGATTGTTCAGAAATTATGTGAAAAGAAGTAGTACTTGATTGATTTCAAATATGTGACATTTTGAAAAGATAACATCGAATATTTATGCCTTATCTGAGAACATGGGAAATGCATATACAACTCGAACTACTCTAACCTTAATAGTATATTATAGGGCAAAAATCCCTTTGTTTTTAAGGGTTCGAAATTTTTTTTACACTTCGAATTCCGACTATTTCTTACAGTTCATTTCGGATTTTCTAGGAATCACACAAATGACATTGCGCATTGTCGTACAAGAGAAATAGGTTGAGCAAAAAATGATAATTATGTTTTTAAGTTAGATGATATTATCAAAACGCAGGCCATGTAAATCGTTCAAGCAATCCAAAGATGATTCAACATTGTATAATTAATTCGAAAAAAAATAAAATGATTCATCCTCAATATAATCTTCATGGAATATTTGTAAGAGAGAGATATTTCCTGTTGAATTGACACGTTTAGGTTTAATCAAAGACGTTGATTTATGTTAATACTTGAGATATTGCCATAACGTAGAAGACGACATTTTGTTGATACGTCGTTGCTTATATTGAAAAATATCAAAAATATTTTTGATGTTTCAGAAATCGTTTAGGTATTATAAAGAAACAACATTTTTTGGATTGATAGTTTCTCATAGATGACCCATGAAATCGGAAGAGCTTTGACCTGCCTATGTTGATCAAACTTTTGTTCTATGCGCCATAAAATTAGAAACATCGACAAGCTTCTCAAGAATCCGACAGCATTCATTTACAAGGTCTCACCCTTTTACTGCAACGACTCACTTTTTCAAAATATTGAAATTTCGGCATGCCTGAAATGAAATATAAGCAAGGATTAAGGCATAAACGAAAGATTTATCATCTGTATGTATGTATGTTAGTGTATGTGTATGCGTATATGTGTGTGTATTTATGTAGAAATCAAAAAGCAATTGTGAGAATCGATCATAGCAATGAAATGAAGTTTACTGTCAACGAGTGAACGAATTATTTGCTTTCTTTCGAGAAAAAAAGTCTTGAGTAATCAAGAAATTTGACGGAGGCCTGCGGCATGCATCATTCCCCTAATACTGCAACACCATTTCATTGCATCTCACACCCTATGCAGGATCAGATGGATAACGAAAATCGAATAGCATCAGCAGCTGGTGCTGGAATTCATCTCATCCGACCGCCGATCGATCCACCCGTCATTTTCGTCGGTGTCAACTACGGCCTTTTTCTGTTATCTCCCTCTCCATCTATCTATCTCTCTTCTTATTGACTTGCCTCTCTCTTTCTTTTCTTTCTTCCTTTTTCTTCAATCTGTCTCAATTGAATTAGAAAAAAAAAGAAAAAATCATTTGAAAAGCATTTTCTAATGCAAAGTCGGTTGGTTGTGTCATTTGTTGCCTAAATTTAAAAGTACTGTCGATTTAATGTTTACCAGTTGTTTACTTTCATTGAAGGCATAGTTCAGTTTCAATTCTCGAATTTTAGGGACTGGGACTTAAAATTGCCATTCAACGTTAGTCAGATGATCGAGATTATCATTGTGTTTGTCAGATAAGTAGGTTATTGTGATCTGCAGACAACTATAGAAATTAGTTGTCGATATCTTTGGCGACAAATGTCAATGAAAAATGTTGGCTTTTCTAAATAGTTGGGATTCTAGAAGATTATTTGTAGTTAGGATTCTAGGAGATGTTCGGAATTGTTGCATTAATTTTAGTAAAATTTTCATTATACTTTTCTGTATAAATTTAAAGAAGCATTTAAATCAGCAATTCCTCAATTATTTTAACAAACGCTATTTTTGTATGTATTATATGTTCAGATTTATTTTCTGAAAAAAAATGCTCTCTGTATTCTGATCTGTTTTGATTCTTGGAATCAGAATTTGTTATTCCGTCCGAGAATTAACTGATCCATATTTCGGATTCAGTTTTATTGTTCTTAATATGTATATATCTTAATCCAACGAGTAATCTGAAAGTATTTTTCGAAATGCTGATATTAACTTTTAACTACATTACAATATTATCAATATTTATCAAATATTTAGGTTATAGGTAATTTCCGAATTCTTTGTGGAATGTACATTTCGTCGTAATAGATTCAAGTTTTCACTTTTTAATAGTTTTCCCAACTTTTTTTGCAATCTTCATCCTTTATCCGAATTGAACTAACTGAAATATGTATCTCTTATGCACCATATGAAACAAGAGGATTAGACGTTTACTTCTGTCAAGCATCCTGGGTATCCAGATTTACCATGTTGTTTTCTCTTGCTTATTTCCTCAGCATGTGCAAATTTGTTGCAAAGTTTATTTTTAAAGAGCAGCTTAACATCATAAGTTGGCAAAGATTAAAGGAGCGAGCGAGCTACTTAATTTGTCAAATCAACGTCTGCAGGTTCATAATGATGGTTTGATAAGCATGCAACTTAATCTAGTCATCTTGTCTGTGATACTATGAGTTTGTTGTTTGTGCACGCATGTATTGGATGTGTCAGATGTATATATAACTTATACCGTACATATATCAAGTCTTTCACTTTTTTCTCCCAAATATTACACCCTTCGAGTCTACTTAATTTTGGATTACTGTTGTTAAAACAGCTATTAGCACATCAAGGCTAGTAATACTACTAATTAGCACTTAATAGCAGTTGTCTATTTGTTATATGCTGCTGTCATTCCTCTTTCGATATTCGAGACTGCAATGTGAAGTTGGGAGGTTTGCGATGATATGGATCTAAAATATTGGCATATAAGCATAAGTGCTGACAACTGTAATAATGACACACTAAAATAATACTTTAATCGGAGTGCTCACCGTTTATACCTTCATTTTTCTCACTTATCAATTGCGTCGTGAACTTGTCAGATATCAGTTATAAGGTATGACTTCGAAATCGGATATTCAGAATGAGATGCATTCTATTGCCAAGGGTTTTTACCAGTTTAATAAAGATTTACATTTTCTTAGAGAATTACAAGATTTTGTAGCAAGATGATGTTTGTTTCGGTAAACCTAAGATTAAAGTTCATTCGGCGATTATTGCGGCGATGATGTCTTGGAATTCTTTTTTATACAATTTCGTAGCTTACCGGTGACGAGTATAGATTTTGGCCAAATTCATAACCATATATTGTAATGAAAGATCGGACTTTCTATGTTTATCGATGTGTATTTATAGATCGTTATGAATTTGCCTACGATACACGTTTCGTTCACTAATTTTCTATGAGATTTCGTAGCTTCATCATGAAATGTAGATCGCTTAGGATTTAACATAATTTTTCACTATTTCATAGATTCGTTTATTCGCCTGCTAAAATGTTGTAATCATCGAATGTTTTTACACTTACCTTCAAGAATGATAAATATGAAGTGTTCAGAATGAGACTGTCTAAGCATAATGCTTAATTCTTTCTTTTTAATAGATAAATCATCATTTTCTTTTCATTTTCTCTTCTCTCTAACATTCCCAGTCATCAATTTCTTTGTTTTCTTTTCGCTTCATTGTAAGCACTTTGAGTAGTGACGTCAATTAGTTGATTCAATGGCTGCATGTAGCTGCAACATTATGTTTAAATGTTATTATTGATATTGTTGATAATTTGTAGATAGAAAATTGCTTCCGATTATCTTCTAATTAATCTATCTTGATTTTACCCATTTTCTGGTTTTATCCATTTTTCATCAAGTACATTTCACTTATAATGGAACAACGAGTGAACCTAATACTAATACTATTACTACTTACTACTCATATTGTTTGGTTGTGTTCATTTAATTGATTCTTTATTGATTTAGTGGTTTCCTTTCTTTGCCTCTTAAATATTTTAGCATTTCTGGGGGTATAATGAATCATCATCGTTTTATACACCACTGTACTGATACAGTAGTTTTGCATCTAAAGAGAAACGATTATGAAATGTTAACAAGATGTTTTCCTCAATACAATTTTTTTTCCTTCTTTACCTTAAATAAAAATTAAAATCTGCATGCTGTTAAATACTAATAAGATTGTAATGAGTATCACTAGAATAGTTAATTTACTGGTAAGACAATGAGAAATAGCACTGAGATCAGTCATGATAAGTTTTGATATGTTGTTGATAAGGAGTTACATGTTACCTGTGATTGACAGTGAACAAATTTTGTAATAAAAGAAGTTAATAAACTGATAATGACAAATCTTGTCAGTGTTTCTTTCATATAATTTGAATTTTGGTATATGGCAGTTGCAGCCTGGAATTATGCTCTGAATGCTTGCAAATATTGTATATTTGGTTTCTTTTATGATTCTACTGTTTCCATATTTCTTTTGTTTTTCATAAAATTCGATCGATTTGAAGCTGGCTTTCATGATGATGATAAAAAAATGTGGGTATGCATTAACAGATTATATGAAACTGAAAGAATTCCAATAATTTTGTTAATTTAAAAATTTTTTAAATAAAAGCTCTTCTGCTCTACTTTATCGTTCTCTTAGTTTTTGTTTTGAAAAAAAAAAAATTACTATGACCAATATTGAAATGTCTGTTGTATGATGAAGCGAATTAATGAATTGTTAGTTGCGATACGATTAATGTATTGAATTAATTGCTTCGTATTGGAAAACTGTAGTGATTTGGAATTAATAGTGATTAAATTGCACGACGAAAAAAAATAAAGTGGCTGATAATCCATCAAATAAGAATCGATTCGAGCAAGTCGTATAGTGTAACATTTACTGGTATCTTTCTTCTTCGTTTTATTTTCCCTGTTGTTTCCTAAGTTTATTCTTAGCACCATCTATATTTCTTATTCGGCGCATTTGCCATCTTTTTGTCGTTCGATATAATTATTCCATCATTCGGCAATTATTATGTGTCATATGAGGCAAGTCTTTTTTTTTTCCTCCTCGTCAATTTATCAATTGAATAGAAGCATGCAATGATAGTTCCATTACTATTAAATTTCTATTTATTTGGCTTATAAAATTTGCCTGCTAAATAGATGAGAAATATTAAAATAGCTTAGTCAATTTCTTCAAATCATAATTTCAGGCTTGCTGCTTGTTTTTGCTTATTTCTTTTGTCATTTGACTGCTTGATCTTTGAACTCCATACCTTTGCAATAGTTCTATCAGAACTTTCGATTTTCATTTCAAAATTTGTAGTTCTCATACACCACACAATATCACGCTGCCTTCTCGCTTACTTGCTTCGCTTCTTTTTTTTGTCTTTGCATTACATCAGTTTGAAACAACGCAAATCATTCGTTTCGAAAATATTTGGAATTTGTTTTTCATACCATTTTACAGCTTTCCTTAAAAGTCCAATAATCAATAATAATCACCAATCGAAGTTTAATTTCGTTCATTACTGAAATATCATAGATGTTTCATGCGAATTTGGCGCATTATTTAATGGTTTCTTATGATATCATCTTAATATCGCTGTCTCTCATAGAATTGTTTTGTAAATATTTTCGTAGCAGTATATTCTTTTACCAGGAGAGTAGTTACGTTGCATATTATTTTTTAATTCGTAGGCCATCGTACTTTATCACGTCTTATTTTTAAGATGCGAAAATCGCATTCGTTTTAATAATTTAATATTAAATTCGATTCAATTATCAATCGTCGTCACGGAGAGATGAAATAAAGAATGAAATGTTTTCTTCAGTCCTTATGTTTGCAGGGGTACGAGTCGGAAAAGCTCGACTGTAAAAAACGTACGCTATTCTACGTGGAAATTGCGTCTATTAGGCGCGTCGCCTGTTTGCCCAGGAAAATTAATTTTAAATCACTGGAACTGGTGCCTTGTAACTGCCGCTATCTCTCCTGTTCTATTAATATCAGTAATCGAATTCTTGTTTGGAAAAAAAAAGATTAGTTGAATTCGCGTCATTCATTTTGCTGAAAAAGTGTGAAATGCGAGAAGCGTTAGAAGCATTCCAAGATGAGATGTTCTGGACGATCATCGTTGGCTTCTTCATTGCCTCAATACTTGCATTTGCGATCGGTGCTAATGATACAGCAAATTCTTTTGGGACAAGCGTTGGAAGCAAGGTTTGTTTAGAGATTCTAGAAAAATTCTTTGGTCAATTGGATTCCTAGAAATGAGAAAATAGATGATTTCATATATAAAATAAAGGAGCAGTCATTTAAGGCGTTTAGGTACTTACTCTCCAGCAAGCTTATTTATTAGCCTCCATTTTTGAAACTCTTGGAGCAACTCTGTTGGGATACCAAGTCACTGATACAATGCGAAAAGGCGTCATTGATTTGGCTGTTTATAACGGTAGCGAAAATGAGCTTATGCTTGGTCAGATTTCCGTACTATCAGGTAGAGATAAATATTGATAAACTTTTGATTTTATAAATCCAGAATTTGTGTAAAGATATTGTTTACTAACCATGAAATCTTTTTAAAAGCATATCTAGTTTTAACAAACTTCTTTCTTCAGTTATTGCATTTCAAATCCAAGAATTTCTTCTTCCAAGCAAATGCAATTCAGAATTGGAATTTTATAAAATTAAACCATCAAAGTTAATGTTTCAGGATGTGGTGCATGGCTGCTTATAGCGACATTTTTGAAACTACCAGTATCAACAACCCATAGTATTGTTGGAGCAACTCTTGGTTATTCTTTGTTAGCTCGAGGCACGCAAGGAATACGCTGGTTGCCAGTCATCCGCATATGTGAGTTACGCCACATCTGTGCCAAAGTAATTTCCAATCATTGGTTTTTTTTTCATTATCTGCTCACAGTTTGGTAACGTCTTCAGTTCAAAGAGAAATTTCAAAATTCATTTTCATACTTCGAATTCATAAGTTTGAAATAAAGTCGCGCTGCGGCTCATTCAGAAAACATGGATGTGATGTAACGCTGAAGAACTAACTGCGCTTTTCGTAGATCGAATAGAAATTTTCAATGTCTTTTGCAAAATTGAAATTGAAATTTGAATATTGTTAAGTTAAAAAAAATCTTTAAAAAATATAACGAGTTAATTAAAAAAATCCAAGCTTGTCAGTTTTAGATTTGTTAATGAACTGTGTAACATTTGCTGAGTTATTTATTTCAGTTATATCATGGTTCTTGTCACCATTGCTTTCGGGCATCGTTTCAATTCTTTTTTATTCTTTCATCGACCATGCTGTATTACGACGTCGACGTCCTCTGCATTGTGGCCTAATTGTTTTACCTGTTTTGTATTTCATTTGCATAGCAGTTAACGTTTTTGCCGTTATTTACAACGGTTCCGAATGTATGTTTTCAGTGAAGCGCCTGATTATCACTAGCTTTATTTCTTGATATCTTCGTTTTTTACTGACTTCTAAATTTTGCTTAAATCCATAAAGGCTTCTTTCGTATAGTACGAGAATTTTGATACGAACAAGATTTTGTGAAAAAAGATCTCTTGGAATTTCTGTAAATGCATATTTATTTATTGGAAAGTAAAATAGATCACTCTTTAATATTATGTCGATTTAAAAAGGATGTAATGATAAGTTTTGCAGTTTTGGGCTTCGATAAAATACCGATATGGGCTGTTCTGGTGATAACATTAAGTGCAGCAACAATTGTTGCATTGCTTGTGCATTTCATTATGGGGCCACAATTGAAGAAACGCATTTTAGGTAAGGCGCTTTTTTATGGCAGATATAAATCAGGGTAATGCAAGCTAATTTTCAGATGCATTATTGCACTGAGTTGTAGCATTCTTTTTTCTCTAAAACTTAAACATTTATCGTTTACGATATAAAAATTTGTAAACAAAGTATTTTTTCCAGATGTAGTTTTGAATTACTTTAAAGCTATGAATTCTTTTTGGTTTTTTTAAGAATTCTACATTTGTTTTACTCAGTTATTCTTCCGCATTACTCTGATAATTCATCATTCAATACTATTTATATTCTTCTGTGATACTCTGCTTTATCCACCTAACATAGTTCCTTTTTGGCGTTTGGTAACTGTGATTTATTTGAAGGCACGATATATCGAACTTCAGGACATGCTGATATATCATTTCAAAAAGTCAATAACAAAAAGGATGAATTTTAATTTCGGAAATGAATTGATATGATATATAAGACCAAAACTGTTGTTCAATATCAGTGCTATTTATTTGTGAACACATTCAGATTATGCGACTGAGGAAGTAAATGCATGAAAAAATTATGTTTTAGAATTGAAAGTTCCTGCCTCAAGTACAGCGACGCTTGAACGAAACGTCACTGAATCACAGAGTGAGTGAGTTGAATGATCTGAAAGTTTCCTTTTAGATAGTTTCCTAACCCTATTTTCGTTTAAAGTTTTCTAAAATAATAGATTGCAATTATTCACGTCGCTAATTTTTTGTGTTAAAACAATTGTTTTAAAATATAGCATGCGGGTGGGATATATAAAAGTGTATTTTGTAAACAGGATTCAAAATTTTTGATAAATCTCTTTATATATTTGAAATGAAAAAAAAGTGAAATAAGTTGTTGACTGTTTACATGATATGCTAAATGAGTTATTTAATTGAGAAATAGTATCTTTAGAATTATACAAAGAATTTTCCTGTATCATCTTGCTTCTGCCATAGTAATTGTTTGTTGCTCTGTGCACTTTGTTTATAAAATAATAGCAGATTCTATTTCTTTTTTATTTTTCAAGAATAGTTTTTGCTGATGTAATATTTAAGCTTTTATTCTCGATAATTTTCTTTATACATATTTATTGCTTTCTAGGAAATGCACTCAGCCAAGCATTACTACTCTGGATTTTTTAGATTTTCTATAGAAATAATGTATGAATTTCGTATAAGAACTTTTGCATATTTAAAATAAATTTTTGCAGAAACAATGATTGATTTTAGCTAAAACATGGATCTTGAATTTATGCAGACGAATTTTTAATTTGTTTATTTTTTTAAGATTTTTTGAAGCATTTTATTATTAGAAATCTGGATGGTTTAGTCACTCTTCATCCGCGTAATTCCCTAATTCTGTGTAAAATCATGAGACAAAGAATTTGGATCAGTTTCCGAACGTACTTACTTTTCCTATCTAAATTGTGGAACTTAAAGAAAATTCTTAATACTTAGAGAATTTGACAAAAGTAAGAAAGCTGAGTGGCAGTAAGAATGGAAGAATCAAATGCGATCATTTAAAATCGATGAAGATATGAGATGATATTAAAAGATTATCGGATTGGTTTCTATTTCTATTTGAATGAGACTTTATCCAGTTTTTCAATTAAGTTTGAAAGAAATGGACAAATTTAATTTAACAATGAAGGAGAGGCGAAGTGTTGGAGCTGAAGAACTGAAGAAGATTATATTCATGTAAAATAATTTTAAATCAGGCTTAATTTTAATTGAAGATATTTGATTAGGACAAATTGAATTGTTCCAGATGCACGCTCTTTGCTGCACTATGAAGACGGGAAACATCGAACCTTGAGATCAAATAGAACTAGCAGAGAACAACAACTAGCTGAAATATCTGTTGATTTATTCAACAGTAACGGTAGCAATACACAAAATATGACTACGGTAGAAGGGGAAAGTGGGGTGATATTTAGTAATCTGCAAACAAGTAGCACAGATGGACATCACGTTTTGAGTACGAATATGGTTCGACCTATAGAAATATCGAAACCTTTTTTCGTTCCTCCAAACCGGAAGATCCGCAAGCATCTCGATTGTTCAGTTTTCTTCAGGTGCTTACAGCTTGCTTCGGCGGTTTTGCTCACGGTGGTAACGATGTAAGGTATGAGCATTTCAATTAAGATTTTTATATTGTTAAAAATTCATGGTATTACATAACATGCTAACTGTTTCTTAATAAGTTTTGAAAGAAAATATTTCGAAAATTTTTATAAAACTTTTCAATTGAAGAGAAAATATTTTGTCATTCAGTTGACAAAATGTTTATTGTTTGTGAAGTTTTCATTGAGAAGTTCAATAATAGTTTCAGTCTTATGGAATTGAAAATTTAATAGCT
The DNA here is from genome assembly GCA_008729115.1 of Dirofilaria repens. Taxonomy (NCBI): domain Eukaryota; kingdom Metazoa; phylum Nematoda; class Chromadorea; order Rhabditida; family Onchocercidae; genus Dirofilaria; species Dirofilaria repens. Next base: position 26,715 of record SNRZ01000013.1, on the reverse strand, counting down.
TTATCCATAAGAACTTGAAATTCCATATTTTCAACTGTTGCAGTTTCATTTAAGACATTTAAAGTTTAGCAACGCGATTGCTCCTCTTGTGTCACTGTATGCCATTTACAAGGAAAATTCGGTGTTACAACGATCCACAACACCTGTTTGGCTTCTGCTTTATGGTGCTGGTGGTATGTGTATTGGTCTTTGGGTATTGGGACATCGAGTTATATATACAGTTGGTGAGAACCTCACCAAAATCACACCGCCAAGGTAAGGAAAAGAAAACTCTTTTATGAAATATTAGATATTTTCAGTACTTTGCATAATACCACTCATTTAATTGCAAATATTTCATTGTTTCGGCTTCATTTTTTTTAAATTTCCAATTGTAATTTTAATTTCAGTGGTTTCGCAATCGAATTTGGTGCTGCTGTAACAGTATTAGCTTCAAGCAAATTTGGTCTTCCAGTAAGCTCTACGCAGTGCAAGGTTTCATTTTTTTCATCTTTTCATTTAATTTTTGTCACAGCCATTCTTCGAAACTTTTTAATCACATTTGATAAATGCCTAGAACCAAAATAGTATGATGCTGTGATACCGCTTCTTAGCATTTGATGAAAACATTTTGTGTTGAAATTGATCACATTCTTTAGCTGCTTTGTAAAATGTTGTAAAGCATATGAATCAATTTCACAAGTGCTTTTACTGATCAAATATTGCCAATATTTTGTTTAATATCATTCATAAATATTACATTTCTACAGGTTTCGTATTTTTTTGTATATTATATAATTCAGGTTGGTTAGTGTGGTAGCGGTAGGGGTGGTACAGGCAAGTGGCTCTGTAAAATGGTCGACTTTCCGGAACATATCGTTATCCTGGCTTGTTACTTTGCCTGTTACGGGTAACACTGTTTTTCTTTTCCGCAGATTGTTGTTTATTTTCCCGCAGATTAATTCCGTTTTTTTTTTTTTTTTTATAAGATCATAGAAACAGTTAGATCTATTTATTAGATGTGCTACTTCGTCTGACTGTGCTATAACTGCATAATTGAAAATCAGATACGGCCGAGTATCTGCTTCTCAAAGGAAGCCCACAATATCAGCCGGATAAGAACTAGTTTCTACAACTGTTTATTGTCTTTCTAAGAATACTGGAAAAAGTTTTTGTAACATTAGATTATAATCTGTTGCAGGTGTCCTCAGTGCATTGGTAATGTTGGTCGCACGTTCGATTGTTTTATGATATCATCAGTATATTGTTGAATCATTATTTGCTCATTCACCTGTGTTTGATTTGCGGCTATTTAGAATAGGTTTTGGTTTTGTATACGTCTTGCTCTCACACATAACCATTGTTCGTTCACTTCTAAAAAGATTCTAATAAAGGTTTTCTTAGGATGATTGGATTGATAACGTTCCGCTGGAAATTTTGAACATGACTTAATTCGAATATTACCACTGGGAAAATATTACCCCTTCTTGTTTAACGACAGAAACGGAAAGGAAATAAGAGACAGATCTCGATATCTCAGTATTAGTCACATTCAAACTTAGACAATTCTGCTCCTTCCCATAATATCTACTGCATTAAAATTAAGAGCAATCTGAAAATATGGTGAGATGATTCCACTGAAAGGAGTAAATCAAAGTTTTAAAATGGATTTATCGGTAGATCCTGAGATCTGTTCATCAGATAGAGTTGAAAGGAAACTATATTTACTGATCTTTTCCAACAGTCTACGCTTATGTCTTATTTCTATAGCTGCTAGGAGCATTACAAGGATATACAGGTTGACCTTACAAACCCAGCTAAATAGCAGAATTGTGTTAAGCCTTTACCAAGCTAAAAATACAGGAAATATTCATGGAAAGATGATATTCTGCACTAGAAAAATGATATGGTTATGAATTGATTTTCTTTGTATTCATTTTTTCTGTTCGACGTCATCCTTGACCTGAACCATATACATGGTAGTATTCCGTTTGATCCTATCCTATTACATGCCATTCTACTTTATTCCATCATTTGTTACTAATTTTATAATACAGGTGCTGTTTGTTGTGTAGGACAAAGATAACACAATCACCAGTGAAGAACTTTGTTTTCCGTTAAACCATTCCTTTTCTTTTCACTTTGTTTAGATGATATTTCATATTCCTCTCCCTTTATTTCTGTAAAATTGATTGCAAAATGTTGTAATTTAAAGTTAGTCATCTTTCTTCGAAGAGAAATATTACATAATTTATGTCTCAAGAGTATTGTCAGTCGTTCTCTCATGAAATGATCAATGCAAGATAGTTGTTTCTATTTCCTTTTTTCTTTGCGCACTATGTGATTGTAGATAAAACAATTTGTTCATCTGATTCGAATTAAGGCTCTGAGCCAAATGAAATATTTCATGACAGTATTAAATATTCAATTTAGTATGCTACAGTTGTTCCATTGTATAAAGACAGCGGAAGTGACTGACCCACTTTTCAACTGCCATTGTTGCTGCCGCGTTATCAGATCGTTTATTCTGATATTTATCTATCTATCTATCTATCTATCTATCTATCTATCTATCTATCTATCTATCTATCTATCTATCTATCTATCTATCTATCTATCTATCTATCTATCTATCTATCTATCTATCATCTATCTATCTATCTATCTATCTATCTATCTACTATCTATCTATCTATCTATCTATCTATCTATCTATCTATCTATCTATCTATCTATCTATCTATCTATCTATCTATCTATCTATCTATCTATCTATCTATCTATCTATCTATCTATCTATCTATCTATCTATCTATCTATCTATCTATCTATCTATCTATCTATCTAATCTATCTATCTATCTAATCTATCTATATATATATATATATATATTATATATAATCTTGACTTTATTATTATGAATGCTATATCGGAATTTCAAATTTTCCTTCTCGTTATTTTAGATTGAAGTAACAGACTGTTGTACGTCTACACTGGTTCTCCATCTTTCTCCGAATTCTCTACTCTCCTTTTTCCTTTATATCTCTGTTAGAAACAACAACCCGTTCTGTTCACCTGTCTATTGCATATTTTACATTACAACATTTCACGTCCTCCTGTTCCTGTTTGAGCACCTACTACCCTCATATCAAGTCATTCAATTGAAGCTTATCCAACCTTGCCATATCAGCTGCTTATCTCATCCTTTTATTCTTTATCTCGTTCAATCTCATTCCATTATTGCACTTCATCTCCTTGCTGTTATCAGTCAGCTTTGACTTATATCACTTTGTTTAACTTATTTTTTTCCAGTTTGTGTGGCATATGCAGATAAGTTATTAGGTGCTCTTACAAGTACATATCATTTAGCCAACCCGACATTTGATAATACCTCATATCATAGAGGCTGAGAAAGGGAATAAATAAGTAGAAGAAATTCATTCCCAAACTATCTTCGCTTCTCCATTTAGTTAATTCCCGATTCCTGCTTGCTATATAATAATGGATCCGAAAAAAGTTTGCAATAGCGAAGTGATAGTACTCAGATTTGCATGATAAAGCTAGATTAAAAAGATTTATTAATATTGAAAAATGTTGGAATAGGTAACAATGCCAAAACTGAGCTGATAAAAGTTATGTACACAATTTCAGAAAGATCTCTTGCAAAATTTGCAGGATGAGCCATACAAATTTTTAGAGCTTTTCCAATCATATCTTCAACTGTATTATAGATAAGTTCAGGTATTTTTGGTTTATAGTAAACCATGCACTGAACCATTCGAGCGGTATGGTAACGCTTCGTGTTAAAATGCATGTGAACATTATTTTTATTTTCTAATACTTCAAGCTTGGTTTTGAAAAATTTCGAAAATTAATCGATTAGCATGTGACAAAAAATGTCGCAAATGTCTTGAGAGATTGGTATTTGCTTAATATGGGACACAATACATTGATTTATCGGGAACTTGAAACATTGCAGATTGAATAGTATGACTTACTCAACACATTCACTATTTTTTCCTCACCATAATGAGAAATTGAAATTGACTTCTGAAGTTTTTTGCTGGTAAAATTTTGTTAATTATATTTGTCGAATACGATTATTTAGCACATCGGAACGGAGACCTATTGATGCAGAAGTGTTATCGTTTGAGAAGTATATGTATTTTTAATGATAATTTTTTGAATGAATAGGAAGATAGATGGTGATATGAAAAGGAGACGAATGAGTAAATAATTAGAAAGGTAATTAGTTACATCGCTATTGCTACACTATCGTTCCAGTAGCTGGTTGAGTGGAATTGATTGGTATTTCCGTAACTGATACGTAAAAATCATTCCAGCACACCATAATCACTTGTACCGGATAGACTCTGACATTAATGACACAATTTCTTGGTTTATGAAGAATTTTTGAGGCTTAATATTCAAGCATATTGCCTTTGGCACAATTTTTCTCTCTCATCCTATTTTAAATGCATTATTGTCTGTGTAGTAATATTTTCGTTCGGATTCTAATAATCTTTCATATTTCAGGAATACTAAGACATTATTGAAGTAAATAACAACTAACTGCATCATTCGAAAGTATAGATAAAAACGACAAGATTCAAAGGCTAGCAAACGATTGTGAAACTGTATTCCATCTTAGAAAGGCAGAAGGACATAGATAATTAATCGAATTCACATGCAATATTTACATTCGTTTTGCAAATTATTAGTTTTGCACACGTACAGGCTATCCTTTCTTGAACGTACCATTCATCTGCTCCAATTGAAGAATTAGAATGCTGTAACTTAGAATTAAAAAAAAGTTGATATTCCACATAGTTGTAACATTACTGATTTAAAAATTAATATCTTGCGGTATATAAAGATCTCTCGATGCACTTTGTTATAAGTTTCAGCGGAAGGTTCGGTTTACACGTTATCTACATCCATGAATATTGACAATATAAACAAAGCAAGATTCAACGCCCCTGTTCAGATTAACACTTTTGTTTCATATTTTTCGGAAAACCTGTTTGTAATCTGGAATAGAATCAATCCTTCAAAGACAGTTGCTTCTAATCTGTCCTTCACAAACAGTATTTGAATGAAGCCGTGAATGATCCTAAATCCTCTTTCCTTTTTCTGAAATCCTTCTCCCTTTTGCTCTAATAAACGTAGACTCTTCGATTACGTTTTACAGAACCGTTAGTAAGCACTTGTAATTATAATAATCCTCAACTCTTTTATTTGCTTTATATTAATTAATCTTTTGGTTTCAACCAATTACCATCAACTGATTAATCCTCGTTTTTTTTTTTTTTTATCACTCGATCCTGATATATAAGAAAGTCGTTTATCCAATTACTGATACTGATATATGGTAATTAATCAAATATCATTCATTCCTTCCGATCCTTATTATTCCTCCCCTAACTTTACATTTTATCGTTTCCATTTTGCTAGATATGGATTTGAGCCAAAAAATTATCGAGTGAAACAGTTATGGAACATTGTGTGTGCTGAAAGAATCTCTTCGAATGGTATAATAAAAATAGATGGTTGGATACAGTAGGATACAAGAATTAAATTTTAAAATTTATAGATTCAGTTGGGTAGGTATTATGGCAAATCGATCAGTTCTACAGCTGTTATTCTCTGCTATATTATTGTGTCACATCAATGCTCAGCAAATATTTATTGAGCAACGTAATCGATTTCTTTTTTTTTCGATTATTTTTAGGATGTAAGGATTGTAATGGGGACTATACATAAATACATACATACATACACATACACAACACATACAACACGTACACATATATATTAGATGTAATCATTAGCTAAAATTCTACATTTAGAAACTTATGTTTATTAGGTAGACTTTACATTTCGTTATCATGCTGAACAGATTGCTTTTCTTGGAATATAGGAACTATTTAAGTAGAATTGTTTGTATCCGTTTTTGTTACTGATCTAGGTTACGTCGATCCAGTAGAGCCGAAAATATCCTGAATTAATATTTGCTAAGAGCAGTTGCTCGAGATTAGGGAATAATAATGAACTTTCGAATAAAAATTTTGTGAAATAACTTAGAGATGAAATTTTAATTGACTAATTCAGGGAATTTCTTTTTTGTTTTTCAGAGCTCGATCAGCTGCCAGCACCCGACCTTGGTGGTAATGATGCACTGCCGGAAGTGCTTCTTACTGCTCTCAAAAAAACTAGTGAAATCGTAGACACTCATAGTGAGATACCACTTGATACACTGATTGATCCGGATGGGCGTATCGTTGCTTTTTCCAGACGATTGAAACAAAAGTAACAGTTTTCGAAATTTCAAAAAAACAAAGGCAATATTTTTTAAAATGGTATGTTCAGTAACAATATCCACTTGAGATTGAATTGTATGTCTGATTGCATGTTTGTACAATTGCAATATTCTTTACATCTATTCAACATTAGTGATGCAGCAAGTCAGTGTCAACTTTTCTAACTTATTTATAGACATGCAGAAGAACTGCAAGAAGAAAGGGAACTTTTGGAACGAATAGCTAAAAAAGACGGTAAACAATTAGTTTCATGGAACACTTGCTTGTGGACAGTGCTTGGTTGCACTTGCATTGTTGCATGCGGCATTGTCCCTGCATTTGTTTTACCTCAAGATTTCACGGAATTTTTACAATCAAACTGTAAGTTTTTCTTGAGTCAAAATTCCACTTTCACATCTGTCGAAAATGGAAGTAAATTTCCTTTTAATACATTATTTTTGAAACTACTCTCGAATCTAAGAAGAATGAGCATTTTCTAAACTATTGATTCATATAAGTTGAAAAAAGATGTGCTGAATAAGCATGATATTATAAAATATCTGTTTCATTTTCAGTTTGTTCTATTATATTTCAGATGGTCGTCAAAGCTTGCATTTGTTGTTGAGCTTCGCTGTTGGAAGTCTGATTGGTGATGTTTTCCTCCATTTACTTCCAGCTGTATGGGCAGATACTGAAAGTTATTTTTGTTTTTTTTTATTTACTTTTGAATATGCAATTTTAATAATGCATAGAAGTGATGCCAATGTAATTAATATAATCATTAATTTAATTTTTATGTATTAGTAGTGGATAGAGTAGTAATACTAATCAATTAATTATTGATTAATCCGATATATTTATTAATTAGTTTTTATATTGTAGTAGATAGATTGGTAGCGGGTGTTTGGACAATAGCAGGTGTTTTGTTCTGTTTCATGTTGGAAAAACTCTGTTCAACAAGTGAATCTAGCCAGCGTAAAGTAAGTATTCATTAAGCGTACCATCAACAATATTTAATCCAGTTAGAATCCAATAAGCTTCTATTTAAAAATTCTAAAGTTCGTTTAACGAGAATATTTTATCACTGAAATTTTATTAACAACGGTACCGTGATCCAACTGATTAATTGATAAATCATAATCCTTATTGACTGTTTTAGAAATGCATAACTTTTAGTTCTTGTCTGCCTTAGCAACAACTCAAGGAGATAGTTTTACGTGAAAATCTAGATTGCATCAAAATTTAGTTAATTATCTCTCAAATTATTACAGATATGTGCTCTATTAAATCTCATCGCCAATTTTATGGACAATTTCACTCATGGACTAGCCGTTGGCGGTTCATTTTTAATGGATGCGAAGGTTGCTGTTGAATTTACTCATTTCATAACTTTTTCTTGCAGAAGTTTTTTTGCAAAGCTTTTCCACTTCTTCACAAAAAAATTTTATCCGGTAGAAGCAGCGAAAACACCCAAAAATAGAACTTGGATTTAGTCATTTAGATCCGAGAAATGCTGTAATGTTTGCTAAAATTTCCTATATAGTACTATTGTTGTACTTCATTGCTTGCTTTACATTAATCAAATTGACTATGAAATGATACGAATTATTTCTTTGGAAAAAAAAATCACAATTGCAACGAATTCAAGAGTGAGTGAGTCAAACAAATTTTATTCTTATAACTGTTGAATACTTGATTAATAGATTTGTAGATTTTGCAAAATTAAAAGTAATGTCTGCAGCTTGGCTTGTTGACAACATTCTCAATAGTTATTCATGAGTTGCCTCATGAAATTAGCGATTTCGCTATCTTACTTCGTGCTGATTTCAACAGATGGTCTGCCGTAAAAGCTCAAGTTAGTTATTCGCTTATACATCTTGAAGATATCTCCGAAAAAATATAAAAACTTTTCAAAAAAGTAACAGTGTAACTAAGACGTGAAGAAAATTCGTATTGTTAATAGATTCCAAAAAAAAGAATGACAGACCGAAAAATTTGTATCAATTACAGTTGCTGACGGCAGTTGGTGGTGCTCTAGGGGCATTTGCAGCATTATTATTTTTGCATACTGAATGCGCGACAAATGGAGCATCTCAGAACATTTTGCCATTTACGGCTGGTGGTTTTATCAATATTGCACTTGCCCAAATACTGCCCGAACTAATGAAGGAAACCAATTCAAGGTATCAGTCTAATACTATTATCGATTAAAGAAGTGAAATCTCTCTCGTGATCTATTTCTTTCTTTATCGTATGATAGTTACGATTATTTAACGAATTCGTCGAATATTCGTTAATTCTTCAAGACATCGTTTTTTATTATTTAACTAAACAATCATAAGGCATAATTTCAGGCAAAATATTTTACAGTGGATGTGTTTTTTAGTTGGAATTACGCTGATGGGTGTACTGAATCAATTTCATCTTGCTTAGTATCATTGAGAAGCCTTGGGCTTTTAATTAGTACAACTGATTAAAACTAAAACATTTTTTCAATGGATGTCATGCTTGTAGGGTTTCATTCGACTAGTTTCATTAAAAAACTTCAAAGTCTGCTCAGTGATTAATAGACGATTGTGGTTTCCTCCAGCAAACACTGCATTAATGATTTTGCACTTCATTATATCATCATTTTTAATGATCACTTTCCTTCAAGCAATAATAAAGTGGTATCGCTCAATCTTTTTTATATGAGTTACGGACCATTCAATTTAAAACAAATCAAGATAATACCTGAAAGATCAACTGGTGAATAGAAAGAGTTAAAGTGCTCAAGAATGTTTACAAATGAATTTGTTTGGAAAAGACCATTGTATAAAGAAGTCCAAATACTGACTTTTTTTCAAATAATATGATGGGAGTGACAATTAGATAAAAGAGCTTGTTCTTATATGATCAAATAAATGATCTAGGGGAAGATCGCTGAATTTAAATGATGCACTCGCAAGTTCTGTTGTGTCCCGGAATTAGGGATTACATCGGGGTGTCATTTGCCAAAGAGGAATAAATCGAGTGGGCCACTAATTTGCATTTCGCTGCCGATTGAGATACGATGTCAGTCATAATTTAACGTCTGGTCATGGGGATGGTGTGGACAGTTGCAGAAGATAGAATAGGTGATATCACTTATTAATTCAAGGGGATAGTATGGTGGATTAGGTGGTAGAGATGGATAAGAACAGCAATGATGATGGCTAGAACAAAATGAGGGAGTATCGGAATAAAATAATAATCACCTAGATTCATGTATATTCAGTATCCATTTGCATCGAACCGTATTGAAGCAGAACCCAGTGATCCTTTTTTTGTGATTGAATAATTCGTGTCATTATGTTTGCAGAGAATTGAAAATGTTGAATATTGAAATAAGTTACCACATTGATAGATAGCCCGAACTAAGGATTTTCTGGAGTCAAAAATTGTTGAGCAAGATATATGCGAATGGTAATGTACTTATCAGGCTATTTACTGGGTCTCTCTTTTAGAAATCTGAAAAAGAAGTATTCTTTTGGTTAGAACTTTTTATGTTAAACTATACTGTTTTAGTAGAAACTGCGGCTACTGTGGATGCTGCTATCTGGGTGGTATGAGATTAAGACTTCTGAACTGGCAAAATAATTCAATGGTTTGAAAAAGCAAGTTTTAAACTTTATTCTCGAAAGGCTGATCGAGTATTTTAGATAGTAAATCTTCTGTCGAAACTCTTGCATAATTTTCATTGCAATCCAACATGAAACTTTGAGTTGAATAAATTTTATTTTGTCAAATTACTGTATTAACACTGAGGAGAAGTTTCCGACGCGTTAATTCGAAAAATCCTTACTTCCAGTTACTTTTTTACCTGGTTTAATTTAATAAATTTTTACTGGGATTGGTGACAAAATAAGCAGCAATACGATTTCTGGACAGTTTCTACTATGGAAAGTTTTTTGGATTTTTTGCAGATGAACAAGGACAAGGTTCGTTCATTAAAAAATTTTCAAAAATTACGCTCATTCGATTTGCTTTTACAGTATATTCTAAGGGTAACTGTATTTTTTTATGATGAGTATTTCTAATTGGGCATTTTTTTTCAGAAAAGGTTAATGACAAAATAAGTTTGTACTAGAATAATAATAGAAAAAGAATAGTGAACTGGACTAAAAAATGGACAGTCTGTCAGTCTGTCAGCTATGGTGGATGCAGTTCCATTTTTATAGTTCTTGGAAAAATTAGAAAAAAACATACTGAGAAAGCATCTTCTTTTTGGCAAATTTGCAGACATTTCGGCCTAAAAAAAAGTTCCCAGTTGGATCATTACGATATAATTTGCATAAGCAGACTCAAGCTACGCTACATTCGGGTTTAGATTTGAAAGCGGCTGTTCGATTGCCAGCTAATGAAAATTTCGAAGATTGGTTAGCTGTTCATAGTGAGTTTTTACTTCTTTATAATTGAACATTTGAACATTATGGTCATAGCTAGTTTTGACTGATGATGTGAATAAGCTGCAGCAGTGGACTTTTTCAATCGAATAAATCTTCTATATGGCTAATATCAGATGTTTGCACAGCAAAATCTTGTCCCACAATGAGTGGTGGATCTCGGTAAGTTAATTTTTGCATTTTATTATAACATTTTAAAGACTGAGGATTGAATATTGATAATGCTTTAAAATCTGCACTATTAGTAGTCAGTAATGTTTCAAAGAAGTTAAAGCATAATGTTGTTACAGTTTAGAATTTGTGAGTCTTACATAATGCAGAAGTTTGAAATTTTGCGAGAAGTGGCGTTATGATATATGAGAAGAATTAGATAGTGAAGTTCTAATTTTTTCTTTTCTTTCTCTCGTCGATATCTTCTTTTTTTGCAGATATGAATATCTTTGGCAGGATGGTGTCACTTATAAGAAACCAACAAGATTACCTGCTCCTGAATATATATTTCTTTTGATGGACTGGATTGAGATACGGATTAATAATGAAACGATTTTTCCCTCTAATACGGGTATAAATTTTTGTTGATAGGAAGCATTGATTTGGTTGGAATGTACTAGAATCTGCACAAATATATTCAGTTCTGGTGAAACCAGCATCAGTTTAGTTTTGTATAATGACTGTAATTCAAGCGATTCATAATTTTAGAGGTTCCGTTCCCACGAGATTTTCGTCAGACGTGTAAAAAAATACTGACAAGATTATTTCGAGTGTTTGTTCATATTTATATACATCATTTTGATCGATTATCGCAACTAGGAGCTGTAAGTTCCTTTTTCATTGATTGACGTAATTTATGATGTAGACATTTGGTAATAGTTTGGATTAATTTCTAGAAAATGGTTGTCATTTTATTTTTTTAGGAGCCTCATGCAAATACTTTGTACAAACATTTTTACTATTTTATCACTGAACATCAAATGGTTTCATCTCGTGAGTTGGATGCGCTGGCAAGTTTTTTTTTCATTTATCATACGCAACCATAGAGCGATTTAAAACTATCTGGATTAAATTATGTTAGTACTCATTTTTGAGATTTCCTATGATTTTCGTGCATGAGGGACAAACGAATGTTTCAGAAGGAAATGACTGAACGATTAATTGTCAGTTCTGGCAATCGACGAATTCGTATTGAATGAATGCTGCTAAAGTCAGGAGAATGGGTCTTTTAAGCTGTTTGTTGTCTACTTTCTTGCCAGTTTGGTTGTGAGTATCTTCTCCCTGCTTCTGCTGTGATAAGTATTTCGTACAAGAAATATTTCGATGAGATTTATAAAAAAAATGATGCAATTTCGGTTGCCACTCCAACCCATCTGTATTGTCACTTATACGCTATTGATCCTTACCAATTAATTGATCTAAATTTTTGTTTTTTTATAGATAATTCAGTTGATTTCTTTTGTTACAAATAATTCTCTTATTTACACAAACTTTTTAATGTGAAATGCCATTATATTGGTTGTTTCTGTGCGAAAATATATGTATTATGATTGAAATGCTATAGATGGATGTATGTTACTTGTTATATTCATAAATCAAAAACATCAGAAGGATTACAGGATGCGAAGTTTTTTTGTGTTCTGTGGAGATAACGTCGTCTATTGTCACTTATACACTATTGACCTTACCAATTGATCTAAATTTTTGTTTTTTTTATAAATAATTCAGTTGATATTTTTTAATAAAGTTAGGATTTGTTAGGTTACTGTGGAATGGCCGTATATTCAAAGACTAGACAGAGTAATCTTGTTGCATCGAATCATGTTTGAACTTGGCATTAAAGTGGTGATTTCCAATCGGATCGTCAAGATTTAGTAAAAATTTTACTTTACAATCTGTTTTTGAAATTGATGGTTTCGTTAAGGTTTGAGAAACTAGATTTGCGTTTGACTAGTTTAAAAAAAAGTTTGATTTATAATAGTTATTAAAGGTGGTTTTCTGCGATTGCGTATTTTCAGCTTCATTTTTGCATTTATCAATAAGGATTGAATAGAACTGTTTTCCATGGATTCGATGTTTGAAGTAACAAAATTATTGTTCATAGTAACCGAAAAATTTGATTGTTGCCACCTATTCGACAAAAAAAAATTTTTTTTTTTTTGAAACTCCATCGCACAAAGTTTATAAGGGAATCTTTTAAATCAAAACATTCTGTCTTTCAAACAAATGGTTTAAGTAACACACTTTCATTTGTCACATGGACTTTCCAACGTTGTACCATCATATTGTGCAACACTGTTACCAACTTTTCGCTAACATCCAGCTGTGTTCATTTTTTCATCAGATCTTAACCTCTCTCTCCCTTATGTAAATCTAGATCACTACGAAGTGTTGCGCTATGTGATTTTAAGTTTTAATCTTCCTTTTGAATGCACATAATGTTTGTTTGGTATACTTCCATGGCTTGTCTTCTTTTATGGCTGTCCGGATTTCTTTTTTCTTTGATTAACTTATTCCGGCAGTTCCATCGTTCACGTCTTGCTGTATTTTGTTTGGATCGAATCTCGGTTTTATTTATGCTATATGATGAGAACTTTTCATTAGAAATTCAGTGGAATGATTTCGATGTTGGTTAAGTTTGTAAAAATTGAAGAAATTTTACAAGGAATTACGAATATCTGAAGATGCATGCACGTATACAGAATATTAGGATTAACTGCCACTTAAATCTATGTCATATCCAATACTACATTTGAGGAATTTGCTTTCATTTGATTAAAGAAATCTGTTTAATCATTTCAAACTGAAAATGAGAACGATATCGTTTCCAGAGAACTTTTTTTTGTGTCTTACCACATACAGAGACGGTTGCACATATATATATGTATGTGTATATAACAGCCCTTGTGCAATCATTATTTTTAAATGAAATGGATGGCTGCTGATTCATCGGGGAGATTTTTTTCTTGTTTTCTTTTTTTTTTCTGAGAAATAAAAAGTGGAAGTTTGAAAAGTGTTGCTGCTAAAATTTGAAGAAATAAAGCACGATGAACGGCATGGCTGACTGAATCACTTTGCTGATTGCTTACTTATTCTCTGTATTCCCTCCATCCAATAATACAAAAGTTGATGAGGATGCTGACTTCATCGTGTTTTGTACATATATGAGATAAATGATAAATGGGATCGATTGGAAATGAAAATGCCAGTAATTAAGCCTGATCGAAAGTTTGATTCCAACTTCAAATTGAACTTTCTTTTAAATCGGGTTCGAAAACGCTCAGTTAGTAAGACAGATTGCTCAGTTGTCTCTGATTCACAATAATTGTTGCCTTCACTATTTCTTGATGCTTTTTTATTCAGACAACCATTCCAACCAAGTTTACATTGATTCAACTTGTCCAATTCCTTCATTAAACAATACATTGCTGCTGCTGCTGCTGCTGTTGCTGCTGATTTATCGTGACTTTAATGTCCTGATTTCCCAATAGTAAATTTTCTCTCTCCCACAATCTGATTGATTCCCATTCCATCACATTCTGTTCCAGCCGTTCAATTCTCCGTTTGTTCAGTTCCCTCTTTACCATTTCATTCTTTAGCTTTTCCATTCCATAAACCTCATAAGTAGAGGCGTCGACACCATCCAATATTGCAGTAATTGTTGAAACGTGTGTTAGTATCGATAAAAATTCTCATAAAATACCATCGCTTTATCATATCAAACAGTATAAGAAGCTTTCCACTTATCATCAATTAAACTAATCATCATTGCTGATTCTAATCATATCAATGTTTGTCGATAAGTTTCGCGAGAAAGGATTTATTCATTTGTGCAACCTAATTAATACAGATGAGGGAAAGTCGAACATTCTTCTGCATCATTTTGCTTTTTCGAATGCTTTTGATCAGAGATCATCTAGATCTTTAAATATTTCCCTCTTCTTAATTGTTTCCTTCGTTTTTGCTTTCAGTTACTTAAATTTTTTGATTTTCATACTGTGTAATTTTTTTTTAAACTCTCCATATTTTCACTCAGGTTCTAGTATGATAAAATTCATTCATCAGATGAATGAGTCTTGAATGATATGTCGTTCACGTTCATGTAACTATATTCTTCTGCAAAATATTATCTCACTGATCTTATCGTCTTATCGTATACATTATTTTTTTATCTATTTCGATATTAATATTTGATACTTTTTGGTCAAACAGCGAAAGTTTGTGATATTCTACGTCAGTGACGTGTATTCAGTGTAAGATTTTTTGAATGCTCTTTGCTTCTTTGATTATCTTCTTTCCTTTTCATATATCTAACCTATAAAACAAAAGCCATTTCTTAAAATTGTCGTGTCCAGCTGCTTTTCCTCAGTCAGCTTGTTTTTTTGTTTGCCAGCTGTTGCATAAATGCATATCTCATCCTTACAATAGAAATGTTATTCACTCTATTTTCCAATTACATTTACGAGATTTATAACAAATTGCACAAGATGTTAAAATTAAATGCTTCATCGGCCTATAATCTTATATATTATTTCAATTGATGCAATTAATCATGCAAAAAACAAATAGTTGACATTAGGAAATTATCTTTGCAATACGATCGATGATTTCAATAGCTTGCAAATAATCAGTACTCTCAATGATTTGCAAACAATCACTGCTGTCGATGATATTGCTATATTAGAAATGAATTGTTTCGTAATTATTCATCGTTTGCTTACCTTTTTTCTATCTTGTAATAAATTAAATTATTTTGACTTTAATTTCCCATTCAGTTTTTATGATCACTCATAAGTTAATATCTTGTCGTTGTTTATTATGCATTTTTTTTTCGACGTTTACATTATATCAATGTTTCTTCTTAATTGAATGCTTTCTTCCTAAATAGAGTATTCATCATAATTACCTCAGACAATATTCTTTTTTTATTTCCCGATTGGATGTTTGATTACCTCAATGTTATAGTACGTGTTATGATTTAACTCCTATAGTGAGTGAAAAAATGGAAGATGAATAATTGATACTGTTGAGGATTTATCAATTCGAAAGATTGGAGATTTTCTGTAGAAACTTGTAATCTCATTATTACTTAAAAACGTGATGTTAATGTTTATACGTAATATTTACTCATTGCTTGTCGAGAATGTAAAGGTTTTTCATCCTCGCAAAACTTTTTATCATCATCTAAATCTGTTGGATATAAAACAAAGCGATCGGAAATGACATGCATCAAGAAAATATTATTAAAATGCATTCAAAAAGTTATTTAACATTTGCATCTTCTCATAGAGGTAAATGTTCTTCGCAAAATAAATGTGGTCGATGACACCTTCACCACCACAGTATGAATATGTAATTTGTATTGGGCTTATTCGCAACAAGAAAATATCGCAAATCGTTGATTTGTTCGATAAAGAAAACAGACCATTCGGGTGATTCTTGAGAAGATATGATTGTGGGTAAGTAATGAATAAGTGCGCGTAGTGTTCGCTGAAGTCTCACTTACGTCAGCGCTATGCAATCAAACAATTTAGGTTGTAATGAAGTCTAGCATTAATTAAGGGAACGGACATGTTAATGAATAATATTCCATCTCATTCTTTTGCTCGCGACATACTATTTTGATGTTATTGGATAGATGTCGTACGCCGCTGTAATTTCCTCATTTCAATATCTTTCATCATACTGTCATTGTTGCGCATTGTCGAATGGTATCCGAGAAAAAAGCAAAGCTTTCGGTCAGTTTTGAATAGTGATATACTTTCTTCGGCGTTTATTAAAATGAAATTCGTCATCTGTTGATCTTATTTGTTCCAGATGTTTGAGTCTCCATTTAAAAACGATTTTGATTTCGGTGTAGAATTTGGGTCCTCCGTACAGCATCCTTTTTCTGTTCGCAGTCGATTACGCGAAGTTCGAGATGCATTTGGAGGATTCCGGGTAATTTATAAAAATATTTCATTTTATAGCCACTTCGTGTTTAACAATTCATCTGCCATTATTTAACATACTTTCACTTTTGAAAAATTCCATAATGCAAAGCTATTTAATACATTTGTTTCATACATATAGAATCGTAAAGCAGCAAAATAATATGTCCTGCTGAGAGAGTTACTGCCTCTAAAGAATTAAAGAGTTACTGCTTCTGAAGAATTAATATTCAGTAAAATAAACAGTTTTTACTGTTTGCTTGTTTGAAGGCAGTATATTTGTTCATTGTTAAAATATGAAAGTGTTAGGCAGTGGAAGCAATCCTTTCCTCTTTAAACATTTCACTTCACTTTATATCACCGTAGTTCGTTTTGTCGTAGTTGTGATCAATATTTCGGGATAGTTCATCCATTAAAAAACTTTAAAATTATTCAAAGCATAATTGCTGATGATCGTGGTGTGAATTATTGATAATACAGTATGTTTTCATAATATTAGGGTATGTAGAGATATTTTATAAATTTGGATATGTTATGAAATGACTGATAAATAAGAATGACGGATGAGATAATCAGCTAATGATTTAAAATATTGGTTAAATAATTTGGTATGGTAATTTGGCCTTTCGGAGGAGATAGAGGAGATTATCGGTGTTTCTGGACGTAAAATTCGATATTTTAAGGAAGCGTAATAGAAAGTCTCAGGAATTCCAATTTATTACATCCAACTCTTCTCCCTAACTCAGCAAATTTAAACTAACTGAAAATTTCTGCTCTTATTATATCATGTGTATCGAAATACTAAAGACTTGATCCGTATACTTCAAGGAAATGACTTTCGAGTATCAGTTGACCTACTTATCCTCGGCAAAAAATTTTCATTACCATTATTCTTCCGTTATCATTCATCGTTTAATTATTCATTCTTATATCTAAGAAGATTAAATTATTGCTGTACTGTTTTAAAGTCTGCATGATCCTATCATCAGTCGAAGTTATTCTAAATTTGAGTTTCATATGACTATTTTTGGATTTTGGATTTTTATTATAGTTGCAAGTGTATTTAAACAACCAAATTATTTGGAACTTTTACCAGCATATTCGGAATATTTCGTTTGCTATTAACAATGAAATTTCTACGTATCTGAAAGGATTATTTTTAATTCAGTTCTCGTGCGCTCTTATAAGCTTCTGGAATAGAAATATTACGGTTTTTATCAATGCCTTTCATTTGCTCATGAATGATTCAACCACAAATTTCATTCAGCAAAAAAAAAAAAAACTTATCCTTTACTACCGAAAATTGTTTAAATTACATCCATCGATCTTCAAGTATTTTACAATTTCATTTAACGAAAGGATGATTTAGTGTTATTTTTGTTGCCATTACAGATATACTGACTCGTTATTATAATTCTTTTATACCAAAACTAATAGAAAATGTAATGGAAATGTAAAAAGTTTATCAATAACACCTCAAATTATTTTTCAGCCATCATCTAGTACAATTTCTCAGAACGAAACAAAACTTTCCAGTACACCACTTCGGAAGGTATGTGACACAGCTGCATCTTCGATCGTAAGTAAAATAAATAGATTGTAAGCGTTCTTTTTTTTCTCTCAGTTTTTTCCTGTCAGCTTCTGATTAATAAACTTAATATGAAAATATGGCAGTTACATTCTACCATTAACCCTTTTTTCGAATTTTTTTAATGTTTTTATTCATAATATAATAGAAATAGTAAAAATTTCTTGAGATATGAAATCAATGATAAATTTACAGAATTACTTATTCTTAATGGATCTTTTTTTCTGGAAGCGTCAACGATGTCTAAGTAATTGTAATTACTGATCGGCTGTTATCGATGGAACAGTTCTAATATTTTGTGCTCCCATAATCTTTTCATTCATGTTATCCAATATTTAGGATACACTTCATAATACAAAATATTTGATATCAGGGAAGTTCAAGTGCTATTTCTACACCGATGAAGAAACCAGTAAAAGAAATTGAAGTTTCAATACAGTTTCTTCATGAAGTGATACGTACTGATATGTTTGAAGTACTTATTGGCAGTGCCAGTGCTGTTTTTGATTCAGTTCTTTCCTTTATCGCAGTATTAAAATACCCTGCACCTTGCGTCCAGGTCAGTTTACTCATTTTATTAGCTTGCTGAATGCAAACTCGGTCTAAAATAAATTCATGGCCTCGAAATTTGCATTTTTAAAAATTTCATTTTATGATGAAATCTATTATTTTTCATGACGCTCTGATAGCATTACTGGATTGGGGAAACAAAGTCTATCAAGCGATATCTATGACGATATTGATAATGTTGCACAGCCAGAAAGCTCGAGCGACAAAAATGAAGGCGCACGTCTCGCAGCTGAGCTTCTGAAGGTTTTATATTTCATCTTATATTTCTGAATTAAGAATTTAAATGCTGTTATAATCATTAACAATTTTCTCCAAACTAAATTATCGAGATCTCATAATTTATTATAATGCCATTCTGGTTGCAGTGAAGGATATACGATAATGCTTCGAAAACAATTGTACATTGACTTTCCAAAGACACATAAGCTGTCAGTCATTCTGTGTTTCTGTTAACTTACTGCTTGTTAGGTCGTTAGTCGATGATGCATTGTTTTGTTTGCTTCTGCTAATATATGACAGTATCTTCTAGAAATGTAGGAAAGTTCTAGATATCATTTTTCAGCAACGCTTAACATAAAAAATAACTACTTGAAAATTTACTCATATTCAGTCATTTAGTTAAAAGATTGACAATTTGCAGGCTATTGCGGAAATCGATGAAAAATCATATGAAACTAATTCAAAGCCTGAATACATTAATCTTGTTGGATTTCATGAAGGACATCATAGCATATTGGTAGGACCAAATAATATAGGCTCTCACAATACATCTAGTATTGATACAAGTTTGTCTTTAAGTCACTTATTTTGAAGTATTGGCAAGTTTTTTTTTTTCTTTTTTCTTAACTTGACTAGCAGCATAAAATAGAAAGGAAGTATTAAATGCAAAGTAATTTGGTAGTATACATTTAAAAATTGTTCAGTTCAAAAGAAGAGTGTAACGAGATACGAAATGTAAAATTTCGTGTTTATTCATTAAAGATGATAATAAAAGGTTTTTATTCAGTTATTAAATGGAGATGATATGAGAATATTTATTGTGGAACTCATTTGGTAGTTTGGGAGTTGATTAGAGCTTAGAAATTCTGGTATTAAAATTACATTTGATATTATAATTTTGAAATCATAACTAATGTTACATTATGATTTTAAAAGTTAAATCATGCATATTTAATCCGGTTATTTTAAATATTTCAAATTTTGAACCTGTGATTCATTTCTTTAAAGGAATCACTGATGTTAGCTTGATGGATAAAAGCTTGGATGACCTTTTGGCACAGCTGAATCTTCATCAAGTCACAAAATTTGAACCAGTTTTTCCACAGCTGGAAAACGAAGCTAGTGACGAGGATGATTTGGATGTTGTTCACGAAAAAAGGTGAAGCTCGATATATCTGATAAGTTACCTAGTTTAACAAAACTTTTCGATTTCTCTTTTTTTATACTATATAAAATTGGAAAAGTAAGTTTTTTTTTTTTTGCAACTGCGAAAACTAAATCTGCTGGAGAAACAAGTGACTGGAAGTGATGATCAGTGATGGGATCTAATAATCAATCCAAAGGAATTAGTTGTTTCACGATTTCAGAGAAGAACGAGAAGAGAAAAAAGATATGAAAACTTGTGAGGAAGAAGTTCAGAGATTATCAGATGGTAGTGAAATAAGGACACGGAAAACGAGGACATTTAATATGCAACAAAATAGTAAACAGGTATTTGAGTACTAAAGCTCCAGTTTCCAATCTTGGTAATTGAAATTTACCTTTTAATCATAATCATTTGTTTTTCGTTATCGTTTTGTGGTTAATTTACGATTTTTGTTTGATAAAATTCTTTATGACTAAAGTAATAGAGAGATATAGGTAACGGTACGATCACATAGTAATGGAGGCGATGAGATCGTGAATACCTTTCATGACGGCAATACATCATTCAATGATGATCTGGCAGTCGATGATTTTTTCACAACACGTCGGAATTCATTCCGGCATAATCGTTCGAATGAAGCTAAATGTCTGAATGATTTGCGGAAGGCGACAAATGATCTAACAAATTTGGATGAAGGCATCTCACAAAAAATTAAAAGTGTTCAGCACATAGATACCGTTTCTCAGTAAGTTTTTTTTTTGGAAAGAATTTTTAATAATTCAAGGTTTTACTTTACAAATTCGGAAATGTACATTCCTTGCTATGTATGCACAGAATTTTTCCAGAAAGGTGTTGAAAATGGCGTGAAAAAATGGGAAAATCATTTCAGACAATGCTGCGCAAAAAATTGATAGAAGTGAGCTAAATGCGAGACAAGTGGAAACTTTTAAGGTAATGGAATAAATTATATAAGAAATCTTCCGATTGAGTACAAATTAATCCGTTGTAAATGAGAAATGATTTTCGTTTAAAGCGTAGTTTTTTTAATACCAAATCGGAGTTGCAAATCAAATTAATTATTTTTACGGAATCCATCTTTAGTTAATTCATATTCAGGATGTTAAGTTACTGGATCGTCGCGGAAGTGGTTCTTACGAAGAGCATAGCACGGTAAAGATAGGCCTTACCAAATCAACGTCTTTACTCCCAATTCCACCAAAGCAACGTCATGTTATTCAATATATGCAGGTGATTTGCATAAGTTTATACACCTACATTACTAAGTGTAGGTGTATAATGACCAATGTAATATAATGCTACCAATCAAATCCTCATCTATTTTTTAATTTTGTTCGATCTGTCGATCGACATAATTTAAGATTAATTCAATGTACTGATTTAAAATCAGAAGGTTGGAATTGCAGACTTTTGGAAATAAAAGCGAAGATCAAGACGATTTTTTCAAGGGCTCAACACTTGCTTCATACGTCGTATTGAACAATAATTTACGGTACCACGAAGAACAATACAAAAAAAGGATTTCATTCGAGTTTTCATTATCCAGTTTGCTTTTTCTCATTTCTTATTACCTTGGTTCTTTCTTCTTCCCCTCATTCTACTTTCCTCAATTTTGTTCTATATTTCGCATCATCCATCTGGTTTAATATGGTCGCATATATACGAATATTCTTAAGTGTTTACTAGTTTTCCATCCACAGTTTACTATCTAATTCCATAGCACAAACTTTTTTCTAGGAGCAGCCGTGTCAAATCAGAACTTCTCTGATTTGAGCCAAATGTTACAATACACTGAAACTGACAGAATTATGCTTCCAAAGCGATATATGGATGAGGTATGAGAGCGAAAGGGTTTTTCTTCATTTTCCGAATTTATACTGCTTAATTCTATAGAATGATCATTCATATTAAAATATTGGTTTATTTCATGTAGAAAGTTTTAATTCCTTCCTGTAGTAGTTAGGAATAATAATTCCTACGAATTTCCATTCATTATCATTCAGTTAAGCCTCTTACGTCCTAGCTGCTTTAATTTAATTTTTTTTTATTTTGATAGAAGGAGGGATATTTGTCAGTTATTGGCGCATATTCGCTTTACGAAGGAGACTTCAATGTTGAATGTTTCGTGCTTAGCACTTCCATTTTCATAAATCCTTATTTTGACTATTGGTGATTTGGATTTCTGGTTACCACATGCGGCATTCTAGACTATCCGCTTCGATTTCAAGACTGTCTAACTTTTGCTGATTAAGTGTCATAATAGAATGTTGAGCTTGGTTTTGAGAGGTAATTTTCAATTTTTGTTTTCGGAACTCAAACTGTTAGCAAGTTTGTGCTGCAGAATGAGGTGATCTCACTGACTCCTTCGGAAACTCCAGAAATTTTGGAATGTGTTGATGTGACAGATTGGCTAATGCTGCGAGCACATGAAATGGATTCTAAACCCAACGAAGTAAGCTGATTTTGTCATAACGGAATATAATTATAAACAAACCTCTTTCATTTTCATTTCTTATTACCTTGGTTCTTTCTTCTTCCCCTCATTCTACTTTCCTCAATTTTGTTCTATATTTCGCATCATCCATCTGGTTTAATATGGTCGCATATATACGAATATTCTTAAGTGTTTACTAGTTTTCCATCCACAGTTTACTATCTAATTCCATAGCACAAACTTTTTCTAGGAGTAGCCGTGTCAAATCAGAACTTCTCTGATTTGAGCCAAATGTTACAATACACTGAAACTGACAGAATTATGCTTCCAAAGCGATAGTTTTCAGGTTCGCGGTGGACCTAAAGACGCACTGATTGCTTTTGCTACCCAGCCGTCAGGATCGTTACTTTATCAAGAAGCTTTTCTTACTACCTATCGCAGCTTTGTCAGCTCCTACGAACTTATTCAGAAACTGATTAAAAGGCATAAGTTGAAACAGTTCATTTCTTCTGTCTAATAACTGTATCGAAATAACAGTCGTATATATAATTAAACTTGTTGTAAGTAATTCGTTCAAACAAAAGCATCCCACGATCATAACTTACTATACGTTGTTAAAAAAATAGTCCGCTGACGGATCCCAAAGTTTCACATATTTCACAGCTACAAGTTATTCAGGTATTTGTATATGTGCACCGTAAAAGAACAGCAGTCAGTGAAAGTGGCTCGGCAAACTTTTTCAATGTTGGTACGAGTGGTTGATGAGTTGTGCGCAATAGAACAAACGCGGAAACTAATTCGTATAATTACGAAATTCATAAGTCATCTTGTCAAAGAAGAAAATTACACCTTTGCAAAGATCTTAAGGTTTATTCCGTATAATTTCCATAAGCGTGCAGTAGATAACGGAGAAACTCCAAGTGATGATGAAGATTACTGTAATTTTTTATTTCGGGGTGTGCTTTCAGGAAAAGACTAATGTTACGAATGGATCTAAAGTCAGCGCAAAAATTCAAGGCGGCGTCAAACGAGCGAACTAATGTGAAGGACTTGAGCTTAAGGCATGCTTTTACTTTTTTTATCTTTTGCAATTTATGTATAGTATCTTCTACTTTTAGGTATGTAACAATTTTCGATATCCGCTCTATTGTTATTGCCAAACAAATGGACTTATTTGGATGCAGAATTATTCCATATGATTGAGGTGGAATTTTCAACTTCAATTATGATCTCGAAGAATAAAAAAAGGCATGGGATGTAGCTGGACGATTTCTATTACGTTACATCATTCCTCTCCTTCCACATACTTTTATGAAAATCCTGAATACTTACATTTATAAGGATTTTAACAAGACTTTTTCTTTTTTTTTTTGTAAAACAATTTTATATTACTAGCAAATGGTACTTTCAGCCAGCTGAAATGCTTTGGTGGGCACAAGAACAAAACGAGAAAAAAAGTCCAAACTTGTGTCGTTTTACTGAGCATTTTAACAAAGTAAGATAATTTATTATTAACGCGCTATCATATTTAGTATTCTTTTCGAGTACTATCTACAGGAAATGGCGAATGTAAGCTTTGAGAATTCAGTCGATCAATAGCTACCTTTTGAAATCAAGTTGGTGAAAGAATAAAGTAATACCACAAATTTCAGAAATTTCTTCCATTTTTATAAGAAATCTGCTTCAGGTTTCATATTGGGTCCGAACTCTCGTTCTGACACCAAATGATCAGAAAACACGTGAAAAAATGATGTCGAAATTTGTCAAAATAATGAAGGTGTCTTTCATTCTCTCTCTCTCCTCACTTACAGCTTTTCAGGATTTAGCTGTGTTAGGATTTGTTTTAAGAAGACTGCGAAAAAATTCACCGTTACAAATGCATGACTTTTAGCCTGTGGAATAATTCAAATAGAATGTGGCGATATATATCTCATTTAGAAATATGCTAGAGAACAACATGTGATAAAAGGCTAAGGTAACCAAAAAAAATGGATTTCAATATCCTAGTCCGATTGATTTGTGACAGGAAGTTCCACTGGTGAAAGATTCCTAACGATCTCAGGTTTTATATATCGACATTAGAAACAGATTTGATTTCTAGTACGCATCTCTAATTGCGGATCAAGGCAAAACTTGTCAACCATTTTCTCGTCAATAGCACATCTTACGAGGCCCTTGGACTTCGCGAAACACGTTGAAATTAATGTAATCTGGAGAATAGTAATAACTGTTCTTCTGAGAACTGAACTGATAAAAGTAAAGAAATGTTGTAGAGAACAAATTTATCGTAAATAGTAAATAATTTAGAAAATCAATTTCACTCAGTTATGTTCGTCGATAATGAACGTAGTTATTTTTTTATCGGCTAGGTAGTGCTAAACTGTTAGCATCGTATAGACATAATTTCTGCGCTTCCTTGCGAAACTTTGAATTATGGAAAGTACATTACAGTTTACCTCTTTTTCCAAAGAAGGTATTTTGGAAGATTAGAATTGAACAAACGATAAGTATGATCAAATGATATCAATCGTGAAAGTCGATAGGCTGTATGTCATAAGATATATTCAATGTAAATGTCACAATCAATTAAACTAGTAAGCAATTGCTACATGCCGATGAGTATCTGTTTTGCCGTACTTTCATCTGAAAAGCAAGCGATCATTGCATCATACTAAAATACGGATAATTCCACTGATTAGCAACATCAAGTTGAAGTTTTCCACACGCGGGAGACAAGAATGAGAACTCAACATCGATATCTTGATGATTACATCAGAGTACGTAAGAAAGGTAAGAGCAATCAGGAAGACTGCATTCGATGATTAAGACCTTGAATACCTTGAGAGAAGATCAAAAAAAAAAAATATCCCATATTTTCTGGTCGAAAGTGAGCAGAAGGAAGTTGAAGAAAAATCTTGATATAAAAATTACGGATGATCTGGCAAAGAAATATCTATAGGAATTCTTTCAAGTTGCTTAATGACATTCTTTTCTATTAGTTCCAGACTCCCGGTGGAATGTTTTTCCTTCATCGACCAGCGAAATTTTTAATGTCTTCATACGAAACTTTTTCATACGAAGAACAGAAGGTACTAATATGGAACATGTCTAAACCATAAGACACGAAAATGTAGAAGTTTCTCAAAGCTATGTTTTCAGTATTTTATTGGAAAAAATCATATCGCTAGTTGTTGAAGGAAGTAAATTATACTGATATGAGTAATGAAAAAGGTTTGAAAAAATTCACTGAAAACAAATTGACAATAAGTAACGAAAAACCGTAATTGGAGAATTTCGCGATCTTGGAAAAAACATAACTTCCCACGAAATATGAAATGTAAAAGTTGTCGAAGTATGAAGGTGCTGAAATTGTTCGCGACAGTTTGTAAGTTATCCACAGAGCGAAATTAGGTTGGAAGCACGAAAAAAGAATGAATAAATTATGAAGAATTTGTCACGACTGTGCTCAATTTATAACTTTATGGCGGCGGATTAAATGGCTCAAACGATCATGGTTAAACTTATTTCACGTTTGCCTGTCTTTGTGTATCAGTAGCTAAGCAGCAAGAAATCTAAAAATTTTATATTACACTGATAATGTAAGTTATTTACTTCTAAACTCCGAGGTTTGCTATAATCGGACATCTAAACTGAAATTCAAATCAAAACTGGTATGAATTGGTGAATCTTTCCAATAAGCAATTCCTCGTCATTACAAAAAGATGCTGTTGCTTGCCTTTTTTTTTATTATTGCAGCATTTACGAATTGTGGGCAATTACAACTCATATTTGGCGATCTTGTCAGCGCTGGATTCGAGTCCCATTCGGAGATTGGATTGGTCCAAACACATCACTGATCTCTTAAAAGAACACTCAGTTGTGATGGACAGCTCACATTCTTTCAAAAATTACCGCACATTACTAGCCGAAAGTCGTCCTCCATGTTTGCCTTATATGTGCGTTTCCAATTCAAAATTTCGATTTTCAACTACTATTTGTTTTTGAAATAACACTTTCGAATATGGAGTTTCTTCAGCAATAATTTATTAGGGGAAGGAATTAAATAAATCGAGAATGTTCGACACTTCCCATTCTGCTCAAATGATATTTTTCCAG